>OY747125.1:72784985-74108104 GCA_963556465.1 Berberis vulgaris | reverse complement strand
ACCTTGAGATACGTGTACAATGAATCTGAAACGTTAAATTTACTTCAAGATGCGTCCATGATTAAATTTTGATCGTTAAATTTTCTTCTAGATGTGTGCATGATTAAATTTTGGACCATTAGATTTACCTCGAGATGAGCGATTGAGATATAAAATCTGGACCGTTGGATTTTCCTCGAGATGCATTGTTTGAGATATAAAATTTACCTTGAAATAAGCTTTGTAAGATTAAATCTGGACCGTTGGATTTCCTATAGCTAAGTTGTTTGAGATGTAAATTTTTTAACGGAAAATGACTTTTAAGGCGTTCTTAACAAAATAGACCATTTAAATATCATAGTTGATGTAATGGCTAATTTGTGCCTACTTTTATACTTAACCCATGTTAACTCATGAAGTTATATGACATCTTAACCCTTCTTAAACAAATAGAAAATCTAATTTTACACTTTTATGATCAACAATGACTATTTTATTAATGATTCTAACTTTAATCTTTTTGTTATTTTTACTTTTTTTTTACCCTAATCCCTCCCACCCCATGCCGCTAGTAGGTATCAATATTAATGATTCTAATTATGGCCAACCAATTATAAATTTTTATAAGTTTTCATTGACCGACAAGTTAATTAAATTATTATGTTAATGTTTTGTAAACTTTTCATAATGTAGTTAATGATGATTACAAATTTGATTTTAATTAGTTAATAAAATCAATTTGATTAACTTGTCATAAATTTAATTCGAAAAGTTTATAAGTACCCGTGCATTACCTTTCTTGATGATGATGATTAGAAATTTGGTTTTAATTATCATTGCTTCTTATTTCATAATGTAGTTAATAAATCAATTTTTCCACTATCGATATTTGATTTCATATTCTTCAATGCATGGGTACGTGTAAAGAAATAAAAAATTTTCTCTGTCACTATTTAGTCACAAACCATTTACCACAAAGCATGATTATAGCATCATAGGTAAAATGAGAACCAATATTGAATAGGATAATTTCATGTAAACTAAATAGTAACAGATAATTGAATCAACCATTAATTGAAACAAAAAAATTGCTCTTCAAACTCAAATATACCTTCACGACCGGTCAAATACAAACACATTCTGAGTGACAAAACATTCATGAATAAAAAATGCTAACATGAAATAATAATGCAGTCATTTGTAGCTAACAAATGACATAAAATAATTGTTCAAACTGCAGTTAAAAAAATTATTTGTACGAATAATGGGAGGGTAAGAAAAGTAAAAATAAAAATAGAATCATTAATAAAAGAGTATTTGTTAGTCATAAAAGTATAAAATTAGGCTTTCTATTTGTTTAGGAAGGGTAAATATGTCCTATAATTTTATGAGTTAACCTGGGTTAATAAAAATGTCTTTATTGATAATAAAAGTATAAAATTAGGCACAAATTAGTCATTACATCAACTATGGTATCTAAATTGTCTATTTTGTGAAAACTAAGCATTAAAAGTCATTTTCTGATTTTTTTTTTAATCAACTGTTGGATTTTCCTCGAAATGCGATTAAAATTTCAGTTCGCCATTAAGATTTTCCTCGAGATGAGATGTTCGAGATATGAAAGATTCAATCTCACTCTTTGATTTCTCAGGAGCATTTTGGTCATTTAATTTAAAAATATACGGTCTATGGACGTTGACCGCTAGTCATGTAATAGTGATTAAAGATGAGTCTACTTATCAATTAACTATTTATAATAGCGGGCAAGTTGCAATTAATCCTGCATTGTTTTGGCATATAATATTATATTATGAACCTTCACAGAAATTGAGTTTAAGAATCCAGGAAGAAACTAAATCATTGCATCTTTCTCGATGAGATATATTGGTGGTTTTTCGTTGGCTTATCTAATTATTGTCCATGTCAAGCTTGCCTAGATTGGTAATGCAAGTATAACAATGTCAACATTCTAAAAGACAAACTTTTATAGCATTGATCATGAATGCATGCCTGAATAATTAAACATAAGTTTAGTAATCACCCTCATATTACAAGTTTGAGCCTGATCACTACAAATATCAATGGTGGGACACGATCAAAGATTCCTAGTTACTACCCGTAAAAGTGTTCAGAAACCTAAAAGTAACAGTCGGTCTAGAGAGCCAGGCCTGCCCTAGAGAGCCTCAATACCCTCCATCATCTTAAAGATTATCATAATCCATAATCAAACACACACATAGAGAGCCTCCCTGGCGCTGTCCTGATGCTAGGGGCCCGACTCTCTAGAATTTTTGTAAAAGTAAAGTAACACTTAGATAGGAGTTTTTTTTTCTTTCTTGTGAATATGAACTAAGAGGTCGTTTGTTGAAAACATTAAAAACTATAAAATCTTGTACTGGAAGATGATATTGAAGGCTTGTAAATCAATTGCTGACAATGAAAATGAACATTTAATGTATTTGTGATTTAACCACGTAAAATGTTGAACAATCTTAATTGAGCATGTCTGAATCTTTAAACGTTGTTTCTCCGTTACATCTTAAAAGGCAAGCTTTTAAGCATTAATGAAACTCATCAACAAATTGGTCGTAGCCTAGAGTTTGTGATTTTTGAATTTTTCGTAATCCAAAGATCATTGTCGTCATGAACTTGTTGTATTATACATCATTCTACAAACTACAATTTTGTAGTGTACGATGATTTTGAATACTTGCACTCGTAAAAGCTATAAAATGAAGTTTATGATGAAAACACAAAAACATAGAAACCTCCCATTTAAAAAAGGCAAACATGTAATACATCAACGAAAGTGACTACCAAATTCTGACATAGTCTAAGGTTCGTAATTCTCGAATTTTGTGGTAATCCAGAGTTCGTGATTCTCGTGTTTGTCACAGTCCATGAGTATGTTGTTGTCACAAACTTGTCGTATCCTACAATTGTTATACAAGTTATAAAGGTTTAATGTATGAAGATTATGAATGCTCTTGCACTCCTAAAAGCTCTTTACAAATAAAATTAATGATGAAAACACAACCAAAGGCCTACATCTGTGTAGAAACTCAAAACCCTACAAAACTCAAAACTTAAAATTGTCCCAAAGGCAAACTTTTAATTTAATCTATTAAAGTTATTACCAATCTGTTATAGTCTAGAACTCGTGATCATCAAATTGGTTATTCATCTTAGTCCACCAAAGTTCGCTATCATCACAAACTTGTATTCTTGTACAAAGTTAGTGCTTTAATCTAACGAAGTTACAACCAATTTGTTATATTCCAGAATCTGTGATTCTGAAATTGGTTATTAATCGTAGTCCAAGGTTCTATATCATCACAAACTTTTATCCTTATACAAAGTTTGGGTACAAAAATTATGAATGCATTTTGCTCTCCTAAAAGATCTGACAGCGAATATTACAATTAAGAATGAAAGCATTTGAAATTCACTTATGTGGGAGGATCCGAGTCAGATGATGTTGAGTTGTCAGATAGCACGTTTTTGGCGTTGAGATATCTTGAGTTGGCAGATCAGTGTAAAGATGGAAGGTAATTATGATCTTTGCCTAATTGGGGCAATTTTGGGCGCGTTTCGGTATTTTGGCCATAACTTTGGCTACGGGTATCAGAACCGCACATATGACCCCAATTCGGAAAAATATTTTCGGCGCGCACGTCGTGGCCACTGAGCTATGCTCTTTGCACATATTTTCCGAGGTCAAAATCCACTATTTTCCCTTCAGAATCCACAATTTTAGTATTTTTTCTTTTATGGTAATATTTCATTTATCGTTTAGGAAGTGATTCTGAACCCGATTTGGGCCAGATTTTTGGCAGATTACTTCTTTTATTACGTATTTTATTTTAGCATGATTATTGGGATTTTGCTATTATTGGCAAAATTATGATAATGACGAATTTTAGCTATAAAGCCCGGCTTGTGGGCTGACTTTCAAAGTACTTTTGATTTGCATAATTTGAATTAAACATCAGAGGTGTTTCTCTGTGTTTTTGGGTGATTATCTTGTGTGTTTTCCCTGTGAGTTATCTGTTGAACTAGCCTGCAGAATAATCGTTATTCTGTCTGGCGTCAGTTGGTATCAGAGCATCCACATCTTCCTGGGGTGAGATTTCACCAGTTTACATGGCTGGTGGTCGTGGTCGTCGCGGACAGGTTCCGAACGAGGAAGCCCCACACCGTGATCGTAACGTTCAGGATGTGATGATTGAGGATTTACAGAGGAAAGTTGCAGAGTTAACCCAGCGTCTAACGGCGCAGGATTTCGGTGATCGTGAGATGGAAGATCACGATTCTGATTCCATTTTCGAAAACCCGTATTACAAACATGCTCGATTTTGGGAGCATTGTGGTCGGGAGGATCGTCATGGAGACCTCGGTTTCATAGTGGATCTGCCCGAATTTTCTAATATGTTACAGGCCAAAGGATTTGTTGATTGGTTGAATGAAGTAGAACGCATTTTTTAGTATAAGGAAGTTCCAGATCGTGTCAAAGTGAAATTGGTCGCCATCAAACTCAAAGGCAGAACATCTGCGTGGTGGGAGCAGTTGAGGCGATACGAGACAGGCAGGGCAAGGCCAAAATCATTGATTGGGAGAGGATGAAGAAGAAGATGAATGGTCACTTCCTTCATTTCGGCTACACTCAAACCTTGTTTCAACGACTTCATTCGTTGAGGCAAGACACGAGATCGGTTGATGATTACACGGAGGAGTTCTATCAATTGATAACCCGGAATGATTTATCTGAGACAGAAGAGCAGATGGTGGCACGATATTTGGGGGATTACGACAGCCCCTACAGGATGTCCTCAGTCTTCACTTGTTGTGGACCGTTTATGAAGCATACCAGCGTGTGCTTGTTGTGGAAAAACAGCAGAACATGAGGCCAATGATCAAAAGTGATCAAAATAGTCGGCCAGTTCGCCCTCAAGCATCCCGTCCTGCCCAGCAGCCACCGCAGGGTAATTCTAACTCAAATATTAGATGTTTCAGATGTGGTGAACAAGGACATAGAGCGACTGAGTGTAGGAAGCCTGTTAGTCAGAAGGGCAACAATCTCCTGATTGAGGAAGACGTGGTAGACGAAACTGAGGAGCTTAGAGAGCTTGTGTATGACGATAATGAAGATGAAGATGTGATGTATGGAAATGGCCATGAGACTCTGGTCGTTTGTAAGAGTCTACTGACTTCCAAGGGCGATTCAGGGGACGATTGGTTGATAACCAATATTTTCCACACGACCTGCACAGTTGCAGATAAAGTCTGCAAGATGATAATTGACAGTGGCAGTTGTGAGAACGTAGTGTCTGAAGAGACTGTCCAGAAATTGCAGTTGAAGACAGATTGTCATCCCAAGCCGTACAAATTGTCGTGGCTGAATAAAGGCAGTGAGGTAATAATAGATAGGTGATGCCTACTGTCTTTTTCGATTGGAAGGAAATATTTTGCTAATGCTTAATGTGATGTTGTGTCTATGGATGCTAGTCATGTATTGTTAGGTAGACATTGGAAGTATGATCGCAATGTTATTCATGATGGGCGGAAAAATACATATTCCCTTAGCATCAAAGGGAAGAAGATTGTGTTGGCACCTCGTCGGGAAGGAACCACTCCTACCCCGGTAGCCAATAATACTAATCTGCTTTCTAGGTCCAAGTTTTTGTTTGAAATTGAGCGTGGAGACGTGGTCTATGCTCTGCTACCTTGTAGGAATAGTGCAACAGACGTGAATTCAGATTTGCCAGCAGAGGTGCGACAGCTGCTAACAGGGTTTTCTAACCTGATGAGGGATATTCATCATCAGATCGACTTTGTTTCTGGGTCCAGTTTGCCTAATCAATCGGCTTATCGCCTCAGTTCCAAGGAATCTGAAGAGTTGCAGCGACAGGTGATAGAGTTGTTGGAGAAGGACTACATCTGTGATAGTATGAGCCCATGTGCAGTTCCTGCTCTGCTGGTGCCGAAGAAAGATGACTTTTGGCGTATGTGTGTTGATAGCAGAGCAGTCAACAGGATTACAGGGAAATACATGTTTCCAATTCCTCGCCTGGATGATATGTTAGACCATCTGTCCGATTCTAAGGTCTTCTAAAAGATTGACCTTAAAAACGGATACCACCATATCAAAGTAAGGCCTGGAGATGAGTGGAAGACTGCGTTTAAAATGCAACATGAGTTGTATGAGTGAATGGTCATGCCTTTTGGACTGTCCAATGCACCCAACACATTTATGAGATTTATGCATCAGGTTTTACAGCCTTTCATGGGGAAGTTTGTTGTAATAGTTTACTTCGACGACATCCTCATTTATAGTCCAACATGGGCGTCACATTTTGATCACCTCCGTGCTGTTTTTGATAAGTTGAGGACGGAGCGCTTGTTCGTCAATCAGAAGAAGTGTTCTTTCTTCACTACTTCTGTCACTTTTCTTGGTTTTGTTGTGTCTACTAATGGTGTTCATGTCTTGGAGTGGCCCAAACCAAAGACCTTACACGATGTCAGAAATTTCCATGGGTTGGCGTCCTTCTACCGTCAGTTCATCAGAAACTTCAGTACTCTGATTGCTCTTATCACAGAGTGCCTCAAGGGACGTGATTTCCAGTGGTCCGAGGAGGCGGAGGCCAGTTTTCAACTGGTCAAGCAGAAGATGACAGAGGCACCAGTTTTGGCACTTTCTGATTTTGAAAAGGTGTTTGAGGTAAGTTGTGAGTCTGTGATGCATCTGGGGTTGGCATTGGTGGTGTTCTGAGTCAGGAGGGACGCCCAATAACTTTTTTCAGCGAGAAGCTATCAAGATCAAAGAAGAATTATTCCACCTATGATCTGGAGTTTTATGTCATAGTTCAGCCCCTGAAGCATTGGCTAGTACAGAGGGAGTTCATTTTTATCATTGATCACGAGGCCCTGAAGTACATCAATGGCCAACACAAGCTAAGTAGACGGCGCGCCAAGTGAGTGGCGTACTTGCAGGAGTTCACGTTTACGCTGAGGCGCCAAGCAAGGAGTCTGAATCATGTCGCAAATGCACTGAGCCGTCGTACGTTACTTCTCACCACTATGAGCACCAGAGTTGTAAGATTTGAGGCTTTCTCTGATATGTATGCTGCAGATCCTTCTTTCAGGAGGATAATTCATAAGGTAACTGATGGTCAACGACATGACTTTATTTTGCATAATGGTTATCTGTTTCGTGGTTACAGTTGTGCATTCCTGATTGTTCACTAAGGCAGTATATTATTAGTGAACTTCATAATGATGGTCACTTTTGGAGAGATAAGACGTTGGCCTTGATCTTTTCTGACTATTATTGGCTCAAATTGACCAGTGATGTGGCTCATTATGTGGAGCGTTGTTATGTGTGTCAACGGTCCAAGAGAGTTCTCACTAATGCGGGTCTGTACACACCTTTACCTGTAATTAAAGCCCCTTGGTTTGATGTCAGTATGGACTTTGTGTTGGACTTACCCCGTACCCAACGGGCTTTGGATTCTATTTTGGTTGTGGTTGACAGGTTTTCAAATATGGCCCATTTTGTAGCTTGCAAACAAACAATAGATGATGCCCGGATCGCCCATCTTTACTTCAGGGAGATTGTGCGTTTACATGGTGTTCCCCGATCCATTACTTCAGATCGTGACACCAAGTTCATGAGTCATTTCTGGAGGAGTTTATGGGAGAAACTGGGGACGAAATTGAATTTTAACAGCGCCTACCACCCCCAGACAGATGGTCGGACTGAGTTGGTGAACCGAAGTTTGGCAGGAACTAAACTAAAGCAATGGGGTTTGGCATTACCTCAAGCAGAATTTGCCTATAATAGGTCGAAGAACAGAACCACATAAATGAGCCCATTTGATATTGTCTGTGGTCAGAATCCATCCGGAGTGCTTGACTTAGCCCCTATTTCATGTGTGAGTCGTTTAAGTCACAAGGCAGATGCGATGGCAGAACATCTTCGTGGTATCTATGAGCAGGTGAAACTGGCCATTCATGAGAGTAATTTCAAGTAAAAGGTTTAGGCTGACAGTCATCGTCGTCAGGTACTTTTTCATGTTGGTGATTTTTTTTAGGCAGTATTAATCCGTGATCATTTTCCTGCTGGAGAGTATAATAAGCTTAAGGAGCGGAAGATTAGACCTTGTGAGATCCTGCAGAAAATCAATGATAATGCCTACAGACTGCGCCTCCCTAGTCATTTGAGGACTTCTGATGTCTTTAATGTAATGCACCCGAGTATTTGTTTTGTGGATTCCGATGAAGCTATTGTGAACTCGAAGACGAGTTCTTTCCAACACGAGGCGACTGGTGTAGGAGGATCTGAATCAGATGATGTTTACGTTGCTGGCGCTGAGATACCTTGAGTTGGCAGATCAGCGCAAAAATGGCAGGTAATCGTGATCTTTGCTTAATTTGGGCAATTTTGGATGCGTTTCAGTATTTGACAATAACTTTGGCTACGGGTATCAGAACCGCACATATGACTCCAATTCGAAAAGTTCTTTTTGACACGAATTTTAGCTATAAAGCCCAGTTTGTGGGCTGACTTTCAAAGTACTTTTGATATGCATAATTTGAATTAAACATCAGAGGTGTTTCTCTGTGTTTTTAGGTGATTATCTAATGTGTTTTCCCTGTGAGTTATCTATTGAACTAGCTTGCAGAATAATCGTTATTCTGTTTAGCGTCATTCACCCTGGAAACTTCAAACCATCGCTCACCGGCTGTGTTTGGTTACATGAAATTCTAAGTTAATTTGATGTTCACTCATCAATTCACTATTAGATTTGGTGATTAATGATGAGAATGAAAATCTCATAAATATAAGAATCCTATGGTTTGGAGGAACCAGAGTGTAATTTTTATTTTCATGGAAACATCCATTCTTAGTATTGATCACAAAATTTAATGGTGGATTAGTGAGTAAACCTCAAATTAGATTAGATTTAGGTAATATCCCCACAAATTCTCATGGCACGGGATACCATGCAACCAAACACACCCTTAATTTTATAGTGGAACCTTCAAACCCTCCCCAGACAAAGAGTCGCCCAGGTACAACCACCGCTCCACTGCTATGTCCCAAGCCTCTATAAATAAAAGCAAGAAATGAGATTTCGGTGAAATTTTCGTTTTTTTTAAATACGAAAAGAAATATTGCGAAATGTAAATTTACATTTTTTTCGACCTTTTTCGTAAATTTCTTATTTTCGCCCAAAAAACAACAACATCAACGACCAAAATCTCATTTTTCAGTCAAAATTTTTACACTGGAAGTTTGGATCTGCTCTACTCGATCTGCTCTGTGCTCGATGTCTACTCCGATTAATCTTCCTCTCCGCTTCGCTGCTGAATCAATCTTTCTACTCGACAATTTTTGCTAAATCGATCTCTGTTTGGCTCTAATCTTTGCTAAATCAATCTGTGTCCACCAGTGATTGTACGTATAATTTCGCCATCTCTCTTGTTTTCCTTCCTTTCTATAACAAGAAGAACATGAACGAAGATGACGTAGAAGAAGGTCAAAGTGTTTCAAAGCTTTACAAAGTGAAGAGAGGTAGATGGATTTTCCATGAGAAGAGATGAATGTGATAAAGATGGCCATTAATGCTTGAGTTGGGAATTGAGATTGGTTGAGAAATTGGGATGGCATTCATTGTATCAGGTGGAGAAAAATGCTTTCTTCCTTCCTTCCAACATTTTTAATGTTTTTTATTTTTGGATTTGAAGGGAATTATGAAAATTCACTTAGATTTCATTTTAAGAAGAAAGATTATTGAAATTTCTGATTTTTTTTCTATATCATTAATTATGTTAAGAATTTAAGAGATATTAAATATTTAGATTTCATTTAATAGGTTTACTTATTTTCTTCTCTTTTTTCACATATTTATATACTCTCAACGTTTTTTTCTTTACAAATCGAAATTTTTCTTAAAATTAGAAAATCGAAATCCCTCTCCTTGGATAAAAGTAAGTTCTGAAAAGGATAATATGATAAGTAAACTAGAATATTAAAAGATGGCTAAAAGCATAGAATGTTGTAACATTTTCCTTTGGCTAGGTTATGACAATGTATCTTTCTTTTTTTGTAATTTTGGGACAAAAAAAAAAAAAAAACACGGAAGTTGCGCGGAAGGCTCATGAGCAAGTGGGCCCAAATTAGTGCTTTAGAGGCGACCGAGATATAAATTAACTTTTGTTGATGAACCTCTAAACGTCTAAGCCACCAACAAAGTCAAGACCTTCGGTCTCTCTATAATTTTTTTTCAGAGTTTATACTATATCCCTAAAATGGCCCACCATACATTTCTCTACTACTACACTACAGCTTTTCAAGACCCCAACTTCATTTACAAACTAAGACAACTAAACCACCCATCACCACATTCAAGTATCATCATCATCAATTGTTTTTACCTTTGTTAATTGGAGGGGGGACCAGGAGAAGCTGTAACTGAAGCACCCGCATCTTCGAGATCCGCCAATGAGTATGACTGGCACGAGATCATGTTGTTCCGTCGCATAGAAGGGGATGATACTAATGGTTCATGGTGGAAGGATGATGATCTTGATTGCGGGTGCAATGGGGGGAAAAGAATGTGGGGAGGGGATGGCGAGGTTGAGTTGGAGTTGGAGTTGGAACTGGAATCCCCACTTGTGCTGTTGAGACTCTCAGAGCTGCTCATTGCAATTGCAAGTGCCAATGTGCTTCGGCTTGTGTTAATGGTTGACCTCTTTGATATCCCTCCACCATTGCTTCTAGGAGACAGACTTCGGTTCTTGTCCCAAATGAGACTTGAAGCAAGAAGGTTCTTGCGTCTCTTGCTATAAGCATTCTCTGGCTTGGCAATTTCTTTGATCGAAGAGGCTGAATTTGCACATGGAAGGCTTGTAAAGGACTTGGATTTGCCAAAGTAGAACTTAGAAATTCCCCTCCTGCAACAACAATTATCCACCAACAAACACATTCATTAATCGTTATTCTCTGAAAATTATTAAGGAAATACTAATCAAAGACTAGCAATAAAATTAAAGGCCATGCAATTACAACCTGCACAAATTAAGAGCTTCCAATTAGGTTTACTCTCAAGAATTTCCCAAAAATCGAAACTTGGGAATTAGGAAATTGTCTAAAATTGATCAATAATCAGAAAAAAGAAAACAAAATGAATAGTTGATAATTTGATCCCAAAATCCGTTTAGTTAATAGTTTCCAAATGAGAGTAGCTTGTGAGACAAGTTCTCATTAAAATGATAATTAATCTCCAAAATCTAATCCCAGATTTCTTCCTAACAAACTGCTGATCACAAACTTAATCAAAATGAAAACCATCTTAGTAACAGAGAAATTCAAGAAAATTTGAAGAAGAAGGAAAAGTCACCTGATAGGTAAAACATCCTCCAAGGAATCCATTCTGTCCAAAGGTCCCTTATAAGAACTCTGCACCTCCTCTGTTGTGTCATCTTTGTCCGAAAACCCACCACACAAATCACTGTTCTTCCCGATTGAAGAAGAGCTGCATGAATCCAAGTCTTCCTCTTTCCTTTCTTCTTCTTGTTTGGGTTGTTGTTCAACTTTCATCCCCATTTCAAACAAACTGTTGTTGTTTCCTTGGTGCTGCATGATCATTCCTATCATCATCATCATCTTCTGACCTGGAGACTCGTACATCGAGATACGAGACGCCCCATGCCCATGAGGATGGGCACCCCCACCCCCATCTCCACCTTTCATCATCCCAGGCCTGTTATTACTATTGTTATCCAACGCAATCGACATCTTAGAAACAAAATTAGAGCGAAATTGAAGAAAAGATAGAATGGGTTTTGAATAGGAAGAATCAGTTGATCAAGATTGTTATAGTGAATGAACCAATTGATCCTCCTCCATCGCCAATTCAGATCTCTCTACCTATACGGGGGTGATGTGAAGAAGGAAGAAAGGGAGACAATGAGAGTGAGAGAATGAGACCCTCATTAAATAATGTTTTTATTTTCAAAATAGAAACATTAATAGTTGTAATTTAATAATGGGGAAGACCGAAGCCTTATCTTCATCCACTAGGCGTTACGCTCAAGTACTGATCCGTTGTATCTAACTATAGCACATCCAGTTGAGGGCCAACGGTTGTGATGCAATGACAAGTGTGGGAGCAGAATAGAAAGGGCAGTGCGGGCAGCAGTTAGACGCCCGGAACGTGATGCCCGAACTACCCGAGACTTGACTTTGAAACGTGTCTGATATTTGAGAAAGTTTGTGCTAAGACGTGGACGTATTTGGTTAGCTAGCTCAGACGAGACGAGGGGAGAGAGAGAGAGAGTGCTGACGTGGCACTAACTATATATTTGTATCTATCTGAAATAAAAGGGAAAGATAAAGAGCAAAAATGGAAAAGTGCTTCGTCTTATCCATACCACCGAGTGAGTGAGAGATATTTGGACCCAGTTTTCTCGGTGGGCTCCGCCTGAAAACCAGCAAGTTGGTTTTGGATAAATTTCAACGTCTTCTGCTCATATTATCTTGCATGAGCTTTGCCAGGGAGCGAGGGAAAGGAGCGAGAGATGGGTGTAACCACCCATCCTCCTCGGGATGAGTGCATCGCGTTGGAGATGCGCGCAGGCGCTCATCGCGAGGAGGATGGGTGGTTACACCCATCCCTCGCTCCCTTTCCCTCGACCCCTAGAATTTTCCATCTTGCATTACAAGACTCAAATGAACAGGATCAGGATATTCTTAAATTAACAGGGGTATTCAATTATGAATTTTAATAGAGTCTAAAAAATTTTAAACTTCATTAAAATATAGAGGTATTTAATTAAGGATTTAAAATAATATATATAAATCTAGGGGTATTCAAATACAGATTTTAAATGATTGTTTTATAATCCATTAAAATCATGGGGTATTCAATTCATGATTTTCAAAAGTCCACTAAAATTAGGGGTATTAAAAAAACAGTGAATTTTGATGAATTTGTAGACTTGATGGACTTTGAAGGATTTATGTGTGAAAGGTATAAATATCAAAAAACTTTTTCAAATCCAGCCTCTTCCCCTCGGATTTCAATTTCTCTCATTCCTCTCCCCCACCAACACTGTGCGTTTTGGTTTCTCCTTCAAATCCAATTTCTTATTTATCTCAAGTATGTTTCCAACCTTTTCTCCATTTTTTAATTTGTTTTTGTCATGTTATTCAAAACAAAAAAAGTTTTGCTTTGTCGTGTTGCCATATATTTTTTTATTTTTAGGGTTTTTTTCACGCTGTTGAACACAAACAAACAAAGAGAACTAGGGTTTTTTTCATTGAAACTCTATCTCTTTGCTATCAACCAATAAACAATCACAATCAGTAGCTTGAAAGAAGCTTTTCCATTGAATAACCACAATCACAACTCTATACTCCAAAGCAACTCGATGCCCATCTCCCTGCTCGTCTCCCTGCTCTCATACAGAGATGATGAGATACAGAGATGATGATGAGATACAGAGATACAGAGATGATGATGATGATACAGAGATGATGAGATGATGAGATACAGAGATGATGATGTTTCCTTGCTCTTGTCGACATACAGAGATGATGAAATGATGAGGTTTCCTGCTCTCGTATCCCTGCTCTTGTCTCCTCTTCTCCCTGCTTTCTCCCAGCTCTCGTCTTCTTGTCACATCGTCTCCCTGCTCTCGTCTCCTCGTCTCCCTGTTCTCTCGCTGTTCTCGTCTCTCTGCTCTCCCTCTGCTCTCGCCCTCCCTGATCTCTCCCTGCTATCATAAGTCCCTCTGCTCTCTCCCTCCCTGATATCTCCTTGCTCTCCCTCTGCCCTGCCTGAGCTCTCCCTCTGCCCTCCCTGATCTCTCCCTACTCTCATAAGTCCCTCTGAACACCCAAATGATCGATACACCAAAAAAGTACATAAAAAATCACAAATTTTTTACCTTGTTGGGTGCACAGAATCATGGGGGAGTAACTAGTGATGACACTGATGCACAAGTCTCTCCTTTTCTCCCATGAATGTGGATTGTCTGCTGGTTGATCGTTGTGAAGATTGAAGGTCATTATAGTTAGAGAAACACTCATTTTTCTCTATTGAGATCTCTCTCTCTCTCTCTTCTGTAACTTCACATGACTTCAAATAATAGGGATGAACTATAAAGGTAGCTCTTTTTCTTCTTTGTTTAAGATCTAGCTGTCTGATTGATTGGTTTCTCCAATTCTTAGAAGTCAGTATAAAGTGACTTTACAATGGGAAATGGGACAATGTGACTTAAAATGGGAAATGGGAAATGGGACAATGTGACTTTACAATGTGATGTGTTTTTAGTGTGTTTGAGTGGGGTAAGTGTGGATGTGTTTATAGTGTAACTGAGAGTTACAACTTTACAATTTTAGCTGAGATATTTCATAATGAAATAACATAAATAATAGTTTATAATGAAAGAACAGTGATATTAGTAGTGTACTATTGATAAATTACTGTTTATAAACTTTAGCTAAGATATTAGGAGCCTACTGTTTATAATGAAACAACATAAATTAGCTACATTACATTTTTTTATTGTATATGTTGATATTGTTTATTAACAATTTAATGTTTATAAATTGGTAGTTGTCATACTATTTTATATAGATGGTATTATCTACTTTGTGATAATATTGAAATTACCTACTTTGTGATTTATGTTAAAATCTTTGAAACTTGTTATCTAGTAGCATCATAAATGGGAGATTCAAAACAAGGAAAGGGGCAATATAACCAGTGGGCCTTGCAAGAGAGCAATATGTTGTTAGGATTACTTGTTGAAGGCATCAAACATGGTTGGCGTGATGCTAGTGGTGCGATAAGCAAGCAGACAGTAGAAACCAAGATACTTCCAATTCTCAATGAAAAGCTAGGGTGCCAAAAAACCTATAAACACTATCAGAACCGAATGAAATGGTTTAAGAACCAATATCAAACTTTTGCTGACCTTTTGCGCTATAGTTCTGGATTTGGATGGGACGCTGTCTCAAATAAGTTCACGGCTGATAATGAAATATGGGAAAATTACTTTAAGGTGATAATTTATTTATGTTTAATTTTATTTTATATTGATAAATTACACCTTCATAATATTAATAATATATTTTTTGTTCTTATTTTTAACAGTCCCACCCAAACATGAAAAATCTTCGCAATGGATCATTTGAAGATTACGAGGATTTCCAAATTATTTTTGGCAATGGAACAGCTGTTGGGAAAAATGCACTTGGATTGGGCGATGGTACCGATGCTAGAACATATGGACTTGAAGAAAATGAGAACATGTTCGATGATAACAATGAGGTTTATGAAAACTCATACCAAACTCTGTCACTTAGCGATTATACTTCACCACCTTTCCTAGATACAAATTTGGAGGCCCCTACTGAAAAGCTTCTTCCAAGAAAGAAAGCTAGAACAGAGCATCAAACATATGTTACCCCAACTGAGACCACCACTCGAGCTGATCTTCTAGAAAAAGTTTGTGCTGGCATGGATTCAATTAGTACAATTGCCAGTAAAATTCAAGGAATACACGGCCTAATGAAAAAAAAAGAGCATGATAGAGAAAAAAACAACATTTGGAATTGTATCAAAGAAATTCCAAACATGGATAATCATGCTCGTTTCAAAGCACTTGAATTGGTTAATAAGTTGGGAATGAAAGAAGCATTTGTGAAAATGTCACTTGAAGAGCGTTTGGCGTGGATACAGTACAATATGGAATGAGTATGGGTATTTGGTATAATGTTTAACATTTTCGAGTGTCTTGAAACTATTAATGTTTTTATATTATGTTTGGAATTTTGGTTAAGATTTTTGATTGGATATTGTGTTTAAGAATTTGGTGAATGTTAAGACTTGTTTGTTTTAATATTATACTTTTATTTATGTGCAATTAGATGATATTATTAATTTTTCAGTGTTAGCTCACTCAATTTTGTATTGGCTATACATAAAAAGGTGTATGTTGATTTTTATTTCTAATTATGAGATTCATTTATTTAGGTGATTTTATAATGTCTTAAATGGAAGACGAAGAATTGGAGGAAATGTATTATGAAACCATAAAGTTGTTAATTATGACAATTGAAGCAACTACTAAAGTTTTAAATAATGCATTATTGATTATCATAAATGACGACCATGTTGAACGTGTTGAACGTCCAATCCGACGACCAATTACAAGAACTGGATACAATTATATACATAAAGTATTAAGTGAGGATCCTCAACACTTTCGGCAGTTATATCGTATGCATCCTGGTGTGTTTATGAAGCTATGTAATATTGTTAGAGAGAAAACGAATCTGAAAGACACAAGATTCATATGTGTTGAAGAAATGCTTGCAACATTTTTGCTTACTATTGGTCAAAATTCTCGATATTGTCAAACTGAAGACACATTTAAGAGATCACATTTCACAACAAGCAAAAATTTTCAACAAAGTTCTCATGCCTTAAACACAATAGCATCAGAGATGATGGCCAAACTTAGATCTACAACGCCAGTTAAAATATTGGAGAGTACACGATTTTACCATTACTTTAAGGTAGGTACTAATTTTTTTTTTACTGTTATTGTTATTGTTATTTTTTTTTGTTACTTTTGTGAAATCTTGATTTTATTTTAGGATTGCATCGGAGCTATTGATGGCACACACATACATGCAATGGTAATAAGGCGTGAAGTTGCTAGTTATCGTGATCGTCACGAAAATAAATCACAAAATGTATTAGCTGCTTGTAACTTTGATTTGGAATTCATATACGTTTCTAAGTGGATGGGAAGGTTTAGCACATGATTCTAAAGTGTTAAATGATGCTTTGTCAAGGAGTAGTAACAAACTTCATGTCCCACAAGGTACATATTTATTTCTTTTATTCTATATTATATGCGTGTGTTTATTATTTGATACTCTAATTGTATGTGTGGTGAATTTTCAGGAAAATATTTCTTAGTTGATTGTGGATTTGCAAATCGTCCCAATTTTTTAGCTCCATTTCAAGGTGTTTGATATCATCTCCAAGATTTTGCTGGTCATGGTTGCGACCCCGAAAATCCAACTGAGTTGTTCAATCTTCGTCATGCGTCATTGAGAAACGTAATTGAGAGGATATTTGGTATATTTAAATAACGATTTACAATTTTTAAGTCTGCGCCTCCATTTCCATATAAAACACAAGTGAAGTTAGTGCTAGCGTGTGTAGCATTGCACAACTTTCTTCGTAAAGAGTGTCGTTCTGATGAATTTCTAATTGAAGAAGACGACGAGCCTTCATCACCATTGGAAGAAGAAGAAGAAGAAAATTTTCAAACCCAAGATCAACAACGAGAGAAGGCTAATGAATGGAGAGCAACTATAGCTTCAGATATGTGGGGAGATGTTGTGAGTGTCGGTAGTCAACGATGAGCAATAGAGAGAGTATTTATTTATTTATCTATTTATTTTTTATTGGAGAATTATTTGCATTATTTTTTCTTTTCAAAAGAAAAATAGTTATTTGTATTACTTTTGGATCATATTCAATGTATTTAATTTTTTTTTAATTTGAAATAAAATTCACGTAGCATACAAACGATTGTTTTATTGATATTTGAGGGATGTTTTATGATTTGTGTTGATATAGATAACAATGTAGGTGACGTTATTTCATAAATTCTATGATTAATAGCATATTCAAAAGAATTTACAGAAATTTATAAGAATCAATAGAAATCCATAACAATCCTTTATAAAATTCAGAAAATTCAATAATAAAAATCCATCAAAATTCATTGGATTCTGTAAAATCCACAAAATCCAGTCAGTTAAAATATATCAAAGTTCAGTGGATTCTGTAAACTCCTTTGAAATATTTTAAAATCCATGACATTTAAAAATTTTCACAGTTTATTAAAATCCATAATTGAATACCCCCCGTAAGAGTCTTTGTCTTTTACCTTTCTTTAATTATATTTATTTTTTACTTTAACCCAAAAAGGGAATAAAAATCAAATTAAACAAAAAAAAACATAAAAATTTTGCCTTTGACAATTTTGACCATTTGATAAATTTTCATGTCAAAATGTGGGGTTCCATATTTTTAATGTTGTGGTTTAATCTCAGCAAATTGGAAAACCTTATGAAAAAAACTGATTCCATTATCGATAATTGGATCAGCAAAAGTAGAAAGAAGATTTAGTTTAGCATATTCTATAAAGTTTGTAGTGATTGTAGATACTCTATGGGTCCTATTTTGACAAGTTTTTACTATTTTGCATTTACATGTTTTGGTGCTAGGATGAAACAAAACAATCAATAACTTATATTCATAATTGTGTTTTGAGATTCGTTTAGAGAAAATAAAAAACAAAATATTAACAATTTTTTAAATTGTAACTTAAATAGTAATGGATAGACATTCTTTATTAAACAATATGCGACACTCGAACACCCTGTGCATTGTATGCGACAAAGAATGTTGTGGTTAATAACTTTTTATCTGACTCACGATGTGTGCATATATCGGCAAACAAATAAAGTAGTACGAACTAGTGTTAAAAGACAACAATGAATATGTAATTATTTTGGATGTGCTCTTGAACAATCAACTAATTGACCAACTTACGACTGGCGTCTACAAAAAGATAAACTCAAAGGTCCATTTTTATAAGCAGTTGTCATAACTCCAAATTTTTTATTTGTTAGATTACAAAGTTTGAATCTCAATATTTATTAGAAATCATATTTCTTTGACATCATGCGACAAAATTGGTTAACCAACGACATATAACTATAATCAACATTTAACATATACGTTTGATAAGTTGTAACAAAACAGTTAAGACTGACGATTTTTGACATAAATCTTGTATGAAAAGATATAATCATTGGGCATTCTCTGCAGTTCAGTATACGAAATTCAAACCCTTAGATTTGTATTCTGGCAAATGTGGTGTGATCACTTTTTTTTTCTCAAGAATATGACGTGAGTGTCGACAAGCGATTCTATTGACTGACAGAAAACAATTAATGAGGGTCAACTTACATTAGATGTATTTTTCAATAGTCAATAATTTTTTGATAAAGTGGTAACCCTAAAAATTGTATATTGTATGAACTTAGCTTGGTTCCATTATTTTTTATGAGTCGCATCAACACCTCATACCTTAGGAGTCATAATTGGACAAATAGAAAGAAAAATAAGATTAGATAAGCACAACTATTGAACAAAGCTTAGAAAAGCATGATGACTAGAGAAATATGATTGATGGTGCAAATAAGTTTAAAAACCACGACTATGTAGATATGCTTAGACACACATGATTGTGCAAATAAACTCAATGATTTAAGACGATGTGATAAACTTATAAAGACATTGTATGGATCCATCTTACACATGTATTGAAACTTGTAAGTGATGCATCTAAATCCTTGACTGACAAGATCAAATTAACACTACTAACAGCTCATGCGATCACAAGCACACCCCATAGTAAAAAAAAAAACCCATTTTCAACTTACTATGGACTTATAGTCAAACTACTAAATTGCGGCGGCTATTGGCAATCCTTGATAGCCGTTATCATTGTAATTATTTCATAGAAGGTGGGTTTCACTTCCGCCCATAAAAACAACTATAAAATGGAGTGTTACACACATTTTAAGGTATGCTAATATTTAATCTAGTACTTACACACTTTGAGCTTTCACTGACTTCAACGTCGCAGTGGTTTTGTAGGTACCTCGCTTCTATTCCAGTGCATCCATAGTGATGTAGTCGAATTTTGCTCTCCTTCTTCGCCTTTACCTGAACCTGCACAGGGAACGCACGTGAGCTAAAGACCACCGTGGAGGCCGATGGCACTCCGATGCTCAAGTTAGACTTAGGAGAGGCTTAAAGCTGTAAATTGGGTTTCCGTAGCGTACCTTTATTCATCGACCTTATCTCATTTTTATAGTGTGAGAATCCTTGTACGGCTAGGCCATGGGTTTCGTATTTTAGGGAAAGAGATCTTGTTGGAGATCATTTCCTTATTGAGAGTTGTCCATGTAGAGAAGTTTCCCTACACGACTTGTGCTCCTAGATTTGCGGGAAAGGTTTTCCCTTCTAAGTGTTGTCCATGCAAGGAAGTTTCATTGCTCGATTATACTTCAATATTTGTGTCGTAGTAGGAACCAATGTATTGCTGGTCTGCCTGTCTTAGGTTGATCCCCCCTGATACTAGCTTTATCAGGCTTACTTTTGCCTTATTAGGGCTTATGAGTATTGGGCTTGACCGCGTGACATGTGGACTTAGTGGCGCGTTGCAATTTGGGTCCGACCTTCTGGATCCTACCAATCGTGGGCTTAGTGTTGTCTGGGCCTTGATGGATTGAGAGTGCAATCAGGCCTGTTATGCTCCATTTATCGAGATTATCATGACATGTGTACGATGCTAATCATAGGACAGTTTGATGTATTAGCAGCTACTTCCCCGAGTTGGTGGGCCAGCTCATCGCTCGACCAATTCATTTTGTGAAGCAACATTGCAGTAATGATGGTTGAGTCTGAATCGCTTCCTTGAGCGGCGAGTTTCATTAATTGGGCGTGCATCTGCTCGAAAGAGAAAAAGAAGAGAGTTTTATTTTCTATATAGATCTCATCTCTGCAGAGTTTGGCTTCTTTACTCTTTCGATCTCATAGACTTCTTTTTGGCGTACAGCATTCCGTGTTTTTTACTTTGCTCAACCTTCATAATCAAAAGCTTGTACGATCTCTCATGGCAGGCCTGAATCAGCTTTTCGATGAACTATTCCCTAAAGGCTGCAAGTTCTTTGACGAGATGTCGCTTTCTGAGTCAAGCCTGGAAGTCATCTATAAAACATACGAGGTTCCTGAAGATCTGGTGCTTTTCACTTTGAGCATCGATTTGACGTCATTGTCCCCTCTAGAAGGGTTCATCTGTCTTTACCAAGGTATGCTTCAATCAGGTGTCTGCTTCTATTATCAAAGAAATTTGGGAGTTCCTGGCATACCTTGGCATTGCGCCCGCTCAACTGGTGTTGAATGGGTATAGGACTGTGATCGCCATTCTAATCAGGGCAAAAGACGTTGTTGTCCCAGTATCTTCGAGGGCGATTCAACTGCTTACTTCCCTTCGGCTAAACGAGCACGTTGTGTGCGTGCTGACATCACCGTACTGCTTTAGCAATCTGCCTGATGATTTTAAGTTCTGGCAGAAATTTTGTGTCATGGCCTCCATGGACTCGAAGTATTTTGAGCTTGCTGGTTGAGCAGGAATTCAGGCAACTTAGTAAGTTCAATTCTGTTTCTAATTTTGCTTGTGTTAAATGCATATCAGATTGACCTTTGCGCTTTTCGTAGGGAAATTTCCAACTTCATCTCTTTTTGTTGAGGATAAAGTGGCTTTCGACGCGTTTCGCGTTTGCGGATAGTGGATGTCGTTAAGTCTTCTAATATCAAACGCAGCGAACTGTGGGTTCATTGGCATGAGGCTCCCACTCTTTTTAGGGTTTCGAAACCAAAGCCCGAAGGCGTATCTTCCTCGAAGAAGATGAAGTTCTCAAAGATTAAGATCCCAAACCCTTCAAGGATGGCAAAACTAATTGAGGCGCTTCCTTCTCTTGTTCTCCTAAAGAGGCCCCGTGCTATGTCTAGGCCCGCTCGTGGGCGTTCAACTTCGTCTGAAGGTCATGAAGTTGTCGTACAGGTTCTTGCACGTCAGTTGGGGTGGAGACCGTTGAGCCCCAGGGGCATGATGCTCGAGCGGAGGCTCCCATTCCCTTATTGACTGGGAGAGGGAGTATATGTAAATGGTTAGGGTTGAAGATGTAACAAAGCTTAGTACAAAAAAATCAGAGGTTCTGAACAAATCATTGTTGCAGGCGGGTGTAGAAGCTTCGTTTGGTGCGGGACTGGGTCGTCCCTTTTTGTTGAAAGACTTTGTTTTCGGCCCTACTAGGCCTGCTGAAGAGTCCTTTGATCGTTGTGCTTATGGCCAAAGGTCCCCTCTGTGTTGCCCGTACTGTCTTCTGCTTCGTTCCCGTGTTCATATTGAAGTGATGACGGGTTTGAGGAATAACTTGCTTCCTTCTTCCCCGTCAACTGATTCTGAGTTGGCTTGTGAAAAAGAGTCGATCGTCGCGAAAATTTATAGATGAAGGCGTTGATGCAGTGAGGACAGTGAAGGGTGGTGCTGGAGTGATTTTGATCCCGAAGGACCTCCATCCGGATGCGCGGATCAGTTTGTATGCTCCGGACGTGGTAAAAATGAGCAACCAAGCTTGGCATCAAGTGGTTGACATTTCTTATGCTTTCAGGAAGCATATTAGTAGGTGGAATGATTGGTTGGCGAATTGTGCTCCGGAGCCAGAAGGAGAGGCGTTGGGAGAGCATATGTATAAATAGCAGAAACCTTTCGTGTTGGGGATGTCATACCTGAATCAAGTGGTCACAACTGGGATTGAAGTTGAGGTCGCTCGTGAGAGAGTGTACACCATGGAGCGAGTCTTTGCAAACTTGCAAAGTCATACTCAGATGCTCTCTACGAGATTGAATCGTTGAGTAAACAACTCAAAGCTTACTCAGATGCTGAAGCAGAGTCCTGGCGCATAAGATCGAAGGCTGGAAACGCCTGAGTCCAACCTAGCAGGGGCAATGTTCGCAAGGGATTGTTCGAAAATGAACTGAACCTTGCCCATCGTGACTTACAATTTTCCCAGGAAACTGTGATCAGAGTGCAGGATGAGATACATGCTCTAAATGCCGAAAAGGCCAAGAAGGAGTTTGAATGGGCTGTCTGATGTTAGCAGTTGGAAGCTGATGTTGATTTTAATGCCAAAAGCGTGCGGATCGCGGAAAAGCGTTTCCTTTTGGCATAGAATGAGCTAAGTGTTTTAATGATAAGCTGGGCGTTGAACAGTCCAAGAGTGATATGCTGTCGGGCAAGCTGGAGCGGGAGCTTGTTGAATCAAGGATCTGCGAGGAAAAACTTCTTAAGTCCCAGGGCATATTTGAGTTCAGCAGAGTCGTGCATGGAAGGCTGGAGATGTTGCAGCTTATGAAAGAGGAACACCCTGATTGGGATCTCTCCGATTATGAAGAGGTAGCATATACGTTTGGAGTGGCATTTGATCCGTTCGAAGAGGAAGGTGACCCTGATGAGGGATATCGAGAGGCAGCACGTACAGATGTGTCTTCTGTTTCCTTTCTAGCTAAGTCCGACTCTATTGTATCTGACTCCTCTCCTGACGAGGAGTGAACCTTGTATATTTTGGCTTGCAAATGAATAACTTGCAAATGAATAACATTATGTACTTGTGCATTTTCCCTTTACTTTCCCTGCTAGCTTTTATCTGTTTTGTCTTATCGTGACATTAGTTGTCAGATGAGAGGCTTTGCTAGGTCAGGAAGCCGCATGATTGATCTGCTAGTGAGAACTCTGACTGTTTGTACTACAATAGTTCGTGCAATCCTGGTCAGAATCATCTTATAAATCAGGGGGTGTGATTCACCCTTTATGTGGTGGCCGGGTTGTATATCGGATCAACCATTGTTGTTGTTATTATAAGCGAACTAGTTAGACTGTGGTCCTAGCACGTCATCTAAGTTGAGTTTCCAGAGCTCTGACCAGACTTTCGACCCGTCATTACCTGTTATTGGGGGAATGGCTTAGTTAGACTAGATGTTGTTATCGCTAGTAATTATAAGTGACTAACCAAGGTCGAGTTTGGCGACCATCATTTGTGATTGAACGGTGGTCCCTGGCTAACTATTTTGATCAGGCATCGAGGGCACTGACTAGACTCCCACTTTCCAACCCATCTTTGTCCGCTTTTGGCATACTAGGAATTGAAGTGAGCCAGAAGTTATCATCGTCAGATGATCTGACTAAACTTTGGCAGGGTTCAGCGATCATTATCTGTAGTTGGCCAATTGTCGTTGGCAAGCCATTGCGTTCAAGCGTCATAGCTCTGACTAAGCTCCCACTTTCTAAACCATCAGAATCTGCGTGCAGCGAACTAGACTTAGAGCAAACAAAAAGCCATCGTCATCAGCGGCCACTGACTAAGCTTTGGTCGGGTTCGACGATCATCGTCTGTGTAATAGCGGTGAACCTTGGCAATCCGTCTTAATCAGGCATTCGAGAGCACTAACTAGACTCCCAGTTTCTAAGCCGTCAGAATCCGTTATTGGCAGACTAGGCTTCGAGCGGATTAGAAGCTATCGTCATCGGTCATCACCGACTAAGCTTTGGTCGGGTTCAATCACAATTGTCCATGTTTGGACAATGATCCCTGGCAAGCTGTCTCAATCAGGCATTAGAGCATTGACTAAGTTGCCACTTTCTAAACCATTGGCACCCGTTTAACGGACTGGGCATTAGATTATACCAGAAGTTATCGTTGTAGATCGAAACTGACTAAGCTTTGGTTAAGTTCGACAACCATTATCTATAGTTGGACAATGGTCCCTGGCAAGCCATCGTGGTCAGGTACTATGAACATTGACTAAGCCCCACTTTCTAACCCATCATCATCCACTTTTGGCGGGCTAGGTGTTAAAGCGGACCAGAAGCTATTGTAGTCAGGTCTAACTAAGCTTTGGTCAAAATAAGATTTTGGGCATGCAAATCTGACTTGGGTGTCCTGACTTAATTCACCTAGCGATCTGATTCAGGAGCTGGATCGATTGATCAAACTAACAATAGATTGACCAGTTTTAATGAACAACAATGGAATAATAGTATTGCGGATGCCTTGGATTTGTTGTATCCTTATTTCATAGGCACTTAAGGCTTTGTCGGTTGTATCTTTGCATGTGAGATATTTATAGATCAGCGTGCCCTGTGTACATCACAGATTGTGAGACGGTTCGGTATCAGTTACTCCCCCCAGTTAATGGGGTTGCGTGCAGGGTCGTTAATTCGATGAAGGTGGATTGGTGCAGTCGCAATTGGAACCGTTGTTTTTCCATTTCCCATACGGCTATTTGTTTTCCATCTCAAGCATAGCAATGAGCGTTGTAGAGTATGTTGATCAGATGTATCTTACTAGATAATATGTTTTGGGTTTCCAAAGGCTGAATGTAGATCTCTGTTACTGGAGTCTTTGAACGCTCTGACATTTGCAGCTTGAGTCTTAGTAAGACCTGTTATGGGATGCCACCTAATTGGAGTGAGCATCCAATTGATTTCATGAGTTCTTGTAATATATTCTTCATTTCGAAGAAGAAGTACAAACTCTTCCTCAGGGGACGGGTATGTCTTCCATCTTTTGTTGCTTTGAGCTCCCATTCGTCACTGTTGTAAGGAGATGATCCCTGCAACTAGTTTTTGGTTGTGGAGCGCCAACGGACGTGGCTTTCGGTCCTGGGGCGGTATCTCTGCGTCACCCCAGGCATTACACAATTTGAGGGGCACCCCCATTTGGCTCCCTCCGTTCTCCTTATGAATCTTCTTTGTAAGGTAGGTTGGCATAGCGGGAAGCCTGTTGAACTAGACAACAGTTTTGGGGATGGCAACACCGTGAGACCTCAATGATCTCGCTATTTAGGGATATTCTCGTTTGTCATATTTTGCTTTCATCACCTTCTCTTTTGGCAAATTGGCGGAGTGAAGTTTTGACATGCGTGTTAGTTGAAGCATATTTGTGCCGGACTTAGATACTTGTAGTGTGTAAACTTCTGTAATAGTTGGTCGGCAAGCTTTGTAATAACTTTTATTGTAATCAATAAAATCAGTTTAATTTCTGGAATATGTCTCGTATGAACAATTCTACTAAACTAAAAAGAAAAATGAAATCAAAGCAACAAAATAATTTAACTCCGAGCAGGGACAAAACTAACTCGACCCTGAAGGAGGCGCGTATGGTTCTGGCTCGGATTGCATAGTCCTTCTAGCGAAGTGTCTTGTTTTGCCAAAACTAGCAAAGTTACTAAAGAGTGGACTTCGTGCTGGCAGGCGATTCCTTGCTGATTATCAACTCTTGGAGTAGGCGCTTGTTTGCTGAAGTACCGTTACATAGCTCTATATTGGTCTTGATTGGGTCTCCAATTCTGAATTCCGGCTCTCCACATAGTTGTGTTTTGGTTGTCGGGGCTTTCTCTCCATCCACGCAAATTGATTCTCTTATTTTGTCTAGACCCGGTGCTTGACATGTCTGTTCCGCGGACTCGAGCTGCAACTAGAAGCAATTCATTTGTTTAAGGGCTTCATAATGGAAGTCTCTTGCTGTAGGCTGATCTCCTCGGATAGTTCCTTGGGACTAGTTGGCTATGTATTTGATGCATTGGTGTAGAGTGGAAACTACTGCCTCCATATGATGAAGCCAAGACCTTCCCAGAATAATGTTGTAGGTGGATGGATCGTCAACCACCATAGATTCTTGGAAAAGGCACTTCTGCAATTGTAGTTCTCCCGCCACCACCATTAGATTGATCTTTCCGATGTGGAAGTATTTCTCTCTACTGAATCTGACCATGGGGTGAGTAGTGGGGGTTAAGTCTTTCTCCTAGAGTTGCATGTTTCGGAATGTGCTGAGAAACATGACATTAAGTAAGTGAACTTCTTGTATCCACCAAGGCTTTTTTCACCTCCCATTTCGCAATGAGGACGAAGATGACCAGGGCGTCATTGTGAGGAGAATGTACACCCTGGAGATCTCTATCCGTAAATGTCAATGGTGGGATTAGGCTCTAAACTCTTGCATGTTGCACTTGTTGGTCCTTGCATTGAGGTGACGTCCGCATCTTGGTCAGTGTCCTCTTGTGGGACCTGTTGGATTGCTTTCCCTCAGAACCGACCCCATGAAGGACAGCGTCCACCCTTTCCTTTGCTCGGTCATGCCTCTTGTCCGAGCTCAAGAACTCCTTGAGTTTGCCTTTCCTAATCCAGTACTTGACTTTTCCTTTGAGGTTTCTGCAATCCTCAGTGTCGTGTCCGCCTTCTTTATGGAAGGCGCAATATTTGTTGTTGTCGCGTTGAGCGGGGTTTCTTCACTGCTTGGGGGCATTTTAGTTCTTCCCAATTCTTCATAGAATTGAGGATGTCGGATAGATTAGTGTTGAGAGGGGTGACGAATTTGGACCCGACACAGTTGGAGGTCTTGTCCTGTTTTGTGCGGTCGTAGTCAGTCTTACAATCATTGCGCTTCCTCTTGTTCCATCGTCGTCCTCATTTTTTTACCCCTCTTTCTTATCCCTGGGGACATAGAGTTTTTTCTCGGATTTCGCCTCCTTCTTGGCGGTTAACATCTCGTCTAGAGTGATATATCTCTAGGCATCCTTCAGCTAGTCTGCCATATCGATTGGCGGGTCCAGAGTAAGGAAGTCGTAGAACTTTCCTTGCCTTAGACCCGAGGTAAAGGCTGTGACAACATTGTCATCACTACAACCATCGATGAGAGCAACTCATCGTTGAAGTGTGTGACGTATTCCCTCAACATCTCGTTTTGCTTTTGTTTTAGGGTTAGAAGATAGTGCAGGCCTTTCCTGATTCGCTGGCTACCCACGAAGAGCATGAGGAACGCCATCGCCGATGTTTGAATGAGTCAATGGACTTCAGAGAGAGGTTGTGGAACCAGGTCAGCGCTGACTTCTTCAGACTGGTAGGGAATGATAACACATTATCGCATCGAACCCATCCTTGAGTGCCATTACATGTTGGACGGCGCAAGTGATCTGACGGGTCTCTTGTCCCGTCATAAAATTTTAACTTTGGTGGGTGTACTTCTTCGGTAGCGGTTCGTCCATGATATGATTCATGAACGGAGGGACAATGAGGTTGAACAGTATGTCTGGATTTGTGGCCCCTTGCCAGATGAGGTTGTACGAGACATGTCTGTCGACTCTGGATGCTGGGTCCCTGTTGGACGCTCCTCAGCCTTTGGTTTTCTGAAAGCTGCAGGGGCAACCCGGCTCTCCTTAACTCTTCTCTGGAACCTTCTTGGGATTAGGCTCTTCACTGCTCACGATCTCCTCCTGTGGGTGGATGATTTTGCTGGTTGAGTATCTCCACCGCTCGTGCAATTTGTTGCATCTGGGTTGACGGTAGATACACCATTGGGTTTGTTGCGGCTGACATCGACGCAGGGGTCTGAGAGGGTTCCTCCCACCGCGGTGGTGGAACCGGAGCTCACGACGCTTTGCTAGTTGGAGCATTCGAGGGTTCAACAACATCTCCATTGTTGTGAGACCTTGTTGTCAACATCTTTTTGGCTCTATGGGCAAGGTGGCACTACTGTTCCATCTGAGGAACTCTGTCGTTCCCCACGGACGGTGCCAAACTGATGTAGTCGATTTCAGCTCTCCTTTTTTGCCTTTACCTGAACCTGCACAGGGAATGCACATGAGCCAAAGACCACCGCGTGGCGGCCGATGGCACTCCGATGCTTAAGTTAGATAAGGCTTAGGAGAGGCTTAAAGCTTAAAATTGGGTTTTTGTAGCGTACCTTTGTTCATCGACCTTATATGCCTTTTATAGTGTGAGAGTCCTTATTCGGCTCGGCCTTTGGTGGCATAGTTTAGGGAAAAAGATTTTGCGGGAGATCTTTTCCTTATTGGGAGCTGTCCATATAGAGAAGTTTCCCTCCACGACTTGTGCTCCTAGATCGGCGGGAAATGTTTCCCTTTTTGTGTGTTGTCCATGCAAGGAAGTTTCCTTGCCTGACTTATAGTTTAGTATTTGTTTCCTAGTCAGAATCAAAGTATTGCTAGCCTGCAAGTCTTGGGTCGATCCCCCAGATACTTGCCTTATCAGGGCTTACTATTGCCTTATCAGAGCTTACGAGTATTGGGCTTGATCGCGTAACATGTGGGCTTAGTGGCATGTTGCAATTTAGTTCCGACCTTCTGGATTCTGCCAATCGTGGGCTTAGTGTTGTCTGGGCGTTGCTGGATTGAGCGTGCAATTAGGCTTGCTATATATGTTATGTTTGACAAGATTATCATGACACGTGTACGGTGCTGATTAGAGGACGATTTGATGTATTATCACATAGATTAACCAGTCTTCGTTATTAAATTTTCTAGTTGATATCTAAAGAAGTCAAAAGTAAGTTTGTCCAGATAGGCATAAAATGAGAGTGAGATTAGAGAACCAAGACAATGTGGGACAACTCAAATTATCACGACAATGCAGATAAGCTCAAAAAAATTTGATGAGGAAAATGAGTTTGAAGAAAATGGTGTGGCTTGGAGAAGCACGATGCAGATATGCTTGAAGAAGCATGAGTACATAGATAAGCTTCGAAAAGTAAGACAGTGTGAATGAGCTCGAGATTATACACATAAGGTGTCTAAGGTTACATTAGAAACAACTCCTTGGGTTTTATTACACATACTACTACATTATGAAGACTTGTAGGTACTGTGATGCATATATTAGTATTGCTTTCTTTTTTTATCCTAATTGTGCGAATGCAAAATGAAACTCAAAGGAATACATAATAGACGCAAACTATTTTTGTGATTGGACATGTTCACGTGGACAACAAATAAGGCTCACTAATTATAGCAAATAATGATGACTATGTAATTTTTAATGTCTTTTTAAATAGTCAGTTCGCCAATTAATCTAAGGTTAATGTATGAAAAAACGTAAACTCAAATGTCTACATAATAAGTTGTAATGATTTCTCATTTTCCTTTGGCTACTTTACAAAGTTTTTATATTAGTGACGATCAGAAAAGTTTGATATGCTATAATTTCTATTTCCCATGATACGATATACGTACGCATGACATTTAACGATAAATATGGTTAGTGATATAAAATAATATCAAATAGTCGATTTAACCCGTGCATGCCAAGAGTCGTTGGAGCAATAGGACGACAAGGTCTGATACAGTGAAGTGATGATTGTATCAAAAGTTATAATGATTTTACATTTCTATATATTACTTTATAGTTCACAAGATAGTTGTTTATGTTCTTTATGCGATCACAAATGTATATAAAACATTGAATATTGATGTGCGAAGAAAATGTCATTCGGTGATAGAAAACAACAACAATTATTTTAATGATACATGGAATGCACAAATTGACAAGCAAATAAATAGATGAGTTAAAATTACAAGAAACGAAAGTTAGAGTCGACGACATACACGCATATTGTTCATTGGGGGAACGCGCGTTATATGTAGTTCAGATAGTGGTTGATTTTTACAACTATCATATGCTTTAAAATACTTATTTTAAAAAGTATATTCATAAAAAAATGAAGTAAAGCCACATAAAAAATGGAATAAACATATGATTGTAGAGAATTGGTGGAAATTAACAATCGAGTCGAAAAAACAATTTTGGACAAAGTGTCATAAAAATTAGACATTACACTTCAATAAAAATTATACTACTTAGTTAAGGTAACAGCTAAAAAAGGCAACATGCTTAAATGAATGAGCTACTTGTACATATTTGTTAATCCACAAATATTAAATTAAGGAATAAAAAAACACCACTATATGTATTAGCACATTTGCTTACCCTAGTTATAGTTGGACAAACACGAGAAGCAAAAACACACTCACTACTCCCTGAGATGAGGGGAAGGGGTTAACAGCTCTTGAAATTGTGCAAACAGAGGGAACCCCATCATCTGGAGGAATCGTAGAGCGGTGTCTCATCTAACATTCTCACAAGCTTTCTTTAAGTCTATTTTAGTTGCACATCTAGGGCTTATATTGCTTTTGTGTAGTTCCTGAGCAGTTCATGAGTTAACATAATATTGTCAATTATTGTTTTTTAACAGTTTTATTAGGGCATGATTTGTTATTTGTTTTCTTCTTCTAAGGAGTTGAATATTTTATAACATATAAGTCTACCACGCTTCTGGCGTGTCATAGATTCACTGACTTTCTTATTCGAAGTTTGTCCTTCAGGGATATATCGAGCATGTGTATTAATAGCTGGTACAAGTGGCTTTGTCACTTTGGCTACATCATTAAATCCATCAGGCAATTTATTATCTTTATCTCATAATCACATTTGGATGTTTTAGGATCCAGATGAGACACAGTGGAAATATTCTACGATAATTCACAATGTTCCATATTACTATGTTATTCAGTAAGAACTTGCCTATCTCCCCCATATCGGTGGGAAAATTTTCTTATCAAACTGACAATCCACAAATCTATCAGAAAGAATATTATCAATGAATGTTTTCAAATAGCGTATGATAGATGTTGAGTCAAAATCAATATTATGATATAAGCGATGGTGAATACCCATCTCATTTCAAATGGAAGGTGGTATAAGAACCTAGGGATGGGCATTTCAGACCGATCGAATCAATAATTGGACCGACCGGGCCCTTTTTATTATTATTTTAATATCTTGTCCTAAAAACCACACTGGACCAAAATTTTTGGTTCAGTCCTTGGTTATAGTTTTCAAAACCCACCGGTCAACCGACTCGGCTAGGTGTTTTTAAAGGCCTAATTATTTTCAATTTTGAACCTCACTCTATAACACAGTATGAAATTGTCCGCTTTGGATCCAGCCGATCTGCACGACTTTAAAACGCATCATATCATAGTTGCATAGCGGCGCTCGTGGTATGATACTGTCCGCTATGGGATCCATGGGCCTGACCCAGCCATAAGTGTGCCAACGTGGACGTTGGGCCATAAGGGGGGGTGGATTGTGAGACCCTAAAGTGGCCGAACCTGAGGGTGAGAGTGAGGGTTGGAGCCCAATAGGCCCGAGAGATGTTAGACGAGCTACATAGGGGGACATGGTTCCACATCGCCTGAGTGTGGGAGGGGGATGAGCTACTTATGTGCGATGTCGAATCCCCATAGTACGACGCATTTTAAAGTCGTGCGGGTCGGTTGGACCCAGAGCGAACAAATTCATACTATGTGGATCGGATTGTTACACACCCTCTGCTCCACCCAAAATTGAGTCGGACCTACAACCCATAAAAACAAATCAAAAGCAAAAACACCCAATCGAATCCAACTCACAATTCTTCGAAGCGTGATTCCAAAACTGAGCTCTAAGCCCAACCCATACTTGAGAAAGTCCCCATTGTCAGGCTTCTTCTTCCCCACACCAGGTCAAGTAGTGGCGGTAAGTCTCTGAGTCCACCGATCAGTGGAGGTGTTGGGATTCAAACTCCAAATGGAAATCTGAGCTCCCATTAGTGAACCCAGTGAAGGGTTTTTGGGCAGGATGGAACTCGATCCTTCGATGGGACAAAAAGGATGCAAAAGATGAGTTTTTTTTTTTTGGAAGGCAAAGATGAGTTGGTGGTCTCTGTTGTGCAGATCAAGCTTTCGACCATTAAAACTAATGACTTCAGTCGAAGAGGCTAAAAAAATCAACTTTTGGGTGGTTGGGGCGTCGTTTTAGTTTGGGGTTTATTCAGATTTTTGCAGGAAAAAGGTTTGAGCGTGAGAGAGAAATGAGACACATTTAAACCTTACAAAGAGAGAGATAGTGACTATGAATTGATCAGAGAGGGAAAAAGAGGTGTTGCAGCCGGCGATGGGGTGATGGTGGGCTGTAGAGAGAGGGAGAAAAAGGGGGTATTGATGATGAACTAAGAGAGATGAGTGGTAAGGGTGGGGGTGTTGATTGTTGATGAATTGTAGAGAGAGAAACGAAACCTTTGAGTTCCTCCTCTCCGTTGCTCGACTCCACCTCTGCTCAACCAGAGGAGGGACGAAAAGTGTTATGATCCTAGTAAATTGAAACTAAGAATCACAACTAAAACCAAATTGATTCACTCAAACAAGGATAAACAGGGGAACCTTTTCTGCATAGAGAGACCTCTTACTCTTTTTACAACCTACTGTTTCATTAACTCTTCATACACTTATATAGGAAAACCCTAATACATAATACTAGCTGGATGGAGGGAGTGGCAACGCGTGAGTGAAGATCGTGAGGATCGTCGTGGTCCTGCGGTAACAGTCTGCTTGCAGTGGTCCTGCTGTCTCAGCCTGTTCTCAGTGGTCTTGTTGTAACAACGATAACAACTTTTGTGAATTCCTTAACCGTTTTTGGGATCACATGCTGAACACGTGAGAAAGGCAGCTGCCGATCACGTGCTGTCTTCTTAAGTGTGTCATGTGCACGGCACGCGCGTTAACTGATTTCAAGCTTTCAATTATCGGTTGTTTCCCGCCACTTTCTGAACCTTTAGTTTCTTCACAGTTCTTCACAGCTCGTGACATTACCACCCTCTTGTGACCATGCTTGTCCTCAAGCATGAAAGTTTCAATCTTCCCAAGTTGCGTCTGCCGGCGAACCTGAAGACCATTGGACAAGTACCTGAGTGACTGATTTGTTATGGCGTGGAACCATGCGTCTGTTCAAGATCGCCACTGGTTCAGGGCGGAGTGAACCACTTGAGTCCGACGTAGGCAGTGTGGGGAAGCTCCGTTGGTGGGAACCCAAGTGTTTCTTGAGCTGGGAGACATGAAAGACATTGTGGATTAGAGACCCTTCAGGGAGAAGCAAACGATAAGCCACACTGCCAATTTTTTCCAATACTTGGAAGGGGCCGAAGAAACGCGAAGCGAGCTTCAAATTACGGCGAAGATGGACTGAATTCTGTCGATAAGGCTGTAATTTAAGATACACCCAGTCGCCTTCAGTGAAGGAGCGCTCAGTGCGCTTGCGGTCAGCGAAATGTTTCATACGTTCTTGCGCCTTAGTCAACCGCTCTTTGAGGATGCCTAGCATGTCTTGGCGTTCCTGGAGGTAAGTTTGGACTTCACTAATATCAGTTGTATCAATAGGTGGAAGAGCAAGGAGTGAAGGGGTATACCCATACAAGGCATAAAAGGGAGAGAGTTTCAAACTCGAGTGGAACGTGGTGTTGAACCAGTACTCGGCCAAGTATAGCCAGTGAAACCATTTGGATGGAACCTGACTTGTCATACACCTGAGGTACGTTTCAAGGCAGGCATTGGTGCGCTTGGTTTGTCCATCGATTTGCGGGTGGTAGGCCGAGCTCATAGGTAAGGCCGTCCCTAGGGCTGCGAAGAGTTGCTGCCAGAAAGTGCTAGTGAATGTGCGGTCTCGATCGGAGACAATCGAATCAGGTAGACCATGCAACTTGTAGACTGTTTGCAAAAATACTTGGGCCACCATAGGGGCAATGAATGGATGTGTGAGAGCTAAGAAATGGTTGTACTTGGTGAAGCGGTCCACGACAACCAAAATCACGGAATGACCATGGGAGACAGGTAGCCCTTCGATGAAATCCATCGAAATGTGTTGCCATGCTCTCTCGGGTACAGGTAATGGTTGTAATAGGCCACCATAGCCACTGAGATTATTTTTGTTACGTTGGCACACGTCACATTCAATGATGAACTTAGTAAGATCATGCTTCAAGCCCGGCCAATAGAAATGCCTTAGTAGGCGTTGGTATGTAGCAGTGAGGCCAGAGTGACCGCCAAAGTTGGAACAATGGACCGAAGAGATCAGTTGTTGACGGAGAGAATCAGTTGATCCAATGTAAATCCGGGACTTAAACCGAAGCAGGCCATGTTGGAGGGTATAATTGGGTACCCCATCTCCCTTCACTAGCAGTTTGGGCATGATAGAGTCAGCCCATGTATCACCAATATAGCTGCGAGAGACGTCATGTAACCATGCAGGAGTACAATTAGATAAAACAGAACAAATAGATAAAGCAGGAGAGTTGGAGACAATTGCAGGGTGCCGTGAAAGGGCATCAGTGACCTTGTTGTCGGCCCCTTTGCGATATTGAATTGTATAGTCGTAGCCGAGCAATTTTGAGAGCCATTTTTGTTGTGAAACTGATGTCAACTTCTGGTCCAGGAAATGTTTAATGGCTTGGTGATCAGTGAGAATTAGGAACTTGGACCCGAGTAGATACGGTCTCCATTTCTGCACGGCGAGCACAATGGCAAGCAATTCCTTCTCGTAAGTGGATAGACTAGCATTACGAGGACCCAATGACTTGCTGAAGTAAGCTATGGGATGTTGGTCTTGGCTTAGAACTGCTCCAATCCCATGGGTACTGGCATCGGCTTCGACAGTGAATGGTGCCTTGAAATTGGGCAGCTTAAGAATAGGAGTGGAACATAGAGCTTGCTTGAGTTGCTCAAATGCAGCACTTGCAATTGTGGACCATTGGAACAAATCCTTCTTAAGCAGGTTCGTAAGAGGCTTAGCAATGGAGCCATAATTTCTAACAAATTTGCGATAGTAGCCTGTCAATCCCAAGAAGCCACGAAGAAGTTTAATGGAGTTAGGTTGTGGCCAAGAGAGCATGGCGCTGATCTTAGTTTGGTCAACAGCCACTCCCTCAGCCGAAATGACGTGACTGAGATATTCAATGGAGGGCTGGCCGAATGAACATTTAGAGAGCTTGGCGTGCAAGGAATGTGTACGCAAGATGGAGAAGGTGTGGTGGAGGTGAACCAAGTGCTCTTCCAGGGAGCGACTGTTAACTAAAATGTCGTCAAAGAAGACGAGAATGAACTGCCTTAAGTGATGTTTGAAAATGGTATTCATGAGGGCTTGGAATGTGGAGGGGGCGTTGGTGAGGCCGAAGGGCATAACGAGGAATTCATAGTGGCCATTGTGAGTGCGGAAGGCTGTCTTGTGGGTATCGGCAGGGTCGACCAAGACTTGGTGGTAGCCGGAGCGGAGGTCGATCTTAGAGAAGATGGTTGAACCATGGAGTTCGTCCAAGAGGTCGTCTACAAGAGGAATTGGGTACCGGTCCTTAATTGTCAATTCATTCAGGCGGCGATAGTCTACGCAAAAACGCCATGAGCCATCCTTATTTTTCACCAAAAGAATCGGGGCGGCAAAGGGGCTTTGCGATGGTTTGATGAGGCCTGAAGCAAGCATTTCTGAGAGGAGTTCTTCAACAACTGTTTTTTGAAGGCGGGGAAGTCTGTAGGGTCGTAAGGAAGGTGGTGTGGAGTTGGGTTTCAATGGGATCTTGTGGTCCAAGAGACGTTGGGGAGGTAGAGTTGTTGGAGGGTAAAAAATGTCATGGAAGTGGGTGAGAAGGTCAGAGATGAGTGGGGTTGGTTGGAGTGAGTGGGGGGTGGCATCAATGGGACAGAAATGGCCAATAAAGGTACGGTTTAGGTGGGTGCAGTATTTGTGTTGCTTGAGGGAGAAAAGCATATTGATGGTGGAGCTATGTGAGCCTTGTAAGGTCGTCCTGTGACCATTGTGGACCAGTGTTAGTTGGAGCTTTTGCAGGTTGATCGTGATGTCGCCAAAGGTTTTCAACCAATCGACACCTAACACCATTTCATGTTCACCCAAAGACAAAACCCGCACGTCTCCACTAAAGGAGGTACCCTGTACTGTCCATGTCAGTGGCTTGCAGATAGCAGTGCTGTGTAATTGCTGGCCATTGGTCACTCATACACTCATAGGAGCAGTCTGATGGACAGGCCACCTAGTGGCTTTAACCACTTTCGTGTCCACAAATGAGTGCGTGCTACCCGTGTCCACGAGAATGGAAATGGAGACCTTCTTAATGTATCCACGCAAGAGAATGGTGTTCGAGGTGTGGCAGCCATGAAGAGCATTAATGGAAAGCTCCATCTCAGATTGAATTGCAGTGACTAAGTTGTCACAGTCACCCTCAGTATCCTCCTTGAAATTGTCTCCATCTGTTTCGCAGGGATCCTCATCAGTGGTCAGCAAGTACAATTGCTGAGTTTTACATTTGTGGCCGGGTTTATAAAGCTCGTCGCAGTTATAGCAAAGCCCTTGGTCTCGGCGGACCCTCATTTGGGCAGGGGTGAGGCGTTTAATGGGTGGTGTATAGGGTGGTGGTTTGGGTGGTGGGGGTCTGTTGAGCAAGGATTGACTGGGAAAAGGAAGCTTTGAGCCAATAGGAGGTGTTGAGGAGAAGCCAGAACAAGCAGTGGTTGAGGATTGGTTGGTGGTGTGTGGTTTGGAGGAGGAGCAAAATTCCTGCATTCGAGCTAGGGAGAGTGCTTGAGCAACACTATTGGGTTGAAACATTTGAACCCTGGTCTTGATGTGTGGTTTGAGACCACTTAGGAAACTAAGCACAAAATAAGATTCACTGAGGGAATCATTGTTGAGCACCATCCAAGATTTGAGCTCCTCAAATCTCTCATAATAAGCCTCCACTGTAGTGGTCTTGTAGTGCTTGTTAAAAGCATCGACATAGTTCTCGTTAATGGGATCTTCGAACCTGAGACACACATCAGTCGCTAGTTGAGGCCATGGTATGGATGGCTTGCCCATTTGGTAGTCAAGGTACCATGTGTATGCCTTGCCATCAAGGTGTATAGAAGCAATGGACACCTTGTTGGCTTCAGATATGTTGTGTAGCAGGAAGTAGCGCTCACATTTTTTCACCCACGAACGCGAGTTGGTGCCATCAAAGTGGGGAAAGTCCACCTTAGGAAAACGAAAATGGTCAGGGGGGTGCTCATTGTGGAAGGTAGGGTCGTGAGGCCACTGTTGTGTTGGGTTCCCTGGAACTTGTGAACCACTAGCAGCAGTGTGAATATCAGGAGAGGTGGGTGGTTGTTTATGTTGGATGACCTCCATTAGTTGTGCGAATCGATTGTCAATGTGTTGCCTCGGTTCTTCTCCACTCTGAGTTTACTTCTCATCATTCTTGGCCAGTTTCGAGATCTCCTTCTTCAAGAGCTCGATTTGGCTCAGAGCCTCACTAACCTGTCTCTTCGATTCTCGCATGTGAGTCTCCATTTCTTTGGCTCGCGTCTCGATTGCCCCCATTCAGCCAGCGCTCTGATACCAAGTGTTATGATCCTAGTAAATTGAAACTAAGAATCACAACTAAAACCAAATTGATTCACTCAAACAAGGATAAACAAGGGAACCTTCTCTGCATAGAAAGACCTCTTACTCTTTTTACAACCTACTGCTTCATTAACTAACTCTTCTTACACTTATATAGGAAAATCCTAATACATAATACTAGCTGGATGGAGGGAGTGGCAACGCGTGAGTGAAGATCGTGAGGCTCGTCGTGGTCCTGCTGTCTCAACCTGTTCTCAGTGGTCCTGCTGTAACAACCATAACAGCTTTTGTGAAACAGCTTTTGTGAATTCCTTAACCGTTTTTGGGATCACATGCTGAACACGTGAGAAAGGCAGCTGCCGATCACGTGCTGTCTTCTTAAGTGTGTCATGTGCATGGCACGCGCGTTAACTGATTTCAGGCTTTCAATTATCGGTTGTTTCCCGCCACTTTCTGAACCTTTAGTTTCTTCACAGTTCTTCACAGCTCGTGACAAAAAGATCCTCTCCGTCATGATTTTGCTTGTTGCTTCGATGGAGGTGGTAATGGCTAATGCTGTAAGCAAGAAAGCAAGGGTTAGGGTTTCAACAGGAAAGAAGAAGAACAACAAAAATGGGCTGAAATTGCTCCAAACACCAAGATCGATCCGACTCGAAGTGTCGGTTAGCTTGGACCCCGATTAACCGGCCTTACCCGGTCCGGTCTTAGTCATTGAAAATCAAAATTTTAAATACCCGATCCGATTTTCGATTTTGGTTGTTTGGGCCGGTTAACTAGACATGCCCAACCCTATAAGAACCTATGCCACACAATCAAATTATCGTAGATGGGAAACATTGGTTAAACAATTTGTCACGAGTTGTATAGGTCAGTGTAATCAAAGCTATCCAAAGTTTAGCCATGACATCTCGTTTTGCCTTTGTTAAAGCCAGACCAGTACCTTGCCACAACTTTTAGCCTTTTTTTGCTGAAGCGTCAAGCCACCAAAGCCATGGCTTCATTAAACAAAAACATTTTCTAGTGTGTTTTTTGTCTTTCTTCTTCTTCTCATACTTTTTTTCTATTTCTCCTTCTCTCTTTAAAGCTTCACGGCTTAATCGGATAGCTTCAACATAGCAGGAGTTGAAGATCGTCTTCGAGGTACAAATCTTCTTACCTTCAACAGAGCTTCACAGAATTTTCACCGTCAAGACCCCGAGAAGGAACTCATATCTATACATTGATTATCTATGCAATAATAATACATACATTAATAATGTTGTAATTTTTTTGTTTACTTAAGGTGATTGATTATGGAAGAAAACTGTGGGGCAAGGGAGAGTACTGCTCGAGAAGACATTGGTTGGAAATATGGTGTTGCAGTGAATGGTAACAACATCATAACATATGAAGCAATATGAACACTTATATTGACTTGAGCTAACACCTCTAAATCTACTAGAAAAACATAATGCATATATTTAAAAACTTAGATACAAACAAAATGCATATATATATATATATATATATATATATATTTTATATACTATGAAATTTATTTTTAGAGTCGCTTATTTGCATAAAGCCATGGTAAATTGCTTCGCCTTTGCTTCACGCTTTGATGACTACCTTGGTATAGGTAATAACTTATAAAACAAAATGAGACAAAGTTGAAACAACTTTGTGGCATGCTAGGTTGCATGTCTCGAAGTAGTAATGGGTAGTTTAGACTACATAAGTAAAGGTCTTCTAACAAGTTGAAGACGTGTAACTTAAAATTCCACTAAACCATTTTAAACATTGAAAGTAAACTCAACTACATTTTCAAGTTGGATGAACTTGAAGCAGTGGTATGTAGATAGCGCTCTAAGCAAGATGATGTGAAGGGATGACAACGAGGCGAATTTGGGCAAATTTGTCCTTGCCCCGCTGGAGATTGCGAATCCACGAATCCGCCCTGAGTATCCGCTTATACAATTTTTTAAAAGCTATCCCTGCCCTGGATAGATTGGCAGATATCTGCCCCGCCCCAAAAATTCGTTTAAAAAAACCAACATTGTCTTATTCTCCAACAACACTCAACATATCACTATTACTTTCTTTTTCATGCCACATCACAAACGATTATAGAGCCATAGTGAGAAACAAAACAACAAAGTGAGAAGAAGAGGATATGGTTGATCTACAACTCTGCACAAACGATTGCAAAACACAAAAGAAAAGCAAGTTCCATGGCCTCTCTAGACCTGTTCAACCACTCCACCTCTTCTTACACCTGCAAGAAAGAAGATCTCCAATAGCAATGGTGTAGTAGTAGTAGCGTCCCTCTCGAATCTCATTCCCATCCCTTCACAATCTCGATTTTTGTAACTCCTGTGGGTGATTGACGTCGATGGAGTTTAAGTTTCCTGCTATCATATTTCTGTAGCCCATTGCAAGTGCAAGAGTTCAAAGTGGCCAAACCGAAATGGAGAAAAAAGAAGGCAAATAACAAAGTACATACTATTTGATGGAGCAACGATCTGATTGCTTCGTTGGATCCATGGTGATATTTCTCTTCAGGATCTATTTGGAGAAGAAGTCGTTGGATCAATGGTAATCTTCCTCTTCAAGATCGATTTGGATCTGTGCCATTTTCATCTTCATGCTCGATTTGGGAAAAAGAGGTTGTGGAGGCATGAAGGCTGGAGACTTAATGGAAGGCACGGAGGTGTGATGGAGACGAAGAGAGGCGGTGGAGTGGAGTCTGAATATGTGATGAAAATATTTTTAGGATTTAATGTTTATATTATTTCAAGGGTATTTTAGTAAATTAAATATATAAGCGGATATCCACGGGGCGGATATGGCCAAATCCGTATCCGCCCCGAATCTGTGACAGATACCATTTGGATCCCCAAATCTGCCTCAAAATCCATTTAGGCACATCCAAATTTGCTCTGTTTTGGCCGATATCGGTGAAAAATCGCCCCACTGCTATCCATAATGATGTGACACATGAAAACACATATGAGATCATCTAAAAGGTCTACTAGCTTGGTGAATTGGACAAAAAATGTCCCCGCGCAAGAACGACACTGACTCAGAAGGAGTCTAGTAATAAGATTACTTTGTAAACAAGGAGTACATAAACACCTATAAGTTGAATGTGTGCTAAGGGTGACTTATTTTTAAGCTTCTAATGTAAAACGACATGTGATATAACTATTTTGACGGTTGTATAATCCCTATAAGTTAACAAAAAATCTCTAATGTAAGCTGTCAACTTTCAACATTAGATGTTATGTACATATTTTTTGAAATTAAACAAGTTTCGCAGAAATAAATATGCGTCATTTAATAATAGATGGTGGGCTCTTTCGAAACCTTCAATGACTGAGATAGCATCTGCAAGAGTCTCCAATAAATTGCATATGTCTAGCTATGATACACACCATTTGTGTCTTGAAGGCCTGTGTTGAGAAAGTTTTCAGACTTGTCAATATGTTATGGGTAATGGCACTATCAATTAGACATATATGATTGTCCATCATTTGTAATTTATAAACCATATTCTCAAAGAAAAATCTATGCAGTAAATAAATAAATCAAACCAATCAAAATATAATATACTACATATGTTTCACAAGTAATAAAAAAAACTTACGAGAAATTAAAATAAGTTAGTATTCCAATGTAACATCATCTATAATATGTATTCTTGAGCTTAGGTAAAAGTTTGAGGGGGATTTTTATTTTTCTATTATAGCTGGTGTACTAGACCACTTCCAGTGGTTCCTAGATTAAGTGTTAGACGTGGATAAACATTACTATAACAACCTCTGCTAGGATAATTACATTGGCTAGTGGCTACTTCATCTGGAGTCGCCACTTATGTGCTGAGGAATTATGTTCTTGCATTTTAGTCCTGTTCTTAAGCTAAGGCAAAACAACCTTCATCATCTGCTTGTCTAACCACAGTAATAATAATAACAAAGTAATAATGAAGATAAAGTTCGTGTAAGACTGTCATTTGGTTAAAAAGCTTGTGTGCCGAGTACCGTTAAACCCCCCCCCCCCCCCCCCCCCCCCCCCTGGTACGAAAAGTTGGACGACTTTTGCATAAGGCATTGGGGGCCACTACTTGACATGCCATAAAGGCGTAAACCATGGTGGGGGTTTTGTTCTGGGCTTCATTGATTCAACTCAAAAGGCAACTATAAACTCCATCTCTTGAAGGCACCTGTTATGGGCATACACCCACTTCCACTCGTTAACACCGTAAAAAAAGTTCATACTCTCAATAACCTGCCATGTACCACCTTCATGTAAATAAGCATAAAATTCATGCTTTTCTTGAATTGTTCTTGTGTTTTCGCAAAATCCATCATATTGACTTCCTTCCTTCCCTAGTATATCTCTTCTCCAAATCGTTTGAGGATTCAATAACTCTGAAGAGCCAAATAACAATCCCTGGGTTTTCTTGTTAGACCTTTCAACGATTCATTTTTTTTCAATTTGGTAGCTTCTAGAAAACACTTTTATGTCTCCTAATGCATCCGAAATCAAAGTTCAACTTTAAACATAACTTAATACACCTTAGGCTATACTTAAGGTTTCATAGGTCAAGCTAGAGAAATGAAAACTCAATCTCATAAGTTGGTTGCGTAGGTTGGCAAATCCAAGATTCAAACTCACACTTTTTCTTGGTTAGGTTGGTTTTCAGTTTCGCCTTATACACTTGCTCTCAAGTAGATTCAACCCATGCTTGCATTTGTTTAGCTGGAGTTTTCAAGTTCCTTTTGATCCATCGAGTTTCTTTTTGGCTTGTTCCATATCTAAAACTCAACCCATATTTGATGTTGTTGTAGTTCATCTTGTTCTGGGTTTTATTTTGCTCAATCGAGTTTCTTTTATTGTTATGTTATATTGCGTTCTAGGTGGAGATGAGAGGAAAATAGTGAGTAAAAGTGAAAAAGCGAAAATATGGTGTATGAGATAAAATTGAGAAGATAGATGAAGGAATTGAGAACGAAACCGCGTGGAGAGGGAAGCATTGGAATTGGGATAACATCGCATAGAGAAAAATTGTGGTGCCACACAGCTGGTGGTGGTGTAAGAGAGTAAAGTTTTGATGCACATAGTAGCTACCGATTGGAAAGCTCGGTTTGATAACGAGATCATTCCTCAAAAAGTCATACGCTATGTTCTTCTACTTTTACACCCCAGAAGACAACTTCGAGCAAACAAAACGGAGAAGAAAGAGAGATCGAATTCATCCTCAGGTTCTCTTTGTTTCATTTCATTTCATTTCCCTCTGAACTATACTAGAGTATTTTTCTCCATCTCTCTCTTGATTTCATTTTTGTTACGAAGTCTCTAGGATTAGGGTTTGAGCAATGGATCCGGAAATAGCGAAAACTCAGGAGGAGAGAAAGAAGATGGAGCAGCAACTGGCTTCACTAACCTCTGTTACCTTCGACACCGAACTCTACGGAGGCGGAGACAATCGATTCGAGGGTTACGAGCTATCCATCCCTGTCAACGAAGATGAAGAGGTTCAAGATCCAGGAGAGTCTGAGGTTGCCAGGAGGTTAGCTTCATATACTGCACCCAAGTCGCTCTTGAAGGAGATGCCTGGAATGGGAGGTGATGAGGAGTTAGGGTTTAAGAAGCCTCAGAGGATTATTGACAGGGAGGATGATTACAGGCAGAGGAGGCTTAATCGGGTGATTTCGCCCGATAGGAATGATGCATTTGCCATGGGGGATAAGACGCCCGATGTGTCTGTGAGGACCTATGCTGATGTGATGAAGGAGGAGGCATTGAGGAGGGAGAAGGAGGAAACGTTGAGGGAAATTTCCAAGAAGAAGAAGGAAGAGGAAGAGGAGAAGAAGAGTGGAAAGGGTAGGGATGATGGGGTGCCCGCTCCGGTTCAGAAGAGGAGGAACAGGTGGGATCAGAATCAGGAGCCTATGGGGGATACAGGTGTCAAGAAAGCAAAGACTGCTTCAGCTGGTTCTGATTGGGATTTGCCCGATTCGACCCCAGGGATTGGGAGGTGGGATGCTACCCCGACTCCAGGGAGGGTGGCCGATGCTACACCTTCGGTGTCGAGGAGGAATAGGTGGGATGAGACGCCTACACCAGGGCGGGTGGCAGATGCTGATGCCACCCCTGCTGCTGGGGCAACTCCGGGGGCTACACCTGCTGGTATGACATGGGATGCTACTCCTAAGCTTGCTGGGCTTGCTACCCCTACTCCGAAAAGACAGAGATCTAGATGGGATGAGACCCCGGCAACAATGGGGAGTGCGACTCCAATGGCAGGTGCTACTCCAGCAGCTGCATATACTCCTGGGGTGACACCAGTTGGAGGAATTGACCTTGCTACGCCAACGCCAGGTGCTATTAATCTGCGTGGGGCTTTGACTCCTGAGCAGTACAATTTACTAAGATGGGAGAAGGATATTGAAGAGAGGAATCGACCATTGACAGATGAAGAACTTGATGCTGTATTTCCACAGGAAGGGTACAAGATTTTGGACCGACCAGCCTCTTATGTGCCAATAAGAACACCTGCAAGGAAGCTCCTTGCGACACCCACGCCATTGGGTACTCCATTGTATGCAATTCCCGAGGAAAATCGTGGGCAGCAGTTTGATGTTCCTAAAGAAATGCCTGGAGGTTTGCCATTTATGAAACCGGAGGATTATCAGTACTTTGGGGCATTGTTGAATGAGGACGAAGAAGAGGAGTTGTCACCTGATGAACAGAAGGAGAGAAAAATTATGAAGCTTTTGCTCAAGGTTAAGAATGGGACCCCTCCTCAGAGGAAAACAGCACTTAGACAGCTCACTGATAAAGCTAGAGAATTCGGGGCAGGACCGCTTTTCAACAGAATTTTGCCATTGCTCATGCAGCCAACCTTGGAAGATCAAGAGAGACATCTTCTGGTTAAGGTAATTGACAGAGTTCTTTATAAGTTGGATGAACTTGTTCGACCCTTTGTTCACAAAATTCTGGTTGTTATTGAACCTCTGTTGATTGATGAAGACTACTATGCACGTGTAGAAGGTAGAGAAATTATTTCAAATTTAAGTAAAGCTGCTGGTTTGGCCACTATGATTGCAGCCATGCGACCTGATATTGATAACATTGATGAATATGTGAGAAACACTACTGCTAGGGCTTTTAGTGTTGTTGCTTCGGCACTAGGGATTCCTGCTCTCTTGCCATTCTTGAAAGCTGTCTGTCAGAGTAAAAAATCTTGGCAAGCTAGGCACACTGGAATTAAGATTGTCCAGCAGATTGCAATCTTAATTGGATGCGCCGTTCTACCACACCTAAGGTCTCTTGTAGAAATCATAGAACACGGTCTCAATGATGAGAACCAGAAAGTGAGGACGATTACTGCACTCTCTCTGGCTGCCTTGGCCGAGGCTTCTGCACCTTATGGTATTGAAAGCTTTGATTCTGTTTTGAAGCCTTTGTGGAAGGGTATTAGGTCACACCGTGGGAAAGTTTTAGCAGCGTTTTTGAAAGCAATTGGTTTTATCATTCCTCTCATGGATGCATTGTATGCAAGTTACTACACCAAGGAAGTGATGCATATTTTGATTCGTGAATTCCAGTCACCTGATGAAGAAATGAAGAAGATTGTACTTAAAGTTGTCAAGCAATGTGTCAGCACTGAAGGAGTTGAAGCTGAATATATTAGGACTGATATTCTTCCAGAGTTTTTCCGTAATTTCTGGGTCAGAAGAATGGCGCTTGATAGGAGAAACTACAAGCAACTTGTTGAAACCACTGTGGAGATTGCGAACAAGGTTGGGGTGGCTGATATTGTGGGTAGAGTTGTTGAAGATCTGAAAGACGAGAGTGAACCATATAGACGAATGGTGATGGAAACAATTGAGAAGGTGGTCGAAAACTTGGGAGCATCTGATATTGATGCCCGATTGGAAGAACTTCTGATTGATGGTATTCTATATGCCTTCCAAGAACAGACGAGTGATGATGCTAATGTTATGCTTAACGGTTTTGGTGCTGTGGTCAATTCTCTTGGACAGAGAGTTAAACCCTACCTTCCACAGATCTGTGGCACCATCAAGTGGCGGTTGAACAATAAGAGTGCTAAGGTGAGGCAGCAAGCTGCTGATCTCATATCAAGAATTGCTGTTGTCATGAAGCAGTGCCAAGAGGAACAGCTGATGGGTCATCTTGGTGTCGTGTTATATGAGTACTTGGGAGAAGAATACCCTGAGGTTTTGGGATCTATTCTTGGAGCATTAAAGGCGATTGTAAATGTTATTGGTATGACCAAAATGACTCCCCCAATAAAAGATTTGCTTCCTCGTTTGACTCCCATTCTCAAGAACAGGCATGAGAAGGTCCAAGAGAATTGTATTGATCTGGTTGGCAGGATTGCTGACCGAGGGGCTGAATTTGTTCCTGCAAGGGAGTGGATGAGAATATGTTTTGAGCTTCTAGAGATGCTGAAGGCCCACAAGAAAGGCATCAGGCGTGCAACTGTTAACACATTTGGGTATATCGCAAAAGCAATTGGTCCTCAGGATGTGTTGGCAACACTGTTGAACAACCTCAAAGTGCAGGAGCGTCAAAACCGTGTGTGTACGACTGTGGCCATTGCTATCGTTGCAGAAACTTGTTCTCCTTTTACTGTCCTTCCGGCACTTATGAATGAGTATCGTGTTCCTGAGCTGAACGTGCAGAATGGTGTTTTAAAATCCTTATCTTTCCTGTTTGAGTACATTGGTGAGATGGGGAAGGACTATATCTATGCTGTGACTCCACTGCTAGAGGATGCTCTGATGGACAGAGATTTGGTTCATAGGCAGACTGCTGCCTCTGCTGTCAAACACATGGCCTTGGGTGTAGCTGGACTCGGTTGTGAGGACGCTTTAGTCCATTTGCTGAACTATGTTTGGCCAAACATATTTGAGACATCTCCCCATGTTATTAATGCTGTCATGGAAGCTATAGAAGGCATGAGGGTAGCTTTGGGAGCAGCTGCAATTCTAAACTACTGTCTTCAAGGTCTTTTCCATCCAGCGAGGAAGGTTAGGGAGGTATACTGGAAGATCTACAATTCATTGTACATTGGAGCACAGGATGCACTTGTAGCTGCTTATCCAGTGTTGGAGGACGAGGAGAGTAATGTTTTTAGCAGGCCTGAGTTAGCTATGTTCGTCTGAGTTTTGCAATGGTCAGGTTTAGCTATCTTTTTGCACCGGAGCATTAGGTTTCCGGTAGATGGTAACATTTTTTAGCTTTTATCTCTGTTTATGAGCTCCTATTATCTGCTTTTTGATTTGCAATTCTTGTGAAAGGAAGAGCGGTCTGGTGATACAAATTATGTAGCCTGTAGGCATTCTTAATATGTTACCGTCTCACTAATTATATGTTGTTGCTAGGTTATTCACATGTTATTACAGAAATTTGTAGCCTGATGGCCTTCTTACTGGCGGCCCCACTAATTCAATGTTGTTGCTATGATTATTTGCATGTTATTATAGAATCTATTGAGGATTGGATTATACCATGTTTGAAAGAATTTAACTGGTTTACTGCTCTAAAGATATCTTTACCTCCTTAGAATCAATGAGGTCCTTACTCCCTGATACAGACTAGTAAGTGTTAGCTAGTCATTTTTTTTTTAACATTCTGACACCATTTGTCACTTTGTTTGCAGTGGCATCAAGTTTATAACTCTTTTGTCATATGCACCAAAGAATTTACAGTTGCATATGTAATTTTTGCATTTTGACTTGTAACATTTTGTAGGTGGACAGGATCAAAACTCTTTTGACCAACAAGGGTGACTCGATAGCTGAGATGATGGAGCTGTTTAAGTTTATTTGGGTTTTTATTTTGTATTTGTGTAGTGTTATCAAGACTTCCATTAAGGGAGGGATTCTGTTGTCCCATATTCAATTTCCATATCAAAATTGTGTACTTCAAAAGATATCAGAAGTTACTTTCTGGCTTGCTGCCTGTAGCACTGTTAATTCCAAAATCCACAAAAGCTTGAAGTGAACCCTGAAGTTTAAGAGTCTTCAAAATCCACAAAAGCTTGGACTGAACCCTGAAATTTAAAGGATCGAATTCAAGGCTTGTGCCTCATGGCTGACTTAGAGCATAGTATCTTCGTTGCTGTATTGCGCTGCTGACCAAACAAGCCTGTGTTGAATACGCCTGTGTTTATATTCAAGTTGCTGTATTGCGCTGCTGACCAAACAAGCCTGTGTTGAATACGCCTGTGTTTATATTCAAGTAGAATGTCATTCTTTTTAGGTGATTGCTATATAACACCACCATTTTCACCGAAGGCACCACCAACACCTTCATTTTTTAAGGACACCACCATCTTTCTGAATGACACAATCAATATAAATTCTTAATCCAAAATTTTTCATCTCTTCCACATTGAAAATGTCGTCTCCTCTTCCAAAGTTTGAACTTCGCACTCTTTCTGCCCTCATTTTCTTTCTACTCTTTATTCTCTTGCTCTATTCTCTGTTATTTTCCTTTATCGTCATCATGCAATTAAAAAATTGGAGGTTTTTGTGCGATTTGGAGTTTGTTGGTGTGTGATTCAGTGTGTTGGTGTGTGATTCTAGGGCTAAGTTGGTTTGATTTGGTGATTGGTCTCTTCCTTGCTTCGTTGTGTTCGATTGTTCAACCAAATTCAAACCAATTCAGGTAAGCTTCTCTTCCCTTCGCTGTGTTCGACTGCTTTGTTTTAATTGTTTCATATTTATTTCAAATGTTTAGTATGACAAAAATAAACAAAGATGTGGTGTTGGATGTTGGTGGTGGTAGTGTTTTGGGGGTAGTGTAGGTGGTGATGTTGGCGGTAGTGTAGTTGGTGGTAGTGTAGGTGGTGGTGTTGGTGGGAATCATTTAGCTGAAAGACGACTAATGACATCTTTGAGAAAAACTAGCCGTAAAAATACAAAAAGGATGGAAGAGAAACAAAAAACAAAAAAATGCAACAACATAGGGAGAAAGAAAATGAGATGAGATGTACTGGGGAATGATTTGGCTGACGAGGCGACACTCGTATTGCTATCGCAAAGTCAACGGAGTGTGGTTCGTGGTGTTTAGGAAGCAATAAAGGTGAGGGGGATGAGGAGGGTAAGCAGGGTCAGGGGGATGCGGAGGGTCAAGAGTTACCGGTTATTTTTGTAGAACCTGATCCCGATAAAAATCTAAAATCAGACAAAAAAAATTTCCTGGTAGTCCCAAAGATGCATCTGTATTAGATGATTATGTTGGCCATGTTGTTCACTTCTTTTGGACTGGTTAGGAGGTGTTTATAATATTTTCAAGTTTTTTTCAATATGTAGTACTTATTGTTTTTATATTATTTGAACACTGACTAGTTTTTTATTATCATGTAGGAACGAAGCAAGTTGAGTTGTTAGCATCAGTACAAGAATTTTATAGTTTAGAGGTTGAGTGACGAGCCGAATGAAGTTATTTCAATGATCTATAAGTCTGGTCTCCGATCGTTGATAAACCATTGTAAGGATCATATCAATAGGGTCATAATTTGTGCTTTCATCCAACGTTGACAACTTGAGACGAACACTTTTCACCTCCCTTTTGGAGAAATGACCATCATCATCGATGATGTCTATAGTATCACTCATTTGTTGATTGTTGGTAAGCCAATTATTGTGAAGAAAACTTCAAGGAAGGTAGAAGAGTGTGTTCAACTTTTGGTGAATGGTTTGGAGATTCAAAAGAGCGAAGCACAAAAACATGTCTAGAAGTATCAGAGTTTCGTGGATATGAAATTTATTAAGGATCACTATTGTGGGAAAGTGAGGACAAATGATTCTCTTCAAAAGAAACAAGTTGAATGGGGTTACTTGTTATTTCTTCTGGGCATGCTGATCTTCGCTGATAAGACTGGAACCAAGGTACACACTAAATATTTGAAGTTGCTCATGAAGGTGGATGATATTGGAAAGTTCACATGGGGAGTTGGTACTTTGGCGTTCTTGTATCGTCAACTTGGTTGTGCTAGCAGAGTGGGTACCAAACAAATATTTGAATATCTGCCGCTATGGAGGTACAATTTTCGGGTTAATTGTTCAGTTAATTATATTTTTAGTGTTTCAGATAGTGATTCTTTGTATTGATATGTTTAATTCTTTTGTCGTGTTGAACATATGATCACTTTAGCTTTTGGGGTATGGCTCGAGCCTCGTGGAAGGATCGCCTCCCCACCATAGCTAAGTAGGATTGCCCCCAACATAGCAGAGTCGTGAATAATTTTTTTTTACCTCTCCCGAAGAGGTAAAAGTTAGTAATTTAAGTGCATGTTTCATTTCAGTTAATTTAATAAGTTTATGTTTATATTGTCAGGTTATTTGGAACCCTTATGCGGAATCCAAACGAAGAACTCCACTTCACAGCATTACATGGTTTCAAGGCTGTTTGTTATGCCTTGATGTTGAAGAACCCTATCACCTAGATCAAGTGATGAGATAGATGGGAAGGGCATCGGTCATTCCAAATCCCCCCATTCAAGCAAAACTGAAGAATAAAGGTCGATCTAGCCACAACTAATTGGTAAAGCACGAGATACTATCTTCGTTTGCTTCGACTTGACAGAATCATCTCGTGTCAATTTAAAATCAAGGAGCGCAAGTGAAGCTTCCATGAGATTGCAACAAGGACTACTTTGAGTGGTTTCATGATATTAGCCATCCGTTCACCCAACCACCGAAGACTGGGATGACACATTGCTTAAGAAATCAATTGTTCATATCTTACAATAGGATAATTGATCTATAGTTTTAACAAATTTGCTCACATTTAGAATACATAATTTTATTTATTTATTTTACTAAGATCAATGTTTTTTTTTGCAGAACAAGTTGGCTGATGATACTCTTCAGTTGGTGGATGACTTTATTGAAGGACGGAATGTGGATAAAGTTGTGTTGCTCATGAGGCAAAAAAAAGTAAGTGTTATGCTAAGACAAATGTCTATGCATTTTTCCTCCTTAAGGGATAATGAGGAAGAGCAACGAACTAGTCGAAGATGGTAGTGGTGCTCCGAGTGGTGGTGCTGCAGGTGGTGGTAGGGGAAAGGGAAGTGGTGGTAGAGGAAGGTCAGAGGGTGGTGGTAAGGGAAGGGGTGATGGTGGTAGAGGAAGGGGTGATGGTGGTGCTGGTGCTGGTGGTAAAGGAATGGGAAGGGGTGGTGGTGCTAAAGACAATGAATAAGTTCTTGCTGGTGGTGGCGTTGAAGGCATAACCAAGAAGAGGCACGAGAAGACAGAAAAAGACCAAAAGGAATTGAAGTATAATTTTGAGAAACAATTTTGTTTGTTGTAGTGAAAATGCAATGAATATATGTTTATGCAATCAATTATGATTTCACAATTATGATTCACATCGGTATTTATGTATATTTCAATAATGGTTCTAATGTTATATGTAGTCCAAGTAAAAATAACAAATTCTATCAAATAACCTGAAAATTTTGACACAAAGTTACCTAAAACACAAAATTTGACATTCTGTCTGCAAACGCACGAGCTGCTGCGAAGCTGATTTAAAAAAGCGTAGTGATCACTGAGCGTACAGTTAAACCAAGCACAGACTGAATTGCGATTGGTAACTAGAAATTAATCAACAACAAATGACAGCAAATGCAACGGCTCATGCGAAACTAAAAATTAGAATCGCAGCGGTCAATGCCAGGATATGTATGCCAGTCGCAGTAACCGTTGCGTTTGGACAGAAAATAGACTCTGTCCAAATTAAAAAATTTTGTATTTGAATCTTTTATGTTTTTTTTTTTTTTTGTCAATTTCTATGAGTTTGAAACACTAATAGCATATTTGATTTATTGCAAAATCCGACTTTTGACTTTATCAAGTTTGGGGTTTTGCAATAAATCAAATATGTCAATAGTGTATCAAACCCATAGGAATTGAAATATATGGAAAAAAGATTCAAATCCAAAAAATTGAAAATTTGGAAAAAGTCTTTTTTTTGTCCAAACGCAGCGGTCACTACGAGGATCTGTATCCCATTCGCAGTAACCGCTGTGTATCCCATTCGCAGTAACCGCTGCGTTTAGACATAAAACAGACTGTCTAATTTTTTGAATTTTGAATTTGAATCTTTTTTCAATTCCTATGGTTTGATATGATATACTATTGGCATATTTGATTTATTGCAAAACCCAACTTTTGACTTTCACAAGTTGTTGTGTTCAAAATTGGGGTTTTGAAATAAATCAAATATGTCAATTAGTGTATCAAACCCATAGGAAATGAAAAAATGAAAAAAAAGATTCAAATTAAAAAAATTGAAAATTTGGACAGAGTTTATTTTTGTCTAAACGCAACAGTCATTGCGAGGATCCCTATCCCATTTGTCGTGACCGCTGCGTTTGGATAGAAAACAGACTCTGTCCAAGCTTTTGATTTTCTGAATTTGAATCTTTATTTCATTTTTTTCAATTTCTATGGGTTTGATACACTATTGACATTATTTGATTTATTGCTAAACCTCACTTTTGACCTTCTAAAGTTGGAAAGGTCAAAAGTGAGGTTTTGCAAAAAATCAAATATGTCAATAGTGTATCAAACCCATAAAAATTGAAAAAACCCAAAGAAAATTCAAATACAAAACACACTACAAGAAAAATGCTCATTAATAGCGTTTCAAAAACACACTACAAGAAAAATGCTCATTAATAGCGTTTTAGAAAACGCTGTGTCTACCGGAGCTATAATAGATACAGGGTCTATTATAGCGTTTTAAAAACGCTATTGTAAGTTGACTATTTATAGCGTTTTTGAAACGCTATAGTAACAAGATTTATAACGTTTCTGAAACGCTATAGTAAGTCTATTATAGCGTTTTAAAAACGCTATTGTAAGTTGACTATTTATAGCGTTTCTGAAACGCTATAGTTACCAATGCAATTAACTCGATCATAATGCAAATCCAAAAATGTAATGGTCATATTTTAGGAAATCACATTTTAAACTTCAAATGAAAAACTCAAATAGAATCAAAATAGTACTTCAATAACAAAAGAAAAATAATACAAAACACTGATAACAAAAAGTTTCGTTTCCAACCTAAACTAACTTTCTTGAACACAGTAGTTGAATCTATAGAGAGTTCTAATTTCTTGAGATGGTACATTCTAGCTAGTTTCAGACCAGATTCGACTCCATGAAGCTCATGTTTCAGAACAGACTGTCCTGTAGTTGCCTGATGAACTGTGAATTTTGCTGAAGTACGTTTGTTCTCAACTGACCAGAAGTCTGCTGATTTTTGTTGATGCACAGAGTCGGCAGATGACTGTGCAAAAGACCGCGTAATTTGATGTAGACTAGGTTGGGTTGAATAGAGACTGGGCGGAGCCTGAACGAAAGACTGCTGAGAAGATTGCAGTTGGCTTGTCTGTTGTATGGTTTGCTGATGCAGTTGCTGATAATTGTGATTGATTTGCGATTGAATAATTGAGGCTCCATACTGCATCTGATTCTGAAGCTGCTGTGAGCAAATAAATTGCTGTGCATTCTGGGATTGCTGTTGCGCAACCATCGGATTTGCATGTTGCCTTACTTGCATCTTTTGAGAACTCGCAAAGATATTTGATGGCACACATTGTTCAGTTGAATAACCAGTCAAGCTCTGTAACATGTTACAACTCTGTCCAGCACCATTTGACACAGTAGTGTCCATCAGACTTGTTCCATATGACAGTGGAAATGGTAAACTAGTAGATTGTACTCCAGCTGATGCAATTGTATTCTGCATGCTATGAGATGGCACCTGCTGCTGCTGAATCAAATAAGGCATGGATTTTGGTAAGAAAGTTGGTAGTGGCTTCCTTTCATTGCACTGCTGGGACTACATACCCTGAAATGCTGTAGACGTTCATAACCAAAAAAGACCATTAATAAAGGTAAAATCATTTTTGAAAACTAAACAATAAACATGCACTCTAAGACCATACAAGGAGAAAAAAAATAAGTGCATCCTTAGAGCTCTCAAGATATAGTATTTTAGGTTTACTAGACCACTTTCATGTCTTCAAATCACATGTATCACACAGTGAATCAAAGAAACAAGTATTCCTGTGAAAATATCAAATTTGTTTTTTTTTTTTTGGAGACATCACAATTGTAGAAAAGCATAACCTAGCATGGAGCACTTGTAGTCAGGAGTTGTCATCAGAAATCAGTGAAAATCCTCGTGAGAAAACCAGTCCAACTCTGGAAAGTAACATTTTTAAATATTCACAACAATTCCCTCCGAATGTTTAAACTGATGTAAAAATGTTTAGAAATAAGTTCGTCAACCAAAAGTTAAACAGAGGAATCCACTCTCGATGTCTGCTTCATACTAAATTATGATGCAGTATTTTTTGATCTTATAATGCTCACATGGAACAACTTTCTAAATATTGATTTCAATAACAATGTAGCATGGGATTCCTTGTTGTGCAAAAGATTGAGAACTAGCATAGTTTTCAATATGATACAGAGATCATTACAACTTACCTCGCTTTCTCTCGAGCTCTTGATCAAGCTCTTCTTTCCACTTCATTTGTCTCTCAGAAAAGCTAGCACTGCATGTAGTAAATGCTTCACTGTAAGATGAGTAAGAATTATACATTTACATATTATTAACATTGACTCAACAAAAGCATTAAGCAATTAATAAACCTTGGATTTAGTGGTTGCTGTTGAGAATCAATAAGTCCTCTCCATTCACTCAGCTGAGGCAAAGGAATATCCTGCAAATTTTTATTATCCATAACACCAAAACTTGACTCACGCCTGCTATTACTTCTAGGGCTTGTCGTAATGGCTGCTTTGGATGGCACTGGTGGAGTACTACCTGTACCCCTGCCAGGTGACCTGTTGTTGGGAGGTAACTTCAAATAACTGGCATTGTTATCGTCGTGTATATTCTTGAGAGCACCAGGAGGACTAGAACCATTCAAAGTGTTATAATAATCTTCATATAATGGTGTTTGCATCCTCTTCAGCTCCAGGGCCTGCAATTTTAATATTTGGAAAGCAACAATCAAAGAACTGAAATTACAAAATGACTCCCGATCATTTTCGCATGTCATGAAAAAGATTGATAATCGTAAAAGTGATACCTTCTCATCAATGAAGGCTCTAATTTTCGACTCTGTAACTTCATCATTATCATCTTCGGACACTGATTGCCCACAGGGAAAGGTGAAGTCTTTTTCATCCTTCCTGGATGTTCTGCAGGAACCACCAGCCCCATCAACTATATGGTCAGCTTTGAAGTTCATTCCTCGTCGTTCAGGTTCTGGACTTTCATCAAACTTGCACTGCCGGTCTTCAGAGGGCTCACACATAGGATTGAAACTCTAAATTCAAGCAAACAAATTCCCAGGTAGTTAGCAACTAAACCTCATTTCTCAACCTAAAGACTACCATGTCAATGATGGAAACAGAATTTGCTAAATACCTTGTTAAAATCATTAGACATTAAACCAGAATTGAACTTTACTAATGCACGAAATCTTGAGAATTGAGAATTGCAAGGTTGACTGCATCAAAATTATGAAAAATTAATATTCAGCTCAAATTACCCGTAGCAATTCAGATGCAGCTGGCCTCATGTTTGGCTCCCTGTCATCACATTACAAACACATTAAAATCTTGAAAAGAGAAACCCAAGTCCAATTAATGATCATGTGACCTAAATTTAAATGTGAATGTTGTTTGATTTGGTTTTCAAAATTTTCTACAGGAAATTTTATGAAACTATGGCTTCTGAACCGAAACTTGCAACATTTTGGAATTGGTAAGTCAGCACATTAGAGTCAGTAGTACAAGGGGTATATTTGAGCTTTTCATCTTTTTGTTCTTTATTCAAAATGTGGGAAAATACTAAAATGCCTATAAGGTAGCAATTGTTTCATGAATTTCATATGAAACAAAGTATGATGAATTATATGGAGTGGTTATTTGTGGAAGAAGGTCAAAGTAGGCTTGACGTTTAATATTATGTAACACATGAATACCATTACTAGGTCGTCCTATAGGTGACATCTACATGGATTAGACACCTTGTGACGACCTCGATGGTGAAAATTGCATGGTTTACAACGTTGGGAAATTAAAATTGAAATAAACTCGACCAATTTAGGTTTTCATAGAAGGCTAAATAAGAGTGACAGATAAAGAAGGACATTTCAACAACATACTCTTGCAGACATTTCAAAAGAAAATCCTTTCCCTCGAATGAAGGATGATCAGGAATAGGTGGATGAGACTTTGTTGTCCCTATATGAAAACTAGCAACAACCTGAAAGAGAAATAATTTTCAGCATAACTAGCAAGAAAGTTAGAAAATGTCAAAATGAACACATCCAAAATAGATAGACTAATAACAAAGAGCATTTTTCTTTAAGATACACCTCTTGGTACTGTTGGCTCCAAGGAGGCTTTCCGGTAGCCATCTCAATAACAGTACATCCAACACTCCAAATATCAGCAGAGCTACACATTTTTTTTTAGAACAAATAAGAAATGGAAAACTGATGCAGTTAACAGAACATCTTCAGCACACCATTGCAAAGCAGATGTCTTTCGTTATTTTGACATTGTGAAAAGAGGAAGGTATTACAGAAAAATGTTTGTTGAACTGTTGCTGTGTATACTAGATTCCAATCTATCTTACAACAAGATGCCTTTGAGAGATAGAAGCAATATGCAATTATATGATAGAAGACATTGTGCACACGGCTAAAAAAATCAGCATTTGAGATTGAAAGTCATGGTTTATGATTTATCAAACTATCGCAATTTCTAGCAATCTATTTGGACCAATTGGCTTACTAAACCCTGAGCAAAGTCAATATAAACTGAGCATTCAATATTTTAGTTGGAATACCAACTATAAGAGACATGTAGAGTAGAATGGCATATTGGAGCACTGGAGGCCCAAGAATAGGAAGTGGAGTAGAAAACATATTTGGTCACTTGAAATATGTTTACTAGGTGATGCCAAATTTACCTCTTCATGTTTTTGTATTATGTTAAGCTTATAAAACCGTGTAAAAAAACCTAAATATTGAAGCATTCAACATTTTAGTAAATGGTGCCTGGATCTGCACCGTATAGCATTGCTTCGTAATATTATCTGAATAACGACGAAACCAAAATTTTTATTGTAACTGTCTCAGGTATCTCAAACCTCAGTTCTTTGGTCCTCCAAATGTTTATCTCTGTCCTTAAGTTGTAGATGTAGTTGTTCCTTCTCCTCTAAACTGTCACGTAGCTGGCTCACTTGTTTCTCCAGCACTTAAAAAAACTAAACACTTAAAAAAACCTAAAAAAAAAAAAAAACAGTAAATGATTTGGTCATTGATTTACTGAATTATTATTGTCATGCAACATTTGAAAACTTGTAGTAGTATCATGATAGAATGCAGAGTCAGTGAGATGAGAATTAATTTTAGAAAAGTGTCTAACGTAATATTAGGATAATTTGGAATTCAGAGTGATCTATCTCACTATACATACAACCAATTTGTTCTAGCATCTGGCCAGGAAAATGGGAACAAAATTTTAGAAATATGTAAGCGACAAACAAAAAAAAAAGCCAAATAATATGATGCTCAAGAACTCTGAGTAAGCTGTAAATTAAGCGCATCAACGTCTTTTAAATGCATATGCTACAGATTTAGATGTTGATTCTCTACCATAAAAGATGTACAGGGGCATTCATGTCTAGGAAATTTTAAATAGTGATTGTCAATAAAATCTACCTAATGCTACAAATATGAGTTAGAACATTAATGATGCAGTGATCCTCCACATTATTATGTGATTCCATGGGGTCCATGCTCTTGAAAGTAAACATAAATTGTTGATACAAAACACATCCACTAAAGTATCCGCTCACTCTGAAAATGGTCACTTAAAATCTATGCTCAGAGATGTAAGATATGAGCTGAGTTACACTCACTTAAAATCTGCTCACTCTGAAAATGGTCAAATGTAAAATACCAGGATTCCTTTATGGACTTAGTTGCTGAATAATTGGATTCTTTTCATGGATTTTCTACAGTGCTGCATTTGGGGCCCATCCACCTTAAGCAAAAGATTTGTAAAACTACTTACTTATTCACTGGAGCATACAAAACCTTGGCTAAATATTACAATTGACAACTTTATGCTGGGTTTTAGAAAATATATTCTGGAAACCTAAAATGAGGGGACATTAACTGCTTATCCAAATCCAAATTCATGGCTACACTGTATGCATATCAACTCTAGATAGGAAACATATTAACCTATTTTCAGAACTTGGGAAAAGCCAATAACAAGAGATACTATACTTACAACTTCAAGCATTGCGAGTATTTGCAATTGCATATTGGTTTCTTCGGTGTACCATCTCATGAATCACCATTAGGAGACGGATACGATTTCGATAACTCTCATCTCCTGAAACAAGATAAGAAAGAAAACTTTAAACCTATATAAAAGGCAAGCCTAGTAATTAATTCTATCAAATATGAAAATTCATTTGATAAACATAAATCAACAAACATAATATGTTTTTGTTTAATTCACTCATAAAACATCACATCCTACTTTCTACCATTTCCAAATTATATCATATCTACAAATTAATTGTCAACATACACTTTCCGACAACTCTAACCTTTTCAACTGTGTGCAAAAGACATAAAGGTGAGCTAGAGAGAATGGATGGGCATATGTATCAAGCTAAAGTTTTCTCTACTAAGATCAACTTTTTATTTGCGAGGCATGATTTAATTTGGAACTGCAAAATTCTTACCATGCTGATTTTAAATTTTGAAAAATTTGCAAGCGTCCCTTTAATCTAACAAATTGTAAGCTCTCATGAAACAATATTCGCAGATGAGATGTCAAAAATAGTGAGAAGAAGAATGTGTAAAATCCTAAAAAAAAATAAAAAAATTTAAACGTTGAGAGGCTAAAATTGCAGAAAACTCACAAACTTTTCAGTGAAGATTGAGGAAGCAGAAGCGACTGAGGGCTTGAAAGCAACTTCAACTCTATCTGATGCTTGTGCTGTTGATTCTTCGGTGTCACAACGCCATTGGAAGCGTTACTAAGATCCAACTTCCTCACAAACCTCTTCGACGTGGAACCTGAAGACACTGTGACTAGTGGTGTTGTAGTAGTTGGGGATTTGAACTCGAACTTGCGTGCGCTTTTCTCCATCCAAATTTCAAACAATTGTTCACATGAATTTCAAAAAAACCCTCGAGAATCTCTCATTGAAATCAATCAATCTGAGATCGAACAATTTTTCAAACATCAAAGCACAAAAAATCTCAATAAAACACGATTAAACAAAACAAAGAGAACGGAATTTTCAAAATTGAACCGCTCAAGAACATTTCAAACTCTAACAAAACTCAAATCACAAAGAAATTAAAACTTACTGCTCATAATTCAACTTTCCATGCAGACACTGTAACAGAGCTCAACAAAACACAGTTTGATCATCAAAGAAACACATAATCTAGAATCAAAACATGAAAATAACCTTGAATCGCTTGGAGAGACGAAACTAAGAGGCTTCGAATTCCTTGAGAATTTCAGAGTGAGACAGATTGAGATAACTTTTGACCAAATCAGATCGAGAGGAGACGAGATCCTTCAAATTTGAGATCGTCGTCGGTGCTTTCTCGAAAGGAGATCTGGCGGTTCTCGTTGGATCAGAACAGATGCAGCCGCTGTGGTCATGGTCTTCTTCTTCTTCAAGGCGGAGGTTTTGAAGTCTTTCACACTGAAATCGAACGACGGCTTCGAATGAGAGTTGCGGGAGAGATGAGAGGTTTCGAGAGGGAGTGGAGAAGCCAGAAGGTTCACAGTCGTTTTCGTTGCTGAAGATCTCTTCTTCATCTTTGTTTCGCTCTAGGGAAGGAAGTGGTAGTGGTGTTTAGAAGTGGAGACGACTAAACTCCATTATTGCACATGAGAGAAGAGACAAACACACTATTGGGTGATGTAGCAGAGGCGAGCAAGAGGAGAGGAAGAGAGGTGAGCAAGAGGAGAGAGGCGAGCAAAAGGAGAGAAAAAAGGTCGAGTGAAAAAAATTTGGGGGGCGCCAAAAAATCCGCCATTCATTTAGATAGCGTTTTTCAATTTTAAAGTCCATTACAATTTGATTTTTCATAGCATAATTGTGAAAAACGCTATTGGGAAATGCTATTAATGAGCATTTGTGTTGTAGTGACATCACAAATTTGGACAGAGTCTGTTTTATGTTCAAATGCAACAGTCACTGCGAATGGGATAAAGCTCCTTGCAGTGACCGCTACGATTCATAATACCATCTTCGCGTGAGCAGCTGCGTTTTCTATCATTTGTTGTTGATTAGTTTTCAGGACTCAATCACAATTTAGTTTGTGATTGGCTTTACTATAACCGCAGCGGTCACTACGAGTATGATTGTCATACTCGCAATGGCTCGTGTGATCGGAGTATGAAATTGTTTTAATAGCAGAAAATTTTCAAACTCAGAAATTTATTTTAACTTTTGTCTTCCATTTTGCAATCTGAATTTTTTGTCATGTTTAAGTTAATATAAGTTTACTTTTATCCATAGAATACAAAATCAATACAAATCTTCATGAAATGTAAAACATAATTTGTTGATTTTTAATAATAAAAAAAAGATATAAGTCAATACTACAAAAAAGTTGAATTCTCTTACAATTTGATAATTGTATGTAATAAAATGTTATTTAAAAAATGTCTAAAAAGTTATAAAATGAACTTCAATCATCTAGTACAACAACTTCTTCCGACTTTTTCTTGGCTTTTAATGCATTGTATTTCTTAACCATCGCCGCACCTATCTGCAGTTGGCCATCTAACAACGTCTTCCATGAGACAACTTCTTGGAACATGCGTGAAGGCCAAGTCGGTATTGTCCGAGGCAGTGGTAGTCTTGATGGTGACGAAATATACGGAAAACATGTATGCTCTAATTCTCATAACACACAAAGACACAACTATAACGGTTGGCCGCCAGTTCTAATATATCTGGTTGAATCAACCATTTTCCCCTTCCAATGCGTACAGTGCCTTCTGGAATTGTAAAAGCATTTTTCACAATTTTTCCCTCCATCATTCCACATTCGAACCCACAAGTCATCGTTACCTTTCAGCTCCAATAGTAGCTCATGTCTCACTTGCCTCCAACAATCTTCTCGTTGTAACCTAAGAAGTTGCCTATGCTTCTAAATCCACAATGGCCATCAGTTAGTACATTCTGAATATCCTCAGCATAATCTCAAATCCACAGATGCTTTTGCTTCATAAACATATTTTCCACTTCAGTGCCTTTTGTTATGGCTTTTAAACATTATCTTGACATCTAAGTTCCTGTTGTGTCTTTGCATACTCATGACCAGAGGGGTCCTTTTGGTGGACTTCTCATGCTTAGACAACTTTTTTTAGGTCTCCCATTGCCCTTTATAGGTTCAGTTAGCTCAATCATGACACATGAATCAAAGCAACTCAAATCTAGTAGCTTCATCTTCAACACCAACTGCTGATCAATAGTGGATTGTAAGAACTTTTGTTTGATGACGTCTACCACTGGATCTACAATCACATCCGCAGTTGCACGAAGATGTATTTTGCCAACTTGCATCCAGTGCTTGTGTAACATAGACAGTGGAAGTTGACAATTAGGAGTGAAATATTCGGCCATTTCACGGGCACAAGGCAACCCATCAGTGATTCTCAGCACACATCGACACTTGACTGGGTCGGCGCCCACAAATTCAACATCGGACCGACCAATTTCAGATAACATCAAGTCAAGAGCCTTATGAGACACAGACCCATGAAAATTTTCAAATAATGGAACAGTGTGCTATTTCTTGACCTTCGTGAGACTTTTTTTGAAGGACGCTTCAATCTTTACAAGTTGGACTTGGATAATGTCATGCATTTTCGTCCATACATTATAAAATATCCCTTGGAAAATCTCCAACATCTTCAACCTAGAGTGTGCGCCTTCAACGCGACCAATTGTCCATTGGCCAAAATGCATGAATTTGTCGATCCATGCATCCACAAAGAACTCCTTATGCAAATACCAAACAATCCGCAGATAGTCTAAACACTTGGGATGTGATGCCCATTTTCTCTCAAACTCAATAATGCCCTTGTTCCATTCTTGTTCCGTGGCTGATCTATACAAGTCCGAGAAATATTCAATAAACTCCTGCCATATTTCATTATCCTCAAATTCTTTTTTGCAATTATTTTCCACATTTGTGTTTATGTGCCACCTGCACAACAACATCCTTGCTTCTGGAAAGACTCGATCAATGGCTTTGATCAACCCAAGCTCTCTGTCGATCACAAACACCTTTTGCAAATTGTCTAGCTCAAACACTCCCAGTAGCTTTTCTAATGCAAATGTTTATGAATGTTCAGTTTTAGACGACATAAAGCAATAACCAACATTGAAAGTCACGTCGGTTGACGTCACACCTACAACCTCAAATAGCGACATCCTATAGTGATTGGTTTTGTAGGCGCAGTCTATAAGCATCACCGTTGGGAAGCACTTAGCCAGTAGAATTAACTCGGGATGACACCAGAAAATATGTGTGACACTCTTCTGATCATCTACTGTATGCCATTCAATATAACCATTCTCGTTCAACAAATGCATTGTGGCCTGCAAAGCTGTCATGCCTTTAAGTTGGAGAGTTTTTAGCTACTGAATGACATTGTAAACATACTTCAAATATGACACGTTGTTTGGGAACGTCTCTTCCAAGCCAAGCAATATGTACCGAGGGGCTACACCAGATGTGGATATGTTATACAAATAAACAATCTCAGCTTCATTCAGTCTCCCAGCAAAGGAATGGCCTAGAAGAGATTTTGATTGTGGATGATTGTGGGTTCCATAGGTCATTTGCAGCTTCCAACGATCATTACCTTGTGGCACCCCTCTCAACTGGAATGAGCACCCACACTTTTTTGAACTAATCAATCGACCAACCTCCAATTTTTGCTTTTGATTTTTCTTCATCCTCGCTCCCCTTTCACATCCCAAGTGGAGCCTTCTTTTGTGGCTGCTATCAACAAGTTCCAACTTTGTGATAAGTGGAACAATGTTATTCTCCTTGCCAACACCTTGACACCAAACTATTAAGGATGCCTTTGATGGGAATAACTACAAAAAAATAATAATGCATACTGATGTTAGGAACACTAATCATTCAACTTGTGAAACAAGATTAAATAATGTCATGCCTACAAAAATTAACCTTACATCTTCCGTCATAAACAAGTAGCCATCATCAACTACTTGTTCTAGTACTTGTTCATCATTCGCTTCAGCATCATCATCATCCTTCTACATTAAGTAAATAAAAATATTTGTTATTCTAATAATATATCAAGTAAGGTAATGAATAAAATCATTAAGGGCAAAGTTTACCTCTAGAAGGTTCGAATATTCTAAATATGCTTTAAGTGTCTACGTCTAGATTATGTGAAGGTATTTCAAAATTGATTAGATTGGCGATGTCATTCTGTTCACAAAATAGCAACAAACAACAACAACAACAACGATCAAACTAACCCTACAAATAAACAAATATTAGGGTTCAAATATTAACAAATAACCCTAAAAATAACAAAGTTGCTTCAAATAAACCAAAAAGGAAATTAAACATGATATTACGATAATGACAAAATATACCCATGCAAGCTTATTTCAAGTTGAGAGTGTACCTCGAGTGGAAAGGGTCATTCTTCATCTTGAAAATGTTCATCTTCTTCGTTCAACATATAAATAAAGTGCAATGTCGACTCTCAACTACAACATTATTGTCTTGAAGCCTACCAACCTCATTTTCACTGAACTCATCCATTTCTATATAGAACTTCACCAAAATCCTAACAAAGGAATAAGAACATAGAGACAGACAACAAGACATAGAAGAGAAGGCGAGAAGTCAATATAGGGGTCGTTCGGCGAGTTTGGAATGGAAGACAAGTTTGATAGAAAATGAAGGGGGATGAAGATGTGTTTTCTCGTGAGAGAAAGCAAATTAGCAATAGAAATGGGAGAGGGAGGATGAAGACAAGTAAGATAGAGAAATGGAGGCTGAAGACGGTGGTCGGTAGGTATATTTCCAGCGAGATTGGGAGGAGAATATGGCGTGAGAGGGGTCGGTTCGTGCGAGTGGGAGAGCACAAGTCGCTGGATTTGGGAGAAAAGAAAAAAAAATTCCATTTTTATTATATAGTGTTGTTGTCCTTTAGTAGATTCAGAAAAAAAATGGTGTTAGTGTGTTCTTCAGTGGAACTGGTGGTGTTGTTTAGTAGAGGTATTCTTTTTAATTGATTGGCATTAAAAAAAATAATGATAAAAGAAGTAATATAACCAATAAATTAATTGTCATTGCCTAGGTTTCTTATTGAGGTTAAAGGGTGCAATTTCTATTTTTACTTTGCCATTTAGGACTTAATTTTAATTTAAAGACACTATATAGTATACACACACAACTAGAAAGCTATATTATTCGAGTGTCATTTGGGCATGACATAAGCCGATTAGAGTTGGCCAACACCCATTGTCCCCAAAGGGGAGGTCTTTAAACACCTACAATATACTGGTTTTCAAGATATTTAATGTCGTGTACCTAAACACATATCTAGATGAATTGTGTCAAAATGGGTTGAAATTTCAACAAGTTGGAACTAAACACGTATTTCAAGTACGTTGTCTCTAGTGTTAATCTATAGTTTTTTTTCTTTTCAATGTTTTTGTTCAAATGCAACTAAAATGAATTAACAAACAAGTTCTTATGTTTATGTTCTTAGTCGTGAATAATAACTTGGGGGTCATAAATGTGGGGAGTTCTTGCATCGACCAAAGTTTATTCTTCTTCTTTATCTCTTTCTCAAAGTTGATGCACTTTGATCTAGAAAGTGATATACATATGCACCTCTAACCCAACACATCATTGGAAAAAATTCATTACTTCAGTACTTTTAGCTTTGACAAGAGAAGATAGAATTGGTAAAATGAAAGAGAAGATGCAAGTGCAACACATCAGCCTCTTCGTGATACATTCTCTCTCTCTCTCTACACTTGGTATTTAATTCACACAAATTGTGGATATGCATTATTTTTCATTCTTCTTATTGCATAACACACATAAAGATGATAAGTGAAAAAAAATATGCAAAAGAAGAAGAGGTGACGAAAAAATATAGAGAGAAAGATAAGAAAACCATAATGTTTGCAATTTAACATTATGTTTTTTCTTTCATTAGCAAAAAATACTAAAAATCAATAATAATTTTTATTCTAAATTGATTGCACAATTGAATAAAAATTAAGAAAGAAAGTAAAATAAAACTTAATTTACTACTTTCGGATCAGAAATTGGGTGTACAAGTCTTAGACTCGAGATGAGATTTATAACCTTGAAACAAAAAATCACGGACCTGAGATTTTGTTTTTTTTAAGAAATAAGTAAAAGTTTACCCAACTTCAGGTTTTCTGTGGGTAAATTTAGTAGTGGGGTAAATTGAGTATCTATTAGGTTAGATTCCAAACTCCCCTAAATGAGTAGTCAAAATGCAATTTTGTCCCTAAACCGACCTTCTCTTATGACATATCATTATTTCGAATGGAATAATTTAAACGAAGACTAGATCAACACGTAAAAAGTGGCATTGCACCTAGATCAAGTGCTCTGCTTAGAGCTGGCAAAATGATCGTGTCGGGCTGGCTCAACCGTAAATTATTGAGCCCATTACATATTTCGGGCTGGGCCGACCCAATCCTTTTATTGTAAAGGGTTGAACCAAGCCAAACTATTTTTGTAAGACCTAAGCCCTAGTAAATAAAGGCTTCAAGCCAAGCATCGGGTCAATGTAAATTTCTTCTTATTTAAAAGTCATATTTTTCATCATTTTTTCTCAAGGCTAAAGGGTGATCTATATTATATTGTTCTATTGTAAGTGTAATATATAAGTTTGTTATTTTATTATGGGTTTCATCATAAGTAAAGAACAAGATATTTTATTTTTAGGGTAAAATGATTTTTGATATTATAATATTATTATATGTTCAACACTTGATTTGTCAAGTGTTTTTTTTTGTTCATTTTCCGCCCATCATGTGAACAACATGTGAGGGTGTTAACATCATCCGTGATTTTAGTGACCATTATCTAATTTAAAACAAAAAGGGACGAGAGTCTAATTTCGTATTATCAAAAGGGACTAAAGTCTAAATTTCACGGGTGAATCGAAGAGCTTCAATAGAGCAGTAGTTGGAGATCTTACTCAAGGTACGAATCTTCTTACCTTCTTCTTTATCTCGATTCAGGAGAACTTTAAGAGGGCAGCAGTTCGATATCACTTTTTTCCTCTTGTGATACCTTTGTGTGGGCAGACCTAAGGGGGAGGGTGTGGGAGAGGCCCGTGATGGCGGAGCCCAATAGGCTCATGGATCCCAAGATGGGTTGAGAAAGCTACCAAGGGGAGATTATAATCCCACATTGCCTAGGTGAGGGAAGGGGATATGCTATATATGTATAAGGTTGGATCTACAAAGTACTACGCGTTTTAAAACCGTACGAGCCTTGGGCCCAAAGCGGACAATATAGTACTCTGTGGATCGGGTCGTGACAGAATGGTATCAGAGCCAGAAGTGTGCCAACGAGGATGTTGGGATGCCTTAGGGGGTGGACTGTGATACCCTTGTGTGGGCGGACATGAGGGGGAGGGTGTGGGAGAGGTCCGTGATGGCGAAGCCCAATAAGCCTGTGGATCCCAAGAGGGGTTGAGCGAGCTACTAAAGGGAAATTATAGTCCTACATCACCTAGGTGAAGGAAAGGGATGTGTTATATATGTACGAGGTTGGATCTACAAAGTACTACGCGTTTAAAAGCCGTGTGGGCATTGGGCCCAAAGCGAACAATATAGTACTCTATGGATCGGGTCGTGACACCTCTCCTTTCATATCCTTCCCTTCTTCCTTAATTGTTGAATCAAATTCTCTCTGTTTCTTCACTCACCCCTTTGTTCTTCTCTTTACAGAGCTTTCAAAAGTTGATTTTCAAAGGAGAACAGACTCATACAACTTCTGCAAGTTCGAAAATTCTCTAATGGATGCCACCAGAATTTCCAACATCATGACCTCAAAAAAGGAACCCACATCATTGAATACCACTGCCGCAGCCGCAGCCGCAGCCGCAATAGCGTGGGATTAGCCTCAATTCTTCTTCTATGGCAATCCTGGAGGTCATTCTCAAGCTTCAAGACCCATATTGCAGAGAAAACGCTCTCATATGCCTCAATAATTATCTTCTTGAGGTATCTTATTTTGTTATTCATTTGGGGTTTCTTGATTTCGTATAATTTTGGTTTTATTGCTTTCAATTTGAAATTTTGGGATATGGGGTTTGCTCATTTTTGATATTTTTGCTCATTTGGTTGTCTGTGTATCTCAATTGTATCTATTTTCTTAATTTGAAGTTTTGAGAAATGGGGTTCGTCTCATTGTTCAAATTTTGCTATATTGCTTGGTATTTAGTTGCAATAAATGGTAACAAACATCATATCATAGGAAACAATACGAAATCTTACATTGACTTGAGCTAACACCTCTAAATCTAGTAGAAAAGCAAAATGCATATATTTAGAAGCTTTGATACAAGCAAAATGCATATATTTACATTTTTTTTTATATAGTATTAAAATCATTTTTAGAATTTTTTTACTTGCGTAAAGTCATCGCTTTTCGCTTAAAGCCAACCATGGAAAATTGTTTCGCCTTCCCTTAATGCTTAGACTACCTTGCCCAGGACTACAAAACACAAATTCATTCAATCCACTAAGGATGCCGTTAGTATCCAACAGAAGGTCTACCTTATTTGTTCCTATGGCCTTGCAGTAGTCAATTTCACAAACTCTAATATTACTAATACTTTCTCCATCACAACAGCGCCACCTGCACTTGTGACTATGCATTTCCCTGTTTTGAAATCTCACTTCTAGGTGCTTATGCATTTTGCTTTGTTTTTTTTAAATCACAAGAAGACATAGTTTTGGTTCGAAAGTGTGATGTTTGTGGCTTTAATCTAGCCCATAAGACAATAGAAAAATATTATATTTACAAAAATCTTCCTTTGGTTGAGACACCCAACTTAATAGATCTATTTATGAATTCTTTCGTACCTATTTTGTTGGTGTAGTTAGCTACGAATGGAAATAGATCTAGTTGAATACTATTGAGGTTTTTGTGGTAGTTTGTCTTCAAAAAGTAGGCACAAAAGGTAATCCAGCGGATATGTTGACTAAGGTGATTTCTGGAGTTAAGTTTGAGCATTGCCCCTAACTAATTCATGTGGCAGATTGTTGAAAACCCTTACGAGGGTTGAACCCATTATTTGCTGGCCTTACGAGAACTCTATAAAGAGAGTTTGCTGGCCTTGCGAGGTGTGATGGTGAAGACGAAGATGACCTAAATGTCTGAGTGGAGGGTATAAGTTTAGGGATGGCTGAAATTTATCGCCAATGTGGAAATTGTGAAGTTCTTAGTTCTATTTCAGCCTACGAGACAAAAAGAAAATATGTTTTTGGAGGTCCTTCCATTGGTTGGGAGACCCAACTTACTAGGTGATGATACACCAAAATGGTCACATCCCTGAGCCATACACATGTCATGATGATCTCGAGGAACTACGAGCCCCAGCGTCAGCCCAACACTAATCCGACCCAAGCGGTTTTAAGCATGCCCAATAAAATCCGCTAAACGAACCCGAACTCTTACAGCTCGCTATGCCCACATGTCTCACAGTTATCCTCAATACCCGTAAGCCCTACTAAGGTAAGTATCTAGAGGATCAGCTTCGGACAGGCAATTACAACAGCCTTCCGCTTCCAACTAGGAAACAAATACTAGAATACATATCACACAGGGAAACTTGCTCTTACGGATTACCCACTGATAAGGAACTATCTCTTGTGTATTTAGGAGCTCAAGGCTAACAAGAAGCTTCCTTTATACAACACGACTCCTAATTAGAGAAGGATCTCCACGAAGATCTCCTTCCTAAACTATGTCATTGATGGCCTGGTCGAATCAGGACTCCCGCACTATAAATAAGACATGATGTTGGTAAGCTAAGGTGCACAACAAATTCCCTGTTTACAACACTACACCTTCCTCAAATCCTTGTCTGATTTAGCATCGGAGTGCCATTGGCCACCACAACAGTGGTCTGTGGTTCACATGCGTTACTGTGCAGGTCAGCAGGACTAAGTCAAAGTAGGGAGCGGAAAATGACTGCATCAGTTTGGCATCGTTTGTGGGGACGACAAAGTTCCTAGCCTTTCACTAACATCATCTCCTTTCGAAATACAAAGAGATGGTGACCACGAGATCACGCAACAACGGAGAACAAGGGGATACATAAAACGCTCAAGCTGGTGTTGTACCGCCGCTTTCAACGGTTTTGGTTATGCACGGGTAGCAGGCTCACGCCCCCGCGCCGACAATAGTTAGAACAGACTCCAGGATAGATATGTTGTCATCTCAAATACTGCAGATCGCCAAAGTGGAGGCTCTCGCCTGACAAAACCCTCCACCTGCTAATAAAGACTAGGAGCAACACAAGCCTCCATCTCCGAAGGACGTCAAAGAGCAAGCACAAGAGAGTCAAGCCCCTGCTAGTTAAAATTGGAGTAAAGCAGGATGAATGGTTAACGCAGAGCTGGCTGCCAGGGCAAAGAGGCTCAGTCCTCAGAACCTCTTCCGTAGAGGGGCACATGACCCAAACGTGATGTATCGTCTATCTGTCCCACCATTCATGGATCACATTATGAATGAGGCCATTTCGAAGAAGTTCACTCTTCTAAAGCTAGACTTCTACGACAAAACAACTGACTCATTCGACCACTTGCGCCATTACCAGCATGTAATGGCCCTCAAAGAAGGATCCGAGTCGGTGATGTGCATGACTTTTCCCACCAGTTTGAAGAAGTCAGCACAACCATGGTTCCACAGCCTCCCGTCGAGATCGATCGACTCCTTCAAGACATTGGCAAAGGAGTTCCTGACGCTATTCGTCAGGAGAGTTAGCGTTTTCGAAAAGGCCCACATTACATACGCTCTCTAAGGCAAAGATCTAATGAGACGCTCAGAGAGTATGTCACTCGCTTCAACAACGAGCTGACACTCATTGACGGTTGCAGCGACGACACAGCCGTGACAGCTTTCACCGCGGGCCTAAATGAGGGAAAACTCTACGAAGACCTCACCTTGGAACCCCCTTTAGATATGACAGAGCCCCTCAAAAGCGCCCAAAAGCACATTACCTTAGAGAAGTTGAGGGTTGTAAAGAGGGAAACCGAAGATGAGAAGAAACCCTTCGCTTTGAAGGACAAGAATGAAGGAAAGAGACACGAGGATGAAGAAAGGAGCAAGAGGAAGCGTAGTGACAACAGGTCAGACCTTGGCCGGTCTAGGCCATAGAAAGTGTCCAACTACATTGGATCTAGAGCTGTGACACCCCTCAATTCTAGCCTGTCAGATGTACTAAACTCCATGAAGAACTGGGAAGATCTAAAGTGGCCCCCGAAACAACGCGAATACCCCTTCAAGCATGACAACAACAAATACTACTCGTACCACAAGGGGGGCGACCATGACACCAACGACTGCAAGAGTCTGATATATGAGATTGAGTACTGGATCCGCAGGAGCAAGCTAAAAGGCTTCCTGAACTCTGAGAAGCGACCAGAACGATCCAGGGAGTGGGGGAAGTCAGTCAAAGAAATATAGAAGGAGACTCCGAGCATAATCTACGTCCTTCATGGAGTCGAACTAAATGAAGACCAGTCGCACAGGTCCCGCAAGCGGACTCTACTAGAAATGCGGACACAACCCGCAGACGAGGACAAACACATTTGCTATTCAAGGATTCAAAGCCACATTCCCACCTTGACCTTTAAAGAAGAACCTCGAAGGAGTCCGAGCGCCGCACAACGACGCCCTAGTCATCTCGGTCTCCATCGCAAGGTGGGAGGTGAAGAGAGCCCTGGTATACACGGGAGCTCACTCATCGTCTTGTTCTACAACACGTTTCGTAGTATGGACCTCAAATATGAGAACCTGACATCTTAAGACTACTCGCTGATTGGATTCAGTGGAGAGAAATGTTTCCCGATCGGGAAAATAAGGTTAGCAGTGGTGGTATGAGAACCTAAACTGAGAAAGGTCTTGTTTCTAGACTTCATGGTAGTAGACGCACCGACTACCTACAACCTCATCTTGGGATGACCATGGCTCCACCAGATGGAAGTAATAGTCTCCACCCTTCACCAGTGCGTTAAGTACACCGCTAACCACTATGAAGGAACGATACATGGAGAGCAACCTACGACACGAGGCTGCTATTATGTTGCATTGAAATAGATAGAATGTTTTCAGATCTAACAAGGTCACATGGAGAAATTTGAACTAGAGCCAGGCCGGGTGACTGCATAAGCATCACCGTCAAGCGACACATGATCAATTTTCTCTTCAGCACGGCAGAACGGAGAGATCGAGGCAAGCGGGGGTGCAACCCCCCGACATTCTGTCGGCGGGGAGATTAATGCCCTTACAAGGTTTACTTTCCATTAACCTATGCAAACGTCAGCGAAGCTCAGCAGTCCGCTGAGAATACCAACGATCCACAAGGACCGTCCGAATTCACTTCAGGGCTAGGATCAATTTCTCCTTGTAAAAACTCAGTTTATGTCGGTTGTTTATTTTCGCAATATAGAGTTTTAGTTCTTAAAGACTTATGTGATTTGCAATCATTTAAGAAATAAAGAAAGCATTACTAAGACAAACTCTATTAATTATTAGAAAGATGTAACAACAAGCGTCCAAAGGCGGATACAAAAGACTACATACTATAAGCATCTGAATCCGGTACGACATGGAATAAAGATAGACAATCCAACTACGTAAGGTACCGAAAGAAGATTTTGCTCCACGACCTCTCTGAGAAAGAGCAAGAGCAGGATGAAACATCATGTTCACTTTTACCCCTCGACAGACATACCCCTCAAATATGGTCTGAGGTGGTACAAAATTGGCAACCAGGAGTACCGCAAAAATTTACGACCAACTCACACGCTCGATCCGCTCGACTAGATGAACTTAGGACAAGTATCAGGTTGGCTCAGTTCGCATGCACCTTCTGGTTGCAGAGATGAGTGAGGCGTCCAGAAGTCAATGGCCCAATCCAGTGGACCATGTCCAACTCCTCTCCGTCTTGAGATCTCGAATTCTAGCGCAAGTCGAGACAACTGGGTTAATCGAGAATTGGTGGGGTGACCACTCCAGAGTTGGGCGCTGGTACTAACTCTGAGATTAAATGCTATAAAACAGCGGCAAGGCACCAATACATACATGACAGACCCTTTCCTTGGAAGAAAGTGCGTACTTCTTTACAATATGAGAAGAAATTACGAGATCTCAACAGATCAACTACGTGCCCACCGAGAACAGATGACCATGAAAACAACGATTATCACCGTCCCCGATCAGTGCAAATGACAGAACATTCGAAGACTCGTGTGATGGAAATCTCCCTTCGGCCTTTGGAAAACCCAAAACATTTCCTTCAAGCAAGAACATTATAGGAGATATGCTCTGCAGAAGATAGTGCCTACAACGATTGGAAACACCATTATATAGACATGATGGTTCACCAAACGGGCGCTTCAGCATTAAAGGTCAGCATTGAATACCGTATGGGAAACGAGGAGACGACGATTCCCAAGGAAGCTGCACAGACCACGTTCATCCAATTAATGGCACTGCACGCAACCCCATTATTTGAGGGGGAGTAACTTATACTCAACCGTCTCGTAGCCTGCGACGTACACGTGCCACTGCGTGATCTGTGTCGTACATGCAGCACAATCGTACAGGAAACCCTAGCCCCTCCTCTACGAGCCCATGGGCTCAGCCTACTATTAAAACAATATTACACCACATGCCTGGCTTGAGCACTAGAAATCCAGATCGACTTTGACACAGGGATCATACCTACGGATAATTAGTTGATTTAAGGTAATGTTGTCCACACAACGCACCATGCTGGCGAACGTAGGTTCACACGCCCTCTAGCAGGCGAAACCTCTTTCCAACCAGGCAAGCTAAGTTAGCCGAGGTTAATGACGATGGCTTCTGGTTCATCCTGACACCTAGTCTGCCTAGTGCGGATCCCGATGGTTTAGAAAGTGGGAGTCTAATCAGCGCTATCACACCTGGTGATGATGACTCGCCAGAGATCATCGCCCCCTTCGCAATCGACGATCGCCAAACCCGATCAGGTAAGCCTAACTGGTGATGACCGACAACGAAAGCTTCTAATCAAAGCCCAGACTTGTAGCCCCCACTGCACGGGCGTAGATGGTTTGGAAAGTGGGAGCCTAGTCAGTCCAGAACTGATTTCGATGGCTCACCGCGTGACCACTGTTCTTCAGCTTGGCCGCCAAATTACAAACCCCATATCTGTAGTCCTCACTACGCGGGCATAAATGGTTTGGAAGGCGAGAGCTTAGTCAGTCCCGAACTGATTACGACGGTTCGCCGCGGGACTCTTCAGCCTGGCCGCCAAATTACCAACCCTGGACTTGTATCCCCACTGCACGGGTGTAGATAGTTTAGAAGGTGGGAACCTAGTCAGTCCCGAATTGATTCCGACGGCTTTCCACGGGACCACTGATTTTTAGCGTGGCCACCAAAAATCCCCAAATTTGTAGCTTGATGCGCACAGGTGTAGATGGTTTGGAAGGTGGAAGCCTAGTCAATTCCGAACTAATTCCGATAGCTTGCCACTGCTCTTCAGCCTAGTCGCGAAACCCCCGCATGGGTATAGATGGTTCGAAAGGTGAGAGACTAGTCAGTATTTGACTGATGTCAATGGCCCGCCATGGGACCTTTGCTCTTCAGCATGGTCACCAAATCCTTATTACCCAAATCTGTAGTCCACTCTGTTCGGACATAAATGGTTTGGAAGGTGTGAGCCCTAAAGAGCTCGCGACGCGACCACTACTCTCCTTCAAAACAACGGTCGCAAAAATAACTCTTAGCTCAGTCAATGTCTCCACGCTCAAACGGACTGGCATTCTACTATTAGCAATGACCACTTACGCCAACACATAGATCGTCCAGCCAATGCCCAGATAGTGGCTAAATAGAATGTCAGCTCGAGTTTACGATGCCTGACTCAGCACAAACACTCCAACGCATACGCTTAGCTATCACAACTTGCTTGTGGCAGCAGCCGTAGGCAACAAATCAGACAAGCAGAATAAGCCTCCTGCGGCTTACCTTAAGGACCAGACACAACTTGGGTAACGCAACCCTCGGCTAAACTGTCCGCGACATGCCCACTATCGGACATGACTATGCAACAGTGACTTCGAGTCATTCGCAACGCAAATGGTCAAGCTTTCAACGACAGACATACCATTCGACTTCCTATCGATCCAACCAGCCTATGCCAAAATAAGACGACAAGGCGAAACGGAAAATGCACAATAAGGACAACGAATACAAAACAAGTACAGAGCGCAGTCAAGATAAAACTATTTTCATTAATAGACAAACCAAAACGGGTACAAGTTCACAAAGTTTACTCTTGATAAGGAAAAAGGTACAAAAATAGAAGAGCTAAGCTTAACAGAGGAAGGGGTAGGGGTCGCGTCACGGCCTAAGCATTAGGGTCCAAACCTCCCTCTTCGTTCGATGACGAAAAGGCAACGAATAGGTCTATATACGACATCTTCTTATATCGGCCAGGATCCCCTTTCGGATGCTCCTTCTTCATTAGCGCTAGAGCTCCAACTTACCATGTACGACCTAACGGAACTCGCACTTGCCCCGTTCCCGCATAAGTTCTTCCTCTCGAGCCTTCGCGTCAACAAGTTCACGCTCCAACAACTCCAACTTGCCAGTCAACGCATCAACCTGAGATTGCTATGTAGCCAAACTACTCTTCACAGCACTGAGCTCGTACGTCTCCAATTTGAGCTGGTCCTCAGCCTTCCTTGCCTCCCGAGCATTGAATTCCACATCGGACTCTAAATGTTGCTTCTTAGTAGCCCATTCTGGGTCCTTCAAAGCATTCTCTTCAGCGAGAGATGACAGTAGAAAATGCGCCTCAGCTGCTGCTTCCTATGCGACCTCCATGTCTTGGCGGGCTCGTTCCAACTCCTGCTTGTATCTGTTCCTCGCAGACACCGCTTCCGCTACATCACGCTCAAGGGCTTCCAGACGAACCCTCTGAGTCTCAACAACCAAAGGTGACTGCTCTGACCTCTTATCTTCAGCCTACTTTCTTAGCCGCTCAATTTCATAGAACGCGGGGAATACAACGCTTGCATGTGCGAGAAGACACGCTCCATGGTGAACACCCTCACACAAGCCGCCTCGACTTCTGTTCTAGCAACGACCAACTGGCTCAATTGAGAGATACCCAGCATAAGGTACTTTAAACCCTTATCCATACACCCCTCTAGCATATCATCCTAGGGCTTTGGAGCGTAATTCATCAGCCAGCTATGACGCCAACTTATATGCTTCCTCGAAGCATACTGAACGTCAACCTCCTGATGCCAGACCTGGGTACTCATCTTTATTAAGTCCAGCGCAAAGAGGATGATCCTCACATTCTGATGAAGCTCCCCCGGATAGGAAATTACACTGATACCACCCTTTGAATTCGCCACTATTCCCAAGCTCTCCTCCGCAAATTTTCCCTTCTCACGAACAACCGACCCTTTAGTGCAAGACGACTTAACAGAATCTGGAGAAAGAGGGGGAAGCGAGTTATCCAAAGGACCTTCCAACACTTCGAGTTGCGACCTGGAACAAAATGGTAAACAATGCGGACTACAAGAAACTTGGCATGTGCCACCACAACCACTATCAGATAGCGCACCAACAGGGCGGTAAGGCTCTAGAACCTCAGGTGGATCTTCATGAGAACCTTCTACCGAAGCAGTACCACATAAATTGACACCGACAGAGGCCGTCATTGCAACCCTCATCAACCACTCACTCAAAGATTCTGCCTGCGCAACACTGAGATTCGACATGTCGTTGATCCCTGCAAATCGCAGGTAGTCTTTTTCCTAGCCAAACACATCGGCCTTCACCTTGACGGGCCGATCGAACTTGCATTCTTCACTCACTGGAGTGGATCGTGTTCAAGCGACCTGGTTCTGATGCAAGACCTATTCGAACTCACAAAAGAGGCAAGCGTCTCAGACGACTCCTCTGCCTCAGACAACACATGAGCTTTGGCCCCAGCGACCTTCCTCTTCCTAGAAGGGGCCCCATCTTCAAGCTTAACTCGCGATGTTCAGTAAATAGTGGGGTCCACGTGCCAATTGTCCCACAATCAACTGCGAACGAAGTTGAGAACGCATATAAAATCCACCACGTTCCTTATTGATAAACCACATAACGTTTCCATAGTGTTTTGCTCCTATAGGGTAAGAGGAATAGTGAGAAATCATCCTGCAAAAAAAACATGAGCGACGATTAGCACACAATCGAGCGCAGCGAAACCAGAAGAAAAAGTCGTACTTACGAAGTGGTCTGAATTCTCGTTCGAGCGGACGACCTCTGAACTGGAAGTGTTTTGAATCTGCAGTGGACAAAAAGCAATACTTCTGCTAAAACTTGAAGTCATCAGGCAGATTCACGAAGCAGGCCGGTGACGTCATCTTACAAACAACGTTACTCTTCAACCAAGGAGAAATAAACAACTGGATCACTCGTGGAGTCACGCGGACGCCAGCTTCCTCCACCCTGATCAGAATGAGAAGGATGATTTTGTATCCATTAGGTCCCAACTGGGCTGGAGGAATCCCAAGGAAGTCCAAGAATTCCCAAATCACATCTAGAACAAAAAAGTGTACTTCAGTTTGAAGCATCCCCCGGTGCAAGTAGACGAAGCCCGCTGGTGGCGACATTGGAGTCTGGTCGCCCTTCAGAACAGACAACGACAGGTCCTCAGGGACCCCAAACTTCGTACTGATTTCTGCAACACCGAGTTCAGAAAGCAACCTGTCTTCGAAGAACTCAAGGCCCCTGGCAAAGGTTGCGTCATCAAAAAGGTTTTGTTGAGCCATGAAGAAGACGAACAAACTTTCTAATCAGAAGATGAACAAAGAAATATTTTCAAAAGCAAAGGAAATAGAAGGTTCAGACTCTGCACAGCGGAAGACCTAAATAGGAATTAGGTTCCCACCTCTTTTCCACTGAACCAACGCACGTTCAATAAATGCAGTGTGCGGTTCAAGCAACGATTCAGACTTAATCATCATGAGCGGTGTATCTTTTCAAGAGATGACTTAGCGAACCGATGTGACGGTCCACTAACTCGGGGGGAGTAGCTGATGACACACCAAAATTGTCACATCCCTGACCCATACACTTGTAATGATGATCTCGAGGAACTACGGCCCCAGCATCAGCCCAACACTTTTTGGTTAAGCCCGCCCAATGCAGTCCTCTAAACGGACCCAAACTCTTACAACTCACTACGCCCACATGTCTCACAACTATCCTCAATACCCGTAAGCCCTACTAAGGCAAATATCTCGAGGATCAGCTTCAGACAGGCAACTCCAACAACTCTCCACTTCACGCAAGGAAACCTTTTCTTACGGATTATCCACTGATAAAGTACTATCTCACGTGTATCTAGGAGCACAGGGCTAACAAGGAACTTCCCTTCTACAGCACGACTCCTAATTAGAGAAATATCTCCACGAAGATCTCCTTCCTAAACTACGCCATCGATGGCCTGGTCGGATCAAGACTCTTGCACTATAAATAAGACAAGAGGTTGGTAAGCTAAGGTACGCTACAAATTCCTTGTTTACAACATTACACCTTCCTCAAATCCCTATCTGACTTTAGCATCGGAGTGTCATCGACCACCACAACGGTGGTTCGTGGCTCACGTGCGTTACCTGTGCAGGTCAGCAGGACTAGGTCAAAGCAGGGAGTGCAAAATGACTGCATCACTAGGTATTCTTTTTACCTATTTTGTTTGTGTAGATAGCTAGGAACAACAATAGATCTATCTTAATATTATTGGGGATTTTGTTTTATTTTTTCTTTACAGTAAAATTGAAAATATATAGAGAGAAAAAAATAAGGCTATAACTTTGTAGAAGTACTTCGACTTGTTGAACGTTCCTCCATTGTTGGTACTACACTCAAATCAATAGAAGAGGGTCGTTGTCATGTGGATGTACGCATCAATGGCCGAACCACGTTAAAACTTGTGGCATCTATTTTATTATTGCTTGTTTTCATTGCTTTCGATAGTTCATATTCATTGTAACACACTAAATTAAGTTGGGCTTGTTATTGGATCGATAAGTTATTCGATTCTCTAGTAATTGATGTTTTCCGTGTACTATGGGGCTGATTTATATTGCTTTGGAAAATAAAAAATAGTATCAAAGCTTTACGGCATTGTTATTATTGAATATAAAATTGGTGATTCGAAGTTTTTGAAAGTGCATGGGTTTAACATTGTTAAGTTTAATGGCAAGAATAATTTTACGAGTTGGCAACAGAAGTAAAAGATATTCTGGTGAGTCTGAAGCAACTTAAAGCTTTGAAAGGTAAACCAAATTTTTTACCAAAGGTTCGAACGAATGATGATTGGGATGAATTTGAAATGTAAGCTTGTAGTACAATTAGATTTTGTTTGACAAGAGATATAACATGCAACAATGCGAGAGTAAAGTCTGCTAAGACGTTATGGGATAAGTTACAGACTACGTATATGAAGAAGGACTTGTTTACATATCTAGCATTGAGAAAAAAGTTCTACATATTTAGATGAGAGCATGGAAGGTCCTCACTAATCACATTAGTGATTTTACAAATGTAACACGTCAACCCTACAAAATCACATCTTAAACGACGAGGTCCTGAAAAGTTGAAGCGCAACACAAACATCCACTACAAAATCGCTTGAGATGATTTAAAAACAATAAAATAGAAATTCAAAACATCGAACCAACTTAAACTTTATTTTAAAAAGTCAAAATACTGATAAAACACTAATACAATTATTGCCCCCAAAACCCAAAACATATTTATATAAAAAGTACAATAATAGTTACCCACGACATAGGGTATTACAACATATATGCATGTACTTAAAATTATCAAGGTCGCATCAACAACTACACACGTGCAATCAAATCAAAGGAAATAAAAATCTGACGAGCGAACGTCTATAGCTTCACTCCGCCTCCTACGAAAACTTTGCAATCTGCACTTCGATAAGAGTACACCCACATGCCACAAAAAAGCAATGTGGGTCAGCTATTCTGGTATGAGTAGACCAAATTATAAACAAAGGTAATATTGAATATATAAATGCATGAAATGCAGGATGCAAAATGATTAGGTGACCCTGAGCATTGTTTCTAAGTTCTCAAACAACACACCGTGTTCCAACTGGGTCATTTTTCTAAGTTTTATGTCATAAGCACATGTCATTATACACTTTAACTTAGTATGCCTTACATCATGGTCCTCATTTTAGATAGTAAGACTCTTGTGCATTGCATATGCTCTTGAGGATACCAATGCGAAGTTGCAAGAGATTGAAAAACCCTTGATTTTGGTATGTTCTCTGCATGTTTCATTTGAAAGAACAATTGTCAATTTGTTAACCGATAAGGATGAGAAGACCCTGAAATATGATGAAATTGCTGCAACTTTACTAGCTAAGGCAATCCATAGTGCATAAGCTTCGGCTAATGAGGATGGACAAGGTTTATATATTGAAAGGGGTATTACGAATAACAAGAATTGTGGGCAGAATAGGTATCGATCTAAAATAAGGCCTAAAAAATGAAGAGGTTTGAATGTCATTAGTGTCACAAGATTGGGCATTACAAGTTTGAATGTCTTAAGTTTCTTTAAAAAAAACAAAAAAGCTCCAAAAACAAGAAGCTTAGGTTGCTCAGGTTGGGGATAAAGAAATTAATTATCTTCTAGGAAGAGACATTGTAGAGGCATTGTCAGCATTTGCGGGAGAAGATGTAGTTGATAAATGAGGGCATCCTATCATTTGCTCCCCTCATGAGAAGCCTTTTCTAAATATAGATAAGTAGATGGTGAAAAAAATATTTGATACGATGGCATCCTATCATATGCTCCCCTCACGAGAAGACTTCTCTAAATATAGAGAAGTAGATGGTGGAAATGTTTGATGGGTGATGAGGGCATCCTCGAGATTATCAGTGTAGGTTTCATTCAATTCACAATGTTTGATTCAGCAAAACAAACTTTAGGATAAGTTCATTATGTACCCGATTTGATAAAACGGTTGATTTCTTTGGGGTTCTAGAAGCAACTGGTTATGAGTTTCATGGTAAGGATGGTTATATTCAAGTTATATGGGGAGACCGAATTATCATGAAAGGTGAAAGGCACAACAATATCTACTTTCTCATAGGGAATTTATTTCTAGGTGGTGCACAGTCATTGGTTTCTCAACATGTTGATGAAGACCAATTGTTGAAAACTCAATTGTGGCATATGCATCTTGGTCATATGAGTGAGAAGGGAATACGACGTGCGATCTCATCAACGGATCACCATCCACACCCATTGAATACTCCTATGGAGGTTTGGATAGGCACGCCTCCTACTTGTTCACATTCACATCTTCTTAGGCTACCTAGATGGAGTAAAGGGTTATCGTCTATGGTGCCCAGAAGAAATAAAATTCTAATAAGTACAAATGTGATTTTTTATGGAAAGGCCATGGTACTTTGTGTAGATTCATAGGTTGGGAGACTCCGACAGATAACAATGAACTCAGTTGAAATATGGATAGTGATTGTGAGTAGGTAGAACATATAACTTCTAAGGTTTATAGACCACCAGGGTCATCAACTTCAGGAATAAAGGCTACAAACGGTGATGTCGATACAGATTCTTTAGAAGTGTTGAGTTGATTTTGATATTAGGGTACAAGTGTTGAGATACAGATTCTTTAGAAGATTCTAATTAACAACTAGAAGATGAACAAGTTGAGCGATCATTAGTAGAAATACGCGAGGGAAGATATACAAGTACCTAATCGGTATGGCTATGATGAACATGTTTCTTTTGCTTTTATAGCTTATGATGAGGATAAGACAACTTCATTTAGAACAATGATGATAAATTCTTACAGTCTCGAATGGAAGAAGGCTACGAATGAGGAGATGAACTCTCTTCACAAAAACAAAACATTAGAACTTGTTAAAGTTCCTAAGGGAAAGAAACTGATAGGTTGCAAGTGGGATTTCATAATGAAGGGAAGTGTTCCAAGTTCTAATGGAAAATACAATAATACTTGTTACAAGGCAAATTTAGTGGCTAAGGGGTTTGCACAAAAGGACGGTGCGAATTACAATCAAATTTTCTCTCTGGTGGTGAAGCACACTTCTATCTGAACCCTAAATTTGCAATGGTTGCGCAATGTGACATGGAGCTCGAGTAAATGAATGTCACAATTGCATTCTTGCATGGTAACTTGGAAGAGGACATTTATATGTCTCAGTCGAAAGTTATGGTGTTCCCGGTAAGGAAGACTGTGTGTGCAAGTTGAAAAAAATCGTTGTAAAGGTTAAAACAATCACCTAAACAACTTTATGTGTCCGAAAGTTATGGTGTTACATGGAGTGAATATGAACATTGTGTGTATTTCAGAATATTGCATACGGTTTCTTTATCTATTTCTAACTTTATGTGGATGATATGCCATTGCTTCCGAGAGCAAACAAGAAATTGATTTGTTGAAGACTCAATTGAGTAAAGAGTTTGAGATGAAGGACTTAGGATGTGTACGGAAAATTTTGGAATGATTAATAGTCGAGATAGAAAGAAGGGTCAGTAGACTGTTTCTCAAAAAGAGCATTTAGAAAAGGTGCTTAGAAAGTTTGTAATGTTAGATTCCAAGCCTGTGTCTACACCTTTGGGTCCCCAATTCAGGTTGTCTGCTTCACAGTCCCCTTCAACAATGGACGAGAAAGCGTACATGTCACAAATTTCGTGTGTGAGTATTGTGGGTAGTTTGATGTATGCAATGGTTTGTACTCGTCCAAATATAGCTCATGCAGTCAGTATAGTTAGTCGGTATATTCAGGTAAAAACATTGGCTAGCAGTAAGTCGATTTTTCGATATTTTTGCGGGCCATTGAGCATAGGCTTGATTAATCAGAGAATAGGGAATGCTTGTATCCATGGATATGTTGATTCAAATTATGCTGGTGATGTAGATAGGAGACACTCAACTACATGGAGTTGCTTTGTTTTGGGAGGTGGTCCTATTTGTTGGAAATCTATGTTACTGTAACAACCATACTTTTTCAATGATCTTAATAAATATTTTTGTACACAATGCTTTGGTTTTTGCATTTTTGTGTTCTTGTTAAAATAATATAAATTTACTTATTTTGTAACCACATAGTATGTGAATATTTGGTTTAGTTTGAATTAGGTGAAATTCTAAGTATATTCTCTATTAATACAAAACATGATTTTTTTTTTCAATTGGAGTTGCATTTATTTTAAATCTTATTTTGTTCACTTAGTGTGTTTTAGAAATTCATTTATCTCTCTTACCTTCCGAATCTCAGGACGATATTCCATTTAAGGTGTAAATAATGCAACAACCCCATTTTTCAGAAGTACTTAAAATTGTAAAAAAAAATTGTATTTAGACTTCAACACTTTAATACTTTACTAGCGTTTGAATAATATCGCTTAGTGAATTGTTCATATGCATTGGTTGATTAAATTATCTCTGGAGCTAGCTAGAAATTTCTTAGCTAAGTATTACATTTTTATTATTGAAATAGTGATTTATATTAGTTAATGGGTGATTAGATTAGATAATTATTCTAGAATGGGTGCAATAGTAAGTTTGGGCTTGGACCCAATATTAAGATTGAGCTTGTGTTGTTTTTCTTTTATTAGAGTAGTGATTAGGGTAGTGATAGGGTAAATAAAAAAAAGGTTTCTTTCATCATTGTATGGCATAGAGAAGGAGAAGAAGAAGAAGAAGAAGAAGAAGAAGAAGAAGAAGAAGAAGAAGAAGAAGAAGAAGAAGAAGAACGGGAACAAGGAAGAGAAGACGTCCGCATGGATGGGTTTGCGTGGTGTGCATGACAAATTTGTGAGTATTTCTCTTTTTTTTTGTTTTTTTTTTAATCTTTGTGTTTGTGATTTTTACAAATATTAGATATTTTTCATGTTTTTTGCATCATATTATGATTGCTCTTGTGGAATGTTGTTTGGGTAGATCTAGTTATTTGGATTCATTGGTGTAGAGTTTGGATTTGATTGGTATTCGGGATAAAAATTATTGTTCTTTCGAAATTTCTTGATTGGGCGTGTAATTGATTGCTATATAGTTGTTGTATTGTTTTTAGTTATGTGGATGTGATTGAAGTTTCATTGAGAAGTTCCAGATTGAAAATTTTGGGTGAAGTAATTTGAAAATTCTCTTGATAGAGCATGATAAAGTGGATAAAAATTACTTTGAACATATTAATATGGGTACATTTCAGACCTGATTACTTCAATCTAAGTTAGAATTTCATTAATATGGTTATATGGGTTGGTAGATCTTGTCGTGAGTTTTCCATAGGTATATAGAACATAAAATTCAATGAGAATTGACGAAGTTATGGTCAATCGATGTTAGCCTAGTTTCAGCAAAAAGAGTTGTTTCTGATGCATTGGGGAAGACGATGATGCTTGTTGTTGACTAGGATTTTGACTAGGTCTGAAAAATAGTCAGTAGCTCCGTTTTTTATACCGTTTTCACAATTGAAATCCTCACTACACAACAAATCGTCATTAACAGCATGCCGAAACCGCTATTATATGATAAGATAGCGTTTTCAGACATGTTGTGTCAGCCCACGCTATTAAAAGTGTCACTCTATTATAACATTTTTGGAACGCTATTAAAAGTATACCTTTAATAGCGTTTTTGGAATGGTATTAAAGGTGTACCTTTAATTAGCGTTTTTGGAATGGTATTAAAGGTGTACCTTTATTTAGCGTTTCTGGAATGCTATTAAAAGTTTACGTTTATAGCGTTTTTGGAACTTTTTATAGCATTTATAAAATGTTTTAATAGCATTTCCGATATGCTAATTTGTTTTAGCTTTACATATCATTTGCAATCTGTACCTGCTACTTATATACAATCCAACTATATAAAATTGCAATAGTAAATAGAACCCAAAAACTATATAAAAATCACATCAACATTAATATAATCCAACTATGTATATAAAAGTGCAACTGTCAATACATTGTTCTTACAAAATAATCAAGTCTCATCAATATAATACATAGAATCCAAAATAAGTCAATACATGGTTCTTCCAAAATAAGTACACGGTACATATAATCCAACCATGTACGTAGGATGATAGCAATTGCACCGCAATGTTGCCATCTTCAAAAGGCTGAGAACGTGTATCGACAAACTCTATCTTCATACTTGAAAAATATATCAAGACAAAAAGGAAGAAATATCCACATATCAGACATAATAGAAATAAGAATAAGACATTGATGTAGGAAGGTCCTCATTTGCCAGGACCAAAAATACTACTTTCCAACCACCTTTTCTAACACCGTGTACAACAAGTTGATTTGTCATTCATATTTCTGGCATTATCAGCTATAAGCTTCAGTTATCCCATTCACACAAACAAATAAAATCACCTATTCAAAGAAGAATGCTCACCAGGCTTAAGATTCCACCCACAAATATGTAACTGAATTGGAGTACAATTAATGAAAAAGATTCCACAACCAATTTTAAAGGATTCGTCACTTTTAGAACCACAACTATGAATATATAATTTAGTATAAAAGAAAAATTTTTAATAGCAAGGACTCACCTCAATTGAAGAGTAAACTGGAACTGGAACGTCGAACTTCCCACTCTCAATTTCAGTTTCATTCATCATTTCTTCAACACAAGAAACAAATTCAATCAAATTAAGCCTCTCTAGATTAATATGTACCATAAGGGAAAATGAATCTGTGTAACATATGCATTCATGCAACTGCAGATGTAAGGGATCTCTTAAAAGTTCAATAGAAAGAAGAATGATGACTCAATACTATATTGAAGCACTTACAGTAGATGTAAGAGACCATGCCATCCCTTCTACTTAATCCAAAAAATTTTAAATTTTCTATTGTAGTTCAGAAGGGTAATGACTTGCTATCAAGCCACTTAACATTGAAAACTGTCACTTAACAAATCCAATTTTGTTTTCTTATTATGCAAACAAAGACTGCAAAAGAAAAGGAGAAAAAAAATCGGAAGAACGAGTCATCCTTACAAACCAATAATAACATATGCAATAGAAATCCTGCATAAAACCATCTTAGCAAAAACAACAATAATGTAGTTCTATTGTGATATTTGTGATAAAAAAAAAGCAGCCATGTAGGTCGATGGAAACACAACAAAAACAGCCCTGTAGTTCATTCTAATCAGCAAAAACAACAATTCAATGGAATGATTACTAATGATTTCTAATAAAAAACAACAATTCAATAATAATTTCTAACGCTCACCAGCCATCATGTTTTCTAATCATTCTTTCTAATAACAATTCAAAGGGATGATTTCTAATACTCATCAGTCATCACTCTTTCGGACAATCTTCTTCTTGTATCCATGCCTTTCCCTTTGCCATTGGATCATCTTGAGCGGCATTATTGTTGTTGTTTATGCTTGCAGCTGCTACCACCTTTGCATTGAACAATTCTACATTGAAAGGATGTACTGACAAAGGTTTTACTTAATTAGAACATGTTTTGTGCACATTTTGTATCAGTCCATTTATGGCAAAACTTTTCACACTACAACAACTTGTAAACTTCTAAGATAAGTAGAGATACAAGCCATAAATCACTATATATTCAAATCAATAACCACTAAAATATCAATAGAGTCCTTAAGCAAACTCTCCAAACTAGAAACCTTAATTAATTATGAACAAGAAATGCAACTCATCTAAACCCAGATCATTGAATTAAAAACACACCCCAAATTTCGCAAACAAATATGAACCCAGATTTCAAAACCTAAAATCAATCTATCCAAAATAAAAAATAAATAAATTTATAATGATACCTTCATCGTGATATTTCGGCAAAGATCAGTGCAATTCACCACCCCCTGCATCAAAACAAAACAAACCAAATCAAATTTGTAAAACAAAGATAAATTGAGCTTCAAATTCATAATTGCCAAGAAATCAACGAACCTCATAGACACGGATGAAGCTCAAATTCTGCCTTCCATGTGTTTTCATGTTTCCCTATAAAGGCAAAGTAGCAGTGAAGGAGGATTTGAAACCAAACAAGAAATGAGATAAGATTCGATTGAATTTTGAGTAAATTGGATGTAAAGCCAAATGTTGAGAGTCGCATCTATTTACATCCCAAGGTTTAGAACCCAAACTTTCTTCAAACCCCATTATCACCAAATGTTTGAAAACAGTAATTCCAGCATCAAAATTAGTCAATTAATCAAAGAAAAATAACACAAACCAAACAACAAAAATTTGATTTTTATCAAGAAAAAAACACAAATTCAAACTTTTTCCCTAAATCGATTGAGACTCGAAGTAAAACCTTCGATGGGGGTGTAGATCTGATGAAATCCTAAAAGAAAAATGTAAAAAACGCTATCAGCAAATGCTATCAAAGATGATGTGTGGTGTAGTGTTTCATAATCACTAAAAGACAAATCCAAGTTCAAGAAACATGGTATCAATGCATATCTTTGAATAAATATTCCGGAGACTGGATTTGTGAAGACTGATAGAATATATGCAAATCTCTGCATATCAAATCTGATCAAGAATATATGCAAATCTCTGCAAATCTGTTATTGTTTAGTAGGTGTATAATTAGTTTCCTTAATTATAGCCTAGGATCTTGTTTGTAAACATGTATATAAACTGACAACAGTGAATGGAAAAGGGACACAAAGAATTCTCTTCTTTTATGGTATCAGAGCCTAGGGCACATTCTTCCTCTCCTGTTCACGATCTTCCGCCATCCCCTAGTGGATCTTCGCCCTAGTGTATCTCCGCCCAACTCTCCCACGTCAACCCTCCTCTTCTTCCTAGCAGCCATCATGTTTGCCACAAAGTCTTATTTTCACCCTGCTCTTGCTATTTCAAACATCAAGAACCACGTCTCAATTACTCTTGAGATGGAAAATGTCCAATATGCGACATGGGCAGATCTCTTCAAATTCACGCACGCTCTCATAGGGTCCTCGATCACATTATTCCACCGAAAAAAGGCAACGGAAAAGTGTCGGATACCGATGAAGAAAAGGAGTTGTGGTTGACCCTAGATGCTATGGTTCTTCAGTGGATCTATGCCACGATTTCAAATGATCTACTGCACACCATTCTTGAACCCGACTCAACGGCAATGGAGGCTTGGAATAGACTGCGTGATATTTTCCAAGACAACCAGAATTTTCGTGCCGTAACACTTGAGCAAGAATTCTCACACACAAACATGGAGGATTTTCCAAATGCCTCGGCATATTGTCAAAGGCTCAAGGTTTTATCGGATCAACTCAAGAATGTCGGCGCGCCGGTATCTAACAGCCGGCTTGTTCTTCAAATGGTGGCAGGCCTCACCGATGCTTATAGCGGTGTTGGAACGCTTATTCGCCAAAGCAATCCTTTCCCACCCTTCTACCAAGCCCGATCTATGCTAACCCTTGAAGAAGCGGGTTTTGCAAGGAAAGCCGCCACCGGGTCTGGTATTGCTATGGTGGCTACCTCGGCTAGGGAGTCGGAAGACACTCCCCCTTTTTGGGATAACTTATCTCATAACCGACATAATGGTGGTAAAAAGGGACATAATCGCCCCAATGGTGGTAGAAACTGCGGTGGTGGCCACGGCAGCGGTGGCCAGCAGCAGCAGTGGCAGCCGTGGACCAGGCAGCAGCAATAGCAGCAGTGGCCTTGGCCGTTCATGCCGTGGGCAGTTCCCCCTTGCCCTTACCCCACTACTCCATGGGCCAAGCCCAACACACCGCATAGGCAGGCCGGGGTTCTTGGACCACGCCCACAGCAGGCGTATGCTGCAGCAGCACAGCCCACTCCCACAGACATCGAGGCCGCGATGCACACACTTGGGCTCAATCCTCCGGATGCAAATTGGTACATGGATACCGGCGCCACCTCTCATATGACATCCGCGCAAGGTAATCTCTCGTCTTATTTTAATATGAGCAATAATCGTGATATAATTGTTGGAAATGGTCATCCAATTCCAATTCATGGTTATGGTCACACACACTTGTCTCCCCCAAACCCGCCATTATCCTTAAAAAATGTCCTTCATGCGCCTCAACTTATTAAAAACTTAGTCTATGTTCGGAAATTTACTACTAATAACTCGGTTTCTGTTGAGTTTGATCCTTTTGGGTTTTCTGTGAAGGATTTTCAGACGGGGATGCGTCTAATGAGATGTGATAGTCGGGGCGAGCTTTATCCATCACCACCTCCATTTCCCCAATTCAAACCACCTCACCATCAACTTTTGCAGCTTTAGCACCGTCTTTATGGCATGAAAGGTTGGGTCATCCGGGAGCACCTGTTTTTTACTCCCTTCGGCTAAATAAGTTTATTGAGTGTAATAAAACTAGTGGTTCTCTTGTTTGTCACTCTTGCCCACTTGGAAAACATGTTAATTTGCCTTTTGTTGTTTTTAATTCATGCACTTTTATGCCATTTGATATTATCCATAGTGATCTTTGGACATCTCCCGTTTTAAGTTCTTCGGGTCACCGTTATTATGTTCTTTTGTTGGATGATTACTCGAATTTTTTGTGGACGTTTCCCTTATCCAATAAATCTCAAGTTTATTCCACATTTCTTGCTTTTCGGGCTTTCATTCGTACTCTATTTGAACGGGAAATTAAAAATTTTCAATGTGATAATGGTCGGGAATTTGATAATAAGCCGTTTTGGGAATTTTGTAAAGTTCATGGACTGTCTTTTACCTTTTCTTGCCCATATACTTCTTTAAAATATGGCAAATCCGAAAGAAAAATTCGGACAATTAACAACTTTGTTCGTACTCTACTTGCCCATGCTTCCGTACCACCTTCCTTTTGGCATCATGCATTGCAAATGGCAACATACCTTCTAAACATTCTTCCAAGTGAACAATTGGCCTATCAATCCCCTCTCCAAATTCTCTATCAAAAAGACCCATCTTATTATCATCTTCGAGTGTTCGGTTGCTTATGCTACCGTCTTTTTCCCTCTCCCACTATAAAAAAGCTACAAGCCCGGTCAACTCCATGCGTCTTTTTGGGTTACCCATCACATCATCGTGGTTACAAGTGTTATGATTTATCGTCCCATAGAATCATTCTTAGTCGCCATGTCATAATTGACGAAACAACTTTTCCGTTTGCTAAGCTGCATACACCTAAGTCTCCAGCGTATGATTTTTTGGGTGACGGGTTGTCTCCTTATTTGGTCCATCATCTGACCTCACAAACAGGCTCAACACAAATACAGCCTACCTTGGGCTCTCCTCCCCAGACTCCGCCACACAATCCGGCCCAACCTCTTCTTCAGCTCAGTTCGCTAGGCCCATTCGTTGGCAGCCCAGTACACACCCAGCCAGTCTCCGTGTCTTCTCCTACTGCTGGTTCACAATCATCAGGCCCACACATGAGTCAGCCCACTACCCACTCTCCAGTTCCGCCTAATCCCATTCCGGCCCCAAGGCCCGTTACTCGCAGTCAACGTGGGATATTTAAACCAAACAAAAAGTACGGCCTCCATACCCACGTTACCAAGTCTCCTCTACCTCGTAACCCCGTGTCGGCCCTTCGTGACCCAAATTGGAAAATGGCTATGGATGATGAATATTCTGCTCTTATTAAAAATACGACGTGGGAATTGGTGCCCCGTCCGCCTGATGTTAATGTAATTCGGTCTATGTGGATTTTTACGCACAAGGTTAAATCTGATGGTTCTTTTGAGAGGCATAAAGCCCGTCTTGTAGGTGATGGAAAAACTCAACAGGTTGGCGTGGATTGTGGCGAGACTTTTAGTCCAGTTGTCAAACCGGCTACTATTCGCACTGTGCTCAGTTTGGCTCTCTCTAAAGCATGGCCCATTTACCAGCTTGACGTGAAAAACGCGTTTTTGCATGGCGAACTCAAAGAAACTGTATACATGCATCAGCCCATGGGTTTTAGAGACCCGACATATCCAGATTATGTCTGTTTACTGAAGAAATCTTTGTATGGGCTCAAGCAAGCTCCTCGGGCTTGGTACAAGCAATTTGCTGATTATGTTTCTACTATTGGGTTCTCTCACAGCAAGTCTGATCATTCCCTCTTCATCTACCAACACGGTACTGATATGGCTTACATTCTTCTGTATGTGGACGATATTATCTTAATTGCTTCCTCAGATGCTCTTCGCCGGTCTATCATGACACTTCTTGCCTCAGAATTTGCTATGAAAGACTTGGGGCCTTTAAGTTACTTCTTGGGTATAGCGGTAACTCGTCATACAGGTGATCTATTTTTATCTCAGAGGAAGTATGCCGAAGAAATTATAGAACGAGCTGGCATGTCGTCTTGTAAGTCATCTCCCACACCGGTTGATACTAAACCGAAGCTGCGTGCTACCTCTAGCACACCTTACGATGATCCATCACATTATCGCAGCCTTGCCGAAGCCCTGCAATATCTCACTTTCACGAGGCCCGACATATCTTATGTTGTACAACAGATCTGTTTATTCATGCATAACCCGATGGAGGAACACATGCTATGGATCATGGCCTGCATCTATATCCCTCTTCGACAACCACTCTCCTGTCTTATACAGATGCCGATTGGGGTGGATGTCCCGATACCAGACGCTCGACATCTGGTTATTGTGTTTCTCTTGGTGCTAATTTGATCTCTTGGTCTTCTAAACGGCAGGCTACTTTGTCTCCCTCTAGTGCAGAAGCCGAGTACCGTGGGGTTGTCAATGTGGTCTCTGAGTCTTGTTGGTTACGAAACCTTCTCCTGGAGCTTCATTGTCCTATTCAGAAAGCTACATTGGTCTATTGTGATAATATTAGTGCGATATATCTCTCGGGAAATCTGGTTCAACATCAGCGTACTAAGCATATCGAGATGGATATTCTTTTTGTTCGCGAGAAGGTAGCTCGTGGACAGGTACGTGTCCTACATGTCCCGTCGCGATATCAGATTGCCGATATTTTTACAAAAGGCCTTCCTTTGGTTCTGTTTGAGGATTTTTGGGACAGTCTCAGCGTATGCCAACCTCCCGCTTCGACTGCGGGGGTGTGATAGAATATATGCAAATCTGATCAAGAATATATGCAAATCTCTGCATATCAAATCTGATCAAGAATATATGCAAATCTGTTATTGTTTAGTAGGTGTATAATTAGTTTCCTTAATTATAGCCTAGGATCTTGTTTGTAAACATGTATATAAACTGACAACAGTGAATGGAAAAGGGACACAAAGAATTCTCTTCTTTTAAAGACATATACTTACACATGGGCTTGTTAGTGGCCACAGAAGCAATCTTTGAAAACGTGCCACAAGGGCAAAAAAATGTCTTAAGACCTGTAAAATGCAGCAATTTACAAAAATTCTGAGATACTGAAGAAGTGAGGGCATGTTTCATCCATGAAAGACCAAAAACCAAATTAAAAACTTACATTTTCAACCATAGATATCATAGTCAAAATTCAAATACCACTGAACAAAAAATGGTAGCAAACAAGAGCTAAAGTAACCTCTCAGTGAACAAAAAATGGTAGCAAACATGCATATGCAAATATCTAAGATATTGTTTCTAGCAGTAGGTACTGTTTTTGGGAAGAATATATTGTTTATTCTAGCAGCAATGAAATAGAATATATTGTTTATTCTGGCACCAATTTCGAACTTTAGCCTCTGAGAACAGCTTCACCCTATCCTTCATAAGTTGGTAGAGGTTGCATTCCTGAAACAGTCACAGGGTCTGAAACTGAAAAAAATGTTTCTACTTATATTAAACCAAAAAAAATCATACGTCCAAAGTAAGTACCATATATTCAAAAACGAAGTACAGAATATCTTTTTTTCTAATCACTTCCTTTAGCTTCACAATATTGGGTTGGTTCATCTTCCGCAGTGACTGGGAAAAATAAGTAAATAAAAAGATTAAATAATGAATCTTCAAGTGGTCATTATTAGTGAATAAAATAAGGGAAAAGTATGGTCATTAGTGCCAATGGTGTTATGGTCTAGTGGTTAGGGCTGTATGGGTTTCTCCCCCATGTCCTAGGTTAGAGACCCACCTGCAGCATGGTTTCTTTCTTATGGTTGTTGACCCGTAGGTCGCACCTTGTTGATAGGTTGTGGGATCCTTAAAAACCCAGCCCGCTTTCCAAAAAAAATAAGGGAAAAGTATGGGTTAGAGGTGGAAGGGGGGTCATTACCTTCACTTCCCTAAGATTTATGCATTACTCCCAAGAATAATACTTTCTCTTCATATTTTTTATTGCGACCTGTCAAGCAGTGCAGCATCTTCAGTATAAGAGTAACCAAGGCCATAAGAAAACATCATTTATTACTACATACAATTTCGTCCGTTTGTCTATTTATTGCTCGCCAAACACTTACGAAAGTTCCACCTCCAACTTCCCTAATAATCTTATACATATAGTAGTAAAGAGAAATCATTATAAACTGACATAAAATGAAATGTTTCATTATAAACTTCCTTAATGTCCTGCATACATGTTGTCCACGAATTGTATAATGTACTATAGTGAAGGATTGTCCATAATTTCAGCAGGTGGTACATACAATATCACAACATATTGGTCACAAATGCACACAAAAAGATAACTTTGGACAAGTGAAACAGCTTAATCCATCTCTGTCATCAAATGTGACTATACTTGATTTAAAAAGGGTGAAATGGCTATATGTGATGCACCTTGGTCCTGTTTTGAAACAACTCTATCAAAACTTGTTAGAAAAGACTCTTATTTTGAATTTTTGGAAATCTTGGTGTTCAAACATTGGGGGCTTAGCTCAAAACACAAAACATCCAACTAGTTCATTACCCCTAATTGAACCAAAAGTAAAGGTAAACGAAATAGATAAAATGTAATATGCAAATCTACATTAGAACCCAAGCCTTGGTTCGGCGCCAGTGAACACAAGGTGTTTTCCATTGTACCTGAAAAAACACCCAAAACAAATCAACAATTCAGAAAACCAATTGAACACAATGTGTTTGACGAAAAGACAAAGAATTAACAAACGAAAAAAAAAAAAAAAAAAAAAAGATTTGGGGGTTTTGATTTTGAGTAGACAAATAAAGAACCAACCTTTGTCCTGTTGAAAAACCAAGATAAGCAAAGGAGTTCAATAATTGCTGAATGGAAATAACAACAACTAACTCAAATAAGATTCTTATTATAAGTAGAGACAAGCATAATTCCATGAGATCTCAGTAAGCTATGGGGATAGATCTTCTCAACTTTATTGATAGCACTTACAATTCACCAAAACGAGGAAAAAAAGCCCAAATCCAAAATCAAACACCAAAACTCCTATAACCTTTTGACAACCAAAATCACAAAAATCTTCATGTACCAAGACCTGAGAATTAAAATCGAATCCCTCGGAACACCGAACCATAAAAAAAATTCACTAATCTAGTAAAACCGAGAGAACATAGCAGAAGATTTATGAATCGCTCACCTTGAGGAAGGAAAAGAATGGTTGCAGTAACCTATCCCCACCTAGTCGAAATGAAGAAAGTTAGGCACAACAAGCCAACAAGTTTTTATGAAAGACTTACATATGAAGAGAGGAACAAGTTTATCTGAAAGATCATTTTAAGAAAAGAAGAGAGGAACGGGAAGAAGAAGAAGAAAAGGAAAATACTTTTTTTGCCTATTTGGTAAGTGGGTTTGTGCATTTCCCCCTCTTGATCTCTCGCTCCCCCCCATCGATCTCTCTTTTTCCCTCTCTTTCTCGCTGGATCTCCATTTCTCTCTCCCGCTCTCGTCTTACAACTTGAGGGCAACAACAAAGCAAATGAGAGATAAGGCGTTTTCTTGGCCTTTCGGGTGAGGAATCCCTTAAACATTTCACCAAAATCAAGCGGTTTAATTTTTTTAATCTCCCGTTTCTTTTCTATAATGTTTTAAAACCCGAATGTCACTAAAACTTGAATTTTTTATAGTGCAAAATGTAAAAACGCTATAATGAACTTTTGTTAATAGGCACTTGTGGCGTAGTGCCTTGTCTTAAGATTTATTTAATGGAAGTATAATTACAGAGCATTTGTTTATGACAATGATATGTTTTCCCAAAAGTGTGGGTGGATATTGTGGTGGAATTATTTAGAAATAACAAAGTGTCAGTGTGAAAGAATTTTGAGATATCAAAATAAATGGCACTGATAAACTTTGATTCCTTAAACTTTAATCATCTGGTATTGTATCACTTAGAACTGCCACACCTCTTGTTGGTAATGATCTCCTCTCCTATAGAGATTGTTTATGATTTCTCCTCTCCTATAGAGAAACTAGGTAACCTTCGAGTTGGGTCTTGTGGATGTGGAACACCCTCTTTCTTATACATAAACTAAAGTAACCTTAGGGTTAGTTTTGCGTGAAGGATGTGACTTTTACGCCTAAGATAGGCTTGATATTTATCCGTAAAAAATGTGATGTGACTTATGAACATTGATAGCTCAAGAATGACTTTTGTGTTACTCATATAGTTAGGATTATTCGGGGATGCATGCCCGTATGTGATGTTCCCACTTAGGAATGGATGAAAAAGAAATTCTCCTTTATATGACAAAGGCATATGGACATGAATGGCCGACACGGAGGTGACGCGAATGTGGTATTGTCTAAGTGATCAATTTATTAAAAATGAATAATATGTAAGATCATTAATGTATGAACACAACTGTATTAATTATTAAGTGATGAATAATGATTGTTAGTGAAATTATATACCTTTGTTTCTAATCATTCCTTGTAGGATGACAAGTCCACTAATATTTCTGCAGGTCTAACTTGTCATGGTCAACCTCTATAACGTTAAATATAAGTAATATAAATATTTACTTTAAGAACTTATTAGAATGTTGTGATTGCCTCATTGAGGAACTAAATGTCTTTGTGTTGTGATTTAACACATTTGCCTCGTTGAAGAACTATATGCCTTGGAGGTGCTATTTTATTGTGTATGCAATTTCATGTTATATCATGTACTTCTTTTATTTATTAGAGTCGGATATTACTCATACCAGCTACCTCGCTGACTCAAATAAGTTTATGCTTCTTGGGTTTGTTCTTATTTGAATGTTGCCAGCATTTCAAGTTAGAGAGTTTGTGGACAACCATTGAAGTTTTCTATAGCTAGGGCGAATGTCAAAGAGTTTTCTGGTTAGAGTCTTTTGGTTTGATTCAATTTATATATAGAGTGAGAGAGAGAGTTATTGTTGTTAAATAAAATTTCTTTGTTAATGAATTTTCACGCCCATAATTTTGGGGAAACGGATAATCCTACGTGAATATAAGGATAGTTGGGCCTTTCTTCACCCTCTCCCTCATGGTTTTTCAAACGCGTCTTAAAGTCGTGCAGGTGGTAAGTCCCAAATCGGACAGTATCGTGCCATGTGGATCGGGTCATTATAGTTACAGTCAATAGTTGTTTTATCAACAACAAAAACAGAATATATGGTAGTGATAGAGGTTGTGAAGGAAGCTACCTAGCTTCATAACTTCGGTTAATGAATTGGGAGTCTCTCATGAGATCTTTATAGTGCATTGTGATAGAGTGTTATACACCTTGCAAAGAACCAAGTTCATTATGAGTGCACCAAATATATTGATTCAAGGTATCATTTCATCAAAGAGATCATTGAGGATCAACTGGCTCATCTTTAAAAGGTAGGCACAAAACATAATCTAGCGTATTTGTTGACTGAGGTGGTTCATGGAGTTAAGTTTGAGCATTGTCCCAAACTAATTAGTTGGCAGATTGTTGAAAACCCTTACGAGGGTTGAGAACCTTATTTGGGCGTGATGGTGATCTTTATAAAGAGAGTTTATTAGCCTTGCGAGGCGTGATGGTGAAGAAATTAATGCCCTAAATGCCAAGGTAGAGAGTATAAGTCTAGTCCTGAAATTCATCGCCAAGGTGGGGATTGTAAAGTTTTTTGCTCTATTTCAGCCCACAAGACCATAGGAAAATATTTTATTTATAGGAAACTCTTCCTTTGGTTGGGAGACTCAACTTAATAGGAATTCTTTTATACCTATTTTGTTGGTGTAGATAGCTAGGATAGAAATAAATCTAACTGAATATTATTGGGTTTTTGTGTTGTATTTTTCCACTACAGAAAAACAAAAAAAATATAGAGAAAAAGAAATAGGGTGTTCACTTTGTAGAAGAACTTCTACCTGTTGAAGGTTCTTCCATTGTTGGTACTGCACTAAAATTAATAGAAAAGGATAGTCGTCATGTCGATGTAGGCATCATTGGCCGAACCACAGTAAATCTTGTGTCATCTATTTTATTATTGTTTATTCATTGCTTTCAATAGTTCTTATATCTTAACACACTAAATCAAGTTGGGTTTTGTTATTGGATCGTTCAGTTATTAGATTCTCTAATAATTGGCGCTTTCCGCGTATCATAGGGCTGATTTATATTGAATTAGGAAACAATAAAAAGTTGTATATGGGAACATCACAATGCCAATAGTTGTGGATGATTTCAAATTGTGATTTATCTAGTATGGTTTGGGTGAATATTCAAACTCTAGGTGACCGTATCTTCTTATTGTGCGCAAACTGTTCTATGTCATTCCCTGCAACATGATTGGAACGACCACAAGGAGGAAGAGGAGGACAATGACGAGATTGTATTTATTTCTTTGAGAGTCAAGATACAAGTTTATACAAATTTGACATGGGTGATGCAACTATAATAGTTATTAGGCCTTGTCCAAAAGTAGTTCATCAATGGTCTTACCCCTTGGTTGGTGTGCACTTTCCTAAGCTAAGTTATTCTTAATGGCGAGAACCTCATTCTTATTTTGGTAATAAACTATGCTTCCCCTTTTATAATTTTTTAAAGTTTTAAGGTTATTTCTCATTTGGTTCCCATTAGCTTTTTACTATTCATGTTTAATCCTCATTAATTCTTGTATTCCGATCTAACCCCCATGACCGTGTGTTCAACTACGTTTACTCACAAACTCCATTCAAAATTTTCAAAATGACCAACTTACCCTTCTGCGTGATTTGCACATGTTTTCAAAATGACAAATTTTTTACCCTTCTGGCTTAGCTTCTTTTCCATCCATCCTGCATCACCACCTTGCAACATCACCTCCACCCAACGCACCTCGCTCCTCGTCACTGCTGTTGCGATCTTTCCATTACAGAGAAGGAATGGAGAGGAAGAAGGTGAAAAGTGATTTGGGGATGTGGGTTTTGTAAATCATTGCAAGAAACCTCATCCACCACCAAAGCGTCACCACCTCCTCCAATTCCTCCGGCTCCACCACCTACACCCCCACCAGCTCCAAACCCTTTTCCTTGTCCTGATCCACCTTCAACACCACCTCCTGCGCCTCCACCACCTCCAATGGACGTGTTGTTTAATTTTGGTGTAATTTTTGTTTGTGGCCATTTAGAGAGATGAAAAGGAATAAACAATGGGAGGTGGGATGGGTTTGCCTTTGGGTCTAACTTGTATATATTTGATGAATAACTTGGTGGGTATTGGAGTCTTGCAATCTCTGTGTTGCTTGAAGAAAAAAAAGTGGTCATGAATGTGTTTGGTATTGTAGCATGGGTAGCATATGGTTTGGTTTTGTGTTTTACTGATGAAAATCTATACTGGATGAGTTGGTGGAATACAACTGGGGGAGTTTGTAACATACATCTACCATTTCAGATCCCAAGATTTTAACCCATTTGCCACCACAATCTGACTCATTCGATCTTTAGAAATTCAACCCTAAACCATTCAAGCTCCAGAAACAACACAAGAACATGAACGTGAATACACCCTTTACAAAAACCCATACGAGATTCTGGAGTACCATGTGACCATAACCAAATTCGACACAAAACCTGCGTCATGACACATGCCCATGAGTTTGCCCCAGATGATGAAGAAATCTGCTAGTACCAAATTGCATTTGGACACTTTGAATTCAAAACAAAGGGAGAACAAGGAGAATAGATGAACAAGGTTGAGAAGAACAAAGATTGTGATTTCGTTTTTTGAGTTAATTTTAATCTTTTGACTTTAAGAAATATTTCGAGGATACATGAAATATATAATAAATTTCGAGGATATATTAAATATGTGAAAATAATAATATGCAAGTACATAAATGTATTAAACACATTAAATGAAACCAAAATACCTATAATTAGAAAATTAATGGATAGTTTAAATAATCAATACATAATTAGAAGAAGTGATAATTAGAAAATTAGGGGTTGATTTAAAAAATCAATAAATAATTAAAATAAATGATAATTAGAAGAAAAAAAACTCAAAATTTATGAAAAAATCCCGAAAATTTTTTAAAAAATGTAATTTTTAGCAGCCGGTTTTTGTATTTTTACTGAAAAACGAATTATGAAAAAAAAATCCTGAAATTTATGAAAAAATGTAATTTTTTATTTCGACTCTTTTCTGTAATTTCAAAAAAATGAAATTTTCGACCAAATTTCATATGATTTCGCAAAATCACAATCCTTGAAGAAGAGAAAACAGTGAGTAGCGATTTGTTCGTTGTTTAGGAAAGACGAGTAGGTGGATGCAAAAACAGATAATTTATTCAAACAACAATTGAAGCTGCAGAGGTTGGATTCACTCATTAGATACAAAGAATGCTCATTAGTGACAAACTGTCTATGTTTCTCTTGGTGGGTGGGTTGTTGGATGGAAGAGAGATTAAAAAAGTGAGAAATAGGGAGAAGAGATTAAAAAAGAGAAACAAAGAGAAGGTGCATTGGTGGGAAGAGAAGGTGACTAATAAAGAGGGGTGGATTTGTGGGAAGTTAAAAAAAGAAGAAGATGAAATTTGTTTAAAAATAGTGATTGGTTTGGAAAATCATGAGAGGAGTACATTTGTCTTTTCAATAAAATCAAACAGAATTGGTTAGTCAGCATGGTTGAATACACAGTCATGAGTGTTAGACTGGAATACAAAAAATTAATGGGAGCTAAAAGGAATAGCTATGAACTAATGGGGCCAAATGAAAAATAACCCTAAATTTTATGATAAAAGTCAATTGAATTTCTTACACCAACAACTTGTTACATAGAACTTGTTCATATTAACAATGATAGCATAATTTAATTCAAAAAGATGAATTAAAGGAGAAATGAAGTCATATCATTGAAATAATATGGAGAAAACATCAAGATGGAGGAGAAGAAGACTACTAAACTGGTCATATTGCACAATGGGAAAGAACATAAAAAAAAAAAAAAGAATTTGAATAAAATTCTGCATATATTTTTACCTATAGTTGTGGGAAATTAACTTACTATTCTGGTGTTAACAGATTTGTAATTAGTAACTCTTGCATGCCATGTTAGTAATTGAATAGTAATTTTTGTCACATAATGGTAATTTTATATATACCAAGTGGTAGGTTAGGTGGTAACTTTTCGCGTATGTATGCGTCTATGTACCGAAGCATTGCTCATACAATATCTAGCTAGAACAAAATTTCATAGAAGTGTCCTAAATTTTCTAGTGGTAAACTAAAAGTTAATTTTTTTTAATTTATTTATTTTATCAAACAAGCCATCAGACGAATAACTATGTGACCCGTTAGTATAAAAGAAGTTGTGTAATAGATTTCATAAAAAATACTTGCACACGAACAAAGACATCCTTGCAGCAAGATATATGTGAATCACGAGTTAAATACGTTTCCCAGTGTTTATATGATGCTTAACGTCTAAGAGAACCCTGAATTTTGCCCTATGAAAGTTAGGTGATAGGCTGCTTGATTCATTACCATTGTCTCAAAAAAAAAATTGAAAATTCCTGAAAATAAAAATATTGATTAGATAAATACCATAAACCAAATGAACAGCTGAGAAAACATAAATAAATATAAACAATCCATGAAAACCAAATAAGTTCAACCAAAGAAAGCTTCTATGAATTTAATTAATTAAGCCCCTACAAATTAATTCCTGATCAACTGTAATCTGACATACCAGGACTCAGCCACACTATTTACTATTAGTCGTGGTATGACAATGCAGTTGCCACGAGTTGTATGTTTTACTAGGGTTTCAAAACCTTAACCAATAAGAGATGCTTTTTGTTCTAACAAAAGTGTGTAAAATTTTCAGTTGAAGCATCCAGGGACCAAGGTGGAGAAAACAAAAGAAAAAGTAATAAAACGAAGGACTTAGGGTTGATCATGTCACATCTCTCCCTAGGCGATTACATACGTTTCCATCTCACGTGCAGAACCTGGTTGTCTACCACTGCATCACTTCGGTCAACCCCTCTTCCTGTGCCACGAAGCTCTGGTTTCCAACAGCCACTGTGGTTCATGCCCATCCCCCAAACAACAAATCTTTGTGCAAATTTCACCACCCGATTTATAATGACACTTATCTCATTGACATCCCTAAACTAGATGGTGCATTTATTGGCCATTCCATGTATGGTTGTTTTTTAATGTCAAAAAGGGATGAAAATGCATTCACGAGAAAATTTACCAGACTTCCTAACCTTTGACGAAAAATATAATTGCGGTGTTGTAGCAATCAGCATCTCGTCTGCACCAACTTTCTCAGATTGTATAGTTTTTTGCCACCTACATGCTTATGCTGGTTTGGTATATCATTATGGAGAAGATTCTTGGAAAGACCTTAACCTTGAGAGTGAGGTGTTCTTCTTAGCTTCTTATTGCAATTCTATTTATTATGATGGTCTTTTCTATTGTATAAGCCAAGTTGGAAAGAGAATTGTCTAGAATTCAAAAGGAAGAGTTGGAAGATGAATCAAGGTACAAAGTTTTCCACCTCATAGGACCGAACATGTCCATACATTGGTCTTATAATGTAGAGTATGAAGGAGAGATTTTATACATATTTATTGGTCATGTGGGTATCCAATTCGTATTTTTAAGTTGGACATATCTAAGATGAAAATGGAACGAGTAAAACTGGAAAGTATAGGGGACAAAGTGTTATTTCTTAGTCAGTATTGAGACCGGTAAAGTTAAAGGGGATTAAAGATCATATCTATTTACCCATGTTTCACGAGAACCAAATGGTGCTTTATTCTCTTAGGACAGGAAGGTATCACTCTTTTGGAAAGCAATGATTTAGGTGAAGATTGGATCAACACATGTGAAGAGTGGCATTGCACCTGGATAGAATGTTCTGATGATGTAACTTCTATGTAGAAGATAACTGGTTGACCTAATGCTTTCGAAATAAGCAGACAAGGCAGAATGATGCTTCTTTTTTCAATGCATCACCTTGTGGTTTTATTTTGTGATAGTTGGAAGAACAACTATGTTTTATGGTTTATTCTCCATAGGTTATATTAATCGTGGGTTTTTTTTATGCTATCTTTCTTAATGAGTGGGGAAATTTTTGCTAGAAAATTGGATGATGTTTGTTTTTGTTTCTGAATGGAGTCAGAAGTCTTAATAAGAAGTGGACCACCTTGTTTAGAGTGTTTGTTTTTTTGTTCTGATCAAAAGTTCTACTTCTGGTTAGAGTAAGTAACTGGGAGGTGTTGATCACTTAGCACTGAGTGCTGAGTAAAAAATTATTCTAATAATAACCTTAAAATAATTTTGTAATGAAAATTGATGCCCCCATCTTCTTAAAAATAAGTATGGCTAAATTTTGACGGCACACCTTCATTCTTTTCACCAAGCATTGTGGTTCTACCTACCTTCACAAGGACTTCATTATCTTCCCCAAGCATTGTGGTTCTACCTACCTTCAGTAAGAAACTTATCTCATTTCTCTCATTTATCTTTGTTTTCGTTCTCTGTATTTTAAAGTTTTTTCTTCATCTCTCCAACTCCCCCGAGCAAATTGATACTGAACAACCACAACTGTCTCAAATATTTGGATCACGTGAACAAATCGATATGGTTAATTTATGAGATCGTATTGCAAACGAAATTTTAGTAAGAAATTTGGTTTGATAATTTTTTTTAAATGTACGTGGTCATATTTCAATATTCTTGTAATGAAAGGTACTGTAACATTATCTAGGATTTGAATAATTATTGTGCATGATTTTAAGCACTATATTTATGTCATAAATTTTTTCAACTCAATGGGGCAAAATTGTCAAACATCTCCCATACAGAACATAAAAACAAACACCTTTTAATTTTACAGCTTCTAATCAACAGCTCATTCAAAAGCAAAACAAACAGTTCATTCAGAAGCTTGTTCAAAACTTTTAACTCCAGTCAGAAGTTAGCTTCTAAGCACTTAAAAAAGTCTTAATAAGAAGTGGGACACCTTGTTTAGAGTGTTTGTTTTTACTTCTGATCAGAAGTTAAAGTTCTGATTAGAGTAAGCACCCCATGGTTTTGATCACTTAGCACTGAGTGCTTAATGAAAATTCATTCCAATAATAACCTCACAATAAATTCATAATGATTGCTATTATCTCTCTCTTATACCAACCATTTCCTCATTTTTCCACCTCATGTTTATCATGCGAGCAATGTCGCTACCACCCTTTTTGGCCTCCCCTCCTCCTCCTCTTGCTCCTATTCCTCTTTCTCTTTTTCTTCATCTCTATTGAAAATTATATGAGGAATGGAGAAGGATATATGGTGGTTTCTAGTAGTGGTGGAAAGTGGTTTCAATGGTATTTGGAGGAGAAAATTGAGACGGGGGTTAATGTTAGTGATTTGTAGTAGGAGGTGGGAGTTGTGGTGGTGGGCAAAAATGTAAAGCAACTTCAAATCAGCGCCTAAAAACAAACATCATTTAATTTTACATCTTCTAATCAGTGGCTCATTCTGAAGGAAAACAAACAGTTCATATAGAACTCGTTAAGAGTTAGAGCTTCTAACCATTTCAAAAAAATAAACACCCTCTTACTTTTGGCTAGCTCCTACCTATCTCAAGGCTAAGAACCGAGAGACTGAATGGAAATTCTAATGGGATATGATGACAATCCAGATCCTTCCCATAGAAAACTAATAACTAACCATGATCGTTTGCTGGTCTTATGTAAAGATCTAGCAACACAGTCAGAGAAAGTAAATCGAACATCATCCACTGGTTGTTAACTCCTCATTTGTCTTCTCAGTTGCATAATTAACCTCACAGCAACACCTGATACCCGTTGGTTATTTGGAGATGTATTTCTTGACATAGACTTCCACTACTCTTCCTAGATAACAAAATCGTGTTGACTATATGTAATGAACAACGTTCTCGCACTTGGAAGAAATTGTAAACTATGGGCATTTAAAAACCAGAAGGACTTGTCTTAACACTATATTTTGAGGGGTTTGCTGTCTAACATTTAGTCCGACTCAGAATAACAATTGGAAGAATGGAAGAGAAGACTTGGGACTTTGTGTAAGTTTTTTCCATATGTTTTGTGAGTTAGCCACTTCATTATTATGAGGTGTCATATAAATAACAATAGAGTTATATTAAATCAAGATATTATGCGACTTTTGTTCGGATAAAGACTAATTGGAATAACTGAAAAACTGCAAAAGGTGGTTACCATCCACTTGCCTATATTTTGGGCTGGCAGTTGTCTCTTGATAGGAGGGGAAGTTGTCAAAGCAACTTATATATAGCCTTGGTCTCTGCTCTCAGATTCATAAGTCAGAATTATGTATGTTTTTCCTATTGAAAGCCTTGACATTTTGGAATACTGAGAGGAGAAGATCATCTATACACTTCATTATGTCCAGTCCAAGTAAGTATCATCTCTAATCATTCATTTGTATAATATCTTTATATGTTAAAGGTGTAGTTTATTTGCTCAATTGTACCAGTATGTTGTACACGTGGTATCAGAGCCATCAATTAAGCATTAAACTCCCTTCTTTTAAAAAAATTTCATCAACATAGTGTTTTTTATGATTAGAGTACAACAAAGTTTTGCTTCCGCCACATTTCTTTTCCTCTTTGATCTATACACATTGGGAATCATATTTTTCCCCAATTGATTTGTGTAATACATTGTGATATATTTCTGTTAATTTTTCTAGTAAACAAAATAATACACTGATTTCATTTTGGGCTTAGGTGAGTAAACTACCAAAGTTGTTTACTTCGTCCTCTTCTATTTAAAATCAATATTGATAGTCGATTGAAGTTTATAAGCATTCATTAGTAAATTCCTTCCAAAGAAGAAATCTACTAGATTGACTATAAAAAATATATATGATGAGTCATGAAAACTTGATTGGTATATTTTCATCATGCCCAAAGGTGTTGAAATTGTACTTGTTATTTTGCTTAGCTATTCGACCTTTATGGTTCATAACATATAGAATGGTTGCTTGCCTAAAGATGTGATCAATTTCTATAATTTGACAAAAAGCATTTTGTTTTGGCTTTGGTCATACAAGTGAACATAAAAGACTAAAGGTTCTTCTTATGATCAGTGGCAGCTTTCAACATGTTAAATCTTATTATCATTGAGAAACTAAATGGGACAAATTTCAAGAGTTGGAAACAACATATTGTCATGCATTTAGGATTGTTGGAGTTCACCATAGCCTTTAAACAACCTCTACCAGTTGCCTTAACTGATGAGAGTGATAAAGCTGAAAAATATGCTTTTGAGAAGTGTGAAAGAGCAAATGAGTTGTCTTTACTGATAATGCAAAATTCAATGGAAGAGCACATCAGAGGTGGTAATATTCCAGGGTGTGATCTTGCCAAAGATTATATGGCAGTTGTAGAAGAGAAATTCAAAAGGTCTGACAAAGTTGAAACAAGTTCTCATCTTACCACTTTTACTTTAACCAAGTTTAATGGCATTGGAATCGTCAGAGAGCATCTCCTCAAACTTGTTAATGTGGCCAACAAACTTAACAGTTTGGATGTGCAAATTACGGATCAGTTTCATAGTCTACAACCATGCTAGCTGAAAAAAATGTCCCATTGCCACATACTTTTATGGAACCAGTTGCGGGAGTTGAAGAATTAACTATTCCAGAACCTGAGGTACAAGTTGCTCCAACTAATCCTGAACCAGCACTTATAAGATCTCTACGGGCAAGGAAGCTTGCAATTGGTGGTGATTATTTGGTGTATTTACAAGAAGTTGAATTTGACATTGGAGATCATGATGATCCTGTTTCTTTTAAGGAAGCCATGGAAAGTCCTCAATCCACTCTTTGGCGAGCTGCTATGGAGGAAGAATTGTCATCCATGGACAAGAATAATGTATGGACTTTGGTTGAGCCTATTGTTGGTGTTAAACCAATAGTTGCAAATGGGTTTACAAAATGAAAAGGGATTGTCACGGCAGAGTTGAAAGGCTGAAAGCGAGGCTAGTGGCAAAAGGGTTTACACAAATAGAAGGCTTAGATTTCAATGAAACATTCTCTCCCGTGTCAACCAAAGATTCATTTAGAATTATCATGGCTCTAACAGCACACTTCAATCTTGAATTACACCAAATGGACGTGAAGACAACCTTCCTCAATGGTTTTCTTAAAGAATATATTTTCATGAAGCAACCACCAAGATTTATTAAAAAGGGGAAGGAAACTTTTGTGTGCAAGTTAAATAAGTCTATATATGGACTTAAACAAGCTTCTCGGCAGTGGTATTTACGATTTGATCAGGTTGTGACTTCATTTGGATTTGTCAAAAATAGATTTTATAACTACATCTACATGAAAATGGTAAAGTCCAATTTTATTTTTTTGGTTTTCTATGTAGATGATATACTCTTGGCAAGTTCAAACGTTCAGTTGCTTCAAGATACTAAGAGTATGCTCTCTAGTAACTTTGATATGAAAGACTTAGGAGAAGTTCACTTTGTTTTAGGCATTGAGATTATTAGAGACGGGTCCAAAAGAGTCTTGGGGTTAAGTCAAAACAATTACATTGACAAAATTTTGAAAATGTTCAACATGGAAAATTGTAGTGGTGGTGATGTTCCAATTGGCAAAGGTGATAAGTTTTCTAAGGTTCAATGTCCTGTTACAGATATTTTGAAATTGAGGCTATGAAGGATAGACCTTATGCTTCCTTGGTTGGTAGTGTAATGTATGCTCAAGTTTGTACTAGACCGTACTTGGCATTTGCACTTAGCGTACTAGGAAGGTTTCAATCAAATCCGGGTATTGCTCATTGGAATGCAGGCAAAAAGGTTCCCAAATATTTACAGAAAACTAAATCGTATGTACTGGGTTATCATTATGTGGATTCACTTGATTTAGTCTGATGCTGATTTGGGAGGTTGCATTGATGACAGAAAATCAACTAGTGGCTACATTTTTATCTTAGCAGGTGAGCGATTTCATGGAAAAGTAGCAAGCAATCTACCATATCAGTGTCTACAATGGAGTCTGAATATATTGGATGTTTTGAAGCTACAAGGCAATGTGTTTGGTTACAAAATTTGATTCACAATACGAAAACTGTCAAGAGTATAGAGAAGCCCTTGAAGTTGTATTGTGATAATAGTGCAGCAGTGTTCTTTGCCAAAAATAATAAAAGATCCGATGCTTCAAGACTAATGGATAACTAATACTTATTGCTTCAAGACAAGGTCCGAGATGGGGAGATTGATATTGAGCATATTGGTACTTTTCATATGATAGCAGATCCTTTAACAAAAGCCTTGCACATAACTGCGTTTCAAAGACTAGTGCCCAATATGGGTCTGCAAGCTTCTATTAATTTGGTTTGAATGTGGGAATAAGGTAATAACTTACCTCTATAGTGCTGATTTTGTTAACTAGACAGTAAATGAATGTCTTTACTGGTTCTAGTAATGAGTTTATCTTTGCAAGGTCATATGAATTTAAGATGATGTTCATGACATCATAAGGCCAAAGAAATGTGGGAGTTTCATGATACCAAAACTCACACTTATTGTTCCATGTCAACAACGTTTACATTATGATATAATTAGTTTGTGATTTTAGAGTGCTGGTACAATTTAAGTGTGTCAAGTTTTCTGAAGTTCAACTTTTTATATCAATATCGTTTGTTGTTAAAAGTCATTTGTTGTTTCATATAACTCAATGATCATTGTTGTTATTCAATATGACAATGTTTGTTTCATGAATTGGCTGCTCTCATGTGGGAGAATGTAAGTTTTTTCCATATGTTTTGTGAGTTAGCCACTTCATTATTATGAGGTGTTATATAAATAACAATAGAGTTATATTAAATCAAGATATTATGAGACTTTTGTTTGGATAAAGACTAATTGGAATAACTGAAAAACTGCAGGAGGTGTACCATCCACTTGCCTCTATTTTGGGTTGGCAGTTGTATCTTGATAGGAGGGGCAGTTGTCAAAGCAATTTATATATAGCCTTGGTCTCTGCTCTCATATTCATAGGTCAGAATATGTATATTTGTCCTATTGAAAGCCTTGACATTTTGGAATACTGAGAAGAGAAAATCATCTATACACTTCGTTATGTCCAGTCCAAGTAAGTATCATCTCTAATCATTCATTTGTATAATATCTTTATATGTTGAAGGTGTAGTTTATTTGCTCAATTGTATCAGTATGTTGTACACTTTGATCCTCGCACTAATGGTGGAATATAAGTTATTGAAAATCTCTCTCTTGTGCCTAAAAACTAGATTTGTTGTAATTCTCTTTCGTTCTGTGAGAGAAGCACATTCTTTCTTTGCCAACACATCTTGTTTAAACGTGCATTGGGTAGTTATCGGGTTTTTTTTGTTCTTGTAAATGTTTTCTTTGATGGCTTTGTGTGTGAGATGATTATCTTATAATCTGCTGGTATTGTTAAGCATATCAAGAAAAGCTTTTTTATGAGAAAAATGCATAATATTGCATAGATAATTGTAATATTTATGAAGAAATTTAAGAGCAAGGCAAAGAAAGATGGGAATACAAAAAACTATCAAACGAGAATGGAGGATTAAAGTTTGAGTTTGAAAGTGAAAATGAAAAATACAACGAATCTCTCACCATTGCATGTATATCTTCTTTTCTACAACTACATCTGAATCGAGCTCCTCCATTAACAATTGGCCAGATGACCTATGGCCAATTATGTTTGATAATTTTCTGTACACATCGTTGGATGATGAAACTCTAAGTTGTTCAATTACGGCCAGCGGCGAGCTTAGCAAGAGGCCCGATTAAAACAGAGTTGACGTAGGTACAAGGTTCAGTCTTGGGAGAATCCCATCGTGCATCGTTGAAGTTATCGTATCGATCAGGGCCACCAACTATAGCCCCAGTTAACTCATTTATGTTGGGTACGTTTTTCTGGAAGTAATAGGTAAAGCTCATGGCGCAATTCACCACCTCCCCGGGTTTCATCGGTGGCACGGATGCACCTCTATGGTGTGCTTGCTTCGGTGGGTTATTGCCGAAACCAACCATATATGACCTGCTTAGTGGATTTTTCCCAAGTAGGTAGTCAACCTGCAAATGCAAGTACATTAAAAATTAATACTTGGAACAGAACCTAGCATAATGGATATGGGATGGATGGATGGATGGATGCGCAAGTACCTGTTGCTTGGCGAAAGCCTGGAGCCGAGCTGAATCAAAGTATTTGTCGCCGCATTGGACCTTTTGGTTATGTTTGGCGAGGATGTCGCTGTAGGCACTCATCAGCAAAGCTGTGCTTGTAGCATATTGTGTGTTGGCTCCATCTCTAAGGTGAACCAATCCTCCTAATAAAATCCAAACATAATCACAATTAGTATAAAGTAAACAAACAGATACCCCCGGCCCTGAAGAAAAATTCTTCTGACTTTTGTGATTATGGTTAGTGAGAGGGAACCTGGAGAGATTCTAATTTGATGGTAGGGACTATCAGGAAGTACTGCACAGAAAAAGTAATCAGCTTGCTTCTTGTAGTTCTCTAGACTTTTCTCTCCACCAAAATACAACTGCAAGTCATTTATACATCAACAATGCTTAAATCATCTTAAGAATAATAAGACAGTTTTATGATGCAAGTGAAAAAACATTCTCACGTCTGAGAGAAGCACGTGAATCCCAGCATATTTAAGATCCCAGCTAAACTCAGCAACGTATGCGGTAATTGATTCTTCTTGAATGAACTTCAAGTACATTGGCCTCTTGGTAGCAATGTAAAGCCATGATGCTGCCCAAAGAAGCTCGTCCTGGATTTGTTTATTTCACCGTTTAATTAGTCCATATCATCTTCAATTGTGCACTTCTGTAAGGAAACAAATGGGTTTAATTACTTACATTGTACCCAGAATATGAGCAATAAAACGGGCATTCTCCATCAAAAGTTCCCTTATGTTTGCTTGCAAACTCAAACAACTGCATTCGGAATACCACATTAAGAACAAAAACATTAAGCCAGTTTAATAATTTAGGGAGTTGGGTGGCTTTGTAATTGCTAACCAGCTTTGCCTTGTTGAGGAGACGTCGAGAATAGGCCTTATCTGTATCTCTGAAGACGATTGAAGCAGCTGCCATTGCTGCAGAAAACTCACCAGCAATCTCGCTCCCTGGGATGTTGGTATCAATCTGCAATACAGTTCTTGGCGTCTGCATGTTTTCTGGTCGCATCCAACATTGGTGATCCATTTCTGGGTCTCCAACCTAAGTAATATATCCATCACCCACCAACCGAAGAAACACATTAATTGCGAGAATCTATACTACTATGAATACAAATGCTTTCAAAGACTTCACCATAGACATTCCTGATATATTATTCCTAAAATGCCTTTTTATGAAAGGTTCAGAAACAAAAATAAATAAAAAGAATAAAATTACCTGCACAAATAACTTGTTTTTCTTAGAACTACACTTGAGAAAATAATCAGTTCCCCAACGGACTCCAGCAAGCACACTTTTAAGCTCCCCAGTTGCTTGTAAGTCGTCACGAAAAGCATGTGCAACCCAGGCTAACGTTGTAACAGTAAAAGCCATTGGGAGTCCATATTTCACATTGTCCCCTGCATCATAATACCCACCAGACAGATCCATCTGCACACAAAGAAAATGTTAAACACTTTTTTCCCCCAGATATTGTAGTGGGAATTAGTATAAACCTTAAAAAAAAAAAAGTATAAAGCTACATTGACAAGCTTTCCATCATCAACCGCGGAGTCTCCTCTCCATGGAGGCCTAGGGTTTGGTGGGAGCTTCCCTGACCTCTGTGCTTCCAAGAATATAATTGACTTGGTGAGTGCCTCTTTGTAATTGAAATTTCCATTAACAGTTGAAAACATCAATCCATTAGAGACTACAAGGCACAGCCAAGCTGTGGCCGATATGGCCTTCATAGGGAACCCCATTCAAACCCTAAAGAAGCTTTGAAGTTAGAGAGAGGATGAATGGATTCTTGTGTACAAGGGAGTTTATATAACTTTTGTATTAACAAACAAATATTGAATTGAAAAGCCGTTATGTTTTCTGTTGAAGAGTTGTTTTGCCATGTATCTATAGAAAAGGAAATGGTGTGTGGAACAGTTTGATTCTTGGAGGAGAGAAAGTTGACAGGATTAGTTATTGATGGTATATTACTGGAGATAAAATTGGGTTCAGATCGAAGAATGGAAGGCTAGGAGAAAGTTTTGGAAATTATTGTTTATAGTGTACATATATTAGAGGTTTGGTATGATTGTTTTTAGATTACTGTTTATAGTACTTGTGCATATATTAGAGGCTTGGTATGAATGTTTTTAGTTTAACTAACAGTCACCTGGTTTAGTGGTGGTTCGTGCAAATGCAATGTTTTGGATGGAAATTCATGCAAGTAATTTCTAGAGTTCATTGTGGGAAAAGGGAGTTTATATGGGAATTCATGTAATTGTATATGTTATGCTATTAGAGGAAATGAAAATTTTGTCTTAAACTTTCTATGTTACCTAATTACTGTCAAGAAATTAGACCGCAGAAAATAAGCGACTCTATTACACCACATACCTCATAGTTGGTGGATTAATTACAACTTCTCCACACATGTTATAAATATCGAAAATACTAGGAAACCAAGTTTTTGCAACTAGGGTAACGTGGTGTGATCTTAAAAAAAATTATGAAATTCTCAAAGCGTTTATGTGTATCTCGAGGTTGTAAAAGACCTCATCTGATGATGCCACATCTTCCTAGTTGCAAAATATGGTTCCTAGTCTCACTCTTTAAATATTACAATTCCTACTTCTCTTTTCAAATTTCATTACATTTGCTATCCTATCTTCCTTAATAGCAACTTTCCTATTAAGACCAATGCATACTAGTCTTTGGAAGAAGAAAAAAATTCCCCTCTTTTTTACTTCTCTTTTCTTCACTTATAATTGGGGTTAATTGGATATTTTTCTTCAAGCACTAATGGCACCTTCTCTCCCTCTATGTTTTCAACAAAAACTCATCAAACTCACCCCACCATCACAAATCTCCCTCAAAAGCTCCCATATTTCCTTATTCTTCTTCATTTTTCATGGCACCCCAAACCTGATTTCTTCAAGCACTAATGTTGTTTCCTTGCAAACTCAAACACCCCAATTGACTTCTTCTTCTTGTTCAATCTTCTCCTTGTTTGATCCAAGAAACCATGGTGAGAGAAGAAGGAGATGTTAAACACAAACAACATAGTAGGCAAAATCACTTAATTTCCACTGATCTGCTTTATTTCACAGAGGGGGATGCTTGATGGCAAATTGAGCTGGATGGATGTGCTAATGAGAACTTTTTTCAGCATCTCTGCTCAACCAAGGAATGATGAAACTCTTTATCTCCAATCATGCATCCCTAAAAACATATTATTATAGAATTGTTTTTATTTGCGCTTTGCAGCTCCATTGGAGAGCTGGTCATGCTACCAACTGAACCGAGTGTTTGTTCCCTATGTTGATGGTGTTAAAAAACTTACCTAAGGTGAATCTACATAGTTCATATTATTACACATCGTAGACTATCAAACTATAGATGAGTGGTGTTTCATTAGGCCCGATTAATTGTCATCATTAAGAAACAAGACTAGGGTCATAAACACGTTTCTAATTACATGTTGTATATATATCTTGACATGTATTTCTAAATACATGTTGTATATCTTCACATGTAAATAACCCTTTTAAAAAGGCGAGAAGGGTTTTATTGGATTTCAAAACCATTAAACGTGTCCGACTTCCGTGTGTCCAGCAGGTTCAAACCCTGGACTTGTGATCCATCACAAGTCTACCAACTGAGCTAGTATCCTGTTAGCATTATCAATGAACGATAGTCTTCTTGTTCAAAACGCAAGCTCCTACCTAGGCAGGTACAAAAATTTTGTTTGTTTCTCTATCCCTATCTACCCATTGCAAAGTTTCATATTGCCTACATCCATCTTTAATATACTTGATCTGCTTGTGAGGACCTTTTGGTCAAAGAAACCAATCTCTATCACCATTGGCAGCTAGTTTTAGCTGAGGTGGAGCTAGAATTTTGACTTGACCAGGGCTGTTATTTATTTTATTTTTTTCAGTTATGATGGAATGTTATTAATGTTTCAATTATGATGGATGTTATATATAAGTACACCTATAAATGATTTAGTAAACTCCCACCCTTCCCATGTTATGAACCTAAAAAAAAATTTGAAAACTATTTAGTGAATGAGTAATGGATCGAACTCTGGTTCAGGGCAAAAAATAGTAAAAATCTCACAACTGAGCTACAAGATGCAATTTTATTATAACTATTCATTGTTTTAATTAATCTAATTAATATATCTACAAAATTTTGAATATTTTTTAATAAATAAAAAATTTATTTATTTTTCCTCAAATTCACTCTGTAGCCCAGGTGAGCCCACTAATGGCTCCACCCCTGAGTTTCAGCATCCAAGCGTGTCTCCTGTGGGTATAGAACCCAAGACGTGGGGTTTAACTCAAGAAGGATGAATTGTGATTTGTGGATAGTGGGAGTAAGGTAGATTTCTTGGAAGACGGATGGGTTGATAACATGTATTGCCCAATAACTGTTGCTCCTCAAACATTGGCTCTATTTGATAAGGCTGAAGACCTTATTTGGGGAAAAGGCGCAACCAAACAATGAGATGCACAACGATAACTGTGTTCTTCCCACCAAATCTTACTCATGATATAGATATTAGATAGAATGAAGTTGAAGACAAGGTAATATTGAAACATAAGAAAAAATGTGCATTTACAGTCAAGTCAGCTTATAAATCAATCAGTACTTAATGACCAAACCAATTCAAGACAAGAAACCCTACGATGTTCAGTTTTATTTGGAAACTCAAATGCCTCATGGAACTCAAATAAAGAAGTCATATACGTAGGTCTCGTCCAAGAAGTTCTTCGGGACCACTATACAGTCCACTTTGCGGAAGGAAAAAAAATTTGTACATAGCCCTTTTCAAATGCCCAGCGCCCTTGCAGATATGGAATTCACTCATGAAATGGAACTGCTTGAAGTCCTTTGGAAGATGGAACAATTTAGATTACATGAAAGAATTGAAAATCTCCTAAAAGCTACAACATTAATTGACGTATATCTTATGGAGATCAAGTTAGAAACGAGTTGATTTTGGAGCAAAGAAAGATTGATTTTAAGCCATTAAACATGCTGCAAGATTATTTGAGCTTGCTGGGATATTGAGATGTCAACTGAGTAACTTCTTAATAGCTACGAGGCCTTTTGGATACAACCCCACAATATAGGGATCAATAATTATGGTGTTTAAGTTGAAGACTATTATTGTTATGTATATTGGAGTTTTTCATGTGATGTTGGCCTAAATATGTACACATTTGATGCAAAATTATTATTATTATTAAAAAAAAAAATTGTTGACCGCTAGAGAAGTTTTGTGGATGACTGCATGAAAGAGGAGATATTATATATGTGGAGAAAGATAGGAGCATGATGAGAAAGTAAAAAAATGAGGCATGGTCGGTGGTCAAAAATTGTTAACCACAATTAATATGGTTGGTGAATGGTGAAGTTAAAGCAACCACCTACCTCATTAATTCATCCACCTACATATGAAGCCTATATAAAGGCCCCCTTCCTCCTTTGGTAAATCATCTCATCCCAACTCATTCCATTCCATCTCCTCTTCAGAGAGAAAGTAAAAGCTTTGAGAATTAAGCTTGAGAGAAAAAGAAAATTGAAAGTAATTTTCTTGGAAGTAATTGGGTTGTGGGTTGTGGGTTGTGGGTTGTGAGTTGTGAGTTGTGAGTGTTTGTAAACACTTGTTTTCTCCATTTAGTAAAGATCTGCAGCAGCCCATGGACGTAACCCAAGTTGGGTGAACCACGTAAATTGTGTGTGTCATGATTTAATTCTTTTCACTCTCGTAATCTAGTTAACTGGGAAATTGCATATTTCCTTAACAATTGGTATCAGAACCCTGGTCAAGAATTCTGGCAGTTTTTCTGTGCAAGGTACTATTCACGTGAATAGTAAACTTTCTTCGGCAATATCGGCCTGTCGACGAAGGTGTTCTAATACATGGAGGTTCGGAAGAAAAGTCAAAAAGGATCCAAATGTTAGTAGATTCGAGTGGGAGCAATGGCTACAGATGAAGGAAAGGTGAAACTTTAAAAGTTCGATGACGCAGATTTTGGATTCTGGAATATGCAAATAGAGGATTATTGTACCAAAGAAATTTATATCTACCTCTAATAGGGAAGAAGCCAGAAACTATGGAGGATGATGAGTGGGTTCTTCTTGATAGACAAGCCCTTGGAGTTATCCGATTGACATTATCAAATAATGTGGCTTTCAATATAGCTAAAAAAAAGACCATGACGGGTCTTATGGAGGCTCTCTCCAACATGTATGAAAATCCATCTGCCTCAAATAAAGTCCAATTGATGAGGCGTTTGTTTAATTTGCGGATGACGGAAGGAGCATCGGTAGCTCAACATCTTAATGAACTCAATACAGTCACAACCCAATTGAATTTAGTTAAGATTGAATTCGATGATGAAGTACGGGCATTGATACTTTTGTCTTCCTTACCAGAAAGTTGGAATGTTACAGTCACAGCAGTGAGTAGCTCGTCGGGAAGCAATAAGTTAAAATTCGATGATGTTCGTGATCTGGTTCTCAGCAAAGAAATCCGATGAAAAGAGTCGGGTGAAGCGTCAACCTCTTCCATTTTGCACACAGAGTCAAAATGAAAAACCAAAGGAATGGATGCGACAGATCAAACAATCGTGCCAGATCAAAGGAAAGAATGTCTAAATCTAGAAATCCAGGCAATTCCCAAAACTCAAAGACTGTGGAATGCTAGAATTGCGAGAAGACCAGGAATTACATAAATCGGTGCAAGAATGCACCAAAGGATCAGGAGGCGAAGGCAGAAGCAAACGTTGCTTCCACCTCAAGAAAAAATGATGCATTGATATACTCTTTGGAAAGCAAAGAGGAATCTTGGGTGTTAGACTCTGGAGCTTCGTTCCACGCCACTTTGCAGAAATAACTCTTTGAAAAGTATGTGCCAGGAAACCTTGGTAAGGTATACATTGGTGATGACCAACCTTGTGATATTGTTGGTAAAGGTGTAGTGAAGATTAAGTTAAACGGGTCTTTATGGGAGCTGAAGGATGTCAAGCATATTCCCGACCTAAGAAATAATTTAATCTCAGTAGGGCAGCTGGCTAGTGAAGGCTACACCACGATCTTCCATGGAAATGATTGGAAGATTTCAAAGTTTGCAATGACTGTTGCACGAGGCAAGAAGAGCGGTACTCTTTATATGACAGCAGGGCACGTTGTTCGATTGTAGTTGCAAGCAATGAAAATTCCAACCTGTGGCACCAAAGACCCGGCCACATGAGTGAGAAGGGAATGAAGATCATACATTCCATAGTGAAACTGCCAGGTCTACAGTCAATTGAAATTGACATGTGCGAAGATTGCATATTTGGAAAGCAGAAGAAGGTCAGCTTTCAGAGTAGTAGTAGAACCCCGAAGAAAGAAAGGCTAGAGCTTGTTCACTCTGATGATTGGGGACCAACTACCGTCAATGGAAAACACTACTTTATGACGTTCATTGATGATCACTCTCGGAAGGTACGGGTTTACTTTCTAAGACACGAGTCATAAGTGTTTGATGCCTTCAAAAGATGGAAATCTATGGTCGAAAATGAAACAGGTCTAAAAATCAAAAGGCTCAGGACCGACAATGGTGGAGAATATGAAGACAGTAGATTCAAGAAGTTTTGCTACGAGCAAGGGATCAGAATGGAGAGAACCGTGCCAGGTACGCCGCAACACTATGGTGTAGCTGAGCGTCTGAACCGAACATCGACTGAGAGAACCAGAAGCATGCATATGCAATCAGGCCTACCAAAGCAGTTCTTGGCTGAAGCAATCAACATAGCAGCTTACTTGATCAACTAAGGACCATCGGTTCCACTAGAGCACAAAATACCAGAGGAGGTATGGGGTGGAAATGAGGTCAAGCTCTCACATCTTAAAGTTTTCAATTGTGTAGCGTATGTGCATATCAGTGATCAAGGTAGAAATAAGCTTGATCCTAAGTCCAAGAAATGCACCCTCATTGGCTATGGCGAGGATAAGTTTGGCTACCGCATCTAGGATGACAAAAACAAGAAGGTGATCCACAGCTGAGATGTGATCTTTAACTAAAAGGTGATGTACAAGAACAGACATACAACATACGTCGGCAACTTAGTAGAAAGTGGACCGATGTATACAGATGTAGATGATGGCAATCCTGTACAGAATCAGATAGTAGCAAGCCTCAACCAAAGGAACCTATTGGATAGAGCAGTTCACAATAGTCTGACACATCGCCGCCTCTCAGTCCAACTCCTGTATTGAGAAGCTATTTTTGGCTTCATGTGCCTAATAGGAGATACATAAACTATCTATTGTTAACTGATGGAGGGGAGCCTGAATGTTATGATGAAGCATGTCAGATTGAAGATTCTAGTAAGTGGGAGCTTGTAATGAAATATGAGATGAAGCCTTTGATCTCTAACCAGACATGAGAACTAGCTGATTTGCCTATGAGGAAGAAGGTTCTTCACAACAAATGGGTGTATCGGATGAAAGAGGAGCACGACAGCTCCAAGAGATATAAAGCCTGCTTAGTGTCAAAGGATTCCAGCAGAAGGAAGGAATTGACTACACCGACATTTTTTTCCCGTTGTGAAGTTCAATACGATCAGGTCAGTATTAAGTATTGTTGCCAGTGAAGATCTTCATCTTAAGCAATTGGATGTGAAGACTACATTTCTTCACAGAGACCTAGAAGAGGAGATACTCATGCACCAACCAGAAGGATTCTTAGAAAGGGGAAGAAGAATATGGTGTGCAAACTCAAGAAAAACTTGTATCGCTTGAAACAAGCCCCAAAACAATAGTACAGAAACTTTGACGGCTTCATGCACAAGGAATGTTTCCAGAAGTGCAACGCCGAACCATTGTTGCTACTTCAAGATGTATCGTCCAATTATATCATTTTACTACTTCATGTAGATGATATGTTAATAGCAGGCTCAGACATATCATAAGGTTGAACCAACAATTGTCAAAAGAGTTTAACATGAAAGACTTGGGTCCTGCTAAGAAGATTCTTGGGATGCAAATCACTAGAGATAAGCAAAGAGGGACTTTGCAGTTATCTCAGGAAGAGTACATCAAACGTGTTTTGCAGAGATTCAACATGAGCGACGCCAAGGCAATCAGCACACCCTTGGAAAGTCATTTCGCCTATCCAAGGATCAGTCCCCTTAAACAGAGGAAGAAAGAAACTTCATGGCTAAGATTCCTTATGCCTCAGCCATTGGAACTTTGATGTACGCAATGATCTGTTCGAGACCAGACATTGGCCATGCAGTGGCAGTTGTTAACAGATTTATGTCAAACCCAGGAAAGACTCACTGGGAAGTAGTAAAATGGATATTGAGGTACCTACGAGGCACCACGGACAAGTGTTTGTACTTTGAAACAAGATAGTTGAATGTACAAGGATACGTCAATGCAATTTTGCAGGAGAAATTGATCACCGAATGAGCACCACCGGTTATGTATTTATCGGGGGCTCTACAGCTGTTAGTTGGATGTCGCAGATATAAAAGATTGTTGCATTATCCACTACAGTAAAAAAAAAGGAGGCATGGTCGGTGGTAAAAAAATTGTTAACCACAATTAATGTGGTTGGTGAATGGTGAAGTGAGAGCAACCACCTACCTCATTAAATCATCTTATCTCAACTCATTCCACTCCATCTCCTCCTCAGAGAGAAAGAGAGGGTAAAAACTTTGAGAATATACTTGAGAGAGAGAAAATTGAGAGTAATTTTCTTGGGTGTAATTGGGTTGTGGGTATTGAGTTGTGAGTGTTTGTAAACACTTGTTTTCTCTCTTTAGTAAAGATCTGCAACAGCCTATAGAAGTAACCCAAGTTGGGTGAACAACGTAAATTGTGTGTCATGATTTAATTCTTCCCACTCTCATAATCTAGTTAACTGGGAAATTGTGTATTTCATTAACAGAGCAGTATTAAGATTCAGACTAGTTTTCAAGCAAAGTTGTATGGAGTCAAGAAAACCTTGCAATGGACGCTCTATCAAGGCAAGTAGGTGGTGGTTGAAGGGCAAAAGAAAGAAAGAAAAAAAAAATCATGAAAATCAAAGTGGGAAGAGAAGATACAGTGGAAGAAGAAAGATGACCATAAGCAAAATATTTAAAAAGGTTTTTTTTTAATCAAATTAAACTCCCATCTTCCTGAAAATTTATAAACCATTAAACTAAAATTAAATAATCTTGGAAGTCGAAATTCTCCAAAAATAAAAATAAAAAACAAACACCTTATTGTATTGGAAATCCGGATAATTACAATTCTATATATCACAATGTGATTCACATCTCAAAAGCACAAGAATGGAGTTAGGAAAAGTCATTTGGGATTTCTATTCACTTAAACTTTAATAGAGATGTGAGTAATTACTAACCAACAAGACACTGAATGAAAAAAAGGCATCAAGCTAAATTAACCATGGGCGAAAAAACTCAATTCCCTAGATTCACCGAATCAAACGCTTTACATTGGGTTTGTTTTTTTAATTGTTTACATCATCCAATTTCTTCAATTTCGCTAGTAGCACCATAAACACTTCTTACCTCCGAAATCGCCTCATGTTTTTTCCATCAGCTGATAAGGAATGAAAACTTGTGTATACTGATGAGGTGTTGCAGCACTTGTGGAAACTTGATAATTACGGGTGATCAAGTTGGTAAATTTTGTTTCATTTGGAAATTCCCACTGAATTATGTCCTCCAACTTTTCAAGCTTCATAAGGTACTGAATGGCATGCTTTATGTTTTCTTCAGGATCTCCTCACTAATTCTCCACGATATCCTTGATTATAGCCTGCGAGAGTTTGACAAGAAACTACATACCATATCAGTAAATAATTGTTGTATTCTACTGGTGGACTCATCAATTAATAATTGTAATGCTGAACCTAGCTAAAAGTATCAGCATCAATATCATCTGGCTTGATAAAGGGATCCCATTCCGCATAATCATTTAGATTGTTGATGTCCCAAATCTTCATCCATAATTCCTTGGCCAATTGTACTTTCTCAGTTGAAAAAATGAGTTTGAATTTTAAAACAAAAATAGTTTTTGAACTTTGAAACTTTCTCTCTCTATTATTTAGCCTCATATCTTCTATGTAACTCATTGTGGAAGAGTTAATAAGGATAGTGTTTGGACTTGGGCTTGGACCCCAAGGGGTACCCACACTTTTGTGAATGAGGGGAGACTTAGACCAATGTTGGTCCACTCAACGCACATCGTCGTCCGACCGAGCCAGGTCGGGTCGAGATTAAACCATTCTTTTTGCTGAATTTTTTATTTGAAAAAATAAAAATAAAATATCTTTTTTGCTGAAGAGAAGAAGATTGAGTCAAGAGAAGACCTAGTCTCTTCTCCCACATCCCCCAGATTCTCTCCGCGATTTTCGCCGCCATTACAGGGATTTTATACTCAAAGCATATCCTCTCTCAGCCTATAAATATAAGAGAACTCTGCGATAATAATATATATAAATTCGATTTTTCTTTTCAACCTTTCTTTTAGAGAGCTCTTCCAGAGTTTTGTTTCCAGTAAACTCTTCATATATCAAAAAAAATTCGCAAAGAGATTCCAGAGTCTTTGTTTTACAAAACACTTCATATTTATTTTTTGCAAAGAGATTCCAGAGTCTTTGTTTTACAAAACACTTCATATTTAGAAAAGTTTCTGAGTGTTCCGCTTACTTTTATATTTTCGAATTTATTGTATTTTGTGATTCCGAGCAAAAGGAAGTAAAGGGTGAATAGAATTTCGTTCGTCAACCGTGTATGTGATTGAACGAAACAGATACAAAATTTTGGGTTGTTTTATCTTGGGGACGACGGGGCTATCAGACTGCTTGCACAATCTTGGGCAGAGCCGCGAAACGTCTTAAAGAGAGCGACCTAGTCCGCGACTCAACCCAAGAAAATTGGTAACTTCGTTCCTGTTTTAATTTGTAGCATTTATATTTCCAACAATTTTAAGACGATACATATCAGCCATGTCTACTATTACTGAACTTGTTGCTAAGGACCTAAATAGACCCTTTCGTTTTGAGGGTCAACATTTTAAAAAATGGAGACAAAAGATGTTTTTCTTAACTACACAAAAACTAGCTTATATCTGTAATGCTGAAAAACCCGAATTGCCTGCTGAACCTGATGAAACCAACACTAAAGAATTAGATTGTTGGATAGAAAATGACTTCTTGTGTAAGAATTTTATTCTCAGCGGTCTGTCTGATGAACTATATGATTATTACTATTCTAAAAAAATAGCTAAGGATATTTGGGAAGCCCTTAGGAAAAAATATGACACTAAGGAGGCTGGCACAAAGAAATATGTCGTTAGACGTTATCTGAAATACCAAATGACTGATGATAAGTCTGCGGAAACCCAATCTCACGAGCTACAGAAAATTGCTCATGAAATCATATCTGAAGGCATGACCTTAGATGAGCAATTTCAAGTAGCTGTTGTGATAGACAAATTGCCCCCTAGCTGGAAAGACTTTAAGAATGCACTTAGGAATAAAACCAAAGAGTTTTCTCTAGAAAGTCTGATTACCCGACTTCGGATTGAGGAGGAAGCCCGGAAACAAGATCAGAAAGATGAAATTCTGATTATTTCAAACCCAAAGAAATCCACCCCTGTGGCTCTGAAACCTGGTGGAAAGACTATGAAAAGTCAGAGTCATAATAAAAATCGGAACAATCAGAATTGGAACCATCATAACCGAAACAACCAGAACCGCAACCAACAGAATTAGAATCCTCCGCGAAATCAGAATGGACAAAAACGCCCCTCAAGAAATGAATCAGCACAGTTCCTATGTTATACCTATAGTAGGCCAGAGCATATGGCCAGGAACTGCCAGAATGGATCTCGTCCTGCTCCGCAGGCGAAACTAACCGAAGACTAACTTATTGCCATGATCTCTGAGATCAACTTTGTTGGTGGATCCGAGGGATGGTGGGTTGACACTGGGGCTTCTCAACATGTCTGCTATGATCGAGAAATATTCAAGTCCTATTCTGAAGCTGAGGACAAGAAAGTGTTGTTGGGTGATTCCCACTCCACTATAGTTGCTGGAACTGGCGAAGTAGAGCTGCAGTTTTCCTCTGGAAAGACTGTCATCCTGAAGAATGTCCTGCATACTCTAGAGATGAGGAAGAACTTAGTTTTTGGTTACCTTCTGAACAAGGCTGGGTTTACTCAAATAATAGGGGTTGATTTATACCATCACTAAGAACAATGTATTTGTGGGGAAAGGGTATGCCACTGATGGTATATTTAAATTGAATGTTGATGCTAATAAAATTTCTAGTTCTGCTTACATGTTGTGTTCTTTTAATATTTGGCATGCTAGACTCTGTCATGTTAATAAGCAAATAATTAAAAACATGAGTAACGTAGGCCTAATTCCAAAATTGTCCTTAAATGACTTTGAAAAATGCAACTATTGTAGCCAAGCTAAAATAACCAAAACACCACATAAATCTATTGTGAAAGAATCTGAACCCTTAGATTTAATACATTCAGATATATGTGAACTTGATGGTGTTTTGACTAGAAATGGAAAACGTTATTTTATTATGTTTATTGATGATTGCTCTGATTATACCTTCGTCTATCTAATGAAAAATAAAAGTGAAGCATTTGACATGTTCAAAATATTTTTAATGGAAGTTGAAAATCAGTTTAATAGAAAGATAAAGAGGCTTAGGAGTGAAAGAGGCACTGAATATGACAGCAGTAATTTCATAGACTTTTATAATTCTCATAGAATTATTCATGAAAAAACTGCACCGTACTCTCCTGAGATGAATGGCAAAGCTGAAAGGAAAAATTAAACTCTTACCGAGTTAGTAGTTGCCACTCTACTTAACTCTGGTGCTGCCTCGCACTGATGGGGAAAGATTATTTTGACGGTTTGTTACGTGCTAAATAGAGTCCCTAAATCGAAAAGTAAAACTTCTCCTTATGAGATTTTGAAAAATTAATAAACAACCAAACTTGTCATATTTCAAAACTTGGGGTTGTTTAGCTTATGTTAGAATTCCTGATCCTAAAAGGAACAAGCTTGCCAGTAGGGCATATGAATGTGTATTCATAGGATATGTTGTTAACAGCAAAGCCTATAGATTCTATAACCTTAGTGATCACGTTATCATAGAATCAAACGATGTTGATTTCTATGAACATAGATTTCCTTTTATTTCGAGGAATAGTGAGGGTACACCCTCTAATAACATGCCTATGATCAGGATGAATGAAAACGATAAAACCACAGAATCTGAGCCTAGGAGAAGTAAACGGAACCGAACTTCTAAAAACTATGGCCCCAATTTCTATGCCTTTACAGTCGAGAAGGATCCCCTTAGCTTTCAAGAAGCCTTATCCTCTATAGATGCCAATTTTTGGAAAGAGGCTATTGATGATGAAATGGACTCTCTTGAGTCTAATAGAACCTGGCGTTTAGTTGACTTGCCACCAGGTTCCAAGACAATAGGTTGTAAGTGGGTATTTAAGAAGAAAATGAAACCTGATGGAAATGTTGAAAAGTTCAAGGCTCGCCTTGTAGCCAAAGGGTTTAGATAGAGAGAAAATGTTGACTTCTTTGACACATGGACCAAAATTACATCTATTCGAGTGCTAATTTCTCTTGCTGCAATACATGATCTAGTATTGCACTAGATGGACGTTAAGATTGTGTTTCTTAATGGTGATTTGGAAGAAGAAATTTACATGGACCAACCTGAAGGTTTTGTAATTCCAGGGCAAGAAAATAAAGTTTGCAAACTCGATAAATCTCTTTACGGTTTGAAACAAGCTCCAAAACAATGGCATGAAAAATTTGATAATCTTATTATCTCACATGAATTTAAAGTGAACGAAAGTGACAAATGCATTTATTATAAATCTGAAAATGGCATTTGCACTATTATATGTCTATATGTGGATGATTTGCTTTGGTTCTAGTATTCATGCTGTGAATAAAGTGAAATCTTTATTGCGAGCGAACTTTGATATGGAAGACCTTGGAGAGGCGAGTGTAATCCTTGGTATCAAGATTACTAGGTCTGAAAAGGCAATTTCTTTGGATCAATCACATTATATTGAGAAGATCCTAAAGAAATATAATTACTCTGACTGTAAACCTGCATGTACTCCTAATGATCCTAGTGTAAAGTTGTTCAAGAACACCGGTAATGGTGTTAGACAATCTGAGTATGCGAACATCATTGGTAGCCTACGATATGCTACCGATTGCACTAAGTCCAACATAGCTTATGTTGTGGGATTACTATGCAGATTTACCAGTAGACCTAGTATAAAACATTGGCATGTTATTGAAAGGGTCATGAGGTACCTGAAGAGGACTAAAAACCTCGGATTACACTATTAGAAGTTTCCCGCTGTCCTTGAAAGATATAGCGATGCTGACTGGAACACCTTCTCAGATGACTCCAAAGCCACCAGTGGCTATATTTTTAGTATAGCTGGTGGAGTTGTTTCTTGGAAATCAAAGAAACAGACTATTTATGCACAGTCCACGATGGAGTCAGAAATGATAGCACTAGCCACGACTAGTGAGGAAGCAGGTTGGTTAAGAAACATGCTAGCAAGGATTCCTTTATGGGAAAGACCGATACCAGCTGTCTTGATCCATTGCGATAGTATCGCGGCTATTGCAAAGATACAGAACCGTTATTATAACGGCAAGAGGCGACAAATACGTCGTAAGCACAGTACGGTTAGATAGTTTCTATCTACTAGTGTTGTGAGAGTGGATCATGTACGTACTAATGAGAACTTGGTTGATCCTTTGACGAAAGGATTAGCTGAGAGAAGGTCTTCAAAACCTCGAAAGGAATGAGACTTATGCCCTTAGATTGATGAGTTATTCATGATGGTAACTCAACCTATAGACTGGAGATCCCAAGAAATAGGTTCAATGGGTAATAACAAGTCGTGAATGATATGAAGTGAATCATACTGACCTAACAGCAATTCCATTCCTAGATTGAAGCATGAGTTCCTGAAGCGATAGTATGATGAGTTAAAATCTCTTAATGAGATCTATACTCTATGTGGAGTGGAATACCTAGCTACAGGAGTACTCTTGATAGACTCACCTAAGTGATTGTGGAAGTTTGGCCGCTTCCTATGGAATTTTTAGGCAAAATTCCTAGAGCCTTCACTACACTGGGATATACGTGCATGGCCTTTAAAGCACGGGCTTTTTTAGACTTCACCCTGAAAAGGTTGTGCGTGTAATGTTGTTAGAGATAGAGTTCAAAACTACGAGTTACTCTAATCTAATCTAAATCATGAACACTACGCAAGAGTTCAAGTTGAAAGACATTTTTGCTTATGCACAGTCTTATATTTATAGATTGCTCGATGAAGAAATATTTTTTTTTTAATTCAAGTGGGGGATTGTTGAAAAAATGAGTTTGAATTTTAAAACAAAAATGGTTTTTGAACTTTGAAACTCTCTCTCTATTATTTAGTCTCTTATCTTTTATGTAACTCATTGTGGAAGAGTTAATAAGGATAGTGTTTGGACTTGGGCTTGGACCCCAAGGGGTGCCCACACTTTTGTGAAGGAGGGGAGAGTTAGACCCGAGTCGGGTCGGATCAAGTCATTTCAAGATTAAACCATTCTTTTTGCTGAAATTTTTATTTGAAAAATAAAAATAAAATATCTTTTTTGCTGAATAGAAGAAGACTGAGTCAAGAGAAGACCCAGTCTCTTCTCCCATGTCCCCCAGATTCACTACAAGAAAAGTCCTCATTTATAGCATATGTTCATAGCGTTTTTGTCCAAAATGCTATGACTACACCGGATTATGTTTTTTACAAATATGTTATTAAAAGTCAAGTTTTAATAAATTTAAAATTATAAAAACACTATCAAAATTTTAGGCGGGCTCTTTGGCGCTCCCAAAAAGTTCACAGACTATATCCTCTCTCTCTCTCGCCCGAGATCTTTCAAACAAAAAATAAACAGGTCTATATGAGAGAGAGAGATCGGGAGACAGATTCAGGGAGAGAACGAGATCGAGGCAAGGAGAGAGCGAGGAAGAGAAGGATCGAGCAACAAATAGAGATCGGGGGAGAGAGAGACAACACAGGGGAGAGGGATATCTTGATGCGATATTGTTGGTTTCGAAGGAGAAGAATCTTGTAATGGAATCGATCTGGAGTGAGAATGGCGAGCCGGATGGTCAGCATTTCTTCATTGATATCTACTTCTTTATCGCTAAGTTTTATTCGACAATATCATCTTTCAGGTAACCTTCCTTCAGATACTTTGATTTCTCACTCGATTGCTCGCAATTCTAATCACTTTATCTCTCTGTGTATCTAATGGTAAGGAAAAAGGAATGTCTATCAAAGCATTGGCTTCACCCTATAAGCTAAAGAAAGAAATTTGGTCAAATATTTTGCTTTCCATCCAAAAGGTCAATCATTTTTCCCGTTCGCTTCAATCACCTTGTATAAAAAAAAGTTCCAATTTGTTTATGTTCAATAATGGATTTCATCTGTTTCTCAATCATATTCGTATTCTTGTTTTCAGTTCTGCTCTTTGTTTTAATACAAAGATTAAAACAAAGAAGTGACAATACAGAGCACAAGAAGACGGTGGATGTTTTCGAGAAGCTCAGTTTCGTTGACGTCTCTTCCGAGGCGGATTGCCTCATTTGTTCGATCTCCGATAATAGTTTCTTTCACCTTCAGTGATTCTTGAGTGCTAACATTGTGTTTGTTGCATGTTTTCGCGTTCGGTTACTGTTTGGTTTTGGTTCTGTATGTGGTTTACTTGTTTGCTTGAAAGGTGTTGATGAATTTATTGCATGTATTCAATTAATTAATTATGAGTATACATTAATAAGCAATTATGGGTATTGAGGAAGTAGAGATTTTTGAACATTAGTTTTTAGAACTATTTCACTAAACCAATTCGGTGATATCTAAGCATCAAGTGAAGGTATGTTATTGGTTTCGATCGTCAAGCCATTCCTTCACTTGGGAATGTCCAAATGTTTTTCTTCATTTGTTTCCTTCATTCTTCCCGTCTTTATTTCTAGGGTTTTAGATTATGTGATGGGTGTTTGAGTTCGGTTTCCTACGGGGGTGTCTATGTTGGAATTTTTTGACATGTTTGTAAAGTTATGATTTTTGTTTATGGTTTAAGAAGCGAAAAATGTGGATCATTATGTGTAGGAGCTTTTTTGTTGTAGTGAATTGGGTTTCAATTTGGTTGGTTCTTGAGAAATATTGTGCTAGGTTGACTAGGTGCATATAGAAGAGAATTAGGAGTGGGTTGCTTTATGTTCATGGATTGTATAACAGGGAATTAGGTGGGCGATTAAGGTTCAGAAATAACAAAGTCAGTATGATGATTTTGTGGAAATGTTGGATTGTGAAAGTGGGTAGAATATGTGATAAGCAAGATGATAAAATCGACTCATTAAGTTAGTTTGCATATGGACAGCGAGGGAGACTCATTGTTGTTTAATTGCTGTTTGGAGAGATAATCTCTCCTTGTTTATACTGCATTATGTAGCAATGGTTTGCCAATTTTTTATGTTGTGTGCTTTTCTTACTTTTCAATTTTCATGATTCAACTCAACCTACTTTTTGCTCTACCTTTGTTTTTTTTCGTCCATGATTTTGTCTATGCTATAATAACCAAAGAAAGAGAGAAAACTTTAAACACCTCATTGAAACAAAACCCTTCTGGATGCTGGTTAAATGACTCAAGTCCAATACTGCTATGAGCAGTGGACACAGTTCATGGTTTGCATGATGGAAGAACACTTGGATGGACTTGATGTCCCATCTATGTACTAATGAAGTTTTAATGAATACATTGTGCAATTTTTTTTCAGCGTTCATTGGTTATGTAGTTGTCATCTTCTTTGTTTATTGGATTAGTGCAATGCAACTTTTTTCTTGTTTCTTGCAGATTTTACAGATGAAGTTGAAGCAAATCTCAAAGCTAAGGAAGGACTTAGAAAAGCTCATAACATTCCATTTATGCCCAAAGAAGAAGAACATAGTGATGATGTGCTTGAGAAATATCTGGAAGAACGATACAGGTCTAGTTCAAAGTATGTTGTCTATGCTAAAGATGAGTTCGAGAATAAAGGTTCTGGTGACAAAAACTCTCTCCTGTCATCTGTGGATGGTCCAGTTATCTGGAAAGTCAAATGCATGGTATGATATATAGTTTTTGTAATACAAAATTTTAGTGTTTCCAGACCTATTCATGAAGTTGTTTCTCTTAGGTTGGACATGAGCGGCAGGCAGCATTCTGCCTTATCCAGGAATTTGTAAAGGAAGCACTTGAAACAATTGAACTGGATGAAATTAAGGATAACTTAGTCGGCATTCCAGATGTAAGTGGTCTGTCTTCTGAGCAGCGTAAGAGGCTAACCATCGCAGTAGAGCTTGTCTCCAATCCGTCGATAATATTCATGGATGAACCAACATCAGGTTTAGATGCTCGAGCGGCAACTATTGTTATGCGTGCAGTAAAGAATGTTGTTGGCACAGGACGGGCACACGGGCAACAGTTTGCACTATCCATCAACCAAGTATCGACATATTTGAGGCATTTGATAAGGTAATTTTGTCTCACCAATTCTCGAGCTGTGATGCAGTTGTGTAGTGGTGGAATGGGTTTTCACATAATATTTGTTTTCCGTGCAACCAAACCGACCCTTAGTGGTGTTTTTTTTTTTTTTGTTGCTGAAATCAACTCAGCTAAGGAAAAAATGATTGGGTTCTCAAGTTTTTTATGTTTATTCAATCTGGGTATGGTAGATTTTGAGCCATGGAAGTTGTTTTCAGTAATTTATCTTTGGCCTAGAAATGGACAACAAGGCTTGAACTGTGGCAATGCACCTTACTTTACCTTTGTTTTTGGTCAAAATTTACATTACAAAAGGAAAGAAGAAAACAAACATTTCTGGTTTTGTCTCCATATGTGTTTTTGAATACTTTGTGATAAAGAGTTGTGGATAATAGGCTTTACTCTATTATCTCAAATTGAGCTCTTAGTGTTTGTTCTTCTACTTGTTATAGCTAAGGTAACAATCATCATCAGAGTAGATGTGTTGTGTATAGTGAAGTGTTACTAGGTTTCATGCAAAACATACAAGTGTTGATTGCTACCGCAGAGACATACCCCATTGTTTCCTCGCATTTTTGGTCATAAAGCTGGAGGGTGTGTATTCTAATCTTTGTTCTTGTTTCGCTGTATCTTTTTCGCTGCTGCTCTGGCGCTTTTAATATCCTGTTGGTGGATAGGTTGCTTGCTGGAAATATTTTGAGCGAGGCTGGCAAGAGGCGTTATGATCAAGTTGCTGATTGGTCGAGCTCTTGCTGGAAAATGGAGCGCTCTGCTGTCTTCGCAGCGAGCTGGACAAGGTGCTCTGCTCTGCCCTCTATTTCTTCCCTCAAATGAATAAGGACTCTTGATGTAAGGAGTACTCTCCCATGCAACCTCCTGTCTTAAAACATGTTCTTTCTATGCATGGGATTTGGTATTTTTTATTTATTCTTTCTTATGTGTCAATGCAACAGGTCCACCTAGATTACCTTGAAGCAGGGGCAAATATAATAATTACTGCATCTTATCAGGTAATTTAGGTTTATTACTTCTCGTTGTATTTATGGTGAGATCTAGGAGAACTTTGAATTTTGAACTTTGATTATTTCATCTGTGAGGCAGGCTACCATTCAAGGTTTTGAGGTTAGAGGCTTCTCCAAAGAAGAAAGTGAAGCTTTGTTGAAGAAGAGTGTTCAAATTGCACTTGAGGCACGTGATATCTATTATGAGAATTCTAGGAAACGCTCTTATGATGACACCAGAAGCCGAAATACGTACGAACAATCTCCAGTCTTAGTTGCAGCATCGGTAGGGAGTTAAGGAGCTTATTTAGCTGATGGATCTGAGTACAGGTAGTTTGATTCAGGATATTTTAAGCTAGTTGTCGAAGATGCTTCATTTTGAACCACATAATGGCATGTCCTTGATCATACATGGATTGATTGGTTAGTTCATTTTCAATTTGCTCTGTTGTCCATTTCCAAACTTTAGAGTAATTAATTTGGGTGCCATCTGATCAATTTCAGCTTCATGAAAAATATGATCTTTGGGAATGTTTGTTTCTTACATCGTAATTCAGTTAAGAGGTCTAAGTTTCTTGAAAAAGAACGTGATATGTTTCACAAAGTCAGTCCTCAAATTAGATCAAGAAGAAAAAATAAGCACCCCTTAAAAGGTCTTAAAAAGCATGTCTAGAATTCAGCTGGGGACGTCTTAGTCAATTAGCCTTCTTCTTATTTATTTTTTTCCTTTTTTTCGTTTTTCTTTATGGGTTTGTATTGGAACGAAGCATCCAGTATATCTCTTCAATATGTCGACTTTAACAAATATCTAGATTATTCCCTTCTGTTGTCGTCTTGCAGTGGGGACTATGGTGAAGCAGTTACATTATCAACTTTGAAAGAATTCCACAGAAGAAGGGTTCAAGTTCTAGCAGAATCAGGTGCTGACCTGATTGCGTTTGAAACAACACCAAATAAACTAGAAGCTCAGGTACCTATTAAGCTGCATCGATAGTAGACGTGGTAGATTTGTTTTATTAGTCTTCTTACTGACAATTGAAATGCGATATATAGTTGAATGGAGTTTTTACCCAAATGAGTAAAAGCTTAATTTAAAAAAGGGTGGATGTGCATGGCACATGGGTATTTACCAACTAAAGGGGGTTAGGGTGAGTCCGATACATCTATTTATCTTTTTTTATTAACTGGTGATTCGTGACTTGTTAATCCTAGCTGGTGCAAACATCATGTGTCCTGGACTTACTTCTCCTGGCGGTGCTTTGGATGAAAACGTTTCAGAAGAAACTCCTGTGGTACGATACTGATACATTATTCTGCCTAATGCTGATTAGATTTGCATGCGTTTGTTTATCCATTTTATGGCCCATGTATGATAAGAAATATGTTGTTGTTCTTAGTGGTGGGTGGGTTGTAGTTCTCTTTATTTATTTGCCATCACTAAATCTAAGTTATGCCTTAAATGCTTTGTTTAGTTGCTAGAATCAATAATTTTCTTACTGCCTATTCCCTTAAATCTTCCAGGCCATAATGGCTGAAGGAAAGAAACACGCTCTTGAAATAGATTATACAAAGATGTCGGCAAAAGATATGTAAGTAATGCTCTTGGCTTACTTCTTATGTACATTTTTCAGTAGATGATTTTTTGTTTATTTTCAGGGATTGGGGGCTGACTTGGTCAGTCTCCTAGGGGTTCCTTTTTATGATAAGCTTTTTGGCTGTGAGTTCTCACTCGTTACTCTTTTTATTACAATCTTTGCATGTGCATTTGTGCATAAGTCAAAGTTGTATGCCATTCATATTCATTTCAGTATTATCTTTATATGGCGGCAATTCTGGTTATGTGCTCTCTATATTCTGGGCACCATAACCTCTGATACGGAGTCAAAAATCAATATTTTGACCCATAAATCAAGTGAATAATATCTGAAATGTAAGCTGGATTTGGTTATGTTAGCAATCAATATGAATTTTTTTTTTTATGAAGTCATTCAATATGAATTGTGTGGTAGCTATATAGGTTCAGTCAAAACATCAAATAGCCCTCATTCCCTAAGGATTTGCAAGATATCCAGGAAGGGTAATCTAATAGGATTTAATCTTTATTCCTATCAGGCTATTACTATTCCTACTCTCACCCCCTATATAGTGAGCTTTTTTGCACAGATAAACCTATCAGTTCTCTTGTGCAGTTTGTGTGTGCAAACTTCGCATATGACCATGAAGGCAACCATGGTGATGCTGCTGCTTATTGTCATTATGTTTACCATTTCAACTTGTGCTGAATCCATCAGCGGACAATGTGGTGTAGGCGTTGCTCCAAAAAATGTTTCATGCATTTTGGTGTTTGGTGATTCAAGTGTTGATCCTGGAAACAACAATAGGCTTAATACAACATTTAAGGTAAGCTAGAACGAATCAAAATTATTGGAGTATCTTAATTCTTGAACTTTAGAAACCCCTGGTTCTGGATTAGATAATCTAAAATCTGGTTAAATTGCAGGTGAGATGCTTGTAGGACCAGCAAAGGCTTTGTTCATGGATGAAATATCTACTGGTCTAGACAGCTCGACAACTTTCCAAATTGTGAATTCACTTAGGCAGTCTGTCCACATTATGGGTGGAACTGCACTGATTTCTCTTCTTCAGCCAGCACCTGAAACTTATGATCTCTTTGATGATATTGTTTTGCTTTCTGATGGACAAATTGTAATACATTATCTTATTAATTACATTATTTTTATTATTTGATAGATTTTGTGACTCGATGTAATACCGTTTATTAATTAATTACATTACTTTGCCTCCATTCATGGAAATGTTTAACTTTGGCACATTAAAATTTTTATTTTCTAGACATAAAACTTATGAGATGTAATAAAAAGTCATTTGATAGTAAAAAAAAAAAAAAAAAAATTGCTATGTATACTTACCATAGTGTTTTAAAAACGCTATGGTAGAGTCTACCATAGCGGTTTTAGAGTCTACTATAGCATTTTTAAAACGCTATGGCAGAGGCTAGCGGTTTTAGAGTCTACTATAGCGTTTTTAAAACACTATGGCAGAGGCTACCATAGCGGTTTTGAAACGCTATAAAAGCCAAACTTACCATAGCGTTTTAAAACCGCTATAATATCCCCTGGGTCTATTATAGCGCCGGCTGTCATAGCGGTTACTAAACCGCTATGGTATCCTACCATAGCGGTTTTTAAACGCTATTGATCACAATTTTTCTTGTAGTGATATTCTCTCCGCGATTTCCGCCGCCATTACAGGATTTTATACTCAAAGCAGATCCTCTCCCAGCCTATAAATAGAAGAGAACTCTGCGATAATAATATATATAAATTCGATTTTGCTTTTCAGCCTTTCTCTTAGAGAGTTCTTCCAGAGTTTTGTTTCCAGTAAACTCTTCATATATCAAAGATTTTTCGCAAAGAGATTCCAGAGTCTTTGTTTTACAAAACACTTCATATTTCAAAAAGTTTCAGAGTGTTCCGTTTACTTTTATAGTTTCGAATTTATTGTATTTTGTGATTCCGGACAAAAGGAAGTAAAGGGTGAATAAAATTTCGTTCGTCAACCGTGCATGTGATTGAACGAGACAGATACAGAATTCTGGGCTATTTTATCCTGGGGACGACGGGGCTATCAGACTGCTTGCACAATCTTGGGCAGAGTCGCGAAACGTCTTAAAGAGAGCAACCTAGTCCGTGACTCAACCCAAAAAAATTGGTAACTTCGTTCCTATTTTAATTTGCAGCATTTATATTTCCAACATTCTCTTTCTCAAATAAGGAGGTACTCATTTTCTTGCCGAGAAAATGAATTATTTCAATTTTCAAAGACTTCATCAAGTACATGTACTAAAGATCTTGCTAGCTGCCTTTTGCATTAGGATCACCATTAAAAGACATGTCACCCTGTATGGGTTAGGGAGACTAGATTTGCGAGTTTGATAGAATCTCTGGACGTAATTAGAAAATGATTATTGAGAAGGATGAGTTTTGAACAAGAGTTCAATGAAATGATTGGGGGACTTCCTTTTCCTTACTTCTCTTTCCATGTCCTCCCTACATTTCCTTTGTGCAAAATCTTTATCAATTTCTCCTTTGTGCTTCATAATACCAATGTATTTCATTATCATAACAAAAGCAATGGAAGGTAATGTTATGATCAATGTGATGGCATAAATTAATTCCACAGTCATCAACCTAACATTGCATTGCAAAACTTTAGATTCCATAAGCTTTACAAATTCATATCGTCTACATGGTAATCAGAGGTTAACCATCTGAAGAAGTTGCAGATACAACCCAATATAACAGTTACAATCTGATATACAGCCACCATCCATATTGACCGTTTATAACCATTTACAACGAAACCTGGCCTTAAACACAAGAGACAGAAGTAGCACTTCACATAAAACCATGGTGCATAATGTAGAAAGGGTGCCACTGCGACGATTCTAGAAATCACCATCTATGGGTTTTTGCGACAACTATATGTGTGGCACAACTTCAACCTATGCATCATGGTACTCTTTTTTTCACTTTGTCAATACACCAAATTGACATTTTTGTAACAATTTTAAGCTATAACAATCTACAAAGCAATTTTTACACATTTTCACAAAAAAAAAATGATATAATAATTGTATCACCATGAAGAGTACGGTCCTATAAGTGATATTATTCATGATTATCTAATTTATTGTATCACTTTTTGTTGTTTAACTGTTTTTCATTTTTTTTTTACTAAAATTAGTAGTTGACTTGAAATTGTTTGATGGATTATTACAGCTCAAAAGTGTCACTATTTTGAGAGTTGTTGCAAATGTCAGGACTAGTACCGTTGGTCAGGGAAATCAAGGTTCAGAGGCCTTTCAAGACTTTCCTAATGGTCTCAAAACTCAATGTTCCCTTTTGAAAAGTGCCCAAATGCTTAGCATCTATATTATAGGGGGAAGGTTTGAGCTCTTGACTGTGAGGACGTGTTGCCCCCATTGCATAGTCGGGCCAGACTGTACCGCTAGCATTTTTATTGTTTTCTTTGCATTGCTTTTCAACTTCAAACTTGTATTTCCATCGATCGATAGCATCGAACTAGTCTTGAGCAACGTCCTTCCGAACGTTCCTCCCCATTGTAATCTATTGAATGTGAATGAGAGCTTTTACTGACTATTGTGCATTGTTATATTGTCTACAGATTGATATTGTGCATTCTCAAGTTAATATTTGTGCCCGTCAAAGTAACTACTCATAGGCTTACTAGTGAATTGGATAGCTAGTGCCGCACGGATTACTAGTCTGTGACAGTTGGTATCAGAGCCAGAGCTTGTTGAATGCAAACAAGGATGCAGGAACTAAATGAGCGCCTTAGCGCTATGGAGGAACGACAGGCTAGTCGAATGCATAGACTAGAAGGCAGAATGGACCAGCTGAACACTTTGGGAGAACAGATTAGTCGGTTGGATGGACTCTTTTCACTGGCAGACAGAGTGGATTCGCTGGCTGAGCACGTTGATAACTTAGAGGGGCGGACAGTTGCTATGGAAGAGTCGCCTCACCCCACAGCTCAGGTGATGGGTGACTTCCAATTACAGTTGGAGGACTTATTTGCAAGGGTTGGCTTGCTGACTAAGGCCACAGGTACGACTGATCACCCTAGGATGAAAGTGCCTGAGCCAAAGTCATATGCCGGGGCACGAGATGGGAAGGAGTTAGAGAACTTCTTGTTTGATCTGGAGCAGTATTTTCGCGCGGTGAACCCCGAATCAGAAGAAGCCAAGGTTACCATGGCGACCATGTACTTAGCAGGTGATGCGAAACTATGGTGGAGAACCAAATATGCAGATATGGAAGAAGGTTGCATCCTTATTAGAACTTGGGCAGACCTCAAGAAGGAACTCAGAAATCAATTCTTGCCTGAGAACACTGATTTCTTAGCAAGGAGGAAGCTCCACACCATCAAACAGACAGGCAATATTCGAGACTATGTCCGACAATTCTCAACTTACTTGCTAGATATTCGAGACATGTCTGAGAAGGACAAAGTTTTCTGTTTCATGGAACAAGCTCAGCCGCTTCTACAAGCAGAATTGCAAAGACAGAAGGTGACAGATATTACAAGTGCTATTGCGGCAGCAGAAAGGTTTAGCGATTATATGCCCATGACTGGATCCACTTCGCTCAATCACTCCACAGCTAGAACTGGCAGTACCAATTCAAGCTCAGGGTCGAATGCTCGCTCACCTCACCAAAACTGGGGAAACTCAAGTCAGAACCGAGGAAACTACAATTCCCGGCCATCCAACCAGAATTGGAGTTCCAACAAAAATTGGAATGCCAGCTCTAGCAACTCAAATTACAACAACAAAGGAGGGCAAAACTACTCTGGGCAGTGGAGACCATCTGCCCCTGCCCCATGCATTCTTTGCAATAGCAGGGATCACCCAACAGGCAAATGTCCATCCAAACCAGCTCTACACTCATTAATGTCCTTGCTTCAAGCAGAACCTTCTAACTCGACCGCATCGAGCTCGAACCCCACCAACAGTGAGACCTCCCAGATGGGAGCTCTACGCAAGCTCAATGATGTCAAAGGAGAAATGTATGAGCACCCACACAAGAAGGCTTTGCAATACATCGACATCACTATCAATGGGTTCCCTTCCCAAGCATTGTTGGATTCCGGAGCGACAGACAATTTTATTGCCCCAGATGAAGCTAGACGTGTGGGTCTGAACTTAAGAGGAGACGTGGGTAAGTTGAAAGTTGTCAACTCTGAGGCAATCTCTATTAATGGTATGGCTAGAGCTGTGCCACTACAGGTTGGTCCATGGGAAGGAAGATCAAACTTCTTGGCCGTTCCACTTGATGATTTTAAGGTGATTCTTGGCCAAGAATTCTTCCGAGGAGCTGCAGCCGGACCATTACCTTTCATGGACTCCTTGGGGTTTTTCGGACCCAGACTACGCATTATACCAACCTCAATTCGACCAACAACTCATGATAGAATATTGTCGGCGCTCCAAGTCAAGAGAGGCTTGGCCAAAGGAGAAGATACATACTTAGCTGTGGCAAAGCTAGAGATGGAAGATGATACTAGCAAAATCCCTGAGGAAGTTGCCCAAGTTATTGCTGACTTCAGCGAAGTGATGCCGAGTGAATTGCCAAAGAATCTACCTCCCAGAAGGCTCATTGATCACGAAATTGAGTTAGCCCCTGGTGCCAAGCCACCCGCACGTAGTCCATATCGCATGAGCCCTCCAGAGCTGACCGAATTGAGAACACAACTAGATGGCTTGTTGGAGTCGGGATTCATTCGGCCCTCTAAAGCACCTTATGGGGCACCTGTTCTTTTTCAGCGGAAACATGATGGCAGTCTTCGCCTTTGTGTTGATTATAGAGCCTTGAACAAAGTCATTATAAAGAACAAATACCCGCTGCCGCTCATTGCAGACTTATTCGACCAACTTGGATCCGCCAGATACTTCACAAAACTCGACTTGAGATCAAGTTACCATCAGGTCCGCATTGCTGCTGGTGACGAACCCAAAACTGCTTGTTCTACTAGATATGGGTCATATGAGTTCCTAGTAATGCCCTTCGGCTTGACCAATGCTCTAGCTACATTTTGCACCCTTATGAATGGCCTGTTCCGTCACCTTCTGGACAAGTCTGTGGTTGTCTATCTTGACGACATCGTGGTTTATAGTGGGACTATAGAAGAACACCTACATCATTTGCGAGAAGTGTTCCAAATCCTTAGGGATAATCATCTCTTTGTCAAGAAGGAAAAGTGCTCATTCGGCCAGACCCAGATCAATTTCTTGGGTCATGTTATTGGCAATGGCAAGATTCGGATGGACATGGAGAAAGTCAAGGCAATCCATGATTGGAACTCTCCTAAGAACGTGTCTCAACTACGTTATTTCCTTGGACTCGCAAACTATTATCGTCGCTTCATAAGGGACTACTCTAAGAGAGTTGTTGCCCTGACAAATTTGTTGAAACAAGACCGAACATGGGAATGGGATAGGCAGTGTGAAGCTTCATTCCAAGACTTGAAATTGGTCGTGATGAAAGATCCAGTATTGGCCTTGCCAGACATCACCAAGCCCTTTGAAGTACAAACATATGCATCTGATTATGCCTTAGGGGGAGTTTTACTTCAAGATGGTCACCCGGTAGCATATGAGAGTCGAAAGTTGAATGATACAGAATCTCGTTACTCAGCTCAGGAAAAGGAATTGCTAGCCATTGTACATTGTTTACGGGTGTGGAGACACTACCTCTTGGGATCTCAAGTCCTTGTTAAAATGGATAATGCTGCAGCAAACCATTTCCTTACTCAGAAGATGTTAACCTCCAAGCAATCAAGATGGCAGGAAAAATTAGCAGAATTTGACTTAGTATTGGAATACAAGCCAGGGCGCACTAACAATGTAGCTGATGCACTCAGTAGAAGGGCAGACCTTGCAGTGCTAACCCATACTGGTCCGAGTCACACCATCTTGGAGAAGATCAAAGTAGGCCTACAGACAGATCCACAAGCGAAGGTGATTACAGAGTTGATCAAGCAGGGCAAAACTCGACGGTTCTGGATAAAAGATGGAGCACTACTCACAACTGGTAATCGCCTCTATGTTCCAAGAACTTCTGGTTTGAGGAAAGAACTTTTGAGAGAATGCCATGACACCCAATGGGCGGGACATCCGGGTTGGAGACGAACACTTGCATTGCTAGAGAGGGGGTACTATTGGCCGCAGATACAGGAGGATGTAATGGCCTATGTTCGAACATGTCTTATTTGCCAGCAAGATAAGGTTGAAAGAGATCGACCAGTAGGCTTACTAGAGCCCCTGCCTGTTCCAACTCGTCCTTGGGAAAGTGTTTCCATGGACTTCATTACTGGGTTACCGAAAGTGGAGGATTTCAGGAGTATCCTTGTAGTTGTTGACCGATTCTCAAAGTATGTGACCTTTGTGCCGACCGGACTAACTTGCACAGCCGAAGATACGGCGCAATTGTTCCTCAAGCATGTAGTGAAGTATTGGGGACTGCCCGAAAACATTGTTAGCGACCGTGATGCTCGATTCACAGGAAAGTTCTGGAAGGAGTTGTTCAAGCTCTTGGGATCCAAACTTAATATGTCGACAAGCCAACATCCCCAATCTGACGGACAGACTGAGCGCTTTAACTCTATGCTTGAAGAATACCTTCGTCATTTTGTAAGTGCAAACCAGAAAAATTGGGTGGGACTACTTGATGTTGCACAATTCTGTTTCAACTTACAAAAGAGCTCAGCTACTCACTCCAGCCCCTTTCAGTTAGTCACTGGTCAGCAACCATTGACACCACATACAGTGCTGACCGGATACCAAGGACCCAGCCCAAGAGCTCTTGAATTTGTCAAAGCCTGGCAGAAAAACATTGAAGTTGCTCGAGCCTATCTTGAGAAAGCCTCCCGTCACATGAAGAAATGGGCCGACAAGAAACGACGGATCGATCCTTTCGAAGTCGGGGACTTGGTATTGGTGAAGCTAGATATGTTCAACAAGTATAAACGGACAGCTAGAGCACACAACAATCTGTTTCGCAAGTATGAGGGACCGGTACAGATTATTGAGAAAGTAGGCAAAGTCTCCTATCGCGTCAAGTTACCACATTGGCTCCGTTTCACCCATCCTGTCTTCCATGCAAGTAACTTGAAGTCCTACCATGCAGATGCCGCTGATCCCACAAGAAATGTATCTACCCGAGCATTGCCTAAGCATCCTACTAAGCCAGATCGAGAAGTGGAAGAAATCTTAGCTGACCGCCTCATCAACAACACAGGCCCGGATAGAGAGTATTTGGTCAAGTGGCAGGATGAACCTCCTTCAGAGATCAGTTGGGAGCCAGTCGAGCATCTGCTGCCATACCTCTCAAAGCTGGAAGAGTACTTGGAAAAGTTCGCTGCGAGGGCGTCAGCGAATTGAGTGTGGGAGAGTGTCAGGACTAGTACCGTTGGTCAGGGAAATCAAGGTTCAGAGGCCTTTCAAGACTTTCCTAATGGTCTCAAAACTCAATGTTCCCTTTTGAAAAGTGCCCAAATGCTTAGCATCTATATTATAGGGGGAAGGTTTGAGCTCTTGACTGTGAGGACGTGTTGCCTCCATTGCATAGTCGGGCCAGACTGTACCGCTAGCATTTTTATTGTTTTCTTTGCATTGCTTTTCAACTTCAAACTTGTATTTCCATCGATCGATAGCATCGAACTAGTCTTGAGCAACGTCCTTCCGAACGTTCCTCCCCATTGTAATCTATTGAATGTGAATGAGAGCTTTTACTGACTATTGCGCATTGTTATATTGTCTACAGATTGATATTGTGCATTCTCAAGTTAATATTTGTGCCCGTCAAAGTAACTACTCATAGGCTTACTAGTGAATTGGATAGCTAGTGCCGCACGGATTACTAGTCCGTGACAGCAAATATGTCAATTTGGTGTAGTGTGTATGAGGCGATGACATCCTTCAACTTAGTACCACCCAACAAATATGCAAGAAACTACCATATGAACAATAAGATTACAATGTGCTCAACAATGAAGCAAAAAACCACCACGGTAGTCATTTGTATACAAGTGTTGATGAAAACAGTGACTATAAATATGGTCAAGGCAGCCATATTGGAAAAGCATTCTGATCTTAACATAGCACTGAGGGAAGGCAAAAAAGAAGGCCATGGAAATGCAGATCATGGCGGTACCAACTGGGAGCTTGGCAAAAAGAAGCCCATATTTGAGGTGGTCAGATCAACTGGGAGCTTTGTAGCTACTGCTAGAAGCCTTAAAAGATAAAGTAATTAGTGAATTTAAAGAAAAAAGTCGGCAAGGAAGCCGGGGCTTTCTATGACGTAGTCCTGACCATATATCGAAACATGAAGAGAAAATGTACCAAAGTGGCTCCTACAATGTACAGGCCAATTGCAGGCATTGGAGCAGAGTAATTTGCCTCATGTTAGTACTTTATTCTTGGACTGATTGATGATCATGTAGTACAGAGAGAATATGAGATTACTTCAACTGTGAAAAAGCTACTAAGAATTCTTTGTGCTTCATGGTCAAGTGTACTTGGCGTGATGACTAGATCAAAGAATATTTACTATGGATCTTAGGAGGTAAGGAATGAATGGATCTTAGGAGGTAAGGAATGAATAAAGGAAAAATGAAGAGTGGGATGGGAAGGCAATTTTGTGCGAATGTGGTTAGTTTGAAGACAATGGGTGATTGATTGGTTTCTGTACATTCAACTTTCCTACATGTTTTCATTTTGTCAAGGGTTATATTTATAGCCGGTGACTCATGTTCTACTGTCCTACACCACCAAACAAAATTTTTTTTGCCTACTAAACCGCACCACCACAAACACTGTTCATATTCGAAAAACAGTGGACGTCGACGAAATTATGGCAAGATTCCTGCTCCCCAATTGCAATGACTTATCTCTCCCTCCCATTGTCATACTCGTCGTCCTCTCTCTCCCACCCAAGCACCCTGAAAAGTCGTGGTCGGCTGCATTGCCCTCACGGCGTCGTCTACGATGATGGGTTCCCCATTCGCGGTGGGGTGCGCAAGGTCAAAAAAATTGGCCCTCACTGCGGCACCTGCGAGTAGGAAACTCACCATCGCAGCGGATCATGCAAGTAAGAGACTTACATTTGGCAGATCATGCGAATGGAATGATCCTTGGCGACTTGGTCTTTGCTGGACAATTTTGAGTGACTGTGGTAAAATGACAATAACTTGTTCAATTCACAACATTTTTAACTCATTCAAACTGTGTTGATTATATAACTTAGAGTACTATAATGTTTGTGTTTTGATAATCTTGAGAATCGATCTCAATTGAAGGTATAAATTGGCTCAAAGTCAGAGACAATACACTGTTTTCTTTGCTGGGTTGAGTGATTTTAGTAAAATGACCATAACTTGCTCAATTCATAACATTTTTAACTCATTAAAATTTTGTTGATTAGATAACTAAGAGTATTATAATATTTATGTTTTGATCATCTTGAGAATCGGTCTCAATTGCGATATTGGCCCAAAGTCAGGGACAATACCCTCTTTTATTTGTTGGACAGATTTAGTGAATGTAGTAAAATGACCATAACTTACTCAAATCAAAACATTTTTAACTCATTCAAATTATGTTGATTAGATAACTAAGAATAGTATAAGGCAACGACTACACCACACCACCATTTCCTTTTTCTCACACCACCATTAAGGTTTTTTTAGGATATAGTGTTTTTCAGAGAAGTTGTTGCGTGAATAAGCAACAGAGAACATAGTATTCTCTTTGGTGTTTGGTGCGGCTGTGTGCGCATGGACGATGACTTTGTGTCTGATTCTTTAGGCGCAATTTTGTGCGACAAAGTGTGACGCGTGGCTGCGATATCAACTTTGTTTTGTCGATTGATTTGGTAGAAGAAGTTGAAGGAGCTTTTGGATTAATTTGTTGTGAGGTAACTCGTGTTATTTACTTCTTGTATTACTCAAGCTTTGGGCAAAAAGCTTGAGAAGTTATTATACTTCTTTTTATTTGATTAGTGGATTCTCTCGGATTTACCCCGTGGTTTTTCCCTTCACATTGAAGGGTTTTCTACGTAAATCTTGGTGTCTCATTTATTATTGCTTTAGATTATTTTCTTGATATTGTTTTATTGGTATTTGTCCCAACAATAAGTTGCCGAAAGTCAGAAACACTATCCCGTTTTTATTACGAGACAAATTTGCGTGACTTTAGTAAAATGACCATAACTTGCTCATTTCAAAACATTTTCAAGTGATTCAAGTTGTGTTTATTAGATAACTAAAAGTACTACAATATTTGTGTTTTATTAACTTGAGAATCGGTCTCGATCGAGCACATAAGTTGACCGAAAGTCAGGAACACTATCTCGTTTTCATTGCGAGACAGATTTGCACGACTTTAGTAAAATGACCAAACTTGCTCATTTCAAAACATTTTCAAGTTATTCAAGTTGTGTTTATTAGATAACTATGAGTACCACAATATTTATGTTTTGATGAGGTTGAGAATCAGTCTCAATTGAGAGTTTAAATTGGTCAAAAGTTACCCTATTTTGCATTTTTTTTGTTTTGAGTTTCAGTTTCTCTGTTATGTTAAGTTATGCATATTTATTGAGTTTGGGTTTAAGGGTTTCGACTTTAAGGGGATTTTGAGAGTTTTCGAGGGAGAGGGAGGAAATTTGCAAGAGATTTGAGTGTGGGGAGAGATTTGGAAGAGATTTGCAAAAGATTTTGAATGGGGCAGGAACGAACCATTGTCGATTTGAATGGTGAGGGAAAAAATGAATGGTTTTTGTTTATATAGGTGGTGTGGGAAAATATGGTGGTGTGAGAAAGAAAGTAAATGGTGTGAGAGGGAGGAAATGGTGGTGTGGTGTAGTCGTTGCCATACTATAATTTTCATGCTTTCATGAGCTTGAAATTGGTCTCAATTGAGCGTATAAATTGGCCCAAAGACAGGGACAATACCATGTTTTCTAGGACAATAACCATGTTTTCTAGGACAATAACATTCATTTTGTTTGAATGAGAGCAACTATGAATGGGGAAGAAGATGATTTCAATTTGGGGGAAAACTGTAAAGAGAATGAGGGAGAGTGACGGTTGTGGGAGTGGGATACTCAGTCGAGTGAGAGAGAAGAAGATGAATTTGGGAGAGAGAGGGAGAGTTTTTCGCATGTTTGAATTTGTTGTGAAAGAGAGGTGGTGGTGTGGGATAGAAACAATGTGGTGTGGGAGAGAAAAAAATGGTTTGATGGTGTAGACAGCAGACGATATGGTGTTAAATAGTCTCAGCCATATTTATGTTGCTATATTTTTGGTTTGTTGGTTGTTTTCATTCAACTTCTTTACCATGGTTAACCAACAATTTCGCCCGGATCTCGACTCGATGTATACCATTATTGTGTGGATCTTCTTCAATAATCCCCCGACCACTTTTAGATGCATGGTTCCTCTGTCTCAATACAGTTGAGACCCACCACCACACTCTTCTTTCCCGTTTTGTTCTTCTTCATGTTTTTCCCTCAACTCAAGTGTTCTTTTAATACTCATCTAATGGTCCATTGTTGGTCCCTGATCAAAACTCATGATAGCTTAAAGTATTGGAACTTGTTGCATGGGTCAGCTCGAAGTGCAAAGTGAGGGTGGTTTTGTGAGGAAAACATGTATTGATTAGCATAATAGTTTGTACGAGATGGGTCTGTTCAAAGATGTGAGAGGCAGTAATGATGGGTTTGTTGGCCATGGGTTTCGTTGGTTAGAGAAAAATATTGAATTAATTATTGCCTAACACCTTAGAATTTATTGATCTATATCTCTCATCCCAACTAATCATTTTGTCCTTTGTTCTGATCATCATCAAATAATGGTAAATATACATGATTTTGTCATCTCAAGACAAAAAGGTTTGGGGAAGAAGACAACATTCACCCATAGATATACATTGAATTTTGTATCAAAAGGTTAAGATTGTCCTTTTGTTTTATTGGTTAACTTTGGTATAAAAAAAAAAGTCCTTAGTATCTAATAAGTATGATACCTAAATGGTTTACTATGAATAAAAGTAGGCCTTGAGGGTGGGTCATTTTCTAGTAGGAGGCCACCAAACTATTATCATCACAAAGGTTACTCTATGATTAAAGGTTTCAATATTTCCCTTTTTTTTTTCTTCCTTTCTTCCATAGGTTAACTATGTAACAAGGACAGATACCCTGACAAAATTATATATATATATACTGACAAAAAAAAAAAATATATATATATATATATATATATATATATATATATATATAATTAAAAAATAAAAAGTTTAGTTAATACTTAAATCCCAAATTCCCCTTACCAATAATATCACATCGAAATAAATAACCATGACACTACTCAGATTAGGAGACAATTTTGGAGTGATTAAGCAAACTGAAGAACTAAAAAGAATCAGAACCCCCCGTAGCATAAGCTTGGTCACTTCTTTTGAATGTAGCCTCTATAAATTTAGGCAATACTGCATGCTACAACCTGGTATAGGCACTCACAATCACGATATTTACATAATAATTTCATAGTTTTATTGTAAAAAATTTCCAATTCTTGTTCTCATTTCCTTCCTATACCAAAAAAAAAATTTGTAATTGCAAAATATATAGAGGCTAAAAGGAAGCTGACGCAGTGATCTTCAAGTAAACCGCTGCTGAGCCTACCAAATCCTCAAATGTAAAAGATGTCATCTCCATCTATTAGCCTACTTGGAGCTCTGACTGCTTCCTGAGCTTGAGCTCCGTCTGCCGATAAGTATTCCCGTAAAAAGGTGGGATCTTACATAGCCATAAAACTTAGTATCTCCTAATGATTATTGCAGCGTTCCTCATACCCTGTTCTTTAGCATCTACTGAGGTGTACATGTAAGTTACTGTCTCCTTATGATTCTTGCAATGTTCCTAGTAATCTCTTCTTTAGCATCTACTGATGTGGATATGTCCTTCGCGTAGATGTCAAAGAAAGCCCCTGAAGCACATATACACTGACTGTAATCGGTGCATAAATCCATCATTGATTGTGATTAAAGTAAATAGGGCACCGGTTGTCTTAAAGATTATAACTTACTACATAGGTCTTTGCAATGAACTGCTCCAAGTTGTTTCCCGCCAACTGTATCAGTTATTATTTCAAAATCAATTGAGTCATATTATATTATATAAAAGGAAACCGTGAAATTTGCCATTCAATCACAAGTTACTCACTTTCAGTAATCAGTTGACCGTCAGCTGTTTGTCTGAAATCAATCAATGTGCCCTTCAAATTTCATAATAAAGTCAAGATAAATAAATAAAATTGGGATACTTATCGCGAAAACAACAAGAACAACAACATCCAAGTGAAAGAAATGGCTACTTACTGCAGGCAACGGAATATCTTGCTTAAAATACGAACTGAATGTAATTAGGCTGTGATGGTCAGTATTGGGATTCATCTTATCAAGAAAAGAACTATAATAGTCAGCATGGATCTGTTCTACGAATTGCAAATTGTAAATATTGTATTTTATGTATTTACCTTTGCTAAACGGGTTTCGAGGGATTTCTCAAAAGCACTGCAATGAATAAATTGAAGCATGTGAATAAGCAAAATTAAATAACATTGATGTCCAAGATTAATGCATCAATGATATTGGTCATTGGTTTACTGTGATACACCATTCTACTCAACTATATATGTTATTGAGACCTCATCTCATGCATCCAAACTAGAAAATCTTGCATCTAGGCATTTTTCTGTTCTATGTATAGCCCCTAAGCTAGTAGAAGAATCCTGGCTATATGTACTGTCTCGTTGTAATAGATTGCAAATGTAGCCAAGTAAAGGAAGGTGGCACATTTTGAAGCCATCATCATGGCTGACTCATACCATGGACCCTGATCCCTATTCCTACAAATCGTGCTAGGGCAGTCAGCACTATCAAATGCAATAGGCAACTTGATTCATTCAGCTGTAAGAGCTGAGATAGAGAGTGGAGATTTTCTATGTTGGTGCATTTTTACTTTTTTTTTTGGTGTCTGTGCTTATCAATCTAAAATATTTCTTTAAACCAGTATTTGACTATCTAGTATGACAATATGGCTGAAAGTGGGCGTCTTGAACCTCAACTAACCCGTAGGCAAGTCTTTTCAGCAATCAGCCTATTCAACAGGTTCAGATTGGTCAAACACTTGATAATAGATTTTCTCAACTATAATTCGCACCCACTCTTTCTAATATAGTGTATCTTATTCTTTGTATTTCTCTCTCTCTCTCTCTTTCTTGACTAACATCTAAATTCTTTTTTAGATGAAATTTATTCTCAAATTAAGGATGGCCAACAAGATTAACCAACCCTCCCCAATCAAGAATTCGAGCAAAGCCAAACGAACAGACCTTGGCTTATGGTTGTTCTTGGGTACTATATTTCTAACTCAAGATTCGTCTGATTTGGATAATGGAAATGGCTGTCCAAATATGCGGTTGCTCATGGGCCACCCACCCCGCCCAAGTTGTAGGTAACATACCAGATTTTAGAGGAAAGCCAAAGAGTGTCTGGGATATATTTGTTAGTGCTGAGATTCATCCTCCAATCTACATCTTTTAAAAGGAAACAATAACAAGTTTTCTATAGGGAGATGACAATTACATGTCAGCTAGTGTCTAATGAGAACAAAAGCTTACCTTGCACAAAGTAATGAGGAAAAAATTGGAATTTAAAATGTAAAATGCGTAGTGATAAGTGTAGAACATGTAGTTAGTAACGTATGAGCACTTGAAAAAAACACAAAATGACAAAGGTGTTGGAAATTTTGTATTTCTAATTTTATTGAATTAGTAAATCGTGTGTTATGTAAACTCACTACATAAGGTCCCTTATGTAAGTCTTTGACCAACAGTTGTGTTGGTTCAATTGTGTCTTCTGGGAATAGGTATGTACTGTTTCATTTGCTATAAGTAGAATCTCAAATTGGCCATTTGAGATATCCAAAAGATTAGCAATTCATCATTACAACAACAACTTAGCACTCAAAAGAAGAGTTTACATTCAAATCAAACAGGTTCTTTCTTGTTCATCTCAAAGTCAATTCTTATTTCTATTCCCTTGAGTTTTTGTCCTAAGGTGCATTAGGAACAGAGACGAATCTGTTATATCTTGGGAGACTAACGACCATCAAAGTTGCACCGAGACGGGTCGAATATTGTCTTAAGGACATTGCATTAAGCAAGCCTCAGATTATCCCCTCACTGTTACTGTTACATTTGTTTTCCAACAAAAGGCACTTGAAATAATGAAATGTATGAGTGCCAAATGGAAGTAGATTTACCCAAGTATTGAAGGCAAGTAAATTAAAGTGTAAAAGACACGTGCAGGCCCGGCTCTGGGCATATGCGGGAGGCCCAACCACACAAGGCCCCCAAATCCAGGAGCCCCAATTTGATTTTTTTTATTTATTTTTATTTTTTATATAATTTTTATTAAAAAAAGTGCTTAAAAAGTAACCAAATATTCTTGATGCTCCAATGGTAATCATTTCTACATTTCTAGAGAAGCTCATAGGTTCAAGTTACTCCCTATGATACATTTTTTTATCATAGGTTCAAGTTATTCCCTAAACCAAGACAATACCAATTTTTTTACACATACATGTATTTAGTTTCCTTGTATGTGTAAAAAGTGCCCCCAAATCCAAAGTGTCACAAACTCAATTATTTTGAATAAATACATTATGCATTGAAATATTTAATTTTGCTTTGTGCATGAAAAAGGCTCCCAAATTCGAAGTGCCCCCAAATTCAATTTCTTTTAGTTAACATTAAAGGAAATTATGTAATTTTTATTGTATAAAAAGGGCACAAATTTAGTCTTCACATAGGGCGTCTAAACTTTTAGGAGCCGCAATAGACGCATGGAAAAGGGTATGACATTTATGGCGCATGCATAGAGTGCTATACCAAATGACCTAAGTAATAAAAGTTGATACGAAACGCTAATACTGTATTTAATAGGCTGGGAAAAAAATGATTCTTGAATTCATCATAAAAAGAAACAGAACTTTGTCGAATCTGATAACATAAACTTTTTAACATGATGGTGATGTCAAAATAAAAGTATAGCATAAAAATGAAAATTCTAAAAGTTGCAATTTTAATTTAGAAACAAGGAAGACCTGTTTTTAAATGCTTAATATTTGTTGATCATTAGTTAAATTCACAATTCAGTACAACCACTGAGTCCCTGAACTTAGTCTTAATTGACAAAACATGTTTCAAACAAACAGACTTGAGGTTTGTAAGCTCAAAGAATGTCAATGAGTTAAAAAATAGTATGTAACGACCGTCAGACGGAAAGAGGAATTGATTTCATACAAGGAAAAGGAGAACTGAATTCAATGAGATGAAATATGAAATGGCATCATGTACTATTCTACATGTTTTCTAATAGTCAGCTAAGCTAACAGGAATCTTGTTTATTCTAATAGTTGCATCGCGGTCACAAAGGATGTTGATCGATACAGTAAGGTTCAATTAATTCACACGAGGCTAAATACTACAGCAAATGTTGTTCAACGCCTAACAAAGACGCCTGAAAAGAATCAATGTTTGAAGACCATAATCATCTCAGTGGATAGTCATTGGTAAGAAGTGCATTTCTTCTACATGCAGCATAAAATTTGTCTTTTTTTAGTTTTATATATTTCAGATTCAGAGTGAATCAAATGCCCATTAAACAGGATTAGTTTTTTAAGAGAAGGTTAGCACTCCCAAAAATTGCCCAGGTGGAGAAATATAACTTACTTCCGCACCATATTAATTTTCAGCCCATTACAATTAACCACAAGCCTCACTGTCATATTAATATCCTCCCTGCAACATGTGAAAGTACAAAATTTTACTTATATTGTCACTATAAAGAGAAACAAAAAGATAGAAACAACTAAGAAAGAAATAATTATAGTAAATAATAAATAGTAAAAAATTAAATGATTGGTCAAAGCAAGGGACGCTCATTTAACATGGAAATTTTATATTAAAATAAAATAAAAAAGAAATGAAAATGAGTTGTACGTATTATGGATTCATCCAGTTATACATAAGATAAATCAAGTGAAAAAACAATGCCTTGGGTCAAACTATTCATTCAATTTACAAGAAATAAAGTATTTAAAAAGTTTATCTTTGGCAGCTTTCAATATAATAAATACCTGAAGAGGTCCTCAAGAAGCCCAGTTTGGTTGTTCAGCTCATTGATTGGCATGGAAGCATATTTTGGACCCAACTTCTCACAAATTGAGTCTGGTTGAACATCTACAAGTTAAAAGGGAAATGAAAAAAAAAAAGTTAAAATTTTAAATTTGGTGCAAGGATACTTTTTATGCAAGAATGAAACCAAGCTCCGCTAGGTATACCTGATGTAGTGGGGCCATATGAATAATAATTAATATGTTAGTTATTTGTTAATAATTGGTTGAGCACATTAAGGCTCAGATTAGGGCATTAGCCATATTGAGTATATTAGGTTTAGGGTTAGGTTGCTTGCTAGAGAAGCTAATAAGCTCTATAAATAAGGCATGAGATTAAAGTTGTAGCTGGCTTTTGATTGAATAAAAATTTAAGCTACTTGTTTATCTTTTATTTTAGGGTTTATATTAGCTTTAGTTTTAGGTTAGATTACACTAATACCAATGTGGGATTAAATCAATAATTAATTGGTGACTAATCGCCAGCTACTAGCTTCCTAGACATAGGGCACTACAATATTTAGATTAGTGGAATCAATTTGGACAGAGAAATCAGCTAACTTGGTGGCCAAGTTACCGACTAAAAGCTTATGTGAATCTTCGATTAATTGATTTGAGGGAAGATGCAGAAATAAAGAGTAAAAATTATATTTGTATTAGTCCATCATTATACAGTTATACTAGTAAGACCGTACCAAGAAATACGAAGAGACTATGACGATCAAAGAGAACAACTAAAGAATACCAGAGAGACTGAGAGAAAAGATCACAGAGAACAACCAAAGAATGTCAAAGAAAGAAAATGAAGAAAGAAGATTAGAGCGAAAACAAAAATTATTAAAAAAGAGGGAAAGCCAACTTTCTGTGTGATGTGGGCTTTTAGTGTTAATTTTGCTATAACATGCACTATGTTTTGACTAAAGAAAATTTATGTAACGACCCGATCCACAGGGTACTATATTATCCACTTTAGGCCCAAGGTCCGCACGGCTTTAAAACGCGTAGTACTTTGTAGATTCAAACTCGTACTTATATAGTACATCACCCACCCTCACCCAAGTGATGTGGGACTATGATCTCCCCTTTGTAGCTTGATAACCCTCTTGAGATCCATGGGCTTTTGGGCTTCTCCTGCACCCCCCCCCCTCAGGTCCGTCCACACAAGGGTATCACAGTCCACCCCCTTGGGAGCTCAACGTTCTCGTTGACACATTCAAGCTGGGTCAGGCTCTGATATCATTCTATAACGACCCGATCCACAGAGTACCATATTGTTTCGCTTTGGACCCAAGGCCCGCACTGCTTTAAAACGCGTAGTACATTGTAGATCCAAACTCGTACATATATAGTACATCACCCACCATCACCAGGCGATGTGGGACTGTGATCTCCCATTTGTAGTTTGTCAACCCTCTTGGGATCCATGGGCTCTTGGGCTTCTCCCGCACCCTCCCCCTCAGGTCCGCCCACACAAAGGTATCACAATTTATGTGTTGACATGTGATATTTACTACTTCAATATGCATTAATCTTCTAATTTTTTTTTTTACTGTTAGGGTGTGTTTGACTGCATGGAATATTATTTCATAAGAATCCATGAGGGGACCACCTACATTTAAGCTAATTTAAGGTAGTACTCCCTCCAAAGCATGTGACTCTCATGTTTATGAGACTTTCATTACCACAATTGATCAATGGTAGATGGTGAGTAATACCTTAAATTAGCTTAAATATAAGTGGTCTCTTCATGGATTCCCATGGAATAAGATTTCATGCAACCAAACACATCCTTACTTTATTATAGTATTATTTTATTTAGAGGGCTAGAGAAAAGTATGTTTATGAGAAATCAAACGATAAATCTCATCTCGCTCGAGTTAACAAATTTACTAATAGGTAAACTGTAACGGAAAGCATTTGCCTTCTTTTACAGAGGAATTCACCGTACCACTGCTTGGTTGGTTTTACAAAATTCGTTAAAGGATTTGAATGCAAAATCTATACATTGTTTATTCGTAGAATCCAGTATATGTTTAAAGGGTAAAATCTTTACTTCTATTAAGAATTTGTTCTACCTTGGCCTTGATTGTAGGATTTCGATCTTTCCCAGAAACTTGTGAACCTCTTTTCCTCTTCCTTATGTTTTTGTCAATTTTTGCACAGGGTTATACGTGGTTAGGAGTAAGGAATGTGATTTCTCGAAAAATGTCAAAATTTCACGAAATATGTCTTTTTCTTGAGTTACCAAAATTTCTTTTGAAATCCAAAAAAATTATTTTTTTTCCATTAGGCTAATCTCAATTTTTGTACTTCTTATCCTATTATAACTTTAGTTTAGTGTTAAAATTTTGTTGCATAAGTGATTCTTATGAAATGTCATTTGTACGATATTATGAATCTTGTGGGACTCTTTATGTGGTATGTAAGAGTTTAAAATGCTTAAATTATATTAATAACTTCAAAATTATAATCAAAATTTTTATGTTTTTTCTATACACAACTAAACATTTCACGAAATATTTCTTAATATCAATTTACTGAAATTACCTCAAAAAACGAAATCACAATCATTGGTTAGGAGAAAGTGTCTCTGGAAGATTTTTCAAACAAGGCATTGAGTTCAATTCATCGCATAGGTCAATATGACAAGAATAAACACTACAAAGTGCATGTGTATGTTTATGCAGATTAAGAATGTATCATGTGACCATCTGATTTGTAGTTCCATCACTGATTGGTGGAGAACAGAGTTGATTTTGATGATTGTTTCTTTCTTGTTTTTTTTTTTTTTTTTTTTTTTTCCATTTTCATATGGATTCTCTGATAATGCTATGAAATTTGCATTAATGGTTCCCAACCCCCCACACCCCCCAATAGTTACCAAGCAATACCAAAGTAATGTCTTGGAAAATAAATTATATGTTCTTTTCCAACATATATTCCTGTAAGGTATACCAAGCGCCAAGTGGATCCTTAGTTGAGGCTGTGTTTTCTCTTGGGTTATTGCAAAAGAGCTCAATACATGACATAGAAAATAATACAGGAAATGAAAAATCGAAGTGGTAACGCAAATAAAGATAACAACACTCAGTCCATCATGTTGAAGTCATACTCACATACACCAAATGCATAGACCTTCAAAGTTTTAACTTTCATTATCCTCATACTTCTGAAACCGGTTCCAAGGAGGACCTGAATCATGAAGTTAATATTAATCACTAAAATTTTGAAAGAACAAACAGGAGTAAAGACAATCTGTAAATATTAAAGGAAAATCTATGGATGGTAAACATTACACTGTAACCCATTTGTTGTTTCTTTTAATTGGTGCCACATTGTATATCAACAAGAACAATGTACAGAAAGGTATAGATAGCATTGCAACAGTGGAAAACATGAGGGGAGTAAAGGGCTAGGCAATACAAAAGGACAATTAGCAATGAAGAAAACAAGTCCTTGTAGCTCATAATGTGATGACAATTGAAGCATTCCATAAATAAAATTGAACCTTCTAATCTGCCCTTACATGAAGGCTTGGAGGAAAAGCTGTTTCATATATGAGGTTGAGTTTACTGAATGCATGTTGATACTCTTCAACTTTTTAATTCAATTCTACATTGATTTTTTCTGTTTTTGGAAAAATGAAGGGGGAGGAGCTTGGTACAATATACAAAGCTACTGCAACCAACTCTTCCAAAAGAATTACTTCCAAAAGCATTTGAACTCTAACAAACATACACCTGAAAACTATTAGAACTATCCAAATTTTATGTTCATTTCCACATATATTTGTCATGGCGTAAATGTGACAACATCTTTTCATTTTAGAAGTCAAGTGGTAGGACATAAGATACTGACCACAGAAGTCGTAGTCATATTATTTTCTCCAACAAAAATGTTGTGCAAAACTGTCGGGAACTCTATCCCTGTTTGAGGTTCAAGTGCCTCTGCTGTCCATTTTATTTGAGGGATTGAAAGATCAGCACATCCTTGAAGCTCACTTGACCGGGGTAACTGACCCCTGTGCCGATTGATCTGAACATCAGGAGTCTCCAGTTGCATGGCATGTAGTTTGGGGGATCTTTCACAAAAGCAATTTAGAACAAAGTCAACACTCGATTCTTTGGTGCATAAGAATAAAAAGTGAAGATATAAATCAACATCCTCCTAGGACTGAGTCGGGAGACGATGAAGATCTAAATTTTAAACAAAAAAATCACATCTTCAGATGGTGAAGAGGTGTTACAAGTTATTGAATGGTGGTAATAATGCGGCAGCCAGTGCAAGATCAGGAAGCGATGGAAGCTGTTGAAGTTCCTTCCCTAAGCGTGTGATTGCAGACCTCACAATCTTGCCAAGGTGCATCCATCCAGAAACATCCGATCTTGATCTAGAACCAGAATGCAACCCAATAGGTTTATGCTTAGAAGAGGTAATTTGCTTGGCTTGTTGCGAACATGTTCGATTTCCAGGTCTTGAATCAAGTGGATCGCCCAAAAAATCAGAAATAGAGCTACCTGTGAACCAAATAAGAGCAACTCCTGCAAACTTAGACATGCAACTAAAAGATTCTTGAAGAGCTAAGGTTTTAGTGACATGCAAGTTTCTGGAATGTTGGAGAGAATTGCCGACCAACGAAACAATCTGGGACACTAAATGACCGTTGAAGCGTAGAGGTAAAAGAGGATCTGTTTGAAAAATGTTTGAAGATCCTCCATCAACATCAACAAAAGAAAACCAATCGTCCTGCATGTTACGTACTGGTTGATCTACAAATCCAAGCCTGCCATTTATTGGGGTGCAAAAATTATTCAAATAGTTAACATAAGCAAGCTACAATATGTGACAAACAAAAATATGTTCACTAGTATAAAACATGAGATAATGAATTCTGAGTGATGCAAACTATGTTGTAAGACAAGAAAATATGACTACCTCCGATAAGGAAAGGATGTTCAGCCTCATGCTCCATTTAACATTTGACACGCATGACAAATAACATGTAAAACTTGCGCACAAGTGTGGAATGTTGTAGAAACAATGAAGATTGAGTAGGTCCTAATTCGATTTACACAAGAAACATTACACGTTCATCAACTTATCCATGTATCACAGTTTGACACCCTGAATCGTGATGAGGGGGGAGGAGGATGATGGTTACACCAGGTTGTCCCACACACTTGGGCAGTGTGAAGATTCTCAAGTGTAAATCTGCACTCTTTTAACACCAAGGCATTTTGAGCTCGACTGAGAAACAGGATTTGACACCTGTCAGGATCGAATAACTAATTTGAGCTAAAAAACGTTGATACCCCTATGGACGTGGTTAAAACTAAGGTGAGGACAATATGGGAGGTAGAAGAGTGGATTTATGGAATTGTAATCAGGAAGATTAGAAGAAGAATATAATGAATGACGAAGCATGCAGTCAAAAGAGGAGTAATAAAGGGATGCATTCTTGAGAACAAATTTTAAGCAATTGCAATTCATGATTATTAACGGAAAACCGCAAATTTGGTGTCTTAAAATGAGACGGGGAGCCTCTTTGAGCAAACAAACAATCTTCTACCTTGGCATCAATGATCAATGCTTCCCAAACAATTTCCCGTGAGACCAAATAAGAGGTGATATGAATCAGCATGGTATGAAAATTGCAATATTATCATCTCATCAATTCATTCATAAAAACTTGCTCTTCAGAATCAAACCCGAGAAAGAAAGAAAGAGCATTTAATTTAAAACAAACAAACATAAGGAAATGAAATTTGATTCAACATATCTAGAGAAAGGGTTTATGAAGATGAAAAGTGAAGCAATCAAAATATACATGATCTTAGAATCGATCATGATGCATAACAAGCAATTTGGTAGATAGAAAGTAGTAAGAATGAAAAAGGGAGGAAACGAACCTTAGGAGGGAAAGTTGGAGGAGGCTGGCTTTGAGATTCAATGGAATTTAATGAATGAGAGGGAGAGATGTGTGTTATAATCGTGGGAATGCAAATGCGCTTACTCTCTACGTTAGAGAGAATAAGTTAGGGAGAAAAAAAAAAAAGAAAAAATAGCGTAATGACATTAAATACCCTAAACCCAAACCTCCGTCTTCCGTCTTCCGTCTTCTTGAGAGATTATTCCATTCATACTCCTCCTCCTCTTCCTATGTATTGTATATAGTTTGGTGGTCGATACTTGAGATTAGAATGTCTTAATTAGAATAATATTCTATTTTAGAAAATATTAGCTTGTTTTGAATTAGAAATTATTGTTTGATTAGAATTATGTTTGAATTCAATTAGAAAGTATTATTTTAGGGAATATTAGCTTGTTTTGAATTAGGAGTTATTGTTTGATTAGAATTAGGTTTGAATTTAATTAGGAAGTATTATTTTTGTTTTCAGTTATAAATACATATGATGTAATAGAATTTAGGCAAGCAATACAAGTTTTTATTTTAGTTTATTGGTGGCTGATCCTCAATTAAAGGATCTAGGTGGTTTGATCTCCAATCAAAAGGTCAAGGTCTCTATTAATATTCCATGTGTTGTTTACTGCAACCGTCAACATTGTGGTGGACCTCCCGCCATCACTACACCTCGCTTCATTTGTTTTTTCGTATATAATAATTTCTTCTTTCTTTCCACCTATTGCCTTTTTTTTTTTTTGCCATGTTAGTTTGTTGGTTCCCAATCACAGAAACATTTATTTAAACATAAAAATAAAAAGGAGGAGATTTGATTATAAGCTTACCTGAATCTATTTTTCCAACTTGCAATGGCTTGAAAAACTTTAGTAAGATGGTCTTTTTGCTCTTTTCTTCTTGGGGCTATATCGATAAGTAATATCATCCGGCCTAAAACTCGCCATCAGAAAAATATTCTTTATTTCCCCCAAACAAAATAATTTCCACAATTTTTAGAAAAAAAGACCCAAAAATAGAATAGAATAGAGATCATAAATTACATTCTCTTCATCATTTACTCTTAGGGTCTGTTTGATTAACCATTTTTCATGAGAAGTGGAATCTATTTTCCTCGTTATTTAGATTTGTGTTGTGTGGTTGTCTATTTACTGATAGAAAATCGATTCTCCATGAACTGTTTTCCCACTACTCATGGAAATTTAAGTCCGAAGGGGAGCCATAATCAAATTAACAAAAACAGTTTCAATTTTCATGTTAGTTTTCCATGCAACCAAACTGACCCTTAGAAATTTTTGTGGAAAGTTTTCCCTTTGAACCCAACACTTCCCTAAATTTTGTTTGGCACTTTCATGGAAAGGGGCAGAGAATTTTTATTTTTTTTAAAAGGGGATCACATCCCACGGTCTCGATCCCATTTCGTCCCAATCTTGAGTGGGATGGGATCCAGATAATTTTAATCCCATCCCGAAATTATTTATTTCATATTTATTATTAATAATTTCAATCAAACTATTTTCTAAAGGAAAGTTTATGATGTGTTGAAATTAAATCATAACATCTAGGAAATTTACTTGGTACTTTTTATTTAGATAAAAACTTCAATTTGGAAATTTTAGGTCAAATACAATCCATAAAAATTTATGTTTTTCACATTTTAGATTGGTTATAGGACAATTATTCTTATAGAAAAATAAAGATAAATGATGGTTTGTTTTTGTTTTTGTTTTGCACTATGAGTTATATGAACATTTGGTTAGTGTATCACACAAATGATGTTTAACATAAAAAAAAATTGTAAGTTCATTGAACCATAAATTTTATATGATATTTAATATTTTTACAATAAAGTTATATATACATAAATTGGTATTGTTGGTGTTTGAGCAATGTGAGATGAAACTATTTTGTTATTCTTCATTAGAGGATATTTAGTACATATTCATCACGTCCCGAACCCCTTTGAGATGGGATGAGTTCTATCACGTCCCGATCCCGAACAAACAAGATGGGATAAGGATGAGGTCCATCCCGTCCCATCCCATCCCATGCCCACCCCTAATTCAAATAGCTTGTAATCAAAGTTTGTGCAGTCTTACCGTCTAAGAGAGATTTAAAGTGGGGTTTTGGAATGAGTATAGGGGTCTTTAGTTTCGATTTAGGGTTGCATATTAGTGTTGCAAAGAAAAACGTCTTGGTAAGTGGGTAACCAATTAACTTTATTCGGTAGCTCTAACCAATGACAACATGGGCTACTTACTTAATTCACATCGATTATATAGAATGAAGTTTGAATTCATCACATAAACTCCATTGGTAGGTTCAAGATTAACAAGAAAAAAATTGATATAAGTTGTAACGCATTTTCAGTAGGAAGGACATCAAGGGGTTTTCGAGAGTTTTCTGATAGAGTTTTCCGGTTGTCTGAGTTTCAACTGCAAGCAAACTCGAATTGAACTCTATCTTTCCCGCTCCTTATCGATTTTCAACCCTCTTTCTATCGATTTAGATTTCCCTTCATTTTTCTATCTATCCAATAGTTTTTTATCACCATTTTCCCCTGTTAACCCAGTTTGAAGCATATTCCATCTTAGTGACCCTCCTTATTATTCCATTCTTCTTCCTCTTTCCTTGGTAATTCCCCAGCCTTGCTTCTGTAATTGGTTTATGTTTTCTCTTTGTTTGTATTGCAGGTCTCAGGCGTGATGTGGTCTCCATCGTCTCAGCTTCATTACATCAAACCTTACATACTTACAATCATGAAATCCCAACCCGGCTATCCACCTACAAGCAGGGGTGGGCATATAAGACCAAAAAATCGGACTGATCGGGCCAATCCGGTCCGGTTATTTTATTGTTATTTTAATAATCGGTCCTAAACTTGACCTTGCCCGGAATGCTCAGTTCGGTTCTCGGTTTCAAATCCACTCCTTCTCCGTAGGTCTAGGCTTTGTTTCAGTCACAATCCACTCCTTCTCCGTCCCTCTTCATTTTTGCCTCCTCCTTTCCGCCTCTCTGCTCGACTGAAAAACAACATGAAATGGTCGAAGAATGATGATCATCTGAGCTTCTCTTTCAGCTTCGGGGACTAACTGAGGTTGGAACCACTCCTTATTGTAGATTGGTGATGCAGCCAAGAACCATATCCAGATCAGAACTAAAACATTTGAAAGTAAGATTGATGACTTTGTCACAAGGGAAGGGTGGTTGAAAGTTGAAACTTTGCTTCATCTCTGTAGTTTTTCCTGATTATGGTTTTTGGTAGATCAATCTGTGACAATGACTTGAAAGGGCATGAATTTTCAAAGGCCCTAATTAGACTCTAATGGGGGTCTAAGGAGCTGTGACCCAGTTTTTTATTTGGGAGGCTCCTTGTTCCTGAGCTCCTCAACTGCTTCACAGAGAATGTTCTTGAATTGAATTGCTTGCTTAGCATATAAATGGCAGCCCCCACGGTAACATAGGACCTTGGGTGCAAGGCAACCAATGGCACCAACTTTGACACTGTTGGGCAGAACAATTCAACCCTTGTTTTTCCACTCCAACTTCCATTACTAGTGCTCATCATCACCACAAACCAACAACTTAATTGTATATCTCTACTTTTTCTTCTTCAAAATAAATATTTGTTGTTTCAGTGTGTTATAGTCTCGTCTTGGCTCTTGCAACTGTCAAAATCTTCTTGGCTTTGGCAACTATGAAATGCTTCCAAGTTATAATCTTCTTCTCTCACAAAAAAAGAAAACCAACAGAACAAAAACAGAAATTTCTAGCCTTCTCTAGAATAGTCACAATCTTTACTATCGGGCTGGGTTGTCTGGGATTGAGGTATTAACCAAAAAGTAATAACCCAAGGCCTAATTAACTTATAATTGTTGTTGGATTTGTATTGCAAAGCCCAAAGTCAAATTGAGGTGAAACATTTCGGTCTTATTCAAGACCGAATCGAAATTTTGGTTAACCAAAACCCAGGTTAACCGGGGTCATCGAGCCAAGCTCGGTTAGTAAAATTTCGGGCTTTAAAATTTCAGTCCAATCCTCTGTTTGGGCTAAACGGTCCTAGGATTTCACTCTAGGGGGGCGAAATGACAAAGTAATATTTGTCAATAATATTAATTTACTAAAATAACCTTTTTTCAAAAAAATTTAAGTGGCAAATTTAAATACTACTATTTACTTTCTTTTGTTAATCCATAAAATAAGATATTGTATTACTCACAAGAGATGGGATCGGTGAAAGGAATTCACCTCGCCAATTTACAAAAAATGTTATTTATAAATTGCAACTATGCAACTCATACGTACAAAAAGTATTATCTATAAAGGAATGTCCTTATAAATACCCTTCAAAACACCTACTATTTCTTTCTAACCATATCATTTAATCACATTTTTACAAATATTCACGTCGCAATCTCATGTTCTGGAATTGTTGCATGATGGTTTCATTTTCAATGGTATCCAAAATATCACTTTCAATATATGTCACCAAACAATCATTCATCCAATCATTTTCCATTCAATTCTTTAGGCGACTCTTCACAATATGCATAGCTGAAAATGTCATTTCAACAGTAGCATTGGGAACAGATAGAATCAATGATAACGTGATGAGCAAATAAACCATAGGATATATGACATCCTTTTTTGTTTCAACCATCTTTTTAGCAACACCACCTATACCAATTATATTTGAAAATTCACTATTTGATCGCACATCCATGATATAAGTTTTCAGTTGATCTTGAAGCACCATCAAATCAAAATCTGAGAAATCCATTGGATAAAATTGAGCAAGGCGGATCAACTTCTGGTAGTCAAATGCTGAAAAGGAATTGTTTGGACTTAAGCATGTCATACACAAAAGTAACTCTGTATTCACCTCATCAAAACGATAATTGAGCTCTTGAAACTGCATATCTATGCACGTATAAAATAATTCAGCTCGATAGTGATGGATATTTGTAACTACTTCTTATCTACGCCGTGATCGCCCCCGAGGCACAAAGTCATCATCCATTCGAGGAACGGTGATATTATGTTTCCCACAAAATGAAGATACATCAGCAATGAGTGAATCTCATTCATTTTCTCTCATCAATAGGAACATTTGCTTAGATATTTCAACGAGAATGATGGCATTCACAATGTCTTGATCTTTTTTTTGCAATGATTTTGAAAAATCATTGGTAATTCCTAATACATCCACTAGAACATATTTGTTTTAAGCGGCGCTTCTAAAAGCGCCAGCATAAGAAAAAATGTGTCGGCGTAGATCATTGCCAACATTTTATAAAGCGCCGGAAATAGTATGTGCCGACAAAGGATTAACGACGTTTTATATGAAGCGCCAGTTAAAATCTTCATATACGGCGCTTTTTAAACCGCCATAATAGCTTATATAAGCGTCGATAAATAAATGGATATGTCAATTCCCCTTTGGATACAAACGTCGTATTTATAACTTTGTAATGGCGCTTTAAAGCGCTGATAAATAATTTTTGCGACGCTTTGAAAGCGCCGGTTATGTTAACAAACCTGCATAATATATATATATATATATCAGTTTTCAGGCAGCTCAATCTGCATCAATAAAAATGTTGATTCCAACTAAAATAAATATATTGAAAGCATTAAATTTAAAACTTATTGCCAATGTGAATCTGCCATGAACCCATCTTTGACTCACTGTCAATCCTATCAACAACATACGTTTCACAGAAAATATAACAAATAAAATAGCAACACAAGGAACATAACCCTTTAATATATTTATAGGTAAAACAATATGTTCAACCATGGAAAGTTTGTAAGAAGAACATATACCACATTCTCCTATAACAGCATGACTAATCCAAAAAAGTTAGAAATAAAATAGGATCCTTTGTCTTAACCATCATGTAAGAAAAACCAACATCAGTGAGCTCTGCATCCAGATATATATACATCCAAGTATAGCATATCGGCAGCCACTTCAAACATGTAGACAACAATTAATAAAATTAACAATTATACTGGTGGAGTTGAACCAAAACTCAGTTGAAGCTTTGCAGCTCTCTAGCTAATTAACCATAGAGATTTCAATAGCAAAACTCGAAATTATTGTAGGAAAAATCAACAAATATGAAAACAACTATTGTCACTGATGACGTACAAAACACATCCTAGTTATTATCACTTTAAAAAACTCACCGCTAATGTGTCAGATCCACCATTGTTTTGATCAATCGGTCTCTTCAATGCTTGCATCATCATTGCCATATCATCCTTCATTTTATTCATTTCATCACTGGCCACTTTCTTGTAGTATGTCAACTTTTTTTTTGCTTTCACAGCCTCTTTCCTTGCAATCTCAATCTTTCGCCTTGCTTCTTCTGCAGCTTGAGATCCAAAGCGACTACTCGTGCCGTTTTCAGATGTTGGCGTGACCCCATGTCCCCTACAACGTACACGTCTAGGTCTGTCTGGCCCGAATACTTGAGCGAAAATGCGGTCGTCATCTAAGGAGTTTAATCCCTCCTCTTGTTCCACAGTAAGATTTCGTATCTCTTCCTACATTTAGATGCACATTTAGTTAGTGAATATGGAATATAAATGGTAATGGATACCAACATTTATAAATTGAAAAAAAAAACTGACTGCCTTTCTTTGAGTGAATACATCCGAATATGATCCATCTTTGCCTGTATAAGCAAGCTCAAACATCTTAATACGAGATGGGCGAACTCATGTCCTTTTCATCTGGCAACAATAGAAAACGTACACAAATGAGTAACTATATTTCTACTAAGTTGATATTCAAACCCAAAATCTCAAACATTTTGTACTTAACCTCTTCATCCTCAATTATGGCGAAGGATTTTCTACCTGCACGGTGAAGCATTTGTTGTATGTCACACCTATCTTTATTCTTATCACACAATTCCTGAATTTATTAAAAACGGATTTGAAAAACCATGTCATCAAAATGAAGTATGCATATATAATGTAAAAACTGTTGAATAATAACAGCATGAAAGGATTTGTAAAAATTCTTGAATAATAACAGTATGCATATATAATGTAAAAACTGTTAATAGCAGGCATTTGTTTTCTTCAAATTCTTTGAAATTTTCTCATATTAGACGAATGAATTGATTGCAGTATCTCTGTCAGCACAACTCAAACCTGTGTATCCATGTTATTTGTGACTAGGGCTGTAAAATGGCTATAATCATGCATGACAGATGACAGTTATGTTGTATGTACATATGAATAACAATGATATAGTGTAAGACATCTTACTCCAGAAGACTTCCCATAATTTTCTAATGTAGTGTAATCAAATATATAAGCTCAAGGAAATTACTCAATGTCAATATATGGAGTTGAACATTTATTTAAAGTTTTAAGACTTATTTTTTAGTGTCCCACCATCATATCTCCTATGACTGATTCTGTGTATAGACACATTCTGTATGTATTTGTTTCATTACAATCTTATCTGCATCATGTTTTCATTGAAAGATCATATTTGCCACTTTTTCCATCATATGTAGAATATATAAATGTTTTGTATACTTTCAATTGTCTTTATAAGTTAATATGTATGCTGTCACTTCTTAGGCGAATGAGAACTTGGTAGTGTGTTTTCCAAAGGAAAAAGCATGGTGACTGAAAGTGAACAGAAAAGTTACTCCAATGAGGATCAATCATTGCTCAAGGACTCTGGTTGTGTACACATGGAAAGCAAAGGTGTTGTTATTGAAAGACAAGATCAAAGTTTATCTAATAACGATGAACTGGTATTCAAGGTATGCGGTTGTGCATATACCAAGGGAAAAACCACAGTTATTGGAAGCAAACAGAGAAATTCTACTAATGAGGATGAATCACTAATCAAGGGGCCTGGTAGTGTATGTGATGACAAACACAGTTTGTGAAAGTGAAGTGGGGAGTTCATTTAACAAGGATGAACTGCCATTCGAGGTGACCAAAGGCAGAAAAACAAAAAAAAATTAAATTTAAAATTAAAAATTAAAAATTAAAAATTAAAAATTAAAAATTAAAAATTAAAAATTAAAAATTAAAAATTAAAAATTAAAAATTAAAAATTTAAAATTTAAAATTTAAAATTTAAAATTTAAAAATAAATAAATAAATAAAAATAACTAATGAAAGGAAACAATAAGAGGGTTTCTCTAGGTTGAGTAGCTTGAGTGTGCTCTATGACAGGCTGAAGCAAGAGTAGCATTGACCTGAAGCAGAAATTTTGTTGGAACTCAAACAATCTGAAAATTCTACAGAGAAAAATATTGGAGACGAAAAAAAATATATATTAAACAATCTGGGCAGCAATCGCCCATGTTTTGGGTACTGTTTGCAGGAATTTTCTGGGCAGCAAGCGCCCCTGTTTTGGACGATGTTTGCAGGGATTTTTTGGGCAGCACTTGCCACTGTTTTGGATGTTGTTTGCAGGGTATTTCTGGGCAGCAATTGGCCCTGTTTTGGGCGCTGATTGCAGGAATTTTCTGGGCAGCAAGCACCCCTGTTTTGGACGATGTTTGAAGGGATTTTCTGGGCAGCATTTGCCCCTGTTTTGGACACTGCTTGCAGGCATTTTTAGAAAAATAACTTAAAACCAAAAAAGCACAGACTCTTCGAAAACTTGTCGTATCCGTGTCTGACACGTATACGACACACGACACTCGCTCGACACGTGTCGGACACATGGTCAACGTGTCGGCAGGTGTCAGACACTTGGTCAACGTGTCGGACACATAGTCAATGTGGTCAACGTGTAGGACACGCCTCCGACACACCCGAAACTTGGTCAGGACACAGTCAAGACTCGAAAATCAACTTTGTTTTATTTTTTACTTTTAGATGTTTGCAAATAACCACATAATATAATGATTGTTGATCCATCTAAAGTGAATGACTATTTCAATTGCCATTAAAGACAAATAGGGCAAAAAGTAATCATGTCGGCGTGTCGTGTTTGTATCCGACACGATGCGGGTGTCCGTATCCGTGCATCCTTACTTAAAACAAGGGTTCTTTTAGTTTGGCTAATATATTCTAATCAAGTGTGATATTATCTCAAGGTTTAGGTACATACCTGAACCTTTGACGTTCCCCAATGTTCTTTTATCAACCATTTTCAATTAACTTCTTTTACAAATGGTGGTCGATTTTGAAGTCGTTCTTCATTTGTCTCATGTATATCGTAATAGTCCTTCTTCAATTCAGATCGGTAGTCCCTCCATTTTTTTCTCATTTCCTTCATTAACAACTTCTTTTTTTCTGAATCATCCCCTATGTCGAACTTCTCCTGAATAAAAGAGCAAATTTGATCAAATCTAGCATATGTGACCAATATATATACACATATATTATAATGATAAGATACGTACCAATTCCGACTCAAGCATTTTGGCCTTTACATCTTTGTCAAGTTTTCTCCATGACGGAGCAGCAACAGATGTAACTTGCTTGTTCCGAACGACAATTCCCTATTGAGACGCAAATAATGGCATGTGCTCTCCTATTACTCGATGTCTGTCATCAAATTCCAAACTCAGTTTTGTTCCTTTTGGTAGACTTGCTACCTTTTGTCCCATTGCTCGTCCACGTGGTTTCCTATTCCCTGTGCTACCTATGTAAAGGAAATTATTAATGTTAAAAATTTTAATTTTAAGTACAATTTCTATAAAATAAAATAAAAATGGAGCTTATATTGTTTAGAGTGAGTAAAAATACCAAAAGAACTTGACCCAATATTAAGGGAAGACTCCTCTGAATGGAATGGGGTGACATATCAATTCTCGATGGTCGTGGCGTCATACCTGAAAAATGCACAAAAAGTGAGCTAGTGTCATAACATAATAATAATACATTATAACATTTGATGACTATTCAATTACCATAGTTCAAACATCAACTCTTTTTTTTTATTTTTTATTTTTATTTTCTGACAATGAAATTGTTTCCATTGGCAAATTAGCTATATTTCATGCAACAACATGATCAACATCATCACTTAGTGCACAAGTGATTGATGTATCCCCTGGTACTAGGGGTTGCAATGCCTCTGTTTCATCAACGGTTGTCTCGTCTTCATGTTCCGGCACGCCATAAAATTCACGTGGTGCAGCTTTTGTCACAACTAGCCATCTTGATCTTGCATTGTCTCTAACATAGAAAACTTGTTCGCACTGGCTTGCTAAGACGAATGGTTCATTTGTTTGAAGTGTTCGTTGGGAATTAACACTTACAAAACCATGTTTATCCTTTTCAATACCTCATTCAGGGCTGTAGATATTTCTCCAATCACACTTGAACAGAACAACCTGGGAAGCACGGATTCGCGGAAAAACCCTGCCGAATACATGAAAACGCGAGTCGGATACGGATACGCGTGCGATTCGCGTCGGATACGCACTCGACACGTGGTCAACGTGTCGGTCAACTTGACCTGGTCAGGATACGGTCCGGATTCGTTTGCTAATTTTTTTTTTTTTTTTTCAGATCTTTATACGATCGGACGGTCAGGATCAAAAGCCCTAATATAAAACCTAAATCTCGATTTTTCCTTTTGCTATTGCCTGCGTTTTCAAACACACAGAGAGCGAGGGGAGGCGAGGAGGCAAGGAACCGAGGTGAGGAGGCGATGAACCAGAGGAGGCGAGGCGAGGAGGCGAGGAACCAGAGGAGGCGAGGCGAGAAGGCGAGGCGAGGAGGCGAGGAAGGAGGCGAGAAACCAGAGGAGGCGAGGAACCGAGGAAGGAGGCGGACGACTCAGGCGAGGAACCGAGGACCAGGTTCGTCTCTCTACTCTCTCACTCGACTCTCACTGTTGGTGTTTTACTGTTTTGTGTTTTGTTGGCAAAAAAAAAATCTCAATGACTCTGCGACAAAATGAGATGGAGAAATCAATATCATCTAACAATGGAAGTGAGCATCTAATGTTCGTGTTCGTCTCTCCATCTCATTTCGTCTCTCTTGCTTCTTTTTTTTTTTTTTTTTTTTTTTGTGTCCTACTGAGATTCCTGTGGAAGTGGTCATTGATGGTCTTTATGATGTGGTGATTCTGATGATGATGTTTGTTAGTGTGTGTTTGTGACATTGATTATTTGTGGCAATAGTGGTAATGGTGTTCTTAGTTAATACTTAATAGTGAACATGGTTGTTGTTGTGGTACCGTATTTACATAGTGCTTGCATTGCTTGTTTGAAGGAAACATGCAGAGATCAAAGATTAAATCTAGTGTCAAGTTATTTGTCCAATTTTTTGCGCATTTTAAACAACATTTGTGAAACTGTGTTTCATTTTGCCTGGACAATTGTTTTATGGATTAAAAAAAACCATGTAATTAATTTTCTAAAGTTTGATATAAAAATATAAAAAAAACCATGTAATTAATTGTTTTATGGATTATGACATTATGTTAATAATTTTTTAATAAAATATAAAAATATAAATAAGATTTGATTGACGTGTCGCCGAGTCCCCGAATCCTAGTTTTTTGAAAATTGCCGAGTCGCCGTGTCGTATCCGTATCCGATACGACGCGCGTACCCGAGTCCGTGCATCCTAGAGAACAACACGATTTCCTCCTAAATATTGCAATTCAACAACGTCAATAAGAACTCCATAATAATTCAATCTATCGACTCCATTATCTCCATTAACAACCACATCACTATTTTGTGTTTTTAACCGAGCTTCCTGACTTTTCGTGTGGAACTTAAATCCATTGACAACATAACCATTCCATGACAATACTAATTTGTCAGGACCACGAGCTAATGGGGGCAACTGTTCAACTGATTCTTCACTAGTTGTTCGAACATAATTCAACCACCTATACAATGAAAAGTACCAATTATGTTATGAAAAATATTCTTAGTATAATTGTCGACGATGAATAAGGTCTAAGTTCCTTGAATGTGTATGTTTCAAGATTTCTCTATGTTCCTTGCAAATAAGTAACATATGTTAGATAATTTGGTGACCTAAAAACACACAAGTAGTATAGATGGTTATTTTTTACTCAATAAAAGGTGTCACATCTTCACAATTTTGTAAGATGTACCAGTGTGCTTGGGTCCATTCTTCCATAGTTAACTCTTTTACAACTGACTTTCCCAAAGCACGTCCCTTTGTTGCAAATATAGAAAACTCACCTTGATGTTGGTCACCAGAGCCATCAAAGTTCCTAGGAACTTGATTAAACTTTGTTTCTATATCATGCAAGTGCCTTGAACAAAAATTCATACACTCTTCTAGAATGTAACCTTCAGCAATTGCTCCAGTCAACTTTTGTTCCAGACATATGACTTCAAGGTGTGCAAGTACCTACATTTGGAATTATAAGTATAGCTCTCAAACAGGGCCTACTTGTGGGTACTTGCAACAACGAAAATATATGTACCTCTCAGTGGGATACATCCAACGGTATTGAACAGGACCAGCAATCTTGACTTCTTTTGCCAAGTGGATCGGTAAGTGTACCATCACATCAAAGAATGATGGTGGAAATAACATCTCTAAATGACACAACGTAATTGCAGCATTCCTTTCTATTCTCTCTAGTTCCTCAACTCGAAGAGATTTTAGCTTAAATCAACAAATAAACTACTCAAACCGATCAAGGCATCACACACATCATCTGGCAATATGCCTCGAATAGCAAGTGGAAGTAGTCGTTGGAGAAGAACATGACAATCATGACTTTTTAGGCAAATTAACATTTTTTTCTTTTAAGTTAACACATCTGGATATGTTTGAAGAAAAACCATCTGGAACCTTGATATCTTTCTAGATTTGTAGCACACGACTCTTCTCATCGGATGACAAAGTATAACGGGTGGGAGGGAGTAAATAAGTGTTCTCATCTTTCTTAATTGGATGTAACTCTTCTCTAAGTTTTAATTGTTGCAAATCCAAATGGGAATTGAGATTATCCTTTGTTTTTGTCGAAACTCCTAACAATGTTGTAATCACATTATCACACACATTTTTCTCAATGTGCATAATATCTAGATTGTGACGAATTAGCAAATTTTTCCAGTACAGAAGATTAAAGAATATACTCTCTTTTTTTCCAATTATGATGCCCGCTTCCCTCGGCTTGTTTCTTCCCCTTACCAAATGTTATTTGTTCTACGTCTTGCATTTGCTCGAGAATATCATCACCTGACATAAACAACGGTGGAGGTCTTGGTTCTTTGTTGCCATCAAAGTTGTGTTTGTTATCACGCCATTTATGATCCAGTGGCAAGAATCTTCGATGACACATATAACATTGTTTCTTTCCATACACTAATCTCTTCAAACATGTCTCCACGTTACAAACTAGGCATGCTAAACGTCCTTTAGTGCTCCATCCTGAGAGAACTGCATAACTTGAAAAGCCACTAATAGTCCATAACAAGGTTGCCCTCATTTGGAAGGTTGTCTTATTAGATGCATCAAATGTATCCACGCCTTCTTCCCATAATTTTTTTAACTCATCAATTAATGGTTGTAAGTAAACATCGATGTCATTTCCAGGAGCTCTCTCTCCTGGAATAAGTAGAGAAAAAATCATATTTGTTTGTTTCATGCATATCCATGAGGGCAAATTATATGGTATTAGAACAACGGGCCACATGCTATATGATAGACTCATGTTGCTGAACGGATTGAAGCCATCACTTGCCAATCCAAGTCTCACATTTCTCGGTTCAACACTAAAGTCAGGATACAATTGATCAAAATTTTTCCAAGCCTCTGAATTTGCAGGATGTGCTAGACTGTCATCTCTAATACAGTTATCATGGTGCCACTTCATTTCAGAAGCAATTTTGGAAGACATGAACATTTTCTAAAGCCTTTGTTTTAAAGGAAAGTGATGCAAAATCTTTCGTGAGACTCGTTTCCTCCTATTAGAATATCCAGTAGACTCCTCATCATCATCATTATCTCCACAATCAATTTTTTTCATCTCGATTCTCCACAAGTTGGGCAATACTCTGAGCAAGCATGTTCTTTGCTAAATAAAACACAATCATTGATGCACGCATCTATCTTATCATATGAATGCCCAAGATCTTGAAAAATCTTTTTTGCCTCCTAGTAGGACTTTGGTAGCGTCTCACCTTTAGGAAAAGCCTTCTTTAACTCCTTAAGCAACATGGTAAAGCCTATGTTATTCATTCCCCCAACACATTTAATATGTAAAAGTTTTAAAATGAAAGACAATAAAGAAATTTCAAACCTAGGATATATGCTAATCTTGGCATTTTGAATGCCCTCAAAATTCTTTCAGCCTCATTTTGTGGTACAGTACTGCTAGTAGTCTCCATCTCATATCTTTGGTCTCTGACATTCTCATGATTAAACCCTGGTAAAGTATCCGCTATCAACTCGTCTATTTCATCACATTCAACCTCATTATCAAGCTCTAAATCGTCATCCTCACTGCTTGTGGTAGCATGTCTATCTTCACCATGATAGTCCCAATATGTGTACCCACAAAGTATGCCACTTATGATCAAATCTTCTCTAACTTCTTCCCTTGTCTTAAGACGACCATTGAAGCACTTTCTATATGGGAAAATATGAGGTTTCCAGATTTTGTGTGCTGAAACGCAAAATCAAGAAATGTTTCCACTCCTCTTATATAGTTGGGGTCTAAACGATTCCCAATATCCATCCAACTTTTGTCCAACGTGGCCATTAAATCCTTATCTTGTTTTTACATATCAAAGTGAAAGCGAAAAAATGAAGTAAAATAAAAAGGAGATAAATGTATAGAAAGGAAAGGATTACTCAAATTTGAAACAATCAAGGATAAATATACCTGATCTCAGTAGAAAATCCAGATAATTGTTCTATTGGATAACAGAGAACGACTTTTGCTTTAACAAATAACCTAATTGGCTTATCTTCTCCAGGCCGCCTTTGTTTCCTGCATTATCCAATAACAAGGGTTGAAGTGAATATGTAGAGCTCATGAAAGCAACAATCGATAGATTATGAACCACGCAAGATCGGACAATATTATTTTAAATTCCAATGAAACCTAAACTTATGCAATTACAAGTAATTATCTTGGTGTCATTCATCTTGAACCAAATCAACTCTATCATATTCGATCACAAAAGATGACCCCTCCTCTTCTTATAATTGATTAGCTTTTGTTATGAATTTACAAGCCAACTGATTTACAGCCCAAAGTTGATGCAACATTTTAGATCCATCACATTGTAGAAATCGAAGTATCAAACTCAATTTACAAAAAAAAAAAAACTCTAAATTCAGCTGAAACAATAGCCCTTGAACTGTTAATAATTTTTTGTATGCTAGATCACATATTGATTTCGAGGAGTGTTGTTATTTGTTGGTGGTATCTTTCAGTTGGTTGTTGGATTACTTAAGTTATTGGCTGTTTGTACATTTCTTCTCCCTAAATCAGCTTGATTAATCATTATTCAGCGCTACTACCTGGATTTGCACTAAAATCTCATGCCTGCATACTTTTTTTGTGAGAACATTCTCTGCAATTTGTTGCTTTACAAAGTTAATCAACGCTAAAATGATTTTTGGTTGTACTGCAGACCATGTGTAGTAAGCACAGAAAAGGTTGTGGGTTCCCAAGCTATGGACATTATGTTGTGGGTTCCCAAGCCATGGACATTATGTACATTGGCACATACAAGCCGACACAAGAATATGGTGTATTTTGTTGTTACTTAATGTTGTGTTTCTCTTAACTACTGTCAAGCAAGTGAACCGACAGGAATAGTGTACGTTGCAACTCCTCTATTGAACATTGTTGGTTATTTGATGAAACAGCTGAATGAATTGTTAAAAGTAAAGAATGTTGTTTCATAGTATGTCACAGGAAATCCTCTTTTCTTTACTAGCTTTCAATTATTCATCTCAAGAACATTGATACTCCTATAACCAAATCTCTACTTGTCCACCTAACATTCAATTCGACAAAGGTAACCTGCACTATTGTTCTTGTGTATTCAGTTTCATCTCTTAAACACATCATTTTGTACGAATACAATGTTTCATAACGATCTAGTACACAACAAAACTTGATCACTGTGCATCATGAGATTGTTCCAATTGCTATGGACTCGTCGTGGAATAAACACAAACATTCTCTACAGCATTATTAGTGGTTGAAGGTATGAGAATTGCACTAGCCATTACTCATAATAATGCAATTCCTACCTCTACCCAGACGACATCCCATGTGAGATAGAGAATTAAAACACAAACATCATCATCAAATTAGTATCTTCCGTGAACTAGTCAACCAACCACCGAATCACTTGTATCTTCCGTTTTCATATGATAAACAGTTACATATACACCATAGAAATTAGTAACAAACTGTTTAAAACTTAAAATTGTTGCAAATGCTCAGAAGAAATTTGAAAGAGCACCTACATTTACTGAATTATATTTTAGAACATAGAATCAATTATGAACATCCCAATTAAACTTACACTTAAACTTACGGGGATACAACACAAAAACTGATTACTTAGACCTACTAGGTTCAACTGCACTTACTAACTTTGGCTCACTAGGGCCAAGCTTTAGCTCTCAAATGTTGCATTGAGCAACTTAACTCCAACTTCAACCGATCCAAAAAATGTCACTTCCATGATCAATATTAACTCTTAGTGAAAGACCCAAATTATAAATAACAAAGAAGAAGAAAGAACTGCAAAATAAATCAGTAGTAGAAGGAATGAAAAAAAAAATCATACCATAAGCTTGTATTTGTGGTTGGTCTTTACAACCGAAATGTTGTGTGATTGATTCTCGATAGCCAACTTGTCTTTCCTCCCAATAGTATTGTATTATACTGAAAAATGAAAAGAGAGCAACAATAACCCACATTAACCAAAACCCTAAAACAACTTCCACTTCATCCATGAAGAACCCCATGAAACACGCGCACACAGAGAGAAAGGATGGATGGGGGTGTTGTTTCCATTCGATTTCAGCGCGTGAATGAAAAGCTTATTGTATGATTTTTTACACAAATGTATAAAAACAGAGAGAGAGGAAGTGAAACGGCGAAGAGATGAGAAAGGGGACTGACCGTGGAGAGAGGACCGAATCAATTTCGAGTCGCTTGCTTGAAGTCACTTCAATGGCGATTCGATTTCGAGTGGAGAAGAAGCATTTGCAAATTCGATTTGGGGAGGAGCAGGAATGAGGGAAGGAGGTGGGTTTATTTACCACTTTTACGGCATTTTTACAAAAATGGTTTTTATGTCATTAGCGGGAAGCGTTCGCGTGGCGCTTTTTTTGTTATTTATCGGCGCTTCCCAACATCAACGTCGGTATTGCATACGGTTTCTTTAATTAAACGGTGTTGTAGTTAGAAGCACCGGTAATGTTAAGCATCGGCGGCGTTTTTGTAAGAACTCTGCTTTGAAAGTGCCATTTTAGAATGTATTTTTTGTAGTGATCCTTCATCATATGTAAAATCAGGATAAAATCAAAACATTGTATTGATTCTAGTAAAACACAAGTTTCACCCCTTTGTTCTGAGCTGGTGCCATCTTCAACAACAATCTCAAGTACATCTATCACCGAAGAAAACATAAAAATCAACCTTATTATTGTAGTATAATGAGAACCCCATAGAGTATCACCGACTCGTATGAGAGTTGTCTCTTGGTTCAACCCTTTACCAATTGAAAGTTCACCGCTATTGAGTTTCTCAATAAAGTCAATAGTTTATTTATCTTGAAGAATATCTTTGCGTTTGCGTGAAACCCCAACAATAGTCACTGTTGTAGAAACTAAGTTAAAGAATAATGCGATCCAAATATGGTTTTTTTGCGACATGTACAAGTGTCAGTTGAAGCTGATGTGCAAAACAATGGACATAAAATGCAGATTGGTATTCTTTCATAACCAATGTTTTAAGTCTGTTGAACTCACCTTGCATATTACTGGCCCCATCGTAACCTTGTCCACGCAACCTTGTTATGCTCAAACTATACTTTGAAAGAATTTTTTCTAGTGTCGTCTTCAGTGAAATTGTGGTTGTATTAGAAACATGAGTTATACCTAATAATCGTTCAATAACACACCCCTTTTTGTCCAAAAAACGCAAAACAACTGCCATTTTCTCTTTGATTGAAAAATCACTAGATTCATCAACCAAAACTGCAAATAATGCGTCACCAAGATCTTCAAGAATAACGTCAGTGGTCTTAATTGCAACCGCTTTTGTAATGTTTTTCTGAACTTTAGGTGAAATCAACTTGTGATTTTCAGGAGCATATTTTAAAACAACTTTCTTTATGTCTTCATTGTGATTAGCTATATACTCCAAAAGTTCAAGAAATTTTCCTCTATTCTTTGAGTCTTCAAATTCATCATGACCACGAAAAGTCAATCATTGACGCAAAAGAAATCAAATACGGTCAATTGAAGCATTTAAGCGGGTTCGATTATCAAGTTTAGCTTGGTCTAATTGTGTAACGAAAAAGGTTTGGATATGATGCTTTTGCTTCATCAAATTTTGGCTCATTGTATAAGCTTCATAATGAGTCTTTCCCAAATTACCTTGTTGTTTTTCCGATTTCTTCCAATTATCGAACCCTTCCACTACAAAAGTGTTGCCACCACTTTGATCTCTAAAATTCGGTTTGAAGAGATAGCAATGTAAACAAAATGCAGCATCTTTCTCTATGTTATACTCGAACCAATCCTTATGTTGGTCAAACCAAGCTACATTTAACTGCCTCATCCCACCTCCCATTTTCTTTTGTGAAAATTTGTGATTCTTAGGCTGGCATGGACCCTTTTGTAAATATGTTCTTCTAATTATGTCCTGATCATTAGGATGATAGTCTGAGATTCGAGATCTTGATCCGGGATCTGTTGGGAGATTTGACATATCATAATCCACATGAATTGGCTTTGAGATAGGATCTAACTGACCACTCTCATTATTTTGTAGGCTAGGGTAGGTAACTCTGACACAAACTTTCTTTTCAAAAACTTGTCCATAGCTGAAAAAAATAAATAAAATATTAATTAAGTAAATAAAAATATAATATTTACTTTCAAACATTATTATCATGGAAAAACATACAAACTCTAACAATATTTATGAAAACATCCAATTCACAAGATTTAAGATTAATTTTCATGAACAAAAGGTTAATGTACCAGAGCTGCAAGAGTGTAAAGCAAAATCCAAGTAGTCATTGTCCTCCCTAGCTCTTCTTTAGTCACGTGATTTGTAATCTGTATATAAAGTAACGAAGAAAACTGGGTTATACATTAATCCCTCCAAAAACATAATATACATTTAGAAACTCAGAGAATTTAAATAAAGATACTTTTGGAAGAACGACCAATGTTGTTTGGCACTCTACCATGCTTTAATTGTGATGAAAGACAAGCATATCCAATTAAATGTTTTTTATACAATCTTCACAATAATTTAATTAACATAAAACACATATACTTTAAGGCTTTAAGCCACTTTTTCTTTGCAAATCTTCATATGGACATAAACCACATTTTTTCAAATTCTCATTAGCCACTATTTGCTAAACAAGCAACTAAGTTATTTTCTTTATCTATCTCTATGCAAAGATGTTGATGAAGGGGCCTACACATTCTTGTTCTTCATTCAGATTGGACTAACATGTTAAATTAGTGCAAGTTAGAATCAAAACAAACATACCCGTATTTCAATTGGTCTCTCACTTATACTCACATTCAACATATGATCCATACAAAACGATGATTTGGATCATATTTACACTATGAAGAAGTTTGAATCATAAACAATTGAGTGACTAGATACAATTATCGAAAATAGAATATGGTTTGCATGTTAACGCGATTAAACAATTTTGTTTCATTGTTCCAAAAGAATTCGAAGGAATGAGAGAATAATTGTTTCAGATCTAAACACCAAATTAACCAACGAGACATAAATTTTAACACCAAACAAGAGCCCTGGACAGAAATAGAACTTCTCCGTAGTCCTCCTCCTTGCCTACGCAGCAGCAGAGTCGAGAATCAGATCTGAAGAGGAACAGTCGAACAGACCCTGTGCGTGAGAGAATAGGAACATGGTTGTGCCTGTGTGAGACAAGGGGAACAGTCCCATGAGCGGCTGTATGTGAAATTTTTTTTTATTTTTTTTTTTTGGTTTAGTCGATAGCCTTAGCTCTAATAGTCAACTACATTTTGTTTTTTAAATATGAACCAAATTTTTTGAAAGTTCAAAGGGGCAGTTGCCCGCGCCCCGTTGGTCCCTTAATAGGTCTGCCCATGCCAACACACCCCTACCTACAAGTAATACATCAAGTAATCACGAACTGTTAAAGCAAAGTTTTTCAAATCATCCCACAACCCAATCCAATATAACCTTCATCCATGTCTTTTACCATTTCTCCCATGTACCTCACACATCCAAACCCATTTCTGCTTCCACGCTATCTTCATGGATGCTTCAGGCAACTCGCTAGCGCTGGTCCCTTTACTGGTCCATTCGGAATTAACACACATCATAATTCCAGCCCCATTATTCTAAAAACTCTAGCCTCAACCATCAGGAGGTTTTCTAGCGTTCATGTATACCGGCCAAAACCTCATCCATAAATCTTCACATAACGGATATTCACACAGATCAATGGATCTACATACAACCAGACTGTGAGCACCATTCATCAGTGGATCTTCACTCAGATTCTCTAATCGGTTTTATTGGCCGAAAACTGGGGATGCCTGATGATGTAGCAGGTCGTTGGTAATGGGTACTCTTCCGAACAGGTTGTACTCCTTTCGAGCTACAAAACGCCGACTATCTGGGTGGGAGCAAGCGCGGTGACCAATCTCAGTAAGTCGATTCCACCGATCAGCCAAGTTGATGATGCGGGTACCTTTAATGGTGACAGTGATGACCCTCATCCATCTTCAAATCATAATGAGATGTGGTAGCCCGGTTCATCCCGACAATCAACCGGTTTTGAAAACTGAATTTGTGGGGAGATATGGCCGAATCTTCAAGCACTTGATGTCGGTGGAATTGCCTGATCATGTTCTGGTGGCCGATCAAAAAAATGTGAGTACATTAATTGGTACAGCCAGCCACCAACTGAACTTAATATACTTCAAAACATTCTCACCAATTAATGTGAACACGTTAATTAGTACAGCCAAGCACATGGTTGAGCTAAAAGCAGTTTTTAGTGCTCTTGCAACTAACATGTTGAAGTTTATTCTAACGCCGTTAAGAAGTTATTTATTTATTTATTTTTAACCTTCGGGAAAGAGGGGCAATTATGGGATGTCAAACCTTAATTGCTTAATCAAATGATTTTTTAGTGCTTCTGCCAAATTTAACGGGGTACATTACGACTTTACCTGAGAAAGAAACTGGAAGAAGTTAGTTATAGAGCCCTTTATGAAGTCAGCTCTGAAGATTGTTATGAAATCAATAATGCAGTCAGCTATGATGGCTATTAAGAATGAAATGATGAAGGCATTTGTGATGGAATTAAAAATGAATATTATGAAGCCAACCAGATTTATTTCAGACAACGCCCACGCTTATTCCTCTGTTCAAACAGAGGAAACAACAACCATCAAATCCCACATCACTTCGGCCACTTTTGCTACCCAATCGACTGCAATGACCGTCATTGAAGGGTTGCCTCCTCAATAATGATGCTTTCATGGAACGCTCAATGCATGGGGTCTGCCAAAGCGTACTAAAACCTGAAGACCCTCCCCCAAAATCCAATGCCGATATAATTTTTTGTCTGAAACCAAGTCTAGCTCTTCCAAAATGGATCGCTTACGCCGGAGACTGGACTTCGCACAAGGAGCATCAGTGGTAGTGCAGGGACTAGCTAGAGGAATTGCATTTTTTTGGAAAGCAGGTATTCACCTTACCATTCTTTCTTCGTGTAAAAATTATTTTATTGTGTTCTGGATGATTATTTTACTTCTTTTGCATGGTCAGTCATTTTTGTTTATGGTGAACCGAATCCTGCTTCACGGGAGATTTTATGGCATTACATGTCCAACATGTACTCTACTCAACCTTTTCCAGCGATTGTTATGGAAGATTTGAATGCTATCAATCAACCTGAGAAAATATGGGTGGTAATTAACCAACCTTCTTGTTCTAATCTCAGTCACCTTAGAAATTTTCGTGACAGTCATCAAATGTTGGATTTCCCCCTAAACGGCTCCCAATTCACCTGGAACAACAAGAGAAAAGATAAAATGGGGTTAAGGTCAAACTGGATCATATCATGGTTTTGACTGAGTGGTTAGACCTGCTCCCTTCTGCCTCTCCTCATACAATTCACACCTCTTCTTCGGACCACAAGGTTATCTCCCTCCAATCAATCTCAAACTCCAGCCCTAATCCAAAACCTTTTAAATTCTTTCACATGTGGACTAGAGATCCTTCGTGCATACGGGTGATTCAACATAATTGGGATCCTAGACAACACCCTTCTCCAGCTCACAATATCTATCTCAAAACCAAAAAACTTAGTTACAACATCACTAGGTGGAATAAGAGAGACTTTAAGAACATTCAATTGTGCATCTCTGATACTCTCTCGTCCTTGGATAAACTCCAAAATTATCCTCTTTCGAAGGACATTGCCACAACTATCTCCTTGTTGGAAGAGCGTCTTTTTGAACTTCAGCTTCGTGAATAAATGTTTTGGCGAAACAAATTTGGTTCTTCCTGGCTCAGAGACGGTAACAAGAACACCAAATTCTTTCACCTTACTTCCTTGCTTCAGAAGAAACGGAACCTGATTATTCGCCTACAAATGGCAACAATGTGTGACATTCCACACCAGAAACTGTTGGAGCCACTATCAATGCCTAAATTTATCAAATATCAATCCTCCAATCCTACTCTTGACCCGAGGATTCACGCCTTATTTAGTCTGATCATCTCGAAGACTAATAATGCAACATTTTTGGCTATTCCCACTGCTGCAGATATTCAGGCTATTGTTTTCGATATGGGCAACCACAAAGCTCCATGCCCCGACAGTTTTTCACGTTTTCTTCTTTCAATATTACTGGGATATTGTGAAAATTGATGTCATAGAGGCTGTTACGAATTTCTTCACTTCCAAGCAGTTAAATCCTAAGTTAAATGAGACTTTCATTACTCTGATCCCTAAAGTGGGCAATCCTATCTCGCCGGATAAATTTTGTCGTATAAGCCTTTGCAATGTTATTTACAAAGTAATCTCCAAAATATTGGCCAACCGTCTCAAACATTTGCTTGATAACATTATTTCTCCTAAACTAAGGAGTATTTTCTTCGAGGTCACTCGATAACAGATAATGTTAGCCTTGCACATGAAACTTTCTATAAGATGAAACACTTCGAAAGAAAAAACAAGGTTGGATGACAATCAAGATGGATATGACCAAAACATATGATAGGGTCACACTACAAGAAAACTGTATTTTAGCGACGGTCGCCAAAGGTATACAGCGACGGTTATGACTGTCGCCAAATAAAACAGCGACGGTTACAAAACCGCCGCTAATAAAGGCGTTACTAGGTCATTCAGCGACGGTTTTAAGCAACCGCTGACATAACCGTCGCTAAATACTATATAGAGACGGTTTAATGTAGCGACGTTTATAACCGTCGCTAAATACAAACAATCCAACTTTTTGCCTTTTAGCGACGATTTGCAACCGCCGCTAAATTCCCTTTGATAATTCAAATTTTTTACCATATAAAAATCACATTTTTCAACCTGTAGTGTTTTCTTTTCATTGGGTGCAGATAATTTATCCAACATATGCACTACAACTTTTAGACTCAAATAAAAAATCAAATATAAACAACGACACTAAACTAAACTCATATGATATCATCATCATACATTAAGAGGAACTTTAATTTCATTTCAAAATCAATATTATACATGGTCTAGAAGAAAATTACAAATTAAAATTGTTACAAATTGTCAATGGACATAATCAAATTTTCAAAAAAACAATATTACAATCACAACAAAGCCAGCCCAATCTCACTCTGTTTCTGTTCCACCTTCCCCGTCTTTGAGGTGCTCTTTAAGTGTATGAACTTTGATTTCCCATTATTCGCCATCCCATGCTGGATCCATTTCTGGCAAATTGTAGTCCTCAGGTCTCAATGACAACTCAAAATCTGGGAGGTCAGGGAATGAATTGAGAGCCCTGCAGAAAACCATGCAATTGAGAGTCCAGTTACTTGTCAAATTTGGTCGACAGTATGAAATATCCATGCATTTTCAAGTAGGAGAAAACAAAGTCTGCTTACTTCTCTTGCTCTAACAACTAACCATACTTCTGAGATTTCTTCGATGCAATGTCTGGAATTTTGTGATACAAGTGCTTCATAACACCCCATAGTGGAGCAACCCTACAAAACAAGTAAACAAAGAACATAACCAAAACAATATAACAACCAAAGCTATTCAAGTAGAATGTTAGGGTGAGAAAAGAGAACTGAAATTGATTGCAACCTAGTCACTGGACTTGCAACGCAAAAGGATATTCAAAGCAAAAAGATGTTATACATATGTACCTGTAAATCTAAGATAAGCTAATATTCAAAGCAGAGAAAATGCAAAGCAGAGAAAAAGCAAAAAGATGTTATACATATGTACCTGTAAATTGATTGCAAAATTCAAAGTAGAGGAAAGGCAAAAAGATAAGCTAATATTCAAAGCAGAGAAAATGATAATCATAGTTGAACAAAGGAAGGTGTTATACATATGTACCTGTAAATCTAAGACATTAAGTCGACCAAAATAGTCAAAATCAACATACCCGTCTGTGCTTCTCAATGATTGATTCCCACCACTGCAAAATCCCAAACTATTCCAAAGTTCCTTGAACATATCAGTCTTCCTACATACCAATGAACACAAGAAACCTAAACAGCTCAGGAAATCATAGTTTGTTAACTAAGGAGACAATTCCACTAGAATTTAAGTCAGCTCATATATCATTACTTTGACAGGAAAAAAAAATCTACACTACTTCCACTTGTATGTAATCTCTATAGCGTCTACATCACTTCTATTTAGAAGTTCATATGTCGCGGCAATGTCTCTGACATATGTAACTGGTCCTGAAACAATTTAAACAACTTAGAACAGGGTCTAACAGATAAAGAAATCCAGTTCTTAAAAAGGAAATATACAAATTTACTAAGGTGAAAGAAATATACAAATTTTCTAGTACTCACATAGCTTAGAAGATTCACTGAATTGCCAAAGCTTGAATTTCTTCTAACAGAGATGATCTCTAATACTATAACTCCAAACCTAAAGACATCTGATTTGATTGAATATTGTCCTTGTGTGTTGTGTACTCTGGGTTTTAAATCACGATGTATAATTCTGATTTGAGAATCTTGATGAAGATACAATAGACCTTGACCTACTCCAACTACAATGTTGTAGTGTTTGTCCCACTACAATAGCTGACGTTTATTCTGATCTACATCATTGAAATTAAATTGAATTAAGGTTATCAAAATAATACAAAGTAAGAAATGCTCTAAAAATTGCAGAACAAATTGTACCAAACAATATTTTGTCCAAGCTTCCATTGGAAAGGTATTCATAGGTAAGCAATATTTTTTCTTCTTGTATGCAGAAACTCAACAACCTCACTAAAATTCTGTGCATAAGTTTAGAAACCAAAACTACCTCAGCTTCAGCTCTTCCATTCCTTGTCCTGATTTTCGAGCAAGCCTTTTTACTGAAACAACAGAGTAAATTGACTTAAGGTCTCTGCCCCAATGACAAATTTATTTCCAGTCATGAACAAATTGGAGTATTTCGTTAAGAAAATGATCACTGATTGAAAAAACGAAAACACGTACCTGATTCATACGGGGTCTTAGAATTGAGGAGTGTTGTATGCACAAAGAAGCTGTCAGTGCCATCCGATTCATCTGTTGTAAGTCATACACATCAGCTAGAGAAGGATCAGCGAGCTCCCTAAGGTTGATCTTATTAAGATATGGCATTGCCTGCAACAAGTATCAAACAAACATAGTTGAATTCTCAGTTGACAGCCTGACATAGTTTACATAAGACAAGGTCACAAAATAACATGGAAACGAACTTACCCACATCACAAGGCTTTTCTTATTGGTATCAATAGCCCGACGTCCACTAATGAGTTCCAACAGAAGTACTCCAAACGCAAAGACATCGGTTTTTTCATCAACTATGCTATGCATGAAGTACTCCGGAGAAAGATAGCTGTCATGGTCATGAACGAAAGATATATCAGAATGGTTAATTTTTTATTTTTATTTTGCAAAACAATTATGAGTTTCTGTGATATACAAACCCGAATGTGCCTTCAAGTTTTGAAGTAGTATGATGACTCCATTGCTCAGGTAGCCACTTTGCAAGCCCAAAATCACAAATCTGAAAAATTAAACAAAAAATACCCTTACTCTTTGAGAGCAAAAAATACCATTGTTCTTTATAGTCTCATAAATTTTACCATTTCAGAAATCAGACATTTCTGTGAGAATTGAGATTTTGGGCATAATTATCCCATATAAAAAGGTACCTGAGGTTCAAAATCCTCTGTAAGCAAAATGTTAGAAGCCTTGATATCTCGGTGTATCATACGACGCGGACATTTTTCATGGAGATATAAAAGACCCTCAGCTGTTCCTAAAGCCACCTTAAACCTAATGTTCCACTCCAATTTTTCCTTCGAATTTGAGAAACCAAAGCTTAAGCAATCTAAGAACCTGACTAAGAAAAAGATCTTAAAAACTTTGAATTAATAACAAGTCAAGTTGGAGACGAACAAACCATGAAGTAGAGATCCCAAGCTCCCATTTGGAGACAATTGAAGAACTAGGTGCATTCCTCCTTCTATCACATACCCTATCAACTTTGCAGTATTAGGATGATTGACATGTACTATAATCCCGAGCTCCGATAGGAAGTCAGCTATCCTCTCTTCAGCTGTTCCACGAGTTAGCATTTTGATTGCTACGAGTTGCCCATCGTGCAAGCATCCCTTGTAAACTCTAGCATATCCGCCTTGCCCAATCAAATTTTCTGTAAAGACAATTAGCACACATGTAAGGTAGTAGTTCAAATGCTAACTGGATAGTATAGTGAATTGGACTATGGAGAAAAATTACGAACCAAAGCTGAAGTTTTTTGTTGCTGCTTGGAGTTCAGAGAATGTGAAGTTCTTCCAAGTTTCTTCAAGTGGACTAAGGGATGAGACTGGGTTCTCTCTCACACTTCTACTAATTCTTTTAGAAAAACTTCGAACACTAACAGGAGGGAAGCTCGGAGGCAAGCTCGCCAAGCGCTTGATCGGTCTACCTTTCAATAAACTGAAGAATCTACTCCAGTTAGACTTAGCTCTATGATTAGGTTGAGCTTCAGAATCTGAAATGCTTGTCTTGGAATTATCCGTTTCGGAGTCTAAGCTCCTTGTGCAGTCCTCTAGAATTCCTCTAGGGGACAACTCATCTGATACTATTTCTTTCTCCATTTCGGTAGTACTCAAAACTAATAATTGGAGGAGTTTTAGTATGAATTCAACAACGAATACCTGATATATTATTAGCTTTCAAAAAACAAACTATTCTGAAATATATAAAACTCAAGTAACTGGCATATATAAAATCTAAAATCTAAAACAGAGTCCGCTACATTACTCAGTTTCAACAAATTAATTGCTGCAATCTAAAATCTGCTGCAAAACATCACTGAAATGCAGCAGTTTATTACCCTACTGCAGACAAGAAATCTGCATTTGGAAAAGTGTCATGTTTCACTGACTAAATGAGATAATTGAAATTAGTGGTAATTCAGAATGAACTCAGGTAAAATGAAAATCATATCTTATTAAAATTAAAATTATATTTATATTTATATGAAAATTTAGAAGTACCGTGTCAACTTCTACATTAGATCCATCTTCAAATCTGACAGAAGCTACGCGTCCATCAGAACCAGCTTCTAAGTTTTTATTGGAGTACCCTAATCATAACAATATCCAAAGTTAGAGCGAGTTGTGTTTACTGATATAACCAACAATACTTTAGGGCTGGAAGAAGGATGCTATTATGTGGTTGAAAGCCTGCAACATCCTAAAATGTAGCTAATGACCTCAGTGTAACAATGATGGTAGCAGTTGTTAATTTAAATAGTTGAAAACTTACCTTCAAGAATTTGACACCATTCTTGATAGAGCTTTTCGTATCTTTGAGCAAGTGAAGGAGTGAACCATCTGTGACCAATGTTTCACAAATATGGAATTGGCAGGGTGTCTTAATTGATCACAACTAACAAACAGGTTGTGTTAGTTTGTACTAAAATCATCTTTGACCTACAAAAATTTCAGCATCTTTTACGGTATATCAACAAAAAGTACCACATTGGCGAGAGGCCCTGCGAGAGAAGGAGGGGCTGCGAAGCACAAATCCGACTCGACCCAGCCGGTTGGGGAGAAGCCCTCGTCCTCGGCACAGATCGAGCTCGAAGGAGTCACAAGGGTACAGCTCCAGCTCGAAGTTCATCTCCATCAATGCTCATAGAGAAAGGATCAAAATCCCAATCATCAGGGTTGGCAGTAACAACATCCATGTGGAGGCTCTTGCCTTGTTCGAGTACGAACTCCATCGACGAGATGAATCGATTCAAATGGATTTGATCTATCGATCGAAGAAAAAAATTGAGTGAAATGTTGGAGGGAGAGGAGGGGCGGTCGTCGTCAGAGCTTCTCTTCGTAAGCAAACAACGTTGGATGAGACAATTTCACTCATCGTCATCGGTGGGGAGTTAGGGTTTGGGGAGGGGAGAGGATATGGTGAAGGGGTTGAGAGGTGGGGGAGGGACAGGAAATTAGGATGGATGGGCTCAGAATCGGACGAGCGAGCGAGTTTTCACATTTGTTTTAAAGAAATTGATGTTTTATTTATAACGACGGTTTAAAACGTCGTATTTAATTATAACTGTCGTTAAACAGCAATATTCTGCGACGGTTGAATAACCGTCGTTAAATAAAGTATTTAGCGGCGGTTTTTCGAGACCGTCGCTAAATAGCCGCCGCTAAATGGCCATTTTCTTGTAGTGTCAAGTGGTCTTTTCTGGCCAAAGTGCTCAAACAGTTTGGTTTTGCAGATGGATGGATTGAAATTATCAATCAATGTATATCCATGACCTCTCTCCGAGTCCTTCTCAATGGTTCCCCATTCATCCCATTAAGCCTTCCAAGGGCATTCGCCAAGGCGACCTCCTATCTCCCTACCTTTTCTTGTTGGCAGCAGAGGTGTTCTCACGCCTTCTCCACAAGGCTGAAACAGAAGGCAAAATTCAAGGTATCAAATTTCGGAGATATTCCCCTTCGAGCAGCATCTGCTCTATTCGGACGATCTTATGCTTTTCTGATAGCCTATTTAGCTGAAACCCATTCAGTCAAAAATATTTTGCAATAGTATTGTTTGGCTTCAAGTCAAGGAGTTAATTATGAAAAATCTTTTGTCTATTATAGCTCCAATGTGTACCCTAAACATGCTAAAATGATTAATAGGATCTTGGGCATAAGGAGCTATAATCCTAAAGATAAATATCTTGGCTCCCCCATTCTGTTCTCCAGGAAGAAAGCTACGGACTTTCAATTCCTTATAGACAAAGCTAATAATAAACTTTCTTCTTGGAAAACCAAAATCTTTTCTCAAGCAGGTCGCACTGTGATGATTAAATTGGTTCTTAACTCGGTCCCCATTTACAATATGCAAACTTTTCTATTACCTTGTTTCGTCTCCACAGAGATGGACCACCTGGCTAGGGATTTTTTGTGGAATGGGATGACAGAAAGTAAGGCCAAACATCTTTGTACTTAGGATCATGTTTGTCCGCCCCCGAATTCTTAGGGGTCTCAATATTCCTTCTTGTAAGAACAAAAATCTTGCCTTATTGGCTAAGAACATGTGGAATGTCCTCTCCTGTCCACAACACCATCAACACATGCCAATTCAAGTCGCTCTATTTCCGACACAAGAGTATCTTCCAGTTAGGAAAATCCCCCTTCTTGGCTTCTTTCGCTTAGAGGGGTAACCCAATGGCCCTCCTAAAAATGAAACGCTTTCTTATTTGACAAATCATGTATGGGAATCAAACCAACCTCTGCAGGATTGTTAAGTCAAACTAGATATTGTTCTTGCGGATTGTGTCCATGATCCTATCGATCCCGCTCTTCTTAGCTCCATTCGGGATCTTTGGACCTCCCCTTCGGGAGGTGTTATTTAGTAGAATTCAGACCTTATCTTCTCTCTTTTCCCGATTCCGATGGCGAGGGATACTCAAGCCATTGTCATACGGCCCTCTACCAATCCTGACAAACTCCTTTGGACTTTTGACAAAAAAAGATTATTTTCGGTCAAAAACGCTATGCGGGCTTTCACCATGGGTCAGTTGGAAAGCTCCACTTCCTTTTTACCCCATCCCACTTTTGGCTCTAAACTCTTAAGATCCATCTGGATAATCAAAGCCCCTCCCATTGCTCTGTTACTCCTCTAGAAGATTAGCCAAAATCTCCTCCCCACAAGAGCCAATTTTGTTAGGATCCATATCCCCATCGAGGACAAATGCGCCTTTTGTCATACCCAGAAAGAAGATTTGCTCAATATTTTCTTCTTTTGTCCTTTCATTTTCTGACTCTGGCTCATCTCCCCTCTTCCTATTAATTGGGCAGACCCAAATCTCAACCTTTGCTCCATTCTGAGAGTCTATGAATTTATGTGGGATTTTGCTAAAGCCCGTGTTGTGAGATCTAAGGAGATGCTTTCCCAGTTTACACCTATTCTTATGACTATCTGGTATCTGCGTAATCAAATTTTTTTCAACAATACCAAGATTTCCTCTACGACCTTTGTATCCCATTGTCATCATCTTTGAGAGTCTTGGTACAAACAACGGTTCCTTACCAGGTCAGTCGTAACCTCACCCCATTTTCCAGCAATCTCCCGAATCTTGGATACAGCCATAACTGACCAACAACTTGCCTCCCACTCCTCTATAGATCTAGTCCTAGCCTCAGCGGTCCATATTCCTGTTAATGTACCTTCATCTTCACCGCTTATCCAGGACTAAATCCACTCCACCCACAAAATTAATCTCATAGCAAACCACCTTCCCTCTTCCACCTTGCCTTGATAGAGATACGATTATTGTCACATTTGATGCTTATTTTTTTAGTCTACCAAACAGGGGGTGTCGGAGTTTCAGCAACCGATATCGCTAGAAATGTTATGGTTTTTGTTGCCTGCCAAATAGGTGAAAAAGTTTGTGACAACACGATGGCGGAAGGATATACGATGGAGGCGACTTTGCTACTCATTCAGGCTCAGAGATGGAGGACCGGACTTGTTTTTGGAGACTCGGCAACCCTACTTGACCTCATTCAGGATGGAGACTCTCAACAGCTGTCTACTATGCATTGGGTCTGGCGCTCTTTTATTTGTAATATTAAACGCCAACTTCTTATGCTTCTTTTTTGGCATTGTAGGTATATATCTAGAGACCTTAATGGTAAGGCTCACCACTTGGCATCGGATGTCGGCAAACTTGTATGCAATAACTTGTAGATTTTAATATATTGCCCTAGGCTTTTAACAAAACAAAAAAAAAAAAAACTATAGAATGAGTTGCATTCCAAAACCTACTAAGAAAATGTCTCATGAAGGCAATAAATTGCTCCCCATCCACTATAATGGAGGGTTCTTGGGATAAGCTCGGTTTATCCCCAATATACGTTGCGCGTTTCAACTTTATTTGTTATATTAACTGCATGTAATTTGCTCAACTGAAACAAAACACGGATGAAGAATAAAATGAAAAGTTTTTTTTTAGTTTGGCACTCATTAGTTTATACATATTAGAGTTTGACCCTCGTTTTAAAAACTAATTGAGTCTAACACTCATTTTTTTACAGAATCGTTAAGTCCACGTCATTGACCGTTAAAGACTAATTTTTGCACAATTTTGCCCTTACCTTGTTTTTTTTTTAAATTAAGTTTAATTTTTGAACCTTAAAACCCTAAATTGAACCCCCTCCTTTCTTTCTCCTTCTCCTTTGAACCCCACCCCCAAATCCCAACCCCCATTGTCACAAATGCAATGAAAGAAGTGGGTGTTAGTGCTAGAGGTTTTAATTTTTGAGGAATCTAATGGAGTTTTGTTTGGGTAAAGAGATGGTGGAGGTTGGGTTTTGGTGGAGAAGAAGAAGAGTTGAAGGATAAGGACCACTAGTGATACTATAATTGTAAAATGAGAGAATGAGTGGGCGGAGGTTGAGTTTTGTTTGGGTCAAGAGAAGTGGGTGAGAATGAAAATTAAAATAACAAATAAAATAGTACATAGATGATTTTCTCAAAAGTGATTATCATGTTGTTGTGTTCTAAGATAATGTTTTAGTCGCAATCACAATATTACGAATAACAATGAATAAAGTAGTTCATTTTTTGTTGAAGCTGTATTGATTGGTGAACTTGGACTCTTGAATCACCACTATAGAACTGAAATTGATTTATAGGGAAGATTTATAATTCATTTTTTTTCCTAGAACTTGAATAATGAGAAAACCCCAATTAAAATAAAATAAAATAAAAAACCAAAGGGTAAAATTGTCCAAAAAATAGCCTTTAACGGTCAACGATATGGACTTAACAGTTCCATAAAAAACGAGTTTTAGACTCAATTAATTTTCAAAACAAGAGTCAAACTCTAATAGACATAAACAAATGAGTTTCAAACTAAAAAAAAAACCTAAAATGAAATATTGATACCAAATTTTCATATAGAAAATACTTCTTTGTGGTCTGGCAGTTCCTATACACAGCATTTCTTGTTCTGAACAATACTTTTCTTTTTCATTGTGGGATAAATTACTTTGGAATTAAGGATTTCTAAAAACCAGACTTGAATCACACTTTCGACTAACTTTCTGCTCAAGCAATAAGCTGAGACTAAAATAATGGAGAGCTTTGTGGGTATTAGTCAGCACAATAAAAGAGAAACAAAAACACAGGTAAAACATAGGTCGAGTTGCCACACTCGGCAACAGCATAACGAATCTTGGCTTCGCTTTGATCGCATAACTTCAAACTGACGTGTTTTGCACAGATTGTTCCCATGGTCGTCACAATAAGCCTGCCTCAAAAAGGTTTCTCCTTCTCAAAGTCTCATCCACCAGTTTGAATGTTTTCTTCACAAGCTTCTGATCAAGTGCAGTGGTCCTGTAGATCTTAAATATTCGGTCTACCCGATCTGGGGCAGTACTCTGAAAGTATAGCTCTTCAAATTTCTTCTTTACAAACCTGAATAAATTTTATCAAGGATATAATTAAGAGGTAAATATTTCAACTAGTATCATAATGTTTTATGAAGGATATCATAATAAGTGAACTTATAGAATGGTAGATGACGATCCACCATTGAAGAAAAATTACATGCCAATCAAGCAGGCCAACAGATTCTGCGTGGTCCAAACTAAATGATGCCTTCTCAAAGAATGATCATCTAGACTACTCATGCAGTAAATCCATTACGAAAGCAAACACCTTAGAGACACTAAACTTGGCGACCTTGAAGAAAACACTTACTCATACGCATGCTCAATCTCTTGTTTTCCTGAGGAAACAGGCTGATAATCTTTGAACCATTGGCAGACATTTAAAGGCACCTGCAGATGATAAAAGGTATTAAAGAGCCACATAGGTGTTTAGTTGCAATCTAAATGCGGAATACAACATATCAAGTGAGAAATCTCACTTTAGGAACCTTCTTCTCAAATATGTCAAACTTGTTCAAAAACAGCATGAAGGATGTTTTCTGCAGAAGAAACAGGGTTTGGTCAGAAACAACATATTATCGTATTGGGGAAAAACAGCTTTATGCAGGGAGAATGCTGGGTAAACCTCGAAGCATGGTTGCTTAAGGACCCACTCAAAGAGTTCCTTGGTCTCCATCATTCGATTCTTATTTTCATCCTCAAATAGCATCTGGTCATACCTGGATCACCATTGAAGATCAGAGCTAGTTGGACATCAAATATGTTTTCTCCTAAAAAAGGAGTGAGCTTTGCAAATAACCCCTTGATATATACATGCTGCAGAATACCCTCATAACCATCATAAAAGTATGAATTTCAGATATATACATTAGGAATACCCCTTGATATATACACACAACCAGGGATTGTGATTTTGTTTTTCGAGGTAATTTCGGTAAGTTGATTTTAAGAAATATTTCGTTGTGTATAAAAAAAAATCTGTTTTAATTTTGAAGTTATCAAAATGATTTAAGCATTTAAATTCTTACATGCTACATAAAGAGTCCCACAAGACTCCTAATGTCATATAACAACATATTGCATAAGAATCACTTATATAACAAAATTTTAATAATATGTTATAATGGGTTGAAAGGTACGGAAACCGAGATTGGCCTAATGAATAAAATAAATATTTCAGATTTCGAAAGAAATTTCGGTACCTCAGAAAAAGAAATATTTCGTGAAATTTCGACATTTTAAGAGAAATCACGTTCCTTGCATACAACCATTGATAAAATATTTCACGAAATGGTAAACTTACTCGCTAATTGCAACACAGAAAATTACAGCGGTAACACCTTCAAATAGATGTATCCACTTCCTTCTTTCATTTCTCTGGCCTCCAACATCAAAAAGTCTATATACTTCACCGCTTTTCTTGTTTTCACCAACAGGGCTGCAAAAATGCTTTACGATTAGTTAAACAACGGAAAGTAATGAAAAAAGCTGATGTATAATGAATAAATTACAATTACTACAAAATCCACCAACATATTCTCCATGGATAAGTTAATTCATGAGGAAACAGTTCAGTGGCAAATGAAGTAGCTAAGCTTTAGATGAGAATGAGAGGGCATGCCTCATTCACATTCATAGTCATGCCTTAGTTCCATTCAAATCTCATACTAAAGTTTTTTAAAAAAATCTAATGAAAATATGCAGTTTATTTAATTTATTTTAACAAGGTGGGTCGGGCCTATAAGCCCATAGTAAGTTATATTTCGGGGTTTGATTGAGAATGAAGGTTTCTTTGCTTGATTAGCAAGCATAAGATTCTTATAATAAGGCATTGTTCTTCGTAGTTGGCTGATTGATGAATTGAAAACTGCAAGAAAGTGTTTGTTTATGTTTATTTATTGTTTTCTTTCATGTTCATTAATAGTTAAGTTCTTTTTATTTCTTGAGAGCATTAGAAGATATGCCTAGAAAAAAAATTCCAGCAATTGAGTGTGAGTAGGACAATTGAAGCCTTCACACATAAAATGTTTGGTATCATGGACTTGGTGTTAAAATGAAAATAACAGTTAAGATCTCCAAGCAAATATTTCCAAAACAACAATAGTAAGAAAACATATCAAATACATCAACATAAAAAAGTAAACATTCGAGCTACTTTTAATTGCAAAAGTTTATTAGCTGAGATGGAAACTAACCTGAATTGGATTTCTACGACACCTGTTGTTCTAACTCTTGCAAACAAAACATCCTCCTGCAATTGATAAGAAGTGTAGCAATAAAAAATTAGATTGGAAAATATAACTACACAAATGCTTGGTGTAAAAAAAATTAAAAATTAAAAAAAATTAAAAAAAAACAATGCAGAGGAGTTTTCTACAAGGAAATTGACATCATCAGGGTAGTAAAAGGTCAAATCAAGTCACATAGACACAAGTTTCAGCGAGCAATTGAGAAAATATGTTGGACTGTCCAATGTGCATGCTTGATTGAATATGAAATCATTGTTCCCATGTCAAACAGATGTATAACCTTGATTGTTAATCAAAATACCTAAACAGAAACACATGGTATAAATATTTTTTTTATCTAGTCTGATGATACCACACTAGATATTGGCGAGAATAGGATTCAGGTCTGTGGTACCATCACTCAAAAACTTTACCCAGGTACATGAGGCGGATCAATGGGTATTTTCAGATGATGTCAAGATACAAATACAAATCCAAGAAATGGAAAAACAAGAAGGGATGACTAACACCAAGTTCTCGTCTTCTCTCTATATCAAAACCTAATGTAATATTGGGTTATTTGTATTTATTATTATTAATAAAGTCTATGTTAAGGTCCAAGTAGGAGTACCAATCCACTTAAATTAGGTTTAGGTTTCATTTCGATCAAATAGACTTATTCAAAAGTTAGTAATCAGTTTAGATTGATTTGGAGAATTATCATTCAAGTTGTGAAACTTTGTTATTAAGTTTCGATGTTTTGGTTTGTAAGCTTCCGCTGAACCCATCAAAACAATACTAATATTTTTATATAGTTAGCTCCTTTCTATACTAGACACAAGTTTTAGTTTGCTTCTTGACAATAACTAAATTTTAATACAAGACCTCGGGCTGGATTTAAATGTTTTTGCCAACATTGCGCTTACCTATAATCATGGGATTAGACATTGGGTGCTCTATTTTGGTCCTCAGTAGAACATGTTATAAGCTCGAACAATTACTATAATATTTGTAGCCTATCGCATACCCCACACACGATCATGTGTGGTATGTGATAAATGATGCACCCCAAATAGACCTCTCGGTAGTTCAGAAGATTGATAAGATTAGCGGACTCATACACAAGTTTTCAATTTAACAAGTACTGAGCGTTGAAAGAGTTTAAACCCAGAAATGATTTTGCTTTGAAAAACATCAAGTTTTATATGTTCAACACATAATGAGATAAAAGCTAAAAGATAAAATCTAAAGTAAAAAATAAATAAATAAAATAAAAAATCATGTTTTACAGCATCCTGAGAAAATAAGTGTGTGATTCACCTAGAAGGTTTTATAGTAGATGCATAATTGCATAATTTAGCAACTGAGCAATGATGGGGTAACAGGTTAACAAGTATTAAGGAGACGTAAGATAGACCCAATTCAAACCCAAGATCATGCAACCACCATGTCCAGAGTCAGCACAAATCATTCAAATCCAAGCGGGGGTGTTCTAGGGAATTAAAGGAGTGCAAGTATGATGAGAAATTGAAGGTCGAGATGAAAAGTAAAATGTGTCCCTAGTAGAGGAAGGGGGGAGCAAGAAAAAAGATATTAGCATGAAATTTTTTGTTAAGAAGGAGAAACTTTTCTTCTAGATGCAAGTTTCTATTAACGCACGATCATATAAGGAATTTGCTTGGGACAAATATCAGACTGAGAGGTCAAGGCGATGACATCAGAAAGGAGGGTTGAGCCAACGAGAAATCAAGAGTCAGAGAAGGTTGCACAACATTGGATGCCTGATTGTTGATGTGTCAATCGATGGGACGTGCAACGGTGATGGTTAGTATGGTCTCTCAGCAAGTGGTTTTGATGTTGAACCTTCTAGAAGAAATCTCCAATCTCGATGAATTCTGATCATCAAGTCCATTTGGTTTGGCTAATCAATTGGGTTTTGTGATGGCACAGATCAAGTTAACAATGGAAAGACAAGTAGGAGAGAAACCAAATAGAAACAGAAACTCCAAAACGTAAACTAGGAAAATGGATGCCCAAAACCAAAACTACAAGAGGAAAAAAAAATATCTAGAAGAACAACCTGCTTTAGACCATGACAGAATGGCGGAATAGAAGATAAAATAAATATGAATTCAATAAATCAGAACACTCATGATAAAATAAATATGAATTCAAGCAAACTAACACTTGTCCAAGAAGTATAGTTCCTAGTAAACTCTAAACTAATAACTAAGTGATACCACAAGTAAATACTAAAGAATGTTATAACATTATATAGTTTCCTTGGCACCACTGACATTCCCCTTTCTTACCACCAGAATAAAAATCTTGTATACTTATTCTTTCATAACAGCGATCAAGGAACTTCCTACGTAACTCCTACAACTGAAGTCTGCTAACCCCCAACTCCTAAACAGAATCAAAGCAAAACATATGCAACTAATAAAGCGTTTCAGATCTTCTATGGAAGTGGTTTTCATATAAATTTTCAAAAGATTAGCTTAAAAAGCAATGTAAAAGTTCAATAGGAAAATAGGTACAGGGGGAGAAGAAAGAGATAAATCTTATTTTTGGGACCTTTGTAGGCACATAATTCGCATCTGATAATCGTTGCAAATTCTCCATGAAATACTGAGCACAATCTGGAACTTGCAGTTCATTTCCACGAGAAGATGCTTCCTGCGGATTGATGGTAATATTAAATACAGCTGATATTCCATTTGAAGTGGAAGTCCAAGAATAGTTTACAAGAAATAGTAGGTACCTGAATTGCAGGATCCTTCCACAAAACTTCAATCTCTTGTGCAAGTTCTTTGGTCAAGCGTGGATAATCCAATCTTCCACCAATTTCTGATAGCCTTTCCCCTATGTCCTGAGGTCAAAAATAGACTGGCATGAAAAAGATATTCAATATATACAGCTGACCTCCTACATCAGAGACAATAGCAAACTGAGTTTGTTCATAGATAACAGTAACCATACTTCAAATGACTTTTAAGTTCAGAGAAAAAAAAAACTTAAAAAACAAAAAAGCAAACGAGATAATATAAAAAATTGCTGTGTCCTGCATGATTCTAAATGTCGATCAATATGGTAAAGAGATAGTGACACTGTTGGAGATACAGAAGGAATTTGTCAAACCTTGTTTTCAGCAGATATAACATACTTTGTGGAATCTGCTTCACTTTGAGAAAATTCCTTCAAACCATCATGCAATATCTATTGGAAAATATACAATCAGCTTTAAGGAAAAGTGATTAAGGAAAAATAAAAGTAATGTGGTTTGCATCTGAATGCATTCCATGTTACACAAACAGGAAAACCAACACACCCTTTCAAATATAGCATACTTTAATTGTCTGATACACATTGGCATGGATAACTGAGATATAACTTTTAAGTTCAGCCTCATCAAAGCCCGTTTGGAACAAAAGCTTTATCTGCACATGAACCATAAACATAAAAGGTTGTCAGAAAAGTGAATAGAGTCATAGACATGCGCAAAGATCTGAACAGAAGGAAAGCTATAGTTTCTAACCTGCTTAAAGATTGTAGACTTTCCAGACTCGCCAGCCCCTGTAGCAATAAAATATGCATCAAACAAAATTAGCAAACCAATAAATAAATATTTCAATAAATAGAAAAATATATATATATATATATATATATATATATATATGCAAGCATTGCACTCAATCTGAACAAGAATAAGTACTTGTTTTTAAAGGTACATTTACAAAGGATGCCAGTCTTAAAAGCATCAAGGCCCCAAAACTAACCACTACCAATTCCAATACAATGCCTAAAAAACAAACCGGTGAATGTCACGTGATGTCAGTGGTGGATCCAGGACTCATTATCTATGGGGTCAATAAATTTTCAACAGAAAAATACATTTGGACCAAAACGACATAGTCTAGGCCAGGTAATTAAAAGTATTTTGTCTAGGCCAAAACAAAGTCGCTTTGGCCAGCAACATAAAAATTAAAAATAAAAAGCAAGGCAGGCCTCGCACGCAGCTTCTGGCCTCTTGCTACGAAGTGCCTTGCCCTACTATTTGGGACATTTTTTCAAACACTGGTGTGCATCAACACTGACAAAATTACTATGTACTTGCATTGAAGGAGGATGCGACTACAAAGGGATGACATTTTAGAAAGAAAAGGTGGTGATCACTGCTAACAAACGCTCGGTCCTTGTGTGTAATGAACGGATAATAATTTTTAGTATTCATGTATTCTATTGCAATTATTATTATTATTATTATTATTTTTTTTTATTTTTTTTGCACACTTCGAAGAAACATGAAAATTGTAATTGGAAAAATAAATCGCTTTAGATTTACCTAGGAGTTTTGTGATATTTTAAAAATGGGAGGGATATGAAAGAATTATATCCGAGGGTTTGCTTTTAATTTCAAAATGTTTAAAGGGTCTTGTAAATAGAGATGTGTTAAAGTTGTGTTCGCACTTTAAAATACCAAAATACTCGTACTCTTTTTGCTGATTTTAATAACTTTTATTAAGGCTTCATTGATGTTGTTTTTTATAAGGTAGTTCAAAACAGACTCCACTACTCATTTGAGACAGAGAAGAGATAGAGATGGGGTCATAGGGTTAAGATCATTTCTATACATTGGGTCAAGATTAAAATTAAAAAAAATTTAATGGGATTTTGCAAAGCTTATGAGATACCCAACCCTTGAATCCACCCATGCATGATGTGATACCCAACCCTATAGAGTGACCAAAACCTTCCATAACTGTTATCTCAAAAGTCCTGGGACCCTATATGCCCCCTTAATACAAGTTTTCAAGTTTTTTTTCTAATAACATATTTTATATATTTCCATGTTTATCCGGAAAACAATTTTCTTTTGGAAGGGGGTGGAAATGAAGGAAAATCAAGTGAACCCGGAAAACTCTTTTCCAACTTATGTGGCTAAACAAACAATGGAAAATAGAAATTTCCCTAGAAAATGGCTTTCCAGCCAAATTTTCCAGGCTGTCAAACAGACTGTAACAGTACATAAACAAATGTCCAGTACAAACAAGATTGGGCATTGTTTGGAACTTTAACTCAACATAATAGAAAATGTTGAGTTAATGTCTCCAATATATAATGAATATTATTTGAACATAAATTTATTGTCCATGTATTCCAATAATAACATGAAACATTAGATATATTACATCAATATGAAGGTGCTACACTTACATTAGATTTATCACATCAATATCGAAGGTGTTAGGAAGGGATTCTTGTAATTATTTACCCATGTAATCTTATGCTATGTAGTAAATATGGATAACGAACCCTTTGCAGTCCAGGACTATTTAAGATTAAGCTGATTAATTGGGGATTAATCAAATAATTTAATCGGTCTACTTTTTCAAATTATACATTTTATACCTTATCTTGCCAATAAAGATTAATAAGACAAGTATAATAATTTATAGAGCAACAAAAGTCATATTATGGAGCAAATTATGTAATCATGTCCAAAACATCACACATTATAGAGCAACAACCACCACCATCCAACAGGGCGACAACCACAACCCAACAGAACAATCTCGATTTATCACCGATTAATCGGTGAATCACCGATTTTTAATGATTTCTCACCGATTTCTACTCCCGATTTACACTAAATTGACAATTAATCGACGCATAAATAACCCAGATCTTATGATGTGTTACTACCATAGAAACTCTAGCAAGATGATTTGAGAAAATCATTCAGAAAGTATCTTGCGTAAATTCTACTTATCATACACAATTGTACAAAATGAGAGAAACAAACAGCTAGCCTCAGCCCTGCTACCAAGTGTTTGGTGTAGGAACATGTCTCATTATTCTATTCTGAGGATGCCCATTAATCTGCATGAGACAAAACTCCATTCCCCACCTTATTTATAAACTAGTTACACTTACTAAAAACATCCTAAACTTGACCCAAGTAGCGTAATCAAAATAGACGCTTTACTAATATTTTTAGAATCAAAATAACTCCTCAAATACTAACACAACTTGATATAAAATAAAACACTTTCATATTCTAAAAATCATGACTCTTTACTATACTAATTATGTATGTCTTTGTTGCTCCTGCATCGCATATTGGCCAAAACTAGCTTTCAGAAGACATTGATATGTTTCTGATGCTACTTGTGAAACATGAAAATGGTTTATTGAAATGAATGCAAGAAACCATGAAAACAAAATAAAAAATAATGTTCTAATAAAAGCAATAACGACAATAATGTGAGTTACGTTGTACCAAGCAGTAGAAGTTTCTGGATATGTTTTTCAGCCTTTGTCTCTTGAGCAATCCGCCTCTCTATTTCTGCAGCCTGGAAACACACAAACTGAAAAGTTGAAGATTGTAGTGTGGAAAATACAGATATTTGAATAAGGTTGCTGTTGTACAATATAAACTGCACCATTTGGCATAAAGTAATTATTCCACCTGTACATTTTCTTCAGCATCAGCTTCATTGTAGTGGCGGCTTTTACTGCAGAGTGAACCCATCCTTGTACTGCAGTAGACAGCATAGGAATTATAGCAGTCTAGATGCTCCTAGTGTCCAAAGGATCTCCAAATACTTGATGGTATCATAAACCCTAACCCAATAATGTAATCAATGTCAAAAGTCTAAATATTGTTAATGTGCGTCAAAAATGAATTCCAACTAGAAAAAGGAGACAAGGCATCAACCAAATCAAATTTAAATCAAAACAACAATTCTAGGGCTTCCAACACATAAACAAGGCTTTCTTCAAAGTATCATTTGCACCTACTCACGAACAAGTTTGTTGATGGATTTTTTGGAAAACCATTTCCAGGATGCGACAACCTTGTTCTGAATAGGCCAAGGATGCACGGACTATTCGGAAAACTTGCCGCACCCGTGTCTTATATGTATCCGACACCGACACTCGCTCGACACGTATCAGACACTTGGTCAACGTGTCAACGGAGTCAGACACATGGTCAATATGATTAACATGTCGGACACGCCTCTGACACACCCAAAACTCGGTCAGGACATAGTCAAGACTCGACAGCCAAATTTATTTTATTTTTATTTTTAATTGGACTCATATAACCACCTAATTTGAATATTGTTAGTCCATCAGAAGTGATAACTTACAATTATGATTTACAAATCAAGATAAAAAAGGGCGATGAAAAACCACTAAAGCATATAAGTAGTATTTGTTTCATAATCTTTGTTTATTTTTCTCTCTTCTACTTTATTTATTTATTTAATTTGAAGATTGTTAGTCCATCAGAAGTGATAACTTACAATTACGATTTACAAATCAAGATAAAAAAGGGCGATGAAAAGCCACTAAAGCACACAAGTAGTATTCGTTTCTTAATCTTTGTTTATTTTTCTCTCCTCTACTTTATTTATTTATTTATTTATTTGAAATAATGCTATTTTCTTGACTGAATGTTATTTTCTTGTCCAGTTTTATACCTCTTATTTTTTCTACTTTTTTCTTCATCTTCTTTTCTATTTATTTTTCCTATGTGCAATAGAAAGATGGATGTATTATTTGTTTTTCTATTTAAACTCTTTCTTTATTGAATTGTTGTTTATCTTCATTTGGTTTTATTGAAAATAAGGTATGACGTGTCGCCGAGTCCTAGTTTTTCGAAGAGTGTCGAGTCGGCATGTCGTGTCCATGTTCAACACGACGCGTGTGTCCTTGCATCCTTGGTAGGCGAACAACATCTCGAAAACTCACCCTGTAACTCCTCATAAGAGCATCTCCACCCATGGGGTGGAAAACAAAAGCAATAAATGAGTTTTTCATCCTCATATTTTTCCATTTCCATTCAGTCCTCACACTAGTTTTGTGGTGGTTGAGTCGAACCAAAAAGAAAGAGAGGAGTTGTTGGAGAGGTCGGGCGACCCTATCTCACTTCAATCTGAATACCCCGCCTCCCCCCACTTAGAGTGGAGGGAAATGAGGGTGCAAAATGGGTTCAGCCAGGCTTCTCCACGCTTCATAATCGTGGAGCAAAAATTTTGGTTTTTCTCCATGGGTGGAGATGCACTTCGGGTGGAAAGCCTTTTTTTGTTTGCTTTCCACCCCATGGGTGGAGATGCTCTAATATGGTTTTACACATTTAACTATCACCATAATGAAATTGTAGATCAGAAGAAACACATTTAAATGGGTACTTGGGTTAACATTGGAGAGGATAATAGACTAAACTTAGTCAACTACAACTAGTCTTCTTAAAAATAGGCGAAGTTACCCTGGCATCCTAAACATAACATACTAGAGGCATATTGTGGATGTGTAATAAGCGCAATTGGCAATCAAAATAAGATTAACTCCCTGATAATCTACCGAACAAACAATGAGCAGAATTGGCAATCAAAATAAGCCAACCAACAATAAGCAAAGTATGAACCACCTCCTGAATGAATTATTAAACACAAAAAAAAAAAAAAAAAAAAAAAAAAAAACCCACAAACATGTGTCTCTTTAACACTGGAAGTAAAGATCCATCACATTAAAATGAAGACTTTGATTTTTATGATAACCTATAATTAAATTTAGAACAGTTGGAAAAAACCACATCATCATCAAACACAATTAAAATCAATCGAACAAAATCACTTGTCGATCTACTAGTACTACACCACACCATCTTACATAAATATAAGGGTAGCCATAATAAGAGCAAAAGATGGGTAAGTAAAGAAGAAGGAAGAATTTAGAGCTTCAAGATCTTACCTACTTTTATGATTCAACCAAGAAAAGAGGGAGTGTGAGAGAGCGTATGTGGAAACAACAACAACAACTGTGATGCTGTATTGCTTGCAACTTGAGAAAGAATGAATCTGAAAGACAAGAGAGAGAAGAAAGGGAAAGCGCCGAAAGCTTGTGCAGGTTTTCTTGGACTTTCCAGTCAAACTTGAAGAAATTAAAAAATAAAAAAATAAAAAATTACAGAGGTAGACTCTTCTACTCTACTGTCTGTCACTATATACCATCCATTAGACTCTAGACTCTCTCCTCTTCCTTCTACCCTATTTTACATCTGATGGTCACTAACTACTAGTAGAGTCACATGATGGACATTTTCAATTCCACTGCGGGTCAAAGCTGGGAGAGATGATGATGTAAAAACAGTGTGTGTGTGTGTTTATTTATTTATTTATTATTATTTCATGGATATTAGGGAATGCTTGGTTTACATATTCGACTCAAGGGTATTTAATTCGGGATTTTAATAGATTCTAAAGGATTTTAAATCTCGTTGATTTTAAAATATTTCAAAGGATTTTACAAAATTTACTGGATTTTAAATGATTGGATTTTGTAGATTTTATAAAAGTTTGTCATGAATTTCTATGGATTCTTATAAATATGTTATTAGTCATATGAAGCAATTAAAGAATATCACCTACATTGTTATCCATGCCAACACAAATCATAAAACATTTCTCAAAACATCAATTAAACAATTGTTTATATGCTACGAGAATTTTCCCATCTTCATCTTTTCATTCTCCTCCTCCTCCCCCTCGCCTCTTCTTCTTCTTTGTTTTTTCTTTTCTTCTTCTTCTCCTTCTCTCACTTTTATTCTATGTTTTTCTTTTTCTCCTCTCTTATTATTTTCTTTTCTTCTTCTTCTTCTTTTTGCCCTCGCAAAGGTTTTGGCAAGTGAAAAACCTCCACTCGCAAGAATCTCCACAAGGGCGAGGGAGAAAAAAACATGGGAGAAGAAGAAGAGAGGAGAAAAAGATAGAAAAATAAGAAAATTAGAGAAAAAAGAAGAAAAAATCACAAGAAAAAAAATGAGAAGAACAAAAAACAAAGATGAAAAGAATAGAAGACAAGAAGAAAAGAAAATAAGAGAAAGAGAATGAGAAGAAGAATAACAAAAAAGAATAACAAGGGTGGTGGTGCAGCCAACGGTGGTAGGACATGGTAGTGTGACCGAAAGTTGTGAGGTGAGGTGGTATTGCTCCTGTGAAGAGATAAGAGAATGTGGAGAAGGGAAGGTGGTTGTCTTCTTCAACGGGTTCCAAAAAAGTGGGGTGGTGGTGTCCTTCAAAGGAAATTGTGGTGTTATTTAACAATGACAAATACAAATCCATTGAAATATGAGGGGGGAGGTTGGATTTGGAATGACTCTTATTATATATATTTTTCACTCACAAATCCTTCAAAATCCACAACTTTAACAAATCCATTAAAATCCACTACTTAAATACCCCCTAATTTTGGTGGACTTTTGAAAAACATGAATTGGATAATTCCTGATTTTGATGGATTTTAAGACAATCCTTTAAAATCCGTATTTAGGTGGGGGTATTCAATTTGGGATTTGAATGGACTCTGAAGAATTTTAAATCTCATGGATTTTAAAATGTTTCAAATGATTTTACTTTTTTTTTTTTTAAACCTTAAGATCGGTCAATATATAAAATACTGAATAAGTCATAATAACGATCATCCTAAATCTAAATAAAGACACTACAAAATTCAAACAAACAAAATCCACCAAAATGTATAACAAACAAACTAGAATAAACTAGTCTATAATCTAATTTTGCAACTCAAACCCTAAAACATGCATCCAGAAAAAAGCAAACTAAAGAGAAGAGGAGACGAAACTCCTACTTCTACTTAGAAATCAGAAGACAAACTCCGACTGAAGCAGCAGAAGAAGAATATCTCACGACCTGATGTTTGCTCGCTCTACTTGGATCGTTGTCTCATCTTTCGGCGCTTCCTCTTCAACCTCCTCATTCTCTTCTTCTTCCACTTGGCCCTCATTATGGGCGATCATAGACGAAAACCTTTCGCTTTTCTTCAAAACCCTAATTCGTAGCTCTGCAGCGGTAAAAAGAGAGACGATGGAAACAATGAAGGTTTGTTATGGATTTCTATATTTTCTTATAAATTCAATGGATTTTTATAAATGTGTTATTAGTCATAGGAAACAATGAAGAACACCACATATATTGTTATCCATGCCAACACAAATCATAAAACATAAATTAAACAATTGTTTGTATGTTACGAGAATTTTACTTCAAATTAAAAAAAATACATTGAAGATGATCCAAAATTAATACAAATAACTATTTTACTTCAAACTGTTATCTCTGCCACCTCTCATCCCTTCTTATTCAATCACCATCACCTACGCTATCGCCACCTCTCCTCCTCGCCCCCTCGTTCTTCCTCTTCTTCTTATTCTTCTCCATCAATCACCACTGTCACCTCCACCCATTTTCATCTTCTTATTCTCAACCTCCCCCCCTCACTTCTTCTTCTCTGTTTTTTTTTCTTCTCTTCCTCCTCCACTTTTTTTGTTCTCTCTGTTTTTTTTTCTTTTTCTCCTATCTTTATTTTTCTTTTTCTTCTTCTTTTTGCCTTCGCGAAGGTTCTGGCAAGTGAAAAACCTCCACTCACAGGAACCTCCGCAAAGAGCGAAGAAGAAAAAAATGGAAAAAGAAGAAGAAAAAAACAAAGAGAAAAGTAGAAGAAATTAGAAGAAGAAAAAAAACAAAATATAAAGATGAAGAGATGAAAAAAATAAGAGAAAATAAGAGGAAGAGAATAATAATAATAATAATAATAATAATAATAATAATAATAATAATAATAATAATAATAATAATAATAATAATAATAATAATAACAAAAAAAATAACAAGAACAAAATAGAAGAGGAAGTGCGGGTGGTGGTGCAACCAGCGGTGGTATGGCATAGTGTTGTGGCCGAAAGTTGTAGGGCGAGGTGGTGCTGCTCCTGTGAAGAGAGAAGATAAGGGAAGGTGGTGGTGTCCTTCAACAAAAATGGTGGTGTTATTTAACAATAGTCAATACAAATCCGTTGAAATATGAGGGAGGAATGTTGGATTTGGAATAACTTTTGTTATATATACTTTCCACTCACAAATCCTTCAAAATCCACAACTTTAACAAATTCATTAAAATCCACTACTTCTTGAATACCCCCTGATTTTGGTGGACTTTTGAAAAACATGAATTGAATACCCTCTGATAGGGTGGGCACGGGACAGGATGGGACGAGATATACTCATCCCTATCCCATCTCGTTCATACGGGATCGGGACGGGACGGGATCAACGTGCTGCCTGTGACTGCTGCGAAGATTATCATCGTATAAGAGCGTGAAAAATAACTTTCTTATAATTAGATATAGATGTGACATGCAAATATAAGGGTAGCCACTAAATCCCCTAACAATGAAGTCGAGTGGGCTGACTTTTAGAAAATGACATGATAAATGAGACTCACTAAGAGTATTGTGTCGCTGTGATGACCTCCCAACTGATTTTACAATTTCATTACTGTGGGAAATAAAATTCATGGTTCCTTGACAAAATGACATTTCATCTTTTGTTAGGGAAGAAATATAGACCTATTGGTGATGCTCTAACATATTCATAATGGTTTACCATCAATACATATATTGTAATTATAAAAAAATATTTTTACAGCCCGGGGCATCTCAAATTCTTGGCTCCGCCCCTGAATGTTCCCTTCTGAATATGTATTACTCAGTTAATTTTTATTTTTCATCTTCACCTGGGTATTATCAATATTTGTAAGTTAAATAATTTGAGCCACTTTTATTGGGAATCCAAGCAACAGTCTGCTATCTTTCTCTTGCTTAATGAATATTTATTTCTTGAAGTAACATTTATGTTACCACTGCAAACACCATGAGTTTCTGGCAGTCATCTGTAAGTTTATATGAATAAAAATAAATAAATAAATAAAATATTAATAATAAATATTAAAAAATTAACTCGGGATCGGGATGAAATTATTCAATCCCATTAAGACCCGAAAAAATCGGGACGGGATCGGGATTGCGGGATGGGATGCCCACCCCTACCCTTTGATTTTGATGGATTTTAAAACAATCCTTTAAAATCGATATTTAAATACCCCTAGATTTACATGTATTATTTTAAATCCTTAATTGAATACCCTTGGATTTTAAAATAATTCATAATCCATTAAAATTTGTAATTGGATGCCACCCCTTAGATACCCCTAAATTTACATATATTATTTTAAATCCTTAACTGAATACCCCTAGATTTTAATGGATTTTAAAATCCTTCACAATCCATTAAAATCTATAATTGAATACCACCCAGTTTTGGGCAAGGTCCCGATTGACACAATCATAAATCGTTGATGGTTGACATGACTTCCTGGATTTTATTGAGTCGCGAGGTTTTGATTTATCTGAGCATCATAGCTAGCTCAGAAAGTATTCGAAAACGAAGAGGAATCAGTTTCAAATCCGCCAAGCGGCCATGTTGTTGAGGAACAATCAACTTTTTCGTTCGCTCGAGTTTGTGTCATCAAGTGACATCGTTACTGACATCATTGCCCCTCTTTAACACCATCATCCCCATCTTTACATCTAACATCACCACCTTTCTATCTCACACCATCGCCTGCTTTTTGACATCAACACCTCTTTTTGTGTATGTGTGTTTTCTTCTCCAGATAAGAGTGTCGTCGCCGCACACCACCTAGCCTCACTGCACCCACCACCGTTCTATTGTAGGCGTTCCTGTGAAATTGTGTTCCATTCTCGTAGCCCTTGCTGCAAGACTACAATGAATATAATGAACATAATTAGGAGACTTCAATGGAATGATAATTAAAAATCACTTACACTAGTTAAATGCGAACAAAAAAAAAAACTTGCAAAACATAGTTATATACATTATCCCAATAATAATAAAAATGTAAGCATGAAATCAAATTGCACTATGTTCAAACGAAACAAATTTGATGCACAAATTTTCACCATAACATAGTGAATATCTCTAACACTAGTTGTTCATGTAGTGGAAATTAGAAAAACAAAAGTGTGCAACATCTTATTGTTATTCACTTGCTCAAGTTGACCTGAATAGTGTGCATAGCAAGCCAACTTATCTCTCAATATCTTTCGCCCATAATTCTATTCAACCAGTCTGATCCATGCATGACCCGACTTCTTATTTCTTAAAAGTTAAGTGAAAAGTTGCACGGAGCTCAATCGATTGTCATTTTATTCGAGAAAACATTTCAAACAACAAATTAATTACTCCAAGATAATTCACACTTCATCAACTTAATTTGTTGATGTTGAATCTTTTGACTAAGTATTCATTTCATCCCTTATTTGTAAAATGTTAAAGACCTTGGGATTGTTACCCTGCCATATTCTATCTACAATAGCAGTTGTTGCTACCGTCGTACTCGAACTCCAAACTTGAATAGCCAAAGGACCCTTAAAAGAAAGGGTGATGTTTTTTTTTAAGTATTGCAAAGTGGACAAATTTTGTCCATATGGTGTGGTTTACCCCATGTTGTTGGCCAAGTTCAAACTTGTGATGTATGATTTCACTCGCCACACTTCTACCAACTTAGCTAGTACACCTTTGGTGAGATAAAAACAAGTTAAAATAGTATTATAAGGTACTAATTGAGTACTTGTAGAAATATTAAATGAAACACCAATCAGATTAGATTAGATTAGATTAGATTTGCTTGTGAGATAAAATCGTTTGGAAAACCCACAATTTAGATTTTTTTTTTAAAATGAAAATTAACCTCTGGTAGAATGGAGCAACTCAGGATGCCACACTTTTTTTTTTTTTTTTATGCCACACCTTTATTATTACTGTCCAAAATAATTACATTACAAATTAAAGAAGGGGGTATTTTGAGACTTGGGCTTCTCCCCCTAAACATATATATGGTCTTCCAAAAGTATAGTTGTTCCCCTAAATGTAGCTTGCAAAAATCTCTGTCGATAATCAAAGGCATTCATGGTATTCATTTCATCAAGATATGTCATAATTAGTTATTCAATATCAAGTGACTTCAAACATACATTCTTTTCCTTTTTTTCCTAGTAAACCAAGTTAGGACTCGAAAATTGCATAATAAAATAACCCATGAAACTCATAAAGTTTAAAAGTGCATAGATGGCAATTGACAACCAAAAAAATAAGCGCAAGTACAGTGTGATCGATAGGAGCAAGACTCAGGAGGTTCATGACTAGATATTTGTGATTGATAGAGTCTAGCAGGAGCTTCAAAATGAGCGACTGAGTGAAAAGGAAGGGCCGCAAGGAGACATTCTCATGGATTCAACTATGAGGTTCTAAGTAATAGAAGGATAATGGATAAACAGACCAAACATAACTTTTCAGATAGGTATGGTAGCGAGTCACTAGCAGGATCCTGATAAGAGCATAAAAGGGTATGAAGCATAATGCCACAAATGGCACTGAAAGATGGTGATCAGTTGTCATATCAATGAGGTGCGAACAAATGATCTCTTATGCACAAGGAACACTCGAATTACCAAGAAAATTTTCCAAGTCAATAAAATCATCATGATCAACCTAAGATGGTGATTAGTCTTTTGGTCATTGAATTTGGTATTTCCACCATCGACACATGAGTTGGATGACATTTAAATATTTTTACAAAGCCCATGATCTAATCCCCAAACACTCAGACATGGGTTACAATTATACCATATATTGTTACAATAATCTTGTCAGTATTGACATGTGGTACCTGCAGATGCCACATATCATGAAGAAGCTTGCTATGATTATTTATGAGTAATGCTATGATTATTTATGAGTAATGCAGATCTACGGTGCCTAGTAGCACCAGGCACCCAACCAGACACCCTAGAATTAGCCATTATTTATAGAAGAAGTTTTGTAAGAAACCTAGATTCTATCTTTGAAAGTCTTGTAAGTTGATCTCACTATGTACTTACCTCTTCTTTCCTTCATTGAAGTGAGCACATCAAAATTTGTATCTTGCCTTTAAGATCGTTAATGGTATTTTGAGGTACATTAAGGAGGAAGAACATTTCAATTGTAGGTCTATCCCATTGTTTACTACCATCATCCTCCAGTATAATTAGATCTGAGACATAATTTATAAAAAAAAAAAAAAAAAAACCTCCTAGTATTATCTGATATGAAATTCTAGAGAGGAAATAAACTAGCTAACCATTTATTTTCCCAAATATAAAAAGTCACTCTATTATTAACAGTCTAAAATACTACCTTTTATGATGAGTGCTCCCCTAACTCATTCCACAAAAAAAAAAAAAATAAATAAATAAAGAAGAAAAAAGTTTGCCTTAAAATGATGGGAGTTCTTGAAGCACATGGGTTTCAGCAAGGATTCCCAAAGAACATTAGAAGTTGAAACCACTTCCCATGAGAGAAGTTTTTTTTTGTCTAGAAAGCTGAATGTTAATCCCACCTTAATTTTTATGGTCTCAAACAATTTCCCATTTGGCTAGAAAAAAGTTTATGTTTTTTGTTTGAAATACATCTCCACCAAAACGTCTATTTACAAAAATAAAGCTTGTTCATGGTAGATTGAGGGAGTAGAGAAATTTGCATGAGATTGATGGGGATGGCTTAAGAAACATGTCAGGATTAACTTTTTAGCATCATTGTCACCTATCAATAGCAAATGGAAATGAACTATCTTCATGTCTGTTTCACCAGCACTTCTAGCCGGCCTGAAAAATTGATTTTCCTGTTGGGGGCAAAAATACATTTTTGGAGTGTGTGTTTAAAGAGAGGGGGGGGGGGGGCAAAAATGTATTTTCGCCCTCCAGACAGAAAATCGGGCTGATTGGTTTTCCAGGCCAGCTAGAATTCTGTTGTTTCACATATCTCTAAACTAAGCCAATTCACTCCACCTTATGTATGACACTAGAGTATGACCCGTGCGGTAGGCACTTCACATAATTTTATTTTTGCCAAATATTTTGTACTGAACACTTCTGTCATTATCCTTATTTTCACTCTCAATCAGTATTGAAGTGTAAGCATATTCTAAGGTAAAAATATATATTATAAATTTTTAGGGTTAAACTCATTTAAATTTGAATACTTGGTGGAAAAATTAAACACCGAGAATGAATTCTTCCCAAATCTTTGAATTCGCCAAAACATGAAGTTTAAAGTTTTTGTTTAAATGTGAATTAAAATGTCCGACTCATTTTTTATGCTGGTATGATCGGTCTGTCTCATTGCTTTGAAAAATATTAAAGACGTGAAATATATTATATACTTTCTAATTATAAAATATATATTTTTAAAATTTTATCGCTTGTATTGATTATTGATTTTGTTGGAAAGATCTTCAAAATTGCATTTCAACGATACTAAATTTTCCAAAATCTGACAACGATGTAGATAGTTATGATAATTTTCATTTTGCTAAAAGGAAAACACAATATTTTCTCTCTCCGCCACATATACATTCTACCAACTTTTTTCAAAAGTTTTTCATTATTTTTGTACTTTTACATGTTTTATATTTAACAATATGTCATCATACAAAATGAATCTCAACCCTCAAATTCAATACATTTCTCAACTTTAAATCCTAACTATCTTTTATCTCAAATGCTTATGATTTGACTTTGTCCCAGTAAGCAGTGAATAATAAAACACCTATCTAAATTGTAATATAGATGAGAGGTGTATATGGCTCAAAAAGTTGATATAGGAAACACTCTCATTGAGAGTATCTAGTAGCTTATTTCTGCACTAGTCCGACTTGACTCGTTCACTTTCACTTTAGTAACAAACCAACCAATTTACACCACTCCTAAAGCCCGTATTAACCAAAAGCACAGGTTAAATTATGTTCCTTTGTCTTTCACTTGGGACGTGTTTGTTCGAGTTATAAGTCAAACATCGTTTAAAGAAGAAACCTATAACTAAATAACCTCTACCTCATGAAAATCATTGGTTTCATTTATGGAAATCAGATCCATTGTCTTGTACAAACATTTTATCTAACATATCATTGTAAACATACGCCTCGGTAGCATCAATCAGAAGTGCAAATTTTCTAATTTTCTCTTAATCTACTACTCATCAATGAATGTTATTGAATATAAAATAAGTTCTAAAAATAATGTTAGTTTTAAATTTATACTGTACAAGTGTGAAAACAAAGTCAAGTTTGGATTTAATTAAAGTCGCAAGTAAAAATTATTAAAATTTACCTTAAGATTATAGAACTAGTGCCATAAAATGCAATCCTAGATTCCATATAAGGGAGAATAAAAGTAAATTGAACCACAAATTGAAGGAAGTTACAATTATAATATTATTGTTAAAAAGGAAAGAAAAAAGAAGCTAGCTACAATGAGAACTAAGCCAGAGTCCAGCCATCAGCCAAGCTTTTGGTTTTGTTACGATTCAAGCATAGATTTTAGTTAGTGGCAACATTTGCACATACATTATAACTACTATCTTAAAATCACACTGCACAACAATTTCCCACAATTTAATCGTTGTTCCTTTTAGACAAAAAAAAAAAAGAAAAGAAAAAGGATAAGTTGAAAAAGTTCAATAAACATTTACTAATGTCATTACACAAGAAGCACATAAAAAAATATACCTTATGAAGGTATTTTGATGAGATAGTCATTTAGGCCTGTTAAAATAGGCACTTTGTGAACCTAACCTACAATCCAACAACAATTACTTTACAATGCACCTAACCAACTACCTATCCTAGATGTATCTCTCAGGGGCAGTTGATTACAATCCCTTTGTATCCTGTGCAATAAGAATCATTTAACATCTCCTCGAGGGTCAACAAAGACTTGTCTTATCATTTGTGCAGTTGTCCAAGAACAACCTAACCCTTTCCGAAACTTTTCCGAAACTTTGAGTCGAGTTTCGTCGAGAAAGGAAAAAATTCCTGTATGAATCTTACTAGTCCTTTAGTCACTTTAGCTTGATGTTGAAGCACGGAATACTAGCTTAAGCTCACGCTTTTCCTCTGCTACTCGACTCGCTACAACATCAGCTAACCCCTATTAGCGTACTAGTGAGCTAATAGGGCAAGAACAACTACCTGACAAGCGCACCCCTCATCTAACAAGTTGCTGAAAAACGTGAGTGCTGATGAAAAACGGACGCGACGGGTTGCTAGCGGAAGTAGCGCGTTAGCCTTTACCTCTCTTCCCTTAATGTAATGCGCCAAGGGACTCAGCAAGGTACCACTTGCCTAACTGCTGCAAAAGGAAAAGCTACAAGCCGACCGAACTGACAGAGCTGACCTAGCTGCTAGAAAAAACAGCTAAAGTTCTGAATATGCCGAATTTTCTCTATCCTATCTATTTTAGCGTTTTCCCTTTTACTTTTCTCTTTTTTTTTTTAGAGTAAGTTAATATTACCAATTGTATGATTGCATAAAAAACTAAGGCAACCTACAACAAATTTACTATTGCGACTAATGCTAGCTAAGGCAAGAAGCGCTACGCTACCAACCCTTAGCCCAACTAGAGCTATAAGACCAGAGGAGCTAGCTACAAGAGCTGCCCTACCTAATAGCTAACCCAGGTGATTATATTTCAAGTGCTTCGTGTATGGATGTGCGCTCCCTGTTGAAGCTGACCCACCAGTGCCTATATTGAGCCGAGCTCAGTCCTCTCCTTCGCATTCTTTATGGGAATAGGGTCTTTCCAATAGAGAGTTGGTGTAAAAGGACCTCTGTCATCGATTGAACTTCCGCATTACTCCCCTTATAGTTATAGTCAGTTTTTGGGATGTCTTGATCGAAACCGAACTTCAGTGCTACTCAGCTCTGATTCTATGCAGGAGTTGGGAAGGCCCGTTTATACTTTTAGAATTCCATTTATTCCTGCCGCACCCGAATTCTTTCTTTGCAGTCGAAGATTGATATGAGAATCAGAGCTGTACCCAGTAGCTAGTAGCTTTTTTCTTGTAGCTAGCCGCATTGTCGGCACCTCTAAGAGTGAGCGAGGCGAGGGGTGGATAATAGATCTTACCTTCTGTGTAACCACTGCAAGCCAATGTCAGGCTCCTTTTCGGACTTCACAGTACTGTACCAAAGATAAGAAGAGATCGGGTCGAACTGTTAATAAGTATACACTGTTCTTCTCTCATCATATTTCATGCCATCTATAATATTCAAGTCAATGGGAGTAAAAACTGGGCAGAAGGACAGTCAAGCATAATTGGTGGTAGTTCAACATCTGATGGATCCACCTCAGGGATGGCCTTTGATATGTCTTCAGTAGAGAACGGGGTGCTGCAAAAAATCAGTGAATAGAAACCCAAATGAGAATCGCAAAGATATGCTTTAAGACGTGAAACCCAGAGAAAAGTTTAACAGTCAATTGTGATTGTAAGAATCTGTCAATAACCACTCTAGAAGAATGGTTATTCATCAAGCAGTCAAGCTGCTAAGCCTTGCAACACAATTTGCGGATAGGTACATGTTCTTAATAACACAAGTCGGAGAGGTCAACAAGTCCCTTTTCTTGGGGTTTCATCCTTGCAACATGTTTGGCAAGAGATTTCTTTGATTCCAATTTATATAAATTATTTTTCGAAAGTATCAATAAATGATTACTAATAAACAAACAAGACACCATTCTCTCTAGCTTTTTGCTAAATTGGAGTCTATCAGGTTAGAATGTGGAAAAATAACTCAAACCAAAATTTACTTCATATTTTTCTAATATTCAAAACAAGCGCCAACTAGATCAATTAGTTGCCAATCTAATTAGCACTTCATTCGATTAATCACCGACTGAATCAACCCAAATATGCTCGAGCAACTTTTTTCAAAATCGTACGGGTTGAAGTTCAAATACAGTTGATTACAATCAACTAATTGGGCCTGCGGATTGATAAACGATTTGATAACACAACCCTTGAGGACACATGGTTATTTTGCACGTGACAACGTTCAGAATTACATACCATGTAATTGATTGAGAAATAGCTTATCTTAAATCATCATCCAACAAGAATGAATTTGAATTGAAATTGTGGTTTCCATGTTCGGAATGTCTCTCATTTCAGCAACAACCTGAAAATTACTGACCATTTTCAGAGACCAAAATGATGAGAACACACTAGGTGCCAAATAGGTCAAACCAAAAGTAAAAGTAACCTTAGTTGATACACTCTGTGTGCCGTATTTGTCATCCCAATACATCATACATATTCGATATTAAATAGGCAGCCCTAGTATAAAACAACTACCGAGTCACACATTACACATATTAAATAGAAAAGCAAAAAGAATTTACGAAGGTCCCCAAAACAGCGGATTATCTGCAAACCATCGAAGAAGTTCACATACATCTGCGAATCCTCCGGATCCTCGAACTGGCCAGTCAGACAACATGGCTTTACCAACAGCAGACATCACGATTGGTCATGTAATGGAAGTCAGAGAATGAAGTAACCTCGACGACACGTGGAGTCCAACGTCGTTTGCCCTGACCAAAGTAGCAACAAAACATCAATCGAGCCGAGGCAATGCCCAAATAATACAAGTAGTGCCAAATGACACTAGGAACAGGGAAGCACAAACCATCCTTAAACATGGCCTTGTACATGCAAATGCGCCCCTCCGTTGGAATAGGGTGACAGTCCCTTCGAAAGGAGCGACATTCCCAGATCACTGAGGATTTCGTATTGCCAACAAAAGGGCAGTCAGTCCTCCTCAAACAACAATGACTTTCTGAAGAAGTCTAAGCTGCCTTGATGTCGTTCTCGCGAGAAATTAAGTTGCGCAAATATGATTGAATAAAAACTCAAGCTCGATCAGGCCAAAAAACACAGTACAGAAAAGAAAGAAGCTCTGAGAAGGTAAAGGTAAAAACTCCCCCAAAGCAGAGTCATATAGGTTTGGCGCAAAGGGGAGACATTTACCTAACCACTGCATAAACATTAAATGTGACGCGACAACAAAAAAAGCACCTAAAATATGTCATCATGGCATACCACGATCCCTCACACGCTATCAGTTAGTGGCCCAGTGTAGACCTACTAACTAGGGGGGTAGCTTATGAGACATCAAACAGTCATACGATCACAGCTGTACACATGGCATTGGCTAACCCTAATACAATAAAGGCTTCAGCGCAATACCAAGCGGACCCATGCTCAAACTGTTGTTCAGCCTGTAAGTCAGGAGCCCAAGCCCAAGTCACGACAACCCAAGAGACACGTATCTTAGGGCTTGGCCCAAGACAATAAGACCCAAACAAGAATCTTAGAGCTGTCACATACCCGAGATCCACTCGCACAAAATCAACTCTTAGCCCAATCAAACATTGGGTCCTAACTAGAGTCAAGTATCGAAGAGACTTAGTTATGTACAGGCAGTGTTCTAAAAAGCGCTAGGCGGTGGGCAAGTGCCTAGCGCCCAAAGGCTTAGGCGATTTTAGGTTTTGTACTATAACTTTAATAATTTACAAAAATTAGGCATAACACCTTATCAATGACATCCAATTTAATGCAAAATACATATGCAAAATTTATAAACATGAAAAATTAACAATCATGAACAAAATTTATTAAAACTCAAATGACTGAAGTTGGTCATGATGGGCACTTTATACAAAGTTGAATTTGTGGACAAATATTCAAACCTACTCTTTTAATTTTCTTCACATTACATGAATAACATTAGTCATGTTTGATAAAATCTACATTACTAAAATTGGTATCGCCAGATCCTTTAAAATTTCTATTAAGTAATTATCCTTTGCTACATTCAGACATATACTGAATAAAAAAATTTAAATTGTTTCTTTCCAAAAAAAGGGAAAGAAAAAATAAAATAAGAACACAATCAACCGTATTCAAATTAGTCTTAGCATCCTCTTTCGTCGGTCTGAGATCAACCAATCTCAACTCCTTGTTCACATAAATTTTTGCAACCAGGAAAAAAAAAACCCCGCCCAGACCGCCTCGATCGCCCAGAACCAGCCTAGGCGCCTACCCAATTTATCACCCCTCCCAGCCATTAATCTGGGCGTTTCTCTATCGTCTAGCGCCTAGGCCGTTTTTTAGAACATTGTGCACATGTGAGATCTTATGTGATATCTCCTCGCTCCATCACTCCTTTGATCACATGGATAGTTGGGAGGGAACACTCGTTATAAGAGATGGTGAAAAAAAGGAAGAAATGTACACATATACATAGCAATTTACATACAATCTTTACTCTTCCTTGCATCGATATCTGACTTAAACATCGAAGTGTCATTGGCCACCACAACGATGGTCCCTAACTTAATCGTTGCTCATTTTTGCGGGTTCGAAATCAGCGATGACAGATCTAAACATATCGATACCCATCAAATAATACTTTATACTATCCCAATTTAGGTTCCCGACATCACTTAGTTCAAGATTTTCAAAAAAGGCTAGACTCCGATTCAAACGTCACAAAAACATTGTTCTCAATTGATATGCATAGACTGATCACAAAAATACAACTTTATTCAGACTATTTTACAAAATCACAAAGCATATCTCAAGAACTATTTACAGACAGGTCAGATTTATCATATACGAGAAACTCACCCGTTTTTCTTCCATTGTAATTGTTCTCTGAATCTTTCATTCACTTTTACTAAAAATGTAAAAAGAGCTTCTCACCAAGTATTTATGACAACTAAAGCTCACTGATTCAATTACGTAAAAAAAGGGTAAATCAGATTGAGGGTTTCCTTATATTGCTTCTTTCAAAGCTAATGTAGTCGAGATTGTTTCGTTCACACTCGGGGGTTGCAATTTGTGCTCTCGGGTTGTGTTTGTATATATTTATTATCGCTGGATATCAACATAAGTCAATCAAAACATGACATGGATATTAACTGCATCAAATCTATCCAACCCATGCACGACATGGAATACATTTGGGCAGGGGCGGAGTCAGAATTGTTGACAAAGGGGGGCAAAAAAAAAGTTTGAAAATGCCAACTTACCCCTGAACGTGTTTCCGAATCAAATGAAGATTTTTTTTTTCTTTTTTAACTCCCAACAAACTCACCCTCACCAACCCTCTCACTCTCTCTTCTTCTCCTTCTCTTATATTTTCTCTCACTCACAAACCCTCTCTCACTCTGTAATCTCTCAACTTCGCCTCTCATCTCACTCCTCTTATATTTTCACTCTCAATTCGCTCAACTTCGTAACAGTTGGCTACATCGAACCCTGAAATGCGAACATATCAATAGCAGAGATTTGTATAGAAAGAGGGGGATGGGAGAACCTAAACTTTTAAAATAATCCATAATTTAATTTTTAGTTGAGTCAAGAACCAATATTATATACAAAATGGGGCAATCTAAACTTTTAAAGGGGGCAATATAAAAAAACATGAGTAATTTAGTGGAATTTTTCAGAAAGATAAGGGGGGCAAGTGACCCCCTTAGCCAAAGGGTGGATCCGCCCATGCATTTGGGTCAACCCAAATTACACGGTTCACCTTCATTGGCATTACAGTAGATGCATTTGACATAATTGACATATTTGATACGATTATGAACTACTGGTGTTCTAAACTTTGAAGTTGTGAGACCAAATCCACACTATTAACTTGGATAATCAATCAACCCAAACACAACATGGATAATCAGTGTTACATTGCTCCAATTTTAATATACATTAACTTGACCATCACCTCAACAACAGATATAAAAAAGGGTTAATTGTTATTTGCCCCTTACAATAAATAGCTAATTGGGATGTGCTCCATTTTTTAATTTGTATTGCACTTACCCCCTAAGACTAGCGGTCAACGTGTATTGACCGTCAATTTTCAAAGTAGGTGACCAAAATACCCTTGACAAATCACAGGCTGAAATTAACTGTCTCGAACATCTCATCTCATACTTTGGTTGTGAACCACGAGGAAGAAGTAATGCAATTGAGATCGAAGGTGTAGAGGTCCCAGAGTGTGAGACTTTTCGATATCTAGGATCTATAATTCAAAGAATGGGGCTATTGGAGAAGATGTAGACCATATGATTAAAGCTGATTGGTTGAAATGGAGAATGACATCAGGAGTGTTATGCGATAGAAGGATGCCTGCAAGGCTAAAAAGGAAATGCTATAAGACAATTGTTCGACCAGCCATGCTATACGGCTCAGAATGTTGGACTACTACGGGACAACATACGCATAGGATGGCAGTAACAAAAATGCGTATGTTAAGGTGGATGTGTGGTAAAACTCGTAAGGATAAAATTATAAATGAAATAATTAGAAGATACTTAGGTGTAGCGCCCATAGAGGACAAAATTAGAGAAAGACGTTTAACTTGGTTTGGTCATGTGCGGAGGAGACCAAGCAAGACGCCAATTAGAAAATGTCTAGATTGACAAGTTAATGGAGGGTGTAGAGGGAGGGGACGACCATTGAAAACTTGGATGAAGGCGGTGAATGAATATATCATTGAGCTTGGATTAGGCGAGGATATGTGGAAATACCGCATTGCTTGGAGAACCAAAATCCATGTAGCCGACCCCAAAAATATCGGGAATGGGCTTTGATGATGATGATGAACATCTCATCTCAAAGAAAATCCTAGGGCCCAACTAAAATCGTAATCATATCATTTAGAAGAAAATTGATCAGTTGATAAAAAAATGTGTATCTCGAACATCTCATCTTCTCAAACACCTCATTTGAAGAAAATCATAGGGTCCAGTTGAAATCATAAACGAATCCCGAAAAAAATTGTAAAGCCCAAATTAAATCATATACTCATCTCGAATACAATCTAACAATTGTTTTAAAAAAAAACCTTTCCCCTTTTTTCTCCTCATCTTCCTCCCCCTCCTTCCTCCTCCCCCTTCTTCTTCCTCTATTTCGCAGCCCCGCCACCACCCTCCCCCTTCCTCCTCTTCCTCATCCCCTTTCTTCGTCCTCTGTTTCGCAGCCATCAACAACACCACCACCAAGGAGATCATCATTTGATATTCTTTTTCTACTTGCTCCACTTCCATTGGAAAATAAAAAAGAATAAGAAAGATGAGATCCAGTTGCCACCGAATCGTAGCAGTAGAGGAGATGTTGAAAGGAGATTGGAAGAAACTACACATATATACAATCATTATTAATCAAACCAAATCAAGTGAAATTGATTTAGTTATTGATAATCACATAATTATAACATTTTTTACCTCTTATTATATTTTTGTTAATCCTTGTTTTATTTTATTTTAAAATAATTATTAAATTTTTGTGTTTTTGTAAAATTCAGAACAATAACGAAGAAATCAAAGAAAAATGCAATGAATAAATCACAGATGGTGACTTCAAAGGAAGTGGAGGTGAGAATAGCCTAAGCCCATAACCTAAACTCAAAACCAAATCCAAATCCAAATCCGTAAACCCAAACCCAAAGCATATTCTCTTAATTATCCAAGATTCTAGTTTGATTTAAGCCTTAAATCACTCATTGAACCCTCCCCTTAACTTGTCCAAGTTCATTTTCTTAAGAGTAATTCTAGGTGTCGAGGAAACCAGCGAGGAAATGAGCGAGGGGAGGGAGGTGGCGGGGTGGGAACCGTTCACCTCCCTCGGGATGCGCGCACCAAAAAAAATGGCACGCATCCCGAGGGAGGTGAACGGTTCCCACCCCGCCACCTCCCTCCCCTCGCTCATTTCCTCGACACCTAGAATTTCTATTTTCTTAATTCTCTATAAATACTAGGGGTGGGCATTTAGGACCGAAAACCCGGACCGAACCGACAACCCGACCGATCGGGTCGGTTCGAATCGATTTTAATTAATTAAAAAAATTTCGGTTGTAAAAGCCCGGCCCGGCCCGAAGTTTCTGGTCCAGGCCTCGGTTTCCATTTCTGAAGCCCGTCGGGTAATCGGCCTGGCCTGACTCCTTCACTTAACTAATTCTCTCTCCCCTCAACTTCATAGATAGTCTCATTCTCCAGAAATTCTAAATGGCGAGGAAACCAGCGAGGAAAACAGTTTCCTCAATCTCACATCTCTTCACAGTTTCCTCATTCTCACAGCGAAGGCGAAGCCGCGGACGCCTCTCCTCTTCTCACAGCGGAGGTCGATCTGAGGCCGCCTCCCTCTCCCCTCCCTTCTCACAGCGGAGGCAAAGCCGCAGACGCCTCTTCTCTTCTCACAGCGGAGGCGGAGACCGTCTCCCTCTCCCCTCCCTTCGCCACTCTGGAAAGCAATGATCAGATCATCCACACTCTGGAACACAGAAGAAGGAAAGCAATGATCAGATCCCCTCCCTTCCCCATTTTTGCAATGATCATATCATCCACACTCTCAAATCATCCACACTCTCAGATCTTTGATCAGATCTGAGATTCTTCAGAGATTTTTTTTTGGATATTGCTTGTCTCAGTGTCTCACTATGAATTGTATCCAATTTGGATGTTGCTTTAGGATCGAGACCGGCCCAAAATCGGCCCAAAATTCGGTTAACCGGGACCTCGATTAGTCGGGACCTCGGTTAACCGGTCAACTCGGTCCGATTTCGGGCCTCATAAACACGGGCCCAAATTTCTAGGTCCGATTTTCGATTTTTACACTTTGGGCCGGTTACCCGTACTTGCCCAGCCCTAATAAATACAATAGAAATGAATAAGAAAGGGGAAGAAGAGAAGGGAAAGAAAAAAATATAGAATACCAAAACCTCTTCTTCACAATTTGTGATTCTCATCACCATCCCAACCAAGCAAAATCACCACCCACAGCCTATCCATATATGTTTTCTCTCCTTCACTCCACCAAAACAGGGGCGTGACAACCCTGTTTCACTTCATCTTCAACCACCGTCACCAGCTACATCACCACTCACCACTTGGTTCTAATCTCATTCATTTTCTTCATCACAACGCCCATCAACCACCACCAACATCTCTCGCCGGAAGACCACATCAGCTCTTGTCGCAGTCCCTGCTCACCACCAGACAGGAGCAGATCGTCCACAGCGTCTTCCCGCCTCTCTATCTGTTCGAATTGAGGAAGAAAGGTTGGGGTACTATTTGCAACCCACCTTATAACTCAGTACCACCACAGACTTAAATCAAGTTGACGCTACTGGCACCCAGTGGACCTTGCTGAGAACACCTTGGCTGAGAAAGATCAGAACTATTTGCACCCACTGGGATCTGCTAAGCCACACTGGACCAGTTCATGTTTGCACCTTGCTGAATGCTCTGTAACACCACAGTGAATTAAGTCTCAAACTCTAGAATTAATTTCATTTTACTTTATTATTCCATGATTAATATTAATTGATTCGCGATTTATAATATTTTACTTTCACCTAATATGTCATGCATCTTAGGTTGTTAGAAAAATATTATGTTATAAATCAAGCATGTTTTAATTGAATAATTAAACTTGTGATTAATTGTGTCATAAAAAGACAATTAATGCTAGGAGTTTATACATTGCTAGAGTCATTTATTTGAAATTGGAATAATAAGAAAAAATGAATATAATTTTAGGAGCTTGAAAAATATTTTACAAATTGTGGTTTCCCTCCAACTCTTTTATTTTATTTATTTTTATTTTTATTACTTTTGTTTAACTCGGATTTTTAAACACTATAACCCCCATTTTCTCCAAATTAGTTTAGGTAAATTATTAAATTCAATTTAATCCACCTTCATCGTGGGATCGACCCGTACTTGCCGGTGTCTACCAGTTAGACACCGTGCACTTGCGATTATTACAAGTGGGTCAAATTAGTCTGTTTATTTAGGCCGATTAAACCCGCAACAAGTTTTTGGCGCCGTTGCCGGGGAAGGTAGCGGTGTAATTGAATTTAAGATTTATTTTCACTAATTAAAAAAAAAAATTCAGAAAAAAAAACAAAATTTAATTTTTATTTTGTTAAGTTCTTTTTACACTCATTTCGTGTTATTTATTTGATTTTGCAGAATACACGCTTCTCGAGGAAATTCGACGATCCTGCAAACATCAAGCAAATTTTAATTTTAATTTTAATTTTAAATTTTAAATTTTTTTTATTTTGTGAGGAGAGTTTTAATTTTATTTTCACATCGTTTTACGAGTGTGTCGTGGAATAATTTTTGTAAACTCTATTTTTTTCCATTTTTAATCACCTAAAAAAAAACCCAAAATTTTTCAAGTCAAAAGAAATTATAGGGAAACAATTTTAATTCTTACCTAATAATTTTTTTTATGATTTAGAAATCCGACTTCTAAGACCAAGACCAGTAATTTGATTGCATATGTTTGTGTGCTGATTGAAACGGATAAAAAAAAGTCAGACATTTTTTTAATTGTGCTAACTTGTTGTGCAAAACGGAATACACACACTGTAAGTACTTCTATCACACGCAATGGGTTTAATCATAATTAAAATCAGTTAGCAAGTTAGATATAGCCATCTTTTAGGTACGGTGTTCATAAGACAACCAAGATCAAGGTGAATCCAATAATTTTTGTGTTGACCAAAGCTAAAAGTGACGATGGGTTTAATCATTCAATGAACTCCGAGAGGCCACTGCCACAAGGGTAATTTACCCGATACACCGAGTCATAAGTAAGCTACGATCCACAAGAAGTATTGTTGTAACTAACAGTTTCGGGTTAGGAACACAAACCTCAAGTGTACATTTAACATCACATCGTTCTCACATCTATTGGCTTACAGAGCGGTAGCACAAGGAAGTACTTAATTGGACCATTGTGACCTTCTCTTATGCGATAATCCGGTTTCTTTGAAACAAAACTCTAGTCTACTGATTTTGAACTTTATGGTATAAAGTATACACTCTTAGGATCATCTTGTAGCACCCATTGCTTTGATATAAAGATTACATAAGAAATAATCTGTCCCCCAAAGATAAAACGATAATTAATCCCAAAAACACTGATTGCTTAGGGATGCATTTTTTCTTGTGCATCAATTGGTTGCTGATTGTGTTTGAGTCTGTGCGTGATTTTTTTTAAGGTTAGTAAACATTTCAAACCTCACTTGGTGTAGACCTGTTTATGCGTTTTTGGGAACGAAATTCGAGAGGTAGACTAATTCGAGAGGATCCTATAGAGTTGTCTGAAGTCCCCATTGACCTTCTAGAATCCTTCTCCTTGTCGAGTTATACCACTGAAATGGCTGGGGAGAGAGCATTTAAGGATTATTTCTCTCCACATTCCAATAACACCTCATCTTGCATTGTCTTACTCAAGACTACTGCAAGTAGCTTTGAGCTAAAACCATCAATTATCCACATTTTGCCTTCCTTTTATGGTCTAGAAAAAGAGGATCCCTATCTTCATGTCAGAGTTTCTTGACATTTGTGCTACAATGAAATATCCAAATTTTTATGATGATTCAGTTCGTCTTAGGCTGTTCCCCTTTTCTTTAAAAGATAGGGCGAAGTCATGGTTAAACTCCTTAGAAACTAGAACCATCGACACTTGGGATGCCCTATCTGGAAAAATTTTGACAAAATATTTTCCTATTCAAAAAACAAATGTCATCTGAAGAAATATATCTAATTTTCAACAGAAAGAGGGTGAGCATTTCTATGAATGTTGGGAAAGATTCAATGAACTCATTGCTAAGTGTCCCAATCACGACTTTGAAAAGTGGTACTTGGTTCAATACTTTCAAGACGCGTTAACCCCTCAAAACCGTTGAATGATTGACGCCACGAGTGGTGGGTCACTTATGAAGATGAATGCTAATGAGATTTGGGAATTCTTTGAAGCTATTTCTGAAAATTCTCAACAATGAGATTATTCAAGAAAAGACTCGGATAGGCGAAATGGTGGTTTGTATGAAGTAAGTGATACATCATCTACTCTTCATCTTCCTCATTCTTCAAGGTTGGAAGCAGTTGTAATGACAATGGCACAGAAGATTGATGCATATCTGGAAAAGTCTAAGCCATCAGTCCAAACCAATGTTCCATTCGAGGTTTGTGCTGCATGTTCAAGTTCTAGTCATTCCACATCAGACTGTCACTTGAAAAATGAGTACCCTGCTTATTTTGCTAAGCAAGTCAATGCATTCAATACCTTTAGGCAATCTGGTTATAATCCACACTCAAATTTTTACAATCCAGGTTTAGCCAAACACCCTAATCTCTCATGGGACCATGGTCAACATCAAGGAGGCCCAGTTGTTATCCCTCAAGCTCCTCGAGCTCCAATTTTTGTTAATAGGCCTCAATTCAATCAAGATGTACCTCCCTCTAACACTCAAGAGTTTACAGGATACATTGAACCAATTTATGCATAGAACAGGAACCATGCTCGAACAGAACTCTAAGGCTATCACCGAACTAAGAGCTACTTCTCAACAACAATCTCAAGCCATCCAAAAGCTTGAGATGACTGTGAGTCAAATAGAAAAATCCTTTCCTGAAAGAGAAGCAGGAAGATTCCCTGGTCAACCCATTCAAAATCCTAAGGGCCAATTCGAAATAGGCAGTGCATCTCAGCCACGCAATGAAGATGTCAAATCTATCATCGCCCTTAGGAGTGGAAAACAAGTTGACAACCAAATTAGAATGCCTAATTTGATTGATCCTGAATCCCAATCCACGCCAAAGCAAGTCACACCTCCATCTGAGAAGGAGGCTGATAAACCCTCATCTTCTCAAGAGGATCATCATCTTGACTCTGATCCCACCAAGGCATCCTATATGCCTAGAGCACAATTTCCATCGCGGTTAGTTCCGGCGAATAAAGGAACAAATGCCAACGATATAATGAAAATTTTTAAACAAGTTCAAATCAATATTCCATTACTCAAGGCCATTAAGCAAGTTCCCTCTTATGCCAAAATTTTGAAGGATTTGTGTACACAAAAGCGAAAACTGAATGTGCACAAAAGAGCCTTCCTAACTGAGCAAGTCAACTCCATCCTTCAACACTACCTAAGTACAGACATCCTGGTTGCCCAACTATTTCATGTGTGATTGGTGATCATATGATTGTGAAGGCACTGTTAGATTTAGGGGCAAGTGTTAATCTATTGCCATATTCAGTATATGTGCAATTGGGTCTTGGTGAGTTGAAACCAACTCAAGTGACACTGCAATTGGCAGACAGATCTATCTGAGTCCCTCGCGGTGTGATAGAGAATGTGATCATTAAGGTTGACACATTTTATTTTCCTGTGGACTTCATAGTCCTTGACACACAACCTGTTCACAACCCCTCTAGTCACATTCCAGTTATTTTGGGTTGTCCATTTTTTGCCACATCCAATGCTATCATTAACTGCCGAAATTGAATCATGAAATTATCATTTGGTAACATGACCGTCGAACTCAACGTATTCAATGTAAGTCAACAACCTCCCGAGTCAGAGGATTCCTTTGAGGTTAACATGATTGAGAGTTTGGCGAAACATTCATTTCCTCAGTTTAATGAACCTTTAGAGGCTTATTTGACTCATTTTAATTTAGACTTCGATATTAATGATTCCATCAGGGAAGTCAATGCTTTGTTTGACTCTACCCTATAATGGAAACCAGTTATAAATGGAAGCCTAGGTTGGAACCTCTTCCACTCAGTGAGTCAAAACAAGTCCCTTTCGTTGAAAAACCACCCAAGCTCGAGTCTCGACCTAAAAGTATTACCTGCCAACCTCAAGAATGCATTTTTAGGTGTTGACAATACCTTACCTGTTATTATTTCATCTGCATTGACTAAAGAACATGAAGGAAAATTGTTAGATGTTTTAAAAGAACATAAAACAACACTTGGTGGACTATCGCGGATATTAAAGGAATAAGTTCAATCGTTTGCATGCATCGCATTCATATCGAAGATAATGCCAAAGTATCGCGTGAAATGCAACGTAGACTTAATCCTAATCTAAAGGAAGTTGTCCGAGCCGAAGTGCTCAAATAGTTGGATGTGAGTATAATCTACCCAATTTCGGATAGTCCTTGAGTCAGTCCTGTTCAAGTTGTCCCAAAGAAGTCAGGAAAAACGGTAATCAAGAATGACAAGAATGAATTAGTACCAACCCGCATGACCACGGGGTGGCAAGTATGTATTGATTACCGTAAGTTGAACTTGGTCACAAGGAAGAATCACTTTCCTCTTCCTTTCATTGATCAGATGCTAGAAAGGTTAGCCGGACATGATTACTATTGTTTTCTTGATGGGTATTCCGGTTATAACCAAATCTCCATTGCACCCGAGGATCAAGAGAAGACCACATTCACTTGTCCCTTTGGTACTTTCGCATATCGGAGAATGCCATTTGGATTGTGTAACGCACCCGCTACTTTTCAGCGGTGCATGCTTAGTGTTTTTTCCGATATGGTTGAGAGGTTCCTCGAAGTGTTTATGGATGATTTCTCAGTATTTGGTGATTCATTTGATGAATGTCTACATCATTTAACTTTAGTGTTAAATAGATGTGTGGAGAAAAATCTTGTCTTAAATTGGGAGAAATGTCATTTTATGGCACGACAGGGCATTGTTCTTGGATATGTAATTTCACACAAGGGAATTGAAGTCGACAAAGCCAAAATTGATTTAATTTCGAGTCTTCCGCCTCCAAAGACGGTTAAGGAAATTATATCTTTTCTAGGCCATGCTGGATTTTATCGGAGATTTATCGAAGACTTTAGCAAAATCGCTCGTCCTTTATGCAATTTACTTGCTAAAGACGCAGTTTTTGTTTTTGATGAAGATTGTTTGAAAGCTTTTGAGAAGCTTAAACAATTATTGACTTCAGCTCCAATCATCCAATCTCCTAATTGAAACTTTCCCTTTGAGCTTATGTGTGATGTTTCCGACTTTGCACTCGGAGCTGTCCTAGGACAACGATTGGACAAAAAACCACATGTCATTTATTACGCTAATAGAACTCTACAAGATGCACAACTTAATTACTCCACCACTGAGAAAGAGTTATTAGCATTAGTCTTTGCTCTAGACAAATTTCGGTCTTACCTTATAGGATCCAAAATAATTATTTTTATTGATCATGCGGCGTTAAAGTATCTTTTCTCTAAAAAAGATGCTAAACCTCGCTTAATTCGATGGGTCTTATTGCTACAAGAGTTTGATATTGAAATTCGGGATAAGAAAGGTTCGAAAAACGTTGTAGCTGACCATTTATATAGACTTCTGGTAGAGTCATCTAGCGAATATTTACCATTGAATGAGTCATTTCCTGATGAGCAATTATTTGCTCTCTCCCAATTACCTTGGTATGCAGATATCGTGAACTATCTTGTTACAGGTCAACTTCCTTTTAAGTGGTCTAAACAAGATAGATCCAAATTTCTTGCTGAGGTTAGACATTTCTTCTGGGATGATCAATACTTGTTCAAGTATTGTCCTGATCAGGTTATCAGGAAATGTGTTCCTGAGAGTGAATTTCACAGCATCATCTCATTTTGTTATGAGCAAGCTTGTGGTGGTCATTTTAGCTCTAGAAAGATAGCTGCAAAAGTTTTGCAGAGTGGTTTTTATTGGCCTACCCTTTTTTGAGATACTCATGCCTTTTGCACCACTTGTGATCGATGCCAACGAATGGGTTCCATTTCTCGTCGCAACATGATGCCCCTTACTAATATTCTTGTGGTTGAAATTTTTTATGTTTGAGGTATTGATTTCATGGGACCATTCCCGCCTTCGTTTGGCAATCTTTTCATCCTTGTTGCTGTGGATTATGTGTCCAAATGGGTAGAAGCGATATCATGTCAAACGAATGACCACAGGGTTGTGGTAAGATTCTTGAAAGATAATACTTTTCTCGTTTTGGCATTGCGCGTGCCATTATAAGTGACGGTGGTTCTCATTTTTGCAATAGACCGTTCGAGCTATTAGTAAAAAAAAATACTCCATCACTCATAAAGTTGGCACCCCCTATCATCCACAAACAAGTGGGCAAGTTGAGATTTTCAATCGGGAGATTAAAAACATTCTAGAAAAGACAGTCAGACTAGATCGTAAAGACTGGTCTCAACGTCTAAGTGATGCTCTCTGGGCTTATAGAACAACATTTAAGACCCCGATTAGAATGTCTCCATATAGGCTTGTTTTTGGAAAAAACATGTCATTTGCCTGTGGAATTGGAACATCGTGCACATTGGGCCATCAAGACGTTCAATTTTGATAAGGACAAGGCTGGATCGCATCGTAAGCTTCAACTTAATGAGTTGGAAGAGATCCGAAATGATGCGTACCACAATGCCAAAATCTAAAAAGAATGAACGAAGATATTTCATGATAAATCCATTCTTCGTAAGTCCTTTGAACCGTCTCAAAAAGTTTTGTTGTTCAACTCTCGGTTACGACTTTTTCCTGGAAAGTTGAGATCTCGGTGGTCTGGACCTTATATTGTGAAAGCAGTGTTCCCACATGGAGCTGTGGAGATCGTTAACCCTAACGATAGCCATGTATTTAAGGTAAATGGTCAACGACTTAAGCCATTCTTAGAGTTACCTCGATTAGAAGTCGAGGTTGATGTGATTCTATTAGAGGACCCTGTGTATCAGAATTGAGGATCTTTTGGGTTTTGTCGAGTTGATGACGTTAAACCAGGCGCTACTGAGAGGCAGCCCACCATTTGTTGTAAGAGTGCATGCTGAGTGTGTATTTTATCTATTTCTATTAACTAATCTACAATTCTTTTGTCTCTGAGCTCTCATCGGTGGATTACTTGTGGAAATTGGTAAAATCTTCACCGCGGTAATATTGTTCTAACCTCCTCTCATGTACTTATTTCATTCATTTGTCAGAATTACTTTGTTAAACATTGAGGACAATGTTTGGATTAGGTTTGGGGGTAGGGTTCATGAGTCGGTGAATTTTTCGTAGTGTTTTCTTTTCTTATTCTTAAAAAAAAATTTTGTGCTTTTCTGTCAAGAAAACTTGGTATTTTGCGATTATGAAAATGGATTTTAAATGTTTTATGCTCAAGAAAACGCAAGCCAACTTGACATGTTGGTATATTGATAAAGACTGAAAGTTTAATATGATCTTTAAGTTAGATCTAGTTCATAAGATTTTTCAACTCGATTATCTTTGCACCATGAGCCATGTTAGCATAACTTGAAGTTGATGAGTGAAGTATATACTAGAAAACCTTAGAATAATAGTGGAGACTTAACCCTGAAAGTTTTGAACCTTTCTATTTTTCCGAGGGTTATACATAAACTCTGTTTTTCTTGAGTCGGTATTATCTAGTTGATGATCTCATTATTCTCATTTTTCTGATCAATTGATTTGGGAATGACATCAAAATTGAATTATTACACTAGAACTTCTTGGCTTATTCAATTGAGATGTCATAATACTGACCCGAACTTAGGAAATGATCTAGGCATTTTTTTCCCTTTTCTTTAGACCATTAACTAGCCTTTTAACTTACCCATAACATTAACCTTTTTGTAGCCTTTTGAGCCTTAGAATAACTTTTATTTGTTAACCCATTAACCTTTACCCAACTTTTCTGGGAATGTGTATGGATGGATATACTTGGTGTAAAAAGGGCATTATAAAGAGCAAAATATGAGATATTTCATAAATCATCTATGTGAAAAAAAAATGATTCTTCAATGAGGATAACGATGTGAGAATGAAGAAAAAATTGATGGTGCGCAACATTGGTTTATTCTTGACAGCCCTAATTGTTCGTTGAATGGGTGTATACATTCCTAGAAGTTTTTGTTAAATCCTTTGACATTCCTTATTAACCATTACCCAAGCCCCGTTACAACCCAACAAAGTCCTAGTTGATCTTAGGTAAAGGTTGATTCCGTAGATGTGGAGATTTAATAACCAAGACCTATAGTGTTTGATTCAACATTCCCAAAAGTAATTGATATTCCTGTCCATGAGATCATGTTCATTCCATTATTGAAAAGTCTATTCTTCATAATACTATATGTGAGATGATTGTTTTCCATTATTTACTCTTTCCTCACATATAAACTAAGTGAAATACCAAATCTCTGAGTGCTTTATTGTGAGTGACATGAGAGGTTTGAAGTCTAAACAAACTTTCTACAGGAGATTTAGTCATTATTTTACTTTGAAATGAAAAGTTATTTTGATAGTGTTTTTCACACACATTGAGTTGAGGACGATAATGAATTTTTCTAACTTTTGGAGAATATTAAATTATTTGGTGATTTGTTGATACACGAAAATGCACTACAACACAAATGGTGATAGATAGCACATGACAATAGCGGTTTTTTAGAAAGTGCTATGAAAGGGAATTTTCTCAATTGTGAAAGGCTATCAAATGTGGGCGGGAGTAATTCGCTGGGGGCGCCAAAGCTCCCGCTCGATCCAAACCAAAAAAAAAAAACAAAAGAGAAACAAAACAGAACATAGAAAGAAGGAAGGAAGGAAGCAGAAGCCGAAGCATCTCCCTCTCCCTCACCGTTCTGCTCCCCCTCTTCGATCGCTCTCCCTCTCCTATTGATCTCCCTGTGCTGTCAACGACCAACCTGTTTCGCCTAAATGACTACGATCTCCACAATTCTTTTTTTCATTTCGACTAGGTGGGGATAGGTTACTGCAGACATTATTTTCCTTCCTCAAGGTGAGCGATTCATAAATCTTTTGCTTTGTTCTCTCGGTTTTACTAGATTAGTGAATTTTAGTTATGGTTCAGTGTTCTGAGGGATTCGATTTCAACTCTCAGGTCTTGGTACATGAAGATTTTTGTGATTTTGGTTGTCAAAAGGTTTTAGGAGTTTTGGTGTTTGATTTTGGATTTGGGGCTTTTTTTCCTCGTTTTGGTGAATTGTAAGTGTTGTCAATAAAGTTGAGAAGATCTATCCCCATAGCTTACCGAGTTCTCATGGAATTATGTTTGTCTGCTTATAATAAGAATCTTATTTGAGTTAGTTGTTGTTCTTTGCATTCAACAATTATTGAACTCCTTTGCTTATCTTGGTTTTCCAACAAGACAAAGGTTGGTTCTTTCCTTGTCTACTCAAAATCAAAACCCCAATTTTTTTTTTTTCGTTTGTTCTTTCTTTGTCTTTTCGTCAAACACCTTGTGTTCAATTGGTTTTCTGAATTGGTGATTTGTTTTGGGTGTTTTTTTAGGTACAATGTGAAATACCTTGTGTTCACTGGTGCGGAACCAAGCTTGGGTTCTAAGGTAGATTTGCATATTACATTTTATCTATTTAGTTTACCTTTACTTTTGGTTCAATTAGGGGTAATGAACTAGTTGGATGTTTTGTGTTTTGAGCTAAGCCCTCAATGTTTGAACACCAAGATTTCCAAAACATCCAAAATAAGAGTCTTTTCTACCAAGTTTTGATAGAGTTGTTTCAAAACATGACCAAGGTGCATCACATACAGCCATTTCACCTTTTTTAAAGCAAGTTTAGTCACATTTGATGATAGAGATGGATTAAGTTGTTTCACTTGTCCAAATTTATCTTTATGTTTGCATTTGTGGCCAATATGTTGTGATATTGTGTGTAACACCTGCTGAAATTATGGACAATCCTTCACTATAGTACATTGTACAATTAGTGGACAACATGTATGCATGACATTAAGGAAGTTTATAATGAAACATTTCATTTGATGTCAGTTTATAATGATTTCTCTTTGCTACTATAGGTACAAGATTATTAAGGAAGTTGGAGATGGAACTTTCGGAAGTGTTTGGCGAGCAATAAATAGACAAACAGGCAAAATTGTATGTAGTAATAAATGATGTTTTCTTATGGCCTTGGTTACTCTTATACTGAAGATGTTGCATTGCTTGATAGGTCTCAATCAAAAAGATGAAAAAGTATTATTCTTGGGAGGAATGCATAAATCTTAGGGAAGTAAAGGTAATGACTCCCCCCCCCCCCCCCCCCCCCCCCCCCCTTCCTCCTCTAACCCTTACTTTTCCCCTATTTTATTCACTAATGACCTCTTGAAGATTCATTATTTAATCTTTTTATTTACTTGTTTTTCCCAATCACCGCGGAAGATGAACCATCCCAATATTGTGAAACTAAAGGAAGTGATTAGAGAAAATGATATTTTGTACTTCGTTTTAAATATATTGTACTTACTTTGGACATATGATTTTTTTTTTGGTTTAGTTTAAGTAGAAACATCTTATTAAGTTTCATACCCTGTGACATGGCACGTTTTCAAAGATTGCTTCTGTGGCCACTAACAGGCCCATGTGTAAGTATATGTCTTCACAAATCAAGTCTTCGGAATATTTATTCAAAGATATGCATTGATACCATGATTCTTGAACTTGGATTTGTCCTTTAGTGATTATGAAACAATACACAACACATCATCTTTGATAGCATTTGCTGATAGCATTTTTTACATTTGTCTTTTAGGATTTCATTAGATCTACACCCCCATCGAAGGTTTTACTTCGAATCTGTGTTTTTTTCTTGATAAAAATCATATCTTTATTGTTTAGTTTGTGTTATTTTTTTTTGATAAATTGAATCATTTTGATGTTGGAATTACCGTTTTCAAACATTTGGTGATAATGGGGTTTGAAGAAAGTTTGGATTCTAAACCTTGGGATGTAAATAGACGTGACTCTCAACATTTGGCTTTACATCCAATTTACTCGAAATTCAATCGAATCTTATCTCATTTCTTGTTTGGTTTTAGATCCTCCTTCATTGCTACTCTGCCTTTATAGGGAAACACTATGACCTTATCTGACAAAAAAAAAAGTATATGGCATATGTTAGAAAACTGACTTAATCTTGTTGTAATCAGGTGTTTGTTAGAAAAGTTATTGAGCTGCATGACAAATATCTGGCATATGTAAATGAGTGCTTCCAGAATCATAATCTTTTCCACAAGGTTTGTATTGGACACTGAATCTTGTTCCTAATATTATGTCCTTATTTTCCTTACGTTATTGCTTTCATATTCTAGGCACTCAAAGAGGCCTTTGAAGTGTTCTGCAATAAGGGAGTTGCTGGCAGCTCAAGTGCAGAGCTATTGGCCACTTTTTGTGATAATATTCTCAAAAAGGGTGGAAGTGAAAAATTGAGTGATGAAGCAATTGAGGAAACACTTTGGATTTTGGTTTGTCAAGTACTTTCTTCCCTATTTATTTCATCATCATTTTGATGGTTGTCTATTCATGTTTTAGAGGCAGTGCTAGGTTATTCTTGGATTCCTTGCTGGGGATATCTTACATTTTTATTTGTTTGGCCAGCTTGGACAGGCTCTGAGCACTCGGCCAGACATTTTACCTACTGTTTACTGCCAGGAACTTGCTAAATTACAGGTAAATTAGCTTCCTTGCCCTATTAACCAACTTCTGAAAATTGGGATGTGTGAGCAAGTGATTGATGTGCTGTGCAGATTTCTAGATCACAACATTTAATGCTTGAAACTTTCCTCGATGCTAGGATCAAATACCTCCATTTCCAACTACTGTTGCCATTAAGTCCATCGAGTCCCAGTTGGGTGCTCCAATTTCGAAAATATTTGCAGACATCAGCTCTGAACCCATAGCAGCTGCATCCTTAGGGCAGGTGTATAAAGGTTAGAGAGTTTGTAATTGCTTTCCTGATGAGAGGACATTCTGTCTTAAACTATGTTTGCGTTTCTTTACATTATACTTTTATTTCCTCAAAATGTATATTAGATTTGTCATTGACTAACATAAACCCTTACATTTCTTGTTGGCATTTGCAGCTCATCTGCACTCAGGCGAGCTTGTAGCAGTGAAAGTGCAGAGACCTGGTATGTCACTCTTATTGACCCTTGATGCCTTACTATTTAACATGATTGGAGGCCAGTTGAAGCGATTTGCTAAGGCTCGAAAGGATCTTTTGGTGGCAGTCACTGAAATGGTGAGCTACCATTTCACTTTTTCTTTCCTTTTGTTGAAGAGCATAGTAAACTATGATGAGTGGTATCCTGTTCCATTTTTAACTTTTTTCAAACTTGCTCATGTATTGGCAATGGTGGGGCGTTTCTGCAGAAATTCATATTCGCTGGTTTGATAATTGTTCCTTTCTCTGTTGCAACGTATTTCCTAGTGGGGAATATTTGATATTAAAAAAAAGGGTTATTTGTCGGTGGCATGTTACCTTGGGGCATCATGCAGGGATGTGCAGGTCAGGCACATGTTTGAAGAAATAGATTACTTACTTGAGGGACATAATGCCGAGCGCTTCGCTTCTCTCTATGGTTCCTATACAAGTAACTCCCATTGCCCTTCTATTTGGTTTGTGGTTTTCTCTTAAAAGCTATAGTATAACCAGGTAGTTTCCCTTGGTTATCATGTATTCAAGCATTGATTCAGCAACCTCCTACAATGAGAAGGGGTGCTACATCATTTGCGCTAAGCAGTTGTTTGCGGGAAAAAGTAACAAATTCAGATTAAAAAGGCCGAATGTTTTATTTTTCTCTACTGTTATGGTTGCATTGGCTTGCATCATTTTTATAGGGGCGAAGAACATAAAATAAATTTTCTTGCAAAAGCTTGTACAATGCTGCAAGTTCAATAATTTTTAATTTGATTTTGCAGGGACTTTATTGCTCTCTCAGACAATTACTAGAGGTGGGGTTTTTCCATGCTGACCCACACCCAGGGAACCTAGTTGCTATAGATGATGGTTCCCTTGCATATTTTGATTTTGGAATGATGGGAGAGATTCCTCGTCATTATCTGCTTCTTTAGATTTTGCAGTACAAATAGTTTAGAACCTCAATGTGCTTCCAAGTAAGACAAGATAAGGGAAGAGTAAAAGAGATACACACTTGTGAAGTTGGTGAAGGCAAAGTTTTTCTCTTTGGCTTGGGACACAAATTTGAGTCACCATGCCCATAAGGCAGATGAAGGAGAGCTCAGAGGAGCACCTTGTGATCAAACCACAAGTGCAAACCTGCATGAATCAATTCCAAAAACCCCAAAAAATTTCTCAAAATTGCAAAGGACCACCATCTCAAGAACCCCGGAATCCCAAAACCTCTCACAGCAATTCACCTCCAGCAAAGAAGAGAGGGAGGAGAAGGGGTAGAGGAGGCAAAAAATTTGATGAAAGTGACGTTTTAGAATAAATTATGGTGTCCTTGATGGGTTGTTTTCTGGTTTAATGGAGTAAATACTCAATTGTTACTGATTTTCTCAGAAGAGAAAGGGAATACAAAGTAGCAATCAAGTTATTTCACTTGTGCGAACATGCATCATTTAGGCCAATTCCTAGCTGGGAAATGTGCGGATGCTCCACAAGAAGCCCTTCAGATTCTTGACATTGTGTTAAGGGAACTCTCCAACAGAAGGTACACAAGTTCTAGGAAGCATATCTTCTTGAATCTAATTGTAGAAAATACAATACATATTGCCTAGTTGAGCTCTAATTCTTACTAAAACCTTTGCATATTTAAGGTAATGTTCTGTTGGGAGATCATTTTTTCACCTGATATACGAAAGCCTCATTGGCTTGGAGAGGGTTTGGAGTCCTGATGTGGTTTCTACCAGAGTATAAGACCTACACAGATGGGATTATCACTAAATATTGGTATGTGACAGCAAGTCAGCCTATGTAACTGATATGAGGAATTAGTTATTCTTTTCATTGTTTCATAATTGGTGTTTCTCCTTCTGATTTCAATCTTATTTATCTCTTACAGACATGTCTTCGGCAGCATTTATTGAGCCTCTCCCTGTAACTGAATTTGTTACTCAGCTTCTAGGCAAAGATGTTATGTCAAAGATGTTGTCTGATTCTGATCGTGTAAAGGTAACATTACTAGGCTAATCTGTGCTGGACATTTCTTAAGTAGGTGTGAATGTTACTCCTCCACTCCTCTGGAGTCAGGGTGTCATCACACTTAAGATGTCGTGCCCTACACATCGAGGGGTTATCGTATTGTCTCGGGGTGTTTGACACAGACATGGCACTCCAAACTGAGTAGTCATGTTTCATTCAATCATTTTCCCTATGAAATTTAGAGAAAACGTGATGACAATCAAAATTTCAGAGTTCGCTGATTTTGTGACTGCATTGTTGCAAAGGCTCCTGATGGAAATGGTGGAGTATATTCTGGTAAGTACTGATTTCAGTGTTTCAACTTCAAGTTGGGATTGTTTGCTCCTTTCTCATTTATAACGTTTGTGCAAAATTGTAAATGTTTCAGCTCTAAAAACTTCAAACTTGTTAGAACATATGGCTGTGAGAGGTATGAGATACGTGGATTGTTATGGAGTAGATAATGCATTGGTAAGACCTTATCCTTCATTACTTGGTGCCATTAGCATGCATTTTCAGGAATTGTTATTCATCTTAATCTATTTATTGATTGGCGAAACAGGTTCGTGTTGCTGACCCAACTTTCTTGGGATATTTCATTGATAAAGGTGTAGCTGCTACAGCAAAAGTTGTTCGTAAGGTGAGTAAAGATTTGTATTTTGTAGATGACAATTTCTGTTTTAGAGATGTTCCATCTCTTTGAATTATTTAATAGTGTGGAAATATTTCATATCTACGGCACTGTGATAAAATGGTCGAAACATTCATTTGAAACTTACAAGGACAAGGATACACATAGATAAAGTAGAAACATTCACCATGTTGTTTCTGAATGCTTTATCGAAAATATATATTTAGTTATATACACATTTCTGCATGCTAATGCGAATTATGTACGAATTTTGATTGGATTCGTTTTAGATTGGAATGTTTATTAGCTAAATAGTCTATACATTGATAGTTTGTGAATTGTTGTTGCATTTAGACATGTTAATAGGTTAGAGTCCAAACTGGAAAAAAAAAAACAAAAAGTGGAAGTAGCATCAAAACCAGTTGAAACATCTTCTGTGTTAGATGGAGGGGACTCCCTGGAAAATCACTCTTCTGATCCCTTGGATGAGATATCTGATGAAAGTAGCACTCTTCACATTCAAGTTGAGGACTCTTGTAACGATGATTTCTCCTTGCTGACCACAGACCAAAACCAGGTTGTAGCAGTAGCTGAGGTTGTAGCACTCCGTCACATTGACATGGAGGTTTCAAATGCATTGGTGTTTTGGGAGAGGTGATATCTTTCCCATTAAAATCACATCTATTGAATATTTGCCGTGTTAAACCCCATAATGTGGTCTTTGAATTAATGATGAAGGACCGTTAATATAAATTGGTATTTTATGAAATGACACTTGATTTCTTGGGATGTGATTTCTGTATTTCAAAACCTCTATAGGTGTAGTGAAGACTGTGAGTCTGTCAAACATGAATGAAATGTCATATGGATACAAAAGTGTTTCAATTGGTTTTGTTGACACCTCATGAAGAGCATGCCTGTTAATCAACAGTCTTTAAGAAATAGGTGGCATAATGGGTCGGGGCCACAGGGTATAGTCACCAGGAACCTTGTTAATTATCTGTACTTTATTATGTATAGAAACCTTCTAAACTATTATTATGTATGTTTTCACAGCCTAAACCTGCTCCAAACAATATCCACACCAGGAACAGTGTTAAAAATGCAAGTCAGTTAGAATCGCTTTCTCTATCAGGTATTTGGCAATGTTACGAAAAGCTGCAAAGGAAAATATTGTGGTTGAGCTCACAAATTTATATGATCATTTCTTTGTAACCACTGGTGAATGCAAGGCTAAGGCCACTGTTGCTTGGTTGCTTGGAGTACATTTCCATAGAGCACGCAGCACACGCGCGTTTCTGCGACCCGAGCGTACCTCCAACCAACGCTGCGACAGTTCAGCGTAGCAGCAGCAGCAGTAGCAATTCAGCGTAGCAGCAGCAGCAACTCAGCGCAGCAGCAGCAAGGCAGCAGCAGCATCAGCAACGCAGCAGCAGCATCAGCAGCATCAGCGGCATTAGCAGCAGCATCAAAAAAAAAACTGTTGGATTCTATAATGTCAATGTTTATACTATTTGGGGTTACAAGTGCTGCAAGCAAACAACTGTTTTTGTTCTTAGTGATCCTATTTGGATTCTATAATGTCAATGTCCACCAATAGTACAATATATGATGATTCGAATGTTTATAATTTTGAGTTGATAGCAAAAAAATTATAATTTTGTTGTTAGTGATCCTATTTGGATTCTATAATGCGAATGTTTATACTTTTGAGTTGAAAATAATTAACAGTTGATAGCAAAAAAAGCAAAAAAAAAAAAAAAAAAAAAATTTTTTTTTTGCTATGTATACTTACCGCTATGGTAGACTTTACTATAGCGGTTTTAAGGATCTACAATAGCGTTTTTAAAACGCTATAAAAGCCAAACTTTCTATAGCGGTTTAAAACCGCTATAATAGACCCAGCGTCGGCAGACATAGTGGTTACTAAAACGCTATGGTATCCTACCATAGCGTTTTTGAACCGCTATTAAAGGGCTTTTTTTTTTGTAGTGATGACACTGTTGGTTTCTTGCATATCTTGAAGTTTTAAAATAAACATTGTTTGACCAAGTTTTGTGGAGTCAGTAATGTTTGTGGGTAACATTTTCTAGAAACCCTCACGAGACTATAACTAGTCCCCTAGAGATAATCTAGGGGTTCAAAGCCTTGTTGCACGTTTTCAAAGGTAAGTGCAATCGACGATGCCTGCGAAAGTGAGTTAGAATTTTCTTTTCGGTTTTCTTCTTTGTTTTGCTCGACTAGCAAAATATAGGTTTGGGGGTATTTGATAATCACATAATTATAACATTTTTTACCTCTTATTATATTTTTGTTAATCCTTATTTTATTTTATTTTAAATTAATTATTAAATTTTTGTGTTTTTGTAGAATTCGGAGCAATAACAAAGAAATCAAAGAAAAATACAATGAATAAATCACAGACGATGACTTCAGAGGAAGTAAAGGTGAGAATAGCCTAAGCCCATAACCTAAACTCAAAAGCAAACCCAAAACCAAATCCGTAAACCCAAACCCAATGCCAAACCCAATCAAACCCAAAGCACATTCTCTTAATTATCCAAGATTCTAGTTTGATTTAAGCCTTAAATCACTCATTGAACCCTCCCCTTAACTTGTCCAAGTTCATTTTCTTAATTCTCTATAAATACAATAGAATTGAATAAGAAAGGGGAAGAAGAGAAGGGAAAGAAAAAAAATATAGAATATCAAAACCTCTTCTTCAGAGGAGGAAGAAGGGGGAGGGGGAGGAATAAGGGGGAGGAGGGAAGAGGAGGAAGGGGGATGGCGGCAGCAGAGCTGCGAAATAGAGAAGGAAGAAGTGGGAGGATGATGGAGGAAGAAGAGGGAAAAGGAGGAAGGGGGAATTTTTTTAACTGTTAGATTTTCCTCGAGAAGCTATATGATTTAATTTGGGCCTTAAGATTTTTTTCGAGATTTGTTTATGATTTCAACTGGACCCCACGATTTTCTTCGAGATGAGATGTTTGAGATAGAAATTTTTTTTATCAACTGTTCAATTTTTCTCGAAATACGATTACGATTTCAGTTGGACCCTAAGATTTTCTTCGAGATGAGATGTTCGAGATACGAAACAGTCAATCTCAGCATGTGATTTGTCAAGGGTATTTTGGTCACCTACTTAGAAAACTGACAGTCAATGCACGTTGACCGCTAGTCTTAGGGGCTATGTTATTAATGCGGTGAAAAATTGGCAATTAATCGTAATTCAAGGTTTGAGCGAATTGAACTAGGTGAAACCGATTGGGGTTTAGTGGACTTCGAAAAATCGGCGAGTCGCCAATTAATCGACTCAGCTAACTCGCCGATTTATGGCAATAACTGATCTAACTTATATCGGTTTATTTATGAATGATGGAATGCAAATTATTTTGATAGATATAACTTTTTATTGTTTATTTTTTAATGATTGAATGTTAGTTTTAGAATTTTTATATTGCTATTTTCTGGTAGAGTGATGTTGCTAAGTGCTCACTTGCTATCACTTCTTGTTACTTGTGTTGTTGTTGTGTTGGTTGTTCCTAAACAAGTCTAAGTACCTGCAAAATTTATTCAACTGTAAATTAGTAAAAATTAAATTATACATTAATATTTAAAGTAGACCGATTAATTTTGATTAATCCCGCTTAATCGTAATTCGGTTTTGGACCGTGCTGCGACCGGCGACCGCTTTCCGATTTAACTGCATAGCTTAGGGGGTAAGTGCAATACGGATTAAAGAAGGGGGCACATCCCAATTAGCTATTTATTGTAGGAGACATAGCAATTAACCCAAATAAAAACAACCTATAAATAAAACAACCAAACTAAGGAAACTTAGAAATACCCTTTAATGTGGATTTTGATTATGGTAGCAAAACATTGAAACCTGACATGTATGTGATCGTTTTTTAGACATTATAAAAAATGTGATATTTTTTTACATTCAAATTTTTTTTTCCAAGAATTAAAGTATATTGAGACCCCTGAGAAGTTAAACTTTATTGAATATGAACGAAATCCTTAAATTTTCATTCTTCTCTCCTACAACATCAAATCGCAAGGTTTATATCAAAATGTAAATCAACTCTAAAGGGGTCAATTTTAGAATGGACATTGAACGAGGAAATGAAATTTCACTGTAAATTGACTTCATGCCCTAATATGCAGACAAATGTGAAAGATTAAAATGACTCATGGAAATAAGAATTTAGTTTATTTTAATTAATTTAATTTAATTTAATTGTTGGGTCGGGCCTAAGTAAGCCCAATAGGATAATTGGAGATTAGGGCTCTGATAGAATCTAGGTTAGATTTACTATAAATAGGACCTATAAGCCATTGCTTGTAGTTGGTTGATTGATGAATATGAATTGATTTATCTTTATTTTCTTAGGTTTAATTGTTAGTTGTTTATTTAAGATCTAGGTTAATTAGTTCATTTGTAGATTACATCATCTGGCATCAGGGCCTAAGCAGTTCTAGGGGGTTTATATTGATTTAATTAATTGTTTGGAAAAGAGAACTTGAAGATTAGTCGAGAAAAGAAAAAATGAAGGAGAAGAGTTTGATCGAATAAGAGGATCCGACTCGGATCAGATCTATTGGAACCCTTAAGGGTCGTCCAAAGCTTTTGCCACCCTTGATCACTTGCCACCACTATCGTTGCCATTGTCGTCACCGTTGTCACAAGCCCACACAATCGAATTTGTTCATTTGCAATAGCAACACCCTTTTCAGAGTTTTGTCCAGTCTCAGATCAGCACATCACCGCCTAGACAACTGCTCGCCACCATGGAATGCTTTTTGTAGGACGAGAACCACCATCCCGGTGGACTGCATCGTTCTGGCTTTTAGCCTTTTGGTACTAGCATAGGACATGTTAAAATTTTGGGAAGAAGATTGGATAACTAACTACTACCTGCACCCTTTGTTAAATGGTTGTGAACACCCACATTTTCTTGGTTAGATTTTACAATAATAGGTCCATGATAATTTGCAAAGCGATCCATGATCCTGATTTATACAACCACCCCAAAATTTATATAGTTAAGCAAATTAGTCGGAGCAACCAGTAGATTGCATGCACCCCTAAAACAATAAGATCACTCTAGCTGAGAAAATAAAATGAGACCCACATTATTATTCCTACACATACCCATATTATTCTCCGTCATGTACCAATATCAATATAGCATAAGCGCAAATCAAGTTCAATGCCCTATGGTGTCTTATAGCACATATAACTACTTTTACTATCCACAACCACAATACACTTATGTCCCATGTCACGCACAACCTGAACATGTCTCCCCTACACCATCACCATCCTCACTAACCATTGACATACACCCACTACTGATCCCACTATGCCACTAATTGAGTTGGATTGGGAGCAGTTTTGGAGAGAATTAGAACGGATATTCACCCACCTTGATGCATTATTTGATGCTTGGAGAAAACGAGATGAGGAAAGGATGGACAAGAGGTGCTAAAAGTTTTAAGAAATCTTTAACACGACACCTATTTTTGGACAAGGAGACGAACATTGTGAGTAACGATGTTTATATTGATCAACAAATTAGGAATCCTTTGCAGGGAAAGCTAATGAGAAGTAGTGCATTCAAAAGCTCTTGTGCACTTTATTGATAATTGGACTGTGTTCCTTAGTTGGGCCAAGTCCATTTGCCATAGCGAATTGTTTCAGGGCAGAATTCGTGGACGGTATTTGGCTTATTTTGACAAATGTTGGATGACTAATTTGGTTGCTTTAGTTCGGGCAAATTTATATTAAGGGAAGTTTTGCAATCATTTACTTCGTGTGCCCTTTACCTTGTATTCTGAAACCGGTTACTTGTGATCATTTGACTTCTTTGACTTCAAGCTCGATGACGAGCTTCTTCAACCGGGGGAAGATGATAGAAAGTAGGATTTAGTTAATTTTCATTAATTTAATTTAGTTGTTGGTTCAGACCTAAGTAAACACATAGGGCTCCAGTAGAATAGGTCATTGCTTGTAGTTGGTTGATCGATGAATATGAATTGAGTTTGGTTTATTTATCTATATTATCTTAGTTTTAGTTTGTTATTTTTTATTTTAGATGTTTAGTTGTGGATTGCATCACACAAAAAATAAACTGGTATATTTCCCCATATGTTGAATGCTGACCTTCAACAAAACATTGGGATACTTCGAAATGAGGTGACGGCTTGATTTGCCTAGGGAAAATCCTAGACAACCAGATGCACTAGCTTAAAATTCTTATTTGGTTCTCTTTCACAGAAGGCTCCCTTTTGCTTTCAGAATTCAGATAAATATTACTGCTTTGGAAGAACGAGTTATCTAGCAATGCCATTGTTCCTCAACATGTTCCCCCCAATTTTCATGCCATTGTCTAATCAGGAAACTCTTGAAGAAGAAACTGAATCGAAAAACCAAGTGATTGTGAAAGTTGCATACCTTAAATCTAGTAGCAACAGAAGAGAATTTGTATGATGACCTAAAAGATTCCTCGGGCAACAAAGGGAAAAGCCCATCTATGAAGGAGCATTTTGATGATGATAATAGATTGCAATGTTTTGCCACAACATAATCTCGATTTTTGTCTAAGAATGACTCTGTTTGATAAGTAACCTACAAACAAAATCCAGGATAACTAGATAAACTGATATAACTTAGCCAATTGAACTAGGCAAAAGTTTGGTGACATGATGAGATAGATAATGTACCTTGCCAGCATAGTGGGAAATAGCAAAATCAGTTTCCGAGAGATTTTCCTTTTCTAACCTCTTATGAGCTCCAAGGCTCTAAAAGAGTTTGGTTGAAAATGTAGCATGCGTTGATTTTGGAAACATGCTGCACAGACATCCAAATTTGGAGCAGATACAATTTTGAACAAATAAACACAAATCATACATAGAGAAATTTCCACATACCAAGCTTCATCCAAGAGAGCAATCATTCCAATGGGTTTCTGCATTACACAAGGAAAGATGATTAAACAAAGAGGACAGAAATTAAAGAAAGTTGGACAGCCTGCAAAAGATATTTTCAAACATTTCCTGGTGCTAAAGAAGCATGAATCAATTATACATACATGTGCATCCTTATAATGTTCTTATTGTTCAGAGCTATACGCAAGAAACACTAGGGCTGATAACTACTGGTAGCTGAGTAAGACTTGCAGCAGATAGCAATAAGGTTGCACAAGTTGCATCCTATGCCGAGGAGCATAGAGAAATTAGAAAGGCTGCAGAATGAAGTCAGAAAATAACAATGTACAAGGTACCAGTAATGCAGTGAAGCCTATGTTATCTCAGGCGCTAGGAGAGGGTACGCCTAGCACCCTTGGCAAAAGGCAAGTCTATGTTTAAAATAATTTAAAAGAAAACAAAAATAAATTAATCGTAGTCAAGGCATGTGCCTTTGACTATGCTAGGCGAGGCGGTGAGGTCAAATATAGCCTTCCTAGGCACATAGGTGTTGCTCGCGACTACATAGACTGAAGTACATTTCAGTCTATTTATTTTTATGAAGGTTACCAGACATGTAAAGTAAGTCAACGACTATTTAAGTTTACATTCATTAGTTAGTTATCGCTTGTAACCACCAAATAATTGTGAAACACGTTAATGTAAGCCATGATTTTTAATCTTTTTTTTTTTTTAAATTCATTTGTAACTTTTTTTACATTTCTATCTAATTAACTGCAACTATAACTACCCACTTTAGTAGCAATGTTGCTATAGTGCTACGAGAAGTAGAAGTGCATTCCTTTTGGTTACTAAACGCAGTCTTAAATGATACAAAAGTATCTCCGTTAGGATCTTAGTGATCTTTGGGTTTGTATGACTCAAGGACGGGTATGATCGCACCACAAAATCTAAAGGCGACACCTCGAAAAGGTGTGTGGTTTTTAAAACTTTCCTAAGCATTCCTCTTTTTGGAAACAAAAATAATTTCATATTGAGGTGGGATTTCTTTGATCAATGAGGACGAAGCAAATCCTAATAAATATAGCATTAGCAGTATCGTTATATCGTATACTGAACTTTATTAAGCTCTTTGCCTCAAGAGTTTGTTTTTTAGAGATTGCAATAATAATAATAATATAGTTGGAATGAAAAAAAAAACTTTGATTTGTCTTGTACTAAATTTTTTTCATATAATCTACGAGTTGTTACATAAAATAGCTTTAACATGCATGTTAATAAAAGGTAAGTATTCTTCGAAAATTTTCCATCAAAACATTAAGCTACAGCCTATAAGGGGTCTCCAAATGACAAAAAGGTAGGAAGAACAACCTTCTCGATCAAATCCAAGACATCTTGATTATCAATGAACTCAATGTTCCTCCAATTAATTTCTTCCTTTCTATATTCTTCCTGCTCCATCTTGAATACATGCTGAAATCAATAGAGCTTATGCACACAGTAATAACCCCCTAGTTCTCATTAATATTAAACAAAACTACGTTCAATAAACAAATCAACAAATCAATGAATAAAATAAAACAGGATTACAGACCTCATTAAAGTGTTGTTGAAGCTTTTCATTCGCGAAATTAATGCATAACTGCTCAAAACTGAGCAAGGTCAACAAAATGGTCAGTAATTCATGAGATCATAAGGCTAAAACTACGGTGAAAAGAATAAACTACATTGATGCACAAATTAATGACAATATAACGTAAATTGAGGTTATGTATACATAAACAGATGATGTACATTATCATGCATCTAATATCCTAACGGCTATGTTGTAAGACATAAAAGGCATATGATTTGATCCTCTACGTTGTAAGACATCAAATGCATATAATCAGATACATTAGTTACATAATGATGATTGCTTTTAGATAATGAATATAGTATCCCTAAAGTGGAAAAGATACTGGGTCATGTTCTTAACATTTCCAAGCTAGGAAAGTTGGAGTCCTGTAAAAGACACTTTCTGGATGAATAATTTATAGAGAAAAGTTATAATCAAGTTAACATTGTGGCCCATGTATTGAATGAGTTATGCGTGTTTGTACCTTGCATATTGTGTGGGATTGTTCTTATAGCCCAGTTGCATTATTGGAGGTTGTTACGGGTTTTAAAAAGTTGTTTGGTTGGAATGTGACAGTGTATAATAAAAGACGAGGAGAACAGAAAATTTTTTATTAATCACAGACGAGCATATGACAATGAAAAACAAAGTCACGTGCTCCCTGAAAATTACAAATCGTCCACTACTGGTTCTTTACATTATCAGCCCAGTGAGAAAGGAATGTGTATACCCTAATATCCACAAGAGAACTTTGGTTTAGATGACTGGTTGCTGAATAATTCTAGAGTTGGCGAAAATGCAACTGTTTCTTTCTTTAAAAAGTGACTATACCATTGTTTGTTTCTTTCCAAAATGACCATACCATTGCATGCACTAGCCTGGCCTATAATGATTCCCTCAAGGAGATAAGGTCCAACTCAAAAGACCTGCAGGTTTTATTTTATTGAGAGAGAAAACTTCTGAACAACTCAAAACCATGAGCTCATCCCAACATTCAGTCAACACCCTATTCCGAAACTCATTCCCAATTCGGCATAATACAAGAGGTGGTCAACTCTCATTAACAACATGACATTAGCCTCACAGTGGACATCACCCCCAAGTGAGGTCCTCTTCTCCCTAACCATTACATCCTGCTTTCTTTCCCTGGTGAGAGATGAGAGATTTATAGAGTTTTTTTTTTTTTTAATTTCACGACATGCTACACTTCCATCCTCCTCCGTTTTCTGGCTCGAGAATTGTTTGGCCTCCCACACGGATCTTTCTAACTTCTCATAAGTTGGCAGATGGACTGGGAGTTTGGGTGATTTGGTGGGAAAGAAACAACAAAACTTTTATAAATGTTCATATATAAATCTGTGGATAGCTTGTGCATAGATACTAAAGTTACTTTGTGGATGTTGGGATGTAATTGGGACAAGTTTCAAGAGATGTAGTTCTCTGCCAGCATGTTGAACTTTTTAAATAGCCTTATTTTGAATGGTAGTACATGATGTATACTTTTGGAAGGAGTTCTCAGGGTTATTTTTCCACTAATAACGCTTCTTTTTTTTCATGTATCAATACAAAAATCTGTTTTTCTAACAAAAAAAGATGACTCTTCTTAATTCCCACACATTATACATCTATTCAAAAGCACCAACTCTCACAACATTGTTAACTGTGAGGGTGTGACCATGATCACAGTCTACACCAAAAAACAACGTGAAATTTCCTTGCCCCAAGTAAATAGAAAAGCTTCCACACTTGGAATCACACCAGCATCCACTAAATTATATAATCTTTTAACCGTAAAAGAGTCATCTGCATCATCCCAAATCCGTTGGTCATCTATGTCTCTTTGTTGCAGCACATTGGACAAGTCAGACATTTGGTCCTATTAAGTGATAGGCGGAGGCGGGTTTCCATGCATTTTTTTATTGTTAAGAACTAAGAATTCTTTTAACTTTCATTGCCATTAGCCGGATGGTGATCCCATATTTCCATTCTTTGAACATCAAAAGAAACATGCTCGGAAAATGGATTTTAAAAGTTCATAATCTTTCCATATACAACATCCATTCAAAGTGTATCAATTAAGTGTGTAGCCCCATATTTGGCCACAATTATTATTATCGACAATGCATCCCTTTCAACCCTATATTTTGGAATCAATTCCGCAAGACATTAACATAGAGATGCGCTAACACTATTTTTTCCTTCATATCTTTCTCATAAAATCATTTTCTAGGTAAAACAACTTGGCTGGAAAAACAACATAAATGATTTCTTTGTGTTGATGATCACTCAGAAAATTATACAAGTTATTTCTCATGTTTACACATTTGAAATCATAACATGAAATTGAGAGTTTTTCGAACATTGTCTCCATGCATACCTGTAAAATAGTTGTCTTTGTAGGGGAGGTTAGAAAAAAAAAAAGCAAAAGAAAATCAAGTGGACCCGAAAAACCATTTTCTTAGTTATATAGCTAATCAAACACCGAAAAATAAAATTTTACGTGAAAAATGGTTCTCCAATCAAATTTTCCATGTTATCAACCGTAACATGGTTATGAGTTCAAGAAAAAGCTTTTCTAACCTACAAATATCATGAAGGCTCTGTCTTGTAAAATGCTAGTGATGCAACAAAAAAAAGGGGGTATAATTCTGCAAATTTCTCTTTTAACCTTTCACAGTCTCTTTCTAAGGAGGTTCTAGATATGGGAAGAAGTAGATATATCCACAAACATAATGGTCAATATTTCGATGTCAAATAAAATTGACATCCATTGGGGAGGGATATTGGAGCCACCAAAGATCTATTTTACAATGTGAAAAAACAATAAGGCATATTTATCATGGGAGTGATAATAGGGCTTAGTATAGTGTTGACCATCTAAAATAAACAAGGTTTGTTGTAGGGGTGTCAATTGTCCGGATTTATCCGAAATCCTATTCGATCCAATCTGATTTTAATCATATGTGGATTGAATATTTCAGATTCAGATGTAAAAATTAAATCTGGATTGCTTATAAAATTGAATTTGGATTTTGTTGAATGCAATCCAATAAGAATCCAAATTATAATTTTTACCAATTTGGCTTGAATACTACTAGAGTATGCCCCGTGCTGTTGGCATTCCACACAATTTTATTTTTGTTAAATATTTTGTACTGAACACCTCCGTCACTATCCCCATTTTCGCTCTCAAGCAATATTGAAGTGTAAGCCTATTATGAGATCAAATATATATTATAAACTTTAGGGTTAGACTCAGTTAAATTTGAATCAGTTGAGGAAAAATTTTAAATGTCGAGAATGAATTCTCTCCCAATCTTTGAATTCGCCAAAACGCCGAGATGACCCCTCATTTTTTCGAGTATGATCGGTTCGTTTCATTACTTTGAAAAATATTAAAGACGTAAAATACATTATACGTCTTTTTAATTATAAAATATATATTTTTAAAATTTTAGCGCGTATTGATTATTGATTTTGTTGGAAAGATCTTTAAAAATGCAGTTCAACGATACTAAGTTTTCAAAAACCTGAAATCGATGTAGATAGTTATGTCAATTTTCATTTTGCTAAAAGGAAAACACAATATTTTCTCTCTCCGTCACATGTACATTCCATAAACTTTTTACAAAAGTTTTTCATTATTTTTGCCCTTCTACATGTTTTATATTTACAAATATGTCATCATAGGAAATGAATCTCAACCCTCAAATTCAATACACTTTTTAACTTTCAATCCTAACCATCTTTTATCTCTAATCCTTTCAATTTGAATTTGTCCCAATCAACAATGAATAGTAAAACACCATTCTGAATTGTAATATAAATAAGTTAATGGGTATTATTACTAAAATGAAGTATTTTTTTTTATCATTTTAGCACCTAACCATAAACAAATCGTAAATATATTGTATTTATTTTATTTAGATTATTAATTAAATTTAAAATTTAAGTGATTTCAAATTATATTCGGATTAGAGCACAACTTACTGGATTTAGAGTACTATTAAATAAAAATTCAGTTTGGATTCGAAATTTTTATGTTCTTACTGGATTCAGATTATGATTTCACACAATATTGTCTAAATCCGATTTGTTTACACCCGTAGTATTTTGCATTCCAAACCCAAAGGTGTTTTATCTATATTACTTAAACAGGGTTAGTGTTTTGTTCGATTATAATAAGCCCAATCTAGTTCTTTGAAGTTTTACTGAGATTGGGTTATTCTTGTCAAACAAGCTTCAAAGATACAAGGAAATGGCACAAAACCACTATGTTAATCACGATAGGACATTATTGCATCACAAATCAAACCTTACTATTTTTTATAACTCATGAGTATAAGCAATAATAAATTGTCCAAACACATAAATAAACATTCAAATACAACATGAGCAACATAATATGTAATTGTAAACGTCCAAGAAGCTCATAATTTGTACTTGTAATATTTTTTATAATAAAATAATTAATAAATATGAGAATTGGTTGAATTGAATTGAAACTAAATACTGACTTTATAATTTGGTTGCAAGACATCAATTAAAATGATAAGAAGCACGGACAGACTTTATAATTTATAATTTGGAAGACTTACAGACATCAATCAATGGAATTGAATATAAAAGGCAACAACAGTACAAATGAAATAGCAACAGCTAGCAGCAACAACAACAACAACACCAACACACAGCAAGGCAATCTCCAATCTCCAGGTCAATCTTCTTCTCTTCTCCCTTCTTCTTTCTTCTTCTCTATTCAGTGCAACAATTCTCTCTTTTCTTCTTTTTTCCTTCTTATTTCTTCTTCTTCTTCTAACTGACGATCGCACACAGATGGGTGGAGATGAAGACCCAATTTGGGTGTTATTTGCACCCAATTTGTATTCTATTTGTACCCAAGTCAAAAAAAAAACAAAAAACAAAAAATTGTCGTGTCAAGACTGTGTCGAGCACGTGTCCGACTAGGTCAACTGGCCCGACACGTTGACCGCGTGTCGAATAGGTGCCAGGCTTTCTCCGAGAGTCCGTGTATCCTAGTTGGTTACTGGGTCAACCCGAAAATGGCACAAAAAAACACCCTTTACCTAAACCTATTAATAGATAGCCAATTTCAGTGGTTTAGGCCTATTACCAGGCCAGTCTACCCTTTTCACTATCCCCTACACAACCCACCTCTACCCTTTCAACTCTCCTAGGGCCAGCATGCCTAACCACAATCATTCTTCTCCCACCTACCTAGTGCAGTACGAAGTCCCATATTCCATAATCATTTTCCTAGGGAAAATTCTAGGGGTCGAGGGAGGGAGCGAGGGATGGGTGAAAGCCACCCATCTGCCTCGAGATGCGCATCATCGCACATCTCAAATTTGATACGCTCATCGAGGCGGATGGGTGGTTACCACCCATCCCTCGCCCCCTTTCCCTCGCTCTGTAGCAAAGCTCTTTTCCTAGTCCTTCTTAGCATACTCAATTTATGTTTCTCCTTATCAATTTCCTAGAGCAGTACCAAGAGTCCAGATCACCTGCTCCATGGCGCAACAATTGGATTCTTTGTTCCTCCAATGAGAACTTTGACACATTAGCATGTTTAGTAAAACAACTACTTGTGTCCTAAATAATTTATCAATTTTTAATTAGATAAAAAAAAGTAGTAAAACCACTTTAATTAGGAAAACTTGACCAAGGAAAAGATTCTTCACTACCTAATTTTTCTCATCGATTCTACCAAAGCTTCATCCATGCCTAAATATGTCTGATCCAAGTGTGGGTGGGCATCCCATTCCATGATCCCTATCCTGTCCCCTCCCGATCTAGAGTGGGATGGGATCGAGATGGAGATTTTTAATCTCGCCCATTTTATCCTGTCTCAAACTGATTTATTTAATATTTAATATTTAATATTTAATATTTTTATTAGAATTATAATTTTTTGATGCCCACATAATATCCACTGGTGGAGATAACACCCCTTCACCTGAAATACGCCACTAAGGAAAGAAAACTTGTTTGCGTAAGCAGGACATGAAGTCAGCATAAGGCCCTATAGTAGTAGTACCACAATCCTCAAGTCTGTATTCCTCGCCTTGCCAAATCTTTCTCTTTCTCTGTCATTTTCTTTTCCAAAGCATCAAAAGCAAATCAAAGCAAAGCCAAGAGTGTCACAAAGAAGATAAACTGTGTGCGATTTCAAATCTCTTCCATCTATCTAATTCTTCTCAACACAAACCCCTTTGTAAAGTGATGCCTTCTTATTCTTCAAATTTGGTAAATTGCCCTTTATTTGTTTTCTTGTATTTTTGTGCTAATTTTATCTTGAAGTTTTTAGATTCCATGATGTATGTCAACAACAATCCTCCATTAATTTATCATATTATGTTTGTGTTTTGTTGATTAAAAAGTGTAATTGAGTGGGTGAGTTCATTTGGGGTTGGTTATTTGTTTGAAAACCTTCGGGTTCTTGAGATACAAGTTAAGAATGTTGGTTTGATTTGATATAAATTTGGGGGTTAATGAGCTTAACTCGACTCAAGGTGTTGTTCATAGGAATTAATTATGTTTGGGTTTTTAATAGTTTGTTTTCTCTCTCATTGATTTGGTGGGTAGTTGGTATTTTAGCTTGATTTTATAAATAGAGGTTTTATGGTGATTATTTTTTTTGGATTTTTTAGGTGAAGTTCAGGTTTGAATTTATTGAAATGAATCACAATGTATGAATCAGTTTAGTTGAGGCAATGCTTTCTTGAAGTACTAGAATCAATATCGTATCTGCTCATCCCGTCACGTACCGTCTCATCCCAAACCCGTTTGGGATGGGATGAGGTCTATCACGTCCCGATCTCGAAAGAACGGGATGAGGTCCATCCCATCCAATGCCCACCCCTAGATCTAAAAGGAAATCGATATCTCACCATCTGGATTGCTTCGATTGTGTTTTTGCATATGTTTGGAACAACATTCAGTTTCGATTTTCGCAATAGCTGTGTCGTTATGAATATCCCTGATTGTATTGTTCCGTTGGCTTGACTTAGTTCCTCCAAGTTCCTAAATTCATCGTCTCACTGAAGAGAAGAAGTGGTATTTGAACTTCAGCTATAAGATTGAATGTCTCTCATACAGTGAAGAGAGTACCTGCAAGAGCTTCGGCATTTTTGAGAAGACAAACTATTTAAGCACGCTTTAAAAGAGTTTTTATGGTTAAATTTCCTGGTTAAAATGATTTTTTCTTATTATCTACTTAAAAATAGATAAATTGTTTAGGACACAAGTAATTGTTTATTAAACATGCCGATGTGTCAAAATTATTAGGTCATGACCAGAGAATCGATCCCTACTCCAACAAATTATGTGGAGTTCATTACTAGCTGTTGTACCAGTGCTTTGGAAAAGATTCTTTGTGCTCTTAGTAGTCAAAAAAATTGTGCTTATCCATCATAATAAATAGATATAATCAACAGAAGTAACTAATTATGAAATTGTGTTTGAATAAAGCTTGGATAATGAAAATGACCTGTTATTCCTGAAGCATTCAAAGCCATAAATATCTAATACACCAATTTGCATCCGGGATTGTGCATCTTGCCCAACTGACCTATTAATCTTATCAACAAGCCTGAAATAAATCAATAAGTTAATTCCATGATAAGCTGCTATATAACTCGCATGTAACCTATGTAACACTAGGCTATAACCAAACTACCATACCAGTCAAACAATCTAGAAAATATAGTCTTTGCTAATGCAACCCGACTGGCTATAGCAGCATTACAGTCGAGGGCCATCACAATGCTCCCTTCATGTGTTTGGATTGAACGTGTGCATAGCGTTTCAAGGAAATTGTTGGCATCACACCTGAGAATGACAGGAAGGAGTGTAAATTATCAAATTGACTTGCAAATGGCTCAGAGTTCAAACTTCAAACTAAGTCAGCTTAGAAAGTGAAGTGACGAGCATCAGATAAATAAAATAAATAAATAAATAAAGAGCAGTGAGTATGCAAGGTCTCCTTCTCCCCATTTTCTTGATCATATAGTTTTTCAGACCCAGTTTGGGCATATTTAATTTGATTGAGCTCTGACATATCTCAAGACCGAATTTTGCATCGGCAGTTTAATTTGGTAGGGGATTTTTGCAATCCAAGACCAACAGTGTGTTACTCTCAACATTCTAAACAAACCCGAGGGGTACTCATTGCCCCGGATTTTATTGTTAGGAAAAAAAAAGTTAAAATACTAAAAAGTTGCTACTCATTGCAAAGTTGTTTTTATATTTTTCTGTATAATTATTTTTCACTGCTAGATATAGGTTGTCAGAGATAAGATGCAAGAATAAGAAGTGAAAGAGTTATCTTCAGAAGGCAATGCCTGGAACTTTATAAAAGATTACGAAGAAGTTCAGGAAGTTGTTAGCTTTGTGGTCAAAATTCTCAAAAAACCTCACTGCTTTGTATTGTTAAAAATACACAAGCCTAGCAATCTCCATTATCAATATGCTCCAATGACAAATGATGGTTGGTTATGGGCTTCTGTCAAACTTTGTTTAAAGGTCTAAATGGACAAAACGGATGTACGAACAAGATTCTAAATGGTTTTGTGATGAATCAAGTCTTGTAAGTGTTGTATGCATAGTTGTCAACACGGTACAGTATATGCCGTACTGGTATACAAATATATACCACGTGCATATACCACTTTTACACCTTATGAGATGTACCATTTCATCACGGATTGAATTTTTTATTTCAAAAAAAACAATTTCTTATTTTTATTTTACTTTTTCCAGTTGACTCTTTAAGTATGCCTTATCTACCCCTTTTGGGTTAAACGTCATACATTTCATATTCTCTTTTTAGAGCAACCCCCACACACACAAAAAAACTTAAGGAACCACCAAAATTATCATATACAAAGTGGACAAGCATAAAATAATAATAATAAAAATAAAAAAAGATGAGAATTTGTCAAAGTGAGACTTTGCACGTGCCAGAAGGAAGCAACACAGCAACAAGCAGATGTGAAACTAACAAGCCTAGGCTTTATCCACACAACTCGGAATCGCAATTCATCTTTGTGGGTAGTTTTTCGAATGAACTCTTTGTGTGTGTGTGTGTGTGTGTTTACTCGAACGTTTAGCATTTAGCCAGTATATGGTGGGCATTGAAAATGTTTTGGTGCCTAAGGTCATACTTGGTAGGTTTATTTTAATGGATACAAAGTGACATAGGCTTTCTTTTTTGGATACACATGAATGATGGATGATATTAATAGTTACTTTCATATGTTATACAAATACTATTTGAATACCTACTTGCTTAAATAAGTCTTATTTGTGTGTTTTATATGGTTAAATATATAGTATATTTTTAATGTACATTTATTTTTTTTTCAATATATTTACATTATACCAGATGATAAGATACATGTATCTTAAGTTTGGGTTTTAATATATTTACATTATAGACATATCTTTAATTGGGGTTTTATATAGATATAAGTTTTGATAACTACGGTTGTGTGAACAACACCTTGTTTGCTTCATGCTTGAATTGTTGATTCAACTTCCACATGCTCAATCATCAAGCAGATCGCATTCCCTATTTCTGCTTCGGGTTTCTGTTTCACTTCAAGATGATAATCATAAGCTTGTTTCATGTTAAATGACTCTTTCCACCCATCAATTATCCATGCTCGTAATGTGATTAATATCACTGGCTCTACTCTGAGATCCTGTTAAGGTTTGCTGATTGTTCTTCTGGTTGCTGCTTGTTTAACTACTGTTTTGAAGAATTTTAGGTGGAAGCACTTGCACATTGGAGGAGGGATGTTAAAGAATAGAGAAATAGGGACTTTCTATGGTTTTGCTCAGTAAGTAATGTGGCATTAATAGTAGTGAATGTTTAATCTTAGTATCTGGTTTCCTAGTTAGTCTAGATCTCGACACGTGTACTTTTTCTAAAGGTTTAAAACTTTAAATTAATTGCAAGTACATTTTGACATTTATTTTTTCAAAGTTCAATTGAGAATGTTTATGTTTACAGGTTTTGGAGTAGATTTGTTTAGTCACTAGTTTCCAACAATAAGCATAACAGGCTTCAGTTTTCTTGCTTCGTTGTCGAGTGTTGTAGCCTATCTGAAATGCCCTTTTCTTATTGTAATGTACAAGTTACTGCATTCAGTGGCTGTTTGAACGTTATCAATATTCATAACATCATCAACAAGCACAAGACCAACAGTAAGAAGAATGATATAATGATAAACTCATCTAATATCTTACTGTATTTTAATAACTGACAAGGTAATTCTTAATTTCAAAAACCAGCTTCACTTTGAATTTTGAAAGCTTTTAATAAAACAAAATAAATAAATCTCAATTTGAAAGCATTAAGTTACTTACATAAGCAAATTAGCAGCCATCTGAAGATGAAAACTGGCTTTTTGGTCTTTGATAGTTGAAGAATCATGTTCCTTGCCCGGAGAAAATTCAATGTTACTAAGATGTAGGATTGCAGCCAATGATCGAAATATGGATTCCTGGAGAAGGGGGTGTATGAATGATCTAAGACGTGCTTCCATGGAAAACTAATGCTATCCAGGAAACTGGACTCCACAGTGTTACCTATCTGTTAAAACATACAAGCATGAAAAATTTACAAACCTGGTCATCAATACCTATCCCTATTATGTCCATTGTTTTCCTTGTCTTCATATATTCCTCCGCATTGCTTACTCCATCTAACTCGTAGGTCTTACTTTGGTTAAAGTAATGGAAGTTGTTTGGATGGCCTAGCTTGTACTTTTCTGCATCCTAGAAATAAAAAATCATTATCAATATTGATGCCTCAACTTGAAAAGACAAACAGACAGCACAAACAAGATCAAGAAATCCTCACATCCTGTGACATTACATTCGCATTTTTTTCCTCTTTACTTCCAGATTCAAATATTAATTGTTCTAAGATATTATTTGAAACCCATTTGTATTGTTTTAGGCATTTTTTCCTTATCCAAATTGAGCTTTAATAGGATTGCATAGTTTGTGTAGCATAGCTTAGGAATGTTACTTTCAGTCTTTTAAAATGTTTCTAAGTTGTTCTGAGAGAAGAAGCTCCAAAAACAAGTTCTGTAATAATCCATGATTAGAAAATATTGCTGAAATTTGTCTTTCTTCTTCATTCCACTTCTCTTTCCTTGCAATGATGTGGACATTTCACCATCTCCATCAAATCATATCCAAGCAGGAGAAACTTGGTTGCTTCACCAAGTTTGTGGACTGATTCCAGGCAATGTAATGTCTACAAGATACGTAACTCTTGGTTTCTTCTAGAGCACCATGTTCTAGCATCATCTCCATCTGATTCACTCAACACCAACCCTTATGCCATCATCATTTATATAAAAAACTAAACCTTATATGAAGGTGTTCTACACTTCTTCATATTATTTGGGCAAATAACTAAAACCAACATTTTTATTAAAGGAACCAAAATCCAACAGTCATTTTCAACCTGTTCATTGGCAACAGCATATCAACTTTGTTTCTTCCATGACTATAATCAATGTTGAGCAAGGATGGTTGTTTGGAAAGCGAAACTAGTCTGTATCCTACTTGCCCCTCAACAGTGACACGCCCTGTGAATACCTCCACTACTACACCCTCTGTATCCTTACAAGCCACAACAGCCACCACAAGCTTCCTATTCTATTCCTCGTATTGCTTAGAACAAGCATGTTCACCTGAATAACCCATCTACCAATCTCAGCCAACCTTGCAGGCCCACACCAACATCAAACACAACACCACCATCACTAAGTCTCTTACAAACAGGCTCTTATCGCAAGACTTGCGCACACGATACTCCTAATGCACATGTGAAAACAAATTTGTAGCATCAAATTTGTCAGAGAAATTTCAGAAGTGACAGCGCCAATTGCTGGTGTTGCTCTTATTATGAAGGATGTGATCATTCGAAGGAGCAGCCACTTCGGATTTCACATGGGATAATCTTAAAGAAAGAAACACTTTAACTAAGTATAAGCAATTTGCATGATTTGTTCATGAATAGTAGAAGTTTCATCGTTTTGTTAAACCTTCAAAAGTGTCTATAAGTCTGTTGTATCACAGATTTTTCAAAGATTCAATTGTGAATCAGAACGTGAATCACTTTTCCTATATTATCCATAAAAAATCTTAATCGGGAACAATTGATTCACAAAGCGTAAGAATATCAATTGACACTGATATTTCCTCTGTTTTCTATTCTATGGACCTAAGCTTTGAAGAATGAAGACAATACCATATAGCCTCACTTGAGACTAACTAATTGACTCACTTGTTTAATACAAATCAATAGTCTTCTCTTCCATTTAAGACTTCTACAAAATTTTATTCTCTTCTCTTCTTTCAGCTTCACTAAATCATCAAACTTCATCATCAGTTATGCTCTACAAATTCTACAAACTACTATCAGATCCATCATTCCCTTTCTTCTTCTTCAACAAAAACGGAGTAACTGAGTCTTCTCTTCCATTTAAGACCATACAATTCAAATGTTGATTCTCTTCGATTTGGCAGATTAAACCCCACTCAAGATCATACGGCCGATCAACAGCAAAATTCCGATTGACACAAGCTTAGAATATCAAATTGACACCTAATAGAAAGAGATAGTCCGAATCTTATTCAAAAACCCGTCAGAAGCCTCTTTCCTTTTCTCTATCAGCTACTTCTTGTCAAAATTAGGCAAAGAAGAACTAAAGCATCAAAATTGTGTTGTTTTTTTTCTTTTTCTTTTTTTCCTTTAACTGATGAAATACCTATGAGGTGCCAGTTCATTAACCATAAGCCTCACACACGTCACCTCACAACCATTTTTTAAACCATGATCCATACTAATGAAAGTTATATACTCTACTAATTTTGCATTCTTACTTTTTCAGAGTTCAATTAGTAAAATGGGCGGTAGGGTGGAGGGTGAGATAGGTAAAAATGCATGTCAGACCTTTTTCTTGCTGAAAATATGTTTCCGTTAATATATATGGCACTTTTTTTGTTTAAGCTATTGATTAATAGAAGAAAGATGACGATATCACTAAAAAAATGATGTACCAAAAGTCAGAGGTTGTATAAAGCGAAATAGAATTTTTTTTTTTTTTTTTTTTTTAATAATTATGTCCTTGCCTGATCAACATTTAATATGCGTACACTAAAAAATGTCACACAAAAGATTAAGATGAAGAAAGATTTGTATAACAAACGATAGAATTAAGAAGAAAATCATGTGTAACAGCAAATATCAAAAAAAGAAAGAAAAAAAGATATTAACTATTAAGACATTCCTAAAAACAATAGCAAAAATCCTGTGTGCATGATGCTTGATACACGAACATCATAATAAATATAAGCCTTAACAGTAAAACCACCACTGCATTTTTCAATGGACCAGGTTACAACAAATCCTTATGGTAAGATACTGGTTTGGATTGGATCCTGAGTAGATCTCAAAATTGGAACTAAACAGATTGGACCCTGCCTAATTTTCAACTGTCAAATAGCATTGTAAGCTAATTCGAGACATGAATTTTTCACTTTGTCATCGGTGTGTTTCAATGTGATTTAGGCTTAGTCTTTCCCTGGTTTTATGAGTGGGACACAGTTAGGGCTGTCAATGGACTAGGCTGGACTCAAGACTCAAACAATGTCAATCTGATAACTTAGGGTCTGGAGCCTGGACAGTGGTTGTGTGAAGCAATAACGGCTGACTTGTTCAAGATAATATTCGATAACTATCGGACTGGTTCTGAACCTTCCTTGGTCTGATTCGATAAGGAATTATATTTGTGAAGTATTGTACTTTTGACATAGTATTGTATTTTTGACCGAAAATTCTAGGGAGCGAGGGAATTAGGAGCGAGGAAAAGGCAGCGAGGGATGGGTGTAATCACCCATCTCCCTCGAAATGCGCGCCCTCGCTTATCAACCACCCACCCCTCGCTCCCTAGACGGCTCATTTTTGACATAGTACAATTCATACGCAATTTTATTATAATACTTATGCAAATAAATTCCATAAAAAGAGTAATACGATTAACTGTAACATAGCATACAGAAAAGCTACTTGAATTCATATTGCTGCAATCTAAGTACTAAGAAACCAAAGGTAAGGAGAAGATCATCCCATACCTTCCCAGAAGCACACAACTGATAAAAGCAATGATAATTCCTTTCAGGATCTGTTATCTGCACTACTTGGGATCGTTCCAAAAGGTATGTCCTTATTGCAGCCCCAGATATCCTACCACTAGCGTCAAATTGGATCTGAACAAACTTCCCAAACCGACTGCACACAACAGAAAGATCAGTAATGATAACAAGAAATCACATCATAAAAGAACAAGTTTTTGAAAAATACAAGAGAAGATTATGGAATCGATGGATGACCAGATGCATCAATATGACCACGACATGGAACCACGAACTGATCGAACATGATTTAAGGTTGTGAATAAAAGATGCCAATTTGGTAACTTCTAGGTGAGAACATCGGCACTATAGTCAGCATGTCTAGGCTCGCTGAAACACATTCTGAGATTTATCGAGTGACAAGTTAAAAACAATTATATCATTTTTTAGGTAAAAATTAAGATTCCACTGCAGAACAAGATTAAAGCAAAAACGTACAACAATATCAAGCCTAGAAGCTACATGATTATTATTTTATCTTTCGAAACCTTTTTTAACATAAACATGGGAAAGAAAGTGCTTGGAGCAGTTAAACTGTATCTTTCATATCCGACCATCCAAGACTTGTGTCTGCAGATTTGAAAGCTCAACCATTTGGAGGATCTACAAACCTTGACATATGCTTTTGCCTTTTTTCTTGTCATTTATCTATTTTTCATGCATATTGTTTCTTTTCAACAGAATTTTGTTGTTTATTTCTCAAAATATTATGTGGCACTAAATAACTCTTATGATTAAAAAAATACAGTTCGAGGACGCCACTTTTGGAATATTGGTGCGGGAACGGACCATATTTGGGTGGAAATTCCAGAAATCCATTTCAGAGGGGGTTCGGGGAATCAGGTACATTAAGATCGAATGTTGATGGCAGATGGGGTAGAGCCAACGACCCAAAATACAAAATGGAAATAACTTCACAACCATTCTTTATATGGGTTTGATATGAAGATAATTGGACACACAAATCCAACTAAAATGTTCAATTTACTAAGATTTGGTTTGTGATTTATAATGTAGAGAACAACATACCTTATTTGTTTTTTTTTTATCAAAGAACTTTTTTATGATGTTTTTCGTTAGGCAACACAAAGATTTCATCAAAACAAAGAACAAGTGTTGATAGTGAGGGTGACACTAAAGGCTACAAAACTTAAAAAAAACTACAAAATTACGTGAAAAGGAAATTCTCCCAAGTAAACATAAAATCATCCATACATCCCAACATTGTTGTGATGTAAGCCCAATACCATAGAGATTCTGTTTGGAGGATGAGATGTTCAACTGATCTTTGTTAACTCTCAAACATCTGCGAGTTTCTTTGTCTCCACAGGTTACAAACTACCTAATCCAATGTCGGGACTGTCAAACAGTTTTGAATGTCCATTTCTCTAATCCAATAATGGGACTAGCCTTGAACGATTTTAAATGTGTGGAATTCTTTCAAAAATGATTTCCAAAGTCTGGCTGCCTCTTGACAATTGAAAAAGAAATGGCTTGGGGTCTCATCTGCCTCGTTGTATAACACACATTCACCACCCACCTTGAGCCCCTTCGCTCTCTGTTAAGTAAAATAATTGTAAAAACAGCTCATGTCTCACCACAGAATTAGTAATAAATATGCGACTAGACGATATATATACCATGTACTTGTACAGCAAGGTACCACACTTGTAGAGCAAATTTACTAGTGTATTTAAATACTTAATAAATGATTATCATTCAAAAAAATTTCCTTACGTGGTATCAACAGGTCTCATGACAAGTTCATGTCTCCAAATCAGGCCTTGCTCCTTCCCATGTCTTGGAGCCAACTTCAGATTCAGCTTCAACTCTGCCTTTGGAGCCTTCTCCTAGTGATACAATTTCACTTACACAGCCAATGGAGTTGTCTTCCACTAGGCCACGTTTGTATGGTACTCGACCAACTATAGGACAGCGCTTATCGTGAGTTAGTTTGTACAATACTCATTTCCTCGTGCCTACGTCTCCCAACTCTCGAATCCCTCAGATGGGCACTTGCTACTCACAAGCTATCCGAAATATTAAATGGTGTAATGCTATGGCTGAGAAATTGCCTTACTCAAGAACAACACTTGGTCTTTTTTTGTTCCGCCTTCTACAGATAAAAACATTGTTAGGTGCAAATTGAAGTGTTTTCTGATGAGAGCATCAAGCACTACAAAGCAAGTATTGTTCCGAAAGTTTTCATCAACGGTCTGGTATAGACTATGATGAGACATTTAGCCCTATTGTCAAGCCAACGACAATTCATAATGTCATTAGTCTTGTTGTTTGTTTTGGATAATCTCTTTGTCAACTAGATGTGAAAATGCTTTTCTTCGTGGCATCTTACATGCGGCTGTTTTATGACACATCCCCTTAGGTTTGTAGATCCTCAACATCCTACTCATGTTTGTCGCCTAAATAAGGTAACTTATGGCTTAAAACAAGCACCACAGAAATGGTTTCAGTTTTCAGTCTTTCATTTTACATTGTGTTCCATCAAAGTAGAGCTAATCATTCAATGTATGTTATTGTCGTGCTTCCCAGATCATGGTACTTTTTACTTTATGATATCGATCTAATTGGACTCTTCCTTGTCGGTCTCCTTCACATCCACTTAGGGTCTTGAAATCAAGGACCTTGGTCCACTTCATTTTTCCTTGGTATTGGGGTGACTTCCCCCGTCCATCTCATTGAAACCAAGTACAATATACTCTCGACTTATTTTCGTGTGCAAATCATGCTCCACTCATGTGGCTGCTAAATTTTAACTTTTTGCCTTTGATAGTTTGCTTTTCGCCAATACAGCTAAGTATCGTAATCTCGTGGGTTCCCTCACAACATCTAACCATTACACATCAAGATATAGCATCGTTATACATCATGTGGCTCAATTCATTAGCTATGTAGCCTTGGGCACTAAACAAGGCAAGGCGATAGACCTGGCTGGCGCCTAGCAGCAAGCAACATTTTTTCTTTTAATCCATCTTCAAGTATGGCATATCTAATACAGGACTAATGTGTATATATGTATATGAAATTATACATTATTTTAATAAGTAATTTCCCACAAATTGGAGTAAAAACATGTAACTGAAGTCTCATACGGTCTCATAGGGCGCCGCCCAAGGCCACAACTGAAAATGCCATGCCTTGCAAAGGTGAGGTGGAACTAGTGTTGAATGCCCGCCTAGGTGTCGCTTGAGACTACTTAGTTCATGAGTGCTCCACGCACCGCTCATCGTATTGTTGTTAACCGCATATTTTGTTATCTTGGATTTTCACCCATTAGTTGGTCTCATCTCCATTTTTTGTAGATTGGGTGGGTTGCTCAAATAGCAGAAGGTCAACATCTGGTTTTTGTGTATCTGAGTGCTAATCTAACCTAATTTCTTACGGTGTCAAAAATGTCGTCCTCTTCTTGCTCATGCGTGTGCAGAAATAGTATAGATTGTTCATCTTCAAGAGCTACATCATCCAATCCACTTTCCTACAGCCCTTTATTATGGAAATTTCGACATGGTTGCTAACCTTGTTTTGCATGCTTGCACAAAACACATAGAACTTAACGATCATATTGTCCATGAACTTGTTGCCCTTGGCAGTTATCATGTGCAATTTGTCCCATCTCTCAATCAAACAGCACGTATCTTCACTGAGGCTCTTCCCAATCAACACATCTTATCATTTCAGTCCAAACTCGTCCATCAACAACCATCGGAAAGTTCAGTATTTCAATAATATTCAAAACCTTTTCATTACAATTAGTCAAATACGTCAATAATATTCAAAAAGTTCAGTATTTTAATGTTAAGAAAAACCCAAAACCCTATTGCCTTGAGTTATCATTCCTCACAGTTTTCACATTACCAAATGCCTCCAATAGTGGATTTGACTGACATCGGAAAGAAAGCAGATGATAGATATTCCGATATTTGACATTAAAATAAAGAAATGGAAGAGAAAGCTCTTGTCCTGTACAAAATGAATGCAATATCAAATTAAGTAAGATCTAGAGTAAATTGATAGGATTCGGCCTCCTATCAGATTTACCTATACGAGGAGAAAGAATACATCTGTGAACATCTGTGAAGTAGCTAGGAGGACTGATGCTGAATGCTGATGCTGATATTAGAATGCTGATACTGGTACTGGAATGCTGATGCTGATATTAGAATGCTGATGCTGGAATAATGGGAGGAGCTAATGCTGATACTGGAAGGTCTGTTAGAAGACTGCTGATGCTAGGAATCCTGGAAAGAGTATGTCAAAGGGGCGGTTAGAGGTTATGATGTATGTTCTGTTAGTTCTGTTAAGTGTGCTCTGTTAGTATTAACAGAGTTATTGCTCAGTTAGTCTATAAATAAGAATACATGAGGAGAACAGGATTATTCATTGATTGTAATAAAATGTACATTGAGCAATTTGCTCAAGGAGAGTTGGAGCATCTCGAATAGCTCTAAAGGAGATTTGCAATCTCGAATTTGCTATTACATTCTTTGTATCTACCATTCCATTTGATCAATACAATACAATCTTTCTTTCTTCAACATCACCACTTCAGTTTGTCTTCTACAACAGTTCATTGCTTGAATTCAATTTTCTTCAGTTAGTATTCTATAGCAGAATTGTTGTTTGCTCCTTTCATTGCTTGAGTTGATTTCACAACAAGGTTATAATCTGCAAGCAAGAACATATAGAAGGTCAGTGCTTATCAATTGGTATCAGAGCACTCGAATTCCTGTGAGATGGCTGGAAAGGGTGTTAACGCTAATGCGAGAATGGAAATTATGGAAGAATCTATGGCTAACATGCAAGGGAAAATGGATTCTTTGGATGGGGGTTTCCAAGAATTGAAACAAATGATGGAATTGATGCTGAAAAGACAACAAGAACCTCAGAAAACAGTTTCTACAAACGAGAAAGATCAAATTCCTCCAATGAATGGGGAAACCCATAGTCCAAATGGTGGAATGGGTGGATCTTCTTCACAAGGGTTTCAATTTGATAAGAGACCTAAAAGGTTAGAGATGCCTACCTTTGAAGGTTCAAACCCTGATGGATGGATTATGAAGGCTGAACGATTCTTTGTAATCAATCGATACAGTAATGACGAGAAGCTTGAAGCCGTTGTGATTGCTTTCGAAGGGGATGCCCTTCTTTGGTATCAGTGGGAAAGCAAGCGAAGACCCATCATATTTTGGGAAGAACTCAAGGGATTGCTCTTGAAACAATTTCGGTCGACACAAGAAGGATCACTGTGTGAGCAATTCCTCGCGTTGAAACAGGAAGGCTCAGTGGCGGAATATCGAAGGCGCTTCGTCTCCCATGCTGCTCCATTAGAATCCCTGAATGAAGAGGTTTACCTCAGCAAGTTCATAAACGGGTTGAAACCATCGATCCGGGCAGAGGTGCGAATGCTAGATCCCGGGTTCTTGGGTCGGGCCATGGATATGGCCCAGCGAGTTGAGGAAAAACAGAGAGCTTTGGGCTTCTCCAAACCAAATTTTCAGAGTTACAATCAAAAGCCCGTGAACGGCCCAAGACCATTTGCAAATGGCTCTTTAGGGCAACATTATCAACCTTCATCCAGAGAGTTCAACCAGCCACCACCTGCGATCGAAAATGAGAGACAAACGGTTGCGAGGGGCAGATTCGTCGATTCTCTGATGCCGAATACCAAGAAAAGAGGGCGAGAGGGTTATGTTTCAAGTGCGATGAGAAGTATTCGCCAGGACATCGATGCAAGAAGAAAGAAATCAGTGTTCTCATTGCTCAAGCCGAAAGTGAGGAAGAAGAAGAGGATGGTCAGGGGTGTGAAGATCTGAAAGAACTCGATGTGGTTGAGATCAGTAGAGGAGTGGAAGTTTCCTTGAGCTCTGTTGTTGGCTTGACAAATCCAAAGACGATGAGGCTTGCTGGTGCTATATCGGGTCATTCGGTGGTTGTTTTGATCGACAGTGGTGCCACCCATAACTTCATATCGCATAAAGTGGTTGAGCAGGCGAAGTTACCAATATCTTCCACAGGTGTGTATGGTGTTACCATGGGGTCAGGAGATTCTGTGCAAGGAAGTGGGATTTGCAGAGGGGTGGAGTTAATTTTACAAGGGATAGAGATTGTTGATGATTTTCTTCCGTTAGGGCTTGGAAGCTCCGACGTGATTTTGGGAATTCAGTGGTTAGAAAAATTGGGGATGACATTCATAAACTGGAAGGATCAAGTATTGAGATTTCGGGTTGGTGCGAAAACACTCACGCTTAAAGGAGATCCATCTCTGGGACGAAGTTTGGTTTCCCTCAAAACCATGCTCCGCACCATTAAGCAGGAAGGTTAGGGCATTTTACTGGAACTGGGTTGTATGTCTTCAACGGTGGATGAGTTTTCAGAGATACCCAAGGAGTTGAATGAAGTTTTGGCAAGGTATGATATGGTTTTCCAGTTACCTTCAGTTCTACCACCTTTGAGGGGTCATGAGCATCAAATTGTTTTGCAAGAAAGAACAGGACCGATCAATGTTCACCCATATCGGTATCCCCAATTTCAGAAGAACAAAATTGAGCGGTTAATTGCTGAAATGTTGGAGGCTGGCATCATCAGAACCAGTGTAAGCCCTTTCTCAAGTCCGGTGCTTTTGGTCAAGAAGAAGGATGGGGCGTGGCGATTTTGTGTCGACTATCGAGCGTTGAACAAACATACTGTGCCTGACCGATTCCCAATTCCAGTCATTGATGAATTACTGGATGAACTTCATGGCGCGGTAATCTTCTCCAAATTAGATTTGAGGTCAGGGTATCATCAGATCAGAATTCAAGCTGGGGATGAGGCTAAGACGGCCTTCCGCACCCATGAAGGTCATTACAAATTTCTCGTAATGCCTTTTGGTCTTTCCAACGCTCCGGCCACGTTCCAAGCGCTGATGAATGCGATCTTCCGGCCTTATTTGCGCAAATTTGTGCTCGTCTTCTTCGATGACATCTTGGTGTACAGTCCAAGCCTCGAGAAGCATGCGGAACAGTTGGAGACGATTTTGGGCCTATTACAACTACATTCCTTGTATGCAAACAGGAAGAAGTGCGAGTTTGGAAGCTCAAAATTAGGATACTTGGGCCATGTCATTTCTGCTAATGGGGTTTCCATGGATCAGGCCAAGGTTCAGGCAATGTTGGATTGGCCGCAACCCACGAATATCACGGCACTACGAGGATTTTTAGGTCTTACGGGTTATTACCGTAAGTTCATCAGGGCTTATAGTCAAATTGCGGGGCCACTCATCTCTCAGTTGAAGAAGAATGGTTTCGCGTGGAATCAGGAAGCCGAGAGTGCTTTCCAGGAGTTGAAGCGCGCCATGACTACTGCTCCGATTTTACGAATGCCGGATTTCTCTAAGGAGTTCATCGTAGAGACCGACGCATCGGGGTATGCGGTGGGTGCTGTTCTGATGCAAGAAAAACATCCCATAGCATTTTTCAGTCAAGTCTTGGGGCAGAGAGCACGGCTCAAACCAATTTACGAGAAGGAACTCATGGCAATCGTGTTCGCGGTCACAAAATGGCGGGCTTATTTGCTGGGCAGGAAGTTCGTCATCCGCACTGATCAGAAAAGCTTGAAATTTCTGATGGAACAACGGGTCATTGGTTCGGAGTATAAAAAATGGGTATGTAAACTACTTGGGTTTCAATTTGAAATTCAATATAGAACGGGATCATCGAATGCAGCCGCAGACGCCCTTTCACGGATTTCTTTCTCTCCAGGGTTGTCTCAATTGAGTTTACCATCTTGGCGTGATTGGGATGTGCTTAAGAGGGAAATTTTGAATGATTCTGAGATTCAACTTAAGAAACATGCCATTTTGCAAGGTTCCGTATTTTCTGGGTATGTTCTGATTCATGATCTGTTGCACTATAAAAGCAGGTTGGTCATACCAAGTTCTTCTTCTCTCATACCTTTGATTTTTAAGGAGTTTCATGAGTCTGCTGTTGGGGGTCATTCAGGAGAGACTAAAACGTATTTGCGGGTTGCTAAGGAATTGTTTTGGGTCGGTATGAAGGCGTGTATCAGAAAAATGGTTGGTGAATGCGCCGTTTGTCAACGCAACAAGTCTTTGGCCACGTCTCCCGCAGGCCTGCTTCAGCCTATTCCATTATCGGTTCAAATCTGGGATGAAGTCACCATGGACTTCATAGAGGGCTTGCCGTGTTCCGGGCAGGCGGACACTATATTGGTGGTCGTTGATCACCTCAGCAAATATGCGCATTTCGCTGGCCTAAAGCATCCCTACACAGCTGAGAAGGTAGCTTGGATTTTTGCTAAGGAGATTGGTAAGCTTCATGGGACACCAGTATCGATAATTTCAGATAGAGACAAGGTATTCCTAAGTCGATTTTGGCAGGAATTATTCCGGGTTCAGGGCACTAAGCTAAAGCATAGCACGGCTTACCATCCACAGACGGATGGACAGTCTGAAGTGGTAAACCGTTGTTTGGAAACTTACCTTAGGTGTTTTAGCTCCGAGAGACCCAAACAATGGTTGAGGTGGTTACACTGGGCTGAGTATTGGTATAATACTTCTACACACTCCGCCACTAGCTTTACACCGTTCAAAATTCTTTATGGCAGGGATCCCCCGCCCCTGTTGAGGTATGTTACTGGCTCTGCTGTTGTATCTTCAGTGGAACAACTTCTACTGGACAGGGATCGTGTCTTGGAGTCTCTGAAATTGCACTTGTTGCAGGCGCAACAACGTATGAAATCACAGGCTGATAGGTCTCGCAGGGATGAAGTTTTTGATGTGGGTGATCGGGTTTTTTTGAAGCTTCGTCCTTATCGGCAGCATACAGTGGTTAGTCGTGCAAATCAGAAGCTTGCGGCTCGTTTTTATGGACCTTTTGAGGTGTTGGCAAGGATAGGGGCAGTGGCCTATAAACTGGCTCTTCCTTCTTCTTCTCGGATCCATCCTGTCTTCCACGTGTCTCAGCTGCGACGTGCTAGAGGTGATTGTTCTCAAGTCATTTCTCTTCCTCCTCAACTCAGCAGTGAAGATGACGTGGAGTTTCTGCCTGAATCGGTGCTTGACATGCGTTATGGGACTGGGGGCAATTCAGATACGCTGGAAGTGTTGATTAAATGGCATGGGTTGCCTGCTTTTGAGGCTACTTGGGAGAACTTCCGTGAATTACAGAATCAGTTCCCTTCTTTTCACCTTGAGGACAAGGTGAGTTTTTTGGGCGGGGGTATTGATAGGATTTGGCCTCCTATCAGATTTACCTATACGAGGAGAAAGAATACATCTGTGAACATCTGTGAAGTAGCTAGGAGGACTGATGCTGAATGCTGATATTAGAATGCTGATACTGGTACTGGAATGCTGATGCTGATATTAGAATGCTGATGCTGGAATAATGGGAGGAGCTAATGCTGATACTGGAAGGTCTGTTAGAAGACTGCTGATGCTAGGAATCCTGGAAAGAGTATGTCAAAGGGGCGGTTAGAGGTTATGATGTATGTTCTGTTAAGTGTGCTCTGTTAGTATTAACAGAGTTATTGCTCAGTTAGCCTATAAATAAGAATACATGAGGAGAACAGGATTATTCATTGATTGTAATAAAATGTACATTGAGCAATTTGCTCAAGGAGAGTTGGAGCATCTCGAATAGCTCTAAGGGAGATTTGCAATCTCGAATTTGCTATTACATTCTTTGTATCTACCATTCCATTTGATCAATACAATACAATTTTTCTTTCTTCAACATCACCACTTCAGTTTGTCTTCTACAACAATTCATTGCTTGAATTCAATTTTCTTCAGTTAGTATTCTATAGCAGAATTGTTGTTTGCTCCTTTCATTGCTTGAGTTGATTTCACAACAAGGTTATAATCTGCAAGCAAGAACATATAGAAGGTCAGTGCTTATCATAAATCCAGTGCAAGTCTTACTTCAAGTACTTGTTGCTCGACTCGTGATGAGCAGCTCTGCCACCAACATGAGTTAAGTACCTCATGATAAGTTTAGTTGTCTCTGTTTTTCCAGCCCCACTTTCTCCACTCACCGAAATAGATTTGCTGTGGCGAGAGTTCATCATCGCTCTGAATTGATTAAATACAAAAAGAAGCTCACTGAAATACCTTTTCTATATTTAACTAAATAAAGTTGACAGCATGGACCACTAGCCCAATCGCAATACAAAGCCAATTATTAGTAGCATACCTGTATGATGCATCTGCCACAGCAAAAACATGAGGACTTAGCTCACCAAAAGGGGCTCCCTTATATTGCTCCATCATATGGACATTATATAGATGAGAAAGTGTTGTAAATGGGTTGACAGCAATCAAGATACGCCCTGTGTATAAAATCTATTGAAGATGTAGGAGAACCAATATAAACACCAACATAGCATAAAATCTGACCAACATAAATACCAGCATGGTATAAAATTTGACTAACATAAATACCAGCATAGTATGATGATGTGCAATTTCAAAATGAACTTCCCAGTAAAAACCTTGAAGAATAGAACACTTGATGCAAGCATACAAGACGACCACATAAAAGTAGACTGTACAAGGTTGCCTTCCACTTGTAATATAATAAGATCATTTTCACATTAGATGTGAAGTATGACCGCTACCAAGACAATCAATGCAAATCTCTAATCCAGTTTAAAAGCAGTAATTTCATAAAGATGTTAATGAAAGCCAAAATACATGTAATGAAACAAAACACTGCCTTTTTTTTTGGGGAAATAGGTTTCTCTTATTTGGCCTAAGTCTTGCTTTGTTCTAAACAGATAGAACTTTATTGATAGCCAATGAACGCGCTATAAACCAGAAGGTTGGGGGGGGGGGGGGGGGGGGAGGAGGTTGGTCTTCTAACAAATTTACCATGGCCGCATCTTAACTGTTGACAACTTAGTAAGACAAGGTATGACTTTGGTCAACAAATGTGTCATTTGCAAGTCTAAAGCTATGCAGTTAAAGCGGATAATGGACCCATAACGGCCTAGGAGCGTTACAAGTTATAAAGGATTATATAGGAATATAACGGTATATAAAGGTCTATAGTAAAATGTATATTTTAAATATATTTTTATACCCCCACTAAGTATTTATGATTTAATGTATTTATAAGGAAATCAAATGCAAACCGAGAGAATAAAAATAAAAGTTCCATCATACTGATTTTTTGTGTATTAGTGAGATCTCTACAACCCCACACCAGCTAATTTTATAAACCCAGCTAATTGCCCATCAAACAAATCAGGGAGGTTTATAAACCCATCAAACAGATCTTTTGTGTATTTTATAGACCCAAATTCTTTAAAACAATCCTAAAGTCCATTAAGGATTACCAGAAATGGGTGGGGAAGCAGAAAATAGAAATGGAGGTTCAAGGGAGGTTCCCGCATGAAGGCCAGAGGTTCGATCGCACAGTCCGGCGGTTCGATCGCACGATCTTCGTCTTCTTTAGTTCGATCGCACGATCTCCGTCTTCTTCCTTCGATTTCTTCTTTGCTTTGATCTGAAAAAAGAAAAGAAAAATGAATCAGTTTTTTTTTTTTAATATATTTAACAAACTTTATAACGCCGTTACAAGTTATAACGTTTTATTCATAACAGCCGCTATATAAGCGATATCGGTTGCCGTTACCACCTACCTTTATGTCTAACATTTATATTTTTTACATCCGTTACACATTATAAAGGAGTTATAACTCATTTTTAACTGCATAGGTCTGAAGAAGAATTGATTCATCGCTAGTTCTTCACTCGTTACTTCTCTCATTCATTTTGGAGTTTGGTTGCTCTATTTGTGGGGTTTTACTTTGCTCGGTGGATTATGCATGTATTTACCAATAGAGGAAACAGGGTTTGGTTGCATATTCTTGTGGCGTGTCTTTGGCTATTATGGAATGAAAGAAATAAAAGAAATTTAAAGCAGAAGAGTATGTTTACCAATCAAATGGTAATCTCCATCAAACCCTCAGTTTCATTTTTTGACATTTATTGGGGTTTTCTTAAAGGGGTCACTTTCCATGAATGTATGTTCAATTAGGCTAATGTCTTTAGTGTCTAGCCTGGTCAGTACTCTTCCTTTCCTTGTGATTTTTCTCGCTGAAAGCCTTCATTTAATGAAATTATAGGCTGCTGGTCAAAATAAAAAGGTTATGATTCACTCTTGTAAATACCAGATCAAATCATGCATAGGCACTAATAATGTCACATTTATTTTGGAATTATGTGTACCTTTGAACCTTTTAATTTTTAATTTTTTTTTGCTGTCTTATCCTGGTTTAATATACCCTGATATCCTGTTAGTTTGTTTCTTCATTACAATGTACATATATGTCATACGTAGGCTGCCATTGAATATTTCTTTACCAATGATAATAATAACAATAAAGTAACATAAATATCACTCCCACTTGCAACTGAAACAAATCTCATAAGATCAATCTAACTTCCACTACTTACATTAGAACTGAACTGTACAAATCTATTACAAGTACCCGGCAAATGTATATACTTGTCTATTTTTGTACTCTAAGCTAAACTATCCAACTAATTTCCACAGACCAACTTTTGCAAGTCACATTGGTTTAGAGCAAGTCCGCGCATTTAGGAAGTAACTATACACCAAATTTCTAATTTTGACAAAATCAACAAGAAGTAGATATTAAGTATGCAAATTACTAATCCTTCTTCTTCAGCTAGACTACATCTAGCATTTAGATTGAATCCAACATTCTGTAACACCAATTGGACGAAATTAAACGAGTACAGTTCACTTACATGAATATCATTGAGTGCGTATCTCTTGGCGAGATTATAAAGAACTTCAGGCTCATTCAGATACGTCAACTTGGTCATGTCATCAACTCCAGCATGGTCAGCTTCGGCATCTCTGGGGAAGAATTTCTCCCTGGGAAGCAACATCTGCAAAACAAACAACGCCGACTCTCAGACTCTTGAAACAAAACCGCTTCAAATTACCAAAACCACTTACCTTCTTCCCCGAACCTGTGACAACTTCAACTTGTTTGTCACCAAGATGGAGGACTTCTGCCGCCACCCAAGCTTGGTCTTTGTCTTCGATCCAGACATTGGAGCCCTTACGGAGGCTCATCTTTTGTCTATGCCAAACAAGGAAACTCAAGTGCTCAAAACCCTAAAACAATTGAAAGAGAGAAATGAAGAGAGGTGTTGTTCGTATGATCATTTTGGCTTAATTTGCGAGTTCCCGCTCGAACAGATGGAAGTGTAAGAGAGTCCAAGATGAACGAAATGATCGGAGAAGCAATCAATCAAACAACTTGGCTTGCGTTCGTTCTTCTCTCACTTGTTTGCTCAAATTTCTGCCAGTTTTCGAAGCAAGTTTGTGACTTTCGGCAGGCGGCAACTTCTGCAATTATAAAACCGACACACACCAACATCAATCCATCAGGTTTCTTTCGTTCGAAAAACACTCGCCTCTTAACATGCCTCGAGATGCCGCAATCGAAAACTCGGTCTAGAGTTAACGGTCTATGAATGAAATAGGTCGGTAACTTTGCAATCTGGAGGAAGAATAGTTGTTGGACCACCAACCGCGATGAATGTCTCCTTGGGTGCATAAAATGTTTGGATTGGAGCCAATTATGGCACGCAGATCTACATAATTCATCATTAATCTCAAAACTTTGAAACCAGTTTTGTTAAACATAACTAAACTCGTTTTTTATTCAGAATTTGAAAAAACATTTGTTTAATGTCTTCAGGAGTACGAAGTTTTTGAGTCTTTTGGATTGTTCTGCAATTTTTAGCATAATGTCCTGATTTACCACATTTTAAGCAAACGGGCTTTGAATGAGATTGGGCCGGACTCTTTTTAAAATGTTTGGTAGGCTGGGGCTTATGTGTACCATATCTTTTTTGTTTATTGTAATATTGATTGTATTTTTTGGGTTTGAGTTGTTTAGGCCCATAAGGTTTATTGGACTTAAATTGTTGAGGGATGGGACCTATATTTGAGTTTGGACTGGGATGATCTATGATTAGGAAACTTAAATTCATTATAGCCATATTGTTGACAGAAATCTCCTAGCTCTTTCGGGCCATGGATATTCTGTTTCTTGAGTTGGGTTTTGAGCATCAAATCATTACAAATATGCAAAACACATTTGTTGATGAACCCAATAATATCTCCAAAGGTAAGACGTTCATAAGGGATGTCATCTTTGTAGATTTCTTGTAATTTTTCTTTAACATTTTCTGTAAAGATATGAGGAAGATCATAAATGAATTTTCTCTTCCAAAAGGGGTTACTTGCATCAGATTGAAACATAACTTTTTTTAGGAAGATATCTTTGTACCACCGAAAGTGGCTCAAAGTCGGACATTTATGGATCATCAGGAAATCTTTGGATTTGTTTTGAAATTCACTGGGATCTCCCATAAAATGCTTGAGAATGCAAAAAATCAGAGTATGAACTTAATCAGGGATCTTTGTTCCTTGCTCTATTTTTATGGAGTTACCTGAGTGATCAATTTTTACAGCATTAAAGATTGATTGTTGTTCTCCTAAGGATAAATAATTATCCCACCATCATTTGAGTAGACCAGAAAAGCCAGCAATGATAAGAGAGGCAATAGTCCTATCATTCTTACCTTCACAGCGATGAGCCGAAGTCATCATAACCATTTCCTGGGTTAACTCAATAATATTTTCCTCAGTTAAACCATCTATATTCCAAGTATAGAGGTTACCTATAGAAAACGATCCGTAGACCTGAAGAAATTTCTCTTCATATTGCATATCAGGAAGTGATGGTCTTGGATAAAAATTTCTAGTTGTTGGAAGAGGATTTTGATTTTTCCCATAAGGTTTGGCAAACTTAATGGGATTGGCTTGGTAATGGATGTAATTCAAACGATCCAATTCTGCCATAGGATCAAAATCATCATTGCTATCAGAATCCATAGATAATCCTGGATTTGATAGAGTATTGATATGAAGATTTGATTTCAAATTGAGAGCAGCTAATTTAGAATCAATTTCTTTAATTAACTGACTAGGTGTGGTTAAAACATTTTGTTCAACAGACGTAGGTATAAAGTACGTTGCTGGTTTGGAGATTTTCTGATTAAAGGCTTGCTTTTGAGTCAATTGAGTGTGAGTCAATTGATATTGAAGAACTTGATCTTGAATCAATTTATCTCCAATCTCATGAAGCAAGATATTAGTATAATTATTCTGTTGAATAATTTTACCAATTCCTTTAAACGTTTTATCTGTTTGAGGATCTTTGAAAGGTGAAGCTAAAATTTCACTACCTAAAGTAGAAATTTTAATTTCTTCTAGAGGTGGCAAAATTGATTCTTTAGCAGAATTTGTTTCAGTTGTATGCCGAAATTTTGAATCTGTTTTTATGACATTGATGCTAATAATATGCACAGAAAAATACCAATCTAAGAAATGTAGATTTTCTTGTAATTCTTCACAGAATGCATAAAATTGTTTACCTAATTCATTTCTTTGTTCTTCTGTTGTTTGAGCATACAATTGTTCTCTTTTAGTATGATTGAAAGGTTTTAAAAAATATTGTTTAATCCATTATTTGTCGAGAATGAATTCTGTTTTTAAAACATTCAATTGAGGATGTGGAATATCATCCATCTCAGAACGAGCAGGAGATTCCGGATTGTAAATAGGTTGCGGGATCTGATGAAATTAGGGATTATTTCTCAGACTAGCAAGATCTAAATGAGGAAGGACTTCAGAAGGTGTTTGAGTCCTTGGGATTTGAGAGGGTGCAGTTCTAAAAGAAGAATTGGATATTTTTCCTGATTGGGAGTTAGACAGTTTTAAACTAGTTTTTCTGGACTAAGAAAATTGAAGCTCAACCGTACCATCTTCTAGGGTCAAAATCTGACTCAGTCTACTAGGAAGCGACTTTCTTGGTTCTGTGGGAACCTGCCATATAACTGGAAGGGTGACTTGGCTCCAGTGGATTGTCTTTGGGACAATAACACTAGTTTTCTCTTTGTTAACCTAGAAGAGGATGGTGTATCCTTTCGCAGACTCCATCAAATCCTTAGGACTCAGTTGAGTCTTCATGGCCTTGTAGGTATGCTTGTAGATCAAAGCCAAAGGTTTTGATCCTGGAAGCATATCAAATTCAGAGGTCTGGATATTGAGAGTCAGGGTCTCAAGGACATTTGGGTCCGTAAGAGACACAGAAAAGTTTGGGTAGCAATCAAAATAGATTGGACCCATCGCAAGAGTCGACTCAGCGATTCCTAATAGAAAATCATCAAACCTATTGTGCCGACAATCACGAAGGGCGATCAAAGCACAAGTGTCTAATCTTGTTCTTGTCAAGGGTTTAATCCCAATTTGAATCAATCTAATATGGATATATTTGTATTCTTGACTTTGTAAATATTGTAAAGTTTCATTTGAAAACAATTGTTTTGAATCCATAGATCCATCAAAAGATACAGTTTGTTCAACCATATCGATCATATCTTTTGTTTTTTGAGGAAACAAAGATTTTGAAATGTTGTAAACATTTTTGTAAGGAATTTTTGGTATTGACCACTTTTGTAAATTCTTTTCTACATCTGAAATTCTACATTCCATATGGTTTACACCTTCTGGAATTTGTCTTGACCTAGAGCTAGAAGCTCGGGTAAATTTTGAAAGCAAAGACATATTGTCAAAATCTTTGAGGTCGGAGGATTGGGAACATTGTACTCGGACCACTTATAGCTGGAACACCAGTATGGGACCACCTAACTCGTAAACACTGCACTCACCATGGCGACTTACTTAGGGTTCATAACGGCTGACCAACATACCTTACAGGCTTACCAACGCTATCAACGGCTGACCAACAGTACCTAGGACTCACCAATACTATTTCCCCGAAGAAAAAGAGGCATGGCTCTTATACCAATTTCTACCCAGGATTGCTAACAATAGAGAAGACAAATAAAGAAGATACAAAACAGTAGGATATAGAACAAAATAGAAAACAACTAAAGAAGATACAAAACTATTCTCTAAACTATTATAGAGATCGATACAGCCTCAAGCCAGTTTCCTGGTTTACACTTGGGGATTAACTGTAAGATCAAGCTAAAATAGTTCATAGAATAATGAAAGTTATATAAAGATAATGCATGATTTTATTTATACTAAATATAATTTACAAAACGAAAGCTGAAGGAAGGAAGCTTACATGAAAAGGCGTAAGGTTTTTCGTCCTAAAAACTCGCTTACCCTTTCCTTTTACAAACATATGCTTAAATAGAAGAGGGAAAGAGAGACCAAGAGAGGATAAGCCTCGCTGGAAGATAAGGGAGAGAAGACAACTTGTCTTTTGTAAACATTATTGAGATAATTTCAAATACTATTTGCTTTTGGGTGTCGGCAGGAACTGTTGAAGATGCTTCAACTGTAGCTGCTTTTGTAGTGCTAGAACTGTGGCTTCACGTGGATGCCTTTTGAAAAGATGTTGTCGGAATCGAAAGCATTCTTGTTTGTAGTGACTGCTGGCAGATGCTGCCTTTGAGGTAATGGAGAGTGGGTCCATTAATCATGGAGGGAGAAGACATTGTAGCAATCGTCTTCATTGAGTGGGACTGTAGGTTCATCATCTTCATCTGAGTCTTCTGAACAGATCTTGGACAATGTTTCTAACAATTGAGCTTTTGTAGGTTTCCCTTGAAGCTGCTTCTTGATATGTTGTCGAAGAAGCTTAGCGTATGAGGGGGTTTCAATTGGATTCACCAGTGGAGTGGGTGACAAGTCTTTGCCTAAGAAGAAGCGAAGAACTCTTTCCTTTGTAAGATTTGAATGGTCAAGCTGTGCCCACCATTTAACTTTGAAACGGCGGCAGAACCATAACGGAGCTTGATTGGATTGAAATGGTTTTGAAAGGGCAGAACAAATGTAGTCCCAACAACAAATCCAGGACAAACCAAATCTGATGAAGAACCAAAGTGACAAAACCTGTTCTGAAACATGAATTGGAGGCTGGTACTTTTCTTTGAAAATCTTCCATCCTTCTTGAACAGCAGGGGGAAGAATCTCTTGAATCAGACCAAAATAGCTCCACCAAGTGTGTTGGAACCAAAGAGGAACAGATTTGTTATTGAACTTTTTACAGAATAAGAAGAACCAAGAATAGCCACAATTCTGTGATTGTATGAAAAATGTTCTTGACCATGCAAGCTTGTAGTCAAGATAATTGTAAGTCTGAGGAACATAGCTCACTGAGAACTTTTTGTGGTAGTGCGGGAGTTGATGACAATCAGCTTCTGAAAGAACTTTAAGAATCTGACACTTTGAATGTGTGATTATTTCTGGATGAGATTGGTCCTGATGATGGGTGATGATCACATAATCTGTGTCTACAAGAATGAACTCATAGAATTCCTGTGATTTGGTATTATCTGCTTCTTCAAATTGTTGTTGTTGAGGAAACAAATTCTTTGCAATTAGCTGGGGCTCTTTGACTAAAGCATACATAGAAGGCTCAACTAATGTGATATAGTCAAGGCATGCTTTAGGGATATAAGGATTTGGTGCCGAAATCTGCGGCTTTGTAAAACTGGTCATGGATGAACCAGATTTTTCTTCTTGAGTTAAATGAGTAAACTTTTGAGAGAGTGAAAGGGCATATGAAAGAGAGGCTTGATGCTGTGAAGCAGGAGGCTTCATGGCATATTGAGATTTTGATTTGAGTTTGGAAAAAGGAGGATCAATATTACAATAAACAAAAAAGACATGGTACGCATAAGCCCCAGCCTACCAAACATTTTAAAAAGAGTCTGGCCCAATCTCATTCAAAGCCCGTTTGCTTTAAATGTGTTGCTCTTAACTGTGTTAGAAGAACTCATCTTTGAAGGAATTCTCTTGTTAGAAAGTCTGCAAGAGAGTTGTCACCTTCTTTTATAAACTCAATTTCAAAATCAAAGGTAAAAAGAAGTCATTGCCATCTGGCAAAAATCTGTTTGGAAACAAGATTTAAAACGTCTTTAGTTAAAATCTCTTTGGCGGATTTGCAATCAACATGTAACAAAACTTTTGATTTATCAAATCATCTTGAAATTTCATGATGCACAAAACGATTGATAAAACTTCTTTCTTGACTGTTGAAATCTCTTTGGCGGATTTGCAATTGCATTTTCATTGCTTACACTATTTGCATAAAACACAAAAAAAACACTCCCATTTGCAGATTCGCTTCGCAAAAAATTTTATTTTTATATTTTATCTTTTCCTTCAAATTCAAAAAATAAAATTCTGCCTTTAATTCCCGCTCAAGACTTCAGTTGCAAGAATGAATAAAAAAGAAGAGAGGGGTTTCCTTGTCTAAAACATCTCGAAGATTTGAAAAAACCCTTGTAAGTGCCCTGAAACATAACCGAGTAGTAACAATTTGTACCCAAACGCAGCGGTTTATTTGCACTACATACACCAAGTCGCAGTAGCTAATGTGACAGCAATTAGGTAAACCATAGAGGATTGTGTGCAGTTGTCCAAAATGCCTACAAAGAACCATACGCAGCGGAACATGCGAGCCTAGGACACAACATCGCACCAACCGCTGCGGTTTGGGCAAAAACCAAACACTGGTTCTATCCAAACACAGTGGCTCCTGCGGCGACATCTATTCCACTAGCAGCAGCCAATGCGACTGAACAGAAACCATACTCTGTCCATTTGTTTTTTGTATTTGACTATTTTTTTGTTCTTTTTCAATTCCTATAAGTTTGATACAGTATTGACATATTTGATTTATTGCTAAACACCACTTTTGAACACCCCAACTTAAGATGGTCAAAAGTGGGGTTTAGCAATAAATCAAATATGTAATTACTGTAACAAGCCCATAAGAATTGAAAAAATATTTAAATACAAAAAAAAAAATGAACAGATTCTGTTTTCTGTCCAAACGCAGCGGACAACGCGAGTGTGTGAATACCTTTCGCGGTTACCGTTGCGTTTGTACAGAAACCAAAAAAAAAATTCTTCATAAAATGTAGCGGTTCATGCGGGTTGTGTTCATATCCTCATAGGGTATGCTGCGTCCGGACAGAAAACAGACTATGTTCATTTTTTTTGTTTTCTTTTTGTATTTGAATGTTTTTTCATTTTTTTCAATTCCTATGGGTTTGTTACACTAATTACATATTTAATTTATTGCTATCCCCCACCTTTGACCATCTCAAGTTGGGGTGTTCAAAAGTGGGGTTTAGCAATAAATCAAAATTGTCAATACTGTATCAGACCCATAGAACCTGAAAAAATGAAAAAATATTCAAATGCAAAAAATCTAAAAAATGGACAGAGTCTGTTTTCTGTCCAAACGTAGCGGTAGCTGCGAGGACTTGAACATAGCTTGCATGAGTCGTTGCATTTTGGGCAAAAAAAAGTCTAGTTTTTGTACAAACACAGCGGTTCCAGTGTTTTATTTTATCGTCGCCCGTTTGCTGCGCTGTTTTGGACAAAAACCTGACTCTGTTTCATACAATTGCTGAATTTTTGCGATTTGTAAGATTACATTCGTGTTCGTTTGCTGCGCTTGTTATTATTGGGCTCGATTTTGCCGATGCATTTTGAGTATCTCGAGGAATGTTTTACATTTTTTGTCTATGACATTCACGCATACTTGGAAAAACCACCATGGTTGCATAATCACAAGGAAATTACTTGGGAAGACAAATATAATTGCTTGAGAAGGAAAATAAAATTGGTTGGTAAGAGAAATTCATAATCAATTCATTTAAGTTGTCATTTAAGTTGAGCATTATTAAAGGGGACTTATTTCACGATTCATCAGCAATTAAAAAGAAAGAAGAGAAGATGAAGAAAAAAAGGGAAATGTCCGAAGAAGAAAACTCTGACGACGAAGAATGAAATGAAATAGGGGATCCTGAAAAGAAGTAGACTCTTTCTTGGCTGAGGACCCCCTTCGTCATTGTTTTCAGATGATGACGAGGACGATGATGAGGATCCACTGTTCGAGGAAGAGTGGATCATCATTATCTTCTAATGAAGATGATGGTGATGGTGGGGCGTTTGTGGACCACTACTTGTCCAACGAAGAGGGCCATGAACGTCACCTCATGAAGGACTTTGTTGAGCGCCAAGATTAATGTTATTTTTTTATTTTTGTAAAAGTTTTAAATTTTAATGGATATTAATGTTTACTGTTTATTTTAATGTTTGTTTTTGTGTTTTTGCCTTGTAATATTTTTTGTATTTCTCAAATTCCAATTTTTATTTGTTAATTATGTTGTCAACAAAATAAAAGAAGAAGAAAATAAGAGTGGAGGTGGAGAACAAAAAAACCGTTGGCCGAGTGAAAGGGAGGGGTTGACGATGGCCAAACACAAAAATTATGAGGGGGAGGAGAGAAGAACGGGAAAATGGAGAAGAGAAGAAGAAGAAAATCAAAGAAAAAAGAGAAGAAGAGGAAGAGAGGAGAAGAAGTAGAAGAAGAAGAGAGGAGACCGGCGGGGTGGTGATGGTGGGGGTGCTTCACAAAGAAGAGATGGAGAGACGAAGGAGAGAGGAAAATGAGTTAGGGTTTTTATAGGTGTTGTCCTCAGCAGGTGGTGGTGTCCTTCAAAAAGGTGGTGGTGTTATTTAGTAGAAACCTATTTTTATTGCCAACCTTTTTAAGCCAATGATGGCATGCAGATCTACAGAATTCATCAATAATCTCAAAATTTTGAAACGAGTTTTCCCTCTCTGTTAAACCCAACTAAACTTGTTTATTTTTAAAATTGTCATTATATTAATATCCAAGTGGTAATTATATTAATATCCAAGTGGTAAGAAGTCTATTTGGTCACTCAAATCCTTGGACGAGAGCACTGCACCCAAATCAGCCTCATACAGAGCCTACAATGTTGAACGAGTTTTCCTTCTATTTTAAGCACAACTAAACTTGTTTGAAGAGTCAAGCTTGTTGCAATTGCCATTCTAAGCATACTCAAGTGGTTAGAAGTCAAAAGAGGTTCATATGATGAGTCAAATCCTTGGACGAGAGGATTTCCTGAAAATCATCTTCCAATTGAGCCTACAACCTTAAAACAAGTTTTTCTTCTTTGTTAAGCACAACTGAACTTGTTTGCTAACTCAACTTGCTCACCCAAATAATTGAACGAGAGGATTGCTCCAAATTGGCTTCCAATTGAGACTACAACATTGAAACGATTTTCCCACTTTATTAAGCACAACTAAACCTGTTTGTTGAGTCAAAGTTCATGAATTGTCAATCTATACATATCCAAGTAGTTAGAAGTCAAAAGAAGTCCACACAGTCACTCAAATCCTTAGACTATCAGATTGCATCAAATTGGACTCCAATGGAACCGACAACATTGAAATGAGTTTTCACTCTTTGTTAAGCACAACTAAATTTGATTGGTGAGTCAAACTTGTTGCATTTGAATTATAAACATACTCAACTGGTTAGAAGTCAAAATAAGTCCAATTGGTCACTCAAACTTTGGACTCCCAAATTGCGCTCAAATTGGGCTCCAATGGAACCTACAACGTTGAAATGAGCTTTCCCTATTTGTTAAGCCCAACTAAACTTATTTACTAAATCAAAGTATTTGCATTTTCCATTCTAAACATGTTCATGTGATTAGCAGTCAAAAGAAGACAACTTTGTTACTCAAATACTTGCACGAGAGCATTGCACCCAAATCAGCCGCTAATAAATCCTACAACATTGAAATGAGTTTTCCCTCTTTATTAAGACAAACTAAACTTGTTTGGTGAGTTAAGCTTGTTGAGTTTTTCATTCCACACATATCCAAGTAGTTACAAGTAAAAAAAAATCCATATGTTCACTTAAATCCTTGGACTATCAGATTGCACTTCAAATTGGCCTCCAATGACACTACAACATTGAAACAAGTTTTTCCTTTCTGTTATGCACAACTAACTTGTTTGCCGGGTCAAAACTTGTTGCATTTTCCATTTTAAACTTAATAAATTAGTTAAAAGTAAAAAGAAGTTCATATAGTCACTCAAATACTTGGACTCTAGGATTGCACTCAAATTGGCCTCCAATGGAACCTACAACATTGAAACGAGTTTTCCCTATTTGTTAAGCACAGATAAACTTGCTTGTTGTGTCAAACTTTTTTGCATTTGACATTCTAAACATACTCAAGTGGTTAGAAGTCCAAAGAAGTCCATTTGGTCACTCAAATCCTTGGACTCTCGAATTGCACTCAAATTAGCCTCCAACGTTGAAACGATTTTTTCCTATTTGTTAATCACAACTAAACTTGTTTACTGAGTCAAACTTGTTGAATTTTTTTATTCGATTAATATCCAAGTGGTTAGAAGTCAAAAGAAATTCATTTGGTTACTCAAATCCTTGGACGGGGACATTGTACCCAAATCGACCTCATATTGAGCCTACAACGTTAAAATGAACTTATTTGCTGAATCAAACTTGTTGAATTTGTCACCCTCATCATATCCAAGTAGTTAGAAGTCAAAATAATTCCATATGGTCACTCAAAAATCCTTGGACGAGAGGATTGGTCTCCAATTGAACCTAGAATGTTAAAACGAGTTTTCGCTATTTGTTAACCCCAACAAAAACTTATTTTCTTAGTCAAACTTGTTGCATTTTTCATTCTCAACACACAAGTGGTTACAAGTCAAAAAATTCCATTTGGCTACTCAAATCCTTGGATGGGAGGATTTCACCTAAATTGATCTCTAATGAGCTACATGTTGAAACGGTTTTCCCTCTTTGTTAAGCCCAATTAAACTTGTTTACAAATTCAAAATTGTTTTGTCATTATAACATAACCAAGTGGTTAGAAGTCAAAATAAGTTCATTTGGTCACTAAAATCCATGGACAATAGGATTAGCCTCTAATTGAGTCTACAAACGAGTTTTCCCTCTTTGTTAAGCACAATAAAACTTGTTTCCTAAGTTGTATTTGTCATTCTAAACATTCCCAAGCGGCTAGAAGAAAATGAAGTGCATATGGTCACTAAAATCCTTAGACAATAGGATTTCACGTAAATCGACGACCAATTGAGCCTACAACCTGGAAACAAGTTTTTCTTTGTTAAGCACAACTAAAATTGTTAGTAAGACAACTTGTTGCATTTCTCATTCTAAATACACCCAAGTTGTTATAAGTTGAAAGAAGTCCATTTTCTTACCCAAATAACAGGACGAGAAGATTGCTCACAAATTGGCTTCCAATCGAGCCTACAACATTGAAACGAGTTTCCCTTTTTATTAAACACAACTAAACTTGTTTGTTGAGTCAAATTTTTTAATTTGTCATTCTACAAATATCCAAGTAGTTAGAAGTCAAAAGAAGTCCATAAGGTCATACAAACCTTGGACTATTGGACTGCACTCAAATTGGCCTCCAACGGAACCTACAACGTTGAAACAAGCTTACCCTCTTTGTTAAGCACAACTAAACATGTTTTGTAAGTCAACTTGTTGAATTTGTCATTCTAAATATACTCAAGTAGTTAGAAGTGAAAAAAGTCAATTTACTCACTCAAATAATTGGATGAGATGATTGCTCCCAAATTGGCTTCTAATTGACCCTACAACATTGAACTCCCTCTTTATTAAGCACAACTAAACTTGTTTGTTGAATTTGTCACTGTATACATATCCAAGTTGTTAGAAATAAAAAGAAGTCCATCCGGTTAGTCAAATCCTTGGACTATCAAATTTCCCTCAAATTAGCCTCCAATTGAACCTACAACGCTGAAACAAACTTTCCATCTTTTATGCACAACTAAATTTTATTGTTGAGTCAAACTTATTGCATTTGAAATTCCAAAAAGTACTCAAGTGATTAGAAGTTAAAAATAAGTCCATTTGGTTGCTCAAATCCTTGGACTCTCGGAATACACTCAAATTGGGCTTAGATGGAACCTACAACGTTGAAATGAGTTTTCCCTATTTGTTCAGTACAACTAAACTTGTTTACTAAGTCAAACTTGTTGCATTTTCCATTCTAAACATACTCAAGTGGTTAAGAGTCAAAATAAGTCCCTTTGGTCACTCAAATCCTTGTACGAGAGCATTGCACCCAAATCGACCTCATATTGAGCCTACAACGTTGAAATGAGCTTTTCCTCTTTATTAAGCACAACTAAACTTTTGCTGAGTCAAACTTGTTGCATTTGTCATTCTAAACATACTCAAGTGGATAAAATTAAAAAGAAATTCATATGGTCACTCAAATCCTGGGACGAAAGGATTTCACGTAAATCGGCCTCCAATTGAGCCTACAACCTTAAAACAAGATTTCTCGTTTTGTTAAGCACAACTAAATTTGTTTGTAAGTCAACTTGTTGCATTTTTCATTCTAAATATACCCAAGTTGTTATAAGTCGAAAGAAGTCCATTTGCTCACTAAATTATTGGAGGGGGGATTGCTCTTAAATTGGCTTCCAATTGAGCCTACAATGTTGAAAAGATATTTCCCCCTTATTAAGCACATTTAAACTTATTTGTTAAGCCAAACTTGTTGAATTTTTCATTCCACAGATATTAACTAGAGCACTACACCCAAATTGGCCTCTAATGGAACCTACAACGTTGGAACAAATATTCCCTCTTTGCTAATAACAAAAAATGTTCAGTCAAACATGTTGAATTTTTCATTTTACATATAGCTAAGCAGTTAGAAGTCAGAAAAAAGTCCATATGCTCACTCAAATCCTTGACCTCTCATATTGCACTCATATAAGCCTCCAATGGAACCTACAACGTTGAAACAAGCTTTCCCTATTTGTTAAACACAACTAAACTTATTTGTTGAGTCAAACTTGTTGAATTTGTTGTTCCACACATATCCAAGTAGCTAAAAGTCAAAAGAAGTCCATATGGTCACTCAGATCCTTGGACTCTCGGATTGCAATCAAACTGTCCTCCAATGGAACCTACAATTTTGAAACAAGCTTTCCCTCTTTATTAGGGTTGAACAAAAAACCAAACAAACCGATTAAACCGACCGAACCAATCCAAACCGAATCGATCGGTTCGGTTTAAGTTCGGTTTCGATTTTAAAAAATTCAAAACTGAAGTGGTCGGTTCGGTTTTCAGTTTCTATGTGATTTTAACCGACAAAACCAAACCAACTGAATTTATAATAATATATGTTTTATATAAAAATAATATAATATGTTTAAAATAGTCGATCGATTACGTTTTATTTTGGTTTTAGTCGGTTCGGTTTGGTTACGGTTTGCATAAATTAGAATCGGTTCAGTTTTGGTTTGAAAATTTTGAAATTGATCAAAGTTGGTTCGGTACACGGTTTAGGTGAAAGACTGAACTGTCGGTTTGGTTTTTCAACTCTACTCTTTATTAAGCACAAAACTAAACTTGTTTGCTAAGTCAAACTTGTTGAATTTGCCATTCCACACATCCAAGTAGTTAGAAGTCTATACGATCACTCAAGTATTTAAACTCTTGGATAGCACTCAAATTGGCATCCAATGGATCCTATAATGTTGAAATGGGCTTTCCTATTTTGTTAAGCACAACTAAATTTGATTGCTGAGTCAAACTTGTTGCATATGAAATTTTAAACATACTCAAGTGGTTAGAAGTCAAAAGAAGTCCATTTGGCCACTCAAATCCTTGCACGAGAGCATTGCACCCAAATCGACCACCTATTGAACCTACAACGTTGAAAAGTGTTTTCCCTATTAAATAAGCAAAACTATACTTGTTTGCTGAGTCACACTTGTTGAATTAGTCATTCCACACATTCCAACTAGTTAGAACTTAAAAAAAGTCCATATGGTCACTCAAATCCTTGGACTCGGGGATTGCACTCAAATTGGACTCTCCAAAGAAACCTACAATGTTGAAAATAGCCTTTACTCTTTGTTAAGTACAACTAAACTTGTTTGTTAAGTCAACATGTTGAATTTGTCATTCTACACATAACCATTTAGTTAAAATTCAAAAGAAACCCATATCATCACTCAAATCAATGGACTTTCATATTGCACTCAAATTGGCCTCCAATGGAAACTACAACATTGAAATGAATTTTCCCTCTTTACCAAGCACAACTAAACTTGTTTGTTGAGTCAAACTTGTTGAATTTTTCATTCCAAGCATATCCAAGTAGTTAGAAGTCAAAAGAAGTCCATATGGTCGCTCAAATCCTTAGGCTCTCAGATTAACACAAATTGGCCTCAATGTAACCTACACCGTCAAACGAGCTTTCCCATTTTGTTAAGCACAACTAAATTTGATTACTGAGTCAAACTTGTTGCATTTGAAATTTTAAACATACTCTAGTTGTTAGAATTCAAAATAAGTCCATTTGGTCACTTAAATCATTGCATGAGAGCGTTGCACCCAAATCAACCTCCTATTGACCTCACAATGTTGAAAAAAGGTTCCCTCTTAAATAGGCACAACTAAACTTGTTTGCTGATTGATAATTGTTGAATTTCTCATTCCAAACATATCCAAGTAGTTAGAAGTTAAAGAAGTCTCTATGGTCACTCAAATCCTTAGACTCTCATATTGCACTAAGATTGGCCTCCAATGAAACCTGCAACTTTGAAACGAGCTTTCCCTTTTTATTAATCACAACTAAACTTATTTGTTGAGTCAAACTTGTTGCATTTGTTATTCCACACATATCCAAATAGTTAGAAGTCAAACGTAGTCCATACTATCGCTCAAATCTTTTGACTATTGGATTGTACTCAAATTAGTCTCCAATAGACCCTACAACGTTGAAACGAGCTTTACCTTTTTGTTAAGCACAACTAAACCTGCCTGTTGAGTCAAACTTGTTGAGTTTTTAATTCTACGCATAGCCAACTAGTTAGAAGTAAAAAAAAAACCCAAATGGTCACTCAAATCCTTGAACTCTCGGATTGTACTCAAATTAGCCTCCAATGGAACCTACAACATTGAAATGAGCTTTCCCTCTTTGTTAAGCACACATCAAATCTGGTTTGTTTAGTCAAACTTGTAGACCTTGCTGTTCCACACATATCAAAGTAGTTAGAAGTCAAAAGAAATCCATATCGTCATTTTAACTCACAAGTACACAAGATCAAAAAAATAGTACAAATAGCAAAAATGAGATAATTCCCACGATGATTTGATTAATTGTGTTTAAAACAACTTTCCTAACACCGCTACTTCAATGGAACCTAATAATTAAGGGTATACGAAAAAAGATAATGGGAAAAACTAAATGTAGGACTAAATAAGTTCAAATAATTAGAAAATAACTTAGGATTTGATATTCGCCACTAATCATCTTTCTTTGAATAACAACATGCACAATGATAAAAATAATTTAATGCTAAAATTTTGCCACCCTAAGGGCATGAGTGTCTACTCCTTAAGCTATAGATTTCTTTACACAACGAATTAGGCATTGGTTTCCACTCTAACTCTTTTCATTCTCAAGGAATTTCACATGGCATCTACTAAGTTGCACCTTAAAAATGTATAAATCAATGGAAATCGACAAAAACACAAAACCCAAAACCCAAAACATGATATCTATTTTGGTAATCTATGTTAATTAATTCCAAGAACCGATCTTACTTGGTTCTTTTTGTCACTTAGCATAGCCACAAGACTCGGCCATCTAAATTTACCCATGTAAAAATCGTCACAAAAATCATGCATTTGGTGATGAAGCATAAACAAAATCCATATGAAGGGTGAAATAAAATGAGAAATTAATTATTTGAGCATTGTGAAAATAATGTAGCAAGACATGTCAAAATTCTCAAGGAGTCACAACTAGTAGTTTAATCTATCCCTAACTAAATTGCTTAGTTACACATAATGAAAGCAAAATAATTATTTAAATTAACATTGGAGAGTTTGGAAAATGATCAAATTGTGTTTGTGGTGGTGCAGACTAAAATTCTAGGTGCAAATAGCGAAAAGAATTCAAACTTCCTTTTTTCCCTTCCCGTTTCTTATTTTTCACACAAAATTTGCAACAATTCATGAACCAACAACAACCTGTGACTCAACTACTCTTCTCTGTCAATTCTCTGCCTTCTTCACGAATCAGCGAGGAGAGATCACCCAGAAACTTCGTCATGCTCCGTTCGTCTTCACAAATCAGCTCATGCACATGTTTCCAATTCTTCACGCAGCCACCAAGATCAGTCAATCTAGAGAGCTCTCTTCTCTTTGTCACGCTATCTTCTTTGCTTTTCGCGCTTTCTCAAGCCAAATTGCATCTAAAAGAGCACCAAAATCGCAGCCAGAGAGAAAAAGCTTTCCTTCTTCAGACACAACAACTCCACGTACCTGTTATCAACTCTTCACGCAGAGAAATAGAAGAATTAACGCAGCATGCCGAGAGAGGGGATTAACGTCAGAGAGGCAGGAGGCGTGATATATGTAGGTCTAGAGGGAGAAAGAGACTGGACCCCCAAAACCTCCTCTTATAGCAACCCTTGTTTCCTGTTTACTTCCTTTCTTTTTCCTAACGGGGTTTGACCTAAAAATTCTTGTGAAAAAGGTTATTTTCATCTCCTTAGCATACCATTAAAATACCTGCCAAATACAGAAATATACATCATGTAGTTAAGTAGAAAATTATCATAAAAAATACTTGAATCGACCACATAATCTAACAATTTAGTTAGGGTATGTTTGGCTAGCCATTTCCTTGGGAAATGTTCCCTTGTTCTGCAGATTTCCGCTGTTTGGTTGTCTATTTACTGATAGAAAATTGATTCTTCATAAGACTGTTTACTTACTATTCATTGGAATCCAAGTCCAAGGGGGAGGACTCGGAATCGAATTCATGGAAACGCTTTCAATTTCCATTTTATTTTTCGTGCAACCAAACAGACCCTTAGAAAAATGATGTTCAAGATGCACTCATCAGACCCCCTAACCAGCTTATTGCTAGTCTCTAACAATTCAAACGACTCTGACTTAACTAAAACTCAAAATTGAAATAAAACTCATATCTATACCACTTTCATTGGCATTTTCGATTGCATTTCGTGAATGCAACAAATCTATAAACCCTTAGGTTGCCCTAGTAGACGAGTTATAGTATTGTGAAGGTTTACCAGAGTGGTACCCACAAACACTGTGTTATTTTCAACAAATTGCTCAGTCTTGACTTCCAATTCAACAAATATCACAAATTTTTAATGAGAGTAAGATATCACAAAAAATGGTTATCATTCATTAGCAAATTTAAAATAATAAACTCCATCTTCACAAGTTTTAGGAACTCCAAAATAGGGTACAACACTTATATATGACTAGTAAGACGCCACGAGTCCCCTTTGGTGTAAGTGAACCAATACATAAACATGGAGTTTCAAAGTAATTCATATATACATGACTTACTACCTTAAAATTCATTGGAATTTTCTTTTTATTAAACAACCAAGGGATTGGATACTAACACAATTTAAGACTTTTCTTTTTTTAATAACAAATATTTGTGTTGACTATGCAATGTTTAACCCCCTTAAGTTTTCTAATTGACCCATGAATCGAGCTTTTAAACCAATGACTCCTGATGCAATTGATTTTCGCTCCCTGCTTTGACCCTGTTCCTGCTGACCTGGACAAGTAACACACGTGAGCCACAGACCACCGTGGGGTAGTCGACGACATTTAAGAAGGTGTAATGTTGTAGCAGGGATTTTGTAGCGTACCTTAGCTTACCAACCTCATGTCTTATTTATAGTGCAAGGAGTCCTAGTTTAACCAGACCATCGTAGGCGTAGTTTAGGGAGGAGATCTTCGTGGAGATCCCTATCTAATTAAGAGTCGTGTTGTAGAAGGGAAGTTCCCTGTTAGCTCTACATTCCTAGATATGCGGGAGATAATTCCCAATCCAAGAGCAATCTGTAGAAGGGAGTTTCTCTGTGTGAAAGATACTCTAGTGTTTGCTTCCTAGTTGGAAGCAAAGAGTAGTTCTAGTTGCCCATTCGAAGCTGAGCCTCGAGATACTTGCATGAAGAGGACTTATAGGTATCATGGATAATTGTGAGACGTGTGGGCCTAGCATGTTGTGAGAGTCCGAGTCCGCTTGGCGGATTGAAGTTGAGTAGGCTTAGATCCGCTTGGGCTGGATTTGTGTTGGGCCGATGCTTGAGCTCGTAGTTCCTCGATATCATCATGACACGTGTTCAGCTTAGGAGTGTGATTGTTTTTATGTATCATCAGCTACGACTCTTAATTAGGTTCGGCAAACACATGTATGGTGTAGGTTGTGTGATGTTTGAGTACATCGGTTAGTCCCCCTCAATTGATGGGGTTGCGTGCAGCGCCATTAATTGACTGACGTGATCTGTGTAGTTTCCTTACGAACCCTTGTCTTCCATTTTCCCATACAACATTCAATGCTTGGCAGTTAATGCTGGAGTGCCCGTTTGGTGAACTATTATGTCTATATAATGGTGTTTTCCAATCGTTCTAGGCACCAATTTTTGCTGGGTTTATTTCCTGTAATGTTCTTTTTTGGAGACTATGCTTTGGGTTTTCCAAAGGCTGAGGGAAATGCTTTGGGTTTTCCAAAGACTGAAGTTGGATCTCCATCATTGGAGTTTCCGAAAGTTTTGATGTTTACCTCGACCAGGCATGGTGATAGTTGCTGCTAGGTGTGGGCACGTAGTTAATCCGCCGAGGTCTGGTAATCTCTTCTCATACCATGGAAAAGTAGTGTTGGTACTTTCCCAAGGGAAGGGTTTTTCTTTTATGTGCAGGTGCCTTAGCGTTGTTTCTGGATGTTTGATCTCAGATATAGCATCCGCATCCCACTTCGTGATGGCTACCTCCACCAATTCTCAATTAACACTGTTGCCTCCCTTGCACTGGAAGTCGGCAGCCGGATTGAAGGTGGAGTCAGGTATGGCTTGTTGGAATGGGCATTTGATTCCCAAATATTCCATTCCCTCTTTTGTGGGAAGGCATATGCATTCCGAGTTTACCTGATACTTGTCCCAAGTTTGCAAAGTGTGGGAATTTGGTGTGAGTGTTTGCAGGTACCCCTGGTTGTCGATTTTGTATCCCTGCAGACCATATTTGAAGGCGACATTCCATGGAGCATCCCTCCGCTTGCAGGTAGCTTGCACTGGACTGTTCGTGTCGCTTACGGGACCAGACAGTCTTAGAAAGTCCTCACTCCTTGCTGATCAGATGCCTGCAGTATGCTGTCTTTTGTACCCGCCTCAGGGCGTTCGTAGTACGTAGGCTTTTGTATCCGCCTTAGGGCGTGCGTAGTATGTAGCCTTTTGTATCCGCCTCAAGGTGCTTATTGTTACGTTTTTCCAATAATCAATAGAGTTTGTTTCTGAAATTCTTGTTTTATTTCTTTAATGATTGTGAATTACATAAATTTCGTAAGAACTCTAAACTCAATATTGACTACTCCCCAGGAGTCTCATTTTCTATCTCTTTGACTTACTCCCCATGTCCCTGGTCTGTTCTGGCTGCTTTTCAAACTTCAGAAAGCAATTTGCCCTACGAATCCAGTGCTCTACTTCATACCTCAGACTTTTGCAGTCATTGGTATTGTGGCGACCTTCCTTGTGATACGCATAGTACTTGCCGTTGTCCCTTCTGGCAGGGTCTCCACATGTCTTCAGAGGCCACTTCAATTCCTCCCAATTTTTCATGGAGTTGAGTACATTCGATAGACTAGCATTTAGGGGTGTCATGGCTCTGGATCTAACCTAGTTGGATGAATTCTCTGGTCTGGGACGATCATGATCCAGTCTGTTGTAAGTGCGCTTCCTCTTTCTTCGCTCCATATTCTCGTGTCTTTTTCCTTCTTTCTTGTCATTAGAAGTCGAGGGCTTCCCGTTGCCTTCGGTCGGTCCTTGACTCCTCCGGGGTGATGTGTCTCTGGACCCTCTTAAGGAGCTCTGCCATGTCCAGAGGGAACTCCAAAGTGAGGTCCTCGAAGAGCTTTCCCTTTTTGAGGCCCGTAGTGAATGCCGTCCCAGCTGTATTGTTGCTGCACTCATCGATGAGGGTCAACTCATTGTTGAAGCATGTGACGTACTCTCTGAACATCTTGCCGAACCTATGCCTTAGAAAGAGTATGTAGTGCGAGCCTTTTCTTAAACGTTGTCTTCCAATGAAACATGTCAAGATGTTTTGAAGGAGTTGATTGACTTCGGTGGAAGGCTGTGGAACCAAGTCAATGCAAGGCCTGTAAGATTGGTGGGAAAGGTTCTGCACATGACGGATTCAGATCCTTTCTTGAGTGCCATTACGTGCTGGTAATGGCGTAGATGATCGAAAGGATCGGTGGTTCCATCATAGGAATCGAGCTTCGGGGGAGTGAACTTTCTCAGAAGTGCTTCACTTATGATCCGGTCCACAATGGGTGGGACAGAGAGGCGATATAGTACGTCCAGATCGTGCACTCCTCTGCAGATAGGGTTCCTGAGATCGAGCCTTTTTGTCCTGGCGACTGGATCAGCGTTAGCCGCATAGCCTCCCTTAGTCCAATAGGAATTGGCGGAGGCCTGACTCTCCTGTGCTTGCTCCTTATCAACTAGTGGAAGTGGAGGTTCGTGTTGTTCCTGGTCTCCATCAGCAGCGGGTGGATTATGTCGTGTGAATGTCTCCACTGCCTTGATAACATGCTTTATTTGGGACGTCATCACCTCGATTTTAGGGTCTGCCATTGCTGTCGTTGGTGCAGGGGAGTGAGTAGGTTGTCCGTGCCCGATATGAAATGGTATAGGGATAGCCGGAGCTTTGGACGTGTCCCTTGGTTCGTTGTTGCGTGACCTAGTGGTCACTATCTCTTTGGGATTGGGTAGGAGACGTCGCTTAGTGTAAAGTTAAGAACTATGTCGTCCCCACGGACGACGCCTAATTGATGCAGTCGATTTTTGCTCCTTGCTTTGACCCTGTTCCTGCTGACCTGCACAAATAACGCATGTAAGCCACAAACCATCGTGGGGTGGCTGATGGCACTCCGATGCTTAAGTCAGACAGGGATCTTAGGAAGGTGTAATGCTATAACAGGGATTTTGTAGCATACTTTAGCTTACCAACCATATTTCTTATTTATAGTGCAAGGACTCCTGGTTTAACCAGGCCATCATAGGTGTAGTTTAAAGAGGAGATCTTCGTGGAGATCCCTCTCTAATTAAGAGTCGTGTTGTAGAAGGGAAGTTCCATGTTAGCTCTATACTCCTAGATACGTGGGAGTTAGTTCCCAATCTAAGAGCAATCTGTAGAAGGGAGTTTCCCTATATGGAAGATACTCTGGTGTTTGCTTCCTAGTTAGAAGCAAATAGCAGCTGCAGTTGCCTGTCCGAAACTGATCCTCGAGATACTTGCCTGAAGAGGACTTATGGGTATCGTGGATAGCTGTGAGACGTGTGGGCCTAGCATGTTGTGAGAATCTAGGTCCGCTTGGCGCGCTGAAGTTGAGCGGGCTTAGATCCGCTTTGGTTGGATCTGTGTTGGGCCGATGCTTGAGCCCGTAGTTCCTCGAGATCATCATGACACGTGTTCGGCTCAGGAGTGTGACCGTTTTATGTATCATCAACTCCCAAACCAGATGGTTTTAGGGCATTAGGTGTATAAACACCCCTTCGGGTTTACTAACTCGAGTAAAATAGTCTACGAAGCTAAGCTAATTTATTTATGCATTAACATCATGTCAATGTTACTTATCCAACAAATCTACCGATTTATCCTTTTATATAAGCATGCATATTTGGTTTCACCTTTTCATACCGCATACTACGTGCCAGTGTGTATGTGCTAAATTCAAAGTAAAACAAGTGAAATACTCACTAACCAAAAATAAGTAGTACAAATTCAAATTTCCTAACATATGATCACATGTTCACCATTTTAAACTCACTAATGAATTTTGAATCAAAACTAAAGTTCAACAACGCTCTAAAAAACAACTCAATCCATCATTGAGTTCAACATAACCATGCCAAGATATCATTGCAAAATTTTATTATTTTTTTAAATCTTTTTTTTATTCTAATTCAGTTCTACCTCACAAAATAAAAAACCTAAAACAACCTTTTCACATCCCAGACCTAAATATGACATTGTTCTCAATGTTAAAACAATCTACTATAATGATGAGGGGGAAAAAACTAACAACCTAGCAAAATAGAATACGAAAAATAATAAAAAGTAAGCAAGGGAGGGTCTTAGTTGGATTTTTTTAACTCCTGAGTGACTTAGCATAATGTTATCCTTTGCTATTTGAATTACCTCCCAAGTAGTGCTAAGTTTATAGTTTTCAACCAGACTGAATGACTCTGATGCCATGTATCGAGTTGAGTGGAGAGTCAAGTATTCATTTCCAGTGTCAAAACTCATTTCAAAGTTGGGTTTCACTCTATTTCCATTCACCTTGAATTTTAGATTTTTCTCTTTGCTATGAACGTTCACAGCTCCATGAGGGAAAACATTGGTCACAACATAAGAACCATACCACCTAGACTTGAGCTTCCCAGGAAAAAGTAATTTTGAATTGTAGATCCACACCTTCTTTCCCACATGAAACTCTTTCTTGGTAAGGTTTTTATCATGATATGCCTTGCTCCTTTACTTGTATCACTTGGCATTCTCATAGGTCAATTCCTCTAACTCATTCAACTATAGTTTCCTCTAGTCACCTGCCTGTTTCATATTTAATTCCTTGACAATGGAAGGAAAAAGAGTCGTATTAATAGGCACAAGAGTTTCAAAAGAAGGTGCATACTTACTTGAATGAGACTTAAAAGCCTCAAGAGAGTGTATGACCTCAATGAAGTCCATCATCACATTGTCATCTTCATGCTCAGGATTCTGCTTTGTGAAACTATGAGTGATGGCAACCTCTAATGGATCAATGCTATGTACCTGAAAAACTTGCTCAATAACGCTTTGAACAAATCAATATTTAAACAATCATGTTCATCATGTGATAATTTTAATGCATCAAATACCTTAAATTCTATCTTTTCACCATTTACTTTCATGTTTATATATAGTACCCTTTTAACACAAGTTTACGTATTAGAAGTATGCATAAAAGGTCTTCCAAAATAATAGGCAAAGATGATAGCATGGAAGAACCTTCTATATCTAAGATAAAAAAATCCACAGGTAATGAAAACTAATTTACATGAACCAAGACATCTTCTAAAATACCTCTAGGTCTTTTGATGCTTCTATCTGCCGGTTGTAATGTAATTGAAGTTGGTTTAAGTTCCCCTAACTTTAATTTCTTATCAATCGTATATGGCATCAAATTAATACCGGCTCCTAAGTCAAATAGAGCACGTTCAAAGAATTTACCACAAATTCTACATGGAATAGTAAAAATGTCTGGATCTTTTAGTTTGTCTTGTAGTTTTCTCAACAAAATCACACTTACCACTTCATTCAATGCAACTTTCTCATATTCCTGAAACTTTTTTTTTAAGTACCACAATCCTTTAAAAACTTGGCAAAAGATGAAATCTTTTGAATTGTATCAAGTAAAGGAATATTAATTTCTACTTTTCCTTAAAGTTTCAAAAAATTACGAAATTGGGTATCTCTATTTTGTTTTACTAACCCTTGAGGGAAGAATGACAATATCACATTTTCCTTCTCACTTACCTTGTTGGAGTTTGTGGCACATGTTGGATGTGCGTCCACTTTTTCTTCATCATTCTTATTTGTTTATTTGTTCTCAGTTTGTTATTAATAACTTTACCATTCCTAAGGACTGTTACAACTTTGAGCTACTCGTGTCCTCTCGGGTTTGGTATGGTTTTTGCTGGAAACTATGCATTCTTTCTCTCATTCAATTTCTTAGCCAATTGCCCGACTTGTGCCTCGAATCTCTGAATGGTTTGATTGGTTTAAGCATTGGTTTGTTGCTATGTAGCAATAAATTGAAGTGTCACACCTTCCTAACCATCTTTCTTTTGCTCAAGATTATGTTTTACTCCTTGTGGAAGAGGTTGAAAATTATTTCCCTACTGAAAATTTCTTTGGTGCCTCTACGGATCTAGATTATTCTCCAATCCAAATTTGGGTGATTTATCTACCTTGAATTATAAGTATTGGAATCAGGGTTGTTATCGGGAGGATAGTTATTTTGTCTCACATAGTTTTCATTAAGGGTGGGCACGGAAAGGGATGGGACGAGATGGACCTCATCCCTATCCCATCCCGTTCATTTGGGATCGGGATCGGGACGGGACGAGATGAGCACGTACTAAATAATCCTCCAATAAAAAATAACAAAAGAGTTTCATCTCACATTACTCACACAACAATAATGTCAAATTTCTATACATATAACTTTCATCATAAATAATAATAGATATTAAATAAATAAATACTAAACTTCTTTTAGAAGTCATGATTTAATTCATTTAGAATTTCATCTCACATTGATTTAATTTCAACACATCCTAAACTTTAATTTAGAAGAGTATTTTGATTAAAATTAATAATAATAAATATTAAATAAATAAATTCAGGACGGGACGGGATAGGCAGGGCTGAAAATCTCCATCCCGATCTCATCTCACTCTAGATCAGGATCGGGATGAGTTTGATCAATCCCAAAAGAACCCAAAAAATTAGGATGGGACGGGATCGCGGGATGGGATGTCCAACCCTAGTTTTCATGCTCCCACTCTGTAAAAGAAGACATATGACAAGTTTTAGTAGTATGATTGGAATGAGAACATATACCACATACCTCAACTTGAACAACTTGTTGAACTGGGTAGATGTTTTTGGTTGACATTACTTTTACAAGCATATTTAGCTTCCTCTCCATTGCCATCATCTGAGCTTGGATTCCAACATTAGTGTTTATCTCTTAAACACCCTTACCTTTCACTCCTGGCCTCCCTCTTGATGAGAATTGTTGAGAATTCTCACTTAGGGCCTCAAACAACTCAATAGCTTCCCCACTATTATTTTCCATAAGCACACCTCCACAAGCATAATCAACAAGACTTTTATTAGTATCATTTAAACCTTTGTAAATTGCTTGTACTTGTCATCTTGAGATAGATTGTGGTGTGGACATTTGAGAAATGTTCCCATGCTTCAAAGAAAAGATCTTCATCTTTCTGTTGGAAAGTTTGAATTTCCCTTTTGAGATGCCTTGTCTTTTGAGCTTGAAAGAACTTCTTTAAAAATTTAGCAGTAAACTCTTCCCAATTATTAATGTAACCTGCAGCCAAAGAGTTCAACCACAACTTAGCATTATCTTTTAAAGAAAAAAATTAACCTGATTCCTTCCGGAGTTAAGCCATGAATATTTTGAGTCATGCACAGATCGAAGAAATCCCTAGTGTAGATGTGGATCCTCGAAAGGTGTGCCTTTGTAATGTGGCACCATGTTAAGTAAGTGAGGAGATAAATTGAAGTTGTGTTGCATATGGTTGGAATGCAATGCATGATGATTGATTAAGATTTCGTGGAATAAATGAGCACTTCATTGGCTTCTGCAATGGTGGATTTTCTTCTTGCTCTTGATCAATTTATTCCTCAGATACAATCTTCACAGCTTGCCTTTTCAGTCATCTAAAAGTTCGTTCAATCTCTAGATCGTATACACTGATGTTTACGGCCTAGGACCTATGACCATGCGTAAATGAGATTCAATCATCCCAGACAACACGTACAAGTAAGTGTTTCAGGAAGAATAAATACTGAAGAAACCAAAAATACAATTGTTGAACAAAAGTTTTTGTTTTTTAAATAATAAAAACAATTAAAATAATAGAAAAAGAATTAAACACAATTTAACGCAATCCCCGGCAACGACGCCAAAAACATGTTGTACAAATATTAACCTAATTAATTAGCTTCTAAATGTACGTTTTAACTCTCAAGTGCACAATATCAAATAAATATTATAGATAATAAGAATGAGATCATTCCCACAAAGATTGAATATTTGTGTTTAAAACAACTTTCCTAACACTACTACTTCAATGGAACCTAATAATTAATTGAATATGAAAAAGATATGAAAAAAACTAATGCAAAACTAAATAAGTTGAAATAATGAGAAAATGAGTTAGAGATTTGATATCTTCCACTAATCATCTTCCTTTGAATAACAACATGCTAAATGATACAAGCTAAATTTTGATGCTCAAATTTTACCAACCTATGGGCAAGGGTGTCTACTCCTTAAGCTACGGATTTCCTTAAACAACGAATTTGGCATGGGTGTCTACTCTTAACTTTTTTCATTTTCATGGTATTTAGCATAGTATCTACTAAGTTGCACCTTAAACACGCATAAATCAATGGAATCGACAAAAAAACAAAATCCAAAACATGGTATCTATTTCGGTCATATGTGTTGATTAATTCCAAGAACCGATCTTGTTTGGTTCTTTTTGTGACTAAGCATAGGCACAAGACTCAATCATCTAAATTTACCCATGTAACAATCCTCATATAAATCATGCATATGGTGATGAAGCATAAACAAAATCCATATGACTGGTGAAATAAAATCAGCCTTTGGTCAAAAGAAGTTAAAAGTCAAAAGAAGTCCTTTTGGTCACTCAAATCCTTGCACGAGAACAATGCACCCAAATCGGCCTCCTATTGACCCTATGACATTGAAACGAGTTTTCCCTCTTTATTAAGCATAATTAAACTTGCTTGTTGAGTCAAACTTGTTGAATTTATCCTTCCACATATCCAAGTAGTTAGAAGTCAAAATGGCCATATGGTCAAATCCTTGGCCTCTCTGATTGGACTCAAATTGGCCTCCAATGGAACCTACAACGTTGAAACGAGTTTTCGTTATTTGTTAAGCACAACTAAACTTTTAGTTGGGTCAAACTTGTTGAATTTATCGTTTCACACATATCCAAGTAGTTACAAAAAAGAGTCCATATTGTCACTCAAATCCTTGGAATTCCGGATTGCACTCAAATTGTTCTCTAATGGAACTTACAACGTTGAAATGAGCTTTTCCGCTTTATTATGCTCAACTAAACTTGTTTGTTGAGTAAAACTTGTTGAATTTGTCATTATACACATAGCCATTTAGTTATAAGTCAAAAGAAACCCATATCATTACTCAAATCCTTGGATTCTCGAATTGCACTCAAATTGGCCTTGAATGAAAACTACAACGTTGAAATAAGTTTTCCCTCTTTTCATTCTTAAGGTATTTAGCATGGTATCTACTAATTTGCACCTTAAAATGCACAAATCAAGTTAAACAAGTTTGAATCAAATCCATACGTTCACTCAAATCCATATACTCTCAGATAACACTCAAATGAGCCTTCAATGGAACCTCCAACGTTGAAACGCGCTTTCCCATTTTGTTAAGCACAACTAAATTTAATTGTTGAGTCAAACTTGTTGCATTTAAATTTTAAACATACTCAAGTGGTTAAAATACAGAAGAAGTCCATTTGGTCATCAAATTCTTGCACGAAAACAATGCACCCAAATTGACCTCCTATTGAGCCTACAACATTGAAAAGAGTTTTTCCTCTTAAATAAGCACAACTAAACTTGTTTGATAAGTCAAACTTGTTGAATTTTTCCACACATACCAAAGTAGTTAAAAATTAAAAGAATTCCATATCGTCTCTCAAATTCTTGGACTTTCAGATTGCACTCAAATTCCACACTCCAATGGAACCTACAAGGTTGAAACGAGTTTTCCCTCATTGTTAAGCACAACTAAACTTGTTTGTTGAGTCAAACTTGTTGAATTTTTCATTCTACACATAGCCATGTAGTTATAAGTCAAAACAAGCCCATATCATCACTCAAATCTTGGACTCTCGGATTGCACTCAAATTTGCTTCAAATGGAAATTACAACGTTGAAACGAGCTTTCCCTATTTATTAAGTACGACTAAACTTGTTTGCTCAGTCAAACTTGTTGAATTTTTTATTCCACACATATCCAAATACTTAAAAGTCAAAAGAAGTCCATAAGGTCACTCAAATCCTTAGGCTATTGCACTCAAATTAGCCTCCAATGGAACCTACAACGTGGAAACGAGCTTTCCCATTTTGTTACGCACAACTAAACTTGTTTGCCGAGTAAAACTTGTTACATTTTCCATTCTAAAAATTTTCAAATGGTTAGAAGTCAAAAGAATTCCATTTGCTTACTCCAATACTTGGACTCTCGGATTGCACTCAAAATTGGCCCCATATGGAGCCAACAACATTGAAACAATGTTTCCCTATTTGTTAAGCAAAACTAAACTTGTTTATGAGTCAAACTTGTTGAATTTGTCTTTTAATTAAAATCCTAGTAGTTAGAAGTCAAAAGAAATCCAATTTGTTACTCAAATCCTTAGAAGAGAGCATTGCACCCAAATCAGGCTCCTATTGAGCCTACTGTGTTGAAACGAGTTTTTCATCTTTATTCAGTACTACTAAACTTGTTTGTTGAGTTAAACTTGTTGAATTTGTTATTATACTCATATCCAAGTAGTCATAAGTAAAAAAATATTCATATGGTCACTAAAAAGATCATTGGATGAGAGGATTGGTCTCCAATTGAGTCTACAACATTGAAGCGAGTTTTCCGTATTTGTAAAGCAAAACTAAACTTATTTTCTTAGTCAAACGAAGTCCATTTGTTCACTCAAATAATAAAGCATTTTTCATTCTCAACATACCCAAGTGCATTTAAGTCAAACGGAGTCCATTTGGTCATTCAAATCCTTGGGCGACAGGATTTCACCTAAACCGTCCTCTAATTGAGCCTGCAAACTTGAAACAGGGTTTCCTACTTTGTTAACTACAACTAAACTTGTTTGCTAATTTAGCTTGTTGCATTTTTCATTCTAAAATATACCCAAGCTGTTAGAAATCGAAAGATGTCCATTTGCTCACTCAAATAATTACACAAGATCATTGCTCCCAAATTGACTTCCAATTGAGCCTACAACGTTGAAAAGAGTTTTCCTTTTTTATTAAACACAACTAAACTTGTTTGTTGAGTCACACCTGTTGAATTTTTCATTCTACGCATATCTAAGTAGTTAGTAGTAAAAAAAGTCCATATGGTCACTCAAATCCGTAATCACTCGGATTGCACTAAAGTTGGCCTCCAATGGAACCTACAACGTTGAAATGAACTTTCCCTCTTTGTTAACCACAACTAAACTTGTTTGCCGAGTCAAACTTGTTGCATTTTTCATTCTAAACAAACTGTAACAGTTAGCAATAAAAAAAAGTCCATTTGGTCACTCAAATCCATGGTCTCCCAGATTTCACTCAAATTGGCCTCCAATGGAACTTACAGCTTTCAAACGAGTTTTCCCTTTTTTTTAAGCACAACTAAACTTGTTTGTTGAGTCAAACTGGTTGAATTTTTCATTTTACACAGCCAAGTAGTTAGAAGTCAAAAAATCCCATATTGTCACTCAAATCCTTGGACTATCAGATTGCACTCAAATATGCCAACCTACAACGTTGGAACGAGCTTTTCGTCTTTGCGAAACACAACTAAACTTGTTTGCTGAGTCGAACTTGTTGCATTTGTCATTCTAAATATATACAAATGGTTAGCAGTCAAAAGAAATCCATTTGCTTACTCAAATCCTTGGTCTCTCGAATTGCACTCAAATTGGCTCCAATTGAGCCAACAACTTAGAAACGTGTTTTCCCTCATTTTAAGCTCCACTAAACTTATTAGTTGAGTCAAACCTGTTGCATTTTCCATTATAAATATACTCTAGTGGTTAGAAGTCAATATAAGTTCTTTTGGTCACTTAAATCCTTGGACTCTCGGATTGCACTTAAATTGGCTTCAAATGGAGCATACAACGTTGAATGGATCTTTCCCTCCTTATTAAGTATAACTAAACTTGTTTGTTGAGTCAAACTTGTTGAATTTCTCATTCTACTCATAGCCAATTATTTAGAAGTCAAATGAAGCCCATATAGTCACTCAAACCCTTGGACTCTCATATTGCACTCAAATTGGCCTCCAATGGAACCTACAACGTTGAAACGAGCTTTCCATTTTAAACACAACTAAACTTGTTTGTTGATTTAGACTTGTTGCATTTGTGATTATAAACATACTCAAGTGGTTAGAATTCAAAATAAATCCATTTTGTCACTCAAATCCTTGGACTCTCGCATTGCATTCAAATTGGCCTCCAATGGAACCTACAACGTTGAAACGAGTTTTCCCTCTTTATTAAGCATAAGTAAACTTGTTTGCTAAGTCGAACCTGTTGCATTTTCCATTCTAAATATACTCAAGTGGTTAGAAGTCAAAACAAGTCCATTTGGTCACTCAAATCCTTGGACTCTCGGATTGCACTCAAATTGGCTTCCAATGGAGCCTACAACGTTGGAACGAGCTTTCCGTCTTTCTCAAGCAAAACTAAACTTGTTTGCCGAGTCAAACTTGTTAATTTTTCATTTTAAACATACCCAAGTTGATACAATCAAAATAAGTATGTTTGCTCACTCAAATACTTGGACGAGAGGATTGCTCCCATAGGGGCCTCCTATTGAGCCTATTAAGTTGAAACGATTTTCCCTCTATGTTAAGCACAATTAAACTATTTGCACATTCATAATTGTTGCATTTTTTATTATAACATAACTAAGTGGTTAGAAGTAAAAAAAAGTTCATTTGGCCACTAAAATGATTGGACAAGAAGATTGACATTCAATTGAGCCTACCAAGTTGAAACGAGCTTTCCCTTTTTGTTAAACACAACAAAACTTTTTTGTTAAGTCAAACTTGTTTCAATTGTCATTCTAAACATACCCAAGCGGTTAGAAGTAAAAATAAGTCTATTTGGTCCTTAAATCTTTCGATGAGAGGATTGCACCCAAATCGACCTCTAATTGAGATTACAACGTCGAAACTACCTTACCCACTCTATTAAGGATAACTAAATTTGTTTGGTGAGTCAAACTTGTTGAATTTGTCTTTATACACATATCCAAGTAGGTAGAAGTTAAAATAAGTCCATATCATCACTCAAATCCATGTAATCTCGGATTGCACTTAAATTAGCCTCCAATGGAACCTACAACGTTGAAACGAGCTTTCCCTATTTGTTAAGCGCAACTAAACTTTTTTGTTGAGTCAAACTTAGTAAATTTGACATTCTACACATAGCCAAGTAGTTAGGAATTAAAATAATTCCATATAGTCACTCAAATCCTTGGATTGCACTCAAATTGTCTCAAATGGAACTAACAACGTTGAAACGACCTTTCCCTATTTGTTAAGCACAACTAAGCTTGTTTGTTGAGTCAAAACTAATGCATTTGCCATTTTAAATATACTCAAGTAGTTAGAAGTCAAAATCTATTTTGTTACTCAAATTCTAAGACTCTCACATTGCACTCAAATTGGCCTCTAATGGAGCCTACAACATTGAAATTAGCTTTGTTAAACACAACTAAACTTGTTTGCTAAGTCAAACTTGTTATTGTTTCATTTTAAACATACCCAAATTATTGGAAGTTAAAAGAAGTTTTGCCCACTCAAATACTTGGACAAAGATTGCTCCCAAAGTGTCCTCCTATTGAGCTAATATGTTGAAACGATTTTCCCTTATTTGTTAAACACAATTAAACTTGTTTGCAAATTCAAAATTGTGCCATTTGTCAACATAACATAACCAAGTGGTTAGAAGTCAAAATATGTTCATTTGGTTAATAAAACACTTGGACGAGACGATTGGCCTGCAACTAAAGCTATAGCGTTGAAATGAGTTTTCCCTATTTGTTAAGCACGACAAAATATGTTTGTTGAGTCAAACTTGTTTCATTCTTCATTCTAAACATTCCCAAGTGGTTTGAAGTAAAAAAAAAAAAAAAAAAAGTCTGTTTGGTCCCTCAAATCCTTTGACAAGAGGAGCACACCCAAGTCAGCCTCCAATTGAGATTACAACATTGAAACAAGCTTTAACTCTTTATTAAGGACAACTAAAATTGTTTGGTAAGTCAAACTTGCTGAACTTGTCTTTATAAACGCATACAAACAGTTAGAAGACAAAAGAATTCCACATCATCACTCAACCTTGGACGAGAAGATTGGCATCCAATTGAGCGTATAACGTTGAAAAGAGCTTTTCATTTTTGTTAAGCACAACTAAACTTATTTTCTTATTCAAGATTGTTCTATTTGTCATTATAAACAAACCTAAGTGGTCATAAGGCAAAAGAAGTCCATTTGCTTACTCAATAATTGGACGAGAGGATTACTGCCAAATTGAGCCTACAAACTTGATACCATCTTTCCCTTTTTTTAAGTACTACAAAACTTATTTGTTGAGTCATAGTTTTTGAATTTATCATCTATATTACAATTCATAGTGATTTTTTACTATTCATTTCTGATGAGGACAAACTTGAGGATTGGAGATAAAAGGTGGCAATGATTGAAAGTTGGGAAATGTGTTGAGGGTTGAGATTCATTTCCTATGATGACATGTGTGTAAATATAAAACTCGTAAAATGACATTTCCTATGATGACATTTTTAAAGATCTTTCTAATAAAACCAATGATCAATACAAACTCTTAAAATTTCAAAATATGTATTTTATTATTAAAACATGTAAGAACTTTTAATATTTTCATACCTAAGTATAATATTTTTCAAAGAAACAGACAAATATTTTAATGGACATTCAAACAAAGACCCCCAACAATCAATCGATTATAATTTTAATCTAGTTTGACTCTAAAAAATAATATTTTTACCGTAAACTAGGCTTGTACCTCAAAAAATTATTTTACATTCTAAATATAATTTTGTTTTTTAAAGAACTAATTGAGGGTAATGCTAGGGATGGTGGTGAGGGTGTCAATTGCATGATAATTAGCAACACAAAAAAAATGTTATGTGGTGTGCCAAAGCTCGGGTAATATGCTAGTCTATATTAGAATCCAAAATTATTTTACTATTCATTGCTTACTGGGACAAATTTGAGGATTGAAGATAAAAATGGCTAGAATTGAAAGTTGGGAAACGTGTTGAGGGGTTGAAGTTCATTTCCTATTATAACATGTTTGTAAATATAAAAATGTAGGACAAAGAAACTAAAAAAATTGTTAAAAAAGTTAGTGGAATGTACATGTGGCGAAGAGAAAAAATATTGTGTTTTTTTTTCCAAAATATAAATTATCATAACTATCTACATAGTTGTCGGATTTTGGTAAACTTAGTATCATTGAAATGCATTTTTGAAGATATTTCTAACAAAACCAATGATCAATACAAACCCTTAAGTCAATGTTGGGGATGGTGGTGGGGGTCTCAAGTGCATGATAATTAGCAGGAAAAAAAATCTTATGTGGAGTGCCAACGACACAGGGTGATATGATAGTTATCAACATATCCAAGTGGTCATAAGTCAAAAGGAGTCCATTTGTTTACTCAAATCCTTGGACGAGAGGATTATACCCCAATCGGCCTCCTATTGAGCATACCATGTTGAAACGGTTTTTCCCTATTTGTTAAGCACAATTAAACTTGTTTGCAAATTCAAAATTGTTGCATTTGTCATTCTAAACATAACCAAGTGGTTAGAAGTCAAAATAAGTTCATTTGGTCACTAAAACACTTGGACGAGAGGATTGACCTCCAATTGAGCCTACAACATTGACACGAGATTTCCATCTTTGTTAAGCACAACTAAACTTGTTTGCTCATTCAAATTTGTTACATTTGCCATTCTAAATATACTCAAGTGGTTACCACTCAAAAGAAGTCCTTTTGGTAACTCAAATTCTTGGACTTTCGGACTGCACTCAAAATGGGCACCAATGGAGCATACAACCTTGAAAGGATTTTTCCCTCTTTATTAACCACAACTGAACTTTTTTTTTGAGTCAAACTTGTTTAATTTGTCATTGTACACATAGCCGAGTAGTTGCACTTGCCATTATAACATAACTAAGTGGTTAGAAGTCAAAGAAGTTCATTTGGTCACTAAAATACTTGGACGAGAGGATTGGCCTCCAATTGAGCCTACAACGTTGAAACGAACTTTCCCTCTTTGTATGCACAACAAAACTTGTTTGCTAAGTCAAAGTTGTTGCATTTGTCATTCTAAACATACCCAAGCGGTTAGAAATAAAAAATAAGTGGTTAGAAGTAAAAAATAAGTCTATTTGGTCACTCAAATCCTTTGATGAGAGGATTGCACCCAAATCGGCCTCTAATTGAGATGACAATGTTGAAACGAACTTTCCCTCTTTATGAAGGACAACTAAATTTGTTTGGTAAGTCAAACTTGTTGAATTTATATTTATACACATATACAAGTAGTTAGAAGTCAAAATAAGTCCATATCATCACTCAAATCAATGGACTCTCAGAGTGCTCTCAAATCGGCCTCCAATAAAACCTACAATGTTGAAACGAGCTTTCCCTCTTTGTTAAGCGCAACTAAACTTGTTTGTTGAGTCAAACTTGTTGAATTTTTCATTCTACACATAGCCAAGTAGTTATAAGTTAAAGGAATCCCATTTAGCCACTCAAATCCTTAAACTCTCAGATTGTACTCAAATTAGCCTCCAATAGACCCAACAATGTTGAAACGAGCTTTACATCTTTGTTAAGCACAACTAAACTTGTTTGCTTAGTCAAACTTGTTAATTTTTCATTCTAAACATACCCAGGTTGCTAGAAGTCAAAAGAAGTCAGTTTGCTCATCAAATACTTAAACGAGAGGATTGGTCTCCAAGTGGCCTCCTGTTAGGCTTACTATGTTGAAACAATTTTTCCCTCTTTGTTTAGCACAATTAAACTTGTTTGGAAATTCAAAATTGTTACATTTGTCATTATAATATAACCAAATGGTTAGAATTCAAAAGAAATTCATTTGGTTACTAAAATACTTGGACGAGAGGATTGGCCTTCTATTGAGCTTAAAAAGTTGAAAAGAGTTCTCCACTTTTGTTAAGCATAACAAAACTTGTTTGCTAAGTCAAACTTGATGCATTTTTCATTCTAAACATACCCAATTGGTTAGAACTAAAAAATAAGACTATTTAGTCACCCAAATCCTTTGATGAGAGGAGTGCACCTAAATCGGCTTCCAATTGAAATTTTCATGGAAACGAACTTTCCCCTTTTATTAAGGACAACTAATTTTTTTTTGTTGAGTCAAACTTGTTGAATTTTTCTTTTTACTCATATACAAGTAGTTAGAAGTAAAAAAAATTCTACATTGTCACTCAAATCCTTGGACGAGAGGATTGGCCTCCAATTGAGCATAAAACGTTGAAATGAGCTTTCCCTCTTTATTAAGCACAATAAAGTTATTTTATTAGTCAAACTTGTTCTATTTGTCATTCTCAACATTTCCAAGTGGCCATCACTCATAATAAGTCCATTTGCTCACTCAAATAAATTGACGAGAGGATTTCTCCCAAATTGGCCTCCAGTTGAGCTTACAACGTTGAAACGAGTTTTTCCTCTTTGTTAAACACAAATAAACTTGTTTGTGGCGTCAAACCTGTTAAAATTTTCATTTTACACATATCCAAGTAGTTAGAAGTGAAAATAAGTTCATATGGTCATTCAAAACCTTGGACTCTCGGATTGCACTAAAATTGACCTCCAATTTGGATTCTCGGATTGCACCCATATTGGCTATACAACACTAAAACCAGTTTTGTTTCTCATTTAAACGCAACGAAACTTGGTTGGTAACTCAAAATTATTCCATTTGTCATTTTAAAGTCAAAACAATTCCACTTGGTTACTCAAATCCTTGGCTTTTTGGATTGCATCCAAAATTGCCACCAATTTAGCCTAGAACGTTAAAATGATCATTGTCTCTCATTTAAATGCAACTAAACTTGGCTGGTGAGTTCAACTTATTGCATTTGTCGCTATAAAGATAACCCTTATGGTTATAACTCAAAATAAGTCCATTTGGTAACTCAAATCCTTGGATCTCGGATTGTACCCATAATGGCCACCAATTGAGTTTACAACATTAAAACGAGCTTTGTTTTTCATTTAAAAGCAACTAAACTTGGTTGGTGAGTCAAAATTATTCCTTTTATCATTCTAAACATACCCCAATTGGTTATAAGTCAAAAGAAGTCCATTTGGTCACTCAAATACTTAGATTCTCAGATTGCACCTAAAATGGCCTCCTTTTTTTTTTTTTTTTTTTTTTTTTTTTTGGAAGTTGAGCCGGTGTTTAGCATAGGATCCGTAACCTATCGACGAGGAGAGACCTACTGGTCAACAACACCCCGAAACAAATGCCGCTGCCGGCGGGTCTTGAAGCAAGGACGTGGGGATCAAGTCCACACCTCCTTAACCACTCGACCACGACCCCTTTGGCACCTAAAATGGCCTCCAATCGAGCCTACAACGATGAAACAAGTTTTGCTTCTCATTTCAAAGCAACTAAAAAGTCAAACTAACTCCATTTGTCATTCTAGAATACCCCAATCGTTAGAACTCAAAAGTAGTCCATTTGGTCACTCAAATCATTGGATTCTCGAATTACACCCATAATGACCACCAACTGAGCCATACTTGAAGTTTTTATTTTTAAATTTGTCACATATCTATACATATCACCACTAATTAGAATCAAGTTTTGACTTCCATAATATGGTCTTGAAATGAAACTCTTAATCCATATGTGCCATGAATATGCCCAAATGCCTTGAATTACGTACTTTTCAACGATTTCATAATTTTTCCAATTGCTTATTGTCATGCAAATTTATGGTAGAATTGTCTCGAATTTCCTACATTTTTTGATTTTCTTTAAATAATTATGACAATAATCAAATATGAAATAAATAGATACATTTAATTAATTTTAAGCACTGCTAGAGACAAATAAAAGGCTAAATGAGGCGTAAAAATCAATAACTTGGATGTTTATAATACCCCAATGGTTAGAAGTCTAAATACGTCAATTTGGTCACTAAAATCCTCATATTCTCGGATTGCTCTGAAAATGGTATTCTCGGATTGCTCTGAAAATGGCCTCAAATTAAGCCTACAACGTTAAATTTCTCATTTAAATGTTACTGAATTTGGTTTGTGAGTCAAAGTTTCTCTATTTGTCATTCTAAATAAACTCCAACGGTTAGAAGTATAAAAAAAAAGTCTATTTGGTCACTCAGATCGTCAAATTCTCGGATTGCTTCCAAAATGGCTTCCAATTGAGCCTACAATGTTAAAACGAGCTTTGCATCTAATTTAAACGCAACTAAAATTAGTTGGCGTGTCAAACTTGTTCCATTTTTTGTTGTTGTAAACATCCCTTATTCGTTAGAACTCAAAAGAAATCCATTTGATCACTCAAATCCTTGGATTCTCGAATTGCCCCCAAAATGGCTTCCAATCGAGCAACGTTAAATTGAGTTTTGTTTCACATTTAAATGCAACTAAACTTGGTCGGTGAGTCAAACTTACTCCATTTATTGTTCTAAACATACCCTAATGTTAGATGTCAAAAGAAGTTCATTTAACTCAAATCCTTGGATTATCGGATTGCATCCAATTGAGCCTAAAATGTTAAAACGAGTTTTGATTCTTTTTGAAAACAACTAAACTTGGTTGGTGGGTCAAACTTACTCCATCTTTCATTCTAAACACAACCAAATGGTTAGAAGTCAAAATAAGTCCATTTGACCACTCAAATCCTTCCACCCAAAATGCACTATTGAGCCTAGAATGTTAAAACAAGCTTTATTTCTCATTTAAAACTTGGTTGGTGAGTCAAGCCTGTTGCATTTTTTTATTCTAAACATATCCTTATTCTTAAAATTTAAAAGAATTTCATTTGGTCACTCAAATCCTTAGATTTTTGGATTACACCCAAATGGTCTCCATTTGAGTAGAAAACATTAAAACGAGCTATGCTTCTCATTTAAACGCAACTATACTTTGTTGGTGAGTCATACTTGTTGAGTTTGTCATTCTAAACATGCCCCAATGGTTAGAACTCAAAAGAAGTCCATTTGACAGCTTAAATGATTGGTAACTCAAATCCTTAAATTCTCGGATTGCACAAAAAAAATGCCTCCAATTGAGCCGACAATGTTAAAACAAGATTTGCTTCTAATTTAAATGCAATTAATCTTGGTTACTGAGTTAAAATTGTTGCATTTGTGACACACCCCTATAGTTAGAACTCAAATCCTTGGATTCTCAGATTGCACAAAAAATGGCATTCAATTGAGCATACAATGTTAAAACAAGATTTGTTTCTAATTTAAATCAACTAAACTTGGTTGTGATTCAAACCTACTCCATTTGTTATTCTAAACACATCCCAATGGTTGGAAGTCCATTTGCTCACTCAAATCAGGATTCTCGGATTGCACCCAAAATAGCCTCCAATTGACCCTAGAACATTAAAACAAGTTTTGCTTCTCATTTAAATGCAACTAAACTTGGTTGGTGAGTCAAATTTGTTGCATATGTCATTCTAAACATACCCTTATGTTTTCTTGGATTCTCGGATTACTTCATTTGTTCGTTACTAACTTGACCATTGGAGTCTTTGCCCGAGCAGCTCACTTGGATTGGAGTTTGTGCAGGTATGAGTGGCTCGCTTTCTTACCCCCCCTCCCCACACACACACACAAATATACCTGAGGTGGGGACAATTTAGGCATAAATCCGAATCTGCCCCATAGTGTCAGAGCGATTGGATCCCGTCAATATTGTTTTTTTGCCAACCCTTGATCATTTGACTTACCAAGAAAAATATTTAAATTTACAAAAATAAAAAATGGTGGGTTCGTGGCGACACTGGTGATTTTTGGGTGGCTTAAGCACTTGTACATAATAATAACAATCTAAACTATTATAACGACAAAAGGTGGGATTAACAGTGACTGTGTCTTGAACCTGATTTTCGGATTTTCCATTTTGCGCTCACAAATTGATACTTTTTACAATCAAACTATCCCCTCTCAAATATTAATTAATTATACCTAAGTCCCTAATATAGTTTATCTAAAGTCCCTAAATAATCTATAAACTACAAATAGGCCCCTAGATCTAACTTTTAGATTTCCATTTTGCTCTATACATTTCCTACTTTTTACAATCAAAACCAACTTCTCTCAAACATTCATAAATTATACCCAAACCTCTAACATAATTTATGTGAAGCTCCCAAATTATCTATAAACTAAAAATACGCCTGATGATATCCGATCATGGCCATACACGTGGCTCAAGTTACCATAAATGCTGGAGAGCCGTTACGAAGGCTTAAGTCGTTATAAATATTGATGGACTGTTACGAAGGAGATTGAGGGAATCACTCCCATCTCAATGAAGGAGGAGACCGTTACAATAAACGTCCTCCTTTATTGAGCCAACCGAGCTTAAGTCATGCACACAACTGAATGTGGCCATCAATTCACTCATTATATAAGGTAAAGAAAAATGTATGAAGATGAGACTCAATTGGCTCTCAACTCGATTCGAGGGGAGGTCGATTTGACTATCCTATCTACACGATGCAACTTTAACTGAGTTTTGTCAAGATTTATACTCTTTTTCTAACAGAGTTACTGACTTAAGCATCAGAGTGCCTTCGACATTAAAAAAGGTGGTCATTGGCAGTCTAACAATTGTTTTGCAGGTCAAACTCACAATAAAACGATTTTTGGACGCATCAACGCCCTTTCATCTAATTTTGCATTCCCATTTGCCCTCAATTTTATATTTTTTTTATAATTAAAATCAGTCCTGATTGATTATACCTAATCCCCTTATATAATTTATTTGAAGTCTCCAATTTATTTATAAAGTATAAATAGACCTTTACAACCGTGAGTGTAAAATATTTTACTTTGTAATATTATTTTAACAATTTTACTTAGAAATCTGTAGTTAAATTTCCTAAATTTTTGGAATAAAAGATTAATGAATATATGTGCTAGAGCGCATCCACACCCGAGCGTGAATAAATTCTTTCTTCACACACAGTGACAAGGGTGGAGACTGGAGAGTTAACCTTTGCGACCATAAGGCAATATTCTTCCTTGCTTGCAATTTTAGTTTCAGGTCAGAAATCAATTTCCTCTCTCTCTGAATCTCTCTTATTAAAAATCAAAACTCTACTACTAGTACTCTTCCTTTCTTCCCCATCCAATCCAATTGTAATCTCATTTATGCTTCTGTTGGTTGAATTTCAGGAGAAGGAGAAAGCCCAAGAAGAACAACAGAAGAAACTCTCTCTGCTCTGCCCTCTCTCTCTCTTTCTCTCAACTCAAAGGAAACTAACTCAACTGTTCAAGGAGAGGGATGGGTCGGCTTCGGCCTAGAGAGAGAGAGAGCATTTGTTCTCATTTAACAAAGGGAGAGGTATTAATTTAATTAATTAATTAAATTCTTCGCTTCTCTCCCTTATTAACCCAACCTAGTGGGTGGGTTTGTTCTGCAAAGCAAATTGATGTGGGGTGGGATTGATTTTTTTCAACAGAAACAGAGCTAGGTTTTAGTGTTTTCTCTCTTTATCAAACTGACTAAATGAATGGTCTTGTGTTAGTCTGTATAAGTAAGATTTTTGAGGTCTTCTTGTCATTTATTTCTTTTTATCTGGCTCAATTTTTGTGCCCCAGTATGATGTTGTATTGCATGTATGTATCATTCGTGAGACTTGTAAAGAGAAAAACCTTATTGGAAGGGAAAGAGGGATGATATGTATATATCTATCCTTCAACAGGTTGAGGAAATGCGAAGGTTACTTAAGGAACTAGGAGATGAAACACTGGATCAGAACTTCTGCGAAAAGCTTGCCAGAAAATTCAAGTGAGCTTCATCCTGTGTTTACAGATATCTAACTAACTAAAATTTTCAAAGTTCAGCACCAATGATTAGTAGTTGAAAATTTAGGCGCTTTTCCCCAAACGACTTTTCTAGTATGAATAGTGATTCATTTTGTTTCTTCGTGGTTTATTATTGCAGCTGTGCAACATTTCGCTCTGGAAAGCCTGACATACAATGGAAGCAGGTATCGTTTTGTTATAATTTGGATTTCTTTAATTACTAGTCACTCTATCTCTGATCCTTTCTTCTTCTATTCCTCTTTTCTTTCAGATACAAACTTGGTTCCAAAAGAAGCAACAAGCTTGTGCTTCGTCCAACGACAAAGCCGATTCCTCTCCTATTGTCTCCGAAGAATTAGTGTCTATTTCTGAAGATGAATTGGTTGTTACCTCTGAAGATGAATTTGTTGCTCCTGCCAAAGAAGAATTTGTTGCTACAGCCAAACAAGAAATTGTTGCTTCTGCCCCTAAAGATTTGATTGCAGTTCCAAACGACTCGGTGTCAAACATTGCACCTGAAAGTTCTATCATCCTCAAAGGTGTCCTTCACTGACATTCATGAACCCTTTCTTTCCAAAATCTTTTTGGTTTTATTTAAGAGTGTTTTTATAGATTCTGAGCTAAAACTAAAGCTAGAACTAAGATAAATCTATGGAAACCCTAATTCAAAGATAAATATTTTCATTCATTCAATCACCAAAAAACAATGTTTAATGTTCTACCTTATTTATAGTCTCCCTAACTTAATTGACAAGCAAACTAAACTAACCTTGACCCTAACTAATATGGGTTTTTCTATATTAGGCCCAATTCTGAATAATATTACAAATTAATTATCTCCCAACTTGGTTATTTAGGCAACGATTAATTGCCGATTTATGGTAAATCGCGGATAGACCGATCCGAACTAGGTATTTAGTGGTTGGGTGTAACGGTCACCGATTAATCAATGATAAATCAAGATTGTTATGTTGGCCGTGGTTATCGTCCTGTTGGGTGATGGTGGTTGTTGCTGTATAATGTGTGATATTTTGGACGTGATTACATAATTTGCTATATAATATGACTTTTGTTGCTCTATAATACTTGTCTTATTAATCTTTATTGTCTAAGATATGTTATTTATTATAATTTACATTAGTGAGGGTTGAAATAATATATACATTGAAAAAGCAGACCGATTAAATCCGCTTAATCTTAAATCAGTCTGACCGAGAATGGTCCGTTATCCACATTTATTACATAGCCTCCTAATTTAGCCTGCTTACATCAGTTTTGCTCATATCTCAAAGTATCCCCGTCCCCCCTTGCTTTAGCTGTTTGGCTGTTGATAATCTCCCTAATACTTGGCTCTTCTTTTGTTTTACTTGGCTCATCTTTTCAGTTGTTCCTGCCAAAAAGTCCCGTTACTTCCGTCAAATGCTATATTTGGTGTTATTAGTTAATAGTGTTAACTAGACTATTTTCTAAAAACCAATTCTTTCATTATAATCATCGCACGAATGAAATGAAATGAAATGGTTGTTCCATTTTAGTCGTGTTCTTATTTCCTATTGCATTTCAACTTGTTTCCATGAATATATGTGTCAAGAAGCTGCTTGATTTGATATGTTTGTTCTTAATTTGGAGTGATGTTGCCCATTGGCATGAACATTCTATACTGAAATTGTATCTTCAGGTGTTATTAAACTATCTCAAGTACAAATAAATGGAAATATTTTAGAACATATAAATTTTGATTTAGTTTATCTACTTTTGGAAAAAATTTGTGAATGAACTCAATGATTTTCTAGTTGATTTCCGTGTCTGTCTTTCTTAGTCCCTTGGCTTTATATCGCGTATTTTTTTTTTGAAAGGTAAAATTTATTTATGAATATAACATGGAATTACAAGACGGGGGACCTTGAAAGCATTATGGCTTCAATACAAGAGCATCATAATTAGTAACATAATTCTCAAAGAAAATCCCTTTGAAGGAGTAGTGTAGTCAAGGCCACCGCCTAGGCGTGCCTCAAGGCGTTTTTACAAAGTTCCGCCTCAAAGTGAGGCAATGCGGTGTGGTGAAATGAGGCGTCCGTCTCGCACCGTCTCAACTGCCTCACACCGCCTCGGACAAAATATGGTTGTAGCCAGCCCATTTCTAGCCCATTTGCAACCCATTTTTAGCCTATTTGCAACCTATTTTTTTTAGCCCAAATAACAAACAAACAAGATAAAAACGTTTTTAATTTTTGATAAATGCCACTTTTTTTGTAATATTTTTTGGAGAAAACATATCAATGACTTTTATGCTTTTGGAATACCAATAGTGATTATACTTGTGAATTTTTACCAATCATTCCAACAATTTCTTATAATAAATGCTCAATATTCTCAAGTTTCTAATCTTTCAAAGATTATTGATTTTTAATGATTTAGTGGATGTTTGCAAGTTACTTGACACTTAAGTAGTGCATCGTTTTGCTATGTTATGCGATTTTATTATATTTTCATTTCGATTCTAGGTAGTTGTGTCACTTTTTGTACATATTTACTTATGATACTTATCAAAATGATGATGTATATTACTATGTTGATATGTTTAAATTTATTATAAAAAAATCTTAAAAAATGTTAAGACCGACTCAGTGAAGTGAGGCGTCCAAAGAAGAAGGAGAGTAACAATCAGATTGATCGTTGAGATCCGATCTAATTTGTTCTGTGCTAGACTAGGAGGAGAAGAAGGAAGATCTGATTTGTTCTGTGCCAGACTAGGAGGAGAAGAAGGAAGATCTGATCTGATCTATTAAAAGAGGAAACACGTACCTTTGGTTGATTGACATGGTCAATTGACACCACCCCCGTCGCCGCCTGACCCCTCTACTTCCAGTCGACACTAATCAGAGTCGACCCATCAATCGTCAATCACCTTGCTCCGACATCTGTTCCAGTCGATCTCAGTCGTCTTGCTCCCTTGATTCTTCCTATCGATCGTCGATCGTCTCTCTCTGTTTACAGCTGAGGAATCGTTTTAGGCGATGGGTGTTTGCGGCTGAAGGTGAAGAAGATGAGTTGAACTCCCTATTCTATTTACGTGTTTAAGTGAAGTAGAAGATAAAAGATTGAGCTGGACAATTTAAGCCCAAATTACTAAATAGGCCTATAAGTTTCTGTGTCTGTTGAGTTATATATATGTATATAATATATAGTATTATTAATAAGTCTTATGATTTAAGATTAAATCTAAATCTCACATTACGATTTACGATTCTCTAGCACTGCCTGGCATTACCCATTCACATTGAACAATTGTAAGAAATGATTCCGCACCATATTGATCCAACCACAATGGAGAAAAAAGTTGAATTGAACTATCTGGATTCTGGACATAGTTCACAAAAGTTACATCCCACCTCAACATCCATACCCTATAGACCAACTCAATCTCAGATGGGAGCTTCTTCCACACTGCGGTCTACATAAAAAAAAAAGATGCTCTTGACGATATCCCCTTTTCCAAGCCCACTTATATCCCACTTATGTCTTTGGTTTTCCTCAAACATTCCCTGAGGCGCCTAAGGTAGGGGGTCGTCATTTTTCTTTTCTCTCTAGTCAATCAAATTCTAATCTTTTTAAGATATCCAAGCATCATAATTTCTTCATCCTCTTTGAAGTTTGAAGGGCCTAGCAATAGAATATGAGCTTTTATCAGTTAGAAAAGTTCAGTCACGTTTTGTTGGAATTGTGGATCTGCAGACAAGTGCTATCCTGTCACAACCATCCTAGGGTTCATCTGTGTGCCATGTGTTCAATATGCATATACAAGGGCCACCCCATTATTATCATTAAATTTGCGTACATGTAGCTGTCACCATCATACCTTTCAGACAGCCTTCAAGATATGCCCATTGATGAGTTTATGAACTTAGATTTCCCTTTCGGAGCTCTAGAGGTTCATCAAGAGATAAACATGGACAAAGTGAAAGAAATTCAGCAACAGTCGGCCAAAAAAAAAAAAAAAAAAAAAAAAACAAAAAACAAGAAGAAGAACAAACAACCAAGAGATTTGCACGTTGGCAGCCAGTGTCCTCAAGTTTTTTTGTAAATTTCAATTACAAACTTAGAGAAATACTTGACCTTTGGTATGTAACTACATATACTAAATCCATAAGGACCTCTTTAGTCTCTACCTGTTTATACTTTCAATTTATGCAAGCATGTGTCTCCTTCGGTCGCTTATCTCCATTTTCTTCAAATAGGAAACGGTTAACATGCGCCTTTTTATAGAGGCATACTGACTCCAACTTCAGTCCATGCATCTTATCTGTCTAACTTGGACTATCTCGAGAAATGTTCCCGGCGATTCTCTCCATTTCATTTCATACCGCTGCTTCATGCAATTTGCTTGGACTGTGTGGAGAGAAAGAAACAACAACACTTTCAAGTGTATGTAAAGATGTACATACACTTTGGGTAGAAACTAAAATCACATTGTGGGTTTGGGGGAATACCTGGGGCATATTCAAAGATACTCACTTCGATTGGGGAGAGATAGTGAAAGAAACAAATACTTGGCTCTGGATGTATATTTTTTGCATTTTGAAGATGCAACATTTTTTGTTTTGCTGATTAAAAAAAAAAAAAAAACTCGAGGTGTTTTAATAATGTGTATGTTAATGAACAATATGATATCCTCTTTTGAATAACAACTTTCTCATCCACATTCTTAGTCTCTGAGATCCAGGAACCGTCTTGAAATCTCCTTTTTCTCCGCTCCTTACAAAGAGCTAGACCTAAAGTATGAAGGCTCCTTAAGTTTGTACTCAGTCACTATTGGGTGCCAATACTCTTTGCATGTCTGGGTTCTCCTTTTCTATCATTGCTTTTTCCAGTTTTACTTTCAGTCATTCTTGCTTAAATGCTTCAGTCATTCTCTGTCTTCGCTAGGTTATTCTCTAATGAGAAGATAATGTCTTCTGCGAACAGACCGTGACTAACAACTGACTTCTGGATTTTCTTTCTTGACCTTGAAACTCATGAAATGATTCGAACCATTATGCGGAGGTCTTCCATGATTGTATAGAAAGGTGAGAGGGATGTCGCTGCTTGTTGCAATTTGTGCTTCTAAAGAATTTTACCTGTGAGCCACAAAATGGAAAATTCATGTACTTATGCAAAAATGGATCCATTTGCTCTACTTATCTATGACTCATAATCTTAAAAATATGACAATGTGGGCTTGTTAATATGCTCACTGTGCACCACTCCCAGTCTCAGGAACAATGGATATAGGTTTTTAGTCAAATGCAGCAAGGAACCTTATCTAAGATATATTCTCAGGAACTTATTGCTTTTGCATTACGTCCCAACTGATCTTCGAGTTGAACTTTGACACTATTAGTTATTCTTCATTCTTTTGCGTAACTTTATCTTGCTGTGAACTATAATAATTTGATCATGGACCTTTTTTTCCACTATCTTAACTAATCATAGGGTTAGTTTTGCAACCTTAGAAGATCTTACTTCCGTTTCCTGTTTCAATAAACTAATCTTTTCTCTTCCTTCCAGTCAGTTTGTTAACTTTCTTTTCCAAGTTAACAAAATGTCAAAACTCCAATAGCTTTCCTACTAGATGTTTAAAATAGTACATAACTAGCTATCCTTTCAAAGTATAAGGACCTCGACTACTCACCATATGTAGAAGTATCTGAACTGTAATCCTAGTATCAACACCATGGAAGTAGGATCCAAAATTCCAAATACAATGGAGTAAGCACCTCCTGCCCTTCCGGGAATTTATGTTCTATCTATCCACTATCCATTCTTAGGACAACTTAACCGACATAACACTAGGTTTGTCTGATTATAGTTCAAAGTAAATTGTACTTGCAGACGAAGGCCATATATTGATTTTTCTGCAAACAAGCAGAAGACATCCTTGAAGAGTGAGTAAACCAAATGATGTTAACGTCACTTGCCACACACCGCAGTAGACCGATATGTCTTCGAAGTTGGAATTCATTGCAAAGTCCATTTTCTAGTAATAAATTACAGATAACCCCTGTGTCCATCATCAAAACTGATCCCTTCTGACACTTCAAACAGTGGATATGTTATATGCCTCAGTAAGGGTGTTCTCTACCTCCGCCATTTCTTTATCATAAACATGACAATATCTCCCGAGCTTTTGAGTACTGAAAGCCGTTCCAACCAGGAGTTCATTTCTTGTATCCCTGAATTTTTTTATTTTTTTAATTTTTAATTTTTTAATTTTTAATTTTTTAATTTTTTTAATTTTTAAATTTTTTATTTTTTATTTTTTAATTTTTTAATTTTTTAATTTTTTAATTTTTTTAATTTTTTATTTTTTTATGTGATCACCTTGAATATTGTTTCTTTAAGATTTAGAATTCATCTACTGATCCTTTCCCTCTCTCTGCTTCACCCTTACCTTCTAGGCTCTGATTTTACTATTTTTGTCCTCATATCATCTAAAATACACATCATCCTTATCTCCCAATTCTCCGTTGGTCAATTCTGCCACTCTTTCATTGTCTCTTACATTTATTCTTTGGCGATTCCGAGGATGAATCTGGAATGATCATCAGGCCAATGAAAAACTCCACCTGTATCCAGGATCTATTTGTGCGATATTCTTTGGGGGGCATTTCATTTAATCTCTACCGAAGTTGTCACCATGGTTTCGTCATGGTGATTATTGGGTGATTCTCAAGGACATCACTCTCAACCCCACTCTATAATACTGCTGAGCCATGGAAGCGACTCAATTTTTAAAACATTTGAAATATTGGGGTCACAAAAGACATAATGGGTGCTTGGGGTTTTATGGTTGGCAGTGAAATTTTGGGCCTAAATATTCGGACGTTAGAGTCTCTGTTGAACTTCTTAACCAGCCCTAATGGTTGGAGCATCATTTTGCTTCTTGAAGAATGTGTTGGACACTGAGCAAACTAGAAGAGTTGGGTGGTTTGGCACTCCTTGAGGAGGTGTAACCAGAAGAGCTGAATTTATCTGTTTGGTGTTGATTTGTTCTGCCTCTACTCGTATTTAAGAACTTCAACCATGAAGAGCCCAATCAGAGGTTCAGGGTATTTTTTGTGTAACTTATACTTGAAAAGTATCTTCTTTGTATCCTAAAGGGAATTTCTTTCCGTTCCTTGCTTTTCAGTGAACTTGTCTTTCCCTTTCTGATTTGTTTTTAATAATAATGTGTATTCAACTCCCAACTGTGTCTGTTGTTATGCTTATTTTGCTGTAGCTGATATTTGATTGAAATGCAGGTGAAAGTCTCCCAGAGATATCGGATTTGTTGTTTGAGGCTAAATCATCCAAAGATGAGGCATGGTAAGGGTTTGCATGAGCAAGAAAGATTTTGAATATGTTGAAATGTACTTGGGACATGAAGTTGTAAGCCTTGTGCCTTTAGTCATAATTGGTTTTAATTAGGTCCATATATCAGAAAAATAAAAGACATTAAAATGATGATTGGAGATGTATTGCATTCATAAATTTTTGAATCCAAATTTGATTTCCTTGATGTATGAAGTCACAATTGGCAAAAGAAAAAGAAAGAAAATTATTAAATCTGTATCAAGTTAGTTTCTATCTATTATTCGATGAATGAATGCCTCTGATGTAAAATTTTGTCTTCAGCTAACAAAATAATGTGGGCCTGTGCTATGCACATGTTTACTATTAGCCTAGCATCTTCCTCGGGTTGAAGAATTTTCTCTCTAGATCAAAGAAGAGGATCTTGGAGTCCACATCTTGAGTACAAAATTCTTATGAGATCTGTAGTCAACTTGCTAGATAAGTCTTAGGTGTGTTTAAAGAATGCAACTCCACACTTAAGAATCACTTCGTAAGCGATGTGTGACAAATCCTGGTGGAACAATCACCTCATATTGGGCTAGGAGCAAAAGATGTGTAGTCCACAACTTATCTTGAAGGGCATGATTATTCCCAACAAATGTAGTCTGTGGAAAAGAATGGACCATTGACACCTCTTTTTCAGCTGTCAATTTGTCAGAGAGGTCTGGCAGACTTGTACAATGAGGCAAACACTGCAACTCTTGTGGTTTAGAGCTTTCATGTAAATGGTATGGTTTCCAAATGGCACAAGGACGGGCTCCTTGAAAAGGTCTTTAACAGTGGAAAAGGTTCATGTTTGCAAGAATATGGGTGTTCACAAGAATGAGTGCTTTGGAAGGAGAGGAATGATCTAACTTTTAGAGACAAGAAGAAAGACTGAAATAACATTTGTAATAGGATTATAGCTGTAGTCTCGGTGTGGGGCAACATCTGGGGAGTTATTCAAAGTATTGCATTTAATACTTGCATGTCTGAGTGGGAGTCTTCTTACATGATACTAAGCTTTGATTTGTTTTATCCTTTGCCTTGTGACCTACTCAGTTGTTTGGCATTTTCCTAATCAATATATTCCTCTGTTTTATTGATAATAAACAAAATAAAAAAGGGGCTTGACGCCGTTCAAGTACACCACCTCATTCTCTTTGAAATTCTGATTGTCCCAACTTAGAGGAAGTGCAATGCTAGAAGATGTAGGGTTGAAGAAGTAATTGTAGAAGTGGTCTCGTAAGTTCTGTAGACTTTGAAGCATATTTAAGTCCATCACTCATGTCTAAATATCGTTAAAGCCATATCATATCTACAATTTGCTTGTGTATCTATTAATACAATGGCTGACTGTGCTTCTCATCTACCCGAGATTAGTACGAGTATTGATGGGACTGTGCAATACATTTTGTTACACTCGACTTTGACTTGTGTGATCAAACACCTTTTAGGTTTTGTTGAGCAATCTGCAAATGTGTCGATCATATTTCCATCAAATTATGGCACATCAACATTTTCCACTTGACATTCTTTAATTTTGATAAACAAGCCAAATCCATGCCTGTTCCTTCAGGGATCTAGCTATAGTTTTACTAACTCATAATCAGTGTTCTAAAAATCGCTAGGCGCTGGGCGGGCGGCGAGCAGGTGCCTAGCGCCCAGGGGCCTAGGCGGTCTTAGGTTTTGTATTATAACTTTAATAATTTACAAAAGTTAAGCATAATACCTTATCAATTACATCCAATTTAATGCCAATATATATATGCAAAATTTAAAAACATGAAAATTAACAATCATGAACAAAATTTATTAAAACTCAAATGACTGAAGTTGGTCATGATAGGTACTTTATATAAAATTGAATTTGTGGAAAAATATCCAAACCTATTCTTTTATTTTTCTTCAAATTGCATGAATAACCTCAGTCATGTTGATAAAATCTACATTAGTAAAATTGGTACCGGCAGATCCTTTGAGAATTCCATTAAGTAATCATCATTTGCTACATTGAGACATATACTGAATAAAAAAAAATTAAATAGTTTATTTCTAAAAAAGAGGAAAGAAAAATAAAATAAGAATACAATCAGCCTTATTAAAAAATAAAAAAAATAAAAATATAAAATAGATAAAAAAAATCGCCCAGACCCTGCGTAGGCCGCCCAGAACCTCCCAGACTGCCCAGAACGCCCAGACTGCCCGCCCATCCATTAATCTGGGCGGTTTTCCACCTTCTAGCGCCTAGGCCGATTTTTAGAACACTGCTCAGAATTGCACCATATGTGTTAGGAATAGTCTTGGTCGGTGATCTAGATCTTCCCTTGAAGACTATCTACAAATGAAACCCAAACACCCCCAAAATCGGTAGACTTAATTGCATAATTTAGCTATAGATTTATTTGTTGCATTACATTGATATTTTGAGCTTGCAATTTATTTGGGCCTTTCTAATGGCATTCTGAACTGATTTTTGGAAGGATGTGTCCTTAATGTTAAAGGCTGTATTGATATTTTGAGCTTCATGTACTTGTTGCAATTTTCCAGTTCAAGTGGTATACCCTTCCAACCATTTTGACCTTCACCATTACAGGTATGATGTTGCTTATTTCCTCGCGCACAGAGTACTTAGTTCAGGTGAAACTGTAAGGATTTCTCCATGTATAATTTTTTTAGCTAAGATGATACAACTCTTACATGTTAATCAATTTAAACCTCATATAGTTTTTATTATTATGAGCTGAGTAGAATCAATTTTGTGAGAAACCATTGTTTGGAATGTAGGTAATGTAGTCAACCTTTTCAATTTCCAAGATGCAGGAGAACTTATATGGTATAATCTGTTTAGAGCGTCCTCTCCCTTAAAATATACCCCCTGCTAGTTCTTTGAATGAACAGGAATGTCGATAACATCATGGAACATTGTCAAACCAATGATCTATCTAGTATCTAGATATTTTACATATATCAGTGATATTAACTATTGAAATCAGTAGATTCTTCATTTGATTGAATATCCAGGAGTTACGTCAGTTTGAAGATTTCTTCTTGGGCACTGTTTTTACCAAGTTTTGTGTTTTGTTGGAAAAACTATGCATTAGTTCAACTTGAAACCTGCAAAATGGAAAGATCATATTAGCTTTTGTAATAAAAGATGAATATTGTATGATTTTCATTGTTGCATACAAAACTTGGATACATTGCTAAGAAAATCCTAAAACTAGATCTTCTCTTCGTGAGTCCTTTCTAAACACCACTTAATAAAATAAGGTAAACAAAGCAAATTTATTATATTTTGCAGCCTAACCCTAATCTTCAGATAGGATTTGAAGATTCTTTGTTTTAACCATTCTAGTCATTTCTAGGAATTCAACGTTTGTCCTAGGTACCAAAAATATGGAACCACAACATTCCAAAGTACAATGGTAATGATGATGATGAATGTGATGATTCGAACGAGACTAAAAAATTCTTTTAAACATCCACGTCATATTCACCTTTAGGTTGCGTTTGTTTCATGGAAAAGTAATTCTAAAATGTTTATTTTTTTCAGATATTAAATTTTCTAGTGTTTGTTTTTCGGAAATATTTTATTCTAAAAGAGCCTCATTGGTGGAAAATCAACATACCAATTTTTAATGGGATGTTGGATTTTCAGGATTTTTCTAGTTTTTTATTCATTGTTTTAACTCTAGAACCACACCACCACCGTCACCATTCCGCAACCCCCACCGCTGCCACCACCACCACCACCACTGACATCACTATAGCACGACCACCACCATAACACCAAGGCCACCACCGCCGCCACCATCAACATAACACAACCACCACCACCATAACATGGCCACCACCACCATATCACAATCTACAAACCCACTACTAACACCACCATATTACCACCACCACCAACATAGCCCAACCACCACACCCCAACCACCATAGCCACTGTCATGCCACAACTTACTCCCACTACCACCAACACCACTACAACCACAACCACAACCACTACCATTTCAATAACCACATCAACTATAAAATCACCCACCACCTCCCCTATTGCCACCACAATAAATTTAGTTGTCATGATTGTTAGCGCACAAGACATATTTGATCATTTGAAAATTGAAAATTAATTTTCATGATACAACCAAACAACATGAAAAGTTCTAGGGAGAAGAAAAATCCTTGAAATTTCATTTCCAGCAGTTTTTTTCCCCTTGAATATTTATTTTCCGCGAAATGAACGGAGCCTTGATGTGATCGTTTTTCCTCAATTTTCTCTTCTTTTTTTTCCTGGAATATTTTTACCCTGCTTACCATTTAAATCCATAGCTGTACTTGGTTACACTGTTGACAGTGTTGGTAACTAATCTAGAAGTATCTGCTGAAGTTGTTGCCGAAGGAATAAACCAATTTTAGTTATTTCCCAATCCTTTTTGGGTCTCAGATATTTTGTTAATACTTTGATTGTGATTTTTGTCATTGCTTTTATTATCATGGCAAGTGCTGTTATCATTATTTTGCATGCCAGCAGTTTCTTACATTCTTCACGACTGAATGGAAACAATCAACTTTGTTCAGCATAAGGGAATTTTCCTCGGCCTTTAGGAAGTCCAAATATGTATCTCCATATACTTTGATTAATTTGCTAAAAGTGTAGTCTAATGTTAGCTATTCAGGTTAATTAGTTTTGAAGTATAAGCATTGTTTTGCTGCTTGGTACTTTGTTCTACAGTTTTGAATTATGTAAATCAAATGTTATCAAATTATTCTTGTGTTGTACCTTTTGTGTATGCGGTATTTTCATTCTCTTATCTGCTGTCAGCAGATGCCTCAAAATCAGATTCACAACGTAGGTCTATCTGATCAGCCAAATAATTGAGTGCAAATATTTGTGTTGGCGTCCAAGTGTCCGTTTTTGCATGGAAATTAAAACTTGCAACTGTTCGGAAAAACAAGAAACTTACCTGTAGATTTTATTTATTATTATAGTTGTTGACTTGTTGTTGGATATAGTTTTTAATGATGTATGGATTGACAGAGTTATGTTCTAGAGAGAGAGACAAACTTTATTATGTTAATTAATCCCCATGTAACTGAGTCGGGTTGACCAGTGAAAGCCTTACTGCAAGCCTCATTTTTAGAATATAACCCATTTGATTCAAAAAAATGAAAATTGAATTTGAACAGTTTATGAGAATAGATGCATTTTTCCAAGTCTTCTGTTTGTCATAACTTCTTCAAATGATGTTGGCTTTCTTTCAGGAAGTGCATGTAAGATTTGTTGGATTTGGCGCTGAGGAAGATGAGTGGGTAAATGTGAAGAGAGCAGTCCGCGAGCGCTCAATTCCGTTGGAGCCTTCAGAATGCCAAAGAATTCAGGTTGGAGATCTCGTTCTCTGCTTTCAGGTAATTGTTGTCTACCCCCCCTCACCCCACACACACACACACAAATGCTTTGCTCTGTTATCTTGTTTAGTTTCTTTCCATTAATTTTCAGGACAGGGAAGACCAAGCTATCTACTTTGATGCCCATATAATGGAAATTGAAAGGAGATCACATGACATAAGGGGCTGTAGGTGTCTTTTCCTGGTTTACTATGATCATGATAAGACTGAGGTGAGTTTGTTCTAAGGGCACTTGCCAGTGTTGATATATAAACCTAGGAACACTTCATCTTTGGTTGATTTATATCACTTTCCTCTGCTTCCTGAAACCACTGTTTGCTTCACTGCATACTTTTCAAGCGCTAAACCGCTTTCCTATTTCCTTATTTTTGGTGCCAGGAAAAAGTTCGGCTGCGGAGAATGTGTAGGCGCCCATCATATTAAACTTTCAGGCTTATGGTTGGAAATATTTAACTAGACATATCTCCCACCTTCCCTCTGGTTGGTGCTCTGATAAAATGAAGTGGGTAGAAATAAGTCAAAATAGTCTGAGATGCATTACGTATTAAGCTTTGGCAACAATCAAGTTTACATTCTCAGCACATGTATGCTATTCCCAGATGGATGGAATAGACACTGTTGATGTATTTTAGTTTATTTATTTAGTAAGAGTGTAGTAAAAACTAATTAGTTATTGAATTTTTTAATTTTGTCTCACTTGCATGGAAAATTTTAGATTAAAGTGCGTAAACTCTTATCCTTAATATGATATATTTCAGCCCGTTTCGACATCATTTCATAGTTTCGGTCCAAAGTGGGGCCTTAAGATTATCATAGAAAAATCCATTGCATTATATTTTAACTTGAATCTTGATATACGTGTGAATGGGTTGAAAGTTTAACATGTTTTATTTTTTATTTTTTATGTGAATTTGTAATTTTTCTCAAAATTTTCAGCTCACAGAGCTCAAACGATATTTGCCAAACTTATGATTTTGTGCTTTTAGATGCTAAAAAGCATGGGTAAATTTGTGATAACTCCTTAGATATTTTCAATCAACAACTTCACGAAAATAATACCAAGGTGCTCTTTAAGCAAAAAAAAAATAATAAAAAAAAAATGTGATTTTGCATATCTGTTCTAACAACCTCTTTAAGGAGGCTCTTTAACTTCATTTTTAAATTAAAATTTTGCTCTTCATTACTTTTTTATTTATTTATTTTTTCTAAATTGGAAAATATTTGAGATAAATATTTTGTCTCATGTTTTATTTCTACAATATATGGAATTTGAGATCTTTTATAAATCAATGAGAATTTGTACAAGTTTATTAGAACTTTGAAAATGTTTGGAGAATTTGTATAGAAGAGATATTTGTAGAATTTTAAAATTATTAAAAAACTTTACATGAGAGAGTTTTGGAAATATTGGGTTAAAAATTGCAGAGATTAACTTTAAAACTTGGTGGATCCTACTGTAAAATATTAAAAAAAAACTCTTTAACTACCAATTGGGAGCTCGGTTGTTTGATGAGGAAGATATTGATAACTCTTAAATCCATGTCATCCTTAAATAAGCCATTGACACCGGACATAATAACGATTATTCTGCAGGCTAATAACAACAGATAATTGACAGGGAAGAACACAAGAAGATTACCCAAAAAACACAGAGAAAATAACTCTAATGTTTAATCAAATTACTCAAATCAAAGGTATCTCTAAAATCAGCCCACAAGCCGGGTTTTATAGCTAAAACTCATAATTATTAGAATTTTACCAAAATTAGCAAAACCCCAATAATCATGCTAAAACAAAATACGTAATAAAAGAAATAAACTGTCAGAAATCTGGCCCAAATTGGGTTCAGAGTCACTTCCTAAACAATAATTGAAATATTATTATAAAGGAAAATAAACTACTAAAATTAACCAGCAGTCTATTCCTAAAAGAAAATAATGCCTAATCCTAAAAGGAAACTAAAAGATTCCTAATTAAATTGAAAGATTACTCAAAGAGCAAATTAGGAACCCTAGAAACCCAAATTAGGAACTCTAGGAACCCAAATTAGGAACCCTAGAAACCCTCCTGCATTAGTCACCCCGGGTTGGAAAGAACTCGTCCTCGAGTTCACAATAGCTTTCTCGGAATTCACAATAGCTTCAGGTGGCAGTCCAGGAGGAAGGTCCTCTGGCATCAGGTTAGAAAACTCGGCTAGCAGCGGCTGCACCTTCGCTGGCAAATCTGGAATCACTTCTACTATACTAGTCCCACAAGGCAGCAGAGCATAGACCACGTCTCCACGCTCAATCTTATCTAAAAACATGGACCTAAAAAGCAAGTTAGTATTATTAGCTACCGGGGTAGGAGTGAGTCCTTTTCGACGAGGTGCCAACGCAATCTTCTTCCCTTCGATGCTAAGGGAATATATATTTTTCCGCCCATCATGATTAACACTGTGTTTATACAGCCAATGTCTGCCTAACAATACATGACAAACATCCATAGACACAACATCACACAAAGCATTATCAAAACATTTCTTGCCGATCGAAAAAGATACTAGGCATCGCTTATCTACTGTTACCTCACGGCCTTTATTCAGCCACAACAATTTATATGGTTTGGGATGACGATCTGTCTTCAATTGCAATTTGTGGACAACATATTCAGACATTATGTTCTCTACAGAAGTCGATGCATATTTCATAATAGGCTTCTTAATAACTTCAACGGATTTTCCACTTCCAGATGCTTTGCCAAACTTGGACTGCATTAACTTCTTCTCTTCTTTTATAGCATCAATTGTAAGCTGCAAGTCCTGGCGCTCTTGTACTAGACTAGACACTTTTTTCTTGTATGAAGCAATTTCAGCATTTGAATTCTCCAATTGTCTCTCCAACTTTAGCTCGCTTGACCACAACTTGAGTGCCTTTTCTTCTAAGCCAATAACCTCAGAAGCCAAAATTTTAGCTCGTTCATCAGCCGCATTGCATTCTAGTTGTGCATTAGCATTCTCCATTGACAGAGTCGAGTTCTTGCAGATGGGCCTTGATCTCTTCTTGTAACCTCTCCATATCAGACTTTAGTTGGCTGGCAGTTGCTCCTTGTTGGTTATAGCTGTCTGTTTCAACAGCCACGATTCCGCCAAAGTTCTCGAAGCATCAAGAGTTCGCTGTAATGAGAACTTTTCTTGGGTCAGATCTTCAATGTGCTGTTCCAAAGTTGCGAAGTTTTCGTCCTGCTTTGCCGTAGGAAGCTCATAGTTACTATGCATGCACTTGCCCATCACACTGTTGTCAAAAGATCCATAACTAACATTGTCTGTGAATGGCTGCTGCGAAGCAGATGAGGCTAGAATATTATTTTGAGCCTTGAAACTTCCAAATATAAATGGTTCAGCTTTTTTCTGATTGGGAGACTGACAACCGAGATGTTGAAGAGACTCTAGGCACAAGAGAATCCAGGAAAGATGGACGAGTTCGCCGAGATCCCATCTCGGATTTTATTGAATTTAGTGGGACATGACTGGAGGAACTTGTAATACTGAAACCGAAACCAGTAAAGAGTGAGTGTGATGTCTGTCGAGACACACTCTCTGCACTAGGTTCATGATTGGCAATGCTACTAGGCTTCCTTTCCCCCATATCGAATATCGTAAAACCATTGAGATCTGCATCAGCAAGCTTGTATTGTCCATCTTTGTCCAAGAAAGATGTATTGTCTTGCCTGAGAGAGCTGGCGAAACTAAACTCGTCTTGCAGTGGAAAACTTGGTGATTTCTGAGAGGAATTGCTTGTAACCGATGCATAAGGTAAGCCGGAATGTTTGAGTGAAGCTCCCTTACTATGTTTCTCACCATCATTTAACTGACCTTCACCCAAAGAATAAGGACTAGGTGGATATATGTTCCTACCAGTAACTCCCATCTCATTTACTGGGTCAAGGGGATTGGTCTGGTTTGTCGTAACCTCATTGGATTGTATTAGCTGGGGTTCACCGTAAGTAGTAGGATAATGGTTATTCTCTTCCTCTTTGTGATTATTACTAAGATGTTTTGGCTCTTGGTGTCCTGAATCATAGGACAAATCAATGTATGATCCTTGGCGGATTTCTGCACTCTCTCTGCATAATATTCATTGTGACTACCGTCTGAAAGAGTAGTAGCATGTGATCCACTCGAAGAACTTAGCTCAGTGATCTTGGATGAATCAACTACTTTGCTGTCGCTGGTTGCTACTAACCCAGAAGAACCTTGGCCAGAGACAATGTCTCTTTCTGATGTGGCCACTCCATCTGATTTAAGAAGCTTGTCACGTTGAACCTCCGATTGTTTCTCATATTGATCAATAACAGTAGACTGCAACTGGCCAATTGATGCATGCCTTTTTACCCGTCCTTCTGCCTTTTTTTTACGGAACTCTTCCAGCTGTTTTTTTCAGCTTCGAGATGCCCTTGCTCATTTATGATCACCGGCCTCCTGTTCTGATGTTTTTCCACAACAAGTGCTCGCTGATATGTTTCAGAAACAATCCTCAATGAGTGAAGTTGCTGAAATAAGGTTTGAGTGTAGCCGAAAGGAAGGAAGTGACCCTTCATCTTCTTCAATCAGTGATCTTGGCCTTGCCTTGCCTGTCTCGTGATCGCCTCAACTTCTCCCACCACGCAGATGCTCAGCCTTTGAGTTTGATGGCGACCAATTTCACCTTGACACAATCTGAGACTTCCTTATACTAAAAAATACGCTCTACTTCATTCAACCAATCAACGAATCCTTCGGCCTGTAATGTATCAGAAAACTCGGGTAGATCCACTTTGAAACCGAGATTTCCATGACGGTCCTCCAGACCACGGCGCTCCCAGAATCGAGCACGATTGTGATACGGGTTTTCAAAACTGGAATCAGAATCGTGATCTTCCATCTTACGATTACCGAAATCTTGCGCCGTTAGACGTCGGGTTAACTTTGCAACTTGCCTCTGTAAATCCTCAATCATCACATCCTGAACGCTACGATCATGGTTTGGGGCTTCCTCGTTCGGAACCTGCCCGCGACGACCACGACCACCAGCCATAGAAACTGATGAAATTTCACCCCAAGAAGATGCTGAAGCTCTGATACCAACTGACGCCGGACAAAATAACGATTATTCTACAGGCTAATAGCGATTATTCTGCAGGCTAATAGCAACAGATAATTGACAGGGAAGAACACAAGAAGATTACCCAAAAAATACAGAGAAAATAACTCTAATGTTTAATCAAATTACACAAATCAAATGTATCTCTAAAATCAGCCCACAAGCCGGGCTTTATAGCTAAAACTCGTAATTATTAAAATTTTACCAAAATTAGAAAAACCCCAATAATCATGCTAAAACAAAATAAGTAATAAAAGAAATAAACTGTCAGAAATTTGGCCCAAATTGAGTTCAGAATCACTTCCTAAACAATAATTGAAATATTACTATAAAGGGAAATAAACTACTAAAATTAACCAGCAGTCTATTCCTAAAAGAAAATAATGCCTAATCCTAAAAGGAAACTAAAAGATTCCTAATTAAATTGAAAGATTACTCAAAGTTATTTAGTAAATAACTTTGAGAGCAAATTAGGAACCCTAGAAACCCAAATTAGGAACTCTAGGAACCCAAATTATGAACCCTAGAAACCCTCATGCATCAGCCATTAAGGAGGCTATTGGAGTTGTTTCCAACAACTTCAAAGTTTAGTTTGATTTTGCTACTAAGAGCATTTCCAATAGCTTCCTTACGGAGGCTCCTTAACTTACGAAAATAATACCATTCAAGGAGATTTTTAAGCAAAAAATGTGTGATTTTGCATATCTGCTCTAGGAGCCTCTTTAAGGAGGATCCTTACTTTTTATTATTTAAAATAAAATAAAATTTGTTCTTCATTATTTTATTTTTTATTTTTTATTTTTTATTTTTTATTTTTTATTTTTTATTTTTTATTTTTTATTTTTTATTTTTCTAAATTGGAAAATATTTTATCTTATGTTTTATTTCTACAATATATGGAATTTGAGATCTTTTACAAATCAATGAGAATTTGTACAAGTTTATTATAGAATTTTGAAAATCTTTACAAATTTGTAGAATTTTGAAAATGTTTGGAGACTGTCTAGAAAAGATACTTGTAGAATTTTAAAATTATTAGAAAACTTTATACAAGAGAGTTTTTGGAAATATTGGGTTAAAAAATTGGTGAGATTAACTTTAAAACTTGGTAAATCCTACCGTAAAATATTAAAAAAACTCCTTAACTACCAATTAGGAGCTCGGTTGTCTGATGAAGAAGAGATTGATAACTCTTAAAGCTATGTCATCCTTAAATAAGCCATTAAAGAGGCTATTAGAGTTAGAAAAAAAAAATCAAACTTCTTCCTTGAAGCAGCCACTGACTCTAAATAGCTACTCAAGGATGCTGTTGGAGATGCTTTAACTAATGATATGAGGCTCAAGTACCCAATAATCATGTTTGGGGTAGTAAAACAGACCACCAGAGAGTGCTAGATCTAATAAGGAAAGAGCTGAAAAATATTACGACATATATTGGGCGACACAGTTAATTTTTGAAATTAAAACTAGCTCCGCCAAAATGGACCGTACTCGTCAGAGTCTGGGTTTCCGCCATGGATTTCCCGCGCAAGGACAGTCTGGAGGAATAGCTCTCTTCTGGAAGGAAGGTATCAGCGTTACTATTATTTCCTTTTGTAAATACTACTTTAATTGTACCATCTTTGATTATTATGCTACTAATATCTGGTCAGCTCTTTTTGTTTATGGAGAGCCAAATCCGGCTCGTCGGACTCATTTTTTGAATAAAATGCTACAGGTTTATGAACTTCAATCCCTCTCGAGCATTGTCATTGGCTACCTTAATGCCTTTTCTGACTCTACAGAAGAGTTAGGAGGCAACATGCCTATGGCTTTCGCTCTTAGTCATCTCATAAATTTTCTTGACACTCATCACATGGTTGATCTACCTCTCAAAGGTTCCTAGTTTACTTGGCATAACAAACGTCAGGAATAGCATGACATCAAAGCTAAACTTGACAAGGTTCTGACAAATACTGATTGGATGACTTTGTTTCCTCTGCTTCATATCGCTAAACCAATTTGATGAAGAGATCTGCAGTGTTGTCATTATACTGAATTAGTTCGACTTCAATCACATGGTTTTTCTGAAGCTCGTGTGGGTAGAATAATTTTATTAGAATGTGTTTTGTTCAATCACTTTTGATGAAGCCGTAATTCATTTAAACAATGCATACAACATTGTCGTCATTTATTATAATCGACTGACCAATAAGTTTGTTTAATAGACCTCAAAGAAATAGCTGCACTGCAACTCATAAATACATAACTTGCCTATGAGCTACCCTTATAGGGGTCAAACAAAGAACCTGAATCTACATAGTCAACTAGGTGGGAATGGTTAGTTAAATCATGTGAATAACTCATATCAATGATCCCACAAAGTTATGTGTAACGTCATGTTGATATTTATAAGTCTGTGCAAAACTAAACCTTGCTAGTAAATGCACAGAAAAAGACTATCATGTTATGCAGTCGATGCTAGATATAACAATTCACCGATAATACTCAGATATGGTACTTCAGGATCGAGTATCTTTTAATTGGTTGATACAAGTCTTTATTGAGATCTAAAGATCAGACGACTATGGACATACTAAGTGGGTGGGTGTTGTCCATGTTAAAAATATTGCCAATATACCTTGATAGATGGACCAATATTCTACTAGTAATTTACTTGATTTGCAGGCCGAGGCAAAAGTTGTTTATCCAAGGTCTTTCTTTAGATCATTAACAGTATTTGCAAGGTCTAATAGAGTTATATAATTAACATAAATTGTTAGTATGACAAAAACAGTTAACAATATCTTAAGAAAAACATAGAGTCAAATTTGCATAACCTTCCTTACACAGATATTCTCTAAGACAGTTATACTACATTCTTTAAGAATTGTTCAAATCTTATAAAACATATCTTACTTGTATTGAATAATTATTCATGGCTTTGTTTCTAGAAAAGTAAATCCTTCCGGGATTTTCATCTAAATAGTTGTGTCTAGCAAAGTAAATCCTTCATGGATTTTATATATATCTGTGTCTAAATTCCCATATAAATAAGTAGTATAAAATTAATAAGTCGCATATCAAGTTTCAAAAACTTCAAGACTTTTGGAATGTAGTCATATCCATAACCGAGGAATATATTTCACCAAAACAAATAATCAAATAACGGGTTTCTGCAAAAACCCTTGTGCCACGAGTCTTGCACTATAGCCTTGTGCCAAAAATAATAATCAAATAACGGGTCTTGCAAAAACCGAGGAATATATTCATTTGAAATCAACAAGGTTTATATACTTAGGTGTTTGCACTATAGGTCTAAAGAAACCATTTTCACAAGGGAACCCAATTCCGTTTGGACAACATCTTTTCATTTGGCCAACATTTCATTTTGTCGACATTCATAGATGTTTCGTGGTTGAATATCATTGCCCTCTGATTGCAGCAGGTACCATATATATGAATATGTCATCGATCATTTCATTTAATTCCAAATTTCTTCTTAATATACTGAGATCTCATTATTATCAGGTACCTGAGTCTCTTCAAGTGTTTTTAAAATCATTTTAGGGATATGAATAACCACCTTTGGGGTAATGGAGAAATTAGATTTTTCAAACATGACCTCTTCTGGAACGTCATTTAATATTGCTTCTAGTGCTTTATGACCTCTTCTAGAGTGTCATGTAATACTGCTTCTGGAGCTATATAACATTCTGAAGCATCATGTTATGTTCTTCTAGAGCTTCATGTACAACTTCTTCTTAAGCTTGTACAACTTCTGCAGGAGTTTCAAGCATTGCTTATCCAGGAGCATTAGGGCATTAATTGTACTAATTCTCTTTTTTCGAGGAGTTGAATATTTAGAACCTATAGGTCTACTTCGCTGCTGGCATGCCGTAGATTCACTGGCTACCTTATTCAAACTTTATCCTTCATGGATACAAATTTGAGCAGGTGTATTTAAAGTTGGTATATATGACTTTATCACTTTTTCTATGTCATTAAATGCATCAAGTAAGTAACTCATAATTGTTAGATGAAACAAAGTTGAAATATTCGACGTTAATTCACACCGTTCCATACCACTATATTATTCTGCAAGAACTTGCCTATCTCTCCCTAACGATGAGAATATAGCCTCATAAAATTGACATCTACAAACTAGCATTAAAAATGTCACCAGTTAAAACTGACAGTCGCATAATGGACTAAGGCTAAGCAGTATTCAATACTGCATTTTCCCAAGCATTATGGAATAGTCTAGATTGCATAAGGTCTTCCAACAAGGTGAAGACATGTAACTTAAATGTGCGCCAAACCATTTTGTTCATGCAGGACAAGACTGTGCAACAATAGTCCCTATCGATGAGCGAAAACAATAAGATACTAAAAGTATAAACTTAGCTGCATCGTCAAATTAGATAGACTAGATGCAGGGAGATGAAGCTTATGCGCTAAATAAAGTAACGTGTGCCACGTGAACACAGATGAGACCATCTAATAAGAAGTTTACTAGGTAAACAAGGAGTACATATGTATTTGTAAGTGGAGTGTTTTTTAAGGGTAACTTATTTAACTTTCTAGCGTAAAACGACATATGATACAACAACTTGGAGAGTGTATCATCATCATCATCATCATCATCAAAGCCCATTCTCGATACTTTCGGGGTCGGCTACATGAATTTTGGTTTTCCAAGCAATACAGTCTTCTCACATATCCTCGCCTAATCAAAGCTCAATGATGCCTTCCTTCACCGCCTTCATCCAAGTTTTCAACGGTCGACCCCTCCATCTACACATTCTATTAATTTTCCAATCTAGACATTTTCTAATTGGCGTCGTGTTTGTCTCATCCGCACGTGACCAAACCACATTAAACACCATTATCTAATTTTGTCTTCTATGTACGCTACACCTAAGTATCTTCCAATTTTTTTTTCTTTCTAATTTTAACCGTACGAATTTTACCACATATCCATCTTAACATACACATTTTTGCTACTGCCATCCTATAAGTATATTGTCCCGTAGTAACCCAACATTTTGAACCGTATAACATGAATGGTCGAACAATTGTCTTATAACATTTCCCTTTTAACTTAGCAGACATCCTTCTATTGTATAATAATCTTGACGTCATTCTCCATTTCATCCAACCAACTTTAGTCGTATGGTCTACATCTTCTCCAATAACCCCATTCTTTTGAATTATAGATCCTAGATATCGAAAAGCCTCACACTTGACATTCACGCCTTCGATCTCAATTGCATTACTCGTCCCTAGTGATTCACCACCAAAGTTGCACACTAGATATTCTGTCTTTGAACGACTAATTCTAAAACCCTTACTCTTGAAAGCCTCCCGCCACCTATCTAATTTCTTACCTAAACCTTATCTAGCATCATCGATTAAGCCAATATAATATGCAAATAACACGCACCATGGTACATCTTCTTGCAAATGTCTCGTCAACTCGTCCATGACCAAAGTCAAGAGGTATGGACTTTAGGTCGACCCTTGATGAATCCTATTCACACTGGAAATTCACTAGACATTTTCCAAGTTTCCAAAATCCTATTAAAGATCCTAGTTAGCCATTGAATCATGACTTCTCCCAAAAATTTCCACGCTTCAATTGGTATATCATCCGATCCAACTGCCTTCCCTGTTTTCATTTTTTTCGAAGCTTATCTTACTTTTTTGGCTTTAACTTTGCGATGGAACACATGATGTCGCCCATCATGTGAAGCATACCCTTCCAAATTTAACTCACCTACATGTGTCCCATTGAGTAGGTTCCAAATGTAATCCATCCATCTCTCTAAAATAACTTTATCCTGCATAATCCCTAAAAATTATCTCTAATGAAAGCTTCAAGCTTAATACATACATCTCTAACGTAATGCATATATCTCGAATGTAAGCTTTATGTTTAATGCTTATATCTCTAATGTAAGATGCTGGCTTCCAACATTAGATATGATGTATATATTTGAAATTAAGCAAGTTTCTTTAGGAACTGTAGAAATATAACGCATGTTGGATAAATAATTGTACGTCATCTAATGATAGAAGATGAGACTATTTTGATGCCTTCAATGATTGGGATAGCCTCTGCTATGATAGACCCAGCTATGATAGACACATTCGTGTCTTAAAGGTTAGTGTTGAGAAAATGTTCTACACTTGTCAATAAATTATGGGTAATGGTACTAATAATTAAACAAATATGATTGTCCATCATTTGCAGTTTATAAACCATAATTTCAAAAAAAATGTATGCAATAAATAAATTAACCAAATCAAAATATATTGCATATGTTTCACAAGTCGCATGAAATATTCTAATGTAACATCATCTATCATATTTATGTTTCACAAGTAGTAAGTGTTCTATACCACTTTAGGTGGTTTATAAAATATGTATTAGATATATAGTAACATTGTGGTAACCACTGCTGCTGGGGAGATTACTTTGGCTAATGGCTACCTCATCTGATATTACCTCATACTCGAGGGTATTTATGTTTTGCATGTTCTCTACCTCTATCTTTTGACAACTAAAATTGACACTTACTTCAGAAAATATCAGAGACCGTGATTTTTCATTAGATCTTTTGCATTGCTATGTTATAAGTATATAAGTAACTAACTTGAAACCATAAGTAAAGTAAGGCTCTTGATTTTGCTACAACGAGAGTAAATTCAAGTAATGAAAAAAACAATGACTATTATCTTCCCATTGCATCAAATTTGTCTATTTGGTTTTAATGGAATCTCGATATTTCTCTACTGCCTCTATTGGTGCAAGACAAACATGTGACCAAAGCCCACATTTACTAAATTTTTGACAAGTGTCATCTCTAGAAAGATGCTCAGTATCCTTCGCATGAATTTTATCATTGTATCAGGCAGGTGCTTTGAACTAAGTGGTAAGTGTTGTGACAGAAGTAATTGTTATAATCACCTCAGCTGGAGTGATTATTTGACTACCTTTTTTGGGGTGATTGCCTTGATCACCACTTCAAGGGCTATTACTTCGGGAGTTGACATCTTTTATATGATTTATTCAACTATAAAAGGTGAGCCATTTGGTCAATAGAATAACTCTCTATGAGGTGTGCAATGCATGTGACATAGCACTAAAGAAATAAAACCCACATATAAATATATTTACAAAATTTATATGGTTAGGTGTATAAAATACACGTATAATTAACTTTGTTTGCATACTAGATCTGTTTTGTTTCACAAAATTTATTTTAAGTAAACCCATTTTAGTGGGATAACATGGCAAAAAAAATGATCATTGTGACAAATGCGATAAATATTACAGAAATCAACGTTTGTGCTTAATTGCTTACCTACTTCTAAATATCAATATTTGCCAAAAGATTTATGTCTGACTACAAAGTGGTAATAATAAATACCAATTTGGTTGAAAGTAATTATGTCTACACATCACTGTAATTTGATGAATTGAATTTACCACAGGTAGGAAGTAATTCCACCTAGGAAACCCAAAACCACATTAAGAGCAAAATTCAACACTTCGGTCAATAATAACACATGGGCACACCTACCTACATTAGCCAAATGAATTTAACTCAACCCCAACTAGCTTACCACCCACATCTTTATTTTCATTTGCCAAACCATCAAGAAAAATCATTGTTTTAGAGACAAGTTGGCACCTTGCACATACTTTGATGTTTGGTATGCTTATCACCCCATTCTATATGTATGATCTCTTTACCCAATTTTCAACAAGGTTTTGGGTTCTAAGAGAAATCAGTGAAGAATATAAACAACACAAAGAGATTGGGAGCTCCAACAAAGAAAACACGTTAGATATATTTGAGGTTGGGTCTTGTGAAAAATCCTATGAGTTTGGGTGTTATTTAAAGAAAATACTCTAATAGTTTGATGACAAACAAATCAATTTGAAACCATAAGCAAGGTCCTCATTTGCAAGGTACTCGAACATGGCGAGGGTACGGCAACGATGACGTGCTTGGTGTAGTTTCTGACCTTGAGAAACCTAACGATTCTACCCTCGGGAGCTGGAGTTAGTCCCTAGAAGACAATTTTGGGGATGATCAATGTCAAAAGAAGAAGGAGAAGAAGCCGAGGATGTATTGATTGTTATCTTAGTATTGAGCCTATCTCTTCTTGGTTATTCTGGTGGGTTGGATTTTTCTCCTTATGTGAGTGGTGTATACATGATGAAAACCAACCTATAATTTGCCTAATTATCAACACCACCATCAATGGTACTACCAAACACCACATGAATCAAAGCGGAAACTCTTTTGTTATTCTAGCCTGTGTTCCAACATGTGTGACGAGGGGTTTGAGATTTAAACAAAGTTTGAATTCCAAGCATGAAACGCCGCCATGGAAACAATATTTTCCTGTGAGACAACATCCACTAGATTTAATATAGATCATCAAAATAGTCACATTAAAATTAAATATATATATATATATAAGCTATTTTTTAAATTATTTACCTCTAAAGAATAAAGAGTTTGGAAAACGAAGGCGAAGAAAAATTACCTAAGCTGAGCTTTGTGCTCAAATGCCCTTAGATCAAAGTGAAATATAATAATCACGTGTCGCTCAATTGGTCAGAGTTTCATGCTGATAATGTATTGGAATAAACCATAAGCGAAGACTGTAAATATTTAAACAAACCACATGACCATGATCACTATATATTTTCATTTCATTTTATTCTCTCCTTCTCTATCCAAAATCTTTGTACATCTTCTTAACATTAACACAAGCCTATTTATAGGCAAACAACATCATGCACTTACTTGACACCTCACAACACTACTTTCTAAATGGGCTTATACCATGTGGCCTCATAAGCATCAGGTGGATGGAGGTGGACATCCACCATTTTCTAGAAGCTTCAAAAATAGTAATTTGGTTGTTGAAGAACTAATTGTTGTAGTGATACATTTTTTGTTACTAATTTAATTACCAAAACACATAATTTCAAGTTTTATGTTATTTTACAAAAAAAAAAAAGGTTTGGAATAGAGGTGGAACCCCTTAACCTTAACCAATAAAAAATAAATAAAAATCTAGCAGTTTAATTCTCTAGGACTATCAAAGTTCCTGGAATCCCCCCTTCTTCTTCCCGCCACCACCACCTCCACCTCGTATCTCAACTTAACAACACAACCACCACCTCCATTCCATTCCTCTTGGAACCATCTCAAACACCAGTCTCATCACACTTTTCACTGTAAAAACATATCCTCTGCCACGAAACCTTCCAGAACATGAAAAAAAAGCTTGACCTCGATTTTTTGGACATAATCGACAACCAATGCGTCCACCTCACCAGGGAAAATACTTTATGCAGGATACCAAATTGATGATCTAAACCTGTAAAAGGAAGTTAATCAAGTTTTAAATTTTATGGAAAACCCTTGAAGATATGTGTTTTTATTGCAAACAATCAACTCCACCCAAAACAGAGCACCTACCACCAATCATATTTTCCTCTTCCCTTACCATCGCTTCCAAACTTCCTCGACTCCAATGACAAAATTACACATGCGCGGGGCACTGCAGAAACAATGCCTTGTACATATCTTCTATTTTTGTAATGAAAATTCTTTTTCACTGTAATAGGAATAGTCTACATAATTATGGCAATATTTCAATCTCCTAAAATTCCCTCGCTCTTATTTTGAACTTCCTAGCATATCCCCTTCCCTATTCTCTCTCAATTTCACTGTTTCAGCACCACCACGCCCCTCCATCTCTCTGTCTAATCCCAGACCATCTCCACCCGTCGATCCTCCTGTGTTTTCATCTCTCCGATGGTGGCGATTCAATTGAGGGGAAGAAGAAGTTAGAGGAGGAGATGGGGATTTCTGTCCGATAGTAGTTTGGGGGTTTTTTGTTTGATGATGGTGGTAGTTAGTGAGGGATTGAAGTGAAGATAGTGAAGGAGATTGTGAAATCACACCGCTGTCGGCCGCCACCACTTGTAGTCCATCCCAACCCCTCCATCTTATTTGAACAAACATCACCCCCAACCATCATCTTCAATTCAATCAAACCCCATCACAACACAATTATTTTCTCTTCAGTTAACCCAGGATGTGTCGGGTTTGGAAGGTGGTTTAATGGGTCTAATTTGACCCGGTACAATTTGGGCCTTTTTCTTAAACTCTAACCCTGTATCAATTGGGCCTTTTGTTTAACTCTATTTGGCCCATGACCAATCACTTAATTTTCATATGATACCATGTTCTTCCATTTATATGGATCTCATAATAAAAAGTCTGGCCCATGACCAATCACGGTTTTTAATTTTTATATAATATCATGTTCTTCCATTTACATGGATCTCATAAAATTAAAAAATGAAGACTTTTACTTACTATAAAAACTCATAAATGTTTCAGTAAAAGTCATTAGCTAAATTCCCTAACATTTTAAATTGCTCTTATGTCCCTTATATTGAAATCTTAAAAAAAAGGTTGAATGTACGGGCATGTAGAGCGTCCACCCCTAGTGATTATTAAAACATATTTTGAATACCACAATTTTGAACCACTCATCAACATCTTTTAACTGCTACTCAATGCACACATTCTCTCTAAATTTTGTTGACATTCATGATAAGGACTCCATGGATAAGAATAAAAAAATGAAATATCCAAGTAGTTTGAAGATTCCATAAATCTCATTACTTTAATTCGTATGTCTTACCTATTTCGACCTGATCGACTTTAGTAATGGAAGAAATAATAAAAGCTAAAATTCATTGGTTGATTGTATAATTAAATTTTTTTTTTGTTGTTGTGTGAGAGCTTACGATGAAAATATAATCTTTTATGAATAAAGATAGACCACTTCATAATTTTGCAGTTTCAAAACAAGTAACTCAGTCTATCTTCTCATGATATGGCACAACCTTTTAACAAAGATGAAATTATTTCCTTATTTCTTTCATAGTTACATGCCAAATTATTGAAGTTCTAGAAATTATTTCCTTATTTTTCTCATATTTACTTAAGTTTATTTCTGTCATGTAAGCTATAACAATAACTATCCATTTCATGGTACATTTGCTTCTCCGAGAAGTAGAAGTGCAACTACTTATGTTTGTCGTCAGTCTTTATTTCCAAACATCTAGCTTCATCATTTTCTCAGTCTTTGTTTCGTTCGTCTCTTATGCCATTTTTTCTTTTCAAATATGGGGTGGCACTAACAAGCTCAGAGTAACCAACTTTCTTCCTGATCGACACTATTAGGCTGGTTGTATCCATTCTCTTGTTGAAAATTAAACTTGACATTATTAAGGCAGTTTTTTACCAGAATTTGAAGGGGCTATAGTTATAATAATTTATCTTATAACATATAAAATGAAAGCTCTGCCTGTCTAGTTTCCAAAGCTTCAAACGGTGCATCAATTGAATCTATATTGAGAGAGTTATGGCCAATTTACTACTGACTGTTCAGTGATAACCGAAAACTGTGAAAATGTGTCTTTTGATTTGTAAAAGTGTGATTGATGAAAAAGTGTCTCTAGAGTGTTCTTTTGAGTAGTATATATAGCCATGTACTCTAAGCTATTTTTTAATAATATAAAAGATCCAATTGAGTTGTGAAGTCCTTTTCTATTCCTTTCTTACTTGTGTGTTTTGTTTCAATCTTGTTCCAACAAGTGGTATCAAAGCTTGGTGCTAGAGAATGTCTTCTAAAGGAGCCACTCTTTCTTTCCAATACCCACAACTCACCAAACTCAATTATGAGAATTGGGCAATTCGGATGAAGACTATTGTTAGTTCCAGAGGACTATGAGACATTGTTGAGAAATGTTATGTAGAACCTCAAAATGAGGAGAATTTGAATCAAATTCAAAAGGAAGCCTTGGAGAAAGAAAGGAAGAAAGATCAATGTGCGCTTACCGTCATCCATCAAGGATTAGATGATGGCATGTTCGAGAAGGTTGCCAATGAAACAAACTCCAAGCAAGCATGGGATACTCTTCGGAATTCCTTCATGGGTGTTGAAAAAGTGAAGAAAGTGAGTCTTAAAACTCTAAGGGCTAAGTTTGAATCTCTTTTGATGAAAGAGAATGAATCCATTTCAGATTACTTCACAAGAGTCTTGGCGATGGTGAATCAAATTAAGAGGCTTGGAGAAAAATTAGATGATACTCGTGTTGTTGAGAAAATTCTTTGTTCCCTCAACTTCAAATTCAATCATGTGGTGGTAGCCATTGAAGAGTCCAAAGATTTGGATGCCATGTCCATCGACGAAATAAATGGATCCTTACGAGCTCATGAAAAAAGAATGAACCGAGGCAAGCAAAAACAAGTGGAGCAATGTAACACCCCTACTTTTCCTATGGCAATAAAAATTTATGAACCTAAAAGTTCAATTGAAATTTGTATTTTTAAAATCTTCTTTCATTTGACAAGTTGCATTTTTCAAAATTCGCTTAACTTTTCTTACCTTTCGAATCTCGAGACGAGATTTCATTTAACGTATGTATAATGTAACACCCCTAAATTTCATAAAACTAAATCTTAGGGTTTTATTTCGTGAGTTTAGGGAGTGGGTGCTTTCGAGATTTCAGTGGGGGGGGGGGGATAACCACCCACCATATAAAGAGAACAATCCCTATTCTTCCCCATTCTTTCTTCCCCCCCTCCCTGTGTGTTCTTCTTCTCCTCATCCGGCGAGCACGGTGGTGTGGGAATCAAATCGGATAGTCTTTGAACTCTTACAAACTTTGCAGCTTCTTCTCTAGTTACGATTGACTCTGAGTTGGCTGCAATCTCTCTGCTAGCTGCTCTTTGGGGAAGACTCTGCTGTTGATTTTTGAAGAAGAAAAGAACTCGGTTGGAATCTCACTCTTGTTGGCTGCGTGAAAAAAGCCTTGAAAAGAGGAGAAGGAAGTAGCTGAGAGAAACTGAATCGTTGTATTTTCTCATTCAATCCCCTCTAGATTTGTTTCTTAATCCTTTATTATTGATTTGTCCTCTCGATCCAAATCTGTCCATTTAAATGGGTTGAGCCTTTGTTTTATCCTCTAATGCACGTTGTTTTTATATGATATCGATTGATTGTGAGATTTCTATTTCGCGATCCATTTGTTTTGTTTCGCAAATCAGTTGAGATCTCTATCTGCCTCAATTCTGGTAAGAATATCAAATGCATGTTTATGTGAAGAAATTTTCGCTTGTTCTTTTACACTTCATCAATGTCTAGTTTGGAGGAAATAGAGTACCGATTGGGCTCTGTGATAGATATTTATGCATTTTTTATGGTTTGCTGTTATTCGGTTGTTTGCAGCATATCTGATAGATAAATTTGCTCGTGAGTTTATTTTTCTCTATTGAATCTTTTTCGATCAATGCTATATGTCCAAGATATCCCTTGCTTATATGTAGGAACTGGTCATTGGTGAGTCTTTATAAATGTGTATTCAACCAAACTAGTTGAGTGGCTTAGGATTCAAAGTATCATTTAGCTTTCAAAATGTCATTTGAAGTTTGTGAGCATTTCGATCTGGGTTTTGCTGTAAAGTTGATTTACTACAATGGTTTTGTTTCAAATTGATGGAAAGCATGTTAGGATCTAAGATCTGATTGTTTTGTTTGCAGGGGTGAAAGTTAAGATAAAAAGGTGTTTTTGTTTTATCTTTTGATTGATTACGACCTTGTGTGTTATTGAATCTGTAGATAAAAAAAAATAAAAAAATTCAGTGATTATAATTCCTGTTTTTGTTGAAAAGTTGTCACTTTTGAGTGATTCTAGCTAAGAGAGAAAAACAAAATAAGAGAAAACACATGTGAGCATGGGCTCTCAGCCTAGGAGGCTGCCTTGTATAAGGCTAGGCGATCAGGGCGATGATTAGTCAAGTATCTTTGAAGAAGCTTTGGAGGTGTTGTGCTAGGAAAAGTGCAACACCACCAAGATTGTATGTTCTATGTGTTTTCCACTTACATTTTGGATTTGATCAAAATGCTTTTATGAAAATCTCAATCTAATTGAATGTGCTTCTAAAAAATTTCAAGTTAATTGAATATGCTTGAGGATGCTAGATGTGTTATAAACAGTTTTATTTGGTGAATAAGATACCCATTATACATGCACCGATTCTCAACAATGACAAGATACAAGTTAGTTTTGTGTTTTAAACCCGCCTGCTACCCTGCTTCTAGTTGTTATCTTTCGAAAAAGTAGTGTTTATCCTAGAAGTGCAGTATTAGGTCATGATGGTATGTTAATAATCCTCATTCTGCCTTTTTCTGGTTGTGCCCTTGTCCCTTCAAATTAAGTGGCAACCATGTGTTTTACTTATCCTTGTGGAAGAAAGATGTGAAGGGGGAAGTGGGTCATTCCCCCGAATTCATGTTTTGTGTATTTCTTGCAACTTCTATTCAAAATAAAATACATGAATCATGGTTAAGAGTGAATAGAAGGTTGTTTTGGTTTGAAGATGGATTACCCTTTTTCCATGTCTATTACCAATATTTTGAAGGGGTAAGAAATTGCTAGACGGGGTTTCGGCTTTAGTTAGTTATTTCTACATCTTAGTTGATGAGGTACACTTGTACATTCCATGAGAGTTAAATGAATATACGCGAAAATAGTAAACAATAATAGGTGAAAGAAACGATGGGTCAGAAAGGATTCATGTTAGTTTATATAGTTTTCCCCATTTGTGAAGTCTGAAAGTAGTACGGTGAAGTGTCTTTCTTGCTACTGAAAGTGGTGGTGTTGAGTTTTGAGTCAGATAAGATTATGGGTAGCCTTGGCCTTATGTACTCATGGAGTCTAGTTTTCCTCACTACTTACATTTAATCATGTATAGGGTGATTGAGGTTCAGTAGAGGAGTTAAGGGATCCTTGTGCTGGTTTACGTAAGAAATGTGTGAACTTTACACCTTTGAATTATGAGGCTTGTATGGAAATGATGGGTTTCATTTCAGATAATCCATTATGAGATTTTAGGCATGTTTGAGAATGAGGTTGCCTTATTTTTGGTGTTTTGTGTCGCAAACGCGCGATCTTCACTATTTTGATCTGTTTGATTTGTGAGTTTTTCCTAGCTTGTTGGGTTCATGTTTTGGGTATTTGATTGTAATAGAAATTTATTTCTTGTATTAAATGGGTTTTGATCCCCGCTCTATTACAAAAAAGTTTATATATGAAAAATGTAGGTTGCCCCAAAACCATGTGATGATATTCTGATGAGATCGTTTATGATTTGGCAATGTGTCAAATGCTATGCTTCCCCAAAAGAATGGGTGGATTTACTTATGAATGATAAAATGTCATTGTGAAGGAAATTCGAATTACCAAAAATAAATGATATTTATAAACTTTGACTCCTGAAAATTTAAACACCTGGAATTGTATCACTTAGAACTATCACACCTCATTTTGTTTATTATTTTTCCCCTCTTACTAGAGAAACTAAATAACCTGCGGGTCGTCTTGCGGAGGCGGGACACCTATTTCTTATAGAGAAACTAAAATAACCTTCGGGTTAGTCTTGCGGAAATGTGGTGAATTTTTATGCCTAAGATAGGCTTTGATATTTATCCGTAAAAAATGTGACGTGACTTTATGCGCATTGATAGCCCAAGAGTGGCTTTTGTTACTCATATAGTTAGGAGTATCTGGTGATGCATGCCTGTATGTGATGTGTGCCCACTTGGGCATGGATGACGGAGAAGTCCTTCTTTTTATGAGAGATGCATACATGCATGTATGTTCAGCACGGAGGTGGTGCGAATGTGGTATCGTCTAAGTGATCAATTCGTTAAAAATGAATCAAATGCAAATAAAAATGAATAAGATGCTTAAGTCAAATATTGTACGAAGACAACTGTTTAATTAATAAATTACGTTTATATTGTTTCTAACCCTTTTCATGCAGGATGGCAAGTCCACTAATATATCTACAGGTTAGACTTCCCATAGTCAACTTCTACAGTGTAAGTACAAGTAAATGCATATTTACTTAATTGGGATGATGACATGATTGTCTCGTTGAGGAACTAAATATGATTGCCTCGTTGAGGAACTAAATTCTTTGAACTGTGTTTTCTTGCATGACACCTTTGCCTCATGAAGGAACTACATGTTGGTGTGATTGTTTATTGTTTGTGCTTAGTTTGATGTTATCACGTTCACATGCGAATTTATTGATTTTGGGATGAAGATTACTCACACCAGCTTTATTGCTGACCTAAGTGAGCTTTTGCTTCTTGGGTACATTCCTTTGGGAATGTAGCCGATGAGCCTTTCAGGTTTAGAGACTTTTGAGCAGCGTTACTGGAGTTTCGCTAGTGGGGCTAGCAACGTCAGAGTTTTTCCTGGTTAGAGTTTTTATTTGTTTCAGTAATTAAATCATGTTTAAGTTGTTGTTGCTACTAAATGCTTCTATTGTTATTGAATTTCACGCCCCGAGTTTTGGGGAAACCGATAATCCTACGTGGATTTTAGGATTTTCGTTTTCTTCGAAAATCGAGGTGTGACAAGCAAGTACTGCAAGCAAAGTTTTCATTGAAAGCCAAAGGAGAAACTTATAAAATGGTGGAAGAGTCCAAGGACGTGGAAGAGGTCGAGGCCGTGGACGACGACGTGGTCATGGAAAAGGACGAGATGATCACAACTCTTCTCACGAGGGAAGATATCAAAATTATTCAAGAGGTCGTAGAAGAGAAAGAGGAAAAGGAAATTATGAAAGATATAATGAGGTAAAGAATGACACAAGTTAAATTGAATGTTATTCTTGTGGAAGATATGGACACTATTCTTGGGAATGTCAAACAATGAACGTAGAAGTGAAGACAAAACTCATCATGCACAAGGAAGATGTGGAGGAGCCCGCATTATTCCTTGCGCATAAGGAAGAAGCCCATGGTGATAAAAGTTTGTGGTACCTAGACAATGGAGCTAGCAACCACATGACGGGTGATAGAAGCAAATTTGTGAAACTTGATACCAAAGTGACAGACAATGTGTGCTTTGGTGATGAGTCAAAGGTGGAGATTAAAGGCAAATGCACAATTTTGTTTAAGACAAAGAATGGGAGCCATAAAATTCTACCTAATGTTAATTACATTCCTAAAATGGAAAATAATATTTTTGAGTATTGGGCAACTTCTGGAGAGTGGTTGCAAAATAAACATGGAAGATCGTTTTTTTGGCTTAGAGATAAAGAATGAAAACTTATTGCTAAGGTTTCTATGACAAGAAACTGCAAGTTCGTATTGGATATAAATACCATAGGAGCCATGTGTTTGAATATATGTGTTAAAGATTCATCATGGATTTTGCACATGAGATATGAGCATCTAAATTTTGGAGGGCTTAAAGACTTGAGAGCAAAGAAGATGGTAAAATGTATTCCAACAATTAATCACCCTGATCAATTATGTGAAGCTTGTTTACTTGGCAAACATTAAAACAAGAGTTTTCCCAAGCAATCCAACTCAAGAACCACCGAGCCACTTCAACTTATTCATGCAAATGTTTGTGGTCCAATAAAGCCTTCAACTCTTGGTAAAAGTTCTTATTTATTGCATTTTATTGATGATTATTCAAGAAAAACATGAGTTTATTTCTTGAAGCAAAAGGGTGAGCTTTTGAGGCATTAAAAAGGTTCAAAGCTCTTGTTGAAAAAGAAAGTGGCTACGAAATTAAATCTCTAAGAACTGATAGAGGTGGAGAGTTCACTTCCAATGAATTCAAGGCCTTTTGTGAGACGCATTGAATTCATCGTCCCATGACCGTTCCTAGATCGCTACAACAAAATGGAGTTATCGAAAGGAAGAATCGAACAATCCTCAATATGGCAAAAACCATGTTGAAAAGCAAGTCGATGCCAAAAGAGTTCTGGGCCGAAGCAGTTGCATGTGCAGTTTATCTCTCTAACCGCTTACCTACCAAAAGTTTGAAGGACATGACACCCCAAGAAGCATGGAGTGGATGGAAACCAAATGTGTCACACTTGAGAGTCATTGGGTCTATTGCCTTTGTTCAAGTTCCGGAGCAAGAAAGAGGATATGAGCAAAAAGGTTGTGTTTATTGGTTACGATGAGAACTTAAAAGGATACAAGTTCTTCAATCCAAGCAACACCAAAGTCATGATTAGCAGAGATGTTGAATTTGAAAAAGATGCAACATGGGATTGGAGTACACAAGATGAAGCGACTTATGATTTTCTCCCTTACTTTGATGAAGAAGAAACTCTAATACAAGAACCCCAAGGCGAAATGATACCTCCAACAACACCAACATCATCTTCTACAACAACATCATCATCATCTCCTTCATCTAGCTCAAGTGAAGGCCCTCAGAGACATCGAAACATCATGGATCTCTGTAAAGAAACTAAAAGTCTAGAATATGAGAATTTATTTTGCCTGTTCTCTAATGATGAGATTTTGAGTTTTGAAGAAGTTGTGAAAGATGAGAAATGGATACAAGCCATGGAGGAAGAAGTTCAAGCGATTGAGAAGAACAACACTTGAGAGCTTGCATCACTTCCAAGTGGTCATCAAGCTATTGGAGTCAAATGAGCGTATAAAATAAAAAAACAACTCCAAGGGTGAAGTAGAAAGATATAAGGCGAGACTCGTTGCAAAGGGCTAGAAGCAAAAATAAGGCATTGATTATGATGAGGTCTTTGCTCATGTTGTCCGTTTGGAGACAATCCGGTTGTTACTATCGTTGCAACACAAAACCAATGGAAGATCCATCAAATAGATGTCAAGTCCGTCTTTTTGAATGGTCGCCTTGAAGAAGAAGTTTATATTGAATAACCTTCAGGTTATGTTATTGAAGGTTCTGAGGACAAGGTGTGGAGGTTAAAAAAGGCTTTATATGGATTAAAGCAAGCTCCAAAAGTCTGGATTAGCCATCTTGATAAGTATTTTCAAGATAATGGTTTCACTAGACGTGTTCACGAATATGCACTCTATGTGAAAAAGTAAAATGAAGATCTGTTATTTGTTTGTGTCTATGTGGATGATCTTATATTCATAGGAAGCAATCAAATAATGTTTGAAGACTTTAAGAAGGCTATGGCTCAAGAGTTTGAGATGAGTGATATGGGACTAATGTCCTATTATTTGAGAATTGAAGTTAAGCAAATGGAGGTCGAGACTTTTATCTCGCAAGAAGCTTATGCAAAACAAGTGCTAAAGAAGCTTAACATGTTGGATTGCAATCCTGTCAACACGCCCATGGAATGTGGAGTTAAACAATTCGAGAAAAGAGGAAGGCCTAAAAAAGGTTGATCCAAAATTATTCAGAAGCCTTGTGGGAAGCTTAAGGTATTTAACTTGTACCAGACCTGGCATTTTATTTTCCGTTTGGACTTGTGAGTCGTTTTATTAAGTTCGTCAGAGATACACATATAGGCAGTCAAGATAATTCTTCGTTATCTTAAAGGTACTATTGATTATGGAGTTTTTTATTCAGCTCAAATGAGTTCAAATTGATGGGATATTGCGATAGTGATTATGCTGGAGACATTGATGATAAAAAGAGTACTACTAGGTTTGTTTTCTTTTTGGAAATAATGCAATTTCTTGGTATTCTAAAAAGCAACCCATAGTCACTCTTTCAACATGTGAAGTTGAGTATATTGCTGTTTGTGTTTGTCATGCAATTTGGTTGAAGATATTGTTGAATAAACTTAATTTGAGCAAGTGAAGCTACCAAGATCACGATAGACAACAAATCAGCCAGTGCGTTAGCAAAGAACCCGGTGTTTCATGATCGAAGCAAGCATATTGAGATAAAATATCATTTTATTTGACAATGCATTGAAAACATGCACGTAGAGGTGGAGTATGTGAAATCACTTGATCAAGTTGCTGATATTTTCACAAAGCCTCCCATTTATAATACTTTTCAGAAGTTGAGAATGATGATTGGTGTTTGGAAATATATCAAGTTTAAGAGGGAGTGTTGAAAATTAAACTTGGCATTATTAAAGGCAGTTTTCGACCAGAATTTGAAGGGGCTACAGTTATTAGACTTATAATACATCAAATGAAAGCTCTGCCTGTCTAGTTTCCAAAGCTTCAAATGGTGCATCAATTGGATTTGTATTAGAGAGTTATGACCAATTTACTACTAATTAGTCAGTGGTAACCGAAAACTGTAAAAATGTGTCTTTTAATTTGTAAAAGTGTGATTGATGAAAAAATGTCTCTACAGTGTTATTTTGAGTAGTATATATAGTCATATACTCTAAGCTATGTTTCAATAAAATAAAAAATCCAATTGAGTTGTGAAGTCCTCTTCTATTGCTTTCTTACTTGTGTGTTTTGTTTCAATCTTGTTCCAACATCTCTCGCCCATAATAGCTAATTGGTCTTTATTAGGACCTTGTAACTCTACCGATGCAAAACTTGCAATTGAAATTTGTAGGTCGATCAAACTAAGGAATTTGGCCACTAGAATTCCACAACATTGGATTTTCGAATAACAAAAGTCACCTACCTGGTACACTAACAGCAATCTTCAAGGCCTTGGCTAGATTTTGAGTCTTTCACTGAAATTTTGATCACCACTATTTGCTTCATATTTGCTTGTAACAACCAAGAAAGGTGAGCTGGGAAAGTTTTGGTAAAGGACCAGTTGATTCAAGTATATATCCTCAATCCAATTAATGTACATGAGGTCTCCCCTCTATTTATGAGTCCTAAATCAAGATGAATGAATTTTTTTTTTCCATCTTAAAGACAAATATGCATTTGGGGGGCGATGCCATTGACTGTCTAGGGAACTCATTCAACTGAAGCCAATATCATTTTGTCTCCCTTTCACTAGTTTCTTTCTTTGTTCTTCTGAGGTATACTTGCACTACTATATACACAAGTCTACATTGGTTGAATGATTTTGTTTAGAACCCATCTCTTATTATTGATTAATTAAAGTTAAAATTCAGACCACTAAAACTTAACTGTTTAACTAGTTTCTTTACATCTCTACCACCTTCCAAGACTGGCTTTTACTTTTTGGAATGTGAAAACAGAAGAAAATTTTTTCTTCTAGACAAAGTAGCCCATTAGAGCATATCCACCATTCTCCTAAACCATTTTAGGAGTAAAAAATATCCCCAGTGGTAGGGGTGGGCATCCCATCCCGCGATCCCGTTCCCGTCCCGATCCCGTCCCGTCCCGTCCCGTCCCGATTTTTCCGGGTCTTAATGGGATTGAATTATTTCATCCCGATCCCGTCCCGTCCCGATCTACAATGGGATGGGATGGGATGAAGATTTTCAATCCCGCCAATCCCGTCCCGTCCCGAACTAATTTATTAATATTAATTACTAATATTTTTATTTAATTATTTATTTTAGAATTATTTATTTAACTCGCTCACCGTTGATTAATAGCACTGATGAGATGTTTGATGTTCGTTTGAATCTATCGTCATTACCAATGTTGATGCCCCAATAGTCCATTTTCATTTCTCTGGTGGGAAGTCTAAGCGCCTAAGAACTACTTGATCCCAGTGGACTTACGAGGAACTATCTGTTTTGCATTTGCACCGACTTCAGACTCACTGTCTATCATCAGTAATGTGCAGCAGCAGGGGACATACTTCACTTTCGACCTTAAGAACTCTCTCATGGGATTCTCCCTCAACAAGTGTTAAATGTATCCAATAGACAGCCATGTACATATTTGGCGATACCAATTTTCTTTTTTTGTAGATGCTAGAGCTTTCATGAGTCGACTAGCCATGCGAATTGTAATGAAAAACTTGGCATATACGTGATGTAAGCAAAAATGATGTTCAAAACTTTGAATATGATACAGACATCTATCATTCTAAGCAATATAAGCATGTATGCACAGACAAAGCAAACATAACTGGCATACTCTAGCGCATTGCAATATTGAAAGATTGTAGTTATTCTTTTTTGTTAAAGCAAATTGTTCATTGAAACTAACCAAGACTTCTGAAAGAAAGAACTAATACAATGTTTGTTCCCTGGAAAATTCTAACTGCGTCCAAGCAATCAATGTGGTAAACATAACTGGCAACAATCAATGTGGTTGTTGCGATCCTCCAGTGAAGGAAGGCTTTACTGTCACCGTGAATTCAACTTAAAGCTGCTTGTTATGGATAAGTTGAATCTTCCCCCTGCCTCAGAAATTGTATTCCCTCCATTGCAGTCAGTCCACAAGTACATGGGTTATCAACCGAAGGGAAATCTGCATCAATAAACATAAAACACTGCACTATACAATATGTTCTTTTGTATCCAAGTGTCTTGTCACATTGGTTTGGTGGTCATTCCTATGCTCTTCTTCTTCCCTATTTATTCTGCCTTCTTAACAGTTTGGTCCTCTAAAAGCTTTTTCTTAATGGTTCGTTTTCTTCCCTATTGGATTTGGTTGAATCTGTTGAAAGCATTTGGCATTCCTAGCTTGCCAATCTAACACAAAACCGACTTTTGATATAAAGTCGCCTTTCATTATGAGAGGAACATCATTGTTATTCTAGATTCCAAATGTATTAAAAAGGGCGTTAACACTGTTAAAAGATACGCCAACTGATAGGTGTATATAACATAAGCCAGGTTTGCATTGTTAAAGGGAAATATATGAGGATGATTTCAATAATTTTCAATTGGTTCTCACAAAAGGGCATTTAGTAGAGACGTCCAATTCCATGTGGTATTTTTGGAGGTTTACTGTAATTGTGGTATTTTTATTAATATTATTTATTTAATTATTTATTTAATTATTTAATTTTTTGGATGCCGCTGATACCGTCCCGTCTCGATCCCGTATGAACGGGATGGGATAGGGATGGGTATATCTCGTCCCATCCCGTCCCGTGCCCACCCCTACCCAGTGGTATTCCATTTCTTCTTCTAAATTCAAAGGTAGAAAAGTGGTCAGTGACATTTCTGAATCGACGCGTGTAAAAAGCTAGGACATGCGCCACTTGAAAATAAAATAAAATAAAAAATATGAAATCCGTGACCCTGGAAAGAGCACATGGTCTTTAAAGAGTCGTGCAACCCTTTAAGGAGTCTGATTTAATTTTTCCCATAACGGCTATCCTCCCCTAATTTTTTTTTTCTTTGTCCAAAACCGTCACCCCTTCTTCCTTCCACCATACCAATCAACCCCCTCTTATCTATCTCAAGTTGATGTGAATGTTTAGCTATACTCCTCCCCCTCTTTATCTATTTCACTAGTGTACCAGTTGTGCCATTGGTACGGGTACAGTCATGGGCGGATCCACTGCTTGGATAAGGGGATTAATTAGGTTTTGTAAAAAATTTATTAAAGTAGTTAAAATTTCACTATTGCCCCCCTTTGAAAATTTATATTGCCCCCCTTGAAATTTCATATTGCTTCCTCTTTATAAAAAAACATCATAAATCCCAAATCGCAAGAGAAACCGAGCCTCTTGTGTTTGCGTCTGCGCTTGCGTCTTGCGATATCTTCTTAAGTTCTTCTTCATCTCCATCTGAAACAGGTGAGTTTGTTTGATGTTCTTATTTCTCCATCTCCGACTTGTTGATTTTATGCCCTGGTCTTGCAATAAAAATTTCGATGAATTTCTGAAACCTAAATTCCTGAATTTAATATAGTTTTTCATGTCAACCGATTCAGAGATTCTCCATCTAATATTACAACTAACAAGAAAAGAAGAAACAATGACAAACCTACATGTCCGATGAATGTTGTGTCAATCAAAAAAACAATTGGATCAGCTGCTAAAGCCATTGCAGTAGGCAATACAATATGAAATATCTCCAAGCCAATCTCATCATTCTTGAAAACAATCTCACAATAAGCCTTAATGGTCTTTCTATAAAAGCAAAAAAAAAAAAAAATGTTCTACATAAAATGTTACTAAGCAATCAATCTAACACTCAAAGACAAACACACCCCATACACACCACATGTACACATTTCACACTACATACATAGTGACATACATAGCCTGTTTGCAATGTACATAAAAATTGAAATTTTTATGTTGTATATCTCCATCGTTAAACATAACCCCGAAGAAGAAGACAAACTTTGATGCCTTTACTAATTTCTTGGAAACTTCTTAAACAAATGACATTTTTTATGCTGTATACCGAGAAAATTTCTTAGAAATGTTACATATTTTTTTGCCCCCCTTTGTCTGCAATCCTGAATCCGCCCCTGAGTACAGTGGCATGTCGAATGCATGTCACCCATGTCTCTGAGGCGTACTTTTGGCACTCTCCATCATATTTGTTTTCAACCCCACCAAAGACAACTAGGTGGAAGTTGTGACAGGTAAAAGAACCGATTCATGATTTGTAAGAAAAAATATCCTTTGCTGGAATATGAATCCAATTTGCCTAAACAGAGATAAATAATTACCATCTGTGCGACGCGTTTAAACCACTGCCAAGTGATACTGATGAAATGGTTTCTCCTTTTATCGTACAATTCACCTAGCAGTTGAGTATTTTCATACTACTTATTTCATTGATTGGATAAAAAAAATATTGTCAAAGTTCGGCTATAATTACCAAAAGCGATCACAATCTGTTTGTCCATCAAACCAATACATTTAGTTCAGAGAGTAACTGCTCTAAGAACAGCAGCAAGTTCATTAAGAAATGTATGTCATAGCATGAGAACACCAAATTTGAGTTTGAACAATTTCAAGTTTTCAACAGGCTCCATATGACAATAGCTGGCCTGGGAAAGGGGCGAGGTTGCTGCCTGGGGGGAGGGGGAATGTACACTTTTGCCCCCCCCCCCCCCCCCCCCCCCTCTTTAACCACTTTTTGGAAAAGGGTGTTTAAAGAGGGGGGGGAGGCAAAAGTGTATTTTCACCCCCCGCAGCTGGGCTCAAGCCAGCAAGAATCACTCGTCGCATACATGAGGATGCAAAAAATTTCAGAGGGAAAAAAAAGAGGATTTGAAAAACTGAGGTGTTACCAATCTGATTCTCATGCCTTCTTGTTACTCCATCTCAGCTTCTATGGATCCCCATTCTTACCTTTGAATTTGAAACTCAATGAGAGACAGAGAGAGCAAGTAAAAAGAATAATGAGCAAAGTATGCTCCACCCATATTTTGATTCAAATATTCAATCCTATGCGAGAATCATATGGTTGCTACCCTTGAATGGCCTTTTTTTTTTTAATCTCAACCCACAGAAGTTGGGGTTTTCAATGAAGACCTGAGAATTGAATTATTTTGTGTTAATGATGCCTAAAATCTCTCAATAAGCAGATATATGATGCCCTCCACCATTTGTATAGTTCATTTATCTGTTTAACTCCATGCTTGAATTGACTTGGTTCCATACAATCAAACTGCAATTTCCATACACGTCGGACTGTCCTAACCTAGGTGATGTACTTCAATTCTCTGAAGGTTCTATACCTCTCATTGATCTTGAAGAACTTAACGGTTTTAAACACTACAATGTCGTTAAAGAGATTCGCATTGCAAGTCAAACTCATGATTTCTTTCAGATATTTCTATGGCACAGAAGTATCTTCCATGGTTATATTCAATAAAATGCAAGATACCCAAACCAAACCCCCCCCCCCCCCCCCCCCCCCCCCCCCATCTTCACTCTCTCTACTTTTCTCTTTTTCCTCTTTCTTTTCCCCTTCTTTTACTTTCATCTCTTCCAAGACATATCCCAGTCTCTCATTCATTTGGGAATTTCATCAAACACTTCATCTCCACTGGCTCTCCCTGCAATGGAAGCTTTCAGCTTGCTCAAGTATTGGCGCTGTAGTGCCTCCATCGCTAGTGGGGTTGCTGTTAGTGGTTTCACACTAACATGCGCTTTGAGGATGCTAATTTGGCACAATCACCACCATCAAGCCCCCAATATACTAAACCATCAAATGATCCAACGTTAACCTGATCCTCCAAATCGAATCAAATCCATCCGCAAATGATGTCTCACATTAGAGCATCTCCAATGGTGAAAGTTAAAATGGCGATGAACCACCCCCATTTTAACCAAAAGCTAAATTTAGGGGTCCTTTATTTCTTCACCACTCCAACCACATCCCTTATTTTAACATTTTAATATATTTTCAACTTTTCTATACAAATTTAATTTCAATTATACTATTATTAATTTCAACTAAATATAATTATATTAATTCATTTTAATTATATTATTAAATATAATATTAATTTCAACTTAAATATATAATATTACTATTTTCAGTTATAATATTATATCGATATTTTTTTAATTATACTATTATTAATTTAAACTTGACTAATTAAAAATTTTGGAAATTTAAAAAAATAGTATTAATAATTATTTTTTAATCATTATTTAAATATATCTTCCATTTTTTACATCATTATTTAGATAATTACTATTTATAATTTTATCATTATTTAAATTAGAATTAATAATTACTTTTGTTTAAATTAGTATTAATTTGTTTTTAATTATACTATTAATAAAATTTTAATTATTTATTTATCATTATTTAAATTTGTATTAATAATTATTTTTTAATTATACTATTATTTAAATGCTTTTGAATAATTATTTTTTAATTATACTATTATTTATATACTTTTGTTTTTATTTTTAATTTTGAAACTTAAATATTTGAATATTTTATTAATATTTGAAATATAGGGGAACTTCCCCCTAAATTTAGGGGGAAATTGAGGTAAAAGCTATTATAGGGAATGAGTTAAAGAGATGATTGGAGATGCTCTTAGGTTTCAGATCAGATTTGAAATTGAACTTCAACTGGCGATCGTAGGGAAAAGAAGGAGAAGACCCGTGTTTTTTTATTGATTTGAGAAATACCATGTTTTTTATCTATAGAGAGATGGTTTTTTAGGTAGAGAGAGAAGCAACAGAGGAGACGATGGATTCCAATAGGGAAGAGCAAGAGACGTGAAAGAGAAGACGTCGAAGAAGGAAAGGGGAGAGGAGCATTTTGGGAATTCCATATACACGGAGACACACACACCGACGCCAATTCTCGTTAAGAAAGAGGTGAAATTCTAGGGAGCGAGGGACGCCCCCACCGCCCACCCTCCTCGAAATGCGCACCCTCGTTCGTCTCAAGGAGGGTGGGCGGTGGGAGGCGTCCCTCGCTCCCTAGAAAGGTTGAAGAAAGAGATATCATTAGCCAAACATTCACATCATTTTTCAAAATATTTTCTCTCATTTCCAATTGTCTTCACCCTCACTTTCACAATTTTAGTAAATGTGTCTTCAATTTTACTTGTTTTTTTATCTCATTTTCATAACATTTATAAAGATTCACCCATTTTAAAAATTCATCCTCAATTTGAAAAAATAAAATAAAATATTTACCCATTATTCTAAATATCAACTATATTTTTAAAAATTCACAACATTTTCATCATGCAAGGTAGGGAAATTCTAATAAATATCTAAATCTCCTACCAATATTCTCCCGCATCAAATCGATGTAAATGACAACATTCATTATCCCTCTTATACCCCTTCTTTCTTTGACCTTCGACCTAATATTCTTATTCTCTAAATATCCTGATCAATATGTCTCAATACCCCCAATCCCAGTATTCTCATACACAATATCCTCAATCTCATTTTCTTCCAACCCAGTATTCTCAAAGCCAGTATTCAACAATCTTTGACTTGTCTTCTTGAAGTTTTAACATTGCTTGACCAATCTTCATATCTTTGACTTCGGTATCTTGAATTGACTTCATCATTGGTTGAGATTGACTTTACTGGCGCATGACTGGATTTTTTCTTATTGCATTGTTGCATTTGGTTGAGTTTTTATGGTTGTATTTGAATGATCAGGCGATCACTCACAACCCAGTATGCATGACTTTATAGTCCAGTCAATACATTTTTACAATAACTCTCTGCTCAACGTATATTGCTTGTACAAACTTAATCAATTTTATTTTTCTACTAATTCAAAAATAACATTTTTCATACCTGTGCCTAAACCGCCAAGATCATCATCTTCTTCCTCTTCGGTCTTCTAATATTAATTCTTTTATATGTCAGCCTCTTCTAGATTGTGGTAATATTGTTCTAACCCTGCTCTTATTTCCTTATTTCATTAATTCGTCTTGCTTATTACTTAGACATCCAGGACAATGTTTGGTTTAAGTTTTGGGGCAGGGTTTATGAGTTTCGATGAATTTAAAAAATAATAAATAAATATAAAAAAAAACTCTAAGTTCAAATGTAGTTTCATAATTAAAGCGATTAATTACCCGTAAGTATTTTACTCATTCTTGATTGAATACTTGGATGATTATGAAAACAATTTTTTTTTTTTTTTGTAGTTTTTAGTCATCTTTATGGTCATGTAGTGTTCCTTTGCAATGATAAGAATGCATCTGAAACGTTTGATGCCTTTGAATTTAAGGAATATATGTTATCAACTTACGGTTTAGTATGATCCTTAAGTTAGATCTATTTCACATGATTTTTCAACTTGACTACATTTTGCACCATAAGCCATATTAGTGTGATTTGAAGTTGACGTGTGAGATATGAGCTAGAAAACCTTAGAATAATAGTGGAGACTTAACCCTTACAAGTTTTAAGTTATTCCATTTTTTCGAGGGTTATATATAAACTCTAATTTTTCTTGAGTCCGCGTATCTCGATAATGATTTCCTTATTCTCATTTTTCTTATCAGTTGATTTGGGAATGATATATATCAAAATTGTTTTATTACACTAGAACTTCTTAGTTTATTTAGTTGAGATGTCATAACACCTGCCAAAACTTAGGAATGTAGGCATTTTCTTGGATCATTCTCTAGCCTTTTTAGCCTACCCACTCATAAGTCCTTTCGTAGCTCATTCAACCTTTGAATAACTTTGTTTGTTAACATGTTCACATTATCCAATTTTTTTGAGAATGTGTATGGTTGGATATATTTTGTATGAAATGGGCAATCAGAAAGAGCAAAATTGAACTATTTCATGAATCCTCAGTGTTGAAAGCAATTGTGTATAATAGAAGAAACATGTAATTAAAAAAAAATAGTTGATGCTTCAAAGAAAAGAACATTAAAAAAAGTTGAAAAAGAAGAAGAAAAGAAATTGATGGTATACAACATTAATTTATTCTTCGCAGCCGTATGTGGTTGTTTAATGGGTTTATACATTCTTGGTAATTTTTCGTATATCCTTCACCATTCCTTGTTAGCATTACATAAGCCCTATTAAAACCTCACAAACTCCTAGTTGATCTTAAGTGAAGGTTGGTTTAGTAAATGTGGAAATTTAATAAACAAGAACTATGGTGTTTGATTCAACATTCTCAAAAGTAATCGATATTCCTGTCCATGAGATCATGTTCATTCCATTCTTGAAAATTTTGTTTTTCACGTTATTATATTATATGTGAGATGGTTGTGATTCCATTATGTACTATTTCTTCACATATAGATTGAGTGAAAATAACAAATCTTTGAGTGTTTTATTTGCGAGTGACATGAAAGGTTTGTAGTTGAAAGGTACTTTTAAAGGTAATTTAGTCATGTCTCTGCTTTGAAAGAGTGGGTTATGCTGATAGGGCTATGCACACACACACTTCGAGATGAGAATGATCGTGAATTTTTTCTAACTTTTCGAGAATATTAAATTGTTCATGAGATTTATTGATACACTAAAATTACACTATTGATTTCTTGTATGTCTTGAAATTATGGGCAATCAAATGATCATTTTGAGACATAAATGAACACATATTTGACCATTTTTTATTTTTTTTTTACAAATAGGTTTTCTTATGTTGAGTCAGTAATATTTGTGAGTAACATTTTTAAAAACCCTCATGAGACTATAACTCGCCTACTAGAGGTAATTTAGGGGTTCAAAGCCTTGTTACAAGTTTTTTTTAAAGGGTAAGTGTAATCGACAATGCTTGCAAAAGCGAGTTACAATTTTACTTTCAGTTTTTTTTCTTCTTCTTTGTTTTGCATGAAGACTTGCAAAATATAGGTTTGGGGGTTATTGATATTCAAATAATTATTACATGAAATACCTTCTAACTTATGCTTGTTAGAGAAACTCCAATGGATTCCTATTTTAGGGGTCTTGTGTGAGAAATTACATGCTCCAATGGATTCCCTAAACCATTCCCCAGTTTAACTTCACATTTAACTTTCCTCTAAATTTATGGGCAACCAACCATCCCCTAAAATTTGAAATATCAATAAAATATTCCAAATCTTTAATTTCTAAATTAAAAATCAAAAATCAAAACAAAATAAATAGTAGATGAAAAAGTGGAAGATATATTTAAATAATGATGAAAAAAATTAAAATAGGGGGATGTGATTGGAGTGATAAAGAAATAGGAAGACCCCTAAATTTAGCTTTTGGTTAAAATGGGGGATGAACTTTTACCATTGGAGATGCTCTTAGTGATTAGAGTAATTTATTTTTAGTTTAATTATTTTATTTTCATGATTTTGTAGGATTCGACGTTTAAATGATAAAATTGTATAAATGCAACAATTCAGGAAAACAACTGTTTCAATGGAATAAAAATTGTATTAGTCCACGATCAAAGTAAGGAAACAGTAACAAAGTCATGAAAATGTTAAGTGCCCAAAGTCTAATGTGGAAACCCATCCATCATGCAAACCCAAATTCAAACAAAAAGAGGCCCAAGTAATCCCATCCCTACAAGTACAAACTTGTTCTTTTCCACAAACCTAAGAGTTCTTTTCCGCTTCTCTCTCACGACCTACACTCCTATCTCACCAATTCAATTCCTCTCTTTCCTCATTTAGCTCTTCCTCCCTAACTCATCATCATCCCACCTCCCTTTCATGATTCGGACCCTCTCTCTGTAGCTTCAATCAAAGCCTCTATCATCTAAGAACAGTGACGGAGTCAGGATTTTTGTTGAAGGGGGCGAAGTGATGAGTATAGTTAATTAATGATAATATAATAATTAATTACCTTAACAAAAAAATTTAATTCGAACAATACATAAATAACTATTCAAAACACCAATTGCTAAACAAAACTCAGTCTAACCTATAAGGAAGACAGTGAGTCCAACAAGCTACTTTGTAGAAGCACAAAAGATAAATATATGGAAGAAAATTAAATTAGTATATAAAGTTAAGCAACAATTCTAGGGAGCCATATTTGGTGGCCACTTTTGGGTTTTTTTTTTAATATTTTTACTCATTTTATGAATGGTGTTTGTGGTTGTGTTTTAAAGAGATTGATAAAAAGTGTAAAAAAAAAAAAAAAAATCAAAACTGACCCAAAAATGGCCACCAAACATGGTTCCCTAGACCTACTCAAAGTTAAGTAGCAAAAAATAATTTCAAATGTAAAATTAGATGTGGACAAAAAAAAAAGGATTATTTGCGATTTTTCACCTATCATAAATAGATATTAGAGGTTACCCCATCATTAATCACTATTGCAATCTCTCCCAGGACTAGCAGTCAACGTGCATTGATTTTCAAAAGGCTCGTGCCTTTCAAACAATAACCCACAGAAGAACCCCGAGATACAAATATGTATCTTGAGGAAAAATTAATGGATCAAAATTTTCATGTATCTCCAGAAAAATCCTATGAATAAAATACAAAACTAGACCTCGAAAAAAATACATTTTTCAAAACATTCTTCTTTCTCAAAGCAGGAAAGAAAGGTTGGAGTTGTTCATGGTGATGGTGGGAAAAATAACTAAATCAAGCAAAAAGGAAGGGAGAGGAAGATAGTAGGAGGCGTGGCGGTTGCTGGTGTCGCAGTAATCAGAGTGAGGGAGCAGAAGAGGGGAAACGAGTAGAGCGAAGAGGGAGAACAAATAGAGGAAGAGGTGGGGTGGGACGGACTAGTCGGCATTGCATAGACGACCATAACATTAATTTTTTTTTTTAAAAGTCAGTGGGGGGCAGCACTTGCCCCCTAGTGGCTCTGTCCCTGTCTAAGAATTTGCTCTTCCATGCAATTGGTACACAATTAAATCAGAGCTAAAAAACCTCCTTCTATTTTCCATCTTCACAACCAATTTGATTCCCATGAATTCAAAAAATCGTGTTTCAACCCCTTTGTTATCCAATAACTACTACTTTCCCAAAATCAGATTTTCTTCATTTCTAAATCAAAGAAACCATCTACTTCGAAAACTCATTCTTTCAATTCCCAAACACAACAATTCTTTGGGTTTCCTAATTTGGGGGTTTACTACTCGAAAAAGGAAACGGGCTCTCAATTTCAAATTCACAAAAATAAAAATTATAATTTGCAAGGGCTGATTTTGAGAGGGTAGTGCGTATAAAAAAATTAGATTTTGGGAGGGTGATAGACATGTTATGAAGGGGATTGATGGCTCAGTTTGGAGGAATCCTCTCTTGGCTGCACATAATTGAATACTGGATTTGGATATGAGGATGAACCAAGCTCTCGCAGCGATCACCATCGGCCATCGGCTTCTAGACCCTTAGGTAGGTAAGGCATAGATGATTCTCCAAGCTTAGCAGGATTTTCTTTTTGTATTTTATTGTTTTTCGATGCATTGTATGGTTTAACATTGGTTTGACATTGGATTTATTTGTGAACAAACACATATTACTTTCACAATGTATGCCATGCATACATGGTAACGGTTTTGGATTGGTTCGATTTCTTTCCCACTTCTTACTTTTCCACTCTCTCCCCCATTTGATTGGGTTGACTGGTTTGATTGGTTCACGACCGACTCCACTCACTCCCCCATTCGATTGCTTCACTCTCTCCAGGTTCGTTTGCGAAGTTTGTTTTAGAACAGTTTATATGATCTCTCCAACAAGTGATTTCAAACCTTTGGAACCCTAAAATGAACTCAAATCAAACCCAAAATTGAATGGGATGCAAGGGTAAGTATTCCCTTTGCATTTTTCTATCCAAAATCGAATTCAAAAATGCAAAATCGATTTTATTAGTAGATTTGATAATCAACTTGAATGTATGAACATGTAGTATAGAACATGTATAAAAACTTTTCTATCCAAAATCGTTTTTATTAGTAGATTAGTAGATTTTGTTAAAAATCGTGGTAAACCTCGCATTGGCTAAAGTTTTTGTAAAAAATTAGTAGATTTTATTGTATAAATAAATTGAATTGAAATATTTGTTTTAATGTAATTTACTTTTTCTCTTTTATTTGAAGATTTATTATGTCTTCTATTGGCGTTGGTGATGGTGGTGGAGGTGATAGAGGTCAAAGACGACCCATAACGATGTTTCACCGAAAGGTGAGAGCAGAAAAAGGCAAAAAACTGGCGAAATAACGAAAAAATAGGGAGAAATAAGTGAAGAAGAAGATGAGAGATGATGAAATTGGGACTCAAATAAATGCTGCAGAAGCAGCTAGACTAGTAAATGTATCACAAAGTCAAGCCCAATCAGAAGGGCAAACAAGTGGGATTGGATATGAAGATGAAGAGTTAAAGGAGGGTGACAATGTGCTTGTGGATGATGAGGAAACTGTCGTAGAGGAGGGTCAAGATGAAGGAGATGGGAGAAGTTCTTATCCCTGTGGTCCCAAAGATTGTTCCACATTAGATGATTACCATGGACATATTTCTCATGCCATTTGGGATGGTGAGCAGATAAGTAAATATGTTTAGTTGGTTAAATTATATAAACGTGTTATATATATATATTTAAACATTGAATTACTTAATATATATGTTTCTTGTATTTATGAACCAGACATATTGCGATGTCGACATCAATATATGAACTTATTAGATTGGAAGTTGAAACATGAGCCAAAAGAAGTAAAGAGAATGATCTATAATAGTGGTCTGTATCCCTTGATTCATTATTGTAAGGATCGTTTTGATCAGGTGACCATTTGTGTTTTCGTGGAGCGTTGGCAACCTGAGACCAATACATTTTACCTACCTTTTTGAGAGATGACCATCATCCTGGACGACGTCTACCGTATAACTCATTTACCAATTGTTGGTAAGTTAGTAAGAATGTCGATGAAGATGAAGACAGATGGATATGTTACATTATTGGTGAAAGGTTTGGACATTGAAAATAAAGAAGCAAATGACCATATCAAGAAGAATGAAAGATTTGTGGAAATGAAGTTTATTCAGGACAATTGTTGTAAAAAAAATTACGAAAATTGATTCTCTTCAAAAGAAACAAGTGTGTAGGGGTTAATTGTTATTTCTTATGGGAATGACAATATTTGTTGATAAAACTGGAACAAAGGTTCATATTGAATATTTGAATATGCTTATGAAGGTGGATGATGTTCAAAAGTATGCATGGGGCGCATGAGCTTTTTTTTTTTTTTTTGGAAGGGGAGTTGGGTTTTTAAGGATCCCATAACCTATCAGGAGTTTTGGCATTCTTGTTTCGTCAATTTGGTTGTGCTAGCAGAGAAGGTACAAAGCAAATTTAAGGATATTTGTCTCTTTTAGAGGTATGTTTAAAATTTTATATTTTGTTAATTACTCTCATAATAAATATTTTTTTTAATATTTTTTTATGTTGTTTTCGTTTATAGGCATAGATATATGATCACTTCAGACTTTGGGGTAATGCAAGTCTGAAGTGGAATGATAGTCTCCCCACCATGGCTAAGTGGGAAACCCCATAAATTGTAGGGATTTTGAACGAACAAATCATTACTCTTAGAGAGTATCTCGATGACATGTCTCCTGAAGAGGTAAATATGCATTATTAAGTTCAATAAAATTTATTGTATGATGTGTCATATATTAATAAGTTTTAATTTTTATAATTCGCCGGTAATTTGTTATCCTTTCGTGGAGTCCAAGCGAAACACTCCCCTTCATGGCATCACATGGTTTACAGGATGTTTATTATGCCTCGACATAGAAGAATCCTATTACCCCGATAGAGTTATGAGACAAATGGAAAATGTACAAGTTATCCCAAATCTCCCTATTCAAGCCAAATTCAAGAATAGAAGTCGATCTAGCAAGAAATATTCCGTGAAGTACAGGGTATTGTCTTCGTTTGCTGAAACTTGAGAGTATCATCTCGTGTCAACTAACCACCAAGGTGCACTCGTGAAGCTTCTATTGGATTGTAGCTAGGATTACCTGGACTGATTTCACGACATTAGTCATCCTTTGTACAACTACCGAACAAGAAGATAACTCATCCCTAAGAAGACATGTTTTTTTTTTTCGAACAAGAGGGTAATTATAAACATTTTACACTTATGGAAGATCTAAAATTTATATGGTTTGACTAACATCAAATATTTTCCTGCGGAATATTGCAGTTGCTCATGCTATTAAGATGCTCAACGCCTCTATTGAAGAATGGGGGAATGTTGATAGGGTTATGTTACTCTTAAGGCAAAAGAGAGTACATGATTTTCTAGAATTAATGTCGATGCCTGTTACCTCCTCACAAGAGGAAGAAGAGCATGTCGGAAGCGCGCTGTTGACAGTGGTGAAATTGGTGGTGGAAGAAGTGAGCATAGAAGCAAATCAAGGCATAAACAAATATAGGAATGTTTGGTGGCCAAGATAAATGTGCTCATTTGTGGTGGCTTATATGTTTTCTACTGTAAACTAATGCTATTCAAATGTTTTGGTACATGAACAAATATAGGAATGTTTTGTTAACATAACATTTGAAATTTTAGTTTCCTTGGAGGATTCCTTATTTATTTGGTCACTACTCACTAGTTTACCACAAAATGAATCAATTTATCGTGTGCATATTAACAAGCTTTCAAATTGCAAATATTTTCAAGAACTTATTCATTTTATGACATTTATGTTATGAAATGTATTGTAAAATTTTGTAAAGCTTGTAAACTTCAAAACCCTAAACCCTAAAATTTTGTAAACTTAAGCAAAATTTCTGCCAAAATTTTACAATACAAAAGTACTGTCCACCTAAACCTATGCGAGATTTTGCAAAAACCTCGCTTGGATCAATGTGACAATTTGGGGAAAGCTCGCATAGATCTGGGCGAGGTTTTTGCAAAACCTTGCATAGATCCCTATCCCTGTGAATAGTACATTTGAACTGTAAAATTTGCACTGTTCGCCTGGATGAATGCGGGGGTTTGGTTTTGCCAAACTCTCGCCTGGGACAATGCCAAGTTACCTCGCATTGGTCCTTGCAAAGAGTACATTTTCTGAAGTTTATTTTAATTTTTTTGTTTGTGATTTCTGAAAAAAAAATTTGAAGTTTACATTTTTTGGTGATTTTTGAAATTTTTTTGGTGATCCATTAAAATTAAATGATAATTGAACTAGAAACTTATAATTATATTTATATTTATGAACCATACAAGTCATTATATTTATATTTATGAACCATACAAGTCATCCGTAAATACAAAAACGATGACTTTTCTAACAAAAGGATGGTTCCTATGTCACCAAAAAATTATAATTGCCATTTACATTTTTTCATCCCAATATTTACATGCAAAAAAAAAAAAAAAATATATATATATATATATATATAGTTACGACCTCGTTCAACTTTTTGACATTCTTCCTATTGAACTTCTTCACCATCAGGGCACCAATCCCGAGCTAGGCATTGAATGAACTCTTCCATGAGATTGCTTCAGGAAATATGTGAGGTGGCCAAGTTGGTACTATCGGAGACAATGGTGGTTTGGGTTGCATATGAAGCATGACATAGTGACTACTCTGTGCAAGGTGTGCCATGAAACATACTAGTATGTCATGAAATTGTAATGTCGGGTAAAGATATGGAAAACAGGTAGTGTTTTGGTTCCCATTACAAATAAAGACACACTGGTAACGGTTCACTGCGAGCTCTAACATATCGGGGTCCATAAAATAATTTTCCTTGTTTATCCATACATAGCCTTCTGGAATTAGCAAAGCATCATTGACAACCTTGACCCCTAACTCGTGTCACATTCCAACCCATAACTCTTCATTACTTTCAAGCTTCATCAGTAGGTTTTCCCGTACTTGTTTCCAACCACTTTCGATGTCGTAATGTAGGAATTTGGCTATGCATCGAAATCCATAATTTCCATCGCCTAGAATGTTCTCAAGGTTGTCAATATAATCCCGTATCCAAGACGAAACTTGGCTCATCAATCTAGTGTTACGATTTTTTAGCTTCTTCTTTTTGTTAGACAACTTCTTAGTTTTGCCTTTTAGTTCCTATTGATTCATGGCGTCTTCGTGCCTCGATGGCTCCCTTTTTGTCGACATCTCATGCTTAGACAACTCCTTTTTTTTTAGGTTTCCCCTTGCCAGCCACAAGTGTTAATGGTTCAATCATTATAGTTGAACCCAAACAACTCAACTCTAGAAGCTTCTTCTTCAACAACAACTTCTGATCAAGAGTTGAATAATTAAACCTATGCATATGGGAGTCAACCATTGGGTCTATAACCACATCCCCACATTCACGAATAAGTGTTGTACTATGTTGAAGCCAATACTTGTCTATGGGGCCTAATGGAAGTTGTTTAGTGGGAGTTAGATACCCTGTAATTTTGTGAACATAGGTAATCCATTAGTGGTTCGAAGCACACATCCACACTTGATAGGGTCATTGCCCACATTTTCACACCTCCAAATTTCTAATAAAATCAAATCAAGAGACTTGTACACCACCGACCCATGAAGTTTGCCAAATAAATTGGACATATGCTCATTCTTCACATTCGTCAGATTTTGTTGAAATGACGATTCTATCTCTACTAGTTGGATTCTGATCATAGCATGCATCTCTGTCCATACATTCAAGAATGTACCTTGTGAGTTTTTCAATGAGTTCTTCAAGTTCGAGTTTGACCTTCTACGCGAATGGTTGTTCGTTTTCCAAAATGCATAAATGTATCAGTCCATGCACTGACAAGTACTCCTTCTGCAGATACCAAACCGTCCTTACATATTCCAAACACTTCGGGTGTCATGCCCATCTTCTATCAAAGTCAACTATGGCATTGTTCCATTTATCCTCTGTACTTGATCTATACAAATCTGAAAAATAATCTATAAACACGTACCACCTGTCATTATCCTCAAAGCGTTTTTTGTAATTTTTCTCGACATTTGTGTATATATTCCATGTGCACAATAATCTCCTTACCTTGGGAAAAACTCACTCAATTGCTTTGATCAAACTCAATTCTCTATCAGTGACAAACACGCTTGACAAGTTGTCTAGCTCAAAAATTCCTAAAAGTTTTTCCAATGCCCAAGCGTACGACTCTTCCTTCTCAGAACACACAAAACAAAAGGCAAAATTGAAGGTATTTCTAGTTGACGTCACACCAACAATCTCAAATAACGACATCTTGTAGCGATTCGTTTTATATGTGTAATCCATAAGCATCACTTGTGGAAAACACTTTGCTAATTTAATTGATTCAGGATGTGCCCAAATAATGTTGGTGACTATTCCCCTCATCAACAGTATTCCACTCTATGTAATTGTGTTCCCTCAACAAGTAGAGAGTATGTTGTAAAGTCGTCCTGCCTTTTTGTTGGATTGTCTTTATCTGACAAATTACATTGTAAATATTCTTCAAATTCGAGATATTATTCGGATACATCTCTTTCAACCGAGACAAGATGTGGCGAGGGTTCACACCCGACTTCGCCATATTCTGCACATATATCATCTCATCTTCATTTAATTTACCAGCAAACAAATGACCAACAAACGTTTTTGCTCGAGGATGATTGTGGGTTCCACATGTCACTTGCAACATCCAATGGTCATTTTCTAGTGGGACCCCTCTCAACTGAAATGTGCAACCACACTTCTTTGTACTACTTGATCGAACATAATTCTTTAACCTTTTGTCGAGCTTCCTTCTCTTTTCACAACCAAAATGGTCAACTTGATCGAACATAATTCTGTAACCTTTTGTCGAGCTTCCCTCCCCTTTCACAACCAAAATGGATCATTCATTTTCGTCTGTGATTAGCATGTTCTGACTTAGTAATAATAACAACTATGTTATTATCCCTACCGATGCCTTGGACCCAAGCTATCAACTCAAACCTTGATGAGAATACCTAAATGGGCGAACATCATCAACTTCACTAAACCCATTCATTTTCATCTAATAAAATCAATCTAAGTTCCTCCAAGGGGAATGTAGTAGAATGCAAGGAAGAGATAGGGGAATACAACCGAGGAGGGAGAGATAGGGGAGAGGAGAAAGACGACAAAGAAGAAATCGAGGGGTTTTTGCGAGGAGGGAGAGATAGGGGAGAGGATGAGGACGAGGACGAGGACGAGGTAGCTACGAGGAAGAGGAGTTTGCTCGTCGAGCCATGGACTAGACGTAGCAAGGAGAGCAAGGAGGCGAGGGGTTTTTGCAATTTTGGGGTTTTTGCGATTTTGGGGATTTAGGTTTTTCAAATTATTTGAGTGGTGTGGGTAAGTAAGAAGAAAAAAAATTTAATAGTGGTGTGAGACAATACTTATGGTGGTGTGGAGTAATTGTTTCCTTAAAAATAGACACAAATACTGCAAAAAAAAAAAACCTTTAGACAAGTGAGTTAAAGAATTGTACATGACAATGCTTCCCGAGGGGTCAACGGATAGAGCGATTTCATCTTTAGGCAGTAGAATACATAAATTAAAAACCTACATGACCAAGTGGGTTGCTTGTCAAGAAAGAATTATTGCATAAAGTCATAGTGGAACGAATGAAAATGATATGGTTAGTTCAACATTTTCAATTCTCTTATACAAGATTTAATAAATTATTTATAAGTGTATTATTCATGCAGCAGCAAAAGGCGAAAGATCTGTATTTTTGCAAAATGGGTGGCCACTTCAACCATACTCATATTTGCAATATATTGATAATATCGTCGCGTGGATTCAATTTTTTTTTCCTACATGTGGCTAATCAAATATCGGAAAATGGAAGGCCACATGAAAAATGATTTTCCATGCTATCAAACAGACGTTAAACATCTCATATCATGATCAGTGGACTTGGTCATTCAAACTTCTTATCTATGCCTTTAATGGAAGACCATTGTTTTCTCAACGCAACAATCTATTTTTGTCCTACGTTTCTTCAATTGCCAACCAACTCTCTAGTCTCATCCCCATAGCATGCATATTCATTGTTGAGAACGTTCAAGATAGTTTTTGGGTTTGGACCATTTTAATTTCTTGAGATCTTTTATAATTTTACTCAAATCTGGACTCTTTAAATTTCTTGAGATCTTTTCCAAGAGACTCCAATAGAAAACCAATGATTGACGTAGTTTGCGAACTTCGTCAACTTGGCAACCTTTTATGATAAACAAAAATAGCAAATGTTCGTTAGGTCACAAGTTGTTTTCAAAATATCCATATTTAGATGACAAAATACATTTGACAAATCTAAGGCGAAGATTGAATATTTTGTATCTTGAAAATTTATCTCGAGGTAAATCAACGGGTCCAAACAAAATAATAAACGATATCTCGAGAAAAATCTCACGACTATTAAAAAAACTTATCTTCCTCAACCCATTTAGTTCTCGTTCCTCACCGTCTCTCTGTTCACCCACGACACCACCGCCCACCCCCTACTCCCTCTATCCATGTTCAGCACCAACCCCCTCCTATTTGAGACCACCATTTCTCGCCTTCTGCTATCTCTTTTTTTCATCACCACTGCCCCTCTCTCTACGACCTCCCTGTCCCTCCTTTGTTCACCACCATTGCCCGTTCGCCCTCTTCAGCACCAACCCTCTCTATTCCCATTTCACTCCTCTGTCAGCACCACCACCCCCTCTCTATCTATTATTTCTCTATTTCAGCATCGTCACATGCCCCCCTTTCTGATTTAGCTCCTCACCCCTCCTAACAACAACTCACTACTACTAACATCCACCCCATGTTTCTCTTTGCCTGATTTTTTGAACATTTTTTTATATGAACTCGTTTCCCGAGGTATTATTTTGTTTTTTATTCACAAGATTTTTCTCGAGATGTATGAAAAATTACAAAATTTACTTTCCCTATTTGTTTTTTTTATAAGGGATATGTATTTTTATATTGATATTCATATTGTGGTTTTTTGTTCAAGAGCATTTTGGTTAGTAAAATTAATGCACGTGAATGCTTTACAGTCAATATGTGTGGACCGCTAGTCTTGAGGGATGATTAAAATAATGATGTTTTGAGTGCAAACGTGTATTAACTATTTATTATTGGGGGTGGGGCTAAGGGTAAGCGCAATTAACCCTTCAAGTAATAATAATAATAATTGATCACTCATATATGCAAACATATTCCATGCAATCATGATAATTGACCCCCCTGTCTTTCTCCTCCAAGACTGGTAGTATCACGATTGACTAGTGGCGGACCTAGGATTTTAGTCAGGGGGTGAAATCACAAATAGTTATTAGTTGATAATAATAGTTATCAAGGGCGGAGAAAAAAAATTTCCTACCCGAGTTAGTAACTAATAAAGAAAATACAACTATCAAAAGTACATTGCATATACCAAACTGAATCCAGTGTAGTCAAATTTTAAGCCAAAATATGTTCACAATATCAATAATTTTTGTAAGGGCGAATGAGCATAATAAAAAAAACAATTATCCCTTAACCCCTCCCACCTCAGATGTCGAAGGTTGGGTTCGACCACGTGACCCAGTGATATCATCCACCACTGCTCAACCATTGAGCCATTACAACTTTGGCAACGTAATAACTAGAATATGTAACTAAAATCACAAAATAATTAGAATAAGTATCTAGTTGAAGCTTAAAAATCTGAAATTTGCGAATATGATAAGATCCTATTACAATTTCATATAAAAAATAGTTTATATGAGCCTCAAATTTTGTATGAGTTGGCTAATGAGATATATTTTCATTGAATTATATAGTTATTATTTTAGATATTAATTTAAAATATTTTTTTGTTGGAGTTTTTATACCACTTGTGAACAAACAATTCATTATTTTTAATATTTGCAATCACATATAAATTGCATTGAAAAAAAAAATGTAGGGGGCAGATCACAATGACATATAGTAATTGTTAATCACCATAAAGAAATTATATGCTCCAAGAGGACCCAAAATAAACTTTTATTAAACTAAACAATTTTTTAATGTTTACAACAATAACACAAAGGGGACAAACATGAAACTTAGAACTTGGACAACCCATTTACCTAATTGCTTATAAAAGCAACAATAGTAAATATCAAAATTGTGCTACTAAACTGCATCAACTAAACTAACTATTGCTGAATAATGGAAACTTGGTATGGAATCAATAGGTAAGGAAGTAATTTTGCACTTCTCTAGCCCACTTATTTCATGAAAAATGAGATAGGTAGTAGTTGTTAGAATATTTTCTGAAGGTAGATTTACTTAGTTCATATTATTATACGTTGTTAATTGTTGAACTATAGGTGAGTGATGTTTGATTATATCCGATTAATTGTAATCATTAAGAAATGAGACTAGGGTCATAACATGTTTCTAACTACATGTTTTATGTCTTGACATTTATTTCTAAATTGAGTATGGAGGTTATTTATATGCAGATGCTAATTTAAGTACCAATATAATTCTATTATTGATGATATGCCAATAATAGAATTATGGCTCTATATATACGGTTGAGGTTCCAATTTTAAACTTAATTATTTATCTCCTACTTTTTTCATTTAGTTTGAAAAACACAAGAGAAACGTTTTGGAGGTGAAAGATACTGCGTGTTGCTAGTTCGTGAGGATTGTTGCGAGGATATTATTCATTAATAGCGACTTCAGGTACGCATTGATTACAGTTTTTCTTCCTTGATTATTGACATGAGGTCATGGTTTAGGATCTATTAGATTCCTACAAGTGGTATCAAAGCATCCTTAAGGCATGTTTGGGCTACCTGGCCTATTGGAATGGATCCCATTACATTTTTGTGGCCTTCTTCACTCCTGCATTTAAGGAATTTTCAGGAGCACATCAAGAATATTTTAATTAGCAATTTAAAATTTAAATTTAAGTGAAATTTTGTGCTACATTGCCTAACTAATCTCTTTTATGAAATTTTATTTAAATTTGAATTTCAATTATTTTTTTAGTGAATTGCATTTGGTTGCGTCATGACCCATGCATATAACAATCGACCTAAAGGAATGTTGTTATTTTGGCCCGTTCATTGGCGGTATAAGGTAATTAATCTAAGTAAAATAGTTTTGGGATTCACTTGTGCATTTAATGATCGGCCCAAAGGAATGTCATTTTTTGGCCAAGTTCGATTTCATTTTATTTTTATTAATTAGCCTTAATTATTTTGAGAGAAACACTTACACATTATCATGCTTGTCCAAAGACTTGAATTATAATGGTGTGCTTGATTTCTCATAAGGGCCAATTATTAAAGATGTACATTTATATGTACTATTTTTTGCCATTCGTCAATTTTTTTTTTTTGCTCCTTAATTAGGCTAAAATTTGCATTATAATGATTACTTGTTGTTTATTCTCTTTTGTTATCGTATCAATGCATTAAAGTAGATGGGAAATACATATATTGATGTGAGTTTGTTCATTTTGTGTTATTTAGTGAATGTTTTTTCGATATCTGCCGATTTAAACAACATTCCAGTACTTAATGGATCAAATTTTGAAAATTGGAAAGAATATATAGTAATCGTTCTTGGGTGTATGGATTTGGATTACAAGCTTTGTGTTAATGAACCCACTAAGCCTACTGATTCTAGTTCAGCTGAAGTACTTCTTATGAAAAGTGAGGATGCTCTAATTGCATTAGTCTTATGATAATGAAACACTCTACTTCTGAAATTTTTCGTGGTGCCATGCCTAAGGAGGAAAACACTAAAGATTTCTTACGCCAGGTTGCAGACCAATTTGTTGCATCGAAAAAGGTGGAGTCAAGTACGCTTATTGCCAAATTTGTTACCATGTGGTATATTGACAAAGGAAACATAAGGGAGTACATAATGAAAAATGTCTAATCTTGTTTTCAAAATGAGGACACTAAAGTTGGAGTTTTTTTATGATCTTCTTGTGCACCTCATTTTACTTTTTTTTTTCTACACAGTTTGGTTCATTTAAGATCAATTATAATACTCAAAGGGATAAATTGACTCTTAATGAGCTCATTGCTCAGTGTGTGCAAGAAGAGGAACATCTGAAACGAGAAAAAATATATAAAGTGCTCATATGACGACATTTTTCAATGCAATTCAGGCATCAAGAAAAGGAAAATAAATATTTCTGTTATAACTAAAGGAACTGCATCTGATGAGAGTTCACAGACAAATGTGTAACAGAAAATGATAAGGTTGCTACATGTTTCTTTCGCAAAAAATGATCATGTGAAAAATGATTGTCTCAAATATCAGAAGTGACTCGCAAAGAAATATGATAATTTTAGTTTTGTTTGTTTTGAATTTAATCTAGCTGATGTATCATGTCATTCATTGTGGATAGATATAGGTGCAACTATTCACATCAGTGTTTCTATGCCAGATCGCATAAAGAGTCGGAAGCCAAATGATGCTGAAAAGTTCATATACATGGGAAATGACAATAAAGCTTGTATGAAAGCAATTGGAGTCCTTAGATTAAAATTAGAGTTTGGTTTTTACTTGGATTTGGATGAGGCTATTTATGTACCGTCATTTAGGCGAAATTTAATTTATGTTTCCAGTTTGGATAAATACGGTAATATTTTTTCTTTTGAAAAATGAAGTTTTAGTCTCTTACAAAATTTCAATGTTATTGATACTGGATCTCTGATTGATAATCTATATAAGTTAGATTTAGATGTTTTTCACTTACAGTCAAATGAAACTTTGTATGTTATTAATTACAAAGCGAAGATTAATTAAAGAGAACTCTTCTATGTTATTGCACAAAAGTTTAGGTCATATCTCTCGATTTAGGATTGAAAGGCTTGTGTCAACTGGAGTTTTTGGTACCATTGATTTTACAAATTTTACAATTTGTATTGAATGCATAAAGGGAAAACAAACAAACATTAGGAAGTTAAGTGCACATAGGAGTTCAAGTGTCTTAGATTTGATATATACTAATATTTTTTAACCATTCCCAACAACTTGGAATGGTAAACGATATTTTATCACTTTTACAAACGATTATTCTCGCTATAGGGTATCTATACTTAATACATGAAAAATCACAACCATTTGGGTGTGTTCAAGGCCTATAAAGCTTAGGTTGAAAATCAACATAATAAGAAGATTAAGGCCGTTAAAACTGACCGTAGTGGTGAATAATATGGTAGATATGACGACTCAGGCCAATGGTCAGGTCTATTTGCAAGGTACTTACAGGAATGTGGCATCGTTCCTCAATACATCATGTCAGAGAGATCACGCCAAAATGATATATTTGAGAGACAAAATCGGACCCTAAAAGATATGGTTAGGAGCATGATTTGTCATTCTACCTTGCCAGAGCCTTTTTGGGGAGAGGCCCTAAAAACTGCAATTTATATCTTTAATAGAGTACCCATTAAAGTAGTCAACAAAACCCCATATGAGCTATGAACTAGTAGACGTCCTAACATTCAATACTTACATATTTGGGGGTATCCAGTTGAGGCTAGGCCTTACAAGCCTCATGAAGGAAAATTGGACTTTAGAACTATTAGTTACTACTTTATTGGATATTCAGAAAGATTAAGGAGATTCAAGTTTTATTGCCCCTCTACTAATATCTTAATTTAGACGGATAATACCATGTTTATTGAGGATGTTGAGAATAGTAAGAGTACACAATCCAGAAATATTAGTTTTAAAGAAGAACGTGTTGACATTCTTATGATGGATATTCAACCTGTTAACGTGATCATACTTGTTTTTAAACAAGATGCGAATGCAAATCACGAAGACATAGCTAGATTGCATTATGCTAATCCAGAAACAACTCAACCTCCTCAATTACAAATGCCAATAAGGAGATTCAATTGGAAGAGGAGATCTGTTATTTCGGATGATCATGTAGTTTATCTCGATGAGCATGAGTTTGATATAGCAATGAAAAATGATCATATCACTTTTCTTCAAGCCAAATTGAGATTGGATGAATGTTATGTTAGATGAGTTAAAGTCTATGAAGGACAACGATGTTTAAGATCTTGTCGAGTTACCTAAGGGGGTGAAACCAATTGGATGCAAATGGATTTTTAAAACCAAATGTGATTCCACAGGTAACATAAAAAAATATAAGGCACGCCTTGTCGCTAAAGGTTTTACTCAAAAGGTAAACATTGATTATAAAAAGACATTCTCTTCAAATTTTTTTACAAAAAACTTTTTTAGAATTATTATGGCCTTTGTAGCTCATTGTGATTAATAGTTACATTAGATGAATGTTAAGATTGCAATTCTGAATGGATATGTTGCAGGGTTTTGAGATTAAAGACTCGGAACATAAAGTTTGCAAATTGAAAAAATTCATCTACGGCTTAAAGCATGAATCTCGTCAATGGTTTATAAAAAACTGATCGAGTAATTTCCTCTTTTGGTTTTGAGATCAATATGTTTATCATAAGATTAGTGAGAGCAAATTTATTATTTTCTAGTGCTATATATTAATAAAATCCTACTTGAAAATTGTGCCATAAGTTTATTACATTCAATAAAATTTCTTATTAAAGTTTTTGCTATAGCATATTTGGTGATAGACATGCAGACTAATTGCACTGATCATATAGTATTATTGGTCTATCACACCAGATATTTGATGAATTGACACTTGGTAGATTCTTTGTACTAGGTAAAGTACTCGTTGTTACGAGTGATAAGTTGAATTTGCTCTAATGTCAAAAGAATGATTTAGATATGAAAGGAATACATGAAAATTATATCTCATGCTTGGGAAGTAGAAAGTATAATGTATGATAAAATTTTGTATGTATACGATATTATGCATATCAATGAAATGTTTGGCAGATATTTAGGATTGAAGAATGCTCACTGAACAACAGTTATTGCAGTATTTAAAAAGAACACAAGTTTATGCTCACATGCTACAGATCTAATCAATTGGATTAGATATTCAGGTTAAAGTTTTAGTGAATTGCCCAGAAGAATTCTTTGTTTGATGTAAAACATGTGATCAAACATTATGGTTATAAAGAATTTTTATTTCAGGGTTTCCCCTATAGGTTACATTAAAAAACATTATGAAATAAAACCGTTGATTTTATTCAGAGAATGACAATCGTTCATTGTAAATTATATCGACTTCAAGTTTTTTGTCGTTAAAAAAATGGTTCAGAATCATTTTATGACAATTAAGAATGCATCGCATAAGGTGTTCAATGAGCATGTTGCTCCTTTACGGCGATGTTAGTTCTTGTGATGCTCCTTATCAGCGGGAGTCTATATTTCCATGTTTAATTGTCATTAGTGATCACCTTTAGTTTACTGATGATTCTGAAGTAAAGATTTATACTTTTCAATTATGGTTGCGCATATACAATTTGATTAAGTAGAATAAGGCGATTCGATTTTGAATCATAAGGACCAGTTGAAAATGGACATGATCAGAGATCACATTACATGTCATTTTCATGCTACACATCCATACTTTGATTTTTGTCGTTGATTGCATTGGTATTCTTGACCATGGATGGGTCCAACCACGATAAATGTGGTGAAGGTTGTTATGATCCTATATTGATATTTTCAATGAACCAGATTGTTTTGAGACGACACTCACAATTATCGACAATAATGTTTTGAGCTCATAAAGTTTTACAATGTATAATTTATGGATGATCTATGTAGTCCAAGTGAGATATTGTTAGAATATTCCCTTAAGGTAGATCTACATAGTTCGTATATTATCCGTTGTAGATTGTCAAACTATAGGTGAGTGGTGTTTGATTAGACTCGATTAGTTGTAATCATTAAGAAACAAGACCAACACGTTTCTAATTACATGTTTTTATGTCTTAACATGTATTACTAAATTGAGTATGAAGGTTAATTGTGTATAGATAGCAATTTAAGTCCTATATAATTCTATAATTGATGATAGGCTAATAATAGAATTAGGGCTCTATATATACGGTTGAGGTCCCCACTCTAAACCTAATTCTCTATCTCCTACTTTTCCCATCTGGTTTGAGAAACACAAGAGAGAGGGTTCCGAAGGTGGAAGATCTTTCGGCTACGTGTTGCTAGTTCGTGAGGATTGCTGCGAGGATATTCTTCATCAATGACGACTTCAGGTACAAATTGATTATAGTTTTTCTTCCTTAATTATTGACATGAGGTCTTGATTTGGTATCTGTTAGATTCCTACAGTAGTTTCTCGAGAAATGCCACACACAATGGACCATCCAGCTCAATAGTCATTCCCCTATAGTCAATATTATGAGCCAATTCTTCCCTAGATAGGTCTTTTAATCGCACGGGCGGTTAGAAGTACCCAGGTGGAAGACATACATTCGCCCTTTCCGTATCCATTTGCCAACCCCAACCCTTAAATGTTGAGTTCCTAAAAGGGTGGAGAATAACATACCCATTCAAATCTCCATTCGAAAGGGATGCTCTCCGCAAATTCCATAACCAACCCCTTTTATCTTTATAGAGAAGGCGTACAATCTAGGAGAACCTAGACAAGACAGGCTCATCCCCAAGCCACACATCATGCCAAAACCCAACCATATCATCATTACCAGGGAATTCTAATTGGCGAGGAAACTAGCGAGGAAACGGGCGAGGGAGGGGGTGGAATCCTCCATCCCCCTCGAGATGCGTACATGCACACATCTCGAGGGGGTGGAGGGTTCCACCCCCCCCCCCCCCTCGCCCGTTAGACAAACCTCATCATTACCTGATGCCACTTCCACACCTTCAAGAAAAGAGGTTTTTGAAGTTCAACATTCTAGTCCAATATGAATCAATAGGATGACTTGGAAGCCAGTCGGAAAGATCCATCCATGACTCAATCCAGTTTCAGATCCAATCATCCCTAAGAACCACACTATAGTTCTAAAACCTTTCAATCTACTAAAGTTCTATAACCTTTCAATCTATCACATCTTAACTGACCTAAACCAACCACATGTACCAACTATTTTGATAAATAAAGGGCCATGCTTTCAAAATTTCAGGGTACATCAAAAGTTCGGCAATGTATTTATTATCTTTGAAATTCTCGAAGGTTGCTCTGCAGGGTTAATGAATTTTGAACACATTTTATGAGACTGTCTGTGAAATGCCAGAATAGACAATAATCAAGAATCAGAGTCAGACCGAGTCCAGAAGAAAACATGATGAGACTTTTATAAGTATGTCACTGCATAAGCAAAATAATAGGAAGATCACATTCAATACTAGTTCTCTTTTCGGGAAAGAAAATTAAAATAGGGAGAAACAATAAAATTTACTAAATTTTTTTAAGAAAGGGCTATATTGTATGGCAGAACCACACTGAATTGTTTGAGAAAGGGTCGAAACTTATTGCAAAGAAATATGCTTGCATAAAACATAAAGCTCTGCAAAGCGACATTAAAAATTCACCACAGAATTGACTAAAATTATAAGAAAACTGTCAAAACCACCCTGTTAAAGTTAGGCACTAGCCCAACTCCAAGTACAAGCAATCCACCTCAAGTATTTTCTAAGAATTTCACCCAATTCATGGAAGACCTTGTTGTCATCTTGCTTTCAAAAGAACACAACAACAATAGCACGATGGCAGAGCTTGTGTACCCCTTTGAAAACCTCACATTGTCCACATACTGACACTGATTTTATCGAATGGGAAATAATGGAACACTGGATTTTGCACCACTGAAGGATATCATTCAGATAAGGACACCAAGTACACTCCTTCCACAAATTTTATGAGCATCACATCTCACTGAATATATGTTCATCAATGATATGTGCATATAAATCGACAGACTAGAATAAACTATTTAAATGGTCATTTATATATTAGAATCAGATCAAATTACTAAATATTACGTAGTCAACGACTTCAAAGTTTTGATTTTTACTACTCATGATATGAGGCTCAGAGTTCCCAATATTCTCGAGGTATTAAGAATATGGATATTTAAAAGCAATAAAACAGAAATTTGAACTTATTCCTATCGAACTGCAACCGCAACAGTTACTTTTTCCCAGTTAATGTATTTCTCAATCTTTTTGCAGAATTTAAATAAGATAAAAGCATGTCTTGATAAATACAGAATATGCTAACAAATGAACATTAGTAATCAAACTCAAAGAAGCAAAGGGCACATAGAATGAGAAACGCATGTTCATTATGCAGTTCTGAAGCCCAATAAAATGATTCACCACCTTCAGAAAAAGATAAAAAGAAATTGTCATCAAGGGATAGTTTAAAAAATTTATATATAAGTAGAAGTGATAATTAAAAAATTTGGGAGTGGTTTTAAAAATTAATAAATAATTATAATAAATGATAATTAAAAAAACTCAAAATTTACGAAAAAACCCAAAACTTTTCAAAAAATGCAAATTTTTAGTTGCTAGTTTTTGCATTTTTACAAAAAAAAAAAAATTTAGGAAAAAAAAACCTCCAAAACTTTTGAAAAAATCCGTAAAGCTCTTTCTTTTTGTAATTTTAAAAATATGAAAAATTCGGCAAAATTTCGTATAATTTCACTAAATTACAATCCTTTGTTGGTTTACACATCTTCAGTAATCATTATATTTCAAAAAACTGACGAGTAATGTCTGACTCACATGTTTGATAAAATGTCTGATTCAACCATTGCTTCTACTTCCATCAGACATAAATAAAACAGAAATTCTAAATGTCGAGGAAGTGGGCGAGGAAACGAGCGAGGGGAGGGAGGTGGCGGGGTGGGAGGGTAAAGTCAGACATTTATCTCTAGTTCCCTCTTAGTAAAATTGATAGACTCAACCCACCACTTCTTAAATCTATCTTGTCATGGATCTACCTTTATAAGAACTGTTATGTTCGAGTCTTGCCTCAAAGGTTGGAGGGTAAAGTCATACAATTAACAACCAAAAAAAAAAAAAAAGACAATACTTCATCAGTAACAAATGCAAACAGAATATGCACGTCCTCATTCAACTAATTGTTATTCAAAGCTATGCAAACTTGACAATAAGTAAAGATGCATATCCTATCAGAGACGGATACATTTCCACGTGCTTGAGGAAGACACCATGCAAAGTTGTTAGAAGTATTGACACCTGCGACAGATAATGATCAGGCAAAAGCCTATACAACAAAATCTCCCCAACTTGAATCCTATTGCGAGCAATCCAACGTAAAAAATATGGGATCCATTGGGGTCAAAAACCAAGGTGAAGTTTGGCAGTGTTGGTCCCATTCTCAACTTGCAAGTTTGAAACATCCCAACCATGTTAGAAGGCTCAGGATACCGTTCGACCATAGCAGACGGATGCAATGTAAAGATTCTTGGCCCACTTCTCCTGCAAGCAATCACCACATAATGTTTTGAGTTCTATGAAATACGTGAAAACACTAACTAAACCAAGGGAGAACAAGTTCACCTTGACATGAGTACTTGGAAAGGCAGATGTCCTAAGTGTTTCCTGTGTTTCGTCAGCAGGTTTTCTTCTAGGTATACTGAGAACAAAAGCAGCTTGATCCCAGGTTGCTGCAGTTGCTGTGATCCGATAACCATTATCCCACCTTCGATGTATACCTTCACTTGGATATAGGAAATCAAGTTCAACAACCTGAAAATAAGCAAAATGAGTTTTGCTATTAAAATCTTCTTTTAAGTAAATATTAAATATCCGGCCCCTAGTAAAAGAACTAAAATCAGCGAAATGCATGTCCTACTATAGTAACAGAACTGTACAAACCTGATCAGAGAATCCTGCGCCACGGGACATAACGATAGCCCACCTAGTTCCAGCTGTGGCCATGGATGTCACATAGAACCCCTCCCTCCATTTTTTGTTTATCCATTTGAATGGAAATGAATCGCTTACCTTGTAGGACTGCTGGGCATATTGTGTACCTGTAAAAAGCAAAACAATAACCATTTTTAAAAAATGCCATGAAATTACATATTACAAGATGGATGGCCAGGAATTGTATTTCAGAACAAACCCTTAGACATGACTACTAATGAGCTCCCATTATTAGCGCCTGCTATTGAACTGATATAATAATTTTTCTCCCACTGCTCCATTATCCATTCCTAAAAAAGGTGAGAAAAGATCAAACTGTTTTGTTAGCCTATGCATACACAGGTCTTGAAGATGAATAAATGCAAAGGCTAACAGAGTCTTATCAAGTGCAATACGAAAATACTTGGGAGTGCCTTGGGTTGGGTTGCTACATACAACATCCAATTTATTGTTTTTTCTCTTAGATCATTAAAAAAAATCAATGAACATTATTTTTCCATCCCCTATTAAAATCCTTACTTTAAATTATGAAGAAAGCAAGATTGGTCAACTCTCTAGAGCTGTTCTGACCACAAAACAAAAGACTTGACTCGCATATACCTATAAGCTTGGAAACTTAAAAACATCTGTCATTCTCTCTCCAACCACAAACCTTACAGTAGAAAATCCATGAAAGTTGTTTTTGTCTCGTGTCACAAACTTTCAAATTACATACATGATGCGATTTGCATCAGATAATCTTTAACATATAGAAGAAAACGTAGCAGCTCAAAATTAGCACAGCTACAGTTGCAAGTCATAAGAATAGGTGTACTAGTCAGGGCAAAGTGAGTGAAAACTAAGGCTGGCAAGAAGGGAATTATACGCCAGTTTTGAGGGCAGAAATGGCACCAATGGACAAGTGAGAAAATCCAAGAGGATGCAAACAGTGTTCTATAATACATATATCCTACATCATATCCACATTAAATTTTTTATTTAGATCAGTAAAAACATGTCTATTGAGTTGTATTAATAAAAGGGAAAAGCTTTGGGAAGGGCATGGTAACCCCCCTTCTAAGAACAGGTAACTTCTCAACAAATGAAAATGAAAGCATTGCATGAAAGATATCTAGAACCTCCAGTTAAATGGTTCGAGTGTAAGATAAGTCCTCACTTTGTGAAGAAAATAGGAAGAGAGTTCATAAACTTGTGCAGTGAAACCAGTTCCCGCATCCATAATTAGTGCCCATAGATTTGAGCATGAAGAAACACAACTAATGAAGAGTCCATCCTCATTTCCTTTCTCAATGTGTTGGGCAAGCCTCGCGTCTGCCACATTGTAGTGATATCTGAAAAACACATGAAAAAAGGAAATAAACACATTCAGTTTTCTTTACAAACTGATCTAATTGTTTTACAGAACTTTACAAACCTTTGCTTCATGGGTCTGCGAGCATTATATACACTAATCCACTGGGTTGCAGGCATCCCCATGCGGACTTTTTTCTTAGGTTGTTCATCCTCCTCATCCTCCATCATCAAGCGACCTCTCTTATGCCCAACCTGGTATATTAGCTTTAAAATATAAAACCAGAGTTTTAGAAGTGTTCTATATTGACTTTCAGATATTAAGGAAGCCAATCAAAAGATACAGGGTACAGCACAAAGGAAGTACCTTCTGAGCACCATCTGTATTAATCGGCCTGATATCAGGATTAACGTCAATTATCCCATCAAAGAGGGAAACATATTTGGCATAGTTGGGTTCCTCATCAAATTTCAAATTCACCACATACTCCACAAAATTTCTAAATGGTTGTGGACAGAGACAACACAGTGATTCCGGAGAAGTTGCCATCTTCTTCTTGCATACAAGAAACCCTTTGTTCTCCCCCTAAGAGATGAAGGGAGAAATAAGTGAGGGAAAACACACATAGCATGACACGGACATCCACGTGATATAGTTCAAGGGGCATACCTGGTAACCTTGCCAGGGCAAACGACCACGGAGAAGAAAGATGAGTGTGTATGCAAGAGATTCTAGGTCATCTCTCCTGCTTCCAGTTCTCCCAAGATGAGCATGGACACTAGCATATCGCACTGTTCCTCTGAAATCAAAACAATAGACAAACATGTATGTTGTGACAAAGACGGTTGAAGCAGCACAAGCAACTTCGAAAAAAGAAAATCACAGGAAAGTGCAAATTGTATATACCTAAAAACATCTGGTCGTTGATCGTACTCAACATGGGTGCCAGTTGAACTATCTTGCCACTTAGTAGCTGATAACAAGGATATAAATATGAATAATAATAATTTAAAAAAAAAAAACTTTAAAGTTCCAGGAAAAAACACAACATGCTTCATCATGAGGAACTTGGTGTGCAAATAGTTTCTAGTCCATAACAAAAATTATACCTAAACCAAGATCAACAAGGAATAACTTTTTTTCATCAGGAGTCCCTCGAGGACCAAGCAAGAAGTTTTCTGGTTTTACATCTCCATGCACATACCTGTCAGATTACAAAAGCATAAGAGTGATCAGATGATTAAAAAACTATGCTAAATAACTAAAACTTCTACTAAATGGATATCAGTGACAACAAAACAGTAGCATCAAAACTCGCGAGACAAGATCTAACCCTCTAGAATGCATTTTCTCCAATATAGATATTGCCTCTATGGCAATACAGGCAACCATTTCAATTGACATCCTGCAGGTAATAAAATGAAAATAGAACACAAATGAGATATCGAGTTACTTAAAGGCCTTCAACTTACAAAGAAGCAATAACAAAGTATTTTAGAGAGAGAGACTCACGTATGCGAATTGTTATTCCAAACATCCCACAAACTTGGTCCCAACATATCCATAACCTGTATGCTCCACAAGATATTGCCAACAAACATTCATAAGATGAACAAGAGAACAAAAATATAATTTCTTTTTAACATAAGACTGTTCCAAGATATTAAGCCTAAGTATAATAAAAACATTGAGAACACACCATGATATAAAAATCTCCTTGGCGACCCTTGTAGTGAACGCGTGGTACCCCGTGACTACCGCCAAGAGTACTGTGCAACGATCAAAATGATTGAATGATAGATATTTGATAAGTTATAAAGGACGGCATGACACAATATGCATGGGAACAAGTATTCACAGGAAAAGAGTAACATACTTGTAAACTTGCCACTCGTACGGGGGTCCATAATTACATCCCTTACTACTTCTATGCTCAAATTTTAAGGCGACCTACATAACACAAACCATAAGTGGCTATCAACTTGATAAAATACACGAGGCATCCATGTTGATCAAACAAAATTTTTGATACATACAAAACAAAAGACAAGCAAATAATAACAAAGCAGAGCAGCAATGAAAGAAGTGAAAAAAAAGAAAGAAAAAGCAAGGACCTCAGTAGCTCCTGCACCAGTAGTTCTATCATGTGCATTTCCAGGTAAAATCCGACGACCAACATAGACTTGTCCAAAGCCTCCTTTACCAAGTTTCCTATCAAGTTTATACAGTGGGGAACCACCAACTTGGATCTGTAGCAAAGAAGACAATACTATTAATGAATGTCAAATAAGTAGGTGAAGGCTATGGAAATTGTTTGATTTGATTCTTGCACCAAACTTAATGCCACATATTATTCAACAGTAGCAGGCAGAATGGTTGATGGACGTTAAAGAAAATCCATTGTTATTGTTATGAAAAGGCGTTACACAGGACGAGAAGCAAAAAATTCATGTTGTTGAGAGTCCACATAGTGATACTAGGCCTAAACATTAATGAGAGAAATGCAGAGGAAGCAGAGAGAAACAGAGTTGCAGAAAACACATAACATGTAATTAACTAACGTAGGCATCAAAACCGAACCGAACCCCACCCCACAATATGAAAATGAAAACCATGAACATTATTATTATTATAAGTGAAACAAACATAAGATAGATATATAGAAAACCCGAAAACTGAAAAGATGAAAGAAAAATGAAACCTTTTCGGGAAGGGGAGCCGTGCATCCTTCGTCTTCGCCGGCCACTGGAGCCTTATCAGCACTCTTTCCACCGCTATCACAGTCATCCATGGGTTTCTCACCTACCTCTACTCGAATATCACCAACCAAAGGCTTGGGTTTGGGTTCTTCCTCGGCTGCTGGCTTCTTAGCTTCTTCAGGAACAGGAACAGGAACAGGAACAGTCTCCCTCCTTCTCCTTCTCTTCCTCACGATGATATTATTCTCATCAATCGGAATCGGTTGCTGCGTTGCCCTCGTCCTCGTCCTCTTCTCAATCACCCCCTCACCTACACTTTCCCTTTCCGCCTGATTAATATTATTATTATTCCTCCTCTCAACCTTGACTGCTGCTGCTCGCCCCCTGCGCACTCCACTACGCAGTATAGGCATCCTTCACCCATCAATGTTGTTCATTTCCGACCAAACCCTATAAATCTAAACTTCACTTTCACCCACAATCAACTCCTTCGTTGCGTTCCGTTCCGTTGGATGGTTCAAGAATCAGATTCGAAAACTGATCGATCACAACAACAACAGAGATTTAGAGAGAGATCGAAATAAATAGGGTTTCGATCGAAATGTTTTAGAGAGAGAAGAGGATTTCTCGACCCACGATCTGTTATGTTAATTTTTTGTGGAGAGAATATGATGATGATACGAGAGACGCGAAAAGAGCTCTTCCAGTACATTCACCAAAGATGAACTCTCTCTCTCTCTCTCTCTCTCTCTCTCACTACAGGTATAAATCGTAGTTTCGCGAACTACGGTGGGTATCTCGAGGTTGGATTTGGGATCGAAGCGATTGCGTGCTTTGGTCATTAAGGGGATCTACTATTCGCATCCATGCTCCTCATTTTCCACTAGGGGTGGGCATCCCATCCCGCGATCTCGATCCCGTCCCGATTTTTTCGAGTCTTAATGGGATTGAATAATTTCATCCCGATCCCGTCCCGTCCCGATCTAGAATGGGATGAAGATTTTCAATCCCGCCAATCTCGTCCCGTCCCAAGCTAATTTTTCAATATTTATTATTAATATTTATTATTTATTTATTTATTTATTTTAGGATTGCAATATTTGGATGCCCATACAAATTCCCTAATGCATATAACAATTTTGCATCTCAAATTCTCAATGTCTCTCACACACATCTCTAGATTAATGATCTATTGATTGCAAATTTTTAATCACTCGATTCACTTCTCTGAGTTCTCTCATTCCTTTAGGTTTAGCCGTTTAGGGTTACTAAAGCAAACAAAGAAACAAACAACAAAAGGAAGCCGAAAAAGAGATATTCAAGAGGAGAAACCGAGAAAGAGAAACAAAAAAAAATCTTGTTCGATCCAAGAGCAGAAGATGCACACGACGAGAGATTCAAGAGGAAGAAGTGATATTCAAGAGCAGCATGAAGACGTACACGACGACGACGCACACGACACACCATGAAGACGCCTTGTTCGATCCAACTTTTAGACGTCTTCATCTTCAATCCAGCTTGTTCTCGCTCAGATCTAAGTCGACATGTCCAACTTCTCTTCGATCCAACTCCCAAGCAACCCTCCTGACCTCCTTCAGCCACATCGGACCGGATCCAACTTCTTTAGCTTTCTGTTGCACAATCCGTCGATTTTGACAGGCAATCCAACTTCTTTAGCTATTTGTTTAAAGAAAATTGTTTGACAGGGTCCTTATTTTTTTTTGGTTTTTAGCTTTCAATGAGAAAATTGTTTGATAGGGTCCTGATTTGTTTGATCACAAGCTTCGAGCAACTTACAAGAAGCTGTTTTTTCACCAAGCAAACTAAGAAATTGCAAAATATTTATCATGATAATCAAGCAAAATAGGATAATCAAGCAAAATATTTTAGCCCTGCTAATGAGAATCAATCAAAATATTTATCATGATCATCAACTCCCCTTTGGAGTTCAGAGTCCTTAAATTTAGTCCATTCACAAATTTGTTTAAAGAAATTTTCATCTTGTTAGTATGCCCTTTTGTTTTGTAGGAACCTTTGCACTGATCAAGAAGAAGAATAACTAGGATTTCAGAAACCCCAAATTTGGAATTTTGAACCCTAAACACAAATCCAAAGATGAAGAGATCATTGGTAAGTTCTAACTTTTCACTTACCTTCCATTCTTAGATAGTTATATTATGTTTTGATATTTTTTGTACGAGATATTCTTAGATAGTTCTAATTTTTCACATAAAATTGTTATTTGCTAACATTGTTTATCTTTGTTATTGAGCAGAGTCAGCAACCAAAGATTGGGGTTTCTTCTTCAATAGGAGTCTCACCATTGGAACTCGCATGCATCCCAATTGAACATGTCCAAGTGGGAGAGACAAACCTCAATGATGGCAATGTTGAAAAAATTGACGAATTACAAGATGAGGTAAGTGGCTATAGTACTACTGGTCAGAAACGTAGTTGGGTTTGGGAACACTTAAAGAGTATGAGGTAAAGAATAAAATAAAAAAGAAAGATGAGAAAACATGGAAGATGATAGAAGTAGAAGAGGTACAAAAAAGAGCTAAATGCATTTATTGCCCTTTTAAAAGTTTAGTAGGAGATTATGTTGCTGGTGGTGGGAAAACAGGGACATTTGGAATGAGTAGACACATAAACTTGTATTGCAAGTATTACCCACCAAACCAAAACAAGACACAAAAAACTATTACTGGTGATAAGGGCTAAAGTAACAACATGGTTGCTAGGGGGTTTTCATAGTGCTGTCATGGATGCTTGTGTTAAAATGATTGTAATAGATGAGCTTCCATTTAGCCATGTTGAAAATATTGGTTTTAGGGGTTTTTGTGGTGTTGCTTGCCCAATGTTTCAAGTGCCTAGTAGGAGGACTATGGTAAGAAACTTTTTGCAGATGTATGATGAAAATAAAACAAGCTTGAAAAAAGAATTGAGTGCATATAGGGTAAGCCTTACTATAGACACTTGGACTAGTCTCCAAAACATAAATTATATGGTGTTAACTGCTCATTTCATTGACTGTGATTGGAAGATGCACAAGAGGGTTTTAAACTTTTGTGTGATTCCTAATCACCAAGGGACCACCATAGGGAAGCTTATAGAGGGTTGTTTATTGGATTGGGGGATTGAGAAGGTGTTGACCATAACTGTAGACAACGCTTCAGCAAATAAGGTTGCTATAGATTGGGTTAGGGATAAGATGAATATGTGGGAGAGTTCAAAAGCTGTTTTGGGTGGGAAGTATTTGCATGTGAGATGTTATGCTCACATAACAAATTTAATTGTTGTTAGTGGCTTGAAAAAACTATCTAAGTCCATTTTAGCCATTAGGAATGTTGTGAGGTTTGTGAGGTCTTCTTCGAATCGATTGGACTATTTTAAGTCTTGTGCTGAGTTTGAGAAAATTTCCAACAAAGGCCTTGTATGCTTGGATGTCCCCACAAGGTGGAATTCAACATTTTTAATGTTGGAGGCATCCTTGAAATTTCAAAAGGTTTTTCAAAGAATGGAGGAGGATGATGACAGCCCATTTTTGGCTTTTTTCAAGGAACCAGATGAAGAGTATGATGAGGAAGGGAATATGCTTCAAACTAGTAGTAAGAAAAGAAGGGTTGGATCACCAAGTCAGGTAGATTGGGACAATGCATCCGTCTTTGTAAAGTTTTTGAAGGTTTTTTATGATGTGACTTTGAGGTTTAGTGCATCCTTGCACCCTGCTGCGCATACAACCTTTCATGATGTATTGAAGGTTGAACATGAGATTGAAAGGTTGTTTGTTGCACCTGAGATGACCACTGGTTCAGATGCTGAAAAACTGTTGATTGACATGGCAGCCAATATGAAAACAAAATATAACAAGTATTTTGGCTCTTCTAGCACCTTGAACCCATTGTTGATGATTGCATTGGTGTTGGATCCAAGGTTCAAGCTGAGGCATATAATTCATTTTCTTAGGAAGGAGAAGTTTGATGAGGAAGATGTGCAGTCAAAAATCAAATCCTTGAAAGGAATTTTGATAGCCCTTTATGATGAGTATGGACCAAGAGTGGATGGTGGTATACACATGAAAAATTCTGAATCACAAAATGAAGCTTCTTCTATGATTATTGATGAAGATAGTAGGAGTGATGATATTTTCGATGACTGGATGAGAGTGGTCGAAGAGAGTAATGATGCAGTGCTGGCACATGAAGTGGATCAATACTTGGTTGATACTTTGAAAAGGGCAACTAAAGGTAAATTTGATATTTTGTTTTTGGAAGCTCATGGGTCCCAAGTATCCTATTTTGGCAGCAATTGCAAAAGATATTCTTGCTATCCAAGTATCAACAGTGGCACCAGAGAATTGTTTTAGCACAGGGTGTAGAGTGATAGATGCATTTAGGAGTTCGTTAACTCCTGCAACAATGGAGGCATTGATTTGCATGCAAAACTGGTTGAAGGGAGATGATATTTCAATTTCAGAGCTGGAATTTCGACCAGACAATCAAGAACTTGAATTTTATGAAACTGTTGAAGTAGGTAATTTTATTTTTAAATTTGCTTCTCCAATTTTAAATATTTATTAACTCCTTTGAAACTTTTAGATTGATTAATTTGTGTGCTTTTTGTGTATGTAGAATATAGAAGTTCAGTTTCGGATCCAAAGGGAAAAGGGAAGAAGTGAGGTACATGTCAGGGGAGAGTGGCTATCAACTCATATTTGAAGACTCATTTGGTAATTTCTTTTGTGAGTTTTACGTTTGTTATTGAAATTGCATGGTCAATTTGAAACACGCAAGTAATGTTTGTCAGGTTCTTTTCCTCAGTTACTTTGTTCGGATCGTTACAAAATATATTGTCAAATGTATTGGATTCCAACCGTAATAAGATGTTTTTGGTGCAGGTCAGACAATTCAAGTAGAAGCCCCCCTCCCCTCAAGAGTGAAGAAGATTGATTCTTCCTTCAATATTTTGCAGCTGCAAATGTAGTCTCCTCCTTTTAATGTTCTTGCCCTGTCAAGAGATTAAGAATATGTTAGCAATAGATTGTTGTATTGAGTTGTAATATGTTCTAACAGACTATGGTACTGCTCAGATTATGTTCAGAATGTATTCTATAGACTTCTAGTTGATTATGTTCAGAATGTATTCTAGAAGTTGATTATGTTCAGAATGTATTCTAATTGATTATGTTCAGACTTCTAGTTGATTATGTTCAGAATATGTATTCTAGACTTCTAGTTGATTATGCTAATCTGATATATGATAGTTCTAACTGCTCAGATATATGATACTGCAGAGCAGTATATGCGATATATGATACTGCAAAGCAGTATATGCTCAGATTAGTGCTTAGGAAATATTGTAATTGTTGTAGTATGCTCTGATTAAGCAGAACACGCTGATCCCATCCCGATCCCGTATGAACGGGATGGGATAGGGATGGGTCTATCTCGTCCCATCCTGTCTCGTGCCCACCCCTATTTTCCACAACACACTCATTATAAAAAGGTTAAAACCTTTTTTTTTTCTTTTCTGTGAAGAGAGGGAGAGAAGGTTTTTCACTGAAAATCCTTGTTCACCACGTGACTAGTATTTTCACTCTCAAAACCCTTATTCTTCACCAACTGTGATTTCTCTCTCTAAAAAGGGTTCCTTCGACTACTCAGATTGTATTATCTCTTCGAAGGGCTCATTCGAGGCTTCGACTGCTTTCTCCCTCTCTTTAAAGAGCTTTTCCAACTGCTCTTTCCCCTTCTCACTCTCTCTGAAGGGTTCCTCGGGCTGCAGACCCAATCCTCTACTCAAGAAAATCTCTGTGTTTGTCAATTCTTTTGAGGGTGTAGGCTAGACGCGAAAATTTTTGCGTGTACATGTTTATGTGTTAAATGTAAGTTTTAGTGGTGTTCACGCTTTGAATGTGTTTAAGTCTAAGAAAGTTATAAGAAAGTTAGTGGTGTTCTCGCCGGATTCAGGATTGTCGGCCACAGTCTTGAGCCACCATTTCCCTATCTTACTTGTCTTCATCCTCCCTCTCCCCTCTCTACTACTTCTTTTGCTATCTCTCGCGAGAAAACGCCTCTTCCCCGTCATTCATTTTCCATCAAAGTTGTCTTCCATTGCAAGCTCATCGAACGACCCCAATGCCGGTTTCTCACCTTTTTTCTACGTCTTGTTGTTTTGTCTCTCTGTTCATCTTACTTTGTTAGGGTTATGGTGAAGTTTGTATATGGAAATGGATGAGTTCGGTAAAAATGAGGTTGATAGGCTTCAAGATGATAATGTTGTAGTTAAAAGCCAACATTGCACTCCATTTATAGGTGTCAATGAAGAAGACGAGCATTTTCAAGATGAAGAATGGCTCACTCCACTCGAGGTACATTCTCAACTTGAGATGGCTTTTATGGGGTTTTTTGTTGTTGTTGTTGTCATTATCGTAATATCATGTTTAATTTTCTTTTTGATTTATATGAAGCAACTTTGTTATTTCTAGGGTTAGTTGTTAGTATTTGAACCCTAAAATTTGTTTATTTGTAGGGTTAGTTTGATCGTTGTTGTTGTTGTTGATTGTTGTCATTTTTTTGCACAAAATGTCATTGCCGATCTAATCGATTTCGAGATACCTTGTCATAATCTAGAAAACCCGGAGGCACTTAAAGCATATTTGGAATCTACAAACCTTCTAGAGGTAAAATTTGTCCTTAATGATTTTATTTATTACCGTACTTAATATACGATTAGAATAACAAATATTTTATTTACTTAATGTAGAAGGATGATGATGATGCTGAAGCCAATGATGAACAAGCACTAGAAGAAGAAGTTGACGATGGCTACTTATTTTTTACAGAAGAGGTAAGATTAATTCTTGTAGGCATGACATTATTTAATCTTGTTTCACAAGTTCATTGATTAGTGTTCCTAACGTCAGTATGTATTTTTTTTTGGTAGGTATTCGCATCAAAGTCATCCTTAATAGCTTGGTGTCAAGGTATTGGTAGGGAGAATAACATTGTTCTCATTATCACAAAGTCGAAAACTGTTGATAGCAGACACAAAATAACACTCCACTTGGGATGTGAGAGGGAAAGAAGGATGAAAAATCAAAAGCAAAAATTGAAGGTTGGTTGATCTACAACTTCAAAGAAGTGTGGGTGCCCATTTCAGTTGAGAGAGGTGCCACAAGGTAATGATCATTGGAAGCTACAAGTAATATGTGGAACCCACAATCATCTACAATCAAAATCTTTTCTTGGTCATTCCTTTTCTGGGAGACTGAATGAAGTTGAGATGACTTATTTGCATAACATGTCTACATCTGGTGTAGCCCCTCGGTACATATTGTCTAGTTTGACAGAGATGTTTCCAAATAACGTGTCATATTTGAATACTGTTTACAATGTCATTCAGCAGCTAAAGACACTTCAACTTAAAGGCGTGACAATTTTGCAGGGCACAATGCACTTGTTGAGCAAGAATGGTTATATTGAGTGGCATACAGTAGATGATCTGAACAAAGTCACAAATATTTTCTAGTGTCATCCCGAGTCAATTCTACTGGCTAAGTGCTTCCCAACGGTGATGCTTATGGGTTACACCTACAAAACCAATCGTTAAAGGATGTCACTATTTGAGGTTGTAGGTGTGACGTCAACTGACATGACTTTCAATGTTGGTTGTTGCTTTATGTCGTCTAAAACTGAATATTCGTACACTTGGGCATTAGAAAAACTACTAGAGTGTTTGAGTCAAACAACTTGCCAAAGGTGTTTGTGACAAACATAAAGCTTGGGTTGATCAAAACCATTGAGCAAGTCTTTCCAGAAGCAAGGAGGTTGTTGCGCTGGTGACACATAAATACAAATGTGAAAAAGAATTGCAAAAAAGAATATGAGGATAATGAAGGATGGCATGAGTTTATTGAATCTTTCGACTTATTAAGTTTGAGAGAATATGGGCATCACATCCCAAGTGTTTAGACTATATGCGGACTGTTTGGTATCCGCATAAGGAGTTTTTTTTGTGAATGCATGGATTGACAATTTCATGCATTTTGACCAACGGACAACTGGTCGCATTAAAGGTGCACATTCTAATTTGAAGAAGATGTAGGATAATTTCCAAGGGACATTTTATAATGTCTGGTAGAAAATGCATGACGTGATCCAAGTCCAACTTGTAGAGATTGAAGCGTCTTTCAGAAAAATCTCAAGAAAGAGCATATTGTTCCATTATTTGAAAAACTTCATGGGTTCATGTCTCATAAGGCTATTGACTTGATGCTATCTAAAATTGGTAAATCTGATGCTGAATTTGTGGTCGCCGACCCAGTCAAGTGTCGATCTGCGTTGAGAACCACTCATGGGTTGCCGTGTGCTCATGAAATGACCCAATATTTCACTCCTAATGGTCAACTTCCACTGTCTATGTTACACAAGCACTGGATGCAACTCGGCAAAACACATCTTCGTGTAATTGCGAATGTGATTATAGATTCAGTGGTAGTCGCCGTCAAGCAAAAGTTCTTAGAATCCACTCCTGATCAAACAGTTGGTGTTGAAGAGGAAGCTGCTAGATTTGAGCTGCCTCGATTTATGTGTCATATTTGAACCAACTGAACCTGTAAAGGGCAAGGGGAAACCTAAAAAGAAGAAGTTGTCTAAGCATGAGAAGTCCACCAAAAGGGACCTCTCTGGTCATGAGTACGCGAAGACACCAAAGGAGCATATAAGTCAAGCTAGTGTTTCTAAGCCAAAACAGAAGGGGTCGCAGTGGAAAGCTATGTTTATGAAGCAAATTCCTCTGTGGACTCGGGTTATATTGAGGACATTCAGAATGTACTCCCCAATGGCAATTGTGGATTCAGATGTATATGCAACTTTTTAGGTTATGACGAGAAGATTGATTGGAGGCAAGTGAGACTTGAGCTACTATTGGAGCTGGAAGGTAACTATGACTTTTGGGTTCAAATGTGGAATGACGGAAGGGTGAAGATTGTGAAAGATGCTCTGACAATTTTCGAAGGTATTATACGCATTGGCGATGAAAAATGGTTGATTCAACCAGATATGTTAAAGTTGGTGGCCAATTATAGTTGTGTCTTTGTGTGTTATATGAATCAGAGCAGTACATGTTTTTCGTATATTCCACCGTCGTCATACTTAAACGATGTACGGATATGTTTCATGGCATACCTTCCACAGAGTAAATACTTCGTCTTGCTTCATATGACACCAATACCACCACTGCCTCAGACATTATCAACTTGACCTTCACGCATGTTCTCAAAAGCAGTCTCATGGAAGACTTCATTTGATGGCCAAGTACAAATAGGTGAGGTGATGGTTAACAAATATATTGCATCAAAAACAAAGAATAAGTCAGAAGAAGTTGTTGTACTTGACGATTGAAGCACATTTTATAACTTTTTGTACATTTGTAAATGACATTTTCTATACATATGATGATCAAATTGTAAGAGAAGTCAACTTTTTTGTAGTCTTGACTTGTTTCTTTTTTTATCATTAAGTATCAACAAGTTATATTTTACATTTCATGAAGATTTGTGTTGGTTTTGTATTTTATGGATGAATAGTTTTATGAAGGTTTTATATCATGATAATGGGTAAAAGTAACTGTATAGTAACATAAACATGAGCAAAAAAAATCATATTGCAAAATAAAAGGCTAAAGATGACTAAATTTCAAAGTTTGAAAATTATGTTGTCAAAAAAATTTCAAACACCAATCTCACGAGCCGTTGCAAATATGTTTATATTCGCAGCGACCGCTGCGATTAGAGTAAATTCAATCGCAGACTAAATTGCGATTGAGTCCTGAAAACTATTCAATATGGATTGACAGTAAATCCAGCGGCTCATGCGAAGCCTATAAAAAGAATCACAATGGTCACTGCGAGTATATCTATCCAATTTGCAGTGACCGCTGTGCTTGGACAAAAAACAAACTCTGTCCAAATTTTTATTTTTTTGTATTTGAATTTTTTTTTCATTTTTTTCAATTCCTATGGTTTGACATGCTATTGGCATATTTGATTTATTGCAAAACCCCACTTTTGAATACCCAAACTTGAGAAGGTCAAAGTGGGGTTTAGCAATAAATCAGATATGTCAATAGTGTATCAAACCCATAGGAATTGAAAAAAAAAACCCCAAAAAGTATTCAAATACAGAATATCAAAAAATTGGACAGAGTCTGTTTTTTGTCCAAATGTAGCGGTCTCTACGAATGTGATTGATATCACTGCAGTGACCGCTGCATTTGGATAGAAAACAGACTCTGTCCAATTTTAAAAATTTTTGTATTTGAATCTTTTTTGGGTCTTTTGCAATTCCTATAGGTTTGAACACTATTGACATATTTGATTTATTACTAAACCTCATTTTTTACATTCTCAAATTGGGTGTTCAAAATTGAAGTTTTACAATAAATCAAATATGTCAATAGTGTATCAATTACATAGGAATTGAAAAAAAAAACCCAAGAAAAGTTCAAATACAAAAAATCCAAAATTTGGACAGAGTCTATTTTATATCCAAACGCAGCGGTTCCTGTGAATGGGATATGCATCTTCGTAGCGGTCGTTGCGATGATTTATTTTATCTTCGCATGAGCCACTGCATTTGATGTCTTTTGCTATAAGATTTGTTTTCAGGACCCAAACGCAACGGTCACTATGATTTTGTAAATTACCTTTGCAGCAGCTCGTGCGTTTTCAGACAAAAAAAATGCATATTTTGTGTTTGAGGTGACTTTGTGTCAAAATTTTCAGGTTATTTGATAGAATTTGTTATTTTGACTTGGACTACAGTTAACATTACAACCATTACTGAGATATACATAAATAATGATGCAAATCATAATTGATTGCCTAAATATATAGTCATTACATTTTCACCAACTACAAAATACAACAAGACAAAATTATTTCCCAAAATTATACATCAATTTCTCTTGGTCTTTTTCCAAGGTTCAATTTCTCTCATATTCTTCTCTTGCCTCTTTTGTATTCTACCCTCAATGCCACCACCAACAAGAACTTTTTCACTGTCTTTAGAACCACCACCACCACCCCTTCCCCTTCATTTACCACCAACACCCCTTCCTCTACCACCACCAACACCACCACCACCCTCAGATCTTCCTCTACCATCAACACTAGCAACAACACAAGCAACACCAACACCAGCAACACCAGCACTAGTAGCACCACCCCTTATCCTACCACCACCTGCACCACCATAACTTGAAGCACCACCACTTGGAGCACCACCACCATCACCAGTTCGACTAGTTTGTTGTTTTTCCTCATTATCTCTTAAGGAGGAGAAATGCGTAGATATTTGTCTTAGATGGTCACTTACTCTTTTCTGTCTCTTGAGCAATACAACCTTATCCACATTCCCTCATTCTTCAATAGAGGCGTCCACCAACTGAAGAACCTCATCAATCAACTTGTTCTGCAAGGAAAACATTGATTTTAGTATAAAAAATCAATTATGTATTTCAATTGTGAGCAAATTTGTTAAACTATAGATCAATTATCCGATTGTGAGATATGAACAATTGATTTTTTTTAAGGGATGTGTCCTCCTAGTCTTCTATGGTTGGATGAACGGATGACTAATCTCATGAAATCACTCCAAGTACTCCTTGCTGCAATCGCATGGAAGCTTCACTAGCGCTCATTGGTTTTCAATTGTCAAGAGATGATTCTGCCAAGTTGCTGCAAATGAAGACAATATCTCGTACTTCACTGAGTAGTTGTGGCCATATTGACATTTATTCTTCATTTTTGCTTGAATTGGGGGATTCAGAATGACCTATACCCTTCCCATCTTTCTCATCACTCGATCTTGGTAATAGGGTTCTTCAACATCAAGGCATAACAAGCAGCCTTGGGAACCATGTAATGCTGTGAAGTGGAGTTCTTTGTTTGGATTTTGCATAAGGGTGCCAAATAACCCGACAATACAAATTATGAACTTATTAAATTAACTGAGATGAAACATGAACTTAAATGACTAACTTTTACCTCTTTAGGAGACATGTCATCAAGATTCTACATAAGAGTCAAAATTTCTTCACTCATGACCCCGCTAAGTTGCGGGCAATCCCACTTAGCCATGGTGGGGAGACAATCCTTCCACGAGGCTCGAGCCATACCCTAAAGCTAAAGTGATTGTATATCCAACACTACAAAAGAATTAAACATATAATATAAAAATCAATATCTAAAACACTAAAAAGATAATTAACCGGAAACTTGTACCTCCAAAAGCAGCAGATATCCAGATATTTGTTTGGTACCCGCTCTACTAGCACAACCAAGTTGACGATACAAGAACACCAAAGTACCAACTCCCCATGCGAACTTCCCGATATCAACCACCTTCATCAGCAACTTCAAATATTCAGTGTGCACCTTGGTTCCAGTTTTATCAGCGAAGATCGTCTTGCCAAGAAGAAATACAAGTAACCCCATGCAACTTGTTGTTTCTTCATAAGAGAATCACTTGTGCTCACTTTCCCACAACAACGATCCTTAATAAATTTCATTTCTATGAAACTCTGAAACTTCTGAACATGCTTTTGAGCTTCACACTTTTGAATCCCCAAACCATTCACCAAAAGTTGAACACATTCCTTTACTTTCGTTAGAGTTTTTTTTTCCACCATAACCGACTTACCGACAATAGGCAAATGAGTGATATGATAGACATCATCGATGGCGATGGACATTTCTTCAAAATGGAGGTGAAAAATGTTGGTCTCAGGTTGCCAACGCTCGATAAAATCATAAATTGTGACCCTATCAATATGATCCTTACAATGGTCAACAACGGTCGGAGACCACTCTTATAGACCATTGAAATAACTTCCTTCGGCTCATCACGCAACTTCCAACTATAAAATTATTGCACTGATGCCGATATCTCAACTCCCCTTGTTCCTACACAATAAGAAAAACTAGTCAGTGTCTAAATAATATAAAATAATAAGTACTGCATATTGAAAATAACTTCTTGAAAATATTATAAATACCTCCTGACCAGCCCAAATGGAGTGAGCAACATGGCCATCATAATCCTCTAATATGGTGCATCATTGGGACCACCATGATAAGAAACTTTGCCAGGTTCGGGATCTTCATAGGGATTGGGTTCTATAGAAATAACTGGTGACTCTCGACCCTCCGCATCACCCTGGCCCTCCGCATCCCCTTGGGCCTCCACATCCCCTTGAGCCTCCACATCTTCCCGAGCCTCTGCATCCCGACATTTGCACACCCACTTAATCACCCTCACCTTTATCCGCTTCCTCAACGGCACGAACCACACTACATTGACTTTGAGATAGCAATAGGAGTGTCATCGCTTCATCCACGACAACCAAATCACTCCCCATTGCCTCTTTTCTCCTCTTCATATCTTCTTCTTTCCTCTCCTTCTGTTGTTGGATTTTTGTTTTTTTTTCTTTTTCCAATTTATCTTTATTTTTTACGGCTATGGTCTTTCTCAAATACGCCATCATTGGTCGTCTTTCAATTGGATGATCTCCACCAACACCACCACCTACACTACTGCCAACATCACCACCAACAACACCACCAACCAACATCACCACCTACACTACTACAAATGTCACAACCAACACCACCATCAACATTACCACAACACCACTAGCAACCTCCTCTACAACATCTTTGTTTGTCTTTGCCATACTAAACATGTAAAAAAAATATGAAAAAAATAAAACAAAACAATCGAACATAAAAAGGGAAGAGAAGTTTACCTGAATTCATTTGGGTTTGGTTGAACAATCGAACACAACGAAGACAACGCACCAAATCGAACCAACTAAGCCCTAGAATCACATACAAACCTCAAACGCACACAAATGCACTGATTCACACACCAACAAACCCCAAATCGCATGAAACTTCCAACCTTAGAATCACACACCAACGATAGAGGGAGAAAGTAGAGAGTAGAGAGTAAATGGAAAATGAAGGCGAGAAGAGTGCGCGAAGTTCAAACATTGGGAGAGGGAGAGATCGTTTATTTCGATGTGGGAGAGAAAAATGGAATTTTTTTTTCTTAATGGCTTATATTGGTGGTGTCCTTCAGAAATGTGGTGGTGTCCTTCAAAAAGTAGGGGGTTGGTGGTGTCTATCAGTAGAAGTGGTGGTGTTATTTAATAGGGGCCAATTTGTTTACAGGGTAAACTAACATAAAAGTAAATACATAAATAAATAGGTAACTGCTTTGTAACACCATCATTTCCACTCACTAACACCACCGTCAAGTATCATTACCACCTATTAACTAATACCACAATTTTACCCCCTAATCATATCCCCCCATCTTCGTCAATAGCCCATCAACCTTCTTTTCCCTACTCAACCCGCGAACACCAACGCACTCCATTAACCACCTCATTTATTCCGCCAGCACTTCTTTGTCGTGATTGCTTTCCTCTACCACCCAAAGCCTTACCCATATCAGAATGTGGATCTTAGTAACTAGTGCGTAAAGCGCGAGCGAGTGTGGGAGCGAGAGTGAGAGCGTGAAAGTGCTTAACTTCAAAATTTGTTAATGTTCAAAGTGTGTATGAGAGCACCTATATATGAAATGTACTTTTACAATTTCATTCTTATACATTTTAAAATATTAAGTTGAGTTTCGCTAATTTTATTTTATTAATAAAAATAATTATTATTGAATAGAAGTTATTTAAGAGTAACAACACGCATAAGGTAAATATTTATATTTATGAATAATCGTAATAGGAATTGATGCAGTCGATTTTCTCTCCCTGTTTTGACCTTGACCTGCAAACCTGCTGACCTGCACAAGGAACGCACGTGAGCCACGAACCATCGTTGTGGTGGCCGATGGCACTCCGATGCTAAAGTTAGACAGGGATATGAGGAAGGTGTAATGATGTAAACATGAAATTTGTAGCGTACCTTAGCGTACCAACCTCATGTCCTATTTATAGTAGTTGAGTCCTAGTTCGACCAGGCCATCGATCCGTAGATCAGGGAAAAAGATATTCGTGGAGATTCTTCTCTAATTAGGAGTCGTGACGTGGAGGGAAGTTTCCCTGTTAGCCTTGTGCTCCTAGATACGCAGGAGATAGTTCTCGTTCCGAGAGTAGTCTGTAGGTAGAAGTCTCCATGTATATACTTTGGAATTTGCTTCCTAGTTGAATGCAAAGAGCTACTATAATTGCCCATCCGAAGCTGATCCTCGAGATACTTGGCTTAGCAGGGCTTACTGGTATCGAGGATAGCTGTGAAAGACGTAGGCTTAGCAGGCTGTAAGAATTTGAGTTCGTCTGGCGGACTGCATTGAGCAGGCTTGGAACTGCTTCGGCTGGATCAACATTGGGTTGACGCTAGGGCCTGTCATTCCTCAATATCATCATGACACGTGTACGACGCAGATGAGGGACCGTTTTGGTGTATCATCAACTATTCCCCCCGAGTTAGTGGGCCATCACATCGGTTTGCTAAGTCACTTCTTGAAAGATACGCCGCTCGTGATGATTGAGTTTGAATCGTTGCTTGAGGCGCTTGCTTCATTAATTGAATGTCCGTCGATTCAGTGGAGAAGAGGCGGAACCCAATCCCTATTTTGGTCTTCCTTTATAAGGAGACCGACTCTTCTATTTTCTTTACTCTTAGAAAATTTGCTTTGTTCATATTCTGATTGAAAATATTGTTCATCTTCTTCATGGCTCACCAAAACCATCTTGATGACGCGACTTTGGCCAAGGACTTTGAGTTTTTCGAAGACAAGTCGCTCTCTGAATCAGGCTTTGTTGAAATTTAGAAGAAGTTTGGAGTCCCTGAGGACCTTCCACTAGATGCTCTAAAGGATGATCAAACGCCATTGTTCCCTTTGATGGGGTTTATCTGTTTGCACCGCGAGATGCTCCAAACTAGAGTTCATTTCCCTGTTCTTGACGTGATTTGGGATTTCTTGGAATCCCTCATGCCCAGTTGGTATCCAATGGGTACATGATCGTTATTCTCATTTTGATTAGAGCGAAGGAAGCTAGTGTCCGCGTTACTCCGCAGGTGATCCAGTTGTTGACTTCTCATCGGCTGAACGATCATGCCATTTGTAAGATGACGTTGCTGGCTTGCTTTGAGAATTTTTCGGATGACTTCAAGCCTTGGTAGAAGTACAACTTCATGGCTCCTGTGGTTCAAAGTAATTCCAGTTCAAGGGTCGTCTGCTTGAACGAGAATTCAAGCCACTTCGTAAGTGTAGTTTTATCTTTCGACTCTGCTGCACTGATTGTATGCTAACCGTTGCTCGTGTTTCTTCGCAAGAAGGTTTCCCACTACTCCTCTTACCCCAGAGAAGTGAAACACTATTAAAAAATTTTGCGACTTGCAGAAAAAGAGTGTGGAGGTCATATGTACTGCCAACTTTATTCGTAGTGGGCTATGGGACAGTTGGCATGAGGCCCACACTCTTTATTGATCGTCGCAATTTAAGTCTGAATGTGGGCCCCTTTTAGAAAAAGGAAATTCGTCGACGTTAAGGCTCATGTTTTGTCTCACACGGAGGGGCTTTCTGAGACGTTTGCCTCCTTTGTAGGTTTGAAGAAGTCCTGTGTTAGGACTGGGTCATTTTCCAAACGGTCTGCTCCAGTAAGTGAGGAGCATGAGTCTGATCGACCTGCCAGAGCGAAGGCCGAAGTGTCCAACTAGGAGAGGGACCACCTACGATTAGCAAGGGTTGAAGATGCATCGAATCTTAGTAACGCACAGGCAGAAGCTCTGAGCAAGAAGGTGATGCTGGCTGTTGTGGTAGCTTCTACTGGTGTTGATTCGTCCGGGACCATTTTGCTAAAGGGTCCTAATGAGGACTTGCTTGAGGTCCCGGAGTCCAATCGTTCCACTAGTGGGATGTTCGATAGTTCCCATCTCACTCCAGGTCGCATCTCCGGGTGATGGAGGTCCGTTGGATAACTCGCTTCCTTATCTTTCTTTAGATTACACTGAGTCATCTCGCAATAAAAGGTCGGTTGTTGGTGACAAAGAAAAGGATGCGAAAGAGGGCCTGAGAGCAGTGGTGACTACGAAGGGTGGTGCTAGTGTAATTCCTCATCCGGGAGAGCTCCATCCGGGTGCACGGATAAGTCTGTTTGCCCTAGACATGGTGAAGATGAGCAATCAGGCCTGGCACCAGGAGGTTGATGTGGATTATGTTTCGAAGAAGCATAGAAGTAGGTGTCACACTTGGCTGATGGATCAAGCTCCATGACCCGAAGAGAATACGCTAGAAGGGCGTATGGATAAGGGTTTAAAGTACCTTATGCTGGGAATGTCTCACTTGAGCTAGGTGGCCATCCCTAGGACGAAAGTTGTGGTGGCTCGTGAGAGAGTGTACACCATGAAGTGTGTCTTCTTGAACATGCAGAAGTTGTATTCTGACGCACTTTTTGAAATTGAGCTATAGAGGAAGCAGGCCGAGGATAGGAGGCTAGAATAGTTAGTCGTTGTTGCTAAGACTCAGAGGGTTCATCTGGAGGCCATTGAGTCTGATTTGGCAGAGGCGGTGTCTGCAGGGGACACATTCAAGCAGAAGTTGGATCTGATCCCCCATGATCTAGAGGTTGCGTAGGAAGCTGCGATTGAGGCGCGTTTTCGCTAAGAAGGAAGCCAAAAGGGAGATTGACTGGGCTGCCCAAAGGCAACAATTAGAGGTTGGCGTGAAATTCAATGCTCGAGGAAGGTTGGAGAGCAATTTCAGCTGGAACAACATGAGCTTAGTGCTGTTAAGAGCAATCTGTGGGAGCGAGACTTTGTTGAAGCAAAAGCGTGCAAGGAAGAGCTTCTCCGGGGGGAAGGCAAGTGTGAATTCCGTTGGATTGTACACGGTAGATTAGAGCTGCTGGCGCTGATGAATGAGGAACATCCAGAATGGGACCTCGATCACTATAAGAAGTTGTCGTATGCAGATTTATCAATGGTTTTTCCATCATCGAATGAAGAGGGCGATCCGGATCACAACGCTCAGATTGCGGCGCATACGGATGCAACTCCTGCTCCTTCCTCCTTGAAGCTTAACTCTTCTGTTTCTGTACCTTCTTCTGATAAGGAATAAACTTTGTAGCTTGTACCTTTTTTGCTTCAACTGTTAATGAAAACCAATTTATCTTGAGTATGTTTTGTACCCGTATTATGTTCGGTTTCCCTATTGTGCGTTTTTCATTTTGCCTTGTCATTTTACTTTGGCATAGGCTGGTCGGGTCGATAGGAAGTCGAGTGGTCTATCTGCTGTTGAGAGTTTGACCATTTGACCTGTTCTGTTGCGAGGTCTCGGAGTCACTGTTGCTTAGTTACATTCAATAGTGGGCATTCCACGGATGGTTTAGAAGCGGGCTATGCTTCCCATCTATAGCCCATCCTTAAGGTAACACTACTAAAAAAATCCCCTTTTGCGACAACTCGTAGCGCGACGAGGGAAGTTTTGTCGCTCAAACGTATCATGGCGCGACGACATATTTAATATTGTCACGCAAGTACAAAAAATAGTTAACTACTTAACGCGACGAGCGGTTTCGTCGCGTCATAACCTCTGTCGCGACGCAAGTAAAGCCTTCGTCGCATACCTAATATGCGACAACGTGTCGTCGCTTAAAACCAAATATTTCGTCACCCTAAAATACCTAGGGCTACGTGTCGACCACTTTAAACGACCAACTTTAATATCCTATGGCGACACACTATTTCGTCGCCTAAATATAGCTTACGCGACGCACCTAAAGCCATCGTCGCCTAAATGTTGCCACTTTGAACAACACCCTAGGGCGACAAACTTTGTCATCACCTAAAGATAGCTTACCGCTTCGTCGCCTAACGTATTCACAACAAAAATACGTCCTAGGGCGACAAACTTTGTCGTCGCTTGAAGATATCTTACGCGACGCACCAAAAGCCTTCGTCGCCTAACATTTGCCACTTTTAACAACACCCTACGGCGACAAACGTGGTCATCGCCTAAAGTATTCACACCAAAAATATTGAAGATATCTTACGCGACGAATTGTAAAGCGGCGTCGCCTAAATATACCTTACGCGACGCACCAAAAGCCTTCGTCGCCTAAACTTTGCCACTTTGAACAACACTCAAGGGCGACAAACTTGGTCATCGCCTAAAGTATTCACAACAAAAATATTGAAGATATCTTACGCGACGAATTGGAAAGCGGCGTCGCCTAAATATACCTTACGCGACGCACCAAAAGCCTTCGTCACCTAAACTTTGCCACTTTGAACAACACCCTAGGGCGACAAACTCGGTCATCGCCTAAAGTATTCACAACAAAAATATTGAAGATATCTTACGCGACGAATGGGAAAGCGGCGTCGCCTAAATATAGCTTACGCGACGCACCAAAAGCCTTCGTCGCCTAAACTTTGCCACTTTTAACAACACCCTAGGTTGACAAACTCGGTCATCGCCTAAAGTATTCACAACAAAAATATTGAAGATATCTGACGCGACGAATTGGAAAGCGGCGTCGCCTAAATATACCTTACGTGACGCACCAAAAGCCTTCGTCACCTAAACTTTGCCACTTTGAACAACACCCTAGGGCGACAAACTCGGTCATCGCCTAAAGTATTCACAACAAAAATATTGAAGATAACTTACGCGACGAATGGGAAAGCGGCGTCGCCTAAATATAGCTTACGCGACGCACCAAAAGCCTTCGTCGCCTAAACTTTGCCACTTTTAACAACACCCTAGGGCGACAAACTCGGTCATCGCCTAAAGTATTCACAACAAAAATATTGAAGATATCTTACGCGACGAATGGGAAAGCGGCGTCGCCTAAATATAGCTTACGCGACGGACCAAAAGCCTTCGTCGCCTAAACTTTGCCACTTTGAACAAAACCCTAGGGCGACAAACTCGGTCATCACCTAAAGTATTCACAACAAAAATATTGAAGATATCTTACGCGACGAAGTGGAAAGCGGCGTCGCCTAAATATACCTTACGCGACGCACCAAAAGCCTTCGTCGCCTAAACTTTGCCACTTTGAACATAGCTTACGCGACGCAACAAAAGCCTTCGTCGCCTAAACGTTGCCACTTTGAACAGCGCCCTAGAGCGACAAACTTTGTCATCGCCTAAAGAAATCTTACGCGACGAAGTGGAAAGCTTCGTCGCATAAAGGCTTCCCAACAAAGCTTCGTCGCGTAAAGCGAGCAGGTTCGTCGCACAAACTCAGGTCTGCGTTTTTCACTATTTTCTCCTCTCATTTTATTATTTTTCTCTGCTAGATTGATTTCTGTCAGTATATACTCCAAGCTTCCAGCAGTTAATTAGGCTTCGTCTTCTCTTTGTGTCGCCCGCGCCGGCCACACCTCCAATCTTCTCTCTCTTTCACTTGGAAAACGGTGAGGAAATTGCTAATTTTTTTATTTTTTGAAATTTCATGAAATTAGGTTGCTATCATGTGGATTTTTGGGAGTGTATCACATTGTTTTTCGAGTGCATATTAGATATTTATTAATTAATAATATCTACATCGTCCACTTGAAGAATTGTAATTGAGATGCTACTGAAATTTTTCCACATTGAAACATAATCGCATTAGTGTCGTTAACTCTCTTTAATTCTCATGTTTTGTTTATAAACTGAAAACAGGCGTAATGGAAAGACAGTGGATACAAAATCAGGACAAATGCTGTGATGAATATTTAAATGGGATCGAGAGCTTCATTGAGTTTGCAAGGGCACATGTCACTGGTACGACAAATCATATCAAGTGTCCGTGTCAATGTTGTAACAATTGTTCATGGCAAACATTCAATATGGTTCGATATCATTTGGCGAGGTATGGGATGATTCTGAATTATACGAGGTGGATTTATCATGGGGAGCAACGAGAATTTGGTTCTACTTCATCGAATTCCCAGCCACTTGTGCCGCACATTGATGAAATGTCCATGAATGATAATGACCAAGTTATGGGTATAATAAATGACGCTTATCCATATGCATCGATGAACGAAGATGGCATTAATGATATAGTAGGAGATACCGTACCTCCCAACATGCTGCAAAGTGAAGAGTTAGAAAACTATGAAAGACTGTTGAAACAAGCCCAGCAAGCATTATACCCCGGTTGCACAGAGTTCTCCCTGCTTACTGCCATTGTGGAGTTGATGCATTGCAAAGTGAAACATCATATGTCGAATAAGTGTTTTTCTCATTTAATGGGAATTATGAAGCGGATGCTTCCGAAGGAAAACATTTTGCCTGAGGATTATCGTAACGCGCAGAAATTGTTGAATGGTCTTGGTTTGGGGTATCAAAAGATTCATGCTTGCAAATACAACTGTGCATTATTTTATAAGGAAATTGAAGGGATGGATGCATGCCCTGTGTGCAATGAGCCAAGATATAAGCCTAATTCTGGTAATAAAACGAAGAAAATTCCACAAAAGGTTTTGCGTTATCTTCCACTGAAGCCCAGATTGCAGCGACTGTACATGTCGACGCACACTGCGAGTCATATGAGATGGCACGATGAAGGAAGGGTTGATGATGATTTTTTGAGACATCCTGCTGATGGAGAGGCTTGGAAAGCATTCGATACTATGTATCCCGATTTTGCAGAAGACCCGCGCAATGTCAGATTGGGGCTTGCAACTGATGGATTTAATCCGTTCGGGAATATGAGCTCTACTCATAGCACCTGGCCCGTCGTTGTTGTTCCTTATAACTTGCCCCCTTGGATGAGTATGAAAAAAGAATTTACAATGATGACTTTATTAATTCCCGGTCATCCCGGAAAGGACATTGATGTTTATTTGCGGCCGTTGGTTGATGAGTTAAAAGACTTATGGGAAAATGGTGTACGTACATTTGATAAGTCTACCAACACAATGTTTATGTTGAGAGCAGCAGTGATGTGGACTATACATGATTTTCCCGCTTATGGAAATATTTCAGGTTGGAGTACTCAGGGCTATAAGGCATGTCCGATATGCAACGATGATGTAACGTCTGATTGGCACGCGGGAAAGGTTTGTTATATGGGTCACCGTAGATGGTTGCCCCAGGATCACAAGTGGCGAACAAATAAGGTGGACTTTGATGGAAAAATGGAGAACGACACTAGACCTAGAGAATGGTCGGGGGATGACATTTTGGCTAAGTTGAATAGCTTGGAATTTGGTCAGATTGGCAAACATCCCGATAATCGTGATACTAATTTGCACAGATCAGCTACACATTTGAACTGGACGAAGAAGAGTATATTCTTCGAGCTTCCGTACTGGTCGAAATTAAATATCAGACACAACCTAGATGTGATGCATATTGAAAAGAATGTGTGTGATAGTGTGGTTGGGACAATTCTTGGCATCGAAGGAAAATCGAAGGACACTGTGAATTATTTCCTGAATGGTTTCGCAAACACGTAAGTTGATAACTATAAGAAAATATGATAATATTGCATTATTTTTTTTTAATAATTGATATTCAACATATTCTGAATATATATAATTTTTTTGAATAGATGTTACAATTGAAGGAAGTAAATTCGGCTCTTTTACGATGATGAATTATCAAAACTGGCGAGAGGTCCTATTCGATCTGAAACATTTTCGGGTTGTTATGTGAATGGTGTTAAGTTCCTGGTTATCGAGCGAGACAACAATTTGAGTACTCAAAATAGCGGCGTATCAGTACCTGGGGATGGCAACACCGCCGATGTTGATTTCTATGGTAAACTGACATCTGTAATTCAATTACTGTACAAAGACCGTTGCCAGGTGATTTTATTCAAGTGTCGTTGGTTTGATACAAATCCACATAAAGTCGGGAGTATTAAACGTGAATATGGTCTAGTAAGTGTGAACACAAACACACTTTGGTACGAGCATGATCCTCTTATTTTGGCAACTATGGCAAAACAAATTTTTTATCTAGATGATCTTAAAGCCGGTGGTGGATGGAAAGTAGTCCAGACGATCCAACACAGAAATATATGGGACATTCCTGAAAAGGCTTCTGATGACCACAGTGATGACGACACCGCTGATCAAGAGAATTCATCTTCAAGCATTCCCATTATCCAACAACCATTTGAGTTATTTGTCGAACTTCCTCCGATTGATGACGAATATGATGTTGAGGTGTCACCTGCAAAAGATGGAGTTTTTGAAGAATTTGAGGCAACCATGTCAGATGAACTTGAAGAAGAAGTCGAACGTGATTACTCTACTGATTCAGATTAAATACATTTGAAGGAATATAATTTGTTAGGTCGTTTAAAGATATTAATAATATTATGTATTTTGTTAGTTCATTTAATTAAATTTGTTAATGTACTATGAATTTTTTACCATAAATTTGTTAAATGAATGTCGAAGTTCAATTAATTAATTCAATAATGATATAATTTTTTTCTCTAAAATAAACAAATGTGATGTTTGTGCGACGAAATTAAAATATTTCGTTGCACAAAATGCTTCCCCTTTAAAATATTTTTGGCGGCAAAAAATTTGGGGTGAAAAATTTCGCAAAATTGTGGCGCCAAAAAGAGGGGGGGGGGGGGGGGGGGGGGGGGGGTGAAATTTTGAATAAACCATTTTATCAAACCCACGTCTCCTCTTCGTCCCCAAATTGCTTGTTAGAGTTCACCGCCCCACCACGCATCTCCCTTCCCCTTCCTCTCTCTTGCCACCACCGGACGCATCTCCCTTCCCGTTCTCTGAGTTCACCGCCCCACCACCGGACGCATCTCCTCTCACGAAGTTTTTGGAAGAGATTTCATTTTCTCTACTGTGCGATTGAGCTGCTGTGCGATTGGGAAGGTCACTATACTTGTTGGGGCAGGTTAGTTTATCTGCCAATCGTTTTAGTTGTTTATCTCTTGAAAAAGTTCTGATTTTGAAGTATTGTATTTGGTTTTGGACTTCAGTTTGTGCTTCCATTAGGTTGGTTTTGAAGTATTTGTTTGGGATCTATCAAGAGTAAGGTTTGTGCTTCATCTTCTCACCCAAATCATAGAATTGCAGTTTTTTTAGCTTTGGGATCGAAATTTGTTGAGAAACAAAATGGGTTTGGGAATAAAATATCTGCTTTGCTCTTGTATATGAACTGTTTTTTGGGGAATGAAGATCTGAAAGTTTAGTTTAAAGTCTGCATTTAGTTGTAATTTATTGAAAAAACATCTGTTTTCACTGTCGATTTGGGTTTCTTTTCAGACATCTGATTTAATGAAATGGAGATTCAGCACATAGTTTGTTGTTTGAAGAAAGTTGTCCACGAGCTAAGTTGTATGCAGTTAGACATTCAAGTTGTGTACTCTTGTTGGGATAAGCTCTAAGTTGTCATGCTTTCTTTCTTTTCCTGTTTCCAATGTCTTGTTTGTAATGTTTATCATGATCTATTTCCTGCGCCTGTGGTTCTCCTCTAGATGAGAGAGATTTTCTAATAAAAGAAAAAATACTTTTAATTCTCGTGGTTCAGAATCTATAAATTTTGAAACACTGAATTGGTTGTTAGTTTTTATTTATTTACTAAAGTGAGGGGCTTAATACTTTGTAGCACTAGAAGTCTTTGCTATGATGTTAAGTATTGCAGATTCAAGTTTCAGTGGTCGTTTTCCCAGACTGATAGCACATACTCATTGATAGCTATGATAGCACATAGTCATTGATAGCTATGCCAGTATCCCTGCCTTTAGTGGGAGTTTGCAGATTCAAGAGGACTCTTGATCCATCTTGATTAAACATTGCTAAAGATCCTTTGAGCATTGGGTTTACTCAATGGAGAAATTAATCTCCACTTAATTGAAGGTTATCAATTTACGAGTTTGTCTCAAGGACACTAATATGCTTTCATATTGAAAGTTTTCCATTGTAGAGTCTTCTTCGTTTGTGTATTTACTTACATAGCAATTGCTGTCTTTCATGTTTTGTTCACCACAGGTAACAGCCGTGAAATAATCCCACTGATAGAAAGAACTTGGATTCTGCACAGTATTATGAAAGACAGCAATTGCTATGTTACCTATCATTAGATGTACATGTATCTGTTTATGAAAAACATAATTGCTGTAGTGAAACCAATTTTATGTTAGTCAATGAATCAGGTTTTGGCCAAATAACAAAAGTAGAATGTATGTACTCGAAAATAATGTCATTTTGTGGATTTATTTAGTTAATGACAAAACAGTGATCTTTACTTCCTGTTCTGTTTATGCAGGAGACCTTGTAAAGAAGACCGAGCTTAAGAATGGGGACTCTGTCATGATCTATCGAGACGAAAATAATCAGCTTGTGAGTTTTATTTTTAGTTTAACTTTTTCCTGTCTAATGATTCTATTTTTGTGTACATCTTAGTATCTTACTACATTCATATATATATATATATATATATATATAGTAATGTAGTCGTTTACCGTAAAATAGGCAAAACAACTTACTGCCCTGTAATGCAACGTTCAACATTGTATCAGATGTGTGGACTTCTTTATAGGCCTAAGCTTTCTCAGCAACTCAAATTTCATGGCCAGATGGCCCTCTGGATTTCACTTGTACGACCGTATTTTCACTTCATGAATGTTTAGTTAATTTCAGACTTTGCTTTGCTAGCTATTTGAAATAGATGGTGACAACAGAGGTTCTTATTCCATATATTAGCATATCAGCATGTTTCAGACTTTGCCTGAATGAGTCCCTGCACCTGCTGCTAATACCTTCCCCTGTTGATCCCTAATTAGAGCACCGTAACCTCCTCTCCTGTCTTTAAGAGAACCATCTGAATTGATAGTAATCCACCCTGGTTCTGGCCTGTGCCATTGATGCCAAGTGCTGACCTTCAGCTTGTACTGGATGTCGATGTTCCATCTGTGGAAGAAGTCTCTAGTGTGCGGACTGTCCTCGACTACCATTTCCAGGACTGTCAGCCTCAGCCGAACATCCTCTCTGATTTTTGAACATAGCAGCATCACTGCTGTCTCCCTGTTATCAAATAAGCGTCTATTTCTTTCTAACCAGAGATGATAGATTGTTGCGTTGAGGACAAGCTTCTTTGCAACAGAGTTCGGACTGTTTCCTGTGAATCTCTGTATACACCACTGTATTTCTGCTGTCATTTCCAGGGGATTATCATACAATTCAGCATGTAAACCCATACATGAATGTTTAGTTAATTTCAGATGGTTCACTGAAATTCAACATGGCCCTCTGGATTTCACTTGTACGACCGTATTTTCACTTCATGAATGTTTAGTTAATTTCAGACTTTGCTTTGCTAGCTATTTGAAATAGATGGTGACAACAAAGGTACTTATTCCATATATTAGCATATCAGCATGTTTCAGACTTTGCTTTGCTAGCTATTTCAGACTTCATGAATGTTTACTTTCTTTTGCATATCAGCACTACACCAGAGGTACTTATTCCATATATTAGCTATCAAAGACAATACACTCGTAGGCAGGATAAAAAACAAAACTGAAATCTTATGCAATTCAAGTTTTCTTTTGCATCTTAGTCTCACACTCTGGCAGTAACCTTCCAGTCTCACACTCTGGCAGTAATCTGTTAGGCCCCCTATTAGACTTACCTATACTAGGAGAAGGAAGGCCAATGATAAGGAAGTATGTTAGTGCTCTGTGACTGCCAGTTAGGTGCTCAGCTAGGTGCTCTGTTACATAGCAACTTCTGTTAGTTTTTCTGTTAGTAAGGATGCTATAAATAAGAGACTAGAGGTAGACAGAAAATTCATTCATTGATTTGTAAAACTTGTTACACAGAGCTTATGCTCTAGGAGACATTGAGCTTCTCGAATTGCTCTACAAGGAGAGTAGCCTTCTCGAATTGGCTTGAAAGAATACAAATATACGTCAGATCATATCAATTGGTATCAGAGCATCCTCGATTCCTTGTGGTAATGGCTGGGAAAGGAGCGGCTACTGTTGCAAGAATGGAGATGATGGAAGAATCCATGGTAAACACGCAAGAAAAATTTGAATCATTAGAAGGAAGGATGAACTCTTGGGATGGAAATTTCCAAGAATTAAAACAGATGATGGAACAAGTGTTGAAGGGGCAACAAGAACCACCTAAAGCTACTTCCAACACTGTGAGGGATCAGATCTCACCAGTTCATCAAGAAACACTACATCCTAATGGCGGTATGGGCGGATCTTCTTCTCAGGGATTCCAAATTGATAGGAGATCTAGAAGATTGGAGATGCCGATCTTTGAGGGTTCAAACCCTGATGGATGGATCTTGAAGGCTGAAAGGTTCTTCTTACTACAGAAATACAGTAACGAGGAGAAGATGGAAGCCTCGGTGATGTCTTTCGAAGCCGATGCTCTTCTCTGGTATCAGTGGGAATGTAAACGAAGACCGATTCACTTCTGGGAGGAACTTAAGAGCCTACTGTTGAAGCAGTTCCGATCGGTTCAAGAAGGATATCTTTGCGAGCAGTTTCTGGCTCTCAAACAAGAAGGCTCAGTTTCCGACTATCGAAGGAGCTTTGTATCTCTTGCTGCACCGTTGGAGACCGTCACTGAGGAGGTATACCTCAGTAAGTTTATCAATGGCTTGAAGCCTGCCATTAGAGCTGAAGTGAGAATGCTCGACCCGGATCAGTTGGGTCGAGCCATGGACCTTGCCCAGCGGGTCGAGGAAAAACAAAAATACTCGGGTTGGGCTAAAACGGGCCTCCAGGGTTATAACAATCGGCCCATGCTAGGCCCAAGACAACTTGCTAATGGCCCGTTAGGGCAACCGACTCCAGCTTTGTCCAGAGAGTTCGAGAGATCTGATTTTCACCAATCAAACTTCTCTAGGGACAATGAGAGAAGCTCAGCTGCGAGAGGCGAGACCAGACGCTACTCAGATGCAGAATACCAGGAGAAGAGAGTGAGAGGTCTGTGTTTCAAATGTGACGAGAAGTACTCTCCTGGTCACCGATGTAAGAGGAAGGAGGTTAGTGTTTTGATTGCACAAGCAAATAGTGATGAGGAAGATAAAGAACCTCAGGGGTGAGGATCAGAAAGAATTAGATGTAGCAGAAATAGGATCAGTGGTTGAAGTATCTTTGAGCTCGGTTATGGGTTTGACGAACCCTAAAACAATGAAGATGCAAGGTGACGTCTTGGGTCAATCAGTCGTGGTATTAGTCGACAGCGGAGCCACTCACAATTTTATTTCCCACAAGGTCATTGAGCAGGTGATGCTTCCAATTTCTTCGACGGGTGTTTATGGAGTGACGTTGGGTTCGGGAGACTCAGTTCAAGGCAGCGGAATTTGTCGGGGTGTTAAGTTGATGTTGCAAGGAGTAGAGATATTGGATGATTTTCTTCCTCTTGGGCTGGGGAGTTCAGACGTGATTCTGGGCATACAGTGGTTAGAAAAATTAGGGACTACTTTCATTAATTGGAAGGAGCAGACACTGAGATTTAGAGTGGGATCCGAAACTTTAACTCTCAAGGGGGATCCTTCTCTGGGGCGTAGTTTGATTTCATTCAAATCTATGGTTAGAACCATCAAACAGGAGGGTTATGGTTTCTTGGTGGAATTGGGATGTGTTTCTTCGACTGAGATGAAGCAAGGACCGGTTCCAGTGGAGTTGGCAGCTCTGTTAAGGCAGTATGAGGTGGTGTTCCAGATATCGGTTGGGTTACCTCCAAAAAGGGGACATGAGCATAGTATCGTGTTACAAGGAGGAGCCGGACCAGTTAATGTTCGTCCCTACCGCTACCCCCAATTTCAGAAGAACGAAATAGAAAAGCTGATCAACAAAATGTTGGAAGCCGGCATCATCAGGCATAGTGTGAGCCCGTTTTCTAGCCCAGTGCTGTTAGTCAAGAAGAAGGATGGGGGATGGAGGTTTTGTGTAGACTATCGGGCCCTGAATAAACAAACGGTCCCCGATCGTTTTCCAATTCCTATTATCGACGAGCTATTGGATGAGTTACATGGCGCCGTGATTTTTTCGAAGCTAGATTTGAAGTCGGGTTATCACCAGATTAGAGTTCTGGAAGGGGATGAGGCCAAGACAGCGTTCCGGACCCACGAGGGGCATTATGAGTTCCTCGTCATGTCGTTTGGATTGACGAATGCTCCGGCCACGTTCCAGGCTTTGATGAACGCAATTTTTCGACCTTATTTGCGTAAGTTCGTCCTCGTGTTTTTTGACGATATATTGGGCTACAGCCCAAGCCTAGAGATACATGTACTTCAGTTGGAAACAGTCCTGACATTGCTTCAAACACACTGTTTGTATGCAAATAAGAAATGTGAGTTTGGGAGTTGACAACTGGGATATTTAGGACACGTAATTTCGGCTAATGGTGTGTCCATGGATCAATCTAAGATACAAGCCGTTTTGGATTGGCCTCAACCCCAGAATGTTACGGAGCTGAGGGGATTTTTGGGTCTTACGGGCTACTACCGAAAATTCATCAGCGGGTATAGTAAGGTGGCGTGGCCACTGATTTCTCAGTTGAAAAAAAATGGGTTTGCTTGGAATGATGAGGCAGAGAGTGCTTTCCAGAATTTAAAGCAGATTATGACCACGGCTCCGGTTTTGGCCATGCCGGATTTCTCTAAGGAATTTGTAGTGGAGACTGACGCCTCCGGGTTTGCAGTGGGAGCAGTTCTGATGCAAGAGAAGAGGCCCGTCGCATTCTTTAGTCAGGTATTGGGACAACGAGCTAGGCTCAAGCCAATTTATGAAAAAGAGCTCATGGCCATGGTGTTGGCCGTCAACAAGTGGCGTGCTTATTTGTTAGGCCGAAAATTCGTTATCCGCAGTGATCAGAGGAGCTTGAAGTATCTGATGGAGCAAAGGGTTATTGGTCCGGATTATCAAAAATGGGTGAGCAAATTATTGGGATTTCAATTTGAGATTCAATATAGAACTGGGGCTTCCAATGCGGCGGCAGACGCACTTTCTCGCATTTCTCTATCCCCGCTCTGTGCATCGGTGAGTTTTCCTGTTTGGCGAGATTGGGACGTCCTTAGATCTGAGATTGCCAGTGATACAGAGATTCAGCAAATCAGGAAGGAGCTGTTGCAAGGTTCGGTGAAGCAAGGATATGCAGTTGTTGATGAATTTTTGTATTACAAACAGAGGTTGGTCATACCTAGTGCTTCTTCCCTCATTCCCATTATTTTTAAAGAATTCCATGAGACAGCTGTGGGCGGGCACTCCGGCGAGTCTAAGACTTATCTGCGGGTGGCGAAGGAGTTATATTGGGTAGGGATGAAAGCTTATATTAGAAGAATGGTCAGTGAGTGTGACGTGTGTCAACGCAACAAGTCCATGGCCACGTCTCCTGTCGGTCTTCTTCAGCCTATTCCGCTTCCGGTTCAAATTTGGGATGAAGTCACCATGGACTTCATAGAAGGGTTGCCATGTTCTGGTGCTGCTGATACTATTCTAGTGGTCATTGATCGGCTTAGCAAGTATGCCCATTTCGTTGGCCTTAAACACCCTTATACGGCGAAGACGGTCGCTTCAGTATTTTGCAAGGAAATTTGTAGGCTTCATGGCACTCCCATATCGATTATTTCAGACAGAGATAAGGTATTTCTTAGTCTCTTTTGGCAAGAACTGTTTCGGGCTCAGGGAACCAAACTGAAACGAAGCTCGGCCTATCATCCGCAAACGGACGGTCAGTCCGAGGTATTGAATCGCTGTCTTGAAACCTACTTACGGTGTTTTACTTCGGAGCGTCCCAAACAGTGGTTGCAATGGTTGCATTGGGCGGAGTATTGGTACAACACCTCTTCGCACTCAGCTACAGGGTATACTCCCTTCAAAATACTGTATGGAAGGGATCCTCCTCCACTTCTCAGGTATGCCCCTAGTTCTACAGTTGTGTCTTCTGTGGAACAACTTCTGTCCGAAAGGGATGGGGTATTGGCGTTGTTAAAATTACATTTGTTGCGAGCGCAACAACGCATGAAGCACCAGGCTGACAAAGCCAGAAGAGATGAAGTTTTTGCTGTGGGTGACCATGTTTTTCTAAAACTTCGGCCTTATCGACAGCGCACTGTGATCAGCCGAGGGAATCAGAAATTGTCGGCTCGGTTTTATGGCCCTTTTGAGGTAATGGCACGAGTGGGAGCAGTGGCATATCGACTGGCTCTTCCGTCCTCTTCCAGAATCCATCCCGTTTTCCACGTCTCCCAGTTGCGTAGAGCTAAGGGACAAGGTTATAAGGTCCTTCCTCTTCCTTCTCATATTCCTGGAGAATCTGACTCTCTGGCTCATCCTGAGTCTGTTTTGGATGTGCGTCAAGGGGTGGGAGACAGGTTGGGTTCATGGGATGTATTGATTAAGTGGCAAGGGCTCCCTGCTTTTGAGGCCACTTGGGAAGATTCTACGTTTTTGCAGTATCAGTTTCCTGATTTTCACCTTGAGGACAAGGTGAATTTTGAGGGGGGGAGTATTGTTAGGCCCCCTATTAGACTTACCTATACTAGGAGAAGGAAGGCCAATGATAAGGAAGTATGTTAGTGCTCTGTGACTGCCAGTTAGGTGCTCTGTTACATAGCAACTTCTGTTAGTTTTTCTGTTAGTAAGGATGCTATAAATAAGAGACTAGAGGTAGACAGAAAATTCATTCATTGATTTGTAAAACTTGTTACACAGAGCTTATGCTCTAGGAGACATTGAGCTTCTCGAATTGCTCTACAAGGAGAGTAGCCTTCTCGAATTGGCTTGAAAGAATACAAATATAAGTCAGATCATATCAATTGGTATCAACCAATCCGACAAATTAATATATAATTGACATCCAAATTCATCGTATTCGGCATGAATTAAATATTGTTTCTACATTGTTTAGGATCCGAGGACCAGATCTATTGCAGTCATATAAGTAACGTATGTTAACGGTACTCTAGATTACATTGTTTACTAACTTGAAATTTATTTAATTGATCAGAGTGACATCTCTCTTTCTCTTCCTTTTTGGGATAATTTGACTATTGATGCCTCTTTCTGAATTCCAGCACCAGATTCTGTTTCTGTTCCAGTTTTAAGGTACCAACATGTTAGGTAGATTGTATTTTTCATTAATCAATGTGTTTTAAAGTTGTCATAATATGGTGAAGTGTGCTTGAGTCATTTTATTCATAAGCGCTGCTAAATTGATTTTTATTGTTTAGCCAAGAACCTGTTTACTGCTTGATTTTTGTTTTTATTTTGGAAACTTTAAAATTGTTAATCATTGGACATATTGTTTGTTTATGCAAACCTTTCCAAAGATTTAAGCTTGTAAGAATTCTCTTTTTCTAGACCAAACTCAACATCAAAATCCTGATCATTGACAAAAATGGTGAGTTCCATTCACTATAGGAGCCATTGCTCATTCATATCCCCCTGCTACATCTTGATTTCATAGAAGTCATCTAGTATATATTTTTTTTCAACACGCTCTATAGTATATATATATTTTTTAATCTAAGACTCTAGCAGATGGTATGAGCAACTTAATAACAAACCTTTCAGACTTCATGAATGTTTACTTTCTTTTGCATTTTGATCCAATTTGCTTCTTAAGAACTTCTATTTTCCAAATTCCTAGTGAGTTCATCAAGCATTTGTAGTTCTAGATAATCATAGTTGTCTTGCAGCATTGACACCTTTCCTTTTGACTTGGCATTTTGAAGTTATATCTTCACTCCATTTTCCAAAAAATAGTTAACTCCTTAACATTGATCATATTTATTCTCAATGCTTCAATTGTTGGCCATTTAGTATAATAACATCGTATTGGCACCTCAATTAGAAAGTCCATAGCTTGAAAGTATGGTCCGTGTTCACAACATCGATGTTAGTGGTTCAAATTTGGTTTTCAAATTCACCGTATACTTTCAGGCAGTAAGTGCCAAGATATCACATTTGCATATAAAATGCTAGACATGTACATTTATATCTCCTCTACATTTGCTGTTGAAATTAATTTTTTTTTGTTCTTCTTCCCTATTTATCCTGTTTTCTTCCCGAATCTTATGAAATTCAAGTTTTCTCCTTCATTATACATTGTATAGTTAATGTATTGTTTTATACGATCTTCCACTAATTGCATCTATTTATTTTGTTTTCATGTTATTTTGTAATTGTTGTGTTGTGTTTTTATTATTTTGGTTCAGATGGCTTCTTTGATAACAAGAAAACGTAGGTCCGTAATTGTTGCTGATAGGGAGGCGGAGAGGGAAGTGGAGAGGGAGGCTCGAGAGGGGGAACGACAAGCACAAGAGGAAACTAGGTGGAGTATGTTATTAGGGGCTCTCCAGCAGTCAGGGATTAATTTGTCGAGCCTCCCGCTACTGTCGACAAACCATCATCAGCCACCACATCCCTAAAAAATGTACTGATGTGTTTTTTTTAATTTGTAACTATACAGTACGGTTTAAAAATTTTAATTTGTAATGGATACATTATGATTTTACATTATTAATTTGTAAAGTGAATAGTATTTAAATAAATTAGCCAAACCTTTCTATGCGTGAGACGATTCAATTAATAAATATTTCAAATTTAATTAAAATAAATATTTGAATTAAAAGATTTCAAAATTATTAAACAGAACTTTAAGCGACAAAAATTTTCGTCGCATAAGAATAGATCAAGCGTGTTTGGATCGACGTAACCTGTGTGACAATATTAGAGTGATGAATATTGTTGTCGCGTAAAGAATATCTTGTGCGATGAAAGGTTCGTCACCATTGAGTTAAGCCGACAAAGTCTAACGCGACGAAAGGGATCGTTACGATTGAGTTATGTCGACAACGTTTAATGCGATGAAAGGGATCGTCGCGTAAGTATATTTTGCACGAAGAACAATTCTATTTCTTGCGACGAAATTAGCGTTGCGCAAAACAGTATTATGCGACGCACCCTTATGCAACGATCTTTGGTGTCGTCGCGCAAAAGGATTTCATAGTGACGAAGATTTATTTTCGTCGCGCAAAGATTTGCGAGTGTCGTCGCGCAAAAATGGTTTTGTAGCGACGAAGATTTAGTTGCGTCGCGCAAAGCCTTGCGAGACAAAGCTGTGGTGTTGTCGCGCAAAAAGGCATTTGTAGCGACGAAGCGTATTTTCGTCGCGCAAAGACTTGCGAGACGGAGCTGTGGTGTCGTCGCGCAAAAAGGCATTTGTAGCGACGAAGATTATTTTTCGTCGCGCAAAGGCTTGCGAGACAGAGCTGTGGTGACAACCTTTGCGCGACGAATATTTTGTCGCCCAATATTTATGGCGACGAAATGTTGTCTATAGCGACAATTTTGACTACGTCCCTAAAGGCCTTTTTTTTTGTAGTGTAGGCCTTCACTATTTAAAATTTGTAGCAGGATAATTATTTAGGATAGGTGTCATTTAGAGTTCCGTTGTTTTTATTTTTTAGAGTTAGGTCATCTTAATATAGTGGTTAGGCTTGCATTTAAAAAAAATATTAAATTAAAAAAAATTGAAGCCTGTTTAGGAGTGTTGACTTTGAACCTTCGTTATCCAGTAGTTTATGCATACCTGGGTGCGTGATTCTAAGAGTAGATTTGTCCGACAAGAATTCGAGGAGTTCTTTGAAGTCCCCATTACCTATTTAGGTTCATCATCCTTATCCACCGAGATGGCTGAGGGGAAGGCCTTTAAGGATTACTTCGCCCCTCTTCCTAGTAGTGCTTTGTCTTGCATTGTCTTACTTGAGACAAATGCAAACAGTTTCGAACTCAAACCATCTATTATTCATCCGCTGCCTTCTTTTTATGGTTTTGAGAAAGAAGACCCTTATCTTCATGTCAAAGAGTTTCTTGACATCCGCGCCACCCTGAAGTACAAGAACTTTTCTGACGATTCGGTCCGTCTTAGGTTGTTTCCCTTTTCTTTGAAAGATAAGGCGAAATCTTGGTTAAATGCATTCGAGGCGGGATCCATTACATCATGGGATGCGTTGTCAAGAAAGTTCTTGACAAAATACTTCCCTATTCATAAAACGAATTCCCTCCGACGAGATTTATCTAATTTTCAACAAAAAAAGGGCGAACATTTCTATGAATGTTGGGAAAGGTTCAATGAGCTCATTGTCAGGTGTCCCCATCACGGATTCGAGAAGTGGCGGCTACTTCAATACTTCCAAGATGGTTTAACCCCTCAAAACCGCCGTATGATTGATTCTACTAGTGGTGGGTCATTAATGAAGATGAGTGTCAATGAGATATGGGAATTCTTTGAAACGCTTTCCGAAAATTCTCAGCAATGAGATTATTCGAGAAAAGAGTCTGATAGGCGTAAGGGCGGTATATATGAAGTTAGAGATACATCTGTTCACCCCCTTCTGCCTCGAAGTTAGAGACAGTTGTTATGACCATGGCTCAAAAGATAGATGCACTTTTGAATTTGACTCAACCTACACTTCCCGCAAATGCTTCATCTGAAGTCAATGCTGCATGTTCGAGTCCTGGTCATTCAATAGCTAATTGTGACTTGCAAAACGATTATCCTGTATACTATGCTGAGCAAGTCAACTCTTTTAATGCGATGCAGAGACCTGACAATAATCCGCAACCTAACAATTACAATTCAGGGTTTACCAAACATCCAAGTCTCTCCTAGGCCCATGGCCCACACCAAGGGGGACATGTTGTTGTCTCCCAGGCTCCTCAAGCCTCTAGCCCTGTTAGGCCCCACCTTAACCAAGTTTCTCCATCCAACACATCAAATTTAGAGGAAATGGTTAATCGATTTTTGCAGTGCTCAGAAAATATAATTGAGCAGAATTCTAAGGACATATTTGAGTTGAAAGACACGACTCAACACCAATCTCAAGCCCTCAATAGACTTGAGATAGCTGTGAGTAAGATTACTCAGTCTTCTTCTGAGAGAGAGCTAGAGAGATTTCCTAGTCAACATGTTCTAAACCCGAAGGGTCAATTCGCAGTTGGTAGTACATCTGAGTCGCGCCATGAAGATGCCCAATCTATTACTACCCTTAGGAGTGGAAAACAGGTTGACAATCGGGTAAAAATTCTCGATTTGAGTGTCGTTACATCTCCATCTAAGTCAAAGCAGGATGCATCACCATCTGACAAGGAGGCTGATAAAGCCTCACCTTCTAAAGATGTGTCTCTTAACTCTAACACCACTCATGCATCTTATTTGCCTAGGGCACCGTCTCCATCACGGTTAGCTCCGGCAAAGAAAAGAACAAATGCTAATGATGTAATGGAAATTTTTAAACAAGTTCACATTAATATTCCATTGCTCGATGTTGTTAAGCAAATTCTTATCTATGCCAAAATTTGGAAGGATCTTTGCACATAAAAGAAAAAACTACATGTGCAAAAGAGAGCCTTCCTTGCAGAGCAAGTAAGCTCAATTATTCAACACAGTACCCAGCCTAAGTATAGATATCCTGGGTGCTCGACTATTTCTTGTGTTATCGGTGATCATATGATTGATAAGGCATTGTTGGATTTAGGGGCAAGTGTTAATTTGTTGCCATACTCTGTTAATGAGAAATTATGTCTCGGTGGACTAAAATCGACTAAAGTAACGCTGCAATTGGCAGATAGGTCAATCAGAATTCCTCGCGGTGTTATAGAGGATGTGATCATTAAGGTTGAAAAATTCTATTTTTCAGTGGACTTCATAGTTCTTGATACACAACCTGTTCACAACCTCTCCAGTCACATTCCAATTATTTTGGGTTGTCCATTTTTTGCCACATCTAATGCTATTATTAGCTGTAGGAATGGAATCATGAAGCTAACATTTGGAAACATGACCGTCGAACTCAATGTTTTTAATGTAAGCCAACAACCTCCTGAGTCCGAGGATGTTTGTAAAAGTTAACATGATTGAGAGTTCGGTGGAGAATTCCTTATTGCAGTCTGCATCAGATGATCCCTTAGCAGCATGTTTGACTCACTTCGGTTTAGACTTTGATATTGATGATTCCATTTAGGAAGTGAATGTTTTGCTTGATTCAACCCCTATTATGGATTCGGGTTACACATGAAAGCCTAAAGTGGAACTCCTTCCACTCAGTGAGTCAAAACTGAACCCTTTTGTTGATACTATTGAGCTTTCTGACCCATTCCCTTTCTAGCATTTTCATGATGACCCATTTGACATATGTCCTCCTAGTGACTCCTACATGAAGTCTGATTCTCAATATTCTTTGGAGAGAATACATCTCATAGATAGTGTTGATTCCAGGTTTGGGGGTGTTGTTGAGCTGTCTAGCTCATCATCTTTGTGCAATTCATTTTGTTATGATGAGCCTGTACAACCTGATATATCTATAGACATACCTCTTTCCATCCCTTTAATAGTGACTGACTCTACCTATGTGGATCCCTTGTTTTTAAGGGATGATTTTAGTTTTGACCATCCTATTGTGCAACACATTCAATCCTCTGATTTGACACCAGACATAAGATGTACCTTTTTAGGAGTAGGAAAGAGTCATTTGCTGGATATCCATGTTGGTGACGACTTTCTGCTCCAGATCCCTATGACTTCTTTACGACTGCGGGTTCGTTTGCATTTTCTCTATGATTTTGCATGGCGTCTTCATCGTTTTAGGAATGTGTTAGTTTCTGTTGTGCTGCATGTGGGTGCTACTATATGTTGGACGGATCCTCAATTTTTTCGGTTGTTGCTATATGATCTAGTCAACATCGTGGACTAAGTTTCTTGGTTTGGGAGAGTGTTCGCTGTGTTCTTTCTTGTCATTTCATGGTACATCATTTATGAGAAAGAATATATGTCAGGCTGACGACGTTAAACCAAATGCTCATAGGGGGCAGCCTAGCTTCAGTTGTGTCATTATGGTTAGTCTGGATTGATTTTCAAGTTATTTCTAGTTGCATTTCACTCATACTCGTTAGCTCCGTAATAATTTTGACTTACAACTGATGTTTGCAACTTTTTTTTTCATTTGTATATTTTTTTTGTGTTTTGTATGTTTTTATCAATTTATCATGATGAGTCTACAGTTTTTATGTTGTTGAGCGTTTATTGGTGGACGATTTCGTTGAAATTGGTAAAAAATTTCTCATGGTAATATCACTCTAACTCTCATATTTTCTTTTTCCTGCATTTGTCATGATCAATATTTTATACATTGAGGACAATGTTTGGTTTAGGTTTGGGGGTGAGGTTTATGAGTTTTTCTGCATTCTTCAAAAATTTTGAACTGAAATGTATTTCGCAATTGACTATTGTATTCTACTCAATCTCCATTGAATACATAGTTAATTATGATTGTGTAAAAAAATTTTGATTTGAAAATGCATTCAAAATCTAAGTTCATTTCCAATGAAAAGGATGTGCTTTCAAGTATGCCTTTAAATTTGAAGAATGCAGGCTTTCACTTGTCGCTTATATATATAAATAGGAAAACATATGGTTTGATATTATCTTTAAGTTAAATATATTTCATGATATTTTTCGACTCGACCACTTTTGCACTATAAGCCAAGTTAGCATAATTTGAAGTTAATCAGTAAGATATTAACTAGAAAACCTTAGAATAATAGTGGAGACTTAACTTTTGTGAGCTTCGAGACATTCTATTTTTCTTGAGGGTTATTAAATAAACTCTTACTTTTCTTGGGTCCGCATTTTCTCGTTGATCTTATTATTCTTGCTTCTCTTATTAATTGCTTTGAGAATGACGTTAAAATTGAATTAGTACACTAGAACTTCTTGGTTAATTTAGTTGAGATGTCACAATACCGATTAGAGCTTAAGAAGTGATATATGCATTTTTTTGAACCGTTCTTTAGCCTTTTTAGCCTACCTAATGATAAATATCCGTTTGCAGCCCTTTGAGCCTTTAAATAAACTTTTTCTTTGCTAACCCCATCTCCATTACCTACTCCAGTTAGGGAGTAATAACCTATACTATTTTTATCCTTACCCAGTGTCTCTCAGAATGTGTATGGTTGATATATTTTTGGAATGGGCAAATAAAACGAGCTGAGACTAAATATTCCATGAAGCCTCGGGACTGAAATGTTTCATTGTGCAGAAAGGGAAAGCATGTCGTTGATTTTATAAAAGAAAAAAAAAAGATTGATGCTTCGAAGAAAAAAAATGAAGAAGAATTTCGAAGGAAGAAAAAGTAATGGTGTACAACATTGGTTTATTCTTCAGAGCCCCACGTGTTTATTAAAGGGTGTATCCATTCTCAGAGATTTTTCTTGTATCCTTTTCCATTCTTATTAGCCAAAATCTTAGCCTCATTACAACCTAATAAAGACCTAATTGATCTTAAGTAAAGGTCTGGTTCATAGATGTGGAGATTAAATAGATAAGAACTATGGTGTATGATTCAACATTCTCAAAGTAATTGATATTCCTGCCAATGAGATCATATTCATTTCATTCTTTTAAAAGTCCATTTTTCATGATTATTATATGTGAGATGTTTGTGTTTCCATAATTTATTCTCTTTCTCACATATAAATTGAGTGATAACTAACTAATCTCTGAGTGATTCATTTCCGAGTGACAAGAGAGATTTGTAATCGTAGCGTACTATCCAAAGGTTATCTAGTCATATCTTTATTGAGAAAAAGAAAGTTATGTTGATAAGGCCATGCACACACACATTTCGAGTTGAGAATAATTGATGAAATTTATTTAACCTTTGAATATTATTAAACCGTTGTTAGACTCTTTGATATATTATTGTGCCACTGTTAGTTGTTTTCTGAAATTTTTGGCAATTATATTATTACTCTGAGGATAATAAAGAGAGTGATCAAGTTACCATGTTTTGGAAATTTATTGAGTCATAATGTTTGTGGGTAACATTTCTGGAAACCCAACCTAACAAGGAAAGAGGAAAACCCTATTAAGGTTTCCTCTCTCCCTTCTCTAGAAAAAAATTCCTTCCACGTTTTTTTTCCTCCTTCTCTCTTTTCCAGTCACCACGCCACATCCACCCTGTCGGCGATCCTCACTCGATAGGAGGATCGGCAACGCAATCATCCTGCCATCACCACCTCCTACCCTTCCTCCACCATCAAGCCTCACATCCACGCACCAGCGCAACACCATGCCTCCTCCTCGTCACCCTGTTTCGCACAACAACACACCACCACCGAAACATAGTAGCCCTTGCTTCTTGTTTCTCTCTCACAACACCATCATCCATCACGCCACATAGCCACCACCACCACCACCACCGGAGCACGACCCCCTTGTGATACCCTTGTGTAGGCGAACCTAAGAGGGAGGGTGAGGGTGAAGGTTGGTGCCCAATAGGCCCAACAGACCTGTGGATCCCAAGAGGGGTTGGATGAGCTACTTAAGGGGGACATAGTCCCACATCGCCTGAGTGCGGAAGGGAGATGTGCTATATATGTGCGAGGTTGGATTCCCATAGTAAGAGGCCTTGTAAAGCCGTGCGGGCTGGTTGGGCCCAAAGCGGAAAATATCTTACTGTGCGGATCGGGTCGTTACAGAATGGTATCAGAGCCTGACCCAGCCAAAAGTGTGCCGACGTGGACGTTGGGCCTGTGTGGACAACGAGGACGTTGGGCCTGTGTGGACAACGAGGACGTTGGGCTCCCAAGGGGGGTGGACTGTGATACCCATGTGTGGGCGGACCTAAGGGGGAGGGTGAGGGTGAGGGTTGGAGCCCAATAGGCCCAACAGGCCTGTGGATCCCAATAGGGGTTGGACGAGCTACTTAAGGGGGACATAGTCCCACATCGCCTGGGTGCGGAAGGGAGATGTGCTATATATGTGCGAGGTTGGATCCCCATAGTAAGAGGCATTTTAAAGCCGTGCGAGCCAGTTGGGCCCAAAGCAGATAATATCTTACTGTGCGGATCGGGTCGTTACACCCTTGTTCCTCTCTTCTTCACCTCGTCACCGTCCAACCACACGGCCAAACCAACATCACCGGATGGAGAAACAGGGACGAGCTTCCCTGTTTCCCAGTCCTTGTTTCTCTCATCTCCCCCTGTTTCCCTTCCTCCCCCTTTTTTTTCCCTTCGTCTCAACCAAACAACACCGTCACAACACCTCTTGCTCTTCACCATCCTTGTCCCACGCACGACCACTGTCCAGCGAACAACCACAGACCACGCGCCGCCACCGTCCCTGTTTCTCTCGTCCTCCTTCTCATCTTTTTCTCTCTCTAATTTCTCCTTGATCTCTCTTTCTCTCTTGTAAGACCAGCAGCAAAGAAGCTAGCGAGGAGCGAAGAAGAAGCAGCGCAAAGAACGGAGCTCGCTGGAGACGAAGGCGCAGGAAGAACAGGGCGAGAAATAACTAATTTTTGAAATCAGGCTATTTGCACCGCCGAATTTTATTCTGAGCCACCAAAGTCCATTAGCAACCCTCCTCGTGATGTGTGTTCGTGCTGAGATGGATTTCACCTATGACCGTGTTGTGATGTCATCTACCGTGATCTTCTAGACCCCACGCCGAGGCAAAGATGAAACCACAGAGTTTCCTAGAGTTTGTTGTATCTGAATTTATTGTTTTTATATACTTGAACGTTTAACACAGTTGATTTCTGAATTTCAATTATTTGCTTTCACCGATTATATCCGGAATAATTATCTAGACTAATCAGTAGTTAGAAGTTCCCTTTGTTGACATTCAAAGCCTTCTTTAATCAATTAATTTGAATCTATGATTGTGTGTGCCGTAAGAAGACATGCAATGCTAGGGGTTTAGAATTAGTTAAAATAAATATGTGATTGTGTGTGCCGTAGAAAGACATGCAATGCTAGGGGTTTATGCCTTTGCTGAAATCAATTGCGAACTTAGATTAATCTATAAGTTAGTCGTGTTGATTCTTGAAAACAATAATTTAGATTACACTAATCTCGAAGAACCTATGGTGGATTTGATGTCTCGGTCAATTCTCTTATCATCTTACCAGTTCAATTTTAGTTGTCAATTTAGTTATATTAATTTAGTAATTTTCATCTGTTGCAACCCTCAACTCTAAATTAGTTTAAATAAGTCTTAGAATTCGATTGTTTCGTCAATCCTCGTGGGATCGACCCATATTTGCCACTGTCTGCTAGTTAGACAATCGTGCACTTGCGGTATTACAAGTAAGGTTTATTAACTTAGTAATTTAGGTTAATAAAATCTCCATCAATTGAAACAACTTGAACGTCTCCCGTTTCTGAAATGAGCCACCGCTGTTGCTATCTCATGTGAGTAGAGTGATGCGTCCACAATCACTGGTTACGGGTCTAGTTCAGGTTGCACTGTGGGATCCAGTTGGATCTGGGAAAATTCTATTTGTTTCAGTGCAGCATAATGGCAGCCTCGTGCCGTAGGCTGGTCCCCACGTAACGTCCCTTTCGAGTAGTTAACGGTGTACTTAACGTATTGGTGAAAGGTGGAGACTACAGCTTCCATCTGGTAGAGCCATGGTCTTCCCAAGATAAGGTTGCAGGTAGATGGCGCGTCTACCACCATGAAGTCCAGGAACAAGACCTTTTTCATTTGTGGCTCTCCTGTTACCACTGCTAACCTTATCTTCCCGATCGGGAAGCATTTCTCTCCACTGAATCCAATCAGCGGGGTAGTCTGAGGGTGTCAGGCTCTCCTCCTTGAGGTCCATACTGCGGAACGTGTTGTAGAACAGGACATTGAGTGAGCTTCCCGTATCTACCAGGGCTCTCTTTACCTCCCACCTTGCAATGGAGACCTATATGACGAGAGCGTCATTGTGCGATGCTCAGACTCCTTCCAGGTCCTTGTTTGTAAAGGTTAAGGTGGGAATGAGGCTTTGCACCCTCGAGTAGTAAATGTGTTTGTCCTCATCTGCAAGTTGTGTCTGCATCTCCAGTAGAGTCTGCTTGCGGGACCTATTTGACTAGTCTTCATCCAATTCGACTCCATAAAGAACATAGATTATGCTCAAAGTCTCCTTCTCGATCTCCTTGACTGACTTTCTCTGGTTCCTGAGTCATTCTAGTCACTTCTCAGAGCCCATGATATCTTTTAACTTGCCCTTGCGGATCCAGTACTCGATCTCGTACCTTCGACTCTTGCAGTCGTTGGTGTCATGGCCACCCTCCTTGTGGTATGAGCAGTACTTGATGTTGTCACGTTTGGAGGGGTCTCCACACTACTTTGGGGGCCACTTTAGGTCTTCCCAATTTTTCATAGAATTTAGGTCGTCTGATAGGCTATAATTGAGGGGGTCATGGATTTGGATCCAACGTAGTTGGATTTCTCTCCTTCTTGTCCTTGGGAATGGAGGGTTTCTTCTCAACTTATGTTTCCCTCTTCACAGTTATCATCTCTTCTAAGGTGATGTACCTTTGGGCGCTCTTAAAGAGTTATGTCATATCCAAAGGGGGTTCCAAGGTGAGGCAGTCATAAAGTTTTCCCTCATTTAGGCCCGCGGTAAAAGTCGTCACGACTGTGTCATCGCTGCAGCCATCAATGAGTGTCAGCTCGTTGTTGAAGTGCGTGACATAATCTCTGAGTGTCTTATTGAACCTCTGTTTCAGAGAGAGTATGTAGTGTGGGCATTTATGGAGACACTGACTTCCAACAAAACGTGTCAGGAACTTCTTCACCATCGTCTTGAATGAGTCGATCGACTTCGGAGGGAGGCTGTGGAACCATGTTAGTGCTGACTTCTTCAGACGGGTAGGGAAAATTATGCACATCACCGACTCGGATCCCTCTTTGAGTGCCATTACATGCTGGTAATGGCGTAGGTGGTCCCTTCGTAGAAGTCGAGCTTTGGAGGCGTGAACTTCTTTGGAAGAGCCTCGTTCATGATACGGTCCACAAACAGTGGAATAAAGAGATTGTACATCATGTTTGGGTCGTGTGCCCCTCTGCGGAGGGGGTTCTGAGGGCTAAGCCTCTCTGCCCTGAGAGTCGGTTCCACGTTAGCTGCGCCGTCTCCTCTAGTCCAATGAGAACTATCAGGGGTTTGACTCTTCTGTGCTTGCTTTCTGTTGTCCTCTGGAGATGAAGGCATGTGTTGCTCCTAATCTCCATTAATGGGTGAAGGGTTCTATTGTATGAGAGCCTCCACTGCTTTGGCGATTTGCTTTATTTGAAAAGACAACAAATCTATCATGGGGTCTGTCGTTATTGTGGCTGGCGCGGGGGTGTGAGTCTGTTGCCTGTGTGCCGCCGGCACCGCTAAGAGCGACGGTATAGCATCAGTCTAGGCATTTGATGCGTCCCCTTATTCTCCATTGTTGCGTGATCTGGTGGTCACCATCTCTTAGTATTCTAAAGAGAGATGATGTTATTGAAAGGTTAGAAACTTTGTCGTCGTTACGGACGACACCAAACTGATGCAGTCGATTTTCGCTCCCTGCTTTGACATTGACCTACAAACTTGCTGACCTGCACAAGGAATGCATGTGAGCCACAGAACACCATTGTGGTGGCCAATGACACTTCGATGCTAAAGTCAGACATGGATATGAGGAAGGTGTAATGTTGTAAACAGGGAATTTGTAGCATACCTTAGTTTACCAACCTCATGTCCTATTTATAGTGCTGGAGTCCTGGTTCGACTAGGCCATCGATGGCGTAGATTAAGGAAGAAGATCTTCATGGAGATCTTTCTCTAATTAGGAGTCGTGTTGTGGAGGAAAGTTTTCTCTATTAGCCTTGTGCTCCTAGATATGCGGGAGATACTTCCCGTTTTCGAGAGTAGTCTGTAGGTAAAAGTCTCCATGTGTGACATATAAGAATACGAGTCCGTCTGGCGGACTGCATTGGGTGGGCTTAGAACCACTTGGGCCGGATCAACGTTGAGCTGACATTAGGGCTTGTCATTCCTCGAGATCATGACACGTGTACGGTGCAGAGGAAGGATCGTTTTGGTGTATTATCAGGAATATATACATATAGAAACTTAAAACTATTATGTAAATGAAACATTTTTAGTAATATACATCATACTATAATAATCACTAAAATAAAATAATCAAAATATTGATGAAACAAAAGCATTTGAACGGTGATTCAAATTTTGAAATGAAGTTCCACCACAAAGTGGAGATTCAAGAACAATTGGCTCCAAATAATCATAATGTGGACATAAGATTATGAGACTGAGAGCGAGGATTTTGTGAAAATTTTGTCCCAAAAACCTAGAGCGAGGTTTGAGAGCGTCAACGACACCACTACAGAAGGTTTGTGAGACTAAGCGCCATATAGAGCTCGCAGAAAAACACTCCTAAAAGAAAACAAGAATGTTTGTATACATCTTAAATTATGACAATACTTTTTGGAATACTTTCTAACTGTTCTGAATGTCTGAACAACGCTCACTTACGGTTTTTAATTGCCTTTTTTGCTATAGTATTCAATTGAGTTGTGTGTAGTAGATAATCTTAACATTGAAGTTCTTTATACGCACTAAAGAAATGTGGGCTTTTAGAACATAAATCTATAACATGCACGTCCTTATAGTTTATTGTAACGATGTACATATTACGCGGGTCATTGAATAAGTCATCAATGTTGTAATTACTTCAAGTCATATTCAAGTTCTTGGAACAAACCATAGGAAGCAAAGACTATAAACATATACACGAGCCACATGACCATGATCATTGTATATTTTCATATCATTTTATTCTATATACTCTCTCTCTATACAAAATCTTTATCTGCAAAACTTTTGAACCTTTTACTATCTCTATATCTCTTCATTTTTTTTTTCATTTTATGTAACTATATACATAAAACAAATTGAACTTATTTATAGACAAAAGCATTCAGCTAAGGTGTCACCAAGGATTTTGATTTTGTTTTTCGAGTTTATTTTGGTAACCTGATTTTAAGAAATATTTCGACGTGTAAAGAAAAAACGTAAAAATTTCTAGGATACATAAAAAATGTATAATGAATTTCGAGGGTTATGAAAATTTGAAAAACAAATAGATGCAAGTAAATAAATCTATTAAACAGATTAAATGAAGCCTAAATATCAAGAAATGAAACAAACATGAAATCAATATATAATTAGAAAATCAGAGGTGTTTTCAAAAATTAATATATAAGTAGAAGAAATGATAATTAAAAAAAATCAGGGAAGTGGTTTTAAAAATCAATAAATAATTATAACAATTGATAATACGAAAAAATCTCAAAATTTACGAAAAACTCCGAAATAAAAAAAAAACCCTCGAAAAGACGTAATTTCTGGTAGCTGGGTTTTGCATTTCTACGATAGAAACGAAATTTACGAAAAGATTTCGAAATTAACGAAAAAATCTCGAAAAGTTTCAAAAATCCCCTACACAAATGTAACTTTTAATTTCACATTTTTTCTTTTCCTAATTTAAAAAAAATGAAATTTTGCGAGATTTCGCGAAATCACATTCCTTGGGTGCGACACCTAGCATGCAAATGAAGTAAGCTCATGCCACCTCATAGCGTGAGGTGGCTATCGGTGGACATCAACCATATTATAGCGTATTCTACAATACTCCCCCTTGGATGTTCACCTTACTGCCTCATTAAAACCTTGCTAGGAAAGCATAGTGAGACAAAACCTCGGCAAATGGAAAAGTGTAAAATGCCCAACTTGTCCAAAATCTTTGACAAAATTAGGTCTCCCCCTAATGAAGTGTTCCCCCTATTTTTTGGATTATATGAGTATATCCTTATGCAATGAAGGTTGTATTATTACCATTGTTTTCTCATTAAAACCCTTCCTAATAAAACCCAATGTGAAAATGGGACAAAACAAAAAGAGTACACCATTCTTCTAGAATATGGTAGGTCTCACAATGTTGTCTCATTAAAACCAATGTTCTAAAAAGCGCTAGGCGGTGGGTGGGCGGGCGACGAGCAGGTGCCTAGGGCCTAGGCGACACCTAGGCGGTCTTAGGTTTTGTATTATAACTTTAATAATTTACAAAAATTAAGCATAATACCTTATCAATTACATCCAATTTAATGCCAAGATATAGATGCAAAATTTAAAAACATGAAAAATTAACAATCATGAACAAAATTTATTAAAATTCAAATGACTAAAGTTGGTCATGATGGGTACTTTATACAAAGTTGAATTTGTGGTCAAATATCTAAACCTACTCTTTTATTTTTCTTCAAATTGTATGAATAACCTCAGTCATGTTTAATAAAATCTACATTACTAAAATTAATACCGGCAGATCCTTTGAGAATTCCATTAAGTAATCATCCTTTGCTACATTTAGACATATACTGAATAAAAAATAATTAAATTGTTTATTTCTAAAAAAGAGGAAAAAAAATCAAATACGAACACAATCAGCCTTATTAAAAAAAAAAAAAACTCGCCCAGACCCCGCCTAGGCAGCCCAAACCCCGCCTAGACTGCCCAGAACCCACCCAGCCATTAATCTGGGCGTTTTTCTACTGCCTAGCGCCTATGCCAATTTTTAGAACACTGGTTAAAACCTTGACAGGAAAACTCAATGGGATAAATTTTTGCACACTTCATGATGCTCCATTCGCATAATGTTGCCTCGTTAAAACCTTGACAATAAAACCCAATGGGAAAAACCTTGTTGAAGGAAAAAAGAGTACAATGGGCATAAATCAAATATAACATACTTCTATATGATCTCGTAGTATAAATCTGGATGTTTTCGTAGCATACTTCTAGATGCACGCCGGGATGTATACTTCTGGATACTTATCCTAATAATGATTCCCCCTTATGAGGGTAAAACTTTAATTACTTTGATGATTAAGTCGACGTATGTCAATCTCGTATATCAATTTAACGATCCACAAGGTTGTCACTATACTGAGTCTATTCAACTTCAATCACATGACTCTTCTGAAGCACACGTGGGTAGAAGAACTTTATTGGAATGTGTTTCGTTCAATCCCTTTTGATGAAGCCTTCTTGCATTTGAACAACACATGCAACATTGTCGTCATATATTGTAGTCAACTAATCAATAAGTTTAATTAATAGACCTCAAAGAAATAGTTGCACTGCAACTCATAGATACAAAACATGTATGTGAGATACCATTATAAAGGTCAAACAGAGAACCTGAATCTGCATAGTCAACTAGGTATGAATGGTTAGGTAAATCACAGAATAAACTCATATCAATGATCCCACACAGATATAAGTGTAACTTCGTTCCAATGTCTATAGTTGGTGCAAAATTATACGTTGCTAGTAAATGTAGGGGTGGGCACGGGATGGGATGGGATGGGACGAGATGGACCCATCCCATTCATTCGGGATCAGGACGGGATAGACCTCATTTCGACCTCGTCCCATCTCAAACGGGATCGGTACGGGACGGGATGAGCACGTACTAAATAGTCCTCCAATAAAAAATAATAAAAAGAGTTTTATCTCACATTACTCACACACCAATAATGTCAAAATTTATATACATATAACTTACATCATAAATAAATAAATATTAAACTTTTTGTTGGAAGGCAAATAAATATTAAATTTCATTTAAAATTAATGATTCAATTCATTTAGATTTCATATGGAATTTCATCTTACATTGATTTTATTTCAACACATCCTAAACTTTAATTTAGAAGAATATTTTGATTAAAATTAATAATAATTATTATTAAATAAATAAATTCGGGACGGGACGGGATAGGCAGGATTGAAAATCTCCATCCCGATCCCATCCCACTCTAGATCGGAACGGGATGGGATCGAGATGAGTTTGATCAATCCCAAAAGGACCCCAAAAAATCGGGACGGGACGGGATCGCGGGATGGGATGCCCACCCCTAAGTAAATGCATGGAAAAAGACTATATCAGGTTATGCACATGGTGCCAAAAAATTAACAATGCAACATTCATTTGTTTATTTTGGTTGATACAAGTCTTTCGTTAGATCTAAAGATCATACGACCATGGATTTGCTAAATGGATGAGAGTTTTCCATGTTAAAAGTGTTACAAAATATTTTCAATATACCTTGATTCATGGACCAATATTCTACTAGTACTTGACTCGGTCTGTAGGCCAAGATAAAATTTGTATTTTCAAGGTCTTTCATTAAAATTCTTTCATTAGATAATTAACAATATTTTCAAGGTCCAATAAGAGCAGTTAATGATTTCTTTAAAGAAACATGAACATAACCTTCCTTACACAGGTATTCTCTAAGACAGTTATACAACATTCTTCTATAATGGTTCAAATTGTATAAAACATGTCTTATATGTATTGAGTATTTATTTCATGGGGTTGTTTCAAGAAAAGTAAATCCTTGAGGAATTGTATACATATCTGGGTCCAAATAACTAGTTATGAAATTCATAAGTTGTATATCAAGTTTTCAGAAACTATAAGACTTTTAATGGAAATGTGTTCATATCCATAACCGAGAATGTATTTCATCAATGTCAGGTTTCTCCAGGAACACATGTGCCACAAGTCTTCTCTTATATCTGACAGTCTCATTTTTCTCATTTGTTTTCTTACAAACACTCATTTAAAACAAACAGGGTTTACACACCTAAGTATTTGAACTATAGGTCCAAAGACACCACATTTCTCAAGGGAACTCAATTCCCTTATGACAACATCTTTTCATTTGGTCAATCATTTCATTTGTCAACATTCATAGATTTTTCATGGTTGAATATCATTATTTATATCATCGCCATTTGATATTTCGGTAGCTACCTTATATTGAATATGTCATCGATGGTCATTTCATTTGATTCCACATTTCTCCTTAATATATTGAGATATCATTATTATCAGACACCTAAGTCTCTTCGGGGGCTTTTCAAATCACTTCAAGGATATGAATAATCACTTTTGGGATAATGGAGAATTGGATTTTTAAACATGACCTCTTCTAAAACGTCATGTAATGCAGCTTGTGGAACTGCATGACCTCTTCTAGAGCGTCATGTAATGCTACTTCTGGAGCAGCATAACTTTTTCTAGAGTGTCAAGAATTGCTTCTTCGAGAGCATTAGGGCATGACTTTTTACTAATTCTCCATTTTGGGAGTTTAATCTTCGGAACCTATAGGTTTGTCATGCTTTTGGCATGCAATAGATTCACTGGCTGCCATACTCAAACTTTGTCCTTAAGGAATACAAATTCGAGTAAGTGTATTCATAGTTGGTACGTGTGACTTTATCACTTTGGATACATCATTAAATGCATCAAGTAAATAATTCATAATTGTTAGATGAGACAAAGTTGAAATATTCGACGATAATTATCACTGTTCCATACCACTGTGTTGTTATGTAATAACTTGCCTATCTCCCCCTAAACGTTACAATACAATTTCATAAAACCGACATCTGTTAAACTAGCAGTAAAAATGTCACCAGTGAAAATTGACAGTCTGCATAATGGGCTAAGGCTACACAGTTTCGCAGTATTCAATACTGCATAAGTAAAGGTCTTCCAACACGGTGAAGACTTGTAACTTAAATATGCACCAAACCATTTTGTCCATGTAGGACAGGACTTTAATAACAATCCTTATCGATAAGAAGAAAAAAAACTGAAAGCAAACTTAGTTGCATCGTCAAATTAAATAGACTAGATGCAAGAGGTGAAACTTGTACGCTAAACAAAATAATGTGTGACACATAAACATATATGAGACTATATAATAAAAAGTTTACTAAGTGAACAAGTAGGACATATATATTTGTAAGTGGGGTGTGTTAAATGTGATTTATTTAAGCTTCTAGTGTAAAAACAACATATGATACAACAACTCGTAGAGTTGTATAATTCCAATAAATTAACAAAAAAAATTCTCTAATGTAAGCTTTAGGCTTAATGCATACATCTTTTGTGTAGTGCATATATCTCGAATGTAGGCTTCAGGCGTAATGCATACATTTCTAATGTCAGTTGATGGCTTCCAATATCAGATATGATCTATATATTTTGAAATTATGCAAGTTTATTCAGGAACTGCAGAAATGTATGTCATTTAATGATAGAAGATGAGACTCTTCTGGTGCGTTCAATGGTTGTGATGACCTCTGTTGGGACCTCCAATAAATTATATAGGTCCAACAATGATAGACACCTTTGTGTCTTAAATGTCAGTGTTGATAGAACATTCTGACTTGTCAATAAATTATGGGTAGTGACATTAACAATTAAACATTTATTAGTGTCCATCATTTGCAATTTATAAACCATACTTTCAAAGAAAATGTATGTACTTACTAAATCAAACAAATCAAAACATATTATACTGCATATGTTTCACAAGTAACAACAAATATTGTAATGTAACATCATCTATGATATATATGTTTCACAAGTAGTTGGTGTTCTAAACCACTTTAGGTGGTTTATAAAATAAGTATTAGACATGTAGTAACATTGTGGTAACAACCGCGGCTAGGGTGATTACTTTGGCCAATGGTTACTTCTGCTAGAGTTGTATAATACTCGGGGGTATTTATGTTTTGCATGTTCTCTACCTCTATCCTTTTTTACAGTTAAAATTGACACTTACTGCAGAAAACATCATAAACCATAATTTTTCATTAGATCTTTTGTATTGTATGATGTTATAATTATACAAGTAACAAACTAAAAACCATGAATAAAGTAAGGTTCTCGATTTTGTTGCAACGAGAGTAAATTCAAATAATGAAAGGAACATTGATTATTATCTTCTCATTGCATCAACTTTGTCTATTTGGTTTTAATGAAATCTCGATATTTCTCTACTGCCTCTATTGGTGCACAACAAACATCTGACCAATGTCCACATTTACTACATATATGACAAGTGTCATTTCTAGAAGGATTTTCAGTATCCTTTGTAGGAGTTCTATCATTGTACTAGGCATGTGCTTTGAACTATGTGGTAAGTGTTGTTACTACTTCTGTTGGGGTAATCTCCCCTGCTGGAGTAATTGTTATAATCACCTCTGTAGGAGTAATTATTTGACTAGCTCTTCTGGGGTGATTACCTTGGTCACCACTTCTAGGGCTACTACTTTGGGAGTTGTCATCTTTTATATAATTTACTCACCTATAAAGGTGTGTCACTTGGTCAATAATAACTTTCTATAAGGTGTGTAATGCACGTAACATGACACTTAACAAATAAAACCCACATACAAATATATTTTACGAAATTTATATTGTTAGGTGTATAAATTAAAGGTATAGTTAACTTTGTTTTGCATGCCAGATCTGCTTTGTTTCACAAAACTTATTTTAAGTATGCCAATTTTAGTGGGATGACATGGCTAAAAACAATGATCATTGTGACAAATGCAATAAATATTAAAGCAAACAACATTTGTGCTTAACTGCTCACCTACTTCAAAATAGCAATACTTGTCAAAAGATTCATGTTTGACAACAAAGTGGTTACAATAAACACCAATTTAGGTGAAAGCAATTGTGTTCATATCTCGCTGTAATTTGATGAATTGAATTTACCACAGGTATGAAGTAATTCCACCTAGAAAACCCATAACCATATTGAGAGCGTACAATAGTTGTATTCAACGCCTCAATCAATAATAACACACGGGCACACGTTCCCACATCAGCCAAATGAACTTAACTCGGCACCATCTAGCTTACCCCCTATCTTTATTTTCTATTTGTTTCATTTGCCAAACCATCAAGAAAATTCATTGTTTCAGAGACAGGTATTTGTCACATACTTTGATGTTTGGTATGCTTATCACCCCATATCTCTCTGTTTGGTTTATTTACCCAATTTTCAACAAGGTTTTGTGTTCTAAGAGAAATTAGTGAAAATCTATCTTACAATTCAAAGAGATTGGGAACTCCAACAGAGAAAACAAGCTGGCGATATTAGAGGTTGGGTCTTGTGAAGAAACCTATGAGTTTGGGTGTTATTTAATGGAAATACTTAGATAGTTTTATGACAAACAAATCAGTTTAAATCATAAGTAAGGACCTCAGTTGCAAGGTACTCGAGCATGGCAAAAAGGTATACGGGAGCGTCAACGCTGACGTGCTTGACGTAGTTTCCAACCTTGAGAAACTGGCGATTCTGCCTACGGGAGCTGAAGTTCGGCCCTACAAGACAATTTTGAGGACAATCAATGTTAGGGAAAAAAGTCGAGGAGGTATTGACTGCTATGTTAGTATTGAGCCCTTTTCTTCTTAGTTTTTCTGGTGGGTTGGATTTTTCTCCTAAACGAAAACCAATCTATAATTTGCCAAATTATAAGTACCACCATCAATGGTACTACAAGATACCACATGAGTCAAAGTGGAGACTTTTGTTATTCTAACCTGTGTTCCAACATGTGTGATACTATGATGAGGGGTCTAAGATTTAAACAAAGTTTAAATTCTAAGCATGGAAACTATGTTTTCTTGTGAGGCAACTTCACTAGATGTAATATATCTCATGAAAACAGTCACATAAAAATTCAGAAAATATAAGCACTTAATTGAATTATTTACCTTCAAAAGAGTTTGGAAAACAAAGGGGAAGAAAAATTATCCGAGCTGAGGTTCGCTTTAATTTCCCTAAGATCAAAGTGAAATATAATAATCACGTATCACTCAATTGGTCGAAGCTTTGTACGCTCAATTGGTCAGAGCATCATGTTGATAACATGTTGTAATTACTTCAAATCGTATTCAAGTTCTTGGAATAAACCATAGGAAGCAAAGACTGTAAACAAGCCACATTACCATGATCACCGTATATTCTCATCTCATTTTATTCTATACTAGGGTGTCGACGCGCACGTAAATATTCAGTACTTTTTTTTATTTTACTACAATCTTTCAATAATGAGTAAAAATTATTATTGAAATTCTAAACAAAATAGTTATTTATAATTTTAAGGGTCTATGTATAGTTTACAAATAATTAAGGGGTTTGAATAAATTATGTTAGGGGCTTAAGTATAATTAACAATATTTAAGAAATGGCAGTTTTGATTGTAAATAATATGATTTTTTGGAGGGTAAAATGGTACGTGTAATAGTTTTTCGTTTTCAATTACAAAATTACCTATGATCACTGTTCACATACCTAGTGGTTTTTCTTCCAAAGGGGTGGGCAAAAACCGATTTAAATTCGGTTAACCGACCGAACCGATTTTCAAATCGGTTCGGTAACCGAACCGAAATATGAGTAGAAAGAAAATAATTTAAACCGAACCGAACCGATTATAAACGGTTCAAAATCGATTTACGGCTTTGAACCAACCGATTTATAACCGAACCGACCGATTAATTAGATATATATAAATAACTAAATAACAGGTAGGTGTCAATACCTGATTAGTGCAACAAATGCACTGCAGTACACCCTATTGTACTAAATCGCCCCCCTTCTCTCAAAGTTTTCAATTTTAGGCTAAAAATTGGGTCTGTAAAAAAATTGGGCATATTTTAATGAAATTCTTTCAAGTGCTTGAGCCCGAAATTTTGGCCCAACCGAACCAAACCGATCCGAAATTCGGTTCAACCGAATTCATCGGTTTACAAATACAAAATTCGATTTCGGTTTGGATTTTGGGCAAACCGAATGAAATCGGTTCGAAATCGGTTTGGGGCACAAAACCGAACCGAACCGACATTGCCCACCCCTACCAAATATAATAGAATTAAGAGGGTATTTTGGGCAACCAAAAAATCAAGATGAAGACACAAAATTTTCCTATTCCTAAGGGAAACTCTCATTATAGTAGTTTTGATATACTTTCTCTCTCTATACAAAATCTCTATCTACCAAAATTTTGCACCATTTACTATCTCTATATCTCTTCATCTTTTCAGTCTCTGTAACTATATATAAAACAAACTGAACATATTTATAGACAAAGGCATTCAGCTAAGGTGTGATACCTAGCATGCAAATGAAGTAAGCTCATGGCTATTGATGGACATCTAGGGTTGGCAGTGGGGCGAATTTTCACGGATATCCGCCCCACCCAATCCGTATGGGGCGGATTTGGATATCGCTGAATGGGTTTTCGGATGGTTTCGGGTATCCAAACAGTATCCGTTGAATAATCGGGGCGGATATGGATTTGGCCATATCCGCCCCACGGATATCCGTTTAACCTATAAAATTACAAAAATAACCTTCAGCTACATAAAGGGATTAAACCTTTCTTTCTCACACACAGCCGCAAATCCCTTCGCCTCTCCCTCCCTCTCACACACAGACGCAGATACACACAGATCTCTTCGTCTCTCCCTCTGTGTAGCAGCGTAAGAGATCTCTTCACCCTTGCCTCTCCCACTGCGTCTCTTCGATGTGCACCTCTCCCTATTCGCAGATCTCTTCGCCTCTCCCTCTGCGTCTCTTCGATGTGCGCCTCTCCCTCTTCGCAGATCTCTTCGCCTCTTCCTCTGCGTAAGAGATCTCTTCGCATATCACGATCTCTCCCTCTCACACACAGACGAAGGGTCGAAGTCGAAGATCAGAGTTGAGATCAGATCCGCCTTCCTCTTCCGGATCTCAGATTGAGATTGAGATCAGATCAGATCAGAGATTGAGATCAGATCCGCCTTCATCTTCCGGATCTCAGATCAGAGATTGAGATCAGATCCGCCTTCATCTTCCGGATCTCAGATTGAAATTGAGATAAGAGATTCTCCATATCCGCCTTCTTCATCCGGATCTCAGATCAGAGATTTTTTAGACCGATTTTTTTTTTTTTTTTTGTAATTTGTTGTATGGTTTTTTGTAATTGTTTGATATAATTTTTGTACGTATGATGAATGAAGTATTTTTTTTACTGTATGTATGAATGATAACGGATATTTGGGTGGGGCGAATATCCGCCAATCCGTGCGGGGCGGAGATGGTTTTTAAATAAATTTATAAACGGATTGGCGGGGCGGATTTGGGGATCCGTTATTCCTGGCGGAGCGGGAATGGATTTGCTCAAATCCACCCCAATCCGCCCCGTTGCCATCCCTAGGGACATCCACTATATTCCAACATATTCTATAATAATAAATGAATTATAGAGTTATAGTATGTGAAAGACGACGTCCATGCGTCAATGGGACACACCGGATTTGGCTGTCTTAAACATTTTGTTTTCTTTCAATCGAAATAATTTTCAAAACTAAGAGTGCCAAAATAAAATTGGCCTCATGTATGTTAAAAAAATTTATTAAAAAAATGGAAAACTTCCTTATCTGTGACAAATACCTAATTCCATGGGGATCTTGTTTCTTTGTTGGGGCCTGCCTATCATTACAACGAGGTGATCATCTTCCATCTTCTACTAAGAAGGGTGAGGGTCTTCATCTCACTCTTTCAGTTGATCTCCCTTTCCTATTTTCTCTATTTTCCATTCTTTTTTTAGCTACCACTATCTAGTTTTCAATCGATTAGGGGATTACGTGATTTTCATTGTTAAGGATTTGCTGATCGAATGACTCAATTTTTACTCCAATGGTTTTAAAAATTTCGGTGCCTAAAAATCACATAACAATTTTTTGTTTTGAAATTTTTTTTTTGTTTTGTTTTGATTTTTTTTTTCAGTTTTGGTGATTGCATCATGGTTTCTTTAATGATTTTAAAATATCTTGAAGTTTTCATTCTAGTTAGTTAGACTTATTAGAGTTTGATTAGATACAACTACTGTTGTTTGATTTGATTTTTGTCATATAAATGGAATCTTGTGTCAATTGGTTAGAAAAGAGAAACCATCACTTCTATTTTGATTTTGGTTAAAAGGAACCCTTGCTTCAACATGGTTATAGAAGATGAACCTTGCTAGGGGTGGGCACGGTTCGGTTCGGTTCGGTTCCAAATTTTGAGGAACCTAACTCGAACCGTTTAAAATTTTATCGGTTCGGATTCGGTTCGGTTCCTCTATTTTGAACGTTGGAACCGAACCTAACTCGAACCGTTTACAACGGTTCGGTTCCTACGGTTCCAAACGGTTCCTTGAAACAGCAAAATAAATGTCTTGCACAGCAAGAAGTAATATCAAAAGAACTACCTTCACCCAAATGCATGAAAGCAAGTAAAATCAAAATATTTGCAAATAGTTTTTGCAGAACATTAACATGTACAATGATATCCTTTATGAGCGCAAATGCCCAGCCCTCAATAAACATGTTTTGATGTTACAACAATACTGGCTACCCAGAACGAAAGGTATAATTTGGAATAACAGATTGGAGATATAGCATACAATCTGATTTGAAACTTGAAAGGAGAGATGGTGTTGAACAATCCAGAAAAACATGCTCACCTGTGGAAGCAAATGGAAATTAATGAGATAGTAAAACAAACAACAATTAGAATCATGCAAAGAAGAAAAACAGAGACAGAGTTATTTGTCTCTGTTTGTCGAAATTTATTTATCGAAACAGTTTTAGGAAATTTATCAAAACAGAAACAGAGACATGGTAAACTCAAGTTATTTGTCGAAATTTTTTATGTCTACAGAAACTTAGCTTTAGGAGATGTTCGATTGAAGATTGAGAGAGGATGAAATCAGTGGAAGGAAATTTTATTTTACCATGTTTTTGAGAAATTTTATTTTACCATGTTGTAATCCAATCAGGAAAATGCTAACCAATCCCATTGGTGGTCATCCAAATTTGCATCAACACAGGTAAGTTTTATCCCAAATTTGAACCTTTACACAGGGAGTGCAAGCAACCCCTTGGTCTAGCTCTAGCTAGTAAAAGTTCAAATGTGGAGTTCCCCAAAACAATCATCTTAGGGTTTGTATGTGTTACTATTAAGCAAGCAATAAAAAGATGATCTTCAGATTCTGCATAAACACACAACACATAAGTAAAGAAAGTAAAGAATGTAACCTTATAGATTATTGAGTTGACGAGAGATCCTCTTGTGATCTAGATTGGGTTCTGGAGAGAATGATCGATGATGATCCTGGAAATGTTGGTAAAGGGAGAGAAAGCAAAAGGGGTCATCTTGTTCTGTTCTGAAATGGTGATGATGATAGTTGTGTAGTGTAGTCGTAACTAATAAATGGAAAATCGATTGAACTTGTTCATCTCATTCACTCTGATCATCTCTCCTTCCTCTCGTCTCTCTTCTTCATTTTCTGATCTCAAAAACAACAGTCGAGAGGGAGGGAAAGTGGAGAGATTATGCTCTGCGGCTGCTCTTCGCCTCTTCACCTCTTCACCTCTTCGTGGTCGTGGTTGCTCGCGAGTCGCTGCCTGCTCTGCGGCTGCTCTTCGCCTCTTCTTTTGTTTGTCAAAGACTCAAACAGCTCTTCGCCTCTTTGTTTTCACAGTGAAGAGTGAGATTGAGGACCTAGGGTTAGGGTTAGAAATAGAATTAGAAAATAGAAACTAAAGTAATTAGGGAATTTACTAATTTAGGGTTGGGTTTGTATATTCGGTTAGAAATGGATCGAAACCGAACCGTTTGAAAAAAAAAATTGGAACCGAAACCGAACCGTTTAAGAACGGTTCCGGAACCGAACCGAATCGTTTAACATTTTTTAAAATCAGAACCGAACCGTTTGGAGTAAAATGGTCCGGTTCGGTTTGGATCCGCGGTTTCTCGACCCGTTTGCCCACCCCTAAACCTTGCTTCGTTTTACTTATAGGTTTGTTGTATATTATTGTGATTTCCAGTCAACTTTCCACTTTTATTTTGGTTGCTTATTTGCTTAGTTGAATATGATTTGGGGTTTTTGGTTGATTTGAACTAGGGGTGGGCACGGGACGGGATGGGACGAGATATACCCATTCCTATCTCATTCCGTTCATACGGGATCGGGACGGGACGGGATGGGAAAAACCTCATCCCGACCTCGTCCCATTCCAAACGGGTTCGGGACGGGACGGGATCAGCGTGCTGCCTGTGACTGCTGTGAAGATTATCATCATATAAGAGCGTGAAAAATAACTTTCTTATAATTAGATATAGAGCGTGAAAAATAACTTTCTTAAACCTACAAGCAAATTGCAGGAATCTGGAAATAGTTATGGATAACACCTAAGCAGTGAAATACCCACCAATATAGAGGCGACCCCATGGAAAACCCAAGGTCTCGTAAACCAGATCAGCTCTTGAATATACGTTCTCTGACACTACAAGATAACTCCTATTGCTCGCATATTACCTAGCAGGCTTTAGTCTTAAACCAAATTAATAACGGATAAAAAAGACATGTCTGAATATGTTTCTCAAGATGCTTATAACATTGTATACGTAACGAGCACGTGATTGATTGCAAACCTCCCTCAAGTGCTAATCTAGTTGGGATGTTTGGGAGAGTTCAATTTGCTTTTGTTTTCATCTGTTTTCTCCTTAAAACTTCAAATAAACCCAGAAATGATAGCCTCAAGAGACACTCATATATAGTCTAAGTCGATATTACATAACATATAAAACCCAAAATAAAATAAATGAAATTCAAATGCAATCTTGAACATCGAAAGATGAAGATCCCAGAAAGGATTCAAATGCAAACACCATGAGTTTCTGTCAGTCATCTTTAAGTTTATATGAATAAAAATAAATAAATAAATAAATAAAATATTAATAATAAATATTAAAAAATTAGCTCGGGACGGGACGGGATTGGCGGGATTGAAAATCTTCATCCCATCCCATCCCATTCTAGATCGGGACGGGATCGGGATGAAATTATTCAATCTCATTAAGACCCGAAAAAATCAGGACGGGATCGGGATCGCGAGATGGGATGCCCACCCCTAATTTGAACTGATGTGGGATTTGTGGTTATCTTTGTATGTTACCGTGTTTGTTCCTTCTGTACTTTCCTTGCTTTAAGCTTTGTTCATTAAACTTTGTGGTTAATCTAATCTATATATGTGGTGTTTGCTCATTCATTCAATAGAAGTGTTTATAGTAGCAACAATTGAGGGGGGTTTGGGGGTAATCACATATGTATGTTGCTTGTTCATTCACTCAATATAAGATAACTATAGTAGTGGACCTAATGTGTATTGAAGAGACATCAAACAGTAACCCAACCATAGCCAGACACGTGGCGCATGTCAGCCCTAATACGAAAATACCCTAATCTAATCACTAACAGACCCAAGCCTGGACCAACCTGGCCCAGGCTAACTATTGTTTTGCCCATAAGTTAGGTGCCCAAGCCCAGATTAAGTAAGCCTAAGATGACACACATCTTGGAGTTTGGCTTAGGACAATAAGGCCCGAACACATATCTCTGGGCTATAGCAGGCCCATGATCCATTTTCACAACTCTTGGTCCAATAATTATTGGGTCCTAATTAGAGCCAAGTGCCAAAGGAAACTCAATCATGTATGCGTAAGATTTTAAGCGAGATTTCCTCCCTCCATTACGCCTTCACCAGTAGAGTCAGTAAAGGAGTGAAACACTGTTCATATTTATAGGTCAAAAATCAACAGGAACGGATTAGGACGCATCATGTGCGATGTAATATATGTGAGTTACAAATAACCCAAACTTCGTCTATTTTCTCTTGGTTCATTTGAAGTTTTGCATAAATTGGATGCTAAGATGTTTTATGAACATAAATAAGTTGTTGGTTATAGCAGCTTGTGTTTGATTTTCATGAAGGTAATAAGAACATTGTGAACCATAGCTTAATTTTTTTTTTCCTAACAAGAAGCTCGAAATTACAACTATTTAGAACATGAACAACTGAAAAAAAAAAAATTGTCCATCCAATGGGTGATTGCTTGGGACAAGGTTCAAGCTACTCCTGTGGTGGGACAACTTAATATCTGAAAAATTTAGTGTTTGTTGTGTAATGTGTCCATGTTTTCATCTTCATATGTTTGTACCAAGGAATGTGATTTCTTGAAATATGTCGAATTTCATGAAATATTTCTTATTTTAAGGTTACCGAAATCTCTTTTGAAACTTGAAATATGCAAAAAAAAATCTGAGAAAATAAATAAATATTTTAATCTTTGTATATTTTAACATGCTATAATGTTTTTTTAGTATCAAAAGTTTGTTATGTGAGTGATTATAATGTAATATGTAGTTTGTAAGACACTACGAGTCGTGTGAGACTTTTTGTCTAGTATTTAAGAGTTTAAAATGCATAATTTATATTGTTAATTTCGAAATCACAACCGAAATTTATACGCTTTTTCTATACAAAACAAAATATTTCTTAAAATCAGGGCCACCGAAATTAACTTGAAAACTAAATCACAATCCTTGGTTTGTACTATTCTTTTATCCGTTTATGTTTTTAGAGTTTCTCGTTCTCCCTCGTAGTCATTTTTTCTGCTTAAGTTATCAAAAAAAAATGTAACCACCTTGGATTGTGTAAACAGATTAGTAGGTTGTTGAAAAAGTAAGTAGGTATATAGATGTTTTCACTTATATTAGCAATAAAAAACATGCTACATGGACCAAAATTTGAAAGGACGTAACTTTTTGCTCGGTGGTCTGATTGGGTTATTTTCTTTCTTTTTGATTTTGGGTGAAATTTTGAGATCTACCTAGGCGGGTTGCCCCGATAATTTTTTAAAATAATGTCTATTTCATCATGAAATTTCAGTTTTATACATTTGAAGTTTCTTATAAAGATGTTTTACTAATTTGAACATATAACTATTTTTACTTTTATATAGTACGATGATGTTCGTGAAATGTTGTTTTTTATTTTTAGATTCATGTTTTATATTTCTTGTCTCCAAATACGTAAATCTTGTAAATATTTTTTTAATGGTTTTTGAGATGGTATCATGGGGAAAATGATTAGAAGCCATGACCTAGTTGGTTCCACCTTCACCACTAACGACTAACATTTATTATTAGAAAATAAAAATTTATAAAGTATTTGCTTATTTGAGAAATAGAATTATCTGATTGTCATATAAGCGAGTTTTTTTTATGTATTTTTTTTATTGACTATGAATTTGAAGTCGAAATATATCAAGACCTTTAGGATTTTGGTGTCAACAAGTAAACAATTTCTTTCCTGGTTTAGAAGTTATGTTGATAGAATTAAAGGAAAAATAATTATCATCATCAAAGCCTACTTCTGATACACTCAGTCGGCTACACTATTTTGGTTCTCCATGCAATGCGGTCTTTCCACATATTCTCGCCTAATCCAAGCTCAGTGATGCATTCCTTCACCGTCTTCATCCAACTTTTCAATGGTCGTCCCCTTCGTCTACACCCTCCACTAACTAGCCAATTTAAACATTTTCTAATTGACGTCATTTTTTGTCTCCTCCACACGTGATCAAACCATGTTAAACGTCTTCATCTAATTTTGTCCTTTATGGGTGCTACACCTAAGTATCTCCCAATTCTTTCATTCCTAATTTTATCCTTACAAGATTTACCACACATTCATCTTAACATACGCATTTTATCTACCGCCATCCTATGTGTATGTTGTCTCGTAGTAGCCTAATATTTTGAACCATAAAGCATGGTTGGTTGAACAATTGTCTTATGGTATTTTCCTTTTAACCTTGCAGACATCATTTTATTGCATAATATTTCTGACATCATTTTCCATTAGTCCAACCAGCTTTAATCCTGTGATCTACATTTTTTCCAATAGCCCCATTCCTTTGAATTATTGATCCTATATATTGAAAAGCCTCACACTCTGAAACTTCCACGCCTTCGATCTCAATTGAATTACTCTTCCCTCGCGATTCACAATCAAAGTCACAAACTAGATATTTTGTCTTCGAATGACTAATTCTAAACCCCTTACTTTCTAATGCCTCCTGCCACCTATCTAATTTTCGACCTAAGCTTTCACTAGTCTCATCAATTAAGACAATATCATCTACAAACAACATGCACCAAGGTACATCTTCTTGAAGATGTCTCGTCAACTCATCCATGACCAAAACATAGAGGTATAGACTTAAGGCCGACCTTGACGTAGTCCTACTGATGTTGGGAATTCACTGGACATCCTGCCTACTGAGCGAACACTTGTTACAACCCTTCATACATATCCTTAATGATATCGTCATATCATTGAGACATTTTCTTCCTTCCAAGCACCCACCAAATTAACTCCCTGGGGACTCTATCGCAGCCTTTCTCTAAATCAATGAAAACCATATGCAAACTCTTACATTCCTCTTAGTATCTTTGTATAATTTGCTTAAGCAAGAAGATGACCTTCGTAGTAGACTTACTCGGCTTAAATCCAAATTGATTCTCCGAAGTAGTGGTTAACCTCCCAAGTATTCGCCTTATGACCTTCTCCTAAAGATTCATTGTATGACTTATAAGCTTTATCCCTCTATAGTTTGAGCAATTCTAAATATCTTCCATGCTCTTATAAATTGGTACCATAATGTTGTGTCTCCACGAATTTGGCATTTTTCTAGTTTTCAAAATCTTATTAAAGAGCCTAGTTAGCCAATGATTCCCAACTTCTCCCAGACATTTTCATGCTTCAATTGGTATATCATGTGGTCCAACTGCCTTCATTGTCTTCATTCTTTTCAAAGCTTCCCTTACTTCTTTGGCACTAACTCTATGATGGGACACACGATGTCTCCATTCCTGTGAAGCATACCCCTCCAAGTTTAACTCCCCTACATGGTCCCATTGAGTAGGTTCCAAAAGTAATCCCTCCATCTATCTAAAATAACTTTATCCTGCATTAAAACTCTTCCATCCTCATGCTTGACACATTTAACATAACTCAAATCCCTAGTTTTTTGTTATCTCGCTTTAGCTATATTGAATTTATCATTTTCCCCTTTCTTTGTACCTAGCATATAATACATATCATCTTATGTTCTTTTTAGTTTCCCCTGCTACTTTACTACTCAACCTTTTAGCTTGCTTTTAGAGCTCATAAGACTCTAGGCATCTATCTCTTTGCTACTCCTTACAACATTTTTCTTTTCCGTAATGGCTTGTTGCGCATCAGCGTTCCACCACCACATTTCTTTATCATATCCACCTCCTCCTTTGGCATCTCCTAATTCTTTCTTCACCCCTCTTCTTATTCGGCTCGCCAAATGCTAAAAAAGATTTGCGCTACTAATCTTATCATTTGGTTATAGATTCACCCAACCCTCTGTAATTAACTGGCCACCCAAAGTCTTTTTTTCTAAATTTCTAGCACACATCTCCATGTAAGGTCCACGATTTAACTCTCAATCTAACTTGTCCTTTAGCAATTCGACCCCTACTCTTAAGACAAAAATCGAGGAATGTTTTGAACCAAAATCCATAAAAAGGGATGTGACAATTTTTATTTTTATTTTTTATTTTTTTATTTTTTATTTTTTTACAGTTGGTTGTCAAGGGTCTAACACCAACACTCCTTTATCCGGGCTTGGGATCGACCGTTGCAACGGGCAGAGTTTAAAAGAACAATAATCATATATCAAGACCTTTAGGATTTTGGTGTCAATGAGTAAACCATTTCTTTCCTGATTTAGAAGTTATGTTGATAGAATTAAAAGAACGATAATCGAAATAACCTAAACAAAAATTGAAATAATGAAATAATTCGAAATAAAAATGATAAAATAAATAGAAATAACTAATAAACAAAATGACTTTTATTCTATAAAAAAAATTACTATGATCAACTTGTGCTCATATTTATAACTAATACAACTTCTAAAACAAACCCTAAACATAATAGAGAACAATGTCCTAATCATACTAGAATTCTTAATATGCCTACATTATTGCTAATATTACTACATAATTACATCAACCTCCTTGGGTTGAAGTAGCTCGTTCTCGAGCTTAAAGTCGAAGATGTTTGATGAACACAAACAACCGGTCACTAATATAAGGCAAAGTGCACGCAAAGTAATCTTTCCCGTAACTTGCCACGATACACACTGGCAAAAAACAGAGAAACTAACTCAGAAAGAAACCAATATGACTCAAAGAACTGGAAGCTGCAAGAAACATGAGAAGACGTTTGCGCCACAAAAATGGCTTAATACAGATCAATATAATCATCATCAAGACCGTGTCTGTTTTGTTAGGAACATCCTCTGGTTGCTAAAAAATGGCAAAGAAGTCGCACAAGTCAAATGATTCACAAGTCAAAAATTGTGTGCGAGCGGTGGTGCCCTTAACTTCCTCAAAAGATGGACTTTGACAAACAGTAGGGCTCAAACTGCTTTTCGTATGTTCGGGCAAGGTCATTGGGATCCAATAGTGCCCTGCACTGTTTTTGGTACATTGTGGTAATTTCATATCAAGTCTTAGTCGAGTATGTCTCAACCTGTATCACAGTGGAGGGGTAGTGGGGTGTACATCACGAGCAGCTAAGGTGGGGTTGGGGTAGATGACGGGTATGGGTCATAATATGGTCACTCAGTTTCTCTTTGAAATTTTAATTTCTCACTTGGTGTTCTCATAGTTCTTGAGGTGTAAATAGCTAAGCAAGGGGCAAGGACTAACTAATAATATCATATCTTATTCTTCAACAAGATTTGTAACATCTGATATGAAAAAAAGAGGCTTGCTCATGAACAAGGAGGGGGTCAGGTTTCGCAACAACGTGACTAGCCGGGGAGGGTTCCAAGATGGAGTTGGGGTGGGACGAAACTCTTAAAAGGGGCAGGGGTTGTTGCTGAACAGTGGTGGCGAGGTGTAAAGGACAAGTTGAGCTACGGTGAACGATAGTTGTGATGGATTGTTTCACTAGCGGGACGAGTAGCGACGACAAGGCAAGGTGGTTGGAGGACGATTGATCTGTGACTGTGGCTGCGACATGGTTGCGGCGATGGTTGGCTTGTGATTGGAAGGACTATGGTAGATTGAATTGTTGGTGAGTATGTTCATTTCTCTTCTTCTTCAAACCTTCAATGATTTCAAAATATTTAATCTTCCTTTTTCTTCGAACTCAAAAAAAAATTTAATTAACAAGATCTGTTCGGCTCTGATACCAAATGATAGAATTAAAAGAACGATAGCGAAATAAACTAAACAAGAATTTAAATAATAAATAAATCAAATTAAAAATGAATAAACAAAATAACTTTTATTCCATCGAAAATCAAATTGTAGTGATCAACCTATGCTTGTATTTATAACTAACCTAACTTCTAAAACAAACCCTGAACCTAATAGGAAAAATTGTCATAATAATACTATAATTCTCAATATGCGTAAAATACTATTATTGCTAATATTACTACTATCCTAATTACATCATATGTACATAGTAAAAAAACTTAAATCTAAAAACCGCTTCTCATGCTATTTTATTTACAACAAATAACCAGTAAGCTCTCAACGTTCAAAACAAGCATCACAAACTACATCGTGGGAAAGACTTGGTAGAGCTGCCATGTCAGACATTGATTCAAGTGACTTTTCTTGGGATGTTTTCATCGTTAAACATACTGAGCATGGTAGTATGCACATTTTGAAGATGAAATGAACAAGGCACTTTAGATATGTCGTTTTCCTTTTTCGAAAGTAATTCGTTATCGAACATTTTTGGTAAGCTTTATTTGAATTCATCAATATTTAATCCAAATCCTAGATGGGTCAATTAAAAGTAATACAACCTACAAATCATTTGACTAGAAGAGGTAAATTTCGATGCAAGGAAACCCATAACTTGATACAACAATTGTTCAGTTGGTGTTATTTAAAGAGGTACAATGGCCAACCAAGCAAAACTATTTTTAATCCAAAAAGCTTAAAGCAAGGTGCCCCAACACTCTCAACTCATGTCGGTGGTTTTGATTTCTCCTTCAATTCAAGTAAACCTATTGTTGTTAAAAATTGATAATAAGCTCCAAGTTTCCTTGTTATTGGTAATTGACATATTAATATTGTTTGGTGAAAGTAATTTGAATGTTTAAGAGAAGCATTTAGTACTACTATTATAGATCCTCTAGGAAGCACACTAATAGTGTGAGGAAAGAAAACCTTGTTTTAGATTTCATTCAACATGTGTATATGTCTCAAAGGTAACGATGCCTTGCTTTGAATTTGTTCAGTTATGTAATAAAAACAAAATGCTTAGTGGCATGGTTTTTTACTCTCATATTGGACAAGATTTCTTCCAAGGTCATATTTCTGCATTCTATAAGAACTGGGTGACATTTCTCTTAAGAATTTAGGTTTGTTTTGTACTTTTTTCTACATATGGTTTTAATGTATGTTATGTGGTGGGTTTTTAAGGTTCATCGGGCTGTGAATAGTGTATATAAGTATTGGGGGCACAAGAATGATGTGCCAACTGAAAATGTACTAGCAAATTATACCAAATCAATGTAAAAATATAGGATGGAATTATAAATCATATATTGAGTGATTGGAATTAGGTCTATGTTTTGCAAATATCATTTCATTGGTATCTAATTCATGAGGACCATTGTCAAAGGATAAGAAGATTGAAGTCAACTCATGAAGACAAGTCAAAGTTATGAAAACCAAGCCACAGAGGCAAACCAAAAATAGCTTATGGATGGCCAAATTCAAATGAAGTACTAGCTATTTGGGGGGGGGGGGGGGGGGGGGGGGAGATGAGTAGGAACCAAAGTTCGAAGTTTGAATTTGAGTTTCCTCCCATTTGAGAATTGACATTCTCTCTTTGGACAATCTTATGTACCAAAAGGTAATGTCCATGTTAAGTACAAAGACATGTGACAAAGGAGAAGTTTTTGCATTAAAAAAATATTAAGACATGCAAAGTCGACTTCAACAAAGAGCCGTTGTGATTCTAGCTGTTCTGAAAAGTAGGTGGTGGATATAGTGAAATTGGTTCTATAAATGGGAGTCGAGATCTATATATGTGGATCATCTCTCATATTTCCTTTGTTCAAATCTTGTGAAGTATTTCTCCTTTTTCAAACCCTTTTATATTGCCACCTTGTAATAAAGTGTCATGGTACAATACTGATTTGTTTGTTTCTTCTCCTAATATAATACTGATTTGTTTGGATTCAAGAATTTTAGCTTTTCTGCGTGTTTGGTAAATTGCTAATTTAGTACTCTGCTATTGATATCTTTCTTTTGGTCGAGGTGATTTAGTTAGTATATTATCTCACCTCTGCGTACTCTTTCAGTTGAAAAACATCACACATGTTTTTTTAGTTGTTAACCTAATATAAATCTCATTTGATACACTTAGTGTTAGAAAGAATTATCAAGAACAAAATATAATATTGACATCAAGAAATAATAGATCATGTCGATCTGTGACTTGATCATGGCTGCACGATTGCTCATACATTAAACACAGAGTTAAAGCTTAGTAAATATCGTGGTTTAGCTATGAGAAATATTCAACTATCTTCAAAATTTAAATTATATCAAACACGATTAAAATGGCTACTACTATTTCAACATACTAAACCATAACCATTCTATTATGCTACATAGTTCAAATATCTATTGAACTCTGTAAGTGTGATTATGAAGTATAATTGGGTATATGTTTCTAATGAAATATTGAACAATGAACATATTTTGATATGGGCATGATAAATTTGTTTAAAAGAATCAACCCCGTAGAACAAAAATTACTCTCAAAACTTGGTAATTCCATGGGCACGATAAACTATGTTTAAAAGTGCTTGGTATATTTTAGTCGATATTAGAATTAATAATAATACACATTAAATAAATAAGTTCAGGACAAGACGACATGGTTGAGATTGAAAATCTTCATCTCAACCCCATCATCGGGATGGGATGGGACGTAATCGGGATGGGTTTGATCAATCCCAAAATTACCGGAAAAAATCAAGAAGGAACGGGATGGGATTGGGATCGCGATATGGGATGCCCACCCCTAATTTAGTGTTTTTAAAAATTTTCATTTTTGTAGGTGAATTATAGATTAAGTGGTGAATTGAGAATAAAAGTATCTTCTAGGCTATGATTTTTCTTTCAATATACAATGGGAACAAAGATTTATTTTTGAGTTGTAATTTAATTTTTGCTAACAATAATAAATGCAGTTTGGGGTGACGGTCATTTTATAAATTTGATTGGTTGAATAGTCTTTTTGCAAGTATAAAATGAAGTAGATTTACTTATTGAATGAAAATATCTTTTGCTTGAGTTGGATGTTGAATGCATCATCTTCAGCTAGCATTTTTTAAAATTTTGATTAGTTCAATATTATTCTTGCAAGTATAGAGTGCATTAGATTTACTTCATTCAATGCACTTATGGAATGGATATATCTTTGCTTTGAGCTAGATGTAGAATGCATAATCTTGAACAATAAGTTTTTGAATTATGGATTATTCTAATATGAAAATGTGAGGTATGCTATGATATTCACTGGAAGTGCACTAATACTAGGCTAATCTGATGAATAGTCACTTTTCAAATATTGAAGTTATTTAAAAAACGAGTGCAAATATTCGACTTCGAATTCTTCGCCTAAAATGAGGCTCACAAGTTTAGTTGATTCATTTGAAGGTGAACACCAAATGGAAAACTTTTTGTGAAATCCTGTAAAAATCCTAAGCATGTGAGGTAAAGTAAATAGAGTTAAGGGGATAAGAAAACAAACCAGATAAATACAACGATATAATGGAGTTTACCTAAATCGGAGTTTGTTTGGCTCCAACTAGTTACTTCCTCGGTGGAAAGGGCTCGCAAACGTACATTTCTATTAATTGATTATATTATACCTCCACTTTCAATCAATGTTCCACAACCTCGTAAGGTCTAATCACCACACTCCACGAAACTTACACGAACCAACTGTTATGCTTCGCTAGTCTTAGGAACACTTTGACGATCACCAAAGGGATGCAACCACAAGTAATTCTTACTGTCGTTTGTTCAGGATACAACATACTCTAATGTTCGCGATCCGTGATACTTATCGATTTGTCAAGGATCACACCATCATGGATGCAACACAACCAAGAATCCGTGCGGGGTGACATTTACTCATATAAATCCACTCCATGGATTCAAGAATCTGTGCGGGGTGAAAGTGAGTTTAGGCAAGCTAACACTTAAAGTGGTTTCTCTCTTCTAATGACACTCGTTTGTCGGATAGAGAGATCATAAAGTCTTTTACATTAACTCCGTCACTCAATGGAATATAGAAGTTTCAACTCAAGGATGAGATGAAGTGGTTGAAAGCTCAACAACTCTCCAAATGAGGCATATAGCAATACAAAGTTCCCTTCAATTCTTCTTCCTTACTTCTATTTTATCTTCTCTTTAGATAACCAAATAAACCATGAAGAAAGGAAAAGATTATTCCCATAATACTATAAGATCTCTCACAAGGGAATGGGTGTTGAGTAGGTGAATGGATCTCTTAAAAGGAATGCCAAAAGAGGGTAAAAGGATGGCTTAAATAATTTTAAAACATGAGAGATGATCCAAGTGAATAGTCTTGAGCCATATTTATAGGCTTATTAGAATAGAGTGTAGTTGACTTAGCTGATGTCACAATTTTCTTTTCACATCGCTCCTTTTTTTTTTAGAATAGTCACATGCTAAAGTTAACTTTTCATGGGATGAATTCGACTTTACCTTGCCCATATCTCCTTTTCAAATAAAAGAGCCTTAATCATACGAGCAAACTACTTGATAAGTACTTTGTCATTAGACTTGTCCATCGGGCATGTCTCATAAGATAATATTCAATTCTCATTTAAATTTCAAGTCTTGAGTCATTTGTATAGAATTTCATCTTTGATTTTGTTGGATTGACTTGACTTGTTTTGACTTCTTGTTGGTTTGTCTTGGTCCTTAGGCTTTGATTTGTCTTCATGAGTTGACTTCAATATTCTTGTCTTTTAACAATGTTTTTATGAGTTGGATAATCTTTAAATGATCTTCATAAAGCATAGACTTAATCCTAACACTCCATATAGATTAATAATGTCACTTTATATTTTACATTGTTTTGACATAATTAGAAAATATATTTTCAATCTCCTATTTGTGAACTTATGGCAAAACATATATATTTCGCAAGTCACATTACAATCACTCAAAACCAAAGTCCATATTTAATAGATCAATCAAAGATATCAACTTCTGAGTTTGGTACCAAATCTTCAGGAATCTTCTTCTTCATTTGTCTGATACTAAATGATATTTGTCTTCAGGAATCTTCTTCTTCATTTGTCTGATACTAAATGATATTTGTCTAATACCAAATCAATAACAAAATGATATTTCACACAATCTATATGATCTTAAAATCTTTGGATCTGCACATGAAAGATGTAGAAAAATGAAGTCAAACCTCAATTGAATTAGATTTACTTATGAATGAAAAACATTTGAAAACCTCAAATATTAGGTTTCAAACATGCAAGTTGTGAGCGTAAATAATGCAAGCAATAAGCACTAATTATGCATACAAGTAAGAAAATATAAGAGTAGGGGGAATTAAGGCAACAATATAATGAGGTTCACCTAAATCGGAGTTTGGTAAGCTTTGATTGGTTACTTTCCGGTGGAAGTGCAAACACGTGCCTCAAGTTTTTCTTACTGGCCTCCTCCAAGCAATCTTGTAGTAAATAAATCCTAGTTTCTTTTCATATTGGAAATGAGATTTGCTTCCTATAGATGCAAAATTTCCTAAATTACATGTTTACTTAATTGTACAAAAAATCATGGAATAGATGTCAAACATCTTCTATGTATATGGAAAGTACGTTCACATCTTGAATTATGTTTTATTTACTTTCTTCAGTATATGATGCTTCTTGTCCTTGACTACTAAAAATGTTATTTTTTGCTGTCAAAATTTTGATTCCTCAAAGTAAATCTAAGATGAATTGATCAAGTGAAGAATTCCTTATAATTTAGAATGACACTCTTTCTAGTTTCTTATTTGCAATTTCAAATTCAAAATTTGTGTTCATGTAAAAACTTTTTGTGTTCGATATTCTCAAGCTTATTACAAATTTGGGGTTTTAAATTTAATTAAAATTTTTTTTTTAAATCCAGAGTTATTTTGTCATGTAAATAAGTATGGTTGTATTTGATGGTTCAATCAGATCATTGCGCTCTAACTTGAATGTCAAATGTCCCAACATTTACTTTCTTGAGGAAGCATTGAGTTAACAAATTTAATGACTCACTCACTCAGGTGAAAATTTTAAATGATTTGCAAGAAGTCAAGTTTTGTAATTTAAACACGGGTAAACTTGATAGTGGTCCTGGTACTAATAGTATAAATGACTTTAGTCATTTTATAATTTAATTTGATCTTGATCCCCCACCGTTAGTGGAACATTTAGTCAATCATTATCTTGTGCATGTGTTTTTCATTTGATCTAAGAAAAAGACATAAACTATCATCACTTGAGGGAAGGGGATAAAGAGGATAATCCAACATGGACAACCTTATCTCATACAAAGGTAATTTAAGTATTTACTACACATGGATAACACATACACAAGATAATGGTTGACTGGATGGTCAATAGATGATAAGGGATCAAGACCAAATTAAATTTGTTAAAATGACTAAAGCCATCTATGCTATTAGTAAAGGGACCAACATCATATTTACCCTTTAAACATAGCATATAATCAACAAACATAATCACTTTGATTATTTTTTCCTTAAAAATTTATTTTTTCAAAGAAAAATATTGAAGTTACGATTTATGAACCTTGGTCTATAATTCTTGATTTTGGCTGGTAACTTTTGATGGGTCAATGATTATAATTTTGATGTTTTTTCTTGGTTATTATAAGGGGGTTCTTTTAAGATAAATGGAATTGTTCATTTTTTATTAGTTTGTTTACGCCTCCATTGAATCAATAAATCTCATATTAACGGCTTTCCGTTTTTACGATTTGATTGAATGCTTTCACTTTGAAAATGTTTATGGGATACGATATTTTCAACTTCATTTTATATGGTATCTTATGTATTTGAGTTTCTGGATATTGGTAAAATCCTTGTCACTTTAAAGGTCCAGAAATTGTTCTTACACAATCAGTAAAAAATGTAAAAACTCACCAAGTTTAAGAGAAAAAGGTTGATTGTGGTGGAAAAAAATGGATTATTGCTTAATGTAAGTATTAAAAGGATTGTACATTTATCATTGTGCTTTGTATGTGAACATTTTCCTTTAGTATTTTCTCTATTGAGTTTTGATTTTGAAGCCGATCGGTTTACAATGATGTTCATGAATTGGGATCACTGAAATGTTGATTATGTTTGTCTTTAACAACGAGTGATTTCTGTAATGAAAATGATCAAAGTGCAAGAACATGATTGATATAAAAGCTCTTAGTTTGTATGGTTATTCTCTTTGTTCATAATTTTCAATCATATGTTTTTCGTTTATTAACATTGTGTTTGGTATAATTCATGCTGAGAATTAGGTGGTTGATGGGAAAAAGCTAAAACACTTAGTTTTTTTTTTTTTTTTTAAATTTATGTTTGATCTCGATTGGGTTATAAGTGTTGGGGGGGGGGGGGGGGGATGTCGTAAGAATAACTTGCATCTGTTAGACAGATTCAATGCACCATATGGCTGAATATTGGACTAAGATATGATTAGAGATTGATGATATTAGTTAGGATTTACTTATTTGTTTAGAGTTTGTTTTTTAGTAATATTTTTTAGGCTTCCTCTATTTATAGAGGATGTCTATCAAGGTAATCATCCAAGAATTATCAATGTACAAGTTTTTCTACACGGTATCAGAGCATTAGTCGTTGGAAGTTGTGGCTTCAAGTCTTGTCCAACACAATCATTTTTAGAATTTTTCAATTTTCTCTCTCATTTGTGTTGATGAGGAGGGTTGGAATATTAAGCCCACTCAGTTATCCACGGGTCTAAATTTTTTATGTATTTATTAAAGGTGGTACCTTGTGAGTTTACGTTGTAGTTTTACTAATAGTACCAAGCAAAGTATGTTATAGTTTCACACCTTCGCTCTCGCTTGATATGCGATTAGATTCGCCCATTCTACAAGTTTGAGCTTTTAGAGAATTGACATTATATCATGGTATCAGAGCTTTTAGAGTGGATGGCCTTTAACATTGGTCCTGGAAGACGTGGGTTCAAATAGGTTTTGATAAGTCTTTGGTGTTATGATTCTCCAACAAATGGTTCACCAATCAAACTTTTGTTGTATGATCCATCAAGGCCACCAAATTACTGAGTACATCTTTCATTCCCTCAAACCATTATTATGAATACTATATTGTTGTTTTGCTCTTAATTCTTGTCTATAAGACCTATGACGAAAAGCTCTTTATCATATTTATATCACCTATTTTTTAATGAAACCCACAATGTGCAGTTTTGGACTTAAGACCCATATAAACAAAATCCATTGTTTTATCATTTTGTCGAGTATTTGAATCTGTCATATATCAATATCACATTCTCATAGAGCTTTTGATTCCATTTTAAGATCAAGCTCACTTTCTTATAGAACCTTTGAATCATTCATGATCAAACTCAATTTGGCCCAAAGAGGCCTACGAAAAGATTAAAAAAAAATATTACATTTTGATAAACAATTAGTGATAGTTTGTGTTTTACGGACAAAATCTCACATAGATTTTTTCAATCTCCATGAGTTAGAGATATATGTCCATATTCAATGCTCGTATGGTTGAATATTAAATTGAGATACATCTAAAGATGTGATTGAGATATGTTTGGAGATTGAAGAGATAAGTTATGATTTATTTACTTGTTTAAAGTGTGTTCTTCAATAAGATTCTTTAGGCTTCATCTATTTATAGAGGCTATGTTTATCATTGTAATCATCCAAGAATGATCAATAAACACATTTTTCTATTTATGGAGGCTTTCTTTAGGACAACTTGCATTGTATGGGTGAGTATTCGTAGCATCAATTGTTATCAGTCTGGACAAGAACTCAGGGTACAAGGTTTTAGGAAAAGAATTGATGGTGGTATAGCAAAACTTGACAGCTATACCTCGAAACTAGTTAGAGTATGACAAGTGAAAGATAATTATAAATGTTCTAGTCTTATATTTATTTATATGTAAATTGTACGAGTTCATTATGTTCTTAACATTTGCATGCAACAAAAATTGTTTCTTTCACTCGCCACAAAGCAATAGTTGAGCGTTCTCGCTGTTTGGATATCTTAGTACATGGACGGTAACGAACAAGTTCACTCAAATTTTAGTTTTATGGAGATTGATTCCTTGGTGGCTTTTGCCATTCATGTTAGCGCACACACATTCGGAAAAAAAAAATCAAGGAACATTGGACTATGGGCTATTTGGGAATGAGAAAACTAATTAATTTAAATTGCATGGAGTTTTCGTTTGCATGTATCATGATTGTTTAGTAATGGTTTTGTTATCATTTGTAACTTGACTGCACTAATTTAAACATACTAACGTCTTATATCCTCTTCTTTTTTTCAACTATCTTTTTGTAGTTGGGTGCTGGAAAATGCAAAAGCCTGAGCTACAATAAAGTGTTCATTTTGAATTAGCATTTAATATATTCCACTGAATAAATGTATTTATTAGTAAACTAAATGTGTGTGATTAATTCTATTATTATCAAACTTTGTATCAAATGATTTTAGCATCTTAATATAGTAGAATATAATAATAATAAATTAGATTATGATTAAATATATAATGTTTAACCTAAGTGAACAACACGCGTGTCAGGCGTGCATGTGTGCTAATATACGTCTTACTCCTAAACGAAAATCCCCCGAGCTACAATATGTGGTCTGCTAATATTCGTGTTCGATGTTTTTCCCTCGCACAAATATCAGAATTCCCTAAAGTCCCAGTTTAATTTCAAAAGTAACTTATATGCACACTACAAGGGTAACATAGGAAAATCCCAGGAACCACATTGCAAATTGGCCCTCTAATTTTGATTTCCTGTATTAAATTTTTTTTTTTAAATTTATTGATTTTGTATAAAAAAAAAAGTGTGCATGGAAGTGATTTATGGTGTTTTAAATTAAATAATTAGTGAAATACATATAATCTTAACTTATTATTTTATTTTACAAATATCGACCCTTTTTTTTTTCCTTTTTGTGTGTGAATCAACGATTGTCACATACTTTTTTTAGACCAACATTAAATCAAACTTCTATAAATGTTATTTGTGATTTCAAAATTTTATTTGATTAAATTAAAGTATAAATTTATAAGCACTAGGCTACGTAGTGTGTACTCATACACTAGTTATTATAACAATGATTTTTTTGTCTTAAGGGTGTGTTTGTTGCAGTGAGTACTAGTTTTTAGCAAATTACTTCATTGGTTGCGTCATTGGTTCTTAACAACCTATGAAAGAGTAATGAGTTTTTTTTTGGCATCAAGGCAATTCCGCCGGTGTTTGTGGCCACCGTTAGATGTACAAAACAAATTAGAAGTTGAATATGTCCTTTGAACCATCAAGTGGCAAGACATTATAAACGTCTAAAAACTAACCAACGCACCAAAAATTACATTTGATATGTCTTGCATTGAGTTTGGTTGTTCCATTGCCTCTCTAACACAGCTCTGGTATGGATTTCTTTACTCTAATTCTCAACCAAATCGAGGTTTCAAACCATGGAAAATGTTTCCAAGACAACGACAATCTGAAACGTTTCCAACCATGGAATGATGAATTATTTCAACTCATCGCCGCTTCATACTTTTTCTTCTTGACTCTTCATATCAGAAATAGCGTGCTAAAGTTTCAGTCCGTCTCGATGTGCATGCCTCGAGATAGCTTAAAAATGTGAAAGGTGAATTTTTCTATTATAATCACAAAACAAGAGAGGGCCCACCTTTTGCGTGACATGGGCGACTAGAGACCCATTGTCCAAGACCACCCAAAAGGATGGCCCTTAAACACCCGCAAAGATCATTTATCAAGGTATTTAACAGCATTGAGTTGAACACGTATCACGAGAAGTGGTGTCAAAACTAGTTGAAACTTTGGCATGTGTGTGTCTAGTGTTAATTCTCCTAAAATTTTCAACTCAGACGTAGCTCAAGCAAATTAATTATTTTTTTAGTTTAGTGATGGCTTTAAGTATAAACCATTACTTAGTGGATCCTAAAGATTTAATCAACATGGTTTTGTGTCCCTAAACTGCCAATCCAAAAAAGTTATATAAAAGTGTGCATGGCTTCTTTTAGTGTTTGTTAAATCAAGCCAAGGGGTCGAAGGTGCACAAGCATGACTCTAATCAAGTATTTTATCTCTTCATCTTTCACTTCTTCTTTGGTCATTCAAGTTTTTGCAGAATGTATAAATCAGAAAAAAAAATTTCCAACCATTTGCAAATCAACTTTTTTTTTTGCATGGGTTAAATTGAAAATGATTGTGAAATTAAATGTGTATTCCTTGCTGGAAATTATATGGGGAAGATATATTCTTTTTTCTTTTCTGTTCCACATTTTTTTTTCAAATCAATTTGACATGGGTTTTTAAAAAAAATTTAATAAACTGCAATAATATAGCAGTGAGTAAATACAGAGAAATGTTTTTATCCATGATCTTATTTTTGATAATTTATTTGATGATATTATCTACTCTTCCACAATTCATTGCCTCTCGGACTGAAAACTACACAAAATGCATGTCTGCTCAAGGATGATATTTAAGAACTGGTTGGATGATCTTTAAGAACTAGTTTCCATCTCTTAGGTAGATTTATCAAATACAATGTTTGGCACTTGTTAGGTGTAACAAGAGAGTTAGGTGTTTGTTTAGTCCAATTAACTCTTGCTAGATTGCCTTTTAGGTTTAACCATTCAAGGTTAATTAGTTTATGCTACAAGAGACTTTTTTTGTTAGGATGCCAGACCACCAGTATGGTTTGGTATGTCATGGTTTGATGATCTTTAAGCTATTGGATGGAATAAATCCCTTTCTCCTCGGGCAAAGCAAACGAGCTTGGGCCCTTTCTCTTGATTACGTCTACCCAAACAAATAAACTCATAGGGCATAGCCATGAGTATCATCATCATTTTCTTAAACTTAGATGGGGAATTCTAAATGTCGAGGAAATGAGCGAGGAAACCAGCGAGGGGAGTGAGGTGGAGGGAGGGGAATCATTCACCTCCCTTGGAATGTGCGCAAAAAAAGTCAATGTGCGCATTCCGAAGGGGGTGAATGGTTCCCCTCCATCCACCTCACTCCCCTCGCTGGTTTCCTCGCTCATTTCCTCGCCATGTAGCCAACTTAGATTGAAAAGGGGAATTTTAAATGTCGAGGAAATGAGCGAGGAAACTAGTGAGGGAAGTGAAGTGGAGGGAGGGGAATCCTCGAGATACGCGCAAGAAAAGTTTAAGAGAAAGATCAAGCAACTACTCATCACTGTGATAGTTAGTAGTCAATGAAGTCCATGTTCACTCCCTTAGCCAGTGTTATCGTCGTATCTGTATTACATTATTCCTTGATGCAAGTCATGATGACTCTGGTTTTTACCTCAGCAACAACTACTCTAGCCTTCTTGGCTCTTCACTCCGCTTTCTCTGCTTCTTTCTCTTTCCTTTTAAGGCAGTTCATCCCTTGAGCTTCTTCAAGCAAGAGAAATAGAACTTTCTTGCCAGCTTGACTTTTTTCAGTGTCTTCCTTGTCAGACGTATCTATTTTTCATCTTCAATTTTGATATCAATGATTTCTTCTGCAATCCTTTCCTTTAAGCTTTTTGTTGCATTCAAACCATCTAAACACACCATGGCCATACATCATTAATATTTGAAGATCAATTTTCTCGACCGGTTATTTTGGGGTTTCACAATCAACTTCATCGTCAATAAAAATCTCTATTTGCATTTTCCTTCTTTTCTTTTCCAAGTATAGTTTCTTCCATATCTTGAGATCTTGAGTTTCGAATCATTTGAGGCCGTTATGAAACAAGGGTTTTGAGGAGAATGAAGTGATTGATGAGATGGGTTGGTTCAAAATGAGATGATGAATAAATCGAGCGGTGGATCATTCCATTTGGTGAAGGATTGAGTGAGAAAGAAGGAATCGAATGGGTTCAAGGTTTTCACTAACACTATGAACAATTTGCTCATAAGTGAAGTCAACTTTAGTAGTCTGTTTTCTACCCTTTTTCTCAACAAAAGTTCATTTTCCATATTCAGACATTTCTTCTCCGCAAATCACGTTTGTTTGTCCCCGAACATTCTAATGTACATCCATTTAGATTCTTGTTAAATTCTCTCAAGTTGCATTATTTCTGAGCTGCATCTCTGATCATCCATTCAAACATTTCCAATCCTATGATGACTAGGGACTGCATTCGATACATAGCTAGACTCATAAGCAAATTTGGGATATTTCAAGATACTTCTTCTCGCACTAATCACTTGGAAAAATCCAAAAAGTTTTAGAATTAATGAAAGATTACTTTAAATGGGGTTCACAGATAAATTTCAATAATATCCAAATGTCTCATAAATACATTTCAACATTATATTTCAAATTATTTGTAAGAATCATAATAAAGTACGTGAAAATAATTTTTGAAATTTTTTTTTGATAAAGTTGTCGAACCATACAAAAGATAAATCATGATGCACAGATGGTTGCCTACGTAACTTTTTAAGAATTCAAACTTCTTGTAGTTTGATCAAAGGACCTCTAGCTTAACAAACAACTAGAAGCTATGGTTAAGGCTGTAGTGGTTTAACTCCCACATCTTGGGTTCTATAACCACCGGCGGCATGTTTGCATTTCAAAAAAAAAAAACAACTAGAAACTACAATACACAAGGACCAAAAGAAATATGCAAGGGTAATTACTCAGTCAATGCAATTTATCTCTACCAATAGATATGATCATTAGAGCACATGAGATAGATAAATAAAAAATCAGTTAGAAGTTACATTGACCCTTTTTCCATGAGGTCCTTGAGCACATATGAGCTTATCCACAGAGTCTTCTTCTTTTTCTTAGGCTTGCTTATCCACACATGAGAAACTTTTTTTTCTCCTATTGATCATCCATGAGAATTGGTTGTTGCACCAACACTCTTAGATCTTTGAGTCTTTTCATTTGAGTTTTGTTGTGCATTTCTTTGTGGTTCACTTAACCACAAAGTGAGGAACGTATATTTGGGGAATACATGTAAATTCATTGTATCCATAAAGTGCATAGTAATTGCAACCTAATCGTTGAAAAAACTCCTTGTAGTTCCTCAGTCGGAATTGAAAATTTTGATGCACTTGTTGTTGAGGTGGAGGCATCCTGAATTGAGTTGATCCATGATCTGGATGGACTACCTTCAGTGAGCTAGAGGTGTCACCGCTGGTTGAAGATTTAACAAATTTTGTCTTAGATGGAGTTAAGCCAAGACTATATCCAAGTCATTTCTTACTATTTTGGGTGAAAATCAACATTTTGTCGATTTTCTCAGACCCTTTGGAAAGCTTAAAGCTTTGAAACATTAATTTCCAACTCATTAGAAATTACTTTAAGGTTTCCCTTAAATTCACTTTTATTTCCACAATACTAGAAATTTTTTTTACCAAAAATTTTATCTTGCCCAAAAGCTCATTCTTCTCAGAAGCCCACCATTATTTTTCTTGCAAATTATTTTCTAATAAGTTTGACTTAGGAACAGTTGCTGAAAGACTCCAAATGGTAGACTCCAATTGAGTTTTTTTAGTCTTTGGATTGTCCAGGCATTCCATGATCCTCATGATGTCTTTCTAAACAAAGTTGCATTGAAATTTGTCTTGTAATAATCCATAATCTTCACTAATGTAGAAACAAAGATGAATTAGAATCTGTATCTGAGACTTTAATAAGATCATCTGCTTGAACCTTAACCATGAACTCCTTGCAAGATTGTTCTGGATCCAATGAAAAGTCATACTCTGAAGATGAAGTGTCTAACTCATTGGTCACGTTCATAGCTTTTTTCGTCTTCAACTCTATGGGGCACATTGTTGAAAAAGTGTCCAATTCAGCTGCAAGTGTAACATTTTATCTCCTTATTCGAGTCATCATTTTTTGAAGAAGATGCATCCTTTCTGTAGTACTTTCTGCTGCTGCTGTTGGAGAATTTCCTAGACATGTCTTCTCTACAGTTTTGTCGTTGAGATTCCTTAGAGATTTGCCACATCTTTCTAATCATCAAAGTTGAAAATTCCACCATGTTGTCCTTTAGTGTGTCATTGATTGCTCTGTAATGAATGCGATAGCTTTCTCTTTTTTATTTTCGGGTTTCTTTCTAATTTTGACATCTCAAGTCAAAGTTATGACTGACTAAACCGGGGTCAAGTTTCGACGACCATGGTAGCATGGGCGGACCTACTAAAGGGCGAGGGGTGCAGTTGCCCCCCCCCCCAACTTTTCAAATTATTTTCAATAAATATTTAGCCTTACAAAAAATTAACTATATAATATATAATACAATATGTTAATTGTCAAAAAACTATTTTTACATGTCTTTATTGGTGTAGTGGTTGAAAGTTTAACATTTTTAGTAAACGACCCGAATTTGATACTCTTGAAGCATCAGATTTCTTCACCTAATTTTTTTTTATTTCTAATGCAATTTTATTAGTAATTGAAAATATTAAAAAAAATCGTTTAGTTTAATAAAAACTTATTTTTGGTCCTCTTTGGAGCGTATGATTTTATGTAGCTAATGAAAATTATTTTTTCTGTCATTGTGACCTGCCCCTACTTTGTTGTTTTCAATGCAATTTTATATGTAATTGCAAACATTAAAAAAAAATGAATTGTTTGTTCACAAAGGTATAAAACCTCCAAAAAATTTTGTAATTATTATTTTAAATAATAACTATATAATTCAATGAAAATATATACCATTAGCTAACTCATACAAAATTTGAGGCTCACATAAACCATTTTTCTATGAAATTGTATTAGGATCTTATTATGTTCACAAATTTCAGATTTTTTAAGCTTGAACTAGATACTTATCCTAATTATTTTTTGATTTTAGTTATTATGCTCATTTTCTCTTGCTAAGGTTATCGATATTGTGACCTTATTTTGACTTAAAATTGGACTACATTAGCTTCAATTCGGTATATGCAATGTACTTTTGATAGTTGTATTTTTTTATTACAGGAAAAAAAATTGTTCCACCCTTATAACTACTATTATCAACTAATAATTATTTGTCATTTCGCCCCCTTACTAAAATCATGGATCTTCCACTGGATGGTGGTCCTTGGCAAGCGTCTTTACCAGGCTACATGAGCACTAACTAAGCTCCCATTTTCGAACACATCTTGATCCATTCGTGGCGGACTAGGAATTGGACCGAGCCAACAGTTATCATCGTCAATCAACTTTTGGCGGAGTTCGGTGATCATTATCTATAGTTTTCCAATGATCCCTGGCAAGCCGTCTACACTAGGCCACATGAGCACTGACTAAGCTCCCACTTTTTAGGCCGGCGGAATCTGCGTGCAGCGAATTAGGCTTCGAGCAGACCAAAACCATTGTCATCAGTGGCCACTGACTAAGCTTTGATCGGGGTTTTACAATCACTGTCTGCGTACGAGTAGCGGCCCTAGGAAAACCATCTTAATCATACGTCGAGAGTGCTAACTAGACTCCTACTTTCTAGGCCGTCGGATTCCATTATTTGCGGACTAGGCTTCGAGCAGATCAAAAGCTATCGACGTCGGTCATCACTGACTAAGGTTTGGTTAGATTTGGTCTCTATTGCCCATGTTTGGACAATGGTCCCTGGCAAGCCGTCTCGATCGAGCATCAGAGCGCTGACTAAGCTGACACTCTCTAAACCGTTGACACCCATTTAATTTAATAGACTGGGCGTAAGAGTGTAACAAAAGCTGTTATCATCTATCGAAACCGACTAAGCTTTGGTCAGAATAAGATTATGGGCGTGTAAGTCGAACTTGGGTGTCCTGACTTACTAGGCTCGCATATAAAATCATGGGCGCGTAAGTCTGACTTGGGGGTCCTGACTTACTTGGCTCGTATAAAATTCTGGGTGTGTAAGTCTGACTTGGGGTCTCTGACTTACTTAACTCGCCTGTAAGATTTCGAGCGTGTATGTCTGACTTGGGGGGTCCTGACTTACTTAACTCGCCTATTAGATTCCAGAAGTGTAAGTCTGACTTGGGGGTCCTGGGTTACTTAACTCGCCTGGCAATCTGATTCCAGTGTTGGATCGATTGATCAAACTAATAATCGATTGACTGAATTTAATGAGTAGTAGCGGAATAATAGTGGGTTGATGCCTCGGGTTTAATAATAATACTTTGTAGGCGCGCTCCTTATTCTGTAGGCATTCAGGGCCTTTGTTGTTTGTTCTTTTGAGTGTGTTGGGCCGGATCTAGCAGGGAATATGCTTGGGTCTATTAGTTTAGGGCCCATTTAGAAAAAATCTTTGTGGATTAGCGTGCCAATGATATGGCGCATTTTGCGAAACGGTTCAGTATCGATTACTCCCCCAGTTAATGGGGGCTGCCTGTAGGGTCATTAATTCAAAATATGTGGGCTTGTGTAATTGCTTATTGATGCCTCTTCGTAAACTATTTCACCTATATATGGGCTGGTTATTCTGCGTTCAAATAGAGAGCATGTTAATCAAATGCATCTTACCAGAGAGTTTTCTTTGGATTTTCAAAAGGCTGAAGGAAGATCTCCTCCACTGGTGTCTTCGAATGTTCTGACATTTGCGCTGATGAGTCTTGACAAGACTTGTTGTTACGCGGTGCCGCCTGATCTGGGTGGGCACTAGATTGATCTCATGAGATCTTGTAATATCTTCTTACATTGCGAAGAAGAGTTACAAACTCCCTCTCAGAGGTCAAGTCTGTCTTCCATCTTCTGGTGCTCGAGTACTCTCTCAACCATTTACTATTGTTGAGGGATTGTCCTAGCAGCTAGTTTATGGTTGATGGGAGCATTGGAGGTCGTGACTCTCATTCTTGTGGTGGCACTTCTACCTCACCGCAGGTATTACACGACTGAGAGTCTCCCTCGCATGGCAGCACTATGAAACCTCGATCGTCTGCTTGTTCGAGGACGTTTTCGCCAACTTGTTATTGTTTTCTTTTATTCCTCCTCATGAGGCAGATTGAATCGAGGTTTCACTTTCGAATCTTCTTTGTGAGGTGATTCGACGGAGCGATGAATTGGGTCCATTCCTTCGCCTTCTGCTTCGGATGCTTTACTTTCACAACCTTCTCTTTTAGAGGCAGAATAGTAGAACATAGTCTCTATCCTTGTTTCAGCAGATAGATGCTTACATTGGACTTAGATATTTGTAGTGCATAAACTAATGTACTAGTTGGTCGACAAACGTTGTAATAACTCTAATTACAATCAATAAATTTTGTTTTATTTTTGGAATGTGTCATGTACGAACAACTCTTTTACATTGAAATGAAAAACAGAAAACAAGAACCGAAAATCAAAGCAACAAATAATTTTACCCCGAGCTGAGACTAAGCTAATCCGGCCCTGAAGAAGACGCAAATGGTTCTGGGTCGGATTGTGAGGTCTTTCTAGCAAATTATTTTTAAAGCTAACGAAGTTACTGAATAGTGGACTTCATGCTGGCGGGCAGTTCCTTGCTGATTAACAGCTCTTGGAGTTGGTGCATGTTTGCTGAAGTATTGTTATTTAGCTCATTGTTAATCTGGATTGCCTTGCTAGCTTTGACTTATGAATCTCTTCATAGCTTTTCCTTGGTTATTTAGGCTCCTACGCCCTCATAGAGTAATCCACCTATTTTGTCTTGGCCCGATGCCTGACATGTTGGTTCTGTTTGCCCGAGCTGTAACTGGCAACAATTCTGCTACTTCAGGGTTGCATAATGGAAGTTTCTTGCTGCTGGCTGATTTTTTGGATGGTTCCTTAAGCATGGTTGGCTATATATTTATGCATTGGTGCAGAGTGGATACCACTGCTTCCATATGATGTAGCTAGGTCTTTCTAGAATGATGTTGTAGGTGGACAGGGCGTCAACTACCATGAACTCTTGGACAATGTACTTCTGTAGTTGTGGTCTCATACCACCACCATTAGATTGATCTTCTCGATGGGGAAGCATTTCTCTCTGCTGAATCTGACCATAGGATGGTTGATAGGCGTTAGGTCCTTTTTCTGTAGCTGGATGTTGCAGAATGCATGAGGAACATGACATTTAGTGACCTTCCAGTGTCGACCAAAGCTCTATTTACCTACCACTTAGCGATAAGGATGGACATTACTAGGGCGTCATTGTGAAGAGAATGTACCCCCTGAAGATCCCTTTCCGTAAACATCAGTGATGGGATCAGGCTATGAACTCGTGCATGATGCACTTGCTGGTCCTTATACTAAGATGGCGTCCGCATCTCGGTTAGTGTCCTTTTGTGGAACATGTTTGATTGCTCTCCCTTGGGACCAACCCCGTGGAAGACGTAAATGATGCCAGTAGCTTCCTTTTCAATCTCCTTGACAGCATCCACTTTTTCCTTTGCTCGACCATGCCTCCTGTATGAGCCTAGGATTTCCTTGAGTTTGCCTTTCCTTATCCAGTATTCGACTTCTCCTCTGAGTTTCTGCAAACCTTAGTATCATGTCCGTCTTCTTTGTGGTAGGCGCAATATTTGTTGTTGTCGCGCATAGCAGAGTCTCCTTGATGCTTAGGTGGCCACTTCAGCTCTTCCCAATCCTTGATGGAATCAACGATGTCAGATAGAGTATTGAGAGGGGTGACGGACCTGGACCCGACGTAATTTGATGCCTTATCCTGTCTGGGGTAGACCAAGTCAGTCTTGTTGTCTGTGTGCTTCCTCTTGTTACTGTCATAATCCTCTTTCTTCTTCCTCTTATTCCTATCATTCGGGACAGAATGTTTCTTTTCTAACTCCGCCTCTCTCTTGGCGGCCAACATTTTGTCCAGATTGGTGTATCTCTGGGCATTTCTGAGCAAGTATGTCATTTGGCTGGGGGTTCAGAATGTGGAAGTCATAGAGTTTGCCTCTTCTTAGGCCCGAAGAGAAAGTCGTGACGGCGGTGTCATTACTACAGCCGTTGATTAGGGTCAGCTCATCATTAAAACAAGGGACTTACCCCTTCAATGTCTCGTTCTATTTTTTCTTTATGGTCAGCAAATAATGCGAGCCCCTCTTGAGCCGTTGGCTGCCAACGAAGCATGTAAGAAACGCCAATGCCAACGTCCAGAATGAATCAATGAATTTCGGAGGAAGGCTGTGGAACCACGTCAGTGCTAACGTCTTTAGGTTTGCAGGGAATGATCGGCACATTATTGCATCAGACCCTTTTTTGAGCATCATAACGTACTGGAAGTGGCGCAGGTGATCAGTCGAATTTCCTGTCCCATCCTAAAACTCCAACTTCGGTGGGGTGTATTTCTTGGGCAGTGGTTCGTCCATGATAAAGTCCATAAATGGAGGGCTCGTGAGACTGAGCAACACATATGGGTTTGTGGCCCCGTTGTAGAGGGGTTGTGCAAGACGTGTCTGTCAACTCTAGGCTACACGGTGGTCATTGACTCAAGTTTGCTACCTGTGCAAGTTTAAGAGCAAGGAAGGAGAACAAAAATCGACTACATCACTAATGAACTTGAGATTTCTACTAACCTGAGTCGTACATGTCTCACACATTTTCCAACACAAATAGGTCCAACAACATAAGGTATTGAAAGACACATACACCCATGGCAGTTGAAACTTGAATTTGTTCTTCCTTCCCATTTTCATGTTTTCTTTTTGAGTTCTTAGGCAAGACCGTGACAACAAAATCTCCAAATTTCTTGTTCTTCTTTGTTTCTTTTCCTTCTTGGGCAATTGGGGAATTGATGGATCGAGCAAGCATCCTTGATTGGGTGGCAGGGCGGAGTCGAGGGTTGTTTCGTTGTTATTCTGGTAAATGGGAAGGTACAGAAGAGTTAATTTTAAGCTGAGGCGGGGAGGATATGGCTAAATCTGCCCCGTTTCCATCCCTAGTTTAACATTGGAAGGGTCGATTGCCTAAGTGAATGCAACAAGGTACAAAAAGAGTAGAGAATTTCAATTTTTGAGAATGGAAGAGTGCAGGTGAGAGGATTCATGAAGTTGGGGTTGATGATCTTGAACTTGCACTTGGTAATTGCAAGACTCAAAGTGGTAGGATATTAAGGTGTTTGATGAAGTGTACACGAGGAAACAAAAAAATTTCAAAAGAGTAAACACTTTGTACAAAAAAGTGTATCCCCATTTCAAAAAAGGGTATCACCATTTCGAAAAAAAGGAATCACCGAAAAAAAAGATTTCACCCTTACATAAAAGGAATATAAACAATCTTTGTGGGTGTTTAAGGACCGTTTGAAGAGGAGGTCTGGGATAATAGGCACTAGCCGGTATGTGTCGTGCCTATGGTGGGTCCTCACTCACTTCGTGATTATAATAGAAAAATCCCCTTTCTCCCATTTGACGTGCATCTAAAGTAACTAAAATTAATGTAAGCTAAGTTTGTTTTAAAACTTGTGTGATTACAAATGAAGCGTGCATTCTTGGTTTCTTTTCAGACTTTTTGTTTGGTTATTTTCAGTTGATGTATGATTACAACAATTTTGATCTTAACCTGCTATAACGTTATTTCAGTATCAAAAGCAAGGATATATGATTTCAAATTTCGAAGTAATTTCAGTCATTGATTTTAAGAAAATTTTCGGTGCGTAAAGAAAAAACATAAAAATTTTGAGAACACATGAAACATATATAATAAATTTTGAGGGTATATGAAATATGTAAGAAAATAAGATGCAAGTAAATAAACCTATTAAACACATTAAATGAATTAAATACTAAATATCTCTTAAATTCATGACATAATTTACAATATAGTAAAAAATCACAAATTTCACACACACACACATATATATTTCAAGTTGATAACCACTGAAATTCTTACATATGCTATATCAAAAGTTTCACAATAGTCATTTTGTCATACAAACTACATATTATAAAAGATAAAATTTTATCACACTATTACATAATAAACTTTCAATGCCAAAATGAGTTCCTAGCTGTTTCAAACGTAATAGGATCGAGAACCGCTAGATGAAAAAATTGATGTCATAACATATTAAAACTATAACAGTTCATAAATGTGTTCACATAGGTGAAGTATCCCTCACGATAACACTATTAAGAGAAATGCACCGATGATAGTAAACTTTATGAAATTCAAAAACCGATTTCATAGGAACCTAGACACTTACAAAAAAACGATGAGAAACAAATAATGTTAGTATCAAGGATGGTATCACTAGGTCACTGGGTCGAACGCAGCTAGCGGCATATGGGGTGGGAGGGGGTTAAGGGATAAAAAAAAATCATTTTCAATGTCTAAAACTCTCTTGGGGTCATTGAACTTTACCCAGAGTCGTTTAAGTAAAATTCTCCTTTGGCGGTCTTCGAAAACAACGAACCTGGACACTTACAAAAAAAAACGATGAGAAAAAAATAATGTTATTATCAATGTCTGCCAAAGTTGTGATGGCTCAGTAGTTGAGCAGTGGCGGATGGTATCACTAGGTCACTAAGTCGAATGCAGCCGGCGACATATGGGGTGGGAGGGGTTAAGGGATAAAAAAAAAATTTCATTGAACTTTACCCAGAGTCATTTAAGTAAAGTTCTCCCTTGGCGGTCTTCCAAAACAATGAATCTAGACACTTACAAAAAAAAATGATGAAAAACAAATAATGTTCTTATCAATGTCTGCCAAAGTTGTGACGGCTCAGTTGTTGAGCAGTGGCGAATGGTATCACTAGGTCATTGGATCGAACACATTCGGCGACATATGGGGTGGGAGGAGTTAAGGGATAAAAAAAAAATGTTCATTGTGAATGTTTAAAACTCTCTTGGGGTCATTGAACTTTACCCAGAGTCGTTTTAAGTAGAATTTTCCCTTGGCGGTCTTCCAAAACAACCACCTCCTGCTCTTTGGGCTCCAAAAGATCATACACATGGTCTTGGTACACTTGATAACTAGACAGAGACATTAAGGGTGTGTTTGGTTGCATGGAATCCTATGTCATGAGAATCCATGAGGGGACCCCTACATTTTAGGCTAGATTGATATATCACTCCACATCCACCATTTGATTTTATGATCAATGGTGGGAATGGAAGTCCCATGAACATCGGAATTCCACTCCTTGGTCCCCCAAGGAATGTGATTCCCATGTTAATGAGACTTTCATTCCCACCATTGATAACAAAATCGAATAGTGCATGTGGAGTTATACCTCAAATTCGCCTAAAATATAGGGGGTCTTTCATGAATTTCCATGGCATAGGATTCCATGCAACCAAACACACCCTAAGCTCCCCTTCTCCCACTCATTGATAACGTTTCCACACAGCCGTTGCGGCCAACCCCAATTTCTCTTTGGAACCCTACGTTTAGTCATACCTTAAAAAGTCACTAATCTTAATTCTTGAACATAAAACAGAAACACGTCCTTAAACAATTTTCCATCCTACATTACCTTAATCATGTATGTATTTCAACTATTGAACACCCCTGCCAGAAAAAACATGTTCTTCTTTCCCATAATAATTGTCTAGTTTATATGAAGCATCTTTCCAAACCAAGAATCTAAGATAATTGAAAACATTTTACCCATCACAAACAACGAGAAAAAAACTGATCGAAAGTCAAATGAAATGCAACCAAAATAACAAAGCAAAAAAGCATTAAAAAAACATCAAGTATTGAACTGCGTTGTACACATACATAATGGTGGTTTCGTCAACAAAACTCATAATTGCGCCATCTAAGGAATCGACATCGCGTTTTTTGAACAAACACATATCAATTTGAATATCTACTCCAAGACATGGCTTCATGATCTGTAAAAGCCTTGATTTTGCCCACGATTCGAACGTTTCTTCGAAAATTGTAGCTTGAATTCAACTTGGGCGTGTTAAATATGAGGTTGATGACGCCACGGGGGCTGAATTGCAGATCGAAACGATGGTATCAATTGAAGGAAAAAAAAAACAGTGGCGTGAAATGATGTTGAAATATTCCTTCAAAAAAACGTAATTTCCCTTGGCGAGTTTTGGTGTTTTGGCCAAAAAAAAAACTGAAGTTTACGGCAACAAAAAATAATAATAATAATAATTAAAAAAATTGTGATTCTGTGTTGCCCTTTTTCTTTTCGTAGTCCAAAATGTCACAACTTTTTCACGAAAACTCATTCTAATCAGGAAATTTTCAATAACAACAAAATATTTAGCAAAAGCACTAAGACAATTTAATAATTGAAACAAACTAAAATAAATCTCTTATAACCAGGAACTCTTTGATGAGGTTCGCCCCACTAATGAAATTCCAGTAGCGCTGCCCAATAATCTCTAAACCTGAGATAAGTTAATTGGCTACATTCCAAAATGAATGTACTCAAGAAGCAAAAGTTTACTTGGGTCAGCGATTAAGCTGGTATGAGCAATTTTCATCCCTAAATCAATACATCAGCAAATGATAACATAAAATTAAACTCAAACGATGAACAACCACTTAAAAAGTAGTTCATCGAAGAGGCAAATGTGTCATTTTAATAAGTAAATATTTATTTACTTATACTTACACAGTAGAGGTTGGCTATGGCAAGTCTGACCTACAAAAATATTATTGGACTTGCCATCCTGTAAGGAATTGTTAGAAACACTGGTATATAATTTTACCAAAAAGTAGTAATCCTCCATTATTACGGATGTATTTATACATTATTTGACTTAAGCCTATTATTTTATTGAATTAGTCACTTGGACGATACCACATTGACACAACCTTCATGCTGGACTTACATGTTTGTATGTCTCTCTCATATAAAAGGGAACTTCTCCATCATCTATGCCTAAGTAGGAACATCACAAACGGGCATGCATCACCGAATACCCTAACTATATGAGTACAAAAAGTCACTCTTGAGCTATCAATGAGCATAAGTCACGTCACATTTTTTATGAATAAATATCAAGCATATTTTAGGCATTTCAAAAACACCCCCTTTCCTCAATACCCAACCCGAAGGTAATTTAGTTTTTCTATAAAAAAAAATGGTGCCCTACTCCACAAGATCCAACCCGAAGGTAATTTAGTTTCTTTATAGGAAAGGGAAGAACATAAAAAGTAAGAGATGTGGTAGTTCTAAGTGATACAATTCCAGGTGATTAAATTTTTAAGAATCAAAGTTTATCAGTATCATTTATTTTTTATATTTAAACATTCCTTCACAATGATACTTTGTCATTCATAAGTAAATTCACCCATTCTTTTAGGGAAGTATAACATTTGACGCATTGTCAAATCATAAACAATTTAACCAAAATATCCTCCAATTATTTTGGGAAACAACCTAGCATTTTCTTAAACAAATTCTTAGAATATTAGCTAAAAATGATAGTTTACTGAGAGAAAAGCCACCCTAGGAAATAATCACACATCAATCGTATCAAAATAGTAAAGTTCATACACTTGTGATACAAAACACCACAAATAACACAAATTCATTCCCAAACATGCCTAAAATCACATAACGAATTACTTGCTCATCATTTTTATACAAGCCTCATAAATCAAAGGGTGTAAAGTTCACACATTTCTTACATAAACCATCATAAAATACTCTAGCTCTAACTATTTGATAAGTTCATACTATGAGACTAACCCACTCTTAACCTCGCACATCTAAGCAAGTAAAGGAAACCACCAACAAACACAAAGCAAAGCAAAATAGAACACCCCAAGTAAATCCAACAGAGAAGTTATATTTCACACAAAAAACTCTTTGAATATAAAAACTTAGATGTTCAACCACTACTGACATATTTGTATTGATAACTGGTAGACAATAGATCAGCAATTCAACGACAATTCTCTGGATAAAAACAAAACTTGATGCAACCCGTTTCTGCAAATTGTAAGATTTTTCAGGAAAAAATATTATGTAGCTCAACCGACAGCAAGTATAGAAAACAAATAAAAAGTTTTGAAAGATAATAAAGATATACAATGTGAAAATATTGTTATAAGGATAATCAATTAGTTATATAATAATTAACTTACATACAAACAACTAGTTGCAAGTATGAACAAACCTCATTTCTCTCTATATAACTAATCCAGGCAATTAGTCATTCATACAAGAGGAGATATTAAACTCAATTTAATATTGTTAGCTCTTTGAAGATAGTAACATTCTGGAAGTTATTTTAACGATTATATTCATACTTACTTCATCCAAACACTAAACAACGAAACAAACCCATACAACGAAAACCATACCACAACTAAGATTAATTCAAGAAGAATTATTCTACCTCACTAAGTGTCAAATAACATAGGACAATACACATAAAGAACTGAAATCCAAAGACCCGGGGGAACAAGTAAAAAGATGATATAAACGAGGAAATGCATATGAACGTAAGGATAATAAGGACGTTAATCGAACGGTTATTATGAATTAATTTGTTATATTTCATTAATCAGTTCTAAGAAATAAACCGTTTATAATGCATGAAGTGATTGGAAACAACAATAATGATAAGACGACAAATAAAGTATTGTTAAAAGCCTAAATTTTGTTAGAAACTTTTAATAAATTCAAAAAAAAATGTAACTAAAAACATTATGAAGGTATTCAAAACTTCAAGCAACAAAAATTTGTAACTAACCATGCATAATTACTCACCAACAAAATTTACCAATGCAAACTATTGGCACTAACAAACCACAAAAATTGTAACTAATCATTCACAACAATATCCATATAAGATTGTTGTTGCGTCAAACCATTAACAACACCAATACTAATGCGTCCAAAATCTAGTCTTCAATAAATAAGACCAGCAAAACAAATGTTAGACTGTCAAAGACCACTTTTTTGTGGTCAAAGGTACTCCGATGCTTAAGTCAGTAATTCAGTTGGAGATGGAGATAAAACTGGACAGAACTCAGTTAAAATTGCATACATTTGTTAAATGTTCCTTTTACCTTTTATAATGGTTGTTGTTAATTTTCTGCATGACTCCTCCTTTATGTAACAGTCTCCTCCTTTATGAAGATACATCATTGGAGGCATAACTCCCTTTACAACTCTTTTTCTATGTAACGTTCATTTACCTTAAGGGAGAACTTTATCGGGCCTTGATTTGGGCCTCTGATTATGACTTATTCTGACGGGCCATGTTTGGGCTTTCATGACTGGATTCATCCTTTTTGGGCTTTACGAATTGGCCTAGTCTTGGGATACTTGATCCTCATGATGAATGATTCCTGCCATTGTGTGGCTGTCATGACATTCTTATTTGATGTATCATCAACTAATCCCTCCTTTAGTTAATGGGTATGACGACGTGGCCACTAACTTGGTGACGGTTGGACTTTCGAATTCATCATTGCTTCGCATTTAATGTTGTTTGCAGCTTTTGGTGAGTTGGTGTTCCGATTTCTTGTTCGTCCGTTCATTTTTCACGCGTATTTTAAGATTTTGTGTAGTCATCATATATCGCACATCGTCCTATGAGCAGTCTCTTCGTTGCTTGGCTTTTTTTTTTTTTTTTTTTTGGAAAGCGAGTTGGGTTTTAAGGACCCCAAAACCTTTATATAAATGAAACAAAAGCAAACACAACAATAAAAACAGAAACAAACTCTCGCAAGAAAGAGAATTCTAGTGAGAGTGAACATGGTTACTAGGCCTATAAAAATCTTCAACTAGCATCGGCCAAAAAAGAAACCTCTTATTTTTTATCCCTGTCTCCTTTGTTAAGGAGGAAAGGATTCAACCTTTGTACTTTTTGTTTGTTTTCTTAGCCCTAGAGGATCTTCGAGGGCAGAGACTAAAATCTTTAGTGCAAGATTTTGAAAACAAATCGCTTACAACCTCTTCACTAGAAGGATCTTGCTCATGTTCCTCGTTACTACTTTGCTCACCTGTTGTAGTGTTCTCTTTGTCCTGAGTCGGTGTGTGTTCACTTGCCTCCACATTAGTACTACGCTCGAGGATTGGGTTGATAAGAATCAATGGTTGTGGACTCTGCGTTATGGCATCACTTTGGTCATCATTTATGTTATGTTCTGCCTCATTGGCAGCCTCTATACTGGTTACATTCCCTGCTTTTCCTGTGATAGGCCTTGTACTCTCCTCTAAACTAGGTTGAGTCTTTGACTTGAATGTATGTCTACCCTTGGCGATCGTCCAATCATCAGAGTTTTGTCTTTCTAGTGGTTGGGTCCTACCCATAGCTTGCCATACCATATGGCTTAGAGTATTAATTTCTTTGCTCTTTGAACACTACTGTTTTGTATGGCAAAAAACTGCACAAGAATTGCATTTAACAGGAATCCATGCATACTCAACTTCAACTATTTTTTTCTTATCTCCATTGATAACCACAGGGATGTCTTTGGATAATTGGTTGTTTACATCCACCTCCACACACACCCTCGCATACGCTAATCTTGTCCTTTCTTCAGTAGCTTTGTCAAGCATGATAGGCACTCCAATAAAACTAGCAATCCTTTGAATACCCTCTGGATTCCATAGGAATAAAGGAATTTTCTTCAGTGTAACCCAAATAGGTATCGAGGTAACCACCTCGGCATCCTCGTCCATAGAAGGTGACCAAGCCCTGAGGATGAACAACCTGCTTGCAATATGCAGAGGTCCCATTTCCAATACCTTACTTCTATCTTTTTCCTTCTTGAATTTGAATACAAAATTCTTATCTCCGTGTATACTCATCTCAAATTCTCGAATTCCCCACGTCCTTGTCAGCCACTCTTTGACATAACCATATGCCAAGCGCTTGCCCACAAAGCTGCCAATAACCAACCTTTCACATTCTTCTATCATATTCGCAAAGTCAGCAGTTTGCACTTGTACTATTTTTCTGCCTTCAACAGTAGCTGGAGGTTCATACCTAAGTTTTGTAGAGCTCGTATGCTTGCTTTGCTTAAGCTTTGATGCCCAACTCATCCTCGCTGGTGTAACGGCAGGGTTTGCCATTGTCATTTCTTCTTGAATTTTGCTAGGACCAGTGGATGAAACACTGGTTGGCATTGTACATTCATCTACTTTATGCATAACCTCTTAATTCCTTTACACTGCAGGCCTGCTCTTGACTGGCTGACACCCTTGCAGTTAGCATTGCCCAGTTTTTGGGGTTTATCATCATTTCCAGTCCTTCTGCACCTAGTATATCTCCATTTTTTACAGCCACTTGATATTCATTTGTGAGTAACTGTAACAATCCATCGCCATGAATTTTATACTTCTCCTCAAAATCCATGAACACCTCCTTTGGAAACACGTTCGCATATTGTGTCTCCACCATTTGTGCCTGTCATTCAATCAATAGACCGGAGAGGAGATGGAAAATTCGCAGCCCCTCCTTCTCTCGCAGGGCCTCTCGCCTCTCTTATCTGCTGGTGTTGCTACAACGGTGGCGGAGCTAGATCAGGAAGTTGATCTCTCCAAGCTGCTCAAAATCAGATCTAGAAGTCAGATCTGACCTCCCTCTTCCTTCCTCCCTTGATTGAGAACAGCCCCTCTCTGCGACTGCGACAAGCCCTCAAGAGCTCTCTAGAGCAGCCCCTCTTGATTCAGATCTAGAGCAGCTCCTCCCTGCGACGAGCCCTGCGTAGACAAGCCCTGTGACGACACCTGCAATGAGCCCTGCGACTGCGATGACCCCTACCCTGCGGCTACGATGACCCCTGCCCTGCGGCTACGCGGCTACGATGACCCCTGCCATGCGGCTGCGACGAGCTCTGCGGCTTTCTTTTCTAAACCCTAACGAGCCCTACTGCTATCCCGTTGTTGTCAAGCTATATACATCATAAGTAGGGCTGCGTTAGTTTTTATAATTTTTAAAAAGGAGGCTTTATACACCATAAGCTCGGCTTTATAAAAGGAGGCTTGTTGATTTGTTTATCTCTTTACGCTATCTTTGAAATTAGAGTTTATTCTTCTTTCTCTTTCTTCATTTCCTTTACTCTTCCATTTCTTAACGATGTCTATTGGCGATATACTAGAAGGTGAGGTGCTAGCTGCTTGTGAAGCTTACTTCTCGTCTAAGAAGGCTTCTTAGGCAATGTTGGACAGTGTTCGTTCTGATTAAAATTTCCATCCGACCTCGAGATCATTTTTCCTAGGCAAAACGATAGTCCTTGCCATCCAAGGTCTAGGTATATTGCACTTTATCCATGCATGTTCCTTTCTGGCCTTCAATTCCCAGTTCCAGAACTGTTTTAGGAATATCTAGATTTTTTGGGCATTCCTCTTGCTCAAATGGGTCCTAATGGTTGGAGGGTTATGGTGTTTACTTATGCGAGAGCCATTTTTTCTGGCATTCCCTTGATTGTTAGGGTTCTGCATTCGGCGGTTGGTGTGCGGGTGACCAAGAACATTTGTCTTCTTTGTTCTCCTTTCTATTTTGGGAAGCTTAATGATGATATCAGAGACCGGTCGAGATTTTGGTTTTATGCTTTTGTCAGCTCTGGCTATTCAAATTGCGAAGTCATCCGATTGTGCGGTTGTTCCAAGTCCTTAACAAACGGAAGGATCTGCAGTTAACTGCGGAAGAGCGGAGGATCAATGACCGATTCTTGAATCTTTCAGTGTTTCCCATGGAGGCATTTCTCTCTGAGGACATCTTGGAACGTAGTGGCTTGTACATTATGAACGAGGTGGAACGGGCTTTGCTTATTGAATCCTGAGCTGAGGAGATTGTTGTCCGCATTGCTCTTGTTGGTTTAGTGATGCTAGCATTGATGGGGAAGTGAGCTCGAGCAGGGATGTTACAGATCTCAATGCTCTTGTTAGCATTGGTCTTGCCAGCTTGACATCCAGGAAGAGGAAGCTTCCGAGGTCTGCTAGCCCGTCAAAACAACTGTTGATAAGCCATGGTCGTGTTCCGAAGAAGAAACAACTTTCTACTCGTGGTGTTGTTTGGTCTGTGTCTCGTTCAAGTTCTTTTGATAAGGAGGTTGTGAAAGAGGATCGCTTATCTCTCGAGAAGGTCAAGGAGATGAACTTGGCGCTATAGATGAGAAAGAAAGAAGTTACTCGTTCATTGGACGATAATGAAAAGAGGTTCTTTCCGCCTATTGTGTGCCTAACGTTGTTGAATGTCTAACGATGACCCTCGAGCTATCGATGACAAGATGCTCTAACTGGTGATGGAGCAGTCTAAGGAGGTCACTGACCGTGGTCAGAGTTTTGAGGATCTTCCTCATCGATCTCCTTCCATTCATGTTGATGATGCGGTGGGGTTATTGGTTTCTTCTCTTGCTCATTTGGATTCTTCTGCTCCTGCCGCCACTACTACATGTTATATTTCTGCTACGACCACTCTACATTGCGAAGGCAAGTGTGGTTTTTCTATTGTCACCATTGTTTCACCTGTTCTTTCGGTCGTTGTGGGTGGTTCCTTTGTGCTTTCGGATCCCCGTGTCCTTTATCACGGATTAGTTGGAAGGAGCCCAACCTGAAAGACATCCATATCAAATCGGATGGGAAGTTTTGTTGGTTACTCAGCTTGATGAGCACGCGTAAGTTGATCAATAAATGGCACAGGCGGGCGGTGGAACGATCTTTGACGCCAGTGCTAATCCTAGCACTCATCTCGATTATGGTCTTAAACAGATAATGGACGGGATGAATAATCTCACTTATGTTGGGGTGATGGGGTCGGAGTACAGGGCTGGTCGTGGTTAGGTGGTTGTCTATTGCGGAGTTTGAGTCTTCGATGGCTGCTTTGGACGGGGTTCGAGCATGACTGGATGAGTTGGAAAAGAAGTTGTACGTCAAGAAAGTTGGCCATGATGAGGCTTTGCGTTCTGTGATTGAGAAATTTGTCAACTGTAGAATTGCTGAAGGGCAGGTGGAACAATTAATAATTGCACTTGATGAAGTTAAGTCGGATATCTCCGCCATGCTGACCACCACCGAAGTGTAGCTTATTACCACTAAGAATGAACATGATGCAACGAAAGACAGTTGAATATTGCGGAGGCGGAGGATTGAAAATGAGTTGTTGATGGACGAATCAAGCTTCTCGACTATATCAAAGGGCTTGGCATTGATTTGTCCTAGTATCGTTATTTGGTCAATCAAGTCTTCGAGGATGACGATGGTGAGGATTGTATTTCGGATTCCCCAAGCGATCCTATAGACGAAGAATCATCATTTTCTCACCCTTCCGTCCTGGCCCATCATCTACACTCGATGTTGAAGAAATAGTCTTGTCTCCTCCTGCCACTAGTGTTGGTACCTCTCTTCCGTCAGATGCTATTGCTACCTCTACTGTCTCTTATTTGAATTTTTCTATTTTCTTCTCTAGATGTTCCATCTTTTCCCCTGGATGTACTATCGTCTTCTCCGGATGTGACAGAGTGATTTTATGAATGAAAAACTTTCCTTTTTGACAACGTTGTATTGCCTTTTATTTGTTTTTTGCTTCGTATGTTTTCTCTTTGAAGTTGTGAATCGTCTTGGGTCGTGTGTGTTGACTCATTGTCTATGATAAGTGTGCTCACCTCACCAATTCGTTGTAGTGTAGTTGTAAGTGTTGAAAATCTAGGCTTATTCGCATCTCTGTTTTTGCGCTTGTTTGAGTGTTGAAAATCTAGGCTTATCCGCATTTCTGTTTTTGCGTTTGTTTGTCAATCATCTGAAGTTTTTTTTTTTCTTTGGTCTTGTCAATTGAGGGATTTTCCTCGTTTAGATCCTCGAGTATTCGTTTCGTGGTTGGGTGTGTTGGTTCTCCAAGAGATTTACTATAAGCCAAAGTGCTCCGTGTTCAAAATAAATCGTACTGCATATCTCCAGTTTTTGCTTTTTGGTTTTGGATGGTTTTGTGAGTGAATTGACTCGTACCTTTTTACTTGTAGGTCCATCGTGGTTGTCAAAGTAAGTCGTATTGCATATTTCCAGCTTTCGCTTCTTGGTCCGATATTTTGATCTGCCAGAGGGCCTCTACGGCTACATTTTGACATATGTGACTGGATTTCTTAATCTGACGTATAGGGTTGAATAAGTTGACAAAAGTAAGTTGTATTGAAAAAATAAGTTGTTTCGTTGGTCCGACGTGTTAATCGACTCGAAGTTTATTGAGTAATTTGTCTTGTTCGTCTCAACTTTTACTTTGTTGGTCTGATGTATCAGTCGACTCGAAGTTTATTTGAGTAAGTTGACTTGTTCGTCCCAACTTTTACTTCGTTGGTTTGATGAAATAGTCGACTCGAAGTTTATTTGAGTAAGTTGACTTATCTGTCCCAACTTTTATTTCATGGTTGATCAGACCAGAACTTTTGTGTCTAACCTATACGTCTTGACCTTTTGTTTGTGGCTTAGTGTGCCAATTGATTATTATTGTCTGGCTTTGATGCTCCAATTTTGGGCGTAAGATGGAGAGTTTTGAACTCAAAATTTTATTGATAACCCCGTTTCGGGTGTTTAACTATCTATAGTAGTAGTAGTCATTACTTTAACATAAAGTTATGTTATGTTGTTGAATCTGCATTGTATCTTTCTTACATACTGTTGCTTGATTTGTTCTGCCTTGAGTGCTCTTAGCGTTTTCGTTGCAACTTCTTCCTCCATAATTTTCTGTAGTTATGTATATTGTTGTCGTGAGGTAACTAATAAACTCGGAATGCTTCTTGATCGAATCACAAGGTGTGTGTTATTGATAGGTAGGTTCAAACAAGCATATTAGAATGTAGTCCAAAATTGTCCAATCATGCTCACATTAGTACCTATTGCCAAGGCTTCCTTCGTCGATTCATAGAATTTGTTTGCGTCATCTTCGTTGTCAGTAATGTAGGAGGCATTGTTGGCCTTGTCATAGATAATGTGGGTCAAGCTTGTAAGCTTTTCGATTTATGTCAGTTGGTTGGCCCCCATTTGAATTGTCAATTTTCTCCGCATTGTTCGTTTGTGAGTTGTCATATTGATTTATCTAGTCTTGCTTGATGGTGTTGGCTCTCCTAATTTGATATAGATCAACTCGAGTGGGAAATGTTATTGGTTGTCTTTTCGATTGGCTTAACTGATTGCTTTCTCCATCTATGCAGTGTAAGGTGTATATCAACTCTATGGGTTGTTTTTTTTATCCCATAGTGTTGTCCGCCTTCTTTTCCTTTTGGGTTGTTTATCAGGTAGCCCGACGAATTCGTCGAATCATCCTCTTTGAACCCAGTTCTCAATTTCATCTTTCAGGATGTAGCAGTCTTCAGTGTCGTGCCCCTGACCCTTGTGGAAATAGCAGTATTTGCTCTTGTCTCGCCATTCTAGGTATCTTCTCATCTTGAGTGGTCAGTTGACATCTTTCCATTTCGCCATGTGTTTCAGTATGTTCGCTCGGCTGGTCTTTAAGGTTGTGGATGGTATATCTGTCTTTTTCGCCACGCTTGTCACTCTCTCATGTCTGAGCCTTGTCGATTGCAACTTTCTAGATTCTTGTCGGTTGAATTCAGGCCTCCCATTGGTTTGGTTCTTCTTTGACTGAATGTTTTCCTCTTGGGGTCTGTCGTCTTTCTTTTCTCGCATCTTTGAATGGGCTTCCCTTTTGGATTCATTTTTTTCCTAGCGACTATCATCTCCTCAAGAATGATGTCTTTTGAGCAGTCTTCAATAGAATTGCCACGTTCTTTGGGGTTTCCAGTTCAGATAATAAAAAAAAGGTCATATATTCGGTCTGGCAGTGAAAGTAACGGTGGTCGTATCATCGCTACATCTGTCGATCATTGTTAACTTGTTAGTGAAACGAGTAACGTATTCCCTTATTGTCTCTTTGGCCTTCTGATTGATGTGGAGCAAGTAGTGTGGTTGCTTCCTCATCCGTTGACTGTCGATGAACCTCGTAATTAAGGTGGTAGCCAACACCTGGAATGAGTCCATCGACCTTGGTGGTAGGTTGTTTAACAGGTTCATTGTTGTGGAGGTGAGACTTATCAGAAACGTTTTGCATAGGATGAATTTTGTGCTCTCCTTCAACAACATCATGTGTTGAAAGTGTCGTAAATGGTCAGTCGGATCGGTGGTACCATCGTACGCTTCAAACTTTGGTGGGGTGAAGTTCTTTGGCATAGTTCGTACAATACATTAGGATCTGTGACTCCGATCCTAAATGGGATTTCAGCAGGGGTTCCATCGTTTTGGGGTCCCATTTTGAAGTGGTTCGCTGCTTTTGAGGTTCACCTGTAGAGGTTCTGTAGGAACTTCGTTGGGTGAGTTTTGTTGGGGTGGTGCATGGACGGGTTTGGCAGACTGCGCACGCTCTTTGGTGAATTTTTTCCACCATATTATCATACGGTCCATCTAGACCATGAGTAGGTCTACACAAGGGTCCGTGGTGGCACCTGCTTGGGATGTTTGGGACATCGCGTGCTGCGGTTCTCCGTTGGTGGGCATGATCGGCCCGGTGTTCATCGCTGGGTTTGAAGTGTGCACCATCGGCACTGCAGCTTCTCCGGTGGGAAGATTCCTTTGTTTGTTGTCGGATTGATGGTTTGTAGAGTGTTCCATTTGTTCTGAGGGCTCCTTAGTCATCGATCAGGGATGAAGAAATTTGCTACTGACTATCTTCTTGAAAGGAAAACTTGTGATTCCCCACGAACGGCGCCAAATTGACGCGTCCAAAATTCAGTCTCCAATAAGTAGACCTGCAAAACAAATGTTAGACTGCCAAAGACCACCTATTTGGTGGTTGAAGGCACTTCGATGCTTAAGCCAGTAACTCAGTTGGAGATGAAGATAAAACTGGACAAAACTCAGTTAAAATTGCATACATTTGTCGAATGTTTCCTTTACTTTTTATAATGGTCGTTAATTCCCTATGTGACTTAAGCATGTAAGGCGCAACAAGAGGAGACGTTCTCTGTAACAGTTTCCTCTTTTATGAAGGTACATCCTCGGAGGCGTAACTCCCTCCACGACTCCTTTTCTATGTAACATTCCTCCCCCTTAAAGGAAAACTTTATTGGGCCAAGATTTGGGCCTCTGATTATAATTTATTTTGACGGACCCTGTTTAGGCTTTCACGACTGGATTCGTCCTTTTTTGGCTTTATGAATTGGTCTGGTCTTGTGATACTTTATCCTCATGATGGATGATTTCTTCCATGTGCGTGGCTACGATGATAGTCTTATTTGATGTATCATCAAATACTATAAAAATCACCCATACCCATTATTGATAATTTCATAAATAGTGATTTTGATGCAAAATTAGTGATCATTTGTACAAAGGCCAAAAGTTTACCAATTACAAACCATTATACTAAAATCATCAAACACCGAGTTACTGGTTGTGTGCAAAATTAGTGATGATTGCATAAATGGCCTAACTTTAGCAATTAGAACCAAAGTCATATTACAGTAAAAGGGGCAAAAAAGAAACCCATGGCAATGAAACACGAAAATCTGTTGTATTGAACACATAACATAAACACGAATTAAATTTTGTAAAAATTCATAAACAGAACGATAAAAAAACTCACAAAAAGAGTTAGAATTACTCACCGACGAAATTGCAAATCGCAAAGGATTGCGCAACCGATCCACGCAATAACCCTTCATAGCCAATGTCATTGTCGCATCCCTTCTCTCGTTTGCGATCTCCCCCACGCCATTCACAATGCCGCTAACATCTCTCCTTCGCCATCGTTTTCCATGTCTCTCATTGCAAACTTATTTCTAGGGCTGAAACCAAACGGGAAGGAGAGGGAAGATAGAGAAAGGAAGAAAATGGTGGAAGGTTGGGCTGGTAGGAGCAGTTGTGACGCTCGGTAATAGGTTGTGCTCGCCGGAGGACAAAAAGAACGTGCAGGAGAAGAAAAAAAAAAAAAAAAAAAAAAGGAAGACGAAAGGGGGATATTTTCTTTTCATAAAGTGGGTGGCTACCGCCCCCACTGCAACTCTGAGGGGATCCCAACCTAAAAACTCACGAAATTAATGCCTAAAAATTGAAATTTAAATTCAAATAAACTTAACTCTATTGTAATTAATCCAAAAATAAATGAATTTGCCTTATGAAATTTTACGGATGAGGTTCAGAAAGTTGGCCAATAGGGAATCTAAGGGATGAAGAAGTCTGAGAAGACCATGCACTGAAGATAGACAGAACTGTAGTTGAAAACCCACTCCAACTAGGGGCTACCAATCTAGACATTTTTTACAGTCTTACAGTCCTTCCATTCTCTGAGCAGATCATGAATGCGCCTCTGCCAAAGAAGTTCATCACTCCAAATCTCGAATTCTACAATGGAACTACAGACTCGTGGGATCACCTGCACCATTACTACCATGTGATGGCGCTAAAGAAAAGTTCAGAAACCATCATGTGTCGGACTTTCCCTACCAGCCTGAAGAAGGATGCACTAACCTGGTTCCACATCCTTCAGCCAAGTTCCATTGATTCGTTCCAGGTTTTGGCGAACGCGTTTAACACTCGATTCCTCAAGCAGAATCATGAAAAGACCATCAGAGAGTGTGTGACTCGGTTCAATGATAAACTGACTCTAATTGACGATTGCGGCGATGACACATTCGTCACCACTTTCGCTGCATAAACAAGCATGGTCCTACTAGATGACTAAGATGGCGCACAACGGTCGAGTCTAGTTTTATTTAGGATGACGACAACTCGCCACACATAAGTGACCTAATCCATCTAAAGGACGAAAATGGTGCATAGTGGCCGAGTCTAATCTAGTCAAGATGACAACAACTCGCCGCATAAGCAAGCCTAGTCCGACTAGAGGACCAAGATTGCGCACAATGGCCGAGTCTAGTCTTACTCAAAATGACAACAACTCACTGCACAAAAGTGACCTAGTTCATATAAAGGACTAAGATGGTGCACAATGGTTGAGTCTAGTCCTAATCAGGATGACAACAACTCACCGCATAAGTGACATGGTCCGTCAAGTCAACTCTTCTTCAGGATTGAGCTCGTATATTACAGAAATCTAGTCCGTTCGGACAAAGATGATTTCTCTACAACCTAACTCCTATTAAGGATTAGGTCCATTATAGAAGTCTTGTCCAATTGGGCAAAGACGACTTCTCCATACCTCAACTCCTCTTCAGGATTGAGCTCGTATATTACAGAATCTAGTCTGTTTGAACAGTGATGATTTCTTCACAGCTTAACTTATATTCAGGATTAGGTTCATTATTGAAGTCTAGTCCGATTGGGCAAAGACGACTTCTCCATAGCTAAACTCTTCTTCACGATTGAGCTCGTATATTACGAAAATCTAATCCGTTCAGACAAGATGATTTCTCCATAGAATAACTCCTATTAAGGATTTGGTCCATCATAGAAGCCTAATCCAATTGGGCAAAGACAACTTATCCATAGCTCAACTCCTCATCAGGATTTAACTCATACATTGCATGAATCCAGTCCGTTCGGATAGAGATGATTTCCCCACCGCCTAACTCCTACTCAGGATTAGGTCCGTTAGAGAAGTCCAGTCCGAGTGGACAATTATGACTTCTCCACAGCTCAACTCCTCTTTAAAATTGAGCTTGTATATTATAGAAGTCTAATCAGATTGGGTAGAAAGGACTTCTCCGCAGCTTAATCCTAAAGCTTAACTCCTCTTTAGGATTAAGCTTACTTATCATAGAAATCTAGTCTGCTCAGACATAAATGGTTTATCTACAGCTTAAGTCCTATATAGTTTAATTCCCATGCAAGATTAAGTTATCTTACCATGATCAAGTTAAGTCCTCTTCAAGATCAAGTAAGCTTAATTTCTACTCATGATTAAGTTACCTTACATTATTACTGGAGCCTAGTCCATGCCTATAAAAGCAACTTCCTACTTAAGTTTTCCTTGAGATTAATTTAGCCCTGTTGTCAAGGCGTGATACAAATCAAAATGGCAAGTGCAGAGAAGAAAACACAAACACGAGACAAGGAAAATGCAACTTTCATTGATAAAAAAATTTCTATAAAACTCTGCCCATGGGGCAGGATCAAACAAAGTAGGCCCATTGGCAGTCTCTGGAACGTCAAGGTCAGCTGACAGTCTCTGGAATGTCAGGGTCAGTGACAGGCTCTGGAACATCAGGGTTGGAAGCTAACTCTGCAACACTCAGTCCGGCTTCAGGGCCACCTTGCAGATAATAGGAGGATTCGTCTGGTGCACTGTAGTATCACTCTTCGTCCGCTTCAATCCAACAATTGGCTTTGATTCCAACAAAAAAAATAATAAAGAGAAGAATGACAATGAAAATTTGGCTTCTCTCATTCTATGACAACAAATCTATCTATCTATTAGACAATCGCTTCAATCCTAGGCTCAAAGGAGAAGGTTGATGTAAACTCCTTAACTTTCCCATTGATGGAACACTTGGGCAGTTCAGTCCATTCATTTGCAACTAAATTGCATAGGAAGTAGTTGGTATAGTCAGAGGAACTCACACATATCAGTATCTGATCTCCACATCCAGCACAATTTATATCTGCTTTCTTTCCATACAACTCATGTGACATGAATGGAGGCATTGCAGCAACTAGCTGCCAACATTGATCCTTTTCCGAGAACCGCCACAATCTAAGGCTAGCACTTTCTAAAAACTCCCACAAGACTACTGCAACCATTTCGCCTGTACATTCCACCACATCGATGGAATACTCAAAAAATACTGGTAACAGCCTTGGGTACTCAACAAAGCACTTGTGAGCAAGATTGCAGACCACTATGGTCCCGGAAGAGCTAAGAAAATAGACAATTTGTTCACCACTCTTTGTCATGGTTATAACTGATGAGTATTGTTTGGATTGGCTTCTTTGCATGTTAGTTGTCACCACATCTCCAGCCTTGCTGAGGAAATAAATTGTGTCATCGCCAGGTGCATCAAATGTAATTGAATTACCACTCTCCTCCATTGGATGGCGCCTTAGCGTAATATCTTCCTCCCAGTGACAATTTCCTGAATTGTAGACTTTTGCTGTGAGGTTGGGGAATTCACCAAAGACTAATACAAGGCTGTACGAGTTGCTTATGTGTGATGAAATCATTGAAATGGCATGGAGAGGTTGATTATTTTGAATGGTTGGAGTTTGCAGTTGTCTGTGAGAACCATTGACAGGGTTGCAGATCACAAGGTCACCAGACAGATTGTTGCGAAAACAAACCAAACCACCAGAAGCTGAAACTGGGATAGTCAAATTATTGTTGCAGCAGCTGCTCAAATTTTGTTTGAGAAGTGGGTACTTGAGATTTTGAATCCAGTGTCCCTCTGCAGTGTCAAAAGCAAATGACTGATCAAGATGACGATCAACCATGAGGAACCAAGGTTCTCGAGAGGGAATCATAGAGCATGCGAGACGAAAAGATACGGAGGGGGAAATGGAGCTCCATCTTTTGCACACTGAACGGAGGCGTAAAAATGTAGAGGTTGGTAACCACGAAAGGACCTCTTCAAGCAAGTCTTGATTCAATTGTTCCAATGAGAAGCCCAGCATGCCTTTTTCTTCTTTAGATAGTTTTCTCTTCCCCAATATAGAACTCGAACTCGAACTCGGCCTTTGATATATTTCCATGGGGATTTGATAGATGAAATTTTAAAAGAGAACTGCAATAACAGACAGACAGATAAGGATTAAGGTAAGAAGAAGATAGAGAAAATGGAATCAATTCTATAAACCCCTTGTCAAAAAATGGTAACAGGAGGAGGAGGAGGAAGCAGTGGAAGTGAAGTAAAGAAAAGAATACTTGGAGATGAAACCAAACGAAAAATTACAAAGTGAGGAAAGAAACTAAAATTTAAGAAGAAAGAGTTTGCATATCCAAGATGAGCAGAATAGAGCAGAGAAGCAATGTTAAGAATCAATCATCTATTGCATTAATCCATTCTAATTTTACTCCAAAAAAATGACCACTACGGATTTGTGGTTTATCTTTATCCTCTTCTTTAGCTATCTAGCTAGAAGAAGAAGTTTATAGTGAAGGAAGGAATTGTGAAGAAGAAATTAAGCCATGCCATGCCAGACAAAAACTAGAGATGTAGGTGTAGCTAGCCAGCCAGTAAGTAAATTCAAAGAGGAAGAACCCAATAATAATTATGAGATTGAATTTTTGCTTGGACAAGAAATTATCTGTATCCATCAAAATAAATGCAATACTTCCTCACAAGAAGAAGAAGACATTAGAAATCAATTTGATTGAGACCCCCAATAAACAAACACCACACAAAAACCCCAAACCCAATCCATTTTGGTTTTGGCTCATCTAATGTTCGTTTATTACCTCTTCTTCTCTTCTGCTGTTTGGTTTGACGAGCTGGGCTGGAGGAGGAAGACAAGAGTTGATGAAATGACCTGATCAGACCACCTTCAGCTTCTTTGTTGTTGTTGTGTCACAGAGACGAGGAAGGCCATTGATTGATATATATAATATATATATTATAGGGAAAGAAAGAATGAATGTATTGTGTGAAATAAGAAATTTAAAAAGTGTAAAGTTGAGCGATTGAGCGAACAACAGGACGAAGGTTCTGAGAAGAGAAGCCAAAGCTCTTTTTGTTTGCGTTGACACTGCCAAGAGGGAGAAAGAAAGAAAGAAAGAGATAAAAGTAAGGTTTGGGTGAGTCATGGCAGGCAGTGAAGGAAGAATATCATGTGAACCCAACCGGTTCCTTCCTTTCCAATGTTTCTTTCCTTTCCATCACTCGCACGCACCTTATGGACCACGGCCCTCCTTCGGACATGTGACATTCTTAAGCTATGCCCAAATTTCAACTACCACACAACCCAACCCAACCCAACCCATCCCATCATCACTTTACTCTCTCTCCTCAAACAACCCTACCATCATACAACCAAATCGTCTTCTCACTCTAGTACCAAACCGGTTTCTGGCAACGCCCATGTCAAATGCAGAGGCCTCAATATAAATAATAAAAGTCAATCTGTCGAGCTTTGAACGTATATGTGAAAGTCAAAAGGAGATTTCTCCATCATCTAACCTCAAATCACAATCGTCACTTCACTCCCCCTTCGCTTCATTTCACATCCCTAAAGCACCGTCACCAAATGCCTGACTGCGTAGTAGGATAGGACTACAACTTAGATTGTTTGATGATGGGCTTCTGGATTTTCTCCCGGATGCATTCAACACTAGAAATGTTTAGATTGATTTTATCCAAAACATAATATAAAGGTTTTCATGTGACACCCGACTTTTAAAACATGGCAATCTAGTATTTATAAAAGTTTTGAACAATTGGAGCATGTCAACATCCATGAGCTAGCGGTGGAGACTCGTTTTAGGTAGAGATGGGCACGGGAAGGGATGGATATCATCCTTATCCACAGAATAAACCTCGTATCAACGAAAAATAAAATATTTTGTTTATTTCACATTGATGTTATTCCTTGATTTCAAATGTAAATAACTGTATTAATTTTACTATAACTTATATCAAATGATAGATACATATGATTGTATATATGAATATGTTTTTTTATGTATTGTTTAGCATTTGGACTTTTATAAGAAAGATTTAGTAAATTGAGTTTTTTGTAAATGAACATCATTTGGTATACAACTTATATTTTATCGATAATAGAATACATGTGTTATTATTTTCATGAAATAAGATAACAATAGAAAACAGTTCCTACTATAATAGAATCCATGTTATTATTTTCATAAATAATATTAAAATTAATAATAATAAATATTTAAAAAATCAATTCGGGACGAGACGGGATGGGCAGGATTGAACTCCATCCCGATCCCATCCCACTCTAGATCAGGATGAGATTGATATGGGATTGATCAATCCCAATAAAATCCAAAATATCGAGACAGATCGGGATCGAGATCGAATGCCCACCCCTGGTTTTGGGTATTAAACTCTCATTTCAATTGATATAAGTCTCATTAAATAATTAAAATAAGAGTGGATGCTAAAAAGGTATTTTAAAAAAAAAAAAAACCTTAAAGTTTACCTTTGAAAACATCAATCACTCAATTAATCATGTTCGTCACAGGTAAGCTAGTGTCAAGAACTTGGTATAAGGTAGAAGCATCATTAAACAATGGAAGGATCTGTGTGTCATGGTAGTTTGCAACATCGCTAGCACAAGCCTAAAAGCCCAGGTAGTCTACATACTCTACATTGATCCAACATATAATCATGGCTTAGACATGAGACTAAGGCATCACCAAGGCCTATAGTCCAATTCTCATGATACTTAAAGTAGAGGAGATCATCCAAGGTATTTGACCATGGATACCAAGAACCAAACTAAGCACATTCAAATCATAAGGATACGAGATATCCAAATATATCGAGCGTGAGTAAGGACTGGGGTGTGCTAGTCAGATAGCGCCTTTCCCAAAGATATCCATATACAGACATAACTTATATACAGTAGCCTACTTCCAGTTCCCACTATAAGAATACCCTGAAAGCATTCCCGATGTATTGAAGAACTGATGAATATGTGCATGAAAGACCCAAGACTTGCACCCTGGAAGGCCATCCTAACCTTAAACCTAATGCCCATCGCAAAATTTTTAAATTTATAACATCATTAAATGTAGTCATCAAGTTTAAGGTAAAACTAAACAATTGACAATTCTCTAACCTGTGTAACAAGTTATGGAACTCCAAACGAGTTAATTTATTCTAGGAGTGATTTACATGGTGAAGAGATCCTCATACGATATCTGATTATTATGAAAATTATAAGTAAATGAAATAGGTGGGTGAAATAGATGCATCTACTTTTTTTTTTTTTTTTTTGGGAGGGGGGGGGGGGGGTGGATTTTTTTCAAATCACACTCTAGGATTTACTAAACACTACTTTCAACTTTCAACATTTGGATCCCCGCTTTGATAATTTTGGAACCAATTGTTGTCAAATGTCCTATTTATGATATACAGAACCTATATTCTTAATTTGATTTTTAAAATAATGATCATATGTTGATGTATAGTATTAAATGTTTCACGTACATAATAGTTTTTAGTTTTTCAATTATCTAAACCTTATAACGAGAGTTGGGCTTAGGAACAGTGTTTTTGTGCGTCTTCAACCTAATTTTTGGTAGCCCAAAATGCCCTCCTAATTCTATCATATTTACAACAAAAAATCAATATGTAGGTGAATAGTGGCAGGGGTATTTGTGCCATTTTAAATGAAAAACTATTACACATATGTACCATTCTACCCTCCCAAATTCAGATTGTTTATGGTAAAAAAAAACCCGCCCCTCTCAAATATTGTTAATTATATCTAAGCCCCTAACATAATTTATTCGAAGCCTCTAATTATTTTAAAATTATATCTAAGCCCCTAACATAATTTATTCGAAGCCCCTAACATAATTTATTCGAAGCCTCTTCCGATAGGGTTTTCCTAGGCGGGGATTTGAATGGCCATGTCGGTAAGGATAGAGTTGGGTATGAGAGGGTACATGGAGGTCAAGGCTTTGGGGATCGAAACACTGCGGGGATTTCTATTCTAGATTTTGCTTTAGCTCAGGATTTTGGGATCGTAAATACTTTTTATAAGAAGAGGGCAGATCACTTGGTGACCTTTGCGAGTGGGCATAATAGAAGTCAAATTGATTATTTTCTTGTGAAGAGACACGATTTAGGTAGGTGTAAAAATTGTAAGGTTATACCAGGAGAGTGTCTGACATCCCAACATAGGCTGTTAGTTCTCGATTTTTGTCTTAAGAGTAGGGGTCGTATTGCTATAGAACAGGTTAGACCGAGAATTAAGTGGTGGACCTTACAGGGAGATGTGTGCCAAAGATTTCGAAAGAGGATTTTGGGTGGCCAGTCAGTTTCAGAGGGTGGGGAGAATCTAGAACCAAAGGATAAGACTAGTAGCGCGGATCTTTTCGAACATTTGGCAAACCGAATAAGAAGATGTGCGAAGGAAGAGTTAGGACAGGCCAAAAGAGGAGGTTTCTATGGTAAGGAGACATGGTGGTGGAACGCGGATGTGCAACAAACCATTGCGGAAAAGAAAAAATGCTTTAAGGCGTGGCAAAAAGATAGGTGCCTAGAGTCCTATGAGCTTTATAAGCAGGCTAAGAAGTTGAGTAGTAGAGCAGTAGGGGAAGCTAAGAAGAGAGCGTATGATGCTCTTTATAATAGGCTAGGTACGAAGGAAGGGGAGAAGGATATTTTCAAGATAGCGAAGGCTAGAGAACGAAAAACTAGGGACTTGAGTCATGTTAAGTGTGTTAAGCATGAGGATGGAAGAGTCTTAATGCAGGATAAAGCTATTTTAGATAGATGGAAGGATTACTTTTGGAACCTACTCAATGGAACACATGTAGGGGAGTTAAACTTGGAGGGGTATGCTTCACAGGAAGGGAGAGATCGCGTGTTCCATCGCAGAGTTAGTGCCACAGAAGTGAGAGAAGCTTTAAAAAGAATGAAGACAGGGAAGGCCGTTGGACCGGATGATATACCAATTGAAGCATGGAAATGTCTGGGAGAAGTTGGGATTCAATGGCTAACTAAGCTATTTAATAGGATTTTGGAAACTAGAAAAATGCCAGATTCATGGAGGCATAGCATTGTGGTACCAATTTATAAGAACAAAGGGGATATCCAGAATTGCTCGAACTATAGAGGGATAAAGCTTATGAGTCATACGATGAAACTTTGGGAGAGGGTTATAGAACAAAGACTTAGGAGTTTAACCACGATTTCGGAGAATCAATTTGGATTTATGCCAGGTAGGTCTACTACGGAGGCCATCTTCCTGCTTAGGCAAACTGTAGAAAAATATCGAGAGGCACGTAAGAGTTTGCATATGGTTTTTATTGATCTGGAGAAAGCATATGATAGGGTCCCCAGGGAGTTAATTTGGTGGGTGCTTGAAAGGAAGAAAGTGTCTCAATGTTATGTCGATATCATTAAGGATATGTATGAAGGGGTTGTAACAAGTGTTCGCTCAGTAGGTGGGATGTCTAGTGAATTTCCAGTGACAGTAGGACTACATCAAGGGTCGGCGTTAAGTCCATATCTCTTTGCTTTGGTCATGGATGAGTTGACGAGACATCTGCAAGAAGATGTACCTTGGTGCATGTTATTTGCAGATGATATTGTCTTAATGGATGAGACTAGTGCAGGTTTAGGTCAGAAATTAGTTAAGTGGCAGGAGGCTTTAGAGAGTAAAGGTTTTAGAATTAGCCGTTCGAAGACGGAGTATCTAGTGTGCAACTTTGGGTGTGAACCAAGAGGGAGAAGTCATGCAATTGAGATCGAAGGTGTCGAGGTCCCAGAGTGTGAGGCTTTTCGATATCTAGGGTCTATAATTCAAAAGAATGGGGCTATTGGAGCAGATGTAGACCACAGGATTAAAGCTGGTTGGTTGAAATGGCGAATGGCGTCAGGAGTATTGTGCGATAGAAGGATGCCTGCAAGGCTAAAAGGGAAATGCTATAAGACAATTGTTCGACCAGCCATGCTATATGGTTCAGAATGTTGGGCTACTACGGGACAACATACGCATAGGATGGCAGTAGCAGAAATGCGTATGTTAAGGTGGATGTGTGGTAAAACTCGTAAGGATAAGATTAGAAATGAAAGAATTAGGAGATACTTAGGTGTAGCGCCCATAGAGGAAAAAATTAGAGAAAGACGTTTAACTTGGTTTGGTCATGTGCGGAGGAGACCGAGCACGGCGCCAATTAGAAAATGTTTAGATTGGCAAGTTAATGGAGGGTGTAGACGGAGGGGACGACCGTTGAAAACTTGGATGAAGACGGTGAATGAAGATATCATTGAGCTTGGATTAGGTGAGGAAATGTGGGAAGATCGCATTGCTTGGAGAACCAAAATTCATGTAGCCGACCCCGAAAATCTCGGGAATGGGCTTTGATGATGATGATATAGGCCCCTAAATGTTTAGAATTTCAATAATAATTTTTATTCCGCCCTTCCAAACTCATGCTATTTAAATTTAAACTCAACCCTTTAAACATTTATTAATTACATCCAAGGCCTAACATAATTTATTAAAGTCCTCCAATTATCAATGATTATTAAAATGCCCTAACATCACATTTTTTATTTTCAAGCAAAGCCAGTCCCTGTAAAAATTCATTAATTATACTTAAGCTCCTAACTATTTCAATCCCTCCAATTATTAATAATTTATAAAGAGACCCTTGCATATAACATTTTGATTTTCCATTTTTCCATTCACATTTCATATTTTTACAATCAAAACCAGCTCATCTTAAACATTGATTAATAAACAGTAAAAGGTGTATATTTTCAACCTGATTTTCAGTTTTAATTTTGCCCTCGCCCAAATTAAATAATGCTCATTATATCCCCGTCCTCTCCTTCCCTCTTTGTTCTCATTTTCTTCTCCACTATCGTCGGCCCTCTTATTCCTCATTTCCTCGCCTTCCTCTTTCTCTGTTTCACAACCACCCCGCCCATTTCTTTTTCCTTCTCTGTAATCTTCACCTCTACTATTTACACGCACGTAGTGCGCTTCCACCCCTAGTCATCTTTACTCTAACTAAATCAAGTGAAAAAGTGACTCTTTTTTTTCTATCACGATTGTTCATAAAATTCAGTTACTAATAATTAATTTTTATTGATTTGACACTAAAAATATGAACTTGTGAAACACGAGTTAGTATATATATATATATATAATAAATAGCTAATTGGGATGTGCCCCCATCTTTAATCCGTATTGCACTTTCCGCCCAAGACTAGCAGTCAACATTGTGTATTTTCAAAATAGATGACCCAATTCCCTTGATAAATCAAACACTGAGATTGAATGTTTTGTATCTCGAACATCTCATCTCGAAGAAAATCATACGGCCCATTTGAAATAGTAGTCCTATCCCGAGGAAAATCTAATAGTTGCTAAAAATGTATCTCAAACAACTCTTCTTGAAGAAAGTCGTAGGGTTCAGTTGAAATCATAAACATGTCTCGAAGAAAATTGTAGGGCCCAAATTAAATTGTAAATGTATCTCGAGAAAAATCCAACACTTCTTAAAAAATTCCTCATTCTTCCTCATTTGTTTAGCAGTTTTGCCACCACCCTCCCTCTTCCTCCTCATTTCTCCTTCCTCATCCCTCATCTTTCCTCCCCCTTCTTCTCCTCTACTTCCCAGCCCTGCCGCCACCCTCCCCTTTCTCCTCCCCCTCCTCCTTTTCCCTCCCTTATTTCGCAGCCTCGCCGCCACCCTCCCCCTTCCTCCTTTTCATCATCCCTCTTCCTCCTATCTTTCTTTTCAAACTGAACCAAAAACAAAGGAAGCTTTTTGTTTCCCTTTCTCTCTTCTTAAACAATTGAATTGAAACAAAATAAAAGAACCCGCCCTGCAATCCCCAAATCTCACCAAACAGAAAAAGCCCCAAAAACTCTTTTTTTCTTCTTTCGTCTTCCCCCAAATCCCATTTTCTTCAATTCAAGTCTGTAGACACCCAATACATTGTCTACCATCATGTCACTCCTGTGATGTTCACAGGTTAGTCACTCAATTTGATCGCCCATTTTTTTTTCTATTCTGAATCCTTCGTTGTTTGTTGATTGTTGCTTAATTTACCATTCAAATTGAAAGGGAAGAAAGGAAGAGGAAAAAGGGGGAGGGTGGCGGTGGGGCTGCGAAACAGATGAGGAAGAAAATGGAGGAGGAATTAGGAGGTGGAAGAGGAAGGTAGAATGAGGAGCGGGAGGGTGGCGGCGGGGCAGTGAAACAGATGAGAAGGAACAGGGAGAAGGAATAAGGAGAAGGAAGGGGGAGGGTGGCACCAGGTCTGCGAAACAGAGGCGAAAGAATGGGGGAGGAAGAATGGGGAGGAATAGAAAGGGGGAATTTTTTTAACAACTGTTAGATTTTCTCAAGATACGTTACGATTTAATTTGGGCCCTATGATTTTCTTCGAGATGTTTTTTTATGATTCTTCAAGATGTTTTTTATGATTTCAAGTGGACCCTACGATTTTCTTTGAGATGAGTTGTTTGAGATACATTTTTTAACAACTGTTGGATTTTCCTCGAAATACGATTATGATTGTCAAATGGACCTTATGATTTTCTTTGAGATGAGATGTTAAGATATAAAACATTCAATCTCAGTCTTTGATTTATCATGGGCATTTTAGTCATCTACTTTGAAAATATACATTCAATACACATTGACTGCTAGTCTTTGGAAAAAGTGCAATACGGATTAAAGATGGGGGCACATCCCAATTAACTATTTATTATAAGGGCACATAGCAATAACCCATAAAAGATTCTTGTAAACACTCTCAAATTCCCAAAACATTAACAATTTTGAAATTAAGCAAATGTTCCGCTATCGCACATATAACGGCCCCCAAGACAACTGGTAATCTAGAAATAGATAAGGGTTAATTGTACTTTACTCCCATAATAAATAGTTAATTCATGATTGCCCCAAATAGATATTTGTATTACAGTCTACCCTTAGGACTAGCGGTCTCTGTCATTTGACCTTGAGGGCACGAACTGTTTCCAAAACATCTTCATTTTTATAACCAAACTAGCCCTAATGGATCCCAGGGATGAGATAAAGGTTTGTACTATCTCAAGGAAGGGTTACATCTCGAGGAATATCCCTTGAATAAAAATGTGCAAATAAATACATTAAGGCTCCGCTTGTTACTCTGTAAAATAATGTATTTTGCAAATTGATGTAGACGCATTAATTTGCAATGCATTACTTTACGGGTGCTTGGTAATAACTAAATAAAATCGATACAAGTCAGACAAGTGATTGTAGGTGGTGCTGACGATGGTAGTAGTTGTAATTGTGGCATGGTCATGGTGGTGGTGCTTGTGGTGATGGTTATTGCAAATGTGGGCGATGATGGTGGCGGTGGTTGCAATATTGTGGTTGTTAAAATGGTGGTAGTGGTGGTGGTGGCAATGGTCATGGTGGTTATGGCGGTGTTGGTTGTAACGGTGGTAGTAGTGAAGGTGGTGGTAGTTGTGGTGATTAAGCGATACTTATAGTGGTGGTGGTGGTTATGTTATGGTAGTTGTGGTGATGATAGTGGTGGTGGTTGCGACGATGATTATGTGTTAGTAGTGAAGTTGGTGGTAGTTGTGGTTAGGGTGTTTATGAAGGAGTTGGGAGTGTTCAGAGAGAAGATGAGAGTCTTGCAAAGTCATGCGGGAAATTTTGTCCTGCAAAGTTTTGCAAAATTTTATAACTGGGAGATGTGGAGGTCATCAATTCAAATTCTAATAACCATCTTTCGTAAAGTCAACCAAGTGCCCAAGTTTATGTAATTGATGTAAACTTTTGTATTATGCATTCTTTTACCATGTACCAAGTGATTCCTGAGTATCTCAACAAACTCTAATGGTTTGAAATTAAAAAAAAAAAAAAAAAAAAAAAAAAAATCTCTTTATCCATCCCACCCCTCTCATTCCCCTTTCTCATTGACTTTGCCAACACCATATGTCGCCCACTTCTCTTCCTTTCTTTTTGTTCAAAATCACCAACCACCACCACAGAGTGTGGCCACCTATCCTTCTTCCTCCTATTTTTTCAATTGCCTAAACACCACCTCTCAGCCACCCCTCTATTTTCTCCCTATTTTTGTTCAAATTTCCCAACCATCACCTCTTATCCTTTCTCTTTATGTTCAAATCGCCCAACCACTAGTGCCCTGTCACCCCTCTCCTAATAGATAAGTCAAATGGTGATATGCCACTCTCCCTATATTGTTTATTTGGATTTTGGAAAATGACAATGTGTGAGAAAAGATCAAAAGGAAAACATTTAAGTGGTTGCTCAAAGTCAAAGCTTTTGCACGCGCCTTCTACATTGCCTGTCGGGACTTGTCCCCGCCAAGCTATCAAGATTACTCACAGTGTTACATAAATTGAGTTTCATCACAGAATCTCCTCGACTACTGCCCATATAGTTCACTCAGGCGACCGATCCAGTCTTCCTTCCATTGCATCCATCCCACCTAAAAAGGTATCGGAGACCGCCGACAAAGGGTCCCCGGATTACCTATGATTCTTTCTTGGAATGCAATGGGCATTAGGTCTCCCCTTGCATTCCGGAATCTAAAGGCTTTATCCAATCAGTCCAATCCAGACATCATCTTCCTGTCAGAAACCAAAGCTTCCTTTGTCGGAGGCTTGGCTTTAGACACGGAGCATCAGTTCCGGCACGTGGACAATCCAGTGGCCTAGCTCTGTTCTGGAAAGAAGGTATCCATCCATCTTCACATCTTGTCTTTGGGTAAATATTATTTCAACTGCACTATTGATGATTATTATGCTACTTCTACTTGGTCAATTACTTTTATGTATGGAGAAACCAACCCTGCTCATATGGTCAACTTCTAGGGAACTATGTCGAACATCTATGACCTCCAATCTCTACCTGGTATTATCATTGGGGACCTCAATGTTATTTTAAATCCTGAGGAAAAAATGGGGGGCAATAAACCCACTTGCTCAAATCTTAGCCATCCCAAACTTTTATTAACAAACATAATCTTATGGATTTCCCTCTTAATGGATCCCAATTCACATGGAACAACAAACGAGAGGATAAGCACGGGATCAAGGCAAAACTTGACCGTATCTTGGTATCTATGGACTGGATGGCTCTTTTTCCCTCTGCCACGATCCGTACTATTCACACTCCTTCTTCGAACCATAGAGTTATTTCCCTACCACTTATCTCTAATCCAACTGGGAAACCTAAATCATTCAAATTTTTTCACATGTGGACTAGAGACCCCCAATGTGGTAGCCTGGTTCAGTCTTCTTTGACTCCCCGCTGGCACACTTCTCCTGTTCATAATTTTCGTCTTAAGACCATGAAACTCAGTTATTGCCTGTCGAGATGTAACAAGAATGACTTTAAAAACATCCACTTCTGTATTACAAGGACTGAAAACGCCTTAGATGTGCTTCAAAATGATTACCCTTCTAAAAACAATGTCATTGCTATCTCATTGTTGCAATACTAGCTCTCTGAACTCTTTATTCGCGAAGAATTGTTCTGGCGAAATAAATCTGGTTGTTCCTAGCTCAACAAAGGCGATCAAAACACCAAGTTCTTTCATCTCACTGCCCTATTTCTCCGAGAAAAAAAATCATATTTTGTGCCTGAAAGATGAGGCAAACACCTGGCACTCCAATCACGAGTCTATTCGGCATGTTCATAATAATTACTTTGAAAACATTTTTCAATCCCCCTGTCCCACCCCTAGTCCCAAAATTTTGTCTCTGTTTCCTCCAGTCATATCTGAGGCAGACAATGAGGCCTCTTAGCCACCCCCAGTGTAGCGGAAATTCAAACCGTCATTTTTGAAATGGGTATCCATAAAGCCCCTAGTCCAGACGACTTTCATGCCTTCTTCTTCCAACACGACTGGGACATTGTTAAACCGGATGTGATCAAAGTTATAACGAACTTTACAACCAAACGTTTGGATCCTAAGCTTAATGAGACTTTCATTGCCCTAATTTTCAAGGTCGATAACCCTATCTCGCTAGATAAATTTTGCCCTATAGGACTATGCAATGTCATCTGTAACGTCATCTTCAAGATCTTGGCACATAGACCAAAACCATTGTTGGACCTTAAAGGCCGATCTATTGTGGACAATGTAAGCATCGCCCATGAGACTTTTTATCAGATGAAACATTTTAATCATAAAAAACAATGTTGGATGACCATCAAAATTGACATGGCTGAAGCATATGATTGAGTTGAATGGCCTTTTTACTCCAACTTTTATGCAGTTGGGCTTTGCGGAGTGGTGGATACAGATGATTGAACAACGTGTTTCCATATCCTCCCTTCAAATTTCGCTTAACGGCTCCCCTCTCCCTTCCATCAAACCTTCTAGAGGCCTATTTCTTCTTATCTCTTTATCCTTACTGCAAAAGCCATGTCCCATCACCTTGCCCGTGCTGAATCCGATGGCCTTATCAAAGGTATCCTAATTAAAAATCACTCCCTTCAATTAGTCATCTGCTTTATGCAGATGATCTCATGCTCTTTTGTCAGACTTCTTTAGCCGAAGCTCACACCATTGAAGACATTCTCCAACATTACCGTCTAGCTTCAGTCCTAGGGGTCAACTACGAAAAATCCTCGATTTTCTACAGTTTAAATGTTCACCCAAGACACTATGAAATGATCTACCGTATTCTGGATTCAAAATTTTACTACCCGAAGGATAAATACCTAGGATCTCCGCAGTTTTTTTCCAAAAATAAAGCTAGTGACTTTCAATTCTTAGTTGACAAGGTCAATGCCAAACTTTCAAGTTGGAAATCTAAAGTTCTATCTCAGGCTAGTAAGACTGTAATGATTAAAGTTGTTCTTAATTCTATCCCAGTTTACACAATGCAAACTTTCCTCCTTCTATGTGCAATCTCCACCAAAATGGATCAACTTGCGCAAAATTTATGGTGGAATGGGGCAATGGACAACCATGCCAAATATATGTGTACTTGGGACAAGATCATTCAACCCCGACATTTGGAGGGGGTTCAATATTCCTTCCAACTGGAACATAAATCTTACCTTAATGGCAAAAAGTTTGTGGCAAGCTATTTCCTCTTCTTATAATACTCGGTCGCTACATCTCAAAGCTCTCTATTACAATTTGAAGAGTATCTTCCAAATCTCCAAACCCCCTTCCAGAGCCTCCTTTGCGTGGAGGGATAATATAACAGCTCTAGCCAGCATGAAGAAATATTTTTTATGGCAAGTTCTATCTGGTGATCAGATCGATCTGTGGAATGACTGTTGGGTCAAGCCAGCCCTGCTCCTGGCAGATTGTACTCCCAATTTGACAGTACCTCTTTTACCTAACACCATTCAGGATTTGTGGATCCATCCTTCTGGCCAGAATATTAGCTGGAACATGGAACTGATCAATGCTCTGTTTTCGGCACCAGTGGCTAGTGATATTCATAACATTGTGATCAGACCAACTAATTGCACGGACAAACTCCTTTCATTTTTTGATTAAAAAAAATGAGTGTTCTCTGTCAAAAGTGCCACCCGTGCTTTCTCTAGAGACCATTCTGAGGGCTCCGCCTCAAATCCAACAACTCGCATTATTGGGGCTTCTTAGCTCTGAAAACTTTAGAGAATCAAAGCCCCATCCTGTGACCTTTTCCTTCTCTGAAAAATCACTCAAAACTTACTCCCCACAATGACAAATCTGGTTAGGCTTCACACTAGGATTGATGATTGTTGTATCTTCTTCCAAAATATACGGAGAATGTAACCCATCTCTTCTTTCTCTGTCTGGTCACAAGCAGATTTTGGCTTCTCTCCCCAATGCCCATTGATTGAACACCAATTTCAACCCTCCATCCATTTCGGGATTTTTTCAATTCATGTGGAACACAACCAAGGCCTATATGTTTGCTAAAGATGAAATGTTATCCCAGTTTATAGTTGTTCTCCTTACTATTTGTCAGATTTGCAACAAAACCATGTTCCACAAAACTGAAAACCAACTCAAACTTTCCTCTCTTATTTCCAGCATACTTGGAAAACCTGGCACAAGCACTGGTTTGATACATGTAATCTTTCACCTTCCCAAGCGGTTACCATTTCCAAGGAACAATCCATTAACATCCTCTCAATTTCCCAAATTCTAGAAACAGTTAAAACAACCAATAGGTTGCTTTTCACCTCCCCACTACTCACCGTATCACTCCATTGGCCCCCTTTATGAAACTAAGACATGTAAAATTTCATTAATCCAAGCCCAACTTCATTCAGCTCAACATCACAGAATTAACCTCATACCTAATCAATCACGACCACTCCCTGATGTTTTAGATTCGGACACAATTTTAGTCAATTTCACTTCTTTAACTCCTGTAAATGGGGAGCTCTAGGTGTGGTGGCGATCGATAGCATGGCAGAATTCTAGCCACAGTTGTGTGCTCAATAGTAGGGAAGGTTCTAGATAGTACCATGGTTGAGTGCTATGCGACAGAGACAACTCTTCTTCTTATTCAGGCTCAACACTGGAAGACAAGTGTCATTTTTGGTGATTCGACAAACCTCATTCATCTTCTCAATGGAGATGACGATCACCTCACTTTTGCTATGAACTGAGTTTAAAGGCATGGTAACATTAGACGCATGTTATTTTTGCTTTCTTCATGAAATTGTAAATATGTTTGTAGAGACCTCAACACGGAGGCTCATAACCTGGCAGCTGTCGTTGGCCAACAAGTTTCTAACCGTTCTTAATTTATAATATGCTTTAAGGCTTTAAAAAAAAGAGAAAAAAAAAGAAAAAGGGAAAATAAAATAAAATAAAAATAAGGTAGAGTAGAAGGAAGAAAAAAAAAGCGGAAGTAAGTCGAGTGCACATGTACGTACTAGTGTGGAAGAGAAGAGCCGCAGCCTCGTTGAGGAATCTGTGTCTCGCCAAGAGGAACAAAAGAAAAAGAGTGAGAGAATACTGTCTTTTGCTCGTGTACAAAAGTCAACTGCATGGATGCCGGGAACAAAGAGCTGCACACTCCACTCCTTCGAGACAGAGGTAGCATGATAAGAGGGCCAACAAAACAATACAATATGACGAGGTTTACGAGAGAGATGAAATGAAAAGCCGTTAATTGCGACCTCTATTCTCGTGAAGTGCAGTGCAGTGCAGCGTTGGTTCGTTCAGATTGTATGAGAATATGTAAAATGCCAGCAGACTGCAGAGATCTCCATGTTGTTCCCACCATCTTCCAATCTTACCCTCTCTCTTTTCTTGCTTTTTTCTTAGCTCACAACACAATGATGCTAAATCTAACGTATGTTTCAAAACTCTACTATCCCAACCCCATGTAATGTGTGTTTTATTAAACCCTTTGCTACGACATGGAGTTGATAATACAACTAACAACATTGTTAAGTAGGATGATGGCATTATCATCACTGTTTAATAATTAAACATTGGTTGGCCTGTACATATAGTTGGTAGAGGGCAGGCAAGCTTGGCTTTAAGTAGAGACACGGACAAGAGAGAGTCAAGTCGGATCCAAAAGCTAAAAAAAACAAAAAAACATCAAACTTAATATTAAAGAAGAAGAAACACTAATTACATGAGTTGATGACTGATGAGTTGTTCAGATTCGACATAAACAAAATTAAAACTAAAACTAACACCTTTACCATAATGCTAAAATTCCACTCCTTAACTGGGAACTGAAAATGGCATTATTTCCATTTCAGAAGTTCGGATTCCAATTAAGGTGGCCAACTTGAGTTTGCTGATATGCACCTACTTGAGCTGCCCCAGGTGTGGCTCCTGCTGCCACGCCGACTCCAATATTGCTTCCCATGGCTGTGGCCATGTGCTGGTGGTGGGGGTTGGCCATTGTAGCTTGCTGCGAAGGATGATGGTATAGACCCGGGAACTGCAAGTGTGTTGCTTGTGCTGTTGGTGCGGCATTGAAAGAAGTGTGCCCTGTGTGTGATGGCATGTAGGCAGCAGCAGCATGTTGTGCTTCCCCTGCTATGTTATAGTATGGCCCAGATTGCACAACTGGAATCTCCCTTGGAGTCTGAAACCATATTTCCGAAGTCTCTGCCTGTTTAACACCCATAAGATCATTAGAATGTAACACAAGCAAAGAGAAGGAGAACCCGTGGTGTAGTAATTAGAAACTGAAACAGCTGGAAACAAGAGATGCATAATGCAAACACTTAATCACTGGTGAAGTAATCTAATAGCAACGACACAGCCCAACATTAACATTGTTCTACAATAGGGACAGCATTAATCTTGTGATCCTCCGAACAGCAGTAAAGTTTTGTGAATATGTCACGCATCTTCAATCTGTTCCTCACTGACATTATATAAGTATCAACTATCTAGCAGCAAACAAGCTAATTTCATGGGCAGCAAAGGCAGATGGGAGACAATTGACCATCAAAGGTCTAATAATAGCACCATGGCATTCATCTTTGTAGCTAGTCCAAATCAAAAAATAAAAATAAAATAAAACTGTGTGAAAGGACACTGAACTTAATTCAACGAGAATCTGTATTACACCTGACAAAAAATACATATAACATCTGCCACTACCTAGGAAGCACGGACGGAGACATAGAGAATCTGTGTGTGTGTTACCCGTGCCCTTGGCACGATCGAAAGTGAGTTGTGATATTAGGGTTATACTTGGTTAAAATTTTAATTGGTGGCACATTTTCAAACCATCATAGCGAATTTTCCCCAAACATTGACTTCCCAAAATTTGGGGTTCGGGGTCTTTGTTTGAATGTGCCTTAAGATGTTTGTCTCATTATTTGATAAATATTGAAATTGCTTAAGACGTGAAATGCATATTTAAAATTTTTAAGTGTTTGTATTGGTCATTGGTTTCATTGGAAAGATCTTCAAAAAATGCATTTCAACAATACCAAGTTCACCAAAACTCGACAACTACGTAGTTAGTTACGAAAATTTTATGCTTGAGAAAAGAAAAAAAAAAAAAAAAAATAGTCTCTCCTCCACATGTACATTCCACACTCATTTTGAGTTTTATGGGTCCAACTCCAACCACACATCTTGTTAAAACTGAATTTGGAAGTAGAACTATTTTACCTGTGGGTTTGGAACATAAAGATTGCCATCTTTGTACTTCATCCTGGTTGAGTCCTCAAGACTGCTAGCACCTCCAACCGTTCCCTGGGCATTGATCGCATATCCTGCTTGATTGGTATAACTTCCAAACCCTGTCGGAGTGCCTCCCTGGATTGGCTTATACTGTGTAGCTCCATACTTCAGGTTACCCGCAGCCAAATGGGTGCCACCTCCTGGCATGACTAAGTAACTATTGCCGCTCGAGGGGTGAGGATATGCAGCATTACTAGAATATCCAGGCACAGCCATAGGAGGAACATAAACTGGAGGTACTAAATGGCGATAAGACATGAAATTTGGAAAATGTGAGAGATGAACTTGCGGATAAAGCTGATGTACTGGTTGTTGTACCATTGCCATCGTTGATGCAGGGATGCTATTTGCTACATGCGAGCTTAATGCCTGCAGAAAAAAAGATTGCAATGAAAAACTGCCTCTTTACTAGTACATAAATATGTGGGAGATTACATTTTGCATTGAAAGGGAAAATATGTATGTACGTACGTATGTAGGTACGTATGTATGCATGTATGAAAGAAATTATGCATGCCTGCAAGTCATAGTGAGAATTCATAGAAGTTAAGCACTAAAAGAACTTACCTCTATGGGAGATGGTAAACCTTGGCCCCTTATGGATTCTTCCATCACAGGTCTGAAGGAAGGCATGTCATAGGCCATCTGAGGATCATATGCCTGATTGAAAAAATACACATATATACATCGTTAATGAAAGTGCAGATCCTAGCTTCCAATTTTACCACTGAAATATTTTGAATTGCTTAGATCAGGATATTAACGACTTTGTACGATAAATACCCATTGTAAATTTCAAAATATAAAATGCAAGTCACCAACGACATCTCTGACTCAAAACCCTTGTTTATGTCCCGAAGCCAATGGGTAGTGTTAAACAAACTTGGTAAAATAATCTCTAGGTTAGGTATTGAACTCACTGAGAAACTCGGAAATTCTGATGAAGGTTCTTGCCGTTTCTGCGGCTCTGCTTGAGCATAAGAAGCGCTAGCATTTCGAACCATACCAATATCCGCATAGTTTTCCAAATTTTGTGGACTCAACGACTCTTTCTTATCAGATGATGAGTGCTCAGAAACCACAATTGATGGTGGAGAATCGGATCCAGAAATCTGAACTTGTCCATCTAAATCAACCTGATTAACATCTTCACTGGAAGCTGAAGGAGTTCTAGCACTGAAAGTAAATCACCTAGCACTCATCAACATCTTCTCAAAATTTTTATTGTATCATATATTGAAAACCTAAATTTATATGCATGTCTCGTAACAAGATATGGTGCAAAAATCAATATATAGACATAAGAATATATTTAAGAATATAAGACACTTCTTAGCAAGCTACTAGTTATCGTCTATCCAATTCATTCACATCACTAGTAAAAGGACGGTACATCCCTACATCATCTTATATCGATATATCATAAAATATATATGTACCACATCGATGAGGCTTAGATACGATACATATCGTATCATATTTATCATAAGATATTGATAATTGTGCTCATCATTAACTTGGATAACTTAACTCTAGTTTATCTTAAAATTCACATTGTCAATATTACCTTACACTTGATTCATATAGAAGTTAATCAATTTTTTTACACAAGTACCCAAAAGGAAGCTAAATTGTAACATGGCCATCCCCATTGCGATAAAGTCAGGGCACTTTTAGAAAATATTTCATTGATGTAATCAAGCACCCCAATTTCATGTCAACGACATGCCATTTTCAAAATTTTGTCCTTGAAAGAAACCGTGTCATATCAGCTTATATAACAATGATGTATACAAAAAAACAACATTTTAAAATTTTTAAAAAAAATTATTAGGAAATTTACACAACCAAACAGGTTCACATCTTTTTACTCAACCGAGTAACATGTTTGAGTTGTCTCTAGCATCAATTAGTTGTAGTGGATAGACCTGTAAGAACCCGTATCAATTTTCTAGGTAACACTTGCAAATAAAAATTTCAAAAGTATTTATGTATAATGTGTGTTGAGATTGATGTCACTTCAAACCCAAGTGGTAGACTATTGATTGATGATGATCACAGTATTATCCAATAGTTGTCACATTCTTACAAGACATATCTTAATTTAAACACAATATACTTAACACCAAGCTTTTTTTTGGCATTTGAACATATGCAATGGTAAAGCACCTAATATCAATATTTTCTCCCATTTGCTTTCCAATGTATTTTCTTATAATGTTATCCTGGAGAAACTTTTTGAATTAAGAAGTTTATCAGGTATATTGAATTCAATTTCAAGATAACTGAGAACAAGATCCAAAGTAAACACAATAACTCTAAGCATCTCCCGGTCAACGTAATTAAAAAAAAAAAATTGCCTATTCTTCCGTATCTCATATGGGTTTCACAATTATAGGAATTAGTTTCATAACGGATTGGACTCAACGGGGCCATTTTGCAAATGATTTATCATGGATTTATCGGTGCTGCACTTTTTTTCTTACCAGGAACGAGTTACGAGTCGATAGAATACGTCTTATTTATCTCGACGAAATGGGAGGAATAGCTATCCCGATGCCAAAAAAATTAACATTGTTCAGTAGTTTCTCAATGGCATCTCTTGCATTGTCGGGAATGAGCAGTTTTGTTGCAGAATTAATAGTATTTTTTAGTACAATAACTAGTCAAAATTTATTTTTGATGTCAAAAATATTAATTACGTTTGTAACAGCAATTAGAATGATATTAACTCCTATTTATTTATTATCGATGTTACGCCAAATTTTCTATGGATACAAGCAATTTAATGTTCCAATATCAAATTTGTTATATTGTGGACCACGAGAATTATTTATTTCGATTTGTATCCTTCTACCCGTAATAGGTATTGATATTTTCCAGATTTTGTTTTTGCACTATCACTTGACAAGGTAAAAGCTATTTTATCTAATTATTTTTATAGATAGTTTTCATCAATAATACATACAAGAAAATACAAAATACAAAATGCAAAATAAATTTAATGAAAAAATAAAAATAAGATAATTCTAATAAAAATTTTCATTTTAATTAGATAATTTGGAGATTTTGAGAACGTTGTGAATAACTATTTTATATTTATGGTTCTTAAAAACTCCTATGAACTCTCGTTATAAACGATATTCCTATGTTATGTATTGTATTCGTAAGGTCTTTTCTTCAATTAGAGGTTAGTGTGAATGAACCATAACTATGTAACCCTATTCCTAATAGATTTACCCAAAGATAGCATATCCAAATTATAAGAAATCCCATACAGAGCTCAGTATAAACAAAACAAAAACAAAAAATACCTTTCAGAAGGATCACCATGCAAATTTTCTGCACTTCCAAGCCCTTGGAACCTAGGTGAGTAGTTCTTGGTAGGGCCTAAATCAACACCAAAACTGCCAAAGATTAGCTGTGTCCGATCAGCTACAGGGACTCGAAAATGTGCTGGTATGATTACACGCTCATTGTCAGTCATGTGTACTCGTGCAAACTTCTCCTGCAAGTGATCTGCTTCAGTTTTAGGGTTTGTGAACTGTTCCTTGGGAGGTGAAATTGGAGATGCGGCTGTTTCTATAAATCCAGGGATGACGAAACCTGGCTTTTTAGTAGATTTTGGTTTCCATTCCTTATTGGGTTGTGGAGCTGCATCGAGGAGCATAGTCAATCATCTCACAAGATCTTAAGAAAAATGTGAACTTTGCAAAAAAATGCTACTCCTTGGCCACCACTTTTAAGTTCTAACATACGTTCAGCTATCTTAAAGGAAGCCCAAAAGCTACATGCTACAGGAATTGCATACTACCATCACTTCATTATCATTCAAGACCAAAGAGAAATTTAGAATTTACCCAAACAAAGTTGAAAATTTAGATAAATATCTGTCCTGAACTACCACTGACTCCTGATATTTCCCATGCCCAAGCAAAAACTTTGGTTCCTTATCTTTTTCTTTCTGTACCGTGACTGTGTGTGTGCAAGCTGTAATATGGCAGATCCCTTTCAAATTATGAATCAAGCAACAAATTTAGTTTTAGCGTAAAATTTTATGCATCCCTTCTCCAGATTCCTCTTTTTTTTTTTTTTTGAAAAATGGGCAAGACATATTCAAAACAAATTAAAAAGCAACTATAGAATACAGTAGAATGGGCCCCAAAGAGGAATTAAAGACCCATGACATAACAACAATTTACAATTAGATTGTCAAAATCCAACCATTTCAAAATAGGCTTTAAGGATGCCCAAACCCAAATCCAACCAACAACATCCACCAAAAGACTTCTGAGAATCACTTCCTTCCCATAGTTTTTTTTTTTTGCTTTTATAGCATTCAAGATAGCCAAAAACAAAGGGCAAGCTCTCACAATACTTTGGGTTTCTTTACCAAAGAACTTACATTTCCATAAACCAATTGTTCTAAACACAAATATGGCATGACCCGTGAGACTCCAAAGATGGAAAATCGCCCTAAACTATTCAAGCAATAAGACAAGGAATAAATAGACAATCTCTTGGCGAAGCACAAATCCATCCCCACTTGCACACATCTTCTTCTTAAAATATCCCCTGGATGTAATCAATCCCACCCCAAGCTCTACAGAAGTTTATTTTCGAAGGAACACGAAAAGATACACAGTGGAGATAATATTTATTAAAAGAGAATGAAACCGACAAAACCCCTTTCTTGTTCCATTTCCATATGCACTAGGTAGTTAAAACGACGTTATAACAGTGTTAGAATGTTGTTATAAAGGATCGGGGGGTGAGCTGTTGTATTTTGACAATTTCAAGTTTATGTCTAACTCCATCGTCACAACGCCCATATAATGACTGTTATGAAGATAACAGTTATTTAAAAAATGTCACTTCAACGTTTTGGCTTCTAATATATATGGAAAAAAAATACATACACGCACATTTCATTTGATTGAATCATAAACCTAAACCTAATCAAAGGGAAGAACAAGAACCAAAGGAGAAGGAAAGGGGAGGAAAAAAAAGGGAATAGGAGGTCAGTCGATCGAATTGTTGAGTTCGATCGCACTTGTTTGAAATGTTTGTACAACTTCAACCTCTCCAACGACTTTCATGGCTTCATCAACGTTTTGAAACAGACCCGCGTCATCTTCTCCATTCCCAAGTTGTGCCTATTCAGGTCGGTTAAATTCAAAATTCCCATTTTACTTCCAATATCATCTTCTTCATTCCTACTTCATCCTCCCCTAACCCACTTCAGTTCATCCATAGTTTCGCTTCTCTCATAGCGGATCTTCTTCGATCCCAATACCAATCTCACTCACTTCCCAATCAACTTTCCTTCTAAGTTTTCAATTTCAACCCTCAAAACCCCATCTCTGTATTCAAAATCCAATATTTTTCACTCACACAATGAGACTTGTGAATTCATCTATACACTTTTTTTTTTCTTTAGGAGGTTTGTATGCTTCGTGACGAGGATGAAGGAGAAGATATTGATATTGACGTTGCTTGATGGTATTTTTTATTCACAAGCTTTTATGTCTTTGGATTTATGTTTTGAACATGATTAACTTATTTAGTATTTACTTTATTTGCTTTATAATACATTAATACTTAGTGAGGGTATAAAAATATATTTAAAAATAGTCTGTTATATTTCGTTATATCCTATAACGCTCCTTGAGGGTTACTAGTACAGAAGCATTATGGGTTTGTTATCTGTTTTAACTGCATAGCATGCGCATGCATCTTTCTCCTACCTTAACAACTTGGAAGATGTGAGCATGGACAAGCACACCGCCTTCAATGCTTTAAGGTTATTAAGAGATCTCTCCGAAAACGAAAATTCCACAACAATCCATCCTTTTGACACTAACCAAAAGAACTAACTAGACTTTACAGCTATGAGAAAGCTCTAAATAGCGTCTAGGATAGGCTTTTCAAACAAGAGTCTTCCATCACATGTCAAGCCAAAACTTCAACCTCTTCCCATTACCCAAGGAAAAAGGCACCCTCCAAAAAAATCCATCCCTCCTATTACAAATATTTCTTGCTCCCCTAGAATGTTCGTAGGCTTTTAAACGTGGAGGCATGACGCAAGAAGTTTTAGTGGAAATGCGCAGAGTCGTAAGTATCAACGCGTGAGGCGTAACCTCGAGTGACATACAAAATAAAACAGCTAGCAAATTATACAAGAATGAATGATTTAATATTGATGATTGTATTACAACTATTTTATTTTCTAAACTTTCATAAATATGACAGACAGTATTTCTCAAAATATCAGGTATTTTCAAGTACATAGTGTGACTATTAGGGAAAAGAAAAAGAATAGATGTGTACCATAGTGCTACACAATCATGAGTATTTTTTAATACTTTTTAAACCCTACAACAGTTGTACATCCGCCATACAGAACCACATGTCCCATTTGTCATTTTCTTCAGTCAACTAGCTTCAAATCACATCAATAAAAGCCAGACCCATTATCTCAACAGCCAGCATGGCTATTTAGATGTAGCTTTAATTCAGAGCAGTAAAGTAGATGATTTCATCGCCACCAACTTCGCAAAAAAAAAACTCGAAGAAGGCTGAAGATAAGTGCTTTGAAGAAGAGAAAGGGTTGCTCAGAGAAGACAATTGAAGAAAGGTGAAGGAGATTGAAGAAAGGTGAAGGAGATTCAGTTCAGATCGAAAAAGATTCAGCCCATTGAACTTGTCAAATCGTCACACAATCGAAGCAAAACGGCTATATTTTTTAGGGATTTTATGTCCATAGTCTCGCATAATCCCCCTTTTTGTTTCAAAAAAAAAAAATTTTGAAGAGAAAAAATGTTTCAAGGCCAAAGGAACACGCAAGTTTTTTTACGATTTTCACAAGTTAACGCCTCATACTGCGTTTTTACGTGAACGGGTCTCATTTTGCCTCCAAACGCGTTTTGAGGCGTATGAATATTTTAAAAACCTTGGTATGTTCTATTTGGATGCCTTCCAGACCACCCTAGTCTCCTTGACCATACTTTTCTTTAATGACTCCCATCCAAAGACTATTAAGGTTTTTTAACATACCTCACAGCCAATTCCCAAGAAGCGCTTTATTCATTTTTTTTTTTTAAATTTATGCACCCCCAAGCCTCCAAGATTACACCCATTCCCACTTGACCCCATGGAAATCTTTTTCCAACATTAAGAGTGACAAATTAATTTCCAGGCAACAAACAGTATCATACGCTCTACCAAAACATGGTTTCTGGAAGAATAGATCAAATGAAAAAATACATTTCAAGATCACCAAACCCACAATATTAAACAATGGCATCATGTCTATAACCAGTAATTTTGTGGTAAATACCTTTCTGGTTTCCGACGAGTACTTGGTGTGCTTTGCTACCATGTTGATTGTTCGAGAAAGATCTGTTGACTTGAATGTTGCTTGAAAAAGACCCAGAAATGGTTCTTTGAATGGGTGGATCACTCTTCATCACAGAAATAGATGCACTACCATGTGAACTCGAAACAGAACTGCTTGTAATGGACGGATGTTTAGCCACATTTTCAACAGAATTCCGGCGTACACCCACCACTCCAACCTCACGCTTAATGGCACCAACTGTACCTGATGATCTAGAATTTGATGGCACATGAACTGGATCTGAAGATGAGGAATATAACCCAACTACAGAATTACTTGATGCCGAAGTAGTAGAATGTGGGTGAGAATTGTTGGACTTGGATCCTCCCTGCAAATGAGATACTGAACTTGGAACTTTTGCTCGGACATTTTCTAACAAGCCTTTCCTATGAGTACCATTTGAGTTAGCATCTTGAACATGCCCATGGCTAGGGTGAGTAAACCCATTTGGCATTTGTGATGACTTCTGCCCTTCTGAGTTTCCGGTACCTAAATGTCTTTCATCAGTAAGACTCCTCGACAGGCTGCAGAAGGAAACAGAAAAAAACGAATTACTCTCAACAAAGAAAGCACAACTACAAGCAAGAAAAGAAAATTACAATGCTAGATTCATAAATGAGCATGTATACTTATAAAATGCACAAGTCATTAGCACAGAGTTGGCTGAATGGCCAACATAAATTACAAGGATATATTAATTATAGTAAACAGTTGGATTCAAGAACAAGTGTGCACACCTCTTGCCAGAATCATTTGTGACTGCATGCACATTGGCAGAAGCTGGTGCTTGCTGTGACGCAGACTTTTCTGTGTTTGTATTTTGATTGACCCTGTTGTCTCTCACTATACGGAACTCTCGGCTGATTCCTGTAACTAACCAGATATAACCATGAACGGTTTATGGATTACCAATAAATAGCAATGGACTTGTGTAGTAAGTTACGAACACAACATACAAAGGAAAATGGTTTCATAAGTTGGTAGGGTAAATTTGCTCTGGAACAGGCCCAAAGGAATGGCTTCCAAAAAAATAAATAATGATAAACAATAAATTATAAATAAAAAATAAAAAATAATTAAAATGAAGCCAAACAACGAGCAACAAGTAGTGAACTTATGAGAAAAATGGAGTGCATTTTCAGAGTGAAAGATATTTTACAGACAGCATTTGCCCATAGAGCTTTCAATATCGTCATCTTGTGGGTGTGGAACAACAAGCCAACGATCTTTTCAGTCAAGAGTTGTTTTATTTGAGCAGCTTTTTTAAGGTAACAGTATGTTTGTTGGGAAGAATCACAACAATATTTAGATCAAACAATGCTCCCTCATACATGTTTCTTAGTGTGGACAGCATGACACAACAAAATCCTTACAGTGGATGGTTTTAACATAAGAAGAATGGCGCTTCCTAACAGATGCATATTTGTGTAAATGACGTGAAGTCCAACGACCATGTCTTTGTGATCTGAGACTTTGCTGTAGCAGCTTGGCAGATTTTTCTTTTGGAGTTTAGCACTAATATGGGAGGAATAACCTTAGTTAGAAATGCAATTGTGCTTTGGGGGGATAGAGCCATATATTCTCGATGACTCCATCTCCTCAAGGGAGTGGTGGGTTTGGGAGAGGTTGATTAGCACAGTGATTTGCAAGGTTTGGAAATAAAGGAACAATAGGTTATTGGAGGGACATCAGAAAACAGTGAAGCAGATCATTGTTGAAAGAAAAAGTGTCGTGGGTATGGGGCTATATAGTAAGGGAGGATACTTGTATTTGAGGGTGGGGAAATATTGTAAGCTGAGATATCCTATAGAGGATTAGGTGTAGAATGGGGCTGATGAATAGAATGGCTCTCCCAAACTGGCCATGTTGGTTTTCGTAGTAGGTTTTCTTGTTGGAAATGAATATGTATGTACCCTTCCTGATTAGAAAATAAAATAAAAAGAGACCTGAACCAAATTCTATTCCGGAAATTAATTCATCAAGTTGATGATAAAATCCATGGACGTTCCAGTGGACCTTACGCACTTGTTACACAACAACCCCTTAGAGGAAGAACCAAGCAACGGGGACAGCGGGTAGGACAAATGGAAGTTTGGGCCCTAGAGGGATCACCACATCGAATCAAGAAAGAACGACTGAGTTTCATCAAATTTCAACATTTTTTTACTAACATGAGAAAAATATGAAGCAATTATGTTGAAAAAAAAATTTTCATGATTTTCCATATTACCAGATACAGCATTAACTCTTCTTCGAGCATTGTGTTCCACAAATGTATAAGATCTTGTCCCTTGTTTATGCACAGTTTGTCTTCTCGATTCTGTTGAAACACTGTATGCCGTATTCTGGTATCATAAATAAACTTGTCATTAAGCTGATTGCCAATCTATGGGAATTGCAATCTGAACTAATTAGTCATTTCTAAACAGTTCCATTCCATGAAGACTTGAGAAAGACTGTAAGATATTTAAAAATGTCAAAAAAGAATTAAATGAAACTCTTCAGTCAACATGGATGTAAACGATGCACAAGAATATTTTTACGGAGTTCATATTTGACACTCGATGTATTCAAAACACTTCAAGATGAATACTGGGTCACAAAAACAGCTAACAAATTAGCATCTTCAGGAAGGTAGTTTTATCATTGGTAAAAGGATATATAGAAAAATAAGTATACAAGCAAAAATGCAATAGTTGGACATGCAAAAGATAGGTAATGACTTGCATGCCTATGAATAGATTAGCTTTCATGGGATACATGAAACTGTAAACAGAAAGTCACAATATCTGCAAGAAACTGTATATAACATACCTCTTTCTTCTTCTCTTTCTTTCTCTTTACCTCATGAAATGGATCTACACATCCATAAAGCAATATCATATGTATGAATATCCCATTTTTTTTAAAGTAAAGTAACATGCGAGTATCTTGTCACAACACTATATAGCCCATAAGGAAATTCTCATCAATTCTGCCAATGATAGAACACTCGGGAAGTAGTAATTAAGTAGTAATAGTAATTGTACATAGAAGTAGTAATAGTAATTGTACATAAAACGTTTCATAGCAAGAACTTGAAAAGTGCAAACATAAGAATAATTGAGGTTCTAAATTCTAAGAAGAAAACTTGTCGATAAAAAGATGTAACCAATGATGCACGTATACAGACACGCGCATCGTGTCGAACACTAATACGACACGCCGACTCAGCAATTTCCCAAAAACTATGACTCGGGGACACGTCGACGCGTCATATTATTTTTTTAATAAGCCATATAAATATATATAATAATCTAATAAAGTGTCTTCCTAGAGTGTCATGAAGAAGATGACATTGTTGCAAGAAAAAATTAAAGTAGAGAAAAGTATAGTAGAGGAGAGAATAAGCAAATAAGAGAAAAATAAGAAGCAAATGAGAGAAAAATAAGAAGTAAAGATTAAGGAGTCTATGCTTTAATGGCTTTTTGCCCTATTTATCTTAAATCGCAATTGAAATAGTATTCACTTCAGATGGATCAATAACCATTATATTACGTGATTATTTGCAAACATCTAAAAGTAAAAAATAAAACAAAGTTGGTTTCGAGTCTTGACTGTGTCCTGACCAAGTTTCGGGTGTATCGGAGGCGTGTCCAACACGTTGACCACATTGACCATGTGTCTGATACATGTCGACACATTGACCAAGTGTCCGAAGCGTGTCGGAGGCGTGTCGTGTGTCGAATACGTGTCGAACATGGATACGAAAAATTTTCAAAGAGTTTGTGCTTCCTTGGATGTAACCATAAACTTGACTATTAGTCTAAACTATAAAAATCAAAATCAGTTCATTTTTGTGCAAAGGCATACTTTTTCCAAGAAACATCCCAAAAGTTTGATGGCTAGTAACTAGGTCTTCAAAGATGATGTGACCCGAGAGAAAACTTTTGTGTGCTTGCAGAAAGAGCATAAAAGGAGAAATTCTTACATCCCATTAACTCGCCCCCACACCCCCCCCCCCCCCCCCCCTCCCCTCTCAAAAAAAAAAAAAAAAAAAAAACAACCAATCCAACTAGAAGTTAAACCTATTACACTAGGATATAGAACCCAGTTAGCAAAAAAAAAAAAAAAAACCTTTGACAAATGGAAGGTGAGAGACTTATCTCGAAAAGTAACTAAGACATCCATGACCACCAAGCCAATCTATGATGTCTTATTAGAGAAAATTTAACTTTTCTATTATCCCTTTCCTTCCACATTGTCCAAGACACTGCAAAAGAAATCAGTTACCACAATCATTCCCTTTTTGGAGAAAGATTACTCAGTCCTCCAACGCTTGAGCAACGCCTCTATGGAACCAAGTATATCCAACTCACCCCAAACAATCGTAACAAATGCATCTACACATAGCGACTGAGCCAAAGTGGGGGAAAAAATGAATATACGCCAACATAAAAAATCCACCATGATAGTTACCCTTTTTTTTCCATTCTAGATTCAATGGAAAACTATGAAATGGACTTTAGGCAAAAGATCTATAGCAAAATCTCGAGAAAAATATTTTCATTGAGAAACCTTTCACCGTATCATCCTTCCAAACCCCCTATCACTTTCTTGTCCCAAGGATACATTGCCCAATACGCCAAAAAAGAGCAACAAACTCATCCATCTTGCCTACTAAAAGAGCACTCCCGTGAAGATGGAAATCCCAATGCAACGACCCATTAATTCGTTTATAGTCGATTATATATGATATAAATTTCTCATGAGTAAAAAAAAAAGTTAGTTTAGTTTAAAAATATATTTTTTGCAAATATATGTAGCAAATTAGAAACAATCTGAAAAACTAAGCCAATAATAACATAATTTTATTTGTACCATCAACAATTATTTTTGTTTTAACCATATGTATTGAACATTAAACAACAAAAAGGTAAACATGCATAAAAATAATAAGTACACAAAAATTAAAATATAGTGGGAAGGTGATTCCAAACCTTGTCAAATTCATTAAAAAAAATATTTTTAACATAGCTGGAAGGGGGTTTCAACCTCCAACCTTGCTCAAATTCGTGAAAACTGAATCACAAAGCATACCGCTGGAGCAAAAAGGCGATTTGTGGATGGGTAAAGCGCAGAATTTTATTTGATAATTCACATATTGGGGGTGGGTCCACTCTAAACCGCCAATTCACGGTTTTGGGACGAATTTAGTAGGCTTCCCAATCAAATTTTGTGACTAAGCCTTAGACAATAGTCAGTCTTTCCAAATAGCAAGCCTCTACCCAATCATCTCCATCACTAGGTGCCACAAATGTACAAATGTTTACTTCTCCTCTTAGCCCCCAATGGAACTCACCCAAAGGACACACTAATCATGCCCTCGTCTCACCATTAACTCCATAATCAATACTGATGCAGTCGATTTCCACTTTCTGCTTTGACCTAGTCCTGCTGACTTGCATAAGGAACGCACGTGAGCCACGGACCATAGTTGTGGTGGCCGATGGCACTCCGTGCTAAAGTCAGACAGGGATCTAAAGAAGGTGTAATGTTGTAAATAGGAAATTTGTAGCGTACCTTAGCTTACCAACCTCATGTCTTATTTATAGTGCAGGAGTCCTGGTTCGAGCAGGCCCTCGATGGCGTAGTTTAAGAAGGAGATATTTGTGAAGATTCTTCTCTAATTAAGAATTGTGTTGTAGAAGTGAGTTTCCCTGTTAGCCCCGTGCTCCTAGATACACGAAAAATAGTTTCCAATCTCAGGGTAATTCATAAGAAGTTTTCATGTGTGATATGTACTCTGGTATTTGCTTCCTAGTTGAAAGTGGAGAGCTGTTGTAATTGACTGTCCAAGCTGATCCTCGAGATACTTGTCTTAGCAGGGCTTACGGGTATTGAGGATAATTGTGAGACGCATGGGCTTAGCAAGTTGTAAGAGTTTGGGTCCATTTGGCGAACTACATTGAACGGGTTTAGAACCGGATCGGTGTTGGACCGACGCTGGGGCCCGTAATTCCTTGAGATCATCATGACACGCGTATGGCTTACGGCTGTGACCGTTTGGTGTATCATCAGCTACTCCCCCCGAGTTAATCGGCCATCACATCGATTCGCTAAGTCATCTCTTGAAAAGATACGCTACTCATGATGATTGAGTCTAAATCGTTGCTTGAGCCGCACATTGCATTTATTGAACGCGCATCGATTCAGTAGAAAAGAGGCGAGAGCTTAATCCCTTTTTAGGTCATCCGTTGTGCGGAGACTAACTCTTCCATTTTATTTACTTTTAAAGATATTGATCTGTTCATCTTCTGATTGAAAAGATTGTTCATCTTCTTCATGGCTCAACAAAACCTTCTTGATGACGCAACCTTGGCCAGGGGCCTTGAGTTTTTCGAAGACAGGTTGCTTTCTGAATTTGGCCTTGCTGAAATCCGTACAAAGTTTGGGATCCCCGATGACCTGCCATTGTCTGTTTTGAAGGGCGACCAGACGCTAATGTCGCCATCGGCGGGGTGCATCTACTTGCACCGCGGGATGCTCCAAACCGGAGTACGTTTTTAGGTTCTAGATGTGATTTGGGACTTCTTGGAATTCCTTCAGCCCAGTTGGGGCCTAATAGATACAGAATCATTCTTTTCATTCTTATTAGGGCGTAGGAAGTTGGTGTCCGCGTGACTCCACGAGTGATCCAGTTATTGACTTCTCCTCGGTTGAAGAGTAACGTTGTATGTAAAATGATGTCGCCGGCTTGTTTTGCTAATATGCCTAATGACTTCAAGTTTTGGCAGAAGTATTGTTTTTTTGCCGCTGCAGATTCAAAGTACTTCCATCTCAAGGGTCGTCCGCTCGAACGGGAGTTCAAGCCACTTCGTAAGTACAACCTTTTCTTCTGATTCTGTTATGCTCGATTGCATGCTAATCGTTGCTTGTGTTTCTTCGCATGACGGTTTCCCTCTACTCTTACCCCGAATGAGTAAAACACCATGGAGACATTCTGTGGTGGACGTCATATGTGTCCCCAACTTCATTCGCAGTAGGCTATGGGACAACTGACATATGGCCCTCGTTCTTTACCCAACATCGCGAGTTAAGTCTGAAGATTGGACCCCTTCTAGGAACAAAAAGGTCGTTGGGGCCAAAGCTTTTGTTTTGTCTGACACGGAGGAGACGTCTGAGATGCTTGTCTCTTTTGTGAGTTCGAAAATGTCCCACATTAGAACTGGGTCGACTCCAAAATGACCCACTCCTGTAAGTGAAGAGAAGCGTGAGTCTGATCGGCCCGTCAGGGCGGATGCCGATGTATCTGGCTGGGAGAAGGACTACCTGCGATTAGCAGGGGTTGAAAACATGTCGAATCTCAGTGCCGCATAGGCAAAAGCTCTAAGTGAGCAATTGATGCGGGTTGCAATGGCAGCTTCTGCTGGTGCCGATTCGCATGGGACTATTTTGGTATAAGGTTCCTGTGAGGATCTGCCTGAGGTTTTTGAGTCCGATTGACGGGTGGGTTGTCCGATAGCGGTCGTGGTGACACAGGCCAAGTTTCTCATAGTCCGCATTGATCACCGTCTCATTCTAGGCCACATCTCAAGGTGATGGAGGGTCTGTTGGATAACTCACTTCCTTCCCTTCCTTTGGATCCTGTTAAGTCGTCTCGCACTAAATGGTCGGTTGTTCGTGAAAAAGGAAAGGCTACGGAGAAGAACTTGGGAACAGTGGCGACTGCGAAGGGTGGTGCCGGTGTAATTCCTAATCCAGGAGAGTTCCATCCGGATGCGCAGATAAGCTTGTGGATACGCTCCAAAACTCTAGGAAGATACGCTAGAAGGGAGTATGGATAAGGGTTTAACGTACCTTATGCTGGGGATGTCTCATTTAAGTCAGGTGGTTGTTGCTGGGACGGAGGTCGACGCGGCTCGCGAAAGGGTGTATACCATGGAGTGTCTTCTCGCACATGCAAGTATTGTATTTTGACACGCTTTATGAAATTGAGCGGCTGAAGAAGCAGGCTGAGAGGAGACTCGAGCAGTCAGCAGTTTGTCTAGAAGCTCTTGAATGCGATCTAGCGTAGGCGGTGTCCGCAAGGGACAGATTCAAGCAAGAGTTGGATCGGACCCGTCGAGACATGGAGGTTGCGCAGAAAGTTGTGGCTGAGGCGCGTTCTGAACTGCGATCTCTCTCACTGAAGAGAATGTCTTGAAGGAGGTTGTCTGGGCTGCTCGCTGATGTAGAGTTTAATGCTCGAAAAGCGAGGAAGGCCGAGGACTAGCTTGAATTAGATAAGCATGAGCATAGTGTTGTAAAGAGCAGTTTGGGTATAGAGCAGTCTCAAGTTGATGCGCTGACTGACAAGTTGGAGCTGTTGGAGTGTGAACTTGCTGACACAAAGGCGTGCGAGGAAGAGCTTCTACAGGAACAAGGCAAGTACGAGTTCTGTTGGGTTGTACATGGCAAACTGGAGTTGCTAGCGTTGATGAAGGAGCATCCGGAATGGGATATTGGTCGTTATAAGAAGATGTTGCATGTAGACTTGTCTGTTGCCTTCACGACATCGGACGAAGAGGGAGGTTCGGACCCTGATGCTTAGGCCATGGCGCGTATGGACGCGATTCCTGCTCCCTCCCCTGTTAAGCTTAGCTCTTCTGTTTTTGTACCATCTCCCGATAAGGAGTGAACTTTTGTTTACTTGTCTTCATTTTGCTTCGACTCTTAATGAAAACAGTTTTATCTTAAGTACGTTCTGTATCCGTTTTGTGCTCGTTGTCACTATTGTGTGTTTTAAATTTCGCCTTGTCGTTTTACTTTGGCATAGGCTGGTTGGATCAATAGAAAGTCGAGTGATCTATCTGTAGTCGAGAGTTTGACCGTTTGCATTACGAGTGACTCGGAATCACTGTTGCATAGTCATGTCCATCAGTGGGCATGTCGCGGATAGTTTAGTCGTGGGTTGCGTTACCTGTATCTCATCCTTAAGGTAAGTTGCTGGGGGCTTATCTCGCTTGTCTAATTCATAGGCTATAGCCGCCGTCATAAGCGAGTTGTGATAGCCGAGCGTATGCGTTAGAGCATTTGTAGGCGTTGTACGCTTGGCTTGGCTTCTATGTGGCACTTGTCCACGCGTTGGCTGGACGATTTGTGTTGGCGTAAGTGGCCTTTGCTGGTAATAGAATGTCAGCTCATTTGAGCATGAAGACACTAACTGAGTTGTGATTTATTTTAGCGGTTGCTGTTTCGAAAGAGAGCAGTGGTCGCGTGGCGAGCAGCTTAGGGCTCCCACCTTCTAAATCATCTATGTCCGAACAGAGTGGACTACAAGTTCGGGTAGTAAGGATTTGGCGACCATGCTGAAGAGCAATGGTCCCGTGGCTAGCCGTCGACATCAGTCAGGGACTGACTAGTCTCCCACCTTTCGAACCATCTATACCCGCGCAGTTGGGGCTACAAGTTCGAGACGAAAGGGTTTGTCGACCAGGCTGAAAAGCAAGAGTCCCATGGCACTAGGGTTTCTTGTACGAATTACGCTGCGCGTATGGCGTAGATCGCATAATAGCATGTGTACGGCGTAGATCGCGAGACGGTTGAGTATATCGGTTACTCCTCTTCAATTGATGGGGTTGCACGCAGCACCATTAATTGGATGAACATGGCCTGTGCAATTTCCTTGGGAACCGTCGACTCCTCGTTTTCCATACGGTATTCAATGCTGACAGTTAATGCTGAAGCGCCCGTTTAGTGGACCATATGTCTATATAGTGATGTTTCTCAATCGTTGTAGGCACTATCTTCTGCAAAGCGTATCTCCTGTAATGTTCTTGCTTGAAGAGAATGTTTTGAATTTTTCAAAGGCTAAAGGAAGATCTCCATCATTGGAGACTTCGAATGTTCTGACATTTGCACTGATCAGAAACGATGATAATCGTTATTATCCGTGATCACCTGTTCTGGGTGAGAATGTAGTTGATTCGCTACGATCTCGTAATTTCTTCTCATATTGCGGAGAAGTACGAATTTTCTCCCAAGGGAAAAGTTTGTCGTTTATCCGCATGTGCTTCGGTGTTACCTCGTGTCGTTGTGCCCGCGTGTATGTGGTTCCTGCTGCTAGCATATGGTTGATCGAAGTGTTGGCAGGTGTGTGATGCTTCCGAGGGTAGTATTTCTCAGTCACCCCGGGTACCACGCATGGGAAAAGTGTCATCGCTTAACAGCATTGTGAAACCTTTGTTGCTCCGCCGCTCGCGACCATCCTCATTTGCCTTTTTCTATCTCCTTCGGAAAGCTAGATGTCATTCCAGAGGCTTCGCTGCATGGGTGAGGCAGAGGAGCGTTTGCACTATGCTGCCTTAGTAGGTGCGGTGGACTTCAACATTTCTGGACAGGGGTCGTTGATCTCGTCAAAGGTTATCCGGGGCAGATTGGGGCTGACTAGACTCTCACTTCCTCGACCGTCGTGGTCCACGTATTGCGAACTAGACATCGAGCACCAGAAGCTATCGTCATCAGTCGTGAACTGACTAAGCTTACCTAGTAAGTTTGGCGATCATTGTCTGTTGGAGAGCAATGACCCCTTGGCGAGTCGTCATCATCAGCGAACAAGCGCTGACTAGACTCCCACTTTCTCGGCCGTCGTGGTCCGCACATTGCGAACTAGACGTTAGGCACCAAAAGTCATCGTCATCAGTCGTGAATTGACTAAGCTTACATGGTAAGTTCGGCACACAGTAGAGCAATGAACCTTGGTGAGTCATCGTCATCAGCGGACAAGCGCTAGCTAGACTCCGACTTCCTCGACCATCGTGGTCCGCGCACTGCGAAGTAGGCGTCGAACACCAGAAGTCAGTCATCAGCCGCGAACTGACTAAGCTTACTTGATAAGTTCGGCGATCATTATTTGTTGGAGAGCAATGACTCCTTAGTGAGTCGTCGTAATCAGCAGACATGCACTAACTAAACTCACTTCCTCGCCTGTCGTGGTCCGCACACTGCAAACTAGGCGTTGGGTTGACATTCGAGTCTGGTCATAGCCGAGGGTCGTTGTCCTTGGCAACTCTGTATGGTTCTTCCCAATTTGGATTTAGCTTTCCCGTGTCGGCTTCTTTGGTATTTCGTTGGATCTTCCTGAGTACCCAATTTTCCACCTTGAGTTCGCGTGGTTTAATCTTCTTGTAGTATTGCGTCATTCGTTGTTTATAGGCGGTTATTTTGGCGAATGCTAAATCCCATTTTTCATCGAGGAGGTTTAGCCCAACACGCATAGTTTCGTCATTACCGTCGAGTCTAAACTCTTCCGTTTGGAAGGTTGGCACCTCAAGTTCTACTGAAACCATAGCTTCTGACCCGTATGCCAAGGCGAAAGGCATCTCTCTGGTAGAGATTATTTTGGTCGTCCCATGTGCCCAGAGTATTCTTGGTAGTTTTGAAACTCATTTTCCCTTGGCTGCGTCAAGCTTCCTTTTGATAGCCTTCAGGATTGTTCAATTGGCTTGAGGGTGTCGTGGCGAAGAGAAGTAGTGATCAATATTCAAACTTTTGCACAGTATTTTAACCTTGATACCTTCGAACAGAGTTTAGTTGTCGTTGACCAATACTCTGAAGATTCCAAATCTACAGACGATGGCGACTCATATGAACTTTTCTATCTGAACCTGCTCTATTTTGGATAGGGGCTCGGCTTCAACCCATTTGGTGAAGTAGTCGACGGCCACAAAAAGGAACTTTTTAGCGGCTGACGCTGGAAGCGGTCCGACCATGTCCATTTTCCATTGTGCGAACGGCCACGGACTAGTCATCGGTGTTAGTGGTTGTTCCGGGAGCGTCGGCTTGATGTCTGCGTGTTACCTGCACTGTCGAGGGCGGTAAAGCAACAACAGGCTGAGCACTCGATGTCTCCCCATACTCTACGTTGTTGCGTGATCTAGTTGTCATCATCTCTCTGTATTTCGAAATCAAATACCTGCTAACAAGGGGGGAGTAGTTGATGATACATCAAAAAAGACTGATCATCACGACCGTACACATGGCACGAAGACCCATCACAACAATACAGCGTCTGACCTATTGAGCCATACCATAAAGCCTAAGAAAAATGAGGCCAACTATAAGTGCCCAAACCAGGCCCATCACTAAGGAGATGTAAATAGGATCTGCTAGGCCCAAACGAATCGAAGCCCAAATCCAGGCCTGATACGCGTTCTCTTATAAAGAAGAACGTTGCACTAAGAAAGAGCCGTGGAGGGATCTTCGCCTCCACGAATGCATCTCCATTAAGGAGGAGACTATTACAAGAACATCTCATTTCACTGCGTCTCACATGCTTAAGTAACGCAGAGTTAACCTCGACCATTATAAAAGGTAAAGAGAGCATTCGACAAAGGTATGCAACTTTAACTAAGTTTTATCCAGATTTACATCCTTCTTCCAACAGAATTCTGACTTGAGCATCGGAGTTTCTTCGGCCACCAAAAAGTGGTCTTTGGCAGTCTAACAGTTGTTTTGCAGGTCAAACTCACAGGAGACGATTTTTGGACGCATCAATTGCTAGTGAAAAGTTAGAAACTTTGTCATCCCCACGGACGACGTCAAATTGTTGCTGTCGTTTTTCGCTCCATGTTTTGACCTAGTCCTAATGACCTGCTGACCTATACAAGGAACGCACATAAGCCACGAATCACCATTGTGGTGGCCGATGGCATTCTGATGCTAAAGTCAAACAGGGATCAGAGAAAGGTGTAATGTTGTAAACAGATAATTTGTAGTGTACCTTAGCTTACCAATCTCATGTCTTATTTATAGTATAGGAGTCCTGGTTCGACCAGGCCATCAATGGCGTAGTTTAAAAATAAGATTTTCGTGGAGATTATTCTCTAATTAGAAGTTGTGTTGTAGAAGGGAGTTTTCATGTTAGCCCTGTGCTCCTAGATACGCGAGAAATAGTTTTCAATCTCAGGGTAATCTGTAAGAGGAAGTTTGTCTGTGTGATATGTACTATGGTATTTGCTTCCTAATTGGAAGCGAAGAGCTGTTGTAATTACTTGTCCGAAACTGATCTTCGAGATACTCATCTTAGTAGGGCTTACAGGTATTGAGGATAGTTGTGAGACGCATGGGTTTAGCAAGTTATAAGAGTTCGGGTTTGTTTGGCGGATGCATGGGGCGAGCTTAGAACCACTTGAGCTGAATCGATGGGGCCGACGTTGGAACCCGTAATTCCTCAAGATTATCATGACACGTGTATGATTCAGGGGTGACCGTTTTGGTGTATCATCAAATACCACAAATCATAATTTTTGCAAAGTTGATCTTCAATCATGAACATGCCTGAAAAATCAACATAATGTACTTCCAAGGTGTTCATCCTCTAGAAAAAACAAAGTATCATCTGCAAAGCGTAGGGGAGCTACCCTCGGTCCAACTTGAAAATTTTAAAAATCGTATGACAATCTTGTCTCCAAGTGCTAAGGTCGTCAAAGCCATGCTTGAATTTTGTTGTTGGGCCTGGCGAAGGGGCTTTCTTCAAGGAAAAACATACTTCTAGATGGAGTAATGGTGGCTAATGAGGTTGGTCTACACGAGGTTAAGGATGAAATTACACTATTTGCAGCCGATTTCCTATCACTAAAATCCAATACCATATTTTGGATAAATTACAAATTTCAATTTCCGCAAAGAAACGATTGGTTACTTGAATATATGGTTTTATTAGCGCTATGAGGTATTATCACGCTCTATCTACTCTGAAATAGATAGTTATAAACAATCCAGTGAGCAGTGAACCAGAACAAGCAGCGAAACCAGACAAAAGTAAATAATATTACTCAAAAAGAAAATAAAAGAAGCAAAGCAAACCTTGATTCAACAATTTCTGAGCAGTCTCGTTAGGATCCATGTTGGATTCTTTAAGCGTCGCATAGATATCAGAGTCGGAGTGGTTTTTCACAATCTCCTTTATAGACTGGATAGTTTTACGGACTGGGGCAGGTAGGTTATGAGGGTGTGGGGTTCCCGTTCCACCCTCCACTCTCCAACTACTAAAAACCATGACCGTTCCGTTTCCAGAGGGGGAAAATCGAAACCGTCAAACAGAGAACTTCCAGTATGTAAATATGTATGTAGAAGTAGGGTTTTGAAACTGGGGAAAGGGTTTGTTTTGTCGGCCTTCCTTTGCTTTGCTTTGCCTACACAAGAAACACAAACGCCACAGCGAAACAGAAACAGAAACAGAAACAGAAACAGAACCAGAACCAGAACGAGAGAGAGATGGAGGCGAGGTGAATGAAGAGGAAACAAGAAGAAGGGTTTTGAAATTGTTTTTACTTGACCCCGGAAAACCTGCTCCTAATTTTTTCACTCCTTCTATACTTGCTAGTTGCCAACTAGCTAGGTGGTTGTGTCATTAAGGTTAAATTCAAATCGAATGTTGAATTAAGATACCCAAAACCATATTATTTTGTGAAAAATATTAAAAATAATTACAATATGTAATGCATTATATATTTTTAATAATAAATATAAATACAAATTTTAAATTTTTAAGTGTTTGTATTAGTTATTGATTTCATTGGAAAAATCTTCAAAAAACCTACGACAATTTTAATTTTGAGAAAAAAAAACTAATACTTTGTCTCTATGCCAAATGCACATTCACCAATTTTTTCACAATTTTTCATTTCCTTTGCCCTTATATATGTTTTATAATTACAAACATGTTGATGCATCCAAAAATCGTCATTTTGTGAATTTGACCTGCAAAACTACTGTTAGACTACCAAGGACCAGCATTTTGGTAGCCGAAGGCATTCCGATGCTTAATTCAGTAACTTTGTTGGAAGAAGGAAGAAAATCCGGACAGAACTCAGTTAAAATTGAATACATTTGTCGAATGTTCCTTTTACCTTTTATAATGACATGGTTAACCCTCTGCATGACTTAAGCATGTGAAGCGCAACAGAAGGAAATGTTTTTATAATAGTCTCCTCCTTAATGGAGATGCGTTCGTGGAGGCGTAAGTCTTTCCATGGCTATTTCTTGGTACAACATTCTTATTCTTTATGAGAAAACGTGTATCAGGCCTGGATTTGGGCTTCAATTCGTTTGAGCATGGTATTGGATCATGTTTACTCCGCCTTAGTGGTGGGCCTAGTTCGGGCCTCTATAATTGGCTTCATTTTTTCTGGGTTTTATGAGTTGGCTCAATGGATCGAGCGTTGTATTCTCGTGATGGGACTTTCATGCCATGTGTATGGTCGTGATGATCGGTCTATTTTGATGTATCATTAGCTACTCCGCCTTGGTTAGTGGGTAAGGTTTCGTATCCACGGTTGGTATTTCGATTGTGCTTTTGCACTGAACTTGATGTTTAATAAATTTTAGCTGCTCGATCGTCTCAGTTACCTCGTTGTCTATTCGTTTTTGCGCATAATTTTAGTGTGCCATTATGTCCCGTATGTACTCCGTGAACAGTCTCTTCGTTTTCGCTGTTGTTTAAAAGGTGATGGCTAACTTTCTTCTTTCTTTACGTCATTTTTGCTGTTAGTGTTACTTTTCCTCCTTTATTGCCTCTTTTTCCTCGTTCCTTCTTCCCTATTTATGATGTCTGCCGGTGATATGTTAATCGATGATCGGCTTTCTACTTGAGAGGCTCATTTTTCCCCAAACAAAGCCTATCGGGCTATCTTGGATAGTGTTTATTCCAACTATGCTTTCCCTAACGACCTTGAAATCATTTTTCCTCGTGAAATCGACTGTCTTTGTTGCCCGAGGAAAGGATATATTGCATTTTATCCTCACATGTTCTATGTCGGTCTTCGATTCCCAGTTCCTGAGTTGTTCTGGTCATGTCTGGACTTCTTGGGTATTCCTCCTGCTCAAATGGAGTCGAATGGCTGGAGGGTTATGGTTTTCACATACGCTAGGCCCATTCTATCTGGTATTCTCCTCAAATCTTATACTCTTTGGTGGGGTTCAGCATGAGGCCCAACCATACATATTTTTTATATTCTCCTGCGTGTTTCGGTAACCTTAATGACGACATCAGGGGCTGGTCGCGGGATTGGTTTTATGCGTTTTTCGGCTCTAGCCACTTCAACTTGTGCGGTCTTCCGATAGTAAGGTATTTTCGAGTTCTTCTTAAGCATCGGAATATGAGATTGACTGCTGAGGAGCAAATTATCAATGAGCGCTTCTTGGGGCTTTCAGTTGTTCCATTAGAGTCATATCTTATTGATGATAAGGTGAGGCGTAGTGGTCTATACATCATGAATGAGATCGAAAGGGCTTTGTTGACCGAGAGGCAGGCCACGGAGATTACTGCCCGCACTGCCAATGATGAATTTGACATTGATCGGAAAGTAAGCTCTAACGTTACAGATCTCAATGCTCTTGTTCGTAGTGCTACTGGTCCTCCTTCTAGAAAAAGAATATAAGCAAGGCATGTTAGTCTGTCGAAGCGGTTGTTTCTGTCCTCCGATCGTGTGTCGAATAAGAAAAGGCTTGTTGACTATGTGCGACGCACCTTCCTTATTTCAGCTTCTGCTGAAAGAGACCTTTCGAGGGAAGACCGTTGTTCTCTGCAGGAGGCGGAAAAGACAAGGCTGGCTCTAGAGAGGAATGAGAAAGATATTGTTCATCCCTTGGACGACGGCGAAAAGAAGTTTTTCTCTGCTTATGGTGGTCTTGACTTTGTCAAGTGTTCCGATGAGGATCCTCGGTCCTTGGATGCCAAGATGCTCCAATTGGTTGTTGTTCAATCTAAAGAGCTTGACCGTCAAGATCTGGCTCCTGAGTTATAGTCTCGTCCTTTTCCTTTTCCTCTTGCTGATGGAGGGATGGAGGTTCCTCCTTCCGCAGCTTACTTGAGTTCTTTTGTTGCTACCCGTTCCGTTTCTACTGGACAACAAGAAGGTGATGGAAGTCCTCCTGTCGTTCCTTCCTCTTTCCCTGCCATGGGTGGCGGTGGTTCCTCCGTACTACCTGATCCTCGTGCTCTTCATCGATGTGTCAGTTGGAAGGAACCTACTCCCGAGGAGATCCGAGTTAAATCGAATGGAAAAATTTGTGGGTTCTCTCGCCTTAGCATGCTGGATGGTGCACGTAAGTTGATAAATGAATCACACAGACGGTCAATGAAGAGGCTTTTGATGTCTGTACTGAACTCGAACCTTCATCTTGAAAATGGTGTTAGGCTCATGATAAAAGGGATGACTCATCTTGCCTATGCAGGAATGATGGGCTTGAGTCATCAGGTCAATCACAATCTTATGGTTTCTTTGGAGATGAAGTTTTCCATGTTGTTGTTGGTATTCTCCCATGTTCTTTATCAGTATGATGCGTTAACAACGCAATGTTCTAAATGAACCAAGGTGGTTGAGGTTGCTCGGGCATCGTTAGCCGAGGTGGAGGGTGCGCGGGATCGATCTGTGGTTGCACTCGAATCCTTGAGAGTTGATCTAGAAGGCGTCCGCACTCATTTGCACGATGTAGAAAAAAACTTTCCTATGAGAAGGCACTTCGTGACGAGGCTGCGCGGGCCATGATAAATCATTCCAACAATCGCGATGTTGTTGAGAAAAGGGTGAAGCAATTGTAGTCTTCGCTTGACAAGGCCAAGGCTGACTCCTATGCGATGTTCACTACTGCAGAGGGCCAACTTATTGCGGTAAGAAGTGAGCTTGCTTTCGTTAAGGATAGACTTCGTGTTATGGAAGTGGCAAATTGGCAACGTGTTGTTGATGGTCGGACTAAGCTTCTGGACTATATTGAGGGTCTTGGTGTCGATTTGTCCCAATATCGTCATCTGGTTATCAGACTTTTGAGGACGTGGAAGGTGTCGCTGAAGATCCTCCGAGTGTCCCAATGGTTGAAGGAGTCCTCATTGTTTATCCGGCTCTTGTAGGTGGTATTGTTGAGGATGTTATAAATCTTTCCCCTTAGCCTTCCATTGTTATTTTTTGAATGTAATTGAATGATCAGAATTAGTTTATTTATCCACTTCATTCATCTGTTGTTGTCTTGATAACCTGTATTCGATGTTCCATAGATAATCTGTAACAATCTTTTCGTGATTTGAATTTTCCTATGCTTTAGTACGCATGTCTTGATCTTGTGCTTATTGTTTTTGAATTCCTATGAAAGTTGTTTTGTTTGCTTGTCTTCTACTTTGTTGAATTATCCGCCCGATCTTTTACTTTGTTAACTCGTCGTGACACAAAGTTGTTTTGCTCAATTGGCTCATTCATTCAATTTGTTTCGTAGGTGCAACATTCTAGTTGTCCCGAAGTCACTTTACCTAGTTGACTTGTTCATTCAACATTTACTCCGTCTTGGTTGATTCGAAGTTTCATGTTAGTTTGACTCGTTTTTCCAATTTTTACTTTGTTAACTCGACGCCTCGGTCGATTCAAAGTTTTTGTTTTAAGTTTGACTTGGGTATCCAACTCTTACTTTGTTGGTGCGACATTCTAGTTGACTCGAAGTTATTTCATTTAGGTGACTCGTTCATCCAAATTTTCCTTCGTTAACTCAAAACCGCGGTCGATTCAAAGCTTTTGTTTTTAGTTTGACTCGAGTGTCCAACTCTTACTTCGTTGGTGTGACACTCTAGTCGACTCAAACTTATTTCTTTTAGTTGACTCGTTCATCCAACTTTTACTTCGTTAACTCGACACCTCGGTCGATTCAAAGTTTTTGTTTTTAGTTTGACTCGGGTGTCAAACTCTTACTTCGTTGGTTCGACACTCTAGTCGACTCGAAGTTATTTCGTTTAGTTGACTCGTTCGTCCAATTTTTACTTCGTTAACTCAACACCTCGGTCGATTCAAAGATTTTGTTTTTACTTGGACTCGGGTGTCCAACTCTTACTTCGTTGGTGCGACACTCTAGTCAACTCGAAGTTATTTCATTTAGTTGACTCGTTCGTCCAACTTTTACTTCATTAACTGAACACCTCGGTCGATTCAAAGCTTTTGTTTTTAGTTTGACTCGAGTGTCCAACTCTTACTTCGTTGGTGCGACACTCTAGTCGACTTGAAGTTATTTCACATAGTCGACTCGTTCGTCCAACTTTTACTTCTTTGGTTGATCAGACCAGAAGTTTATTGTGAATATCTGACTTGCGTCCGGCTTCCTTTTGGGCTTTTGCGCCGATTGTTTTGCATAGCTGTGTTATAAAATTGTTTGCTTTTTGTGAAATGTCGATTTCGGAAATGAAACTTTATTGATTTTAGTGGTCGTTCTTCCTGGAGTGTCTGCATTACACTGTGAAGCATTTCTTCTTTTATTCCTGCGTCGCTAGTGTCTATCCTCGTGTTGGCGTTCGTGCCTCTACTATTCCCCTTAAGTTATGACCCCATTTGCTTGGGTTGTTTTTGAAACTCGTTTGGCATTGCTTGTTAGGGTCCGATGGAGTTTGTTAGTTCCTTTATAAGTGACTTTGTCTGAATTTGTCTCTGCTGCTAAAGTTGTCGGAGCGTTGGTATTTCGACTTCGATATAGGCATGTTCGGGTGGGAGGTGCTTCTTTCACAGGGTGGATGTCGAGTAGAACATATATTAGTTCCTTTGATCCTGTGGTCGTAGCATCCTCCTTTTTTACCTTTGAACTGTTTGTCTAATATACCAACAAACTCGTTCAGTCGTCCCCTCAGGATCCAATGCTCTATTTCTACCTTCAATTTGTAGCAGTCCTCAGTATCATGTCCGTGATCTTTGTGGAAAGAGCAATACCTGCTTTTGTCTCGTCCTTCCGGGTCTCCTTTCATCCTAGTTGGTTAGTTGACATTCTCCTAGTTTGATATGTGTTTCAAGATGTTAGTCCAGTTTGCTTTTAGGGTTGTGTATGGTTTATGCTCTTTCCTCATTACGCTGATTATTCGTTAATGAGTGGATCGTGCCGATTGCGACTTCTTGAATTCCTGCTGGTTGGGCTTCGTACGTCTGTCCTTTGATGTTTTTTTAAATGGTTGTTGTCCTCTCGTGATCCACCATCTCACCTTCTTTCATTTTTTCTCTCGTTTCCTTGAATGATTCTCCCTTTCCTATTCATTCTTTCTCCTTGCAGCTTTCATTTCTTCGAGGGAAATATGTTTCTATGTTATTTTCATCAAGACCGCCATGCCTTTCGGAGGTTCCAAATTGAGGGCATCAAAGAAGGTGCCTCTTTTCAACCTGGCGACGAAAGTTGCAGCGACTGTGTCCTCGTTGCATCCATTAATCATCGTTAACTCATTGGTGAAGCGAGTAACATACTCCTCGAATTGTTTCTTTTGGCTTCTGTAGGACGTGCAGAAGGCAATGGGGTCATTTCCTCATTCGCTAGCTCCCGATGAATCTGGTAATGAAAGTAGTGGCTAAGGCCTGAAAAGAGTCTATTGTCCTTGATGGCAGACTATTAAACTAGTTCATTGTTGTGGATGTGAGGCTGGTTGGGAATGTTCTGCATAGGATCGACACCATGGTTTCTTTTAGAGCCTTCATGTGGTGAAAATGTCATAGGTGAGATCAGTTGGGTCGGTGGTACCATCGTACACTTCGAACTTTGGCGGGGTGAATTTCTTTGGCATTGCTTTCTTCATGAGTTTGTTAGAGAATGGTAGCTTGGCCAACTTGTATAATACATTGGGATCCGTGATTCTGATCCTGAACGAGATTTTCACAATCGTTCTGCCGCACTATGGAGTCTTGTCTTAGTAGAGCTCGCTGCTCCCGATGTTTCCCTGCTGAGGTTCCGCTAAGGCTTCTTCACTCACTTGAGTTCAAACAATGGAGTTTTGTTGAGGCAGGACTGGAGTAGGGTTGGCTGGCTAAACGCATTCCTGGGTGATTTTCTCTAACACCTTTGTCATGTATTTCATATGAGTTATGAGCAAGTCTACTTGAGGGTCTGTGGTAGCGCCGACTGTCGTCTGGGTTGTCTGGGCTATTGTGTGTAGCGGATCTGCATTCTCGGATGCTATTGGTTTGGTATTTCGAGTTACATTTTCTCCCTAAGCCGTGATGCACCAATGGGAGAGTTGTCGCGATCATTACAGGATTGTGGATCTGTAAACTGCATTATTCCTTCTGATGGCCTCGTTGATATTTCGTTAGGTTGTGGTGAGTCTTATCACTGTGAATCTTATTTTTAGGAAAAAAGAAACTTGTCGATCCCCACGGACGGCGGCAAACTGATGCGTCCAAAAATCGTCGTCCTGTGAGTTTGACCCGCAAAACCACTGTTAGAATGCCAAAGACCACCTTTCTGGTAGCCGAAAGCACTCCGATGCTTAAGTCAGTAACTCAGTTGGAAGAAGGAAGAAAATCTGGACAAAACTCAATTAAAATTGCATACCTTTGTCGAATGTTCCCTTTACCTTTTATAATGGTTGTGGTTAACTCTCTGTGTAACTTAGGCATGTGAGGCGCAACGGAAGGAGATGTTTCTGTAACAAACTCCTCTTTAATGGAGATGCATTCGTGGAGGCGTAGGTCCCTCCACAACTCTTTCTTGATGCAACATTCTTCTTCTTTATGAGAGAACGTGTATCGGGCCTGGATTTGGGCTTCGATTCGTATGGGCCTAGATTTGGATCATATTTACACCTCCTTAGTGGTGGGTCTAGTATGGGCCTTTTTAATTGGCATCATTCTTTCTGGGCTTTATGAGCTGGCCCAATGGATCGGGCGCTGTATTCTCGTGATGGGACTTTATGTCACGTGTATGGCCGTGATGATCGATGTATCATCACATGTCATTAGATGATGGATTTCAACCCTCAACATCTTCCCCAATTCTCAATCCTAGCTATAATTTATCTCCAAATCATTATGAATAGTAAAACACCTAGCCCATTTATAATATACATATTTAATTTTTTTGGCTAAAACCTTCACATTTTACACATGTGCCCTTTGGAATATGCATCTTTTGTTACCTTAACCAGAAATTTTTATTTATTTAATTTGGCATTACGTGTGTATATATATATATATAGTTTTTGCTTTTTTCTTTTACAAAATCATAATATCTACAACAAATAAAGCTTGCACGCGTTATAGCATCTCCAATGGTTTTTTTAGTTTAAGGGATGTGTAAGTATAAACACATACAATGCATAAGCCTTGTGCATCCATAGAAATACACTGGTAAATGGTGATCTATGATAGGGCTTTGATCTTCAAATCCATAATTCAAACTCACTAAGATAGTAAAAACCAAGAAAATTATTGTAAAACAACCTCCTTAAATCATCATACAGTTTAATGAGGTTTATGAAGAGATTAAGAAGTGATTAAGAGATAAATTTGAAAGGAGAAGACTAATTCAGACACTTTTTTTAGTAGAAAGAATGAGAAAAAGGGGTGAGACGAGTGTGTGATTATAGGAGAGGAGAGAGTATGTGTTGTATGCATTTTTTAATAGGAAAATAAGATAATGCGGAGAAAACGAGTGGGGAGTTTAAGAGATGAGAGAGTATACGTGTGTTATGGTATGTGTAATAGTGTATTAACAAGTGCATCTAGATTTGAGAGTTGTTGTTGTTGATAACGATGATGATGGTGGTTGTGTTTTAATAGGGAACACACTTCTTTCTCTAAAGAGTGTCCAAATATTTCAAACTCAAAACCCCTATCAATATCTCCCACATTCTCAAGGGTTTCGATGTATCTCAAACCCATTACCCGAATAAAAAAATATTAATAAATAAAATAAAGGTGGCATGCACTGGACATCCTTATTCTCAAATGTATCCATTTATTTAAAATTCAACACATTTACCAAATTCCATTAGACACCTTTATTCTCACCGATGTCCATGCATTTCAAACTCGACACCCTTATAAAAATAAGGTTATCTACCTTTTAGCCCTCACTAGCTTAGGTGAAACCCTATATGGGTGCCATTTGTTCTTGAAATTTCGTCTAACACACACTCATATATTGATTGTTAAGTCAATGGATTTGACTACCGAAAAACATTACAATGTTTGAAATGTCTGAAACACCCTCACGGTGGGTACCAAACAAAAATTGCTAGAATATATTGTAGGTGTCAAACGGTAAAATTCAACTTCTAAACATTGCTATTATGTTGATAATATTTCTGGTTCTTAGTGTTCTCATATGAAACACTAGTGTAAGAAACATCTTGAGCAAGGATGGATATGAAAAGGAGAAGACTTTCCAATACAATTGTGGTGGCTTTAGAGGTGGAGGCAGTGGTGGCTTTGGAGGAGGGGCTGGAGCTGGCTTTGGTGGGGGTGCTAGTGGTGGACTGGGAAGTGGGAGAGAATTCAGTGGTGGTGGAGGAGGATTTGGAAGTGGTGATGGAGGGGGTTTTGGGGGAGGAATAAGTTGTTCTAGATTCGGTGGTGGTGGAGGGTTTGATGGCGGAGGCGATGGTGGACTTGGTTGTGGATATGGAGGTGGAGCTGGGGAAGGTATGGAGATGGGCTGCATTATTTCTGCGCTTCTCCTCACTCCCACAACCGCCAGCCATTCCCAACTTATCACCATCCACCTGTAAGTGAAAGTCAAATCTCTCGTTTTAATGTCCACATAACAACAACCCACCACCATCACCTAATCTCTTTCTCATATGCTTATCTTCCGAAATACAATGACAATATTTCAATATCTACACCAAGAATCAAATCCCTAGTTCTTCTTTATTGTTGTACGTGAGAGCGGTGAAAAAGAAATAAGGCAGCAACAAGGGAGATGATGTTCGTCCTCTTATCCTCTCAAATTGACATTTCATCTCAGTTCAAGAAGATTGGGGAGAAAATTAAGGTTCCTTCTCCTCCATTAAAAGTGTCCACCCTCAAATTCCCATATTTATTTCTCTCCCATTATCAATGGGTAATGGTGGTGTGAAGAGTTGGAGTGGCAAAAAAGAGGGGATGAGTTTGAAGTTCATCGAAGTCTTTGGCTGGGATTGGAATAGATGGGGCAAGGTGTTGGTTCATTTACATACAGTAGGAGTTTTACAAATTATGAGGTATTTGTCGCGTATAGAAAAAGAGTGGAGGCAGTGGTAGGGCGATGGGTGTGGTGTATGTGTAGAAATGAAGAAGAAAAAGAAGAATAAAACGAAGAAGAAGAAAAATAAGAATTAGAAGAATAAAAAGAATAAGAAGAAGAAGAGAGTTTGGATGTTTTTCCTTTTGTGTTGATAATTCAAGATGGAAAAGGTGGAATTACTGAAAATAAAAGGGTGGTGGTAGCCTTCACCGACAAAGAGGATGAGTTTGAGGAGGATGATAGTGGTGGTTAGTGTACTCTTACTACTGATGCAGTCAATTTCGCTCCTTTCTTGACCTTGACCTGCTAACCTGCACCAGGAACGAACATGAGCCACGGACCACCGTTGTGGTGGCCGATGGCATTCCAATGCTAAAGTCAAACAGGAATTTGAAGAAGGCATAATATTGTAAATAGAGAATTTGTAGTATACCTTAGCTTACCAACCTCATGTCTTATTTATAGTGTTGAAGTCCTAGTTCGACTAGGCCATCAGTGGCGTAGTTTAGGGAAGAAGATCTTCGTGGAAATCATTCTCTAATTAGGAGTCGTGTTATGAAGGGAAGTTTCCCTATTAAAATTGTGCTCCTAGACACGCGGGAGATAGTTCTCAATCAGAGTGTTGTCCATAGATGAAAGTTTCCATGTACGACGTATACTATGATATTTGCCTTCAGTTGCAAACAGAGTGCTGCTGGCTTGCCTGTTCGAAGCTAATCCTAGAGATACTTGCCTTAATAGGGCTTATGAGTATTGGGGATGGCTGTGAGACGTATGGGCTTCGTAGGCTGTAGTGTTTTGGATCCGTTTGGCAGACTACGCTATGCGGGCCTGAAATCGCTTAGGCCGGATCAGTGTCAGGCTAACGTTTGGGCTTGTTTATTCCTTGAGATCATCATGACACATGTATGGTATAGGAAAGAAGATGTTTCAGTGTATCATCAGCTGCTCCCCCCGAGTTAGCGAGGCGTCTAGTCAGTCCACAAAGTCTCTGAAAAGTAATTGTACCGTCGTGATGATTAAATCTGAAGCGTTGTCTCGAGCATCGCATAACATTAATGGGTACGTGATTGCTCAAGGAGAAGAGGTACGATTTATATTCTCTATAAATAGTCGTTGTTTCTTGGAAGATCTCTTTTGTTTCTTCTTGTGTTTTCTTTTGAGTGTTCTTCTGTAAAACTTGATTTTCACCTTCCATCCATGGCGGATAACGATGAACATACTCTCAGGCAGGAGTTATCTTCTACTTGCTTTAAGCTTTTCGAAAAAAAAGCTTGGTTGATGAAACCGAGCTAATCATGCTTTGGAGCCTGTACCATGTCCCTGGGGATCTAGAAATCGTCCTTGCGTTTGCAACTAGGGCTCTATCTTCACCCTCTTCAGGGGTATATGGGGCTGCATCAGGGCATGTTCAAATTCGGACTCCAGTTCCTAGTTCTGGATGACATTTGGCATTTCTTCATTTCTCTTCATATGCGTCCCGCTCAATTGTCCCCGAACGGGTTCACGATTTTGATTACGACCCTTCTCAGAGCGCACGATGCTGGCCTTCATCTGACCCCAACGATAGTTTATCATCTATGTTCCCAGATGTAGTGCTGACTTGATATGTTGCTTCTTTTTTCAGAAAAGTTTGCGACTCCAATCCTCACTGAGGAGGAAGAACGGATAGAGAGGGAGTTTAATGACCACCCATTGATGTTTGTTGAGGAGCTAGTGATGTCGAGTAACGTTATACGAAGCGGATTGTTCTGGTGTTCCCATGATGTCCTTGCCCCACCTAGTTCACCGACTGAAGAGGTCGGGTTCGAATAAAAGGAGCCCGGTTATGCCCAACCCCACCAGGCTGGCTAAATTGGAGGTGAGTGTGCCTCCTATTTTCATTCCTAAGAGGAGGCGGACCGCTAATCGTGCTGTTGTTTCTTCTGAGCCGCCATCCTTGTTAGAAAATGAAGTGGCTGGTGCGAGTTGTTTTTATCTACTCAAGAGGTGGTCCCGAGGGATCGTCGTATCTCATAGGATCTTTTTCCCCCTCTATTGACTTAGAGGAAGAGCGTACTAGACCAGAGGTCAGCGTTGTGAATCGCCTTGGGTCCTTGGAGAAGGCTTGTGCTACTGAGTCACATGATTCTATCGCGGTGACCATGGTCTATAGAGAAGCAGTGGTCCCGTGGCAAGTCGTTGGTATCAGCCGAAGCTGGCTAGGCTTCCACCTTCCAAATCATCTACACTCGCACAGAGTGGGCTACAGATCTGGGTGTTGATCAAAAGTTGTCGTCACTAACTAAGCTTACCTGATCGGATTCGGTGATCATTATCTGTAGAAGAGCAATGATCCTTTGGCGAGTCGTCATCATTAGGCATGAGAGTGCTAACTAGACTCCCACTTCTTGGGCCATCGTCACCTGCTTGCAACGAACTAGGTGTCGTGCACTAGAAGTCGTCGTCATCAGTCGCAAACTGACTAAGCTTACCTTGTAAGGTTCGACGATCATCGTCTGTAGAAGGGCGATGATCCCTTGGCGAGTCGTTGTCATCAGGCGTGAGAGCACTGACTGAATTCCCACTTCCTAGGCCATTGTCATCCGTGCGCAGCGGACTAGGTGTCGGGCACCAGAAGCCATTGTTATCAGTCGCGAACTGACGAAGCTTACCTAGTAAGGTTCGTCGATCATCGTCTGTAGAAGAGCAATGATCCATTGGCGAGTCGTTGTCATCAGGTGTGAGAGCGCTGACAAGACTCCCATTTCCTAGGCCATCATCATCCGTGTGAAGCGGACTAGGTGTTGGGCACTAGAAGCCACCATCATTAGTCGCGAACTAACTAAGCTTACCTGGTATGGTTCGGTGATCATCATCTGTAGAAGAACGACAATCCCTTGGCTAGTCATCGTCAACAGGCGTGAGAGCTCTGACTAGACTCTCACTTCCTAGGCCATCGTCATCCGCGCACAGCGGATTAGGCGTCGGGCACCATAAGCTGTTATCATCAGTCGCGAGCTGACTAAGCTTACCTGGTAAGGTTTGGCAATCATCGTCTATAGAAGAGCGATGATCCCTTGGTGAGTCGTTGTCATCAGGTGTGATATAGCTGATTGGACTCCCACTTCCTAGGCCATCATTATCCGCGCGCAACGGACTTGGCGTCGGGCGTGATCTTTCGAATCTGGCCACGGTGGGATGATTGGAGGTTGTGTTGGTTGTAACGGACAAGAGTGGAAGTTTAGTTAAATCAAATATTTTTATTGATAATATTTTTTGAGGTGTTCTACATTCCATGGTCTTTTAAGTTCGTCTCCATTTATGTCTTCCAACCAGTATGTCCCTGGCTTTTTGACCTTGGTCACCCTGTTGGGTCCCTCCCAATTTGGGTTTAGCTCCTGCTCCCGCTTCTTTGGGGTTCTAGTAGGTTTTTCTGAGTACCAAGTCTTTCACTCTGAATTCGCGTTGCTTGACATTCTTGTTTTAGTGTTGCGCTATTCATTGCGGGTAGGAAACTATTTTAGCGGAGCCTAGGTCTTGTTTTTCCTCTAGGAGGTCTAGTCTGACGCGCAAGGCTTCGTCGATATCGTCAGCTCTGAACTCCTCCATTGGGAAGGTGGGCACTACGAGTTCTACCGGAACCATGGCTTATGACCCGTAGGCTAGGGCGAAGGGTGTTTCTCCGGTAGGGATTCTTTTGGTTGTCTAATACACCCAGATCATTCTTGATAGCTCTGGAACCCATTTCCCCTTGGCTGTGTCAAGCTTTCTTTTGATTGCCTCCAAGATTGTTCGGTTGGTAACCTCTGTTTGGCTGTTGGCTTGTGGGTGCCTTGGCGAGGAGAAATGGTGACTGATGTTTAGACTTTCACATAGTTTTTTTTAACCTTGATACCTTCAAAGTGAGTTCCGTTATCGCTGACCAATACTCTGGAGATGCCAAATCTGCAGACAATGGTTGCCCATATGAACTTCTCTATTTGGATCTGCCTTATCTTGGATTGGGGTTATGTTTCAACCCACTTGGTGAAGTAGTCGACTGCTACAATAAAAAACTTTTTACCGGTTAATGCTGGGAGCAGTCCGACGATGTCTATTCCCCATTCTGCGAATGGCGAAAGACTAGTCATTGGTGTTAGTGGTTGGGCAGGCATGTGCGTGTATAGTGCGAACCTCTAACATTTGTCGCATTTTATCTTTTTCATCTCGTTGCATCGTCAGCCAGTAGTAACCTAGGGTTACAACTTTGTGGGTAAGGGTTCTCCCACCCAGATGATTTCCTCATACCCCATCGTGGATCCTTCTAAGGACCTAATCTACCTCAGAATGGGACATGCATCGGAGCAGGGGTCTGGTCGTTGATCTCCTATATAACTTGTTGTTTAGGAAAGTGTACCACGCTGCTATGTTTCTGAGTCTTCTGGCTTCGGCCCTCTCGGCCGGCAGGGCCTTCCTTTTGATATATTCGAGATTCAGAATCATCCAATTCGCCACCGCGTTTGTAGCACAAACATCTCTGGGTTCTTTTTTATTGAGGCTTGATTGCTCTTGGTATTCGATGAGACCGTTTGAGAATTCAGCGGAGGTTGAGGTTTCCTTGGCTAGCACATCAACTCTTTTATTGTCATCTCGAGGGCATTGTAAGAGCTCGCACCTTTTGAACCCATTTATTGCATGGAGTACCTTTTCGCGATAGGCTGTCATGCGGAGGTCTTTGATGTTGAATTCTCCTTTGACCTAGTTGACTACCAGCCTTGAGTCGTTATATGATGTTAGGTAATCTATCCCTATCCCCTTGGCCAGTTTTAGGCCAGACAGGAGGGCCTCATATTCGGCCTCATATTTGACAGCCTTTTCAAGAGTGAAGCTGCTTGGAGAGTGAAGTGTGATTTCAGCTCCGCTTGCTTTTCATGTTGATGACCCATCACAATGCAAGGTCTATCCCTAAATGCTTGAATCTTGGGCTTGAAAGTCTGTCATTGGTTCTTCTCCGTCGATGAATTCGGTGATGAAGTTCGCCAACGCTTGGGCTTTGATGGCGGTTTTTGAGGCATAGCTTATGTCAAACTGTCAGAGTTTTACTGACCATTTAACCATCCTGCTGAATAACTCCAGCTTTTGTAGTACCGTGCAGATTGGATGCTTAGTTAGAACTATTATAGAGTGGGCTTGAAAATAAGGCCTCAATTTCCTCGAGGTCTTGCTGGCATATTACACTGGTCTCTGGATTCCCCGTTCGTCTCGCACAAGTGTTGAGCTGACGGCGTGCTTGGAAACAGACAAGTATAAGTAAAACGTTTCTCCTGTTGCCGATTTTTAGAGCAGTTTGGGGTTCCCCATGTATGCCTTCAAGCTCTGGAAGGCTTGTTCACACTCTTCGTACCATGAGAATCCTTTGATTCCTCTCAGTATTTTGAACAAAGAAAGGCATTGTATGATGATTTAGACATAAACCTGTTGAGTGCTACCACCCTCAGTCAGGCTCTGAACATCTTTGATGTTAATGGGGGCTTTCATGCCAAGAAGGGCCTGAATCTGCTTTGGATAACCTTCAATTCCTCTCTGGTTCACTATGTAGCCTAGAAATTTCCTAAACTCAACTCTAAACATACACTTTTGTGGATTGAGTTTCATCTGATATTTTTAGAGTTGGTTGAATCTTTCGGTGAGGTCACCTATGTGGTCGGGGCTGTGAAGGCTCTTGACTAGCATATCATTGATGTAGACCTCCATATTCCTACTGATTTGTTCTTTGAACATTCGGTTCACTAGTCGTTGATATGTAGCACCTACGTTCTTTAAGCCGAACAACATCACCCTATAGCAATATTTTCCTCTTTCAGTTATGAAAGAGATTTTCTCTTGATCCGGGGGTGCATCAATATCTTATTGAGTAGGCGTCCATGAAGCTTAGGAGGTTGTGCTCGGACGTGGATTCCATGATCTGATCAATGCAAGGAAGTGGGAAGTTGTCTTTCTGGCAAGCTTTGCTCAAGTTTGTGTAGTCTACGCACACTCTCCACTTCCCATTTTTCTTCATCACCAATATGGTGTTGGCCAGCTAGTCCGGGTATCGTGCTTCTTTGACCATGTACGCGTTGAGTAACCATTGTACCTCCTCGTTTATGACTTTATTTCCTTTAGGTGCAACATGCCTCTTTTTCAGTCGTATGGTTTTCCTCGTGGGGTCTACTTCTAGGCGATGAGTGATTACTAACGGGCCGATTCCCACCATGTCTCACATGGTCCAGGCGATGACGTCCTGGTTCTGTTGTAGTAGCTTTGTCGAATGTTCTACCAATTATTTGCTCAAACGAGAACCTATTTGAATGGCTCTATTGTTGAAAGGGCTATCGAGGTAAACTGTGACGGTTTCTTCCTCCGGTTGACCAAAGTTGGGTCAAACCCGAGGGCTCACCGGAGCTTCGCCTTCTGGCTGTTCTATCTCAACTCTCCTGGTAAGATTAAGAGACATCTTGGTCGCGGGACTAGTTGTCAGTTGAAAGTTACATGGTTGTTGTGGGGTCATGTATTGGCATTCTCTGGCGGCTGCTTAGTCGCATCGTATGGTACCAACTGTTTGGTTAACTGGGTACTTGTTGAATTGGTGAAAAATGGAAATACTGCTCTCATTTGGTGTAGCCAGGGCCTCCCCAGAACAACGTTATAGGTAGACGGTGCTTCAATCATTATGAACTCTTGAAACATAACTTTCTTAATCGGTGGCTTTCATGTGACTACTGTTAGTTGTATTTTTCCCACCGGGAGGCTTTTTCGCCATTGGAATCAATAATTGGACGACTATCAAAGGTTAGGACTTCTTCATTTAGCTGCATGTTCTGGAAAATGAGGAGAATAGAACGTTCAATGAGCTTCCTGTATCCACCGAGAATCTCCTTACTTCCCAGCTTGCCAAGGAGATCGTTATCACCAGAGCGTCATTATGCGAGAGCTGGACGCCCTGGAGGTCTTTGTTTGTAAAGGCTAGCGATATTGGAGGATCGCGTCTCTGGACATGTGATGTATGTTGGTCGTCGCATATCACTTGGATCCTCATGTCTCTGAGAGCTCTTTTTCTGGACATGTTTGATTGTTTGGACTCAAAATGTGCGCCAAAGAGTATGTATATTGAGCTCGTCGATTCATCTCTTACCTTCTCGTCGGAGGATTTCCCCACTGACTCGGTCTTTTTCCTGGTAGTCTATTCCTCCTCTAGAGCGATGTAACTCTGTGCTTCTTTCACCAAGTCCACCATATTCGTTGGTGGGTCCAGAGTTAAAAACTTGTTGTTTCTCAGACCGTTGGTGAAGGTTGTGACCACTGTTGCATCGTTGCAAACATTGACGGAAGTCAAATCGTTATTGGAGCGCATGACGTATGTTCTCAGTGTCTCGTCAGGCTTCTGCTTCATGGATTTGAGCGTCTTCGTTGTTAGCAGAATTTGCTACGTTTGATGTGTCCCTCTGTTCTCCATTGTTGCGGGATCTGGTGGTCATCATCTTCTCGAGCTGTGAAGATAGATGATGTTAGTGATTGGTTAGGAACTTTGTCATCCCCACGTACGGCGCCAAACTGATACAATCAATTTTCACACCCTGCTTGACCTTGACCTTATGACCTGCATAAGGAACGCACATGAGCCACGGACCACCGTTGTGGTGACCGATGGCACTCCGATGCTAAAGTCAGATAGGGATCTGAGGAAGGCATAATGTTGTAAACAGGGAATTTGTAGTGTACCTTAGCTTACCAACCTCGTGTCATATCTATAGTGCTGAAGTCTTGGTTCGACTAGGCCATCAGTGGCGTAGTTTAGGGAAGAAGATCTTCGTGGAGATCCTTCTCTAATTAGGAGTCATGCTGTGAAGGGAAGTTTCCCTGTTAGGCTTGTGTTCTTAGATACACAGGAGATAGTTTCCAATCAGAGTGTTGTCCATAAATGGAAGTTTCCATGTACGACATATACTTTGATATTTACTTCTTAATTGGAAACATAGTGTTGTTGGCTTGCCTGTCCGAAGCTGACCCCTGAGATACTTGCCTTAATAGGGTTTATGTGTATTGAGGATGGTTGTGAGACGTATAGGCTTAGCAGGCTGTAGTGATTTGGGTCCGGCTGACAGACTGCGATGTGCGGGCATGAAACTGTTTGGGCTGGATTAGTGTTGGGCTGACGCTTGGGCCTGTTTATTCCTTGAGATCATCATGACACGTGTACGGTATATGAGAGAGGATGTTTAGGTGTATCATCAACTACTATGTTTTATTTTGCTATGTTCAGTTCTTTTAGCTATAATGGAGGAAAAGCCACACAACCACGTGATTTCACCTCCTCAGATTCCTCTAATTCTCTTTCCCATTAAAGCAAAGAAATTCACCGATATCACCGTGGAGGAAAATAAGGATGCAACAGACCTCAACAGTAATACATATCTGTTTTGCATAAAAGAAAAGGGTGGTGGTGGCGCCCTTCATCGACTTTAGAATTGGCGCTGGATCGTTGTAATCCAATAAATTTGCTATAATTCCTCTTAATTTGTTGCACTTTACAAAGGAGGCAATGTTGCCTTAGGAAGAGGCATTGATGGTGGACTGGGCAACGACGGAGGAGGAGGTGTTGATGCTAGTGGTGTTGGGGTGATGAAGGTGGTGGTTCCGAAGTTGGTGCAGGAGCTAGTGGTGGAGTTGGTAGTGGTGCGGGACTTGGAGGTGGCGACGGTGTTGGGGCACTGGCGGAGAAGGTGGACTAGGAGGTGGATCTGGAGGTGGTTTCAGATGTGGAGCTAGTAGAAGAGTTAGAGATGGTCTGCCTTAAGAAAATTTTGTATTAACAAATTTTGCAGTTTGACACCCACAATATTCTAGCAATTACTGTGTGGTACCCATCACGTGAGGGTATTTCAAACATATCAAAATTATAATGTTTTCAGTAGTCAAACCCATTGGCTTAACAATCAATACACAAAATGATATTAGAGAATTTCAAGAACAAATGGCACCCATCTAGGGTTTCGCCTAAACTAGTGGAGCCTGCAAGGTAAATAATCCATAAGACTGGTAACATTTTTTTTTTACATGGGTGTAAAAGTATCTCAAATTCAACACCCTTTTTTTTTTGTTAAACCAATATTTCATTAAGAAAGAGAAGCCGAATTGCTTGGGCCAGTTCATGGATCTGAACCAAGCTAGAGTTTAGTCTAGATACATACTTGAAACAGAAGTCATAATCTATGAACTTTGTAAAATTAAAGACAAACAAAGATTGTAGCCAACGAATGTGATAACCTTCAACACACGCATGACATCAAGGTTGTTCATGTAGATGCAGACTTCTTACAAATCATATATTCTGCAGATGTTTATAGCCTCCATTCCCACCATGAATTCATTGTCAAAACTTGATTTGGGTGTTCAACAAAAGTTCCACTGTTTCCAAACTTGTTTTGTGCTATCCATCTTTAGCTACGATCCCAAAAGTATTGTACATGCATTCTTCTTGTCTGTTATATGCCTTAAGGTTCTACATCAATTGGTGTTGCTCCTCTATTGAAAGTTTTTTTCCCAATTCATTTTCTTCCTCCGAGTTGTTCTACTCATTGCCCACACATTAGTCTTAGTACCATTAAAAACTTCATTATTGGCATGACATATTGTATCTACTAATATCGCTGCTATGTTGATTGAATGGCCCCATTGTTAAATCAACCAATTTGCAAATATAGTCAAAGTAAGCAGTAATAATACCTCTAGGTATATATGTTATTCCGGTTAACAGACTATGGCGACAAATACCTGATTTGGGTAGTGATAGAGCACAAGAATAAGATATGTTTTATGGTTTCACTAAGGTTAGCACATAAGGGGTACTCTTGGGGTACATTCAAATGATGTTTGTGGAGTTTTTCCAGTGGTACATGGTAGGGGTGGGCATCCCATCCCACGATCCTGTCCTGGTCTCCACCCAATTCCATCCCAATTTTTTTGGGATTGATCAAACTCATTTTGATCCAATTTCGTCCCGATTTAAAGTGGGATGGATCGAGATTTTTAATCCCGCCTATCCCGTCCGTCTGTGTGTGCAAGTCTGTCTATGATTAAGAGTCTAGGTGGTGTTGAAGCTGGCTCATTCATGCTAGTCATCTTAAAGCTATGAGTCAGACCAATGGTCATTAATTCGTCCATCTTGTTCATATATCGATAAAGCTTTCCCGAACTAATTCTCTTGTGCAACAGGAAGAGTTGTTCTTCCTCACTTTCTTTCTTCGATGGCGGCTGACAGTGAGAGATGTTTGTGAGAGGGAAGAGTGGAAGCTTCTTTTACTTGACTCAAGATGATCGTTTTATGATAAAGACCGTCAAGAAATCTGAAGTCAAGGTGCTCCTTAGGATGCTTCCAAGTTACTACCAACATGTGTCTCAGTATGAGAACTCCCTGGTCACCAAGTTCTTTGGGGTTCATTGTGTTAAACCAGTCGGAGATCAAAAGACTCGTTTCATTGTAATGGGCAATCTATTTTGTTCGGAGTACCGTATCCATAAGAGATTTGATCTCAAGGGATCTTCACATGGGCGAAGTACCCATAAGCCCGATGGAGAGATTGATAAGACCACCACCCTTAAAGACCTTGATCTCAATTTTGTATTTCGCTTGCAGCGTTCTTGGTTCCAAGAACTTATCAGACAAATAGAACTAGACTGTGAGTTCTTAGATGCAGAGAGGATCATGGATTACAGTCTATTGATCGGTTTGCACTTCCGTGATGATTATTCATACGAAAAGATAGGTTATCACCGCAAGTTGATTCTGGCAAAAAAGATTTGCGAGTTTAAAAAAAAAGGACTTCAATTCCTTGAAGTGCAGTTACAAGATATGAATCAAATTTTAGCAGGCTGCAGGAAACCAGTGATTCGGTTAGGTGCAAACATGCTAGCAAGAGCAGAGCATAAACCATTCTTGAATGGGCCTTCAAGTTTCTCAGATTTTGATGACTCAGCTCACAATTCGCACAGATAAGGTTCTGCCATTGTGGTATATTCGCATGATACATCCAATACTGAATCAGAGCGTGTTGCAGGGATGTTTTTGGGTCTATTTCAGATCTGATTCGGGGTTGCTTCAGGTCTATTTTAGATGTGTTTCACGGCCGTTTGCAGGGTTGTTTCAGGGGTTTGATTCGAAGTTGGTTCAGGGACTAATTGCGAGTAGGAGAGCTCGATGTGGGATGATTTCGTTGGCAGCGCAAATCCTTTACGATTTGCAATTTTGGTGAGTTTTTCTTTTCTACACATTCTGTTTTCATTATTGCTTGATTGATTCAGTCTTTGTTATGTGGATTTTAATACCTGGGGTGTTTGATTTCTTTCATGAATTTATCGGTTGTTTAGTTCTAATCTTGAGTTTATTTTTTGTTGCATGGGCCTTATGTTTGTTGATGGATTATTATGAATAATATGGACTTGGGAATGCTTTAGTAGTTTTGTCGATTGAGAATGGTTTTATCATGGAGTAAATTCCAGTGTATATGAATAATTAGTTGGAAAGGAGTCGATTTTCTGAGTGATAACTTCATCCTGGATGCATGAATTATGGAGATTGGAAATCTGAATCTTGTAGGTGTTTGGTATAGATAAGTACTTTTCATGTTCTTAGTGTTTGGTTGCAAAAGGGAAATTGTTTTTGGGAAAACCTTCAGTTGATCACTCAATTCATATGCATGTCCAAATGGGAGCCACTGAAATTTGTAAAGGTGACTTGTGATCTTACTTTGGACCTCATCTCCATGAGGAACTCATTTATCAAAAAGTGTTAGAATGGATGGATTTGGAGAAGTTTACAAGAATAAAATGGGTCAATTTCGCTTAGTTCCTAATGTATCTCATTGTCATTTGCTCTTTTGATCATGACCTGGAAGATATTATCTGTGGAGTATTTCTTTGGACCTATTTACTTAGGATAGTTTAGGTGAGTTTATATTCAGGTGGATTGTGTTTAAGTGACTAGTACTTGCTTGAATGTATCCATTACTATAGAGAGTACTATGTGTAGTAGTATTTGATATTGCACTATTGCTTGTTTTGTTTTGATGTCTCGTTGATTCTATTGATGTAGGACCATTTAAGATAATGGTGTTTCTCTGTATGTATGCATCTTGAAATGGTTATGTTCTCCCAGGAAGGGGTGGATTTCATTATGAATGACAAAATGTCACTTGATCACCGTGTTATTATAAAACATGATTTATGAATATATTATGCTTCCCCGAAAGAATGGGTGGATTTACTCATGAATGACAAAATGTCATTTGGAAGGAAATTCGAAATATAAAAAATAAATGATATGGATAAACCTTGATTTCTGAAAATTTAATCACCTGGAATTGTATCACTTAGAACTACCACACCTCTTTTGTTTATTATTTCCCCTCTCTTACTAGAGAAACTAAATAACCTGCGGGTCGTCTTGCGGAGTTGGGGCACCTATTTCCTACTAGAGAAACTAAAATAACCCTCGGGTTAGTCTTGCGGAAATGAGGTGAATTTGTATGCCTAAAATAGACTTTGATATATTTATCCGTAAAAAATGTGACGTGAGTTTATGCGCATTGATAGCCCAAGAGTGGCTTTTGGTACTCATATAGTTAGGAGTATCCGCGATGCATGCCTGTATGTGATGTCCCCACTTGGGAATGGATGACGGAGTAGTCCTCCTTTATATGAGAGAGGCATACGGGCATGTATGTTCGGCACGGAGGTGGTGCGAATGTGGTATCGTCAAGTGATCAATCCGTTAAAAGATGAAACAAATTCAAATAAAAATGAATAGATTATGTTTATATTGTTTCTAACCCCTTTTCATGCAAGATGGCAAGTTCACTAATATTTTTGCAGGTCAGATTTGCCATAGTCAACTTCTACAGCGTAAGTGCAAGTACATGCATATTTACTTATTAGGATGATGATATGATTGCCTTGTTGAGGAACTAAATTCTTGGAACTGTGTTTTCTTGCATCACACTTTTGCCTCGTTGAGGAACTACCTGTTGGTGTGTTTGTGTATTGTTTGTGTTTAGCTTGATGTTTATCACGTGCGATTTTATTGATTTTGGGATGAAGATTTCTCACACCGGCTTGATTGCTGACCCAAGTGAGCTTTTGCTTCTTGGGTACATTCCTTTGAGAATGTAGCTAATTAGCCTTTCAGGTTTAGAAACCTTTGAGCAGCGTTACGGGAGTTCCGCTAGTGGGGCTAGCGACATCAGTTTTTCCTGGTTAGAGTTTTGTTAAAAATTTTAGTTTGTTCATATTTTCTGAACTATATTTTTGTCATTGCTGCTAAATGTTTCTGTTGTTATTGAATTTCACGTCCCGAGTTTTGGGGAAACGGATAATCCTACGTGGATTTAAGGATTTCGTTTTTCTCGAAAATCGGGGCGTGACAATAGTTGAATTTACTAGTGGTGGGGAACAAAAGTCGAACAGCTCAGAGCAGAGACTGAACGAACCAGGTTGGATCCTGCGCTGTGATGGGTCAGCTACGCAGAAAGGAAGTGGTGTCGGTATCACACTCCACTCTCCAAGCGGCTTCGTCTTGGAAAAGGCGATTAGATTTGGTTTTCCAACCTCAAACAATGAGGCAGAATACGAGGCCCTCTTATTAAGCATGAAGCTAGCAAAAAAAATCGAGGTAACTTTGCTAACCGCTTATAGCGTCTGGTAGTTATCTAGGTTATAGGAGATTTTAACAGCAAAGACTCGAGGATGATAGCTTACCACGACAAGGTCATTAATGTAGTAGACCAATTTAGAAGATTTGAACTTCTGCAATGTCCTCAAGATAACGACGAAAGAGCTGACGCATTGGCCAGGCAGACCTCAGCCACTGGAGAGACTGCTAATGGGCTTATCGAATTTCAAGAGCAATCTAGAAGAAGAGGAGGTCAATGAGCTTTACGCAATTGAAGCGAATCCAAGCTGGATAAGTCCCATTGTTGAGTACATCAAAGGTGGAGCTCTCCCGATTGAAAATTAGAGGCCAAAAAACTTAAAAACAAAGCAGTGCGATACACCCATATGAACGACAAACTCAACAGGAGATCGGCCATGGGCCCCTGCTCAGATGCCTAGCCTCCTCGGAGGCAAATCGCGTCCTTAGAGAGATCCACGACGGCATCTGAGGGAATCACCCAGGCGGTAGGACCTTGACTCTGGGGTACTATTGGCCGTAAATGCACCAAGATGTGAAAGACATTATTCGCAAGTGCAATAAGTGCCAGAGGTTCGCACCGTATACTCACATGCCCGTTCAACCCTTGCTTCCAATTACCAGCCCATGGTCGTTTGCGCATTGGGGAATGGACATCATCGGACCGCTCCCAGACTCAATCAATAAGAAGTTTCTGTTTGTAGCAGTTGATTACTTCACTATGTGGGTCGAAGTTGAGCCGCTATCCAAGATAGAACAGGATCAAATCGAAAAATGCATATGGACGTCCATCATCCGCAGATTCGGTATTCCAGGGACACTAGTCGATGATAAAGAAACCCAATTTGAAGCCAGGAAAGTCGAGAAACTATGCAAAGACCTCAACCTCAGCCACCATTTCTCCTCACCAAGGAATCTGCAAGCCAACGGCCAGGCGGAAGTCACCAATAAAACCATCTTGGAGCACTCAAAAGGAAGCTCGATGCGGCAAAAAGAAAATGGTTCTCAGCACTGCAAGGGATACTATGGGCATATCAGACCACCAAAAGGGCACCCACCGAATAAACACCTTTTGCCCTAGCCTACAGGTCAAAAGCGATGATCCCGGTGGAACTTAGAATACCAACTTTTCGGACAGAGAAATTCAAATCGAAAGATAACAACGAAGCCTTGCGTGCCAGTTTAGATCTCCTCGAGGAAAGGAGAAACCAGGCCTTTACCAGATCGCCGCCTACCAACAAAAGATGGCTTAGTACTATAACAAAAAATTCAATCCACGAGAATTCAAAGTCGGAGACTGGGTACTTAGAAAGACTCAGCAGAGCACTCAGGAATCGGAGCAAGAAAGCTAAACTCGGATTGGGAGGGGCGCTATAAAGTGATCGAGGTCAACATGCCAGGGACATATTGGTTGGAAGACATGGACGGTAGAAGCCTTATGCGGCCATGGAATGTAGAACACCTTAAAAAGTATTACCAATAAAAAACTTTTGCTTTTTCCAAACTTTTGCTACTTCCAATAAGTCTTCCACTGTCCGACTCCCACCTACTTAATAACAAACATAAGTCAGGACCTCCAAGTCAGACTTATTGAGTGCGTCAAGACGGCAAAAGTCAGACTTATCACACAAGTTAGGACGACCACCGTCAGGCTTGCACTCTATAACACAAGTCAAGATAGCAAAAGTCAGACTTATCGCACAAGTCAGGACGACCACAGTCATGCTTGCACTCTATGAAGAAAAGTCAGGACGGCCACAATCAGGCTTGCACTATTGAACACAAGTCAGAATGGCCACAGTCAGGCTTGCACTCTATGAATACAAGTCAGGACGACCACAATCTGGTTTGCACTCTTTATACGTAAGTCGGGACCCCCAAGTCAGACTTATTGAGTGAGTCAGGACGACCATAGTCAGGCTTGTACTTATATTGCTCGAAGCCTAGCCCGAATAAAATGGGCGTCGGCGACCTAGAAAGTTGGAGCTTAGTCAGCGCTTATGTAGCCTGGTGAATACGGCTTGCCAGGGATTGTCCAACTATAGATAATGATCGCTAGATCTTTTCACTTGAAGCCTAGTCCGAATAGAACGGACGACGATGGCCTAGAAAGTAGGAGCTTAGTCAGTGCTCATGTAACTTGGTGATGATGGTTTTCCAGGGATCATTGTCCAACTATAGATAACAATCTTCGAATCTTTTCTCTCGAAGCCTAGTCCGAATAGAATGGGCGACGACAGCTTAGAAAGTGGGAGCTCAGTCAGTGCTCAAGTAGCCTGGTGAAAATAGCTTGCCTGGGATATTGTATTTCCGCAGACAATGGCCACCGAACCTTATCGCTTAAACAACCCGTCTGCTATAGCAGACGCAAAAAAGGGAACACAATCAACACTCATACAACTTGACATATGCTCGCTCGGATAGTTGTACTCTCAAGAGCAACGCTTAGCAAGCTTCTGCTACTGACGATAAATCAAGATCGAAGTTATGACCCAGTACTTAAGAAAGTCAAAAGAGGTCAAAGAAAGAGAAGTGCAAAACGTCGAATCAAATACGCAAACGACAAACTGGCGCAATAGCACGTTAACACAGTTTAGCTATAAAGGGTACAAGTACAAAAATCTACTTGATAAACACTCTTTAAGCCATACTGTAGAAGATACTGTTGTTTTGGAGAACTTGCTCCAGAGGTCGAAAAGCCACTTACATTAGAAGGAACTGCTAGAAATAAAACAACATTATCTGAAACCGATCTTGAGTTGCCAGATGGGGATGCATGATCGGAAACTTTTGCCTCGTCAATCTTCCAGAAAGCAGCCTTCCTGTATTTATCAAAGTCAAGCTCCACATAAGGATTATCATCTTCAATTAGCCAAAGCAGCTCCAGCCTACCACGGGCGATATTAGAAGATCCTGAAGTTCCACGCTGAGCCTTGAGCTAAACTTGCCTCTACCTCCGATAGTATGTGGGAAAGCGTAGCCACATGGGAATCCTCCTCCACCGATCGCTCTCTCAGCGAATTCTGCTCCGTCAGAGCGTCTGCATCCTGAGCCTCAGCTTCATGAACTCAGCGTTGCCCTCTGGCTAGATCAAATTCAATCTCCAGGCGCAAGGCAGGCAACTCAGATTCATGAGACTGCACCTTGCCTGCCAACCCCTTCAACTACTCACTTAAGAGGCCCAACCTATAGAGTGCGTCCGAGTACGACCTGCAGAGCTCTACAAAAGGCTCATCGATAGCATGAATTGTACTACGAGCGTCATGGTGTAGATTACCCTTAACAAACAATGACAAGGAACTTTTGGGAAACACCAGCTCCACATCCAAAGACTTCTCAACAAAAAGATTAGCCCGTTGCTCAGCATCAGGCTCTGGGGTCGGGGAAAAGATTTGCTTCTCAAGGTAGCAGGCTCAACAGGCCGAAGATCATCAGGGATAACATTGACTTTGTCGGCATCCACCAGTTCTGAACAATTCCCCTCTAGTACAACTAAACAAGCAAAAGTTTCCAGACAGACACTCCACCCCTAGGAACTATTTCTTTAGTAAACTACTTGGGCCCAGTCTCTGCAACCGTCACTTCCTGCTCTAGCAAGATCTGTTTAGTGGAAGAACCAACCTTGCTGCCAGCTCATTTTCTCCTAGGACGACCGATGAGCGGCATGGTCGCCTACAACTTAGCCTGCTTCGAAGGGCTAGGTATTGTGATTATCCTCTTCCTAGAACAGTCACCACCAGTTTCCCTCAGCAAGGCCTGCATGGCAGTACTTGAACAATCCATTTCGCATGACGTTGTCCGCTACCATGACCTCCTCAACAACAATCGAGGGAAGCTCATTAAACGCCCTCCTCACTGATTCCTCATCCTCAATAAGAGTTGGAGCCACAAATTTACCTGCACACAATAGCAAGACAACATGTCAGTTTTTGTGAAAGCACATAGAAGTATAAAATAGGAGAGGTATTACACTCACTGAGATCGAATTTGAAGTGTTTGACAAGAGACCACCCATCCACCTTGAAGTATAGGGAATTACAAGTAGCCAAAAAGCAATGCTTTTGCCAAAGTTTGAAGTCGTCAGACAAATAGCCCAAGCACTTCGGATTACTCAACTAACAGATTCCATGAGCATTAAGACGAGGAGAAGTCAACAAGTGGAGTATTCACAAAGTCAACAGGAGGCCATCAAGCGTGACCCTGATAAGGAAAACAATTTAAGTCCTGAACCCGTTGGCACCATTTGAGCAGGAGAATACGAAGGTGCACAAGGAAGCGTCAAATATCCTCCGAAACTGGAAAATGAAGCCCTACTTGGAACATGATTTTGTGCAAGGCAATAAACCCTTGCGGGAGCGTCAACAAATTGTGAGTAGCTTTCAATGAGGTAAGCTCCAACTCTTCAGGAACCCCATAGTCCTCCCGAAGCTTATCCATATCGAACCCCTTCTGTTGCCGATAAAAAAGTATGGCAAGCATAGAGCATGTCCTGTCCGGGGGTAAGTTCGACGTTGTCCACCATGAAGAGAAAATTTTAACTTTAAAAAATGAGGTTTGCAACAAAGAACACAGAGAAAATAGAACAAAAAGGACACAAAAGAGATACAAGGTGAAGAAAATCCTTCTCACAAAAGCGGTGGCTTTTATAAGCAACAAGCAGTCACACCTACTCTCCTTACTAAATGGTCACGAACTCATATAATGATGTGCGCCGCTCGAGACAACTTTTCGGGTTCAATCATCACAACTATATAGATTCTATCAAAACGACTTAGTGAACCGATGTGATGATCAAATAACTCGGGGGGAGCAGTTGATGATACACCAGATCGTCATCTGCTCAACATTGTACACGTCTCATGATAACCTCGTCAACAAAACAAAGCAGACCCAATTGCATGCTCAATCTAGCGAGACCGAAATAGCATTAAGCCCATCATTGGCACAATCCAGACAGTCAGGTTCGAGTTGCAGTGAGCCATTAAGCCCACACGTCACGCAGTCAGGCCCAATACTCGTAAGACCTCTAAGACAAGTATCTGAAAGATATGCCCAAGACTGGCAGGCTGGCAATACATCAGACCCGACTAGGAAATAAATACAAGATTATAAGTCGAGCAATGAAACTTCTTTGCATAGACAACACTCAAAAGGGAAACATCTCCCGCAGATCTAAGAAAACGAGTCGTGTAGGGAAACTATCCCACGTGGACAGCTCCCAATTTGGAAAGAATCTCCAGCAAGATCTCTTTTCTAAACTACACCACCAAAGGCCTAGTCGAACAAGAACTCCTACACTATAAAGGGTTATAAGGTCGATGAACTTAAGGTATGCTACAGAAACCCAATTTACAGTTTTAAGCCTCTCCAAAGCCTTATCTAACTTAAGCATCGGACTGCCATCGGCCACCACACGATGGTCCTTGGCTCACGCGTGCTACTTGTACAGGTCTAGGTAAGTAGCGAGGAATGAGAGCATGAATCGACTACATCAGTTCTTCTTTTAACTTATTATATAACTCCAACATATAATATTTAAAAAATATTCATGAAACCTAAACTTGTGAAGGTCATCGAATTGTTCACATAATTTAGGCATACCTAGGACGCTTAGATTGACACACCCGAATGCTTAGATCATTAACTTAAAGTAATACATTTGTAGAATCAGGGGCAGACCTACAAAGGGGCGAGGGGGCAGCTCCCCCCCCCCCCCCCCCCCTCAACTTTTAAAATAATTTTAATATATATTTAACCTTTAAAAAAATTAATTTTATAATGTATAATACAATATGTAAATTGTTCATTCAAATGTTTTTACATCTTTCTCTTGGTATAGTGGTTGGAAGTTTGTAAATTTTTATAAACAACCCGAGTTTGATACTCATCGAGCACATTTTTTATGGCGATTCACTATACATTTTTATGGTTATTGATAATTACTATTTTTATTATTTTTACTCGCCTAATTTTTTTATTTTCAATACAATTTTATGGTAATTGCAAACATTAAAAAAAATTATTTAATAAAAAATTAGTTTTGGTCCTCTCGGAGCGTATGATTTCTTTTATGTCTATACAATTTTGTCATTGTGACATTTCCCTACTTTTTTTGTTTTCAACGCAATTTTATATGTAATTGCAAACATTAAAGCAATGAATTGCTTGTTCACAAGTGGCGTAAAACCTCCAACCAAAAAAATATTTGAAATTAATATCTAAAATAATAACTAAAGGATTCAATGAAAGTATATGCCACTAGCCAACTCGTACAAAATTGAGCCTCATATAAACATTTTTCGATGAAATTGTATTAGGATCTTATTATGTTGGTAAATTTCTATATTTTTTTTAGCTTCAATTAGATATTTATCCTAATTATTTTGTGATTTTAGTTATATATTCTAGTTATTATGCTTGTTTGCTCCTTGTTAAGGTTATTGATATTGTGACCTTATTTTGGCTTTAAATTGGATTAAACTTAATTCAATTTGGTATATGCAATGTATTTTTATAATTGTATTTTTCTTATTTTACTAACTCGGGTAGATTTTTCTGGTATTGAAACCGTTGTGAAAAACAATTTCAATATATATAGTTCCTTGGCTGAAGCATAATCGATACTCATTTTCTGGCATAATTAAAATCAGGTTCTTGAGGGTCCTCATGTCAAACCCTCATAACCGAGTTTCTGAAGGCATATTTGATTAAAATAATTTTGTCCAATCAAATGTATCTGTCCACCATTCAGTTGGTATATATTAAGAAGACCCAACATCGCTATAGTTGTTTGGCATATTTTTTCGCAATGAAATTTTGAAAATAAATTCAATTAGAGGAAATACGTGTTTAGAAAAAATAAAATAATAAATCAAATGATAATCTAATTATAACCAAAACCAAATAAAATTTGAGATTAAATATGGATGATTAGGAAAATGAGAAATTTGTTGAGATGGAAATGTAAATTGTTGTGGTGAAAATGACCGCGGAAGAGTAATTTACATAGGTATGAGAATTTGGATGTTGTAAAAATATGGTAAAAAATTACTGTTACTAAAAAACAATTAGTCATATAAGAGAAATCAGTCGCACTATCGCATTTAGTGATCATGTCCGCAAAAAAAATGGGTGACATGTCGGCAAAAAAATGAAGTTGGGCCCAATGGAAGGCCGCATATGACCCACTTTAATCAGTTTGCAAGCCTAGCTTCAAAAAGGCTTGTGTGAGGCTTGAAGATGTTAGGTAAGGGTCGTAGATGGTTATTGGTGAGGTTTTGAGACTAAACATGGAGATATGGCTCACTAGTTGGCCGAGGCACTAAAGTCCATACTTGTTGTTTTCAAAACTCATGGAGTTCTTCTTGCATCACATTGATCCCCTTATGAAATTTTTAGGTTCAACCAATGACACATAACATGCAAAATTGACCAAATGTTGTTTCATTTTATTTCTAGAGAGCTATGTTTAGGTTCTAAAACATCTTATTTTCGATGCTCTCATAATATGTTCTTATGGCTATGCCTTATGGGTAACTTTATTTAAGTGCACACCCAATCAACCCTTTGTGGCTCACGTTTTCCATGAGCGGTGACGATTCATGTATTTTTCAAGTCCCTAATAGTTAAAGTGGATCTAATTAGGGCCGATATTTCTGGATTCGGGGGGGGGGGGGGGGGGGGGGGGCTCATGCGCACAAAGCGCAGGAGGGGGTCCTGTGCACAGATCTGGACCGTTAGATCTGTTGGACGGTCCAGATTCATGGATTTGAATCTTTTTTTTATTTTAGCAAAGGATTGAAACAGGACGTGTAAAAGGGAAGGGAACAAACACTAGCCGAGAGGCCTCAATGGAACAAACACTAGCTGAAAGGATTTGATTTTTTTTATTTAATAGTTTTAGCAGAAGATTGAAACAACCTCTTCCTCCCACTTCGAGGGTTCTTCCAAGGAGCCACAAAGTCTATTGTTCTGTTGATGGAAACTCTTGAGTTTCTCTCCTTCCAAGGAGTCACAAAGTGGCAACTGGCAACTGATCCCGACCAATTCCCATGGGAGTGAAAGCTTTGTTTTCCCATTGATGAATCTGGGTTGAAGTTGGCATTGTGCCCCCACAGTCGATTACCATTCTAGACCAAACTTCCCTAGCTGTAGGACATGCAAAGAACACATGTTCAATTATTTCCATTGCATTGTCCCAGAGTCTGCATTTGTTGCCATAATCAATCCTCTTTTATCAGATTGTCTACTATCAATACCTTTCCCTTCACGATGGAAACTATGAAATAAAAAATTATGAAATACTGAGATATGACCGTGACCTTTCAATCCCACCATTGCTTCTGCTGTGATCAATAGCAATCGAAGAAGAAGCCGATGGTGACGAGTTGTTAGAAGAAGGAGAACCAACACTAGCAGCATCTAAAACTAAGCAGTTCTCACTCCAAGCTCTTCGAATATGATAAGAAACCTTACCCTTAGGAGACCCTTTACAACATTTGTTCTTCTTAGTCTTATTATGCAAAGCACAACTACAGTTTTTATGGTAAGGCCTCCTCTCGTTATCCATGTCCGATGACGATATACATCCTTCAAACACACACCTTAACAGCCCTTCAGCTGCAACTCCACTTCCCATATTGATTACAAGAGCTGGTAATGGAACAAGAGTGTTGCTTGAATGAAATATCTAACAAGTTTGTAAATGGTGGTGATGGTGGTGGTGGGTGGTAGTGGAGATGAAAATGGCCATTGAGGCATCTCAGCTAGTGTTTGTTCCCTTCCCTTCTTCATGTCATGTTTCAATCCTTTGCTAAAAAAAATAAATTCAAATCCATGAATCCGGACCGTCCAACAATCTAACGGTCCAGATCTGTGCACAGGACCCCCTCCTGCGCTTTGTGTCCATGAGCCCCCCGGATCCGATATTTCCTTCAGGCAATCAAGACCTTTGTCTAGGGACCCACACTCCAGATAAAACCTCATTAAAAGTAGTTTTTATTTTTTTAGTTTGATCTTATATGACAACAAAATTTTATTATTATTTAAATTAGATAATAGGGCAACACTTTTTTCTAAAGAGCCAAGCCAGACCAGTCAGATCAGCGCCAGGCCTGGCCCAACACCATCCATCATCCTCGAGATGCACATTTTGATGATGATGGATGGTGTTGGGCCTGGCCTGGCTATCTAGAATAACTTTATACGTTATGATAAGGGCCTTTAGTCAATTGTTGCCTAGTGCCCAATATTTGTTGGGCTGTCACTAAGGGTGTGTTTGGTTGCATGAAATCTTATGTCATGGAAATTCATGAGGGGGGCCCCTATATTTTAGGCTAATTTGAAGTGTCACTCCACATCCACCATTTGATTTTGTGATCATTGGTGGGAATGAAAGTCCTATGAATATGAGAATCACATGCCTTGGGGGACTAAGGAGTGTGATTCTCATGTTCACGAAACTTTCATTCCCACCATTGATCACAAAATCAAATGGTAGATGCAGAGTGATACATCAATTTAGCCTAAAATGTAGGGGTCCCCTCATATATTTCCATGACATAGGATTCCATGCAACCAAACACACCCTGAATGTAATATACTGGTGAAAGCATCAAAGGGAAAAGAAAATCGGTGGCATGGTGACGATGAATTTTAATTTAACTGAAAATATACGATAGGAGATTAGGAATTCTGAGGAGATTAGAAATTGTGCTTACTTAGGGTGTTGGCTCTTTATTTATTCCGTTAGTACCTCTAACCCCCAACTGTAACGGCTTGATTCATATCCACATGCTAATGTCATGAGTCAAATTGGGCCAACACATATTCATGTGATAGATTTTTTATCTCATATTTTAGTTTTTTTTTTTTTTTTTGAGAATTTATGGAATAAATATTATCAATGATACTTTTCCTTGTGATGATACACCAAATCGCCATTTGTGCCATGTCGTACATGTGTCATGATAATCTCGTCAAGAGAACAAAGTGGGCCTGATTGCCCACCCAATCTGGCAAAGCCCAGACAATACTAAGCCCACTTTGACAAAATTCAGAAGGTTGGGCCCGAATTGCAGCGCCATACTGAGCCCACACATCACAAGTTCAAGCCCAATACCTGTCAGGCATAATCAGGCAAGTATCTGGGGAATCGACCTAAGACGGGCATGCCAGCAGTACATTGGTTCCGACTAGGAAACAAATATCAGAGTATAAGTCGTGCATGAAAAATCCCTTGTATGGACAACACTCCAAAAAGGAAGTTTCTCCTGCAGATCTAGGAACATATGTCGTGTAGGGAAACTCTCCTACATGGACGACTCCTAACAAGGAAAGGATCTTCAGCAATATATTTTTCCTAAATTATTTCATCAAAGGCTTAGCCAAACAAGGACTCTCGCATTATAAATAAGACACAGGGTTGATGAACAAATGTATGCTACATAACCCAATTTACAGTTTTAAGCATTTCTATAGCCTTATCTGACTTTAGCATCAGAGTGTCATTGGTCGCCACAACTGTGATCTTTGGCTCACGTGTGTTCCTTGTGCAGGTTAAGGTCACGGTCAAGGAAAATAGGATTCGACTACATCAGTTTGGCCACAAAGTTTCTTTGAAAACATTGATATCACTATTTCTTACATTCTAGAGATCTGGTGACCACGAGATCACGCAACAATGGAAACATCGCTAAACCCTCGAACCGGCGGAGCGCCGTCGATTCCGGCGACCCAACATCGCAAGGGAAACAACCTCATACCCTCGAGCCGGTAGCAGCCGCGCCAAACTAGTGGATCTACTATTAACCCAGATGCAACAAATCACAAAAGCAGTGGAGACACTCACTCAGCGAAATCCTCCACCCGCAAAAGAAGACCAGGAGGAGCGAAAAGCCCTTTCCCCGGAAGACACCAGATAACATGTTCAGGAAAGCCACGTTGCGTCTGCGGACTCCTAGTAGACCAGAGGCGGATGAGCGGCCAACGGAGACCCACCGTCTAGGGTCAACAAACTCGCAATTCAAACCTTCTCCGGTTCAGGGCCACCAACCCTGACATGTTGCTCAACATCACCGTCCCACTGTTCATGGATCACATCATGAACAAATCATTGTCAAAGAAAATCTCCCCGCCAAAGCTTGAGTTTTCGACGGGACAGCGGGCTCGTCCGATCACTTATGCCACTTCTAGCATGTAATGATGCTCAAAGAAGGATCTAAAGCAGTAATGTGTCGGTCATTCCCTACTAGCTTGAAGAAGTCAGTGCTGACCTGGTTCCACAACCTCCCTTCGAAGTCCATCGACTCATTTCGAATGCTGGCAACAACGTTTCTCACAGACTTCGTCGGCAGCCAACGAACAAGAAGGACTCGCATTACCTGTTCACCCTCAAACAGAAGTTGCATGAGACGTTGAGAAAATACATCACTCGTTTCAATGATGAGTTGACCCTCATCATCGACTGCAGTAACGACACCTTGGTCACAGCTTTCACAACAGGTCTGAGGAGAGGCAAGTTCTACGATTTCCTCTTTCTAGAGCCTCAAATTGATATGGCGGACTTTCTGAAAAGTGCACAGAAATACAACACTCTGGATGAGATGCTGGCCGCCAAGAAGGAGGCGAAGTCCAAAAAGAAACCCTCTGGTTCTAGAGACAAGAAGGATGAAAATATACAGGAAGACAACAACAGAAAGAGGAAGCACAATGACAGCAAGCCTGACTCTGGCCGCGCAAGACAATATAAGACCTTCAACTTCGTCGACTCTAAATTCATCACTCCCCTCAACTCCATTTTGTCTGACGTCGTCAGCTCCATTAAGAATTTGGGAGAATTGAAGTGGCCTGCCAAACAACAAACAAATTCCTCCCGGCGCGATAATAACAACTACTCGTTTCACAAGGAGTGAGGCCACGACACTGAGGACTGCAAAAGTCTCAGGAATGAGATAGAGTATTGGATCCGAAAGGGGAAGCTCAAAGATATCCTGAGCTCAGACGAAAGACAAGACCAGGCAAAGGAAGAGAAAGATGTCATCAATGAGATAGAGAAAGAAGCTCCTGGCATAATATATGTACTTCATGGAGTCGACTCGGAAGGCGATTAGTCCAACAAGTTTTGAAAGAGGACGCTTCTTGAGATTCAGACACAACCCAACTGCGAGGATCGATAAGTGCAGTACGCATATATTCAGAGCCTGATCCCACCACTGACATTCACGGACAATGACCTCCTGGGCGTCCATTCTCCTCACAATGACGCCTTGGTCATCTCGGTCCTCATTACAAAATGGGAAGTGAAAAAGGCCTTGGTGGACACAGGAATCTCTCTAAACGTCTTGTTTCTCAACGCATTTCGCAACATGCAACTCAAGGAGGATGACCTAACACCCGCCAATCACCCCATGATCGGGTTTAGCGGAGAAAAATATTTCCCTATTGGAGAGATCATTCTTATGGTAGTGGCAGGAGAGTCATAAGTATGGAAGTTCCTTGTCTAGGAGTTCATGGTGGTCGATGCCCCTTCCGCCTACAACATCATCCTTGGAAGGCCTTGGCTCCATCGTATGGAGGCAGTAGTTTCTACTCTGCACTAATGCATCAAGTACACTGTTAACCAGGCCCAAGGAACTATTCAAGGAGATCAATCTTCAGCGAGAAACTACCACTAAGCAAGCGTTGAAACACTCGATTGTTAGCAATTACAGCTCAAGCCCGCAAGACAGCCAGATAAGATACCATGCCAAGATAAGGGGGAAGAATCACCACGCACAGAGGAGACAAAGCTTTGACAACCGAGGCTCAACTATTCGACGAGGCAGAATTCAGTATTGGAGACACCATCCAGTCCACTACAAAGCTAAGTAACAACACTTCAACAAACAAGCGCCTACTTCAAAAGCTGGCAACCAGCAAGGAACAACCCGCCCGCACGAAGTTCACTTTTCAGTAACTTTGCTAGCATTGGCGAAACATGACACTTCACCAAGGGAGCTACACAATCTGAGCGAGAACCATGCACATTTCCTTAAGGGCCAGATTAGCTTAGTCCCCCGCTCATAGTCAAACTATTTCACTATTTTAATTTCTTTTATTTTTAAGTTGATGATGATATACCGAAACGTTCTCTCTCCCACACTATACACGTGTCATGATGATTTCAAGGAATAAACATGCCCAAATGTCAGCCCAACACTGATCCGACCCAAGCGACTTTAGGCATGCACATCGCAGTCCGCCAGACGGACCCAAATCACTACAGCCTGCTAAGCCCATACAGCTCACAACCATCCCCAATACCCGTAAGCCCTATTAAGGCAAGTATCTCGGGAATCAACTTCGAACAGGCAAGCCAGCAACACTCTGTTTCCAACTAGGAAGCAAATATCAGAGTATACGTCACACATGGAAACTTCCATCTATGGACAACACTCTTATTGGGAACTATCTCTCGCATATCTAGGAGCACAAGTCTAATAGGGAAACTTCCCTTTACAGCATGACTCCTAATTAGAGAAGGATATCCACGAAGAACTTTTTCCCTAAACTACACCACCAATGGTCTGGTCGAACCAAGACTTCAGTACTATAAATAAGACATGAGGTTGGTAAACTAAGGCACGCTACAAATTCCATGTTCACAACATTACGTCTTTCTCATATCCCTGTCTGATTTAGCATTGGAGTGCCATTGGATACCACAACGGTGCTTTGTGGCTCACGTGCGTTCCTTGTGCAGGTCAGCAAGTCAAGGTCAAGCAGGGAGCAAAAATTAACTACATCAGTTTGGCGCCGTCCGTGAGGACGACAAAGTTCTTAACCAATCACTAACATCATATCTCTTCACAGCTTGAGAAGATGGTGACTACTAGATCCCACAACAATGGAAAACAGGGGGACACATCAAACGCTCTGACTTGCACTATACCACCTGATGCAGTCATTTTTCTCTCCCCGCTTTGACCCTGGTTCTTGCTGACCGGTTGACCTGCACATGTAGCACACGTGAGACATGAACCACCGTTGTGGTGGCCGATGGCACTCCGATGCTAAAGTCAAATAGGGCTCTGAGGAAGGTGTAATGTTGTAACAGGGAATTTGTAGCGTACCTTAGGTTACCAACTTCATGTCTTATTTATAGTGCAAGGAGTCTTGATTCAACTAGGCCATCATAGGCATAGTTTAGGGAGGAGATCTTCGTGGAGATCTCTTCCTAATTAGGAGTCGTGATGTAGGAGGGAAATTCCCTGTTAGCTCTGTGCTTCTAGAGACACGAGAGATAATTCTCAATCCAAGAACAATCCGTATAAGAGAATTTCCCTGTGTGGAAGATACTATGGTGTTTGCTTCCTAATTGGAAGCAGAAAGTAGTTGTAGTTGCCCATCCGAAGCTGATCATCGAGATACTTGCCTAAGGAGGGCTTACGGGTATTGAGGACAACTATGAGACGTGTGGGCCTAGCGTGTTGTGAGAGTCTGAGTCCGCTTGGCGGACTGAAGTCAAGCGGGCTTAAACCGCTTGGGCCGGATCAATGTTGGGCTGATGCCGGGGCATGTAATTCCTCGAGATCGTCATGACACGTGTACGGCTCAGGGGTGTGACCATTTTTATGTATCATCAGCTACTCCCCCTCAGTTAGTAGGCTGTCACATTGATTCTCTAAGTCATCTTTGAAGGGATGCGCGGCATTAATGGCATGAGCGTCATTTTTATGTATCATCAGCTACTCCCACTCATGATGATTGAATTTGAATCGTTGCTTGAGCCGCACGCGGCATTAATGGCATGTGCATTGGTTTGGCGGGAAATCATCCTCTATTTTGGTCATCCGTAGTGCTAAGTCTAATTCTTCTACTTTGTTCATTTTCGAAGATATTGTTTTGAAAAGATCGTTTGTCTTCTTCATGGCTCAAGAAAACCTTCTTGATGATGTTGTTTTGGCTGAGGCCTTGGAGTTTTTTTAAGACAGGTTTTTGTCCGAGCCCGTTCTTGCCAAAATCCGTACGAAGTTTAGAGTTTCTCAGGACTTGCCATTGTATATCCTTACATGCAACCAAACGCTTGTGTCATCTCCTACCGGTTTCATCTGTTTACATCATGGGATGCTTCAAATTGGAGTGGCCTTACGATCCTTGTATCGACGCGATTGGCCTTCGCTTGGCGTTAGATTGTCAGTCCGTTTGAGCGTGAAGATGCTGACTCAACTAGATTCCCATTTCGCAACCAGGCTGAAAAGCGGTGGTCTCGTGAAAAGCCGTCAGAATCAGTTCAAAACTTATTAGGCTCCCACCTTCCAAATCATTTATGTCGAACAGAGCGGACTACAGATTCGGGGAGTAAAGGTTTGGCAACCAGGCTGAAAAGCAGTGGTCTCGTGGCAAGTCGTTGGAATCAGTTTAGGACTGACTAGGCTCCCACCTTCCAGTTTCCCGTACGATATTCAATGCTTGGCAGTTAATGCTTGAGTACCTGCTTGGTGAACCATCATGTCTATATAATGGTGTTTTCCAATCGTTGTAGGCACTTCATAGCGCTTATCATCTATAACGATCTTGCTTGAAGAAGATGTTTTGGGTTTTCCAAAAGCTGAAGTTGATTCTTCGTCTTTAGAGTCTCCGAATGTTATGAGTTTTGCACCGTTCATGCATAGAGATAGTTGTTGTTATGCGTGGTCACTTGATATGAGTGGGCACGTAGTTGATCCGTTGAGGTCTCGTAATTTCTTCTCATATTGCGGAGAAGTAGTACGGATTTCCTACCAAGGGAGATGCCTCGATGTTACACCGTACCACTTGCGTCTTCGTGTGCTCGGATCTCGTTGCTAACCGATGGCTAATCGAAGTGTTGGTTGATGTGTGGTGTCTCCGGGTGTGGTAGTTCTCAGTCACACCTGCCATCGCATAAGTGAAAAATGGTCTCTCTTGACGACGCTGTGAGATCGTAACTACGTCGCTGCTTGTGGCCATCCCCATCTTCCTTCTTCTAAGCCTTTTGAGGAGGTTGAATGACGGTGGGATGTCTATTGAGGAAATCAACAACTAGTCGTGAGGTCTACAACGCTATTGTACGATCACTTTCCTGGAGTGATTTGACGGAGCAACCTGACTGCTTAGTCTTTCAATCCCTTTTGTCAACTTCGTCTTTATCTTGGGAAAGTACAGAGCTCTCCCATTCTCTTACCTTTGCTGTCAATTGCAGATTGCTCGCATCGAAGGGTTTGCAAGTCTTCACCAAACGTTGTCCATAGCAGAATTGTCTAAGCGAGTTTTTTACTTTAGTTCACACTGTATTCAGACGTTTATAGTGTTCAGTCTTTATATCCGACTCAGGGCGTTCACAATATGTAGCCTTTTGTATTTGCCTCAAGGTGCTTGTTGTTACATCAACTTAAAGAAAACTAATTGTTAACGGAGAGAATTCGATCATGGCCTTGAAGTGAATTCGGGTTGCTCTCGCGGATCATTTAGCGAACTGTTGAGGCGTTACATAGGTCACTAAAGAGTAAACCTTGCAGAGGGGCGGATCTCCGCGCCGATGGAATGTCGGGGGAAGTGTTCCCGCTTGCCATGGCCTTTACGACTCGCTGGGCGGAAGAGCCGATTGCTCCTGTACCGCTTGAAAATGACGTCTCTTCCGTCTTTTGGCCTTGGACTGGGTCAGGTTTCTCTGAATAATGTAAATGAATCTAGGAGCACTCTATCTGTTTCAGTGCGACGTAGTGGCAGCCTCGTGTCGTAGGTTGGTCTCCACGTATGGTTCCTTCGCAGTGGTTAGTAGTATACTTAACACACTGGTGAAGGGTGGAGACCACTTCTTCCATCTGGTGGAGCCAAGGTCTTCCCATGATAAGATTGTAGGATGACCATGCGTCTGTTACCATGAAGTCTAGAAATAGGACTTTCCTGAGCTGCGACTCTCCTGCTACCGTAGCCAACCTTATTTTTCCAATGGGGAAACATTTTTCCCCGCTGAATCCGATTAACAAGTGTTCTGAAGGTGACAGGTTTTCCTCCTTGAGGTCCATGATGCGGAACACGTTGTAGAACAAAACGTTAAGTGAACTTCCTGTGTCGACCATAGCTCTATTTACTTCCCATTTTGCGATGGAAATTGAGATAACCAAGGCATCATTGTGTGGCGCTCGGACTCCATCGAGGTTCCCGTCCGTGAGAGTCAAAGTGAGAATGGGGTTCTGAACCCGTGAGTGGCAGATGTGTCTGTCCTCACCCATGGATTGTGTTCGCATATCCTGTAGTGTCCGTTTGCGAAACCTGTATGACTAGTCATCATTCGGTCAGACTCCATGAAGGACGTAGATTATCCCTGGAGTCGTTTTATCTATTTCTTTAACTGACTCCCCCTATCCTTTGTTTATTTCATTGGGTTCTCAAACTTTAAGAACTCTTTCAATTTGCCTTTGCGGATCCAGTACTCAACTTCATACCCTTAGACTCTTGCAGTCATTAGTGTTGCGGTTGCCCTCCTTGTGGTACGCGCAGTGTTTGTCGTTATCACGATTGGAGGGGTCTCCACGTGTTTTTGGGGACCATTTCAATTCCTTCTAGCCTTTCATGGAGCTAAGTACGTCCGACAGGCTAGTGCTTAGGGGTTTCACCGCTCTGGATCCAACGTAGTTGGATGATTTCTCTGGCCTGGGACGACAAGGGTTCGGCCTGTTGTCACTGCGCTTTCTTTTGCTCCATTCCTCGTCCTCGTGACTCTTTCCCTATTTGTCCCTAAGAGTGGAGGGCTTCATGTCGCCTTCAATTTCCTTTTTAGCGGTCTCCGCCATGTCAAGAGGTGGCTCCAAGGTGAGGTCCTCGAAAAGTTTTCCCTCTCTGAGGCCCTTAGTGAAGGTCGTCATGGCTATATTGTCGGTGCACCCGTCTATGAAGGTCAACTCATTGTTGAAGCGCGTGAGATACTTTCGGAGTGTCTCGTCGGACCTCTGCCTTAGAGAGAGTATGTAGAGCGGGCCTTTTCTGAAACGTTGGCTTCCCACGAAACATGTCAGGAATTCTTTCGCCAGTGTTTTGAAGGAGTCGATTGACTTCGGTGGAATGTTGTGAAACCATGTCAACACAGGGCCTTTTAGACTGGTGGGAAAGGTTTTGCACATGACAGACTCAGATCCTTCTTTGAGGGCCATTACGTGTTTGTAATGGCGCAGATGATCAAAATGATCTGTGGTCCCATCATAGGAGTCGAGCTTCGGGGGAGTGAACTTCCTCAGAAGGGCCTTGTTCATGATTTGATCCACAAATGGTGGGACGGAGAGGCGGTACAGTACGTTCGGGTCGTGCGCCCTCTGCGGAGGGGTTTTCCAGAGCCGAGCTTCTCTGTCCTGGCGTTGAACTCAGTGTTAGTCGTGCAGCCTTCTTTAGTCCAATAAGAACTGGCAGGTACTTGGCTTTCCTGCTAGCTCCCTATCATCTGCTAAAGGCAGAGGTCTGTGTTGCTCCTGGTCTCCATTAGCGGGCTGTGGATTATGCCGCGTGAGAGCCTCCACCGCTTTGGCGATCCGCTGTATTTGAGACGCCAGCGTATCAACTCTAGGATTTGTTGTTGTTGCCGTCGGCATGGGAGCGTGAGTTGTTTGCGCGAGGTTGTATCCGCTGTATATGAGTTGTTGAAGGAGGCGATATAGGGACAATCGAAATGTTCGACGTGTCCCCAGGTTCTCCGTTCTTACGTGACCTGGTGGTTACCATCTCTCTGTGTTTTAAAAGGAGATGACGATTAGCGTAAATTTATGAACTATGTCGTCCCCACGGACGACGCCAAGTTTATGCAGTCGTTTGTCGCTCAATGCTCTTATCTGTTGACCTGCCCAAGTAGCACACGTGAGCCACAGACCATCATGGTGGTGGGCAATGACACTCCGATGCTAAATTAGACAGAGCTCTGAGGAATGTGCAATGTTGTAACAGGGAATTTGTAGCGTACCATAGCTTACCAACCTCATGTCTTATTTATAGTGCAAGGAGTCTTGGTTCAACAAGGCCATCGTAGGCGTAGTTTAGGGAGGAAATATTCATGGAGATCCCTCTCTAATTAGGAATCGTGTTGTAGGAGGGAAGTTTCTTGTTAGCTCCATGGTCCTAGATACACAGGAAATAGTTCCCAATCCAAGAGCAATCCGTAGAATGGAGTTTCCATGTGTGGAAGATACTCTGGTGTTTGCTTCCTCGTTGGAAGCAGGGAGTAGCTGTAGGGGCCCGTTCGAAGTTGATCCTCGAGATACTTGCCTAAGAAGGGCTTACGGGTATTGAAGACAGCTGTAAAATGTGTGGGCATAGCGTGTTGTGAGAGTCCGAGTATGCTTGGCGGACTGAAGTCGAGCTAGCTTAAACCGCTTGGGCCGGATCAGTGTTGGGCTGATACTGAGACCTATAGTTCCTCGAGATCATCATGACACGTGTACGGCTCAGAGGTGTGACCTTTTTTATGTATCATCACCACCACTCCTAGCGGTGCCGGTAACACAAGGGCAGGAGGCTCACACCTCCGCGCTAGCAGCAACAATGATAGACCCCAAGATGGATCTGAGATCATCATATATACAACAAATCCTACTAACAACGAAGATGCTCAGATCCATGAAATAGAAGCCTGAGCAGACATTGAGAACGTACGTCACGCGCTTCAATAACTATTTGACTTCCGTCAACATTTTAAACGACGCAATAGCTATCGCAGCCTTCACCAATGGTATGAGAAACAACAAGTTCTATAACTTCTTAACTCCACCAATGAATATTGTGAACTTGGTGAAAGAAGCACAAAGTAACATCGCTCTAGAGGAGGAAAAAACTACAAGGAAAAAGACTGAGTCAGAGGGGTAATCCTCCAACGAGAATGTAAGAGACGAATCAACGAGCACAATATTCGTACTCGTTGGGGGTACATTCCGAATCCGAACGATCAAATAGGTCCATAAAAAGAGTTCTCAAAGACATGAGGATCCAAGTGATATGCGGCGACCGACAGACTTCACGTGTCCAAATACGTGATCCTCCTATATTGCTAGCCTTACAAACAAAAAACCCCCGGTGCGTCCAGCTTTCGCATAATGACGCTCTGGTGATAACGATCTCCTTGGGAAGCGGGGAAGTAAGGAGATCCTTGGTGGATACAGGAAACTCATTGAACATTATATTCCTCTACACGTTCCACAATGTGCAGCTAAAGGAAGAAGTCCTAACCCCTGATAGTCGTCCAATGATTGATTCCAGCGGTAAAAATGCCTCCCAGTGGGAAAAATACAACTAACTGTAATCACTGGATAGACACCGATTCAGAAAGTTTTTTTTAAAGAGCTCATAGTGATCAACACACCATCCACCTATAACGCTGTTCTAGGGAGGCCCTGGCTATACCAAATGGGAGCAGTAGTTTCCACTCTGCACCAATGCATCAAGTACCCAGTTAACCAAACAGTCGGTACCATACGAGGCGACCAAGTAGCCGACAGAGAATGCCAGTACATGACACCACAACAACCAAGAAACTTTAAACTGACAACTATTCCCATGGCCAAGATGTCTCTTAATCTTACCAGAGGAGTTTAGACAAAACAGCTAGATGACGGAGCTCAAGTGAGCCCTCGGGGCAGACCCAACGCTAGTCAACCGGAGGAAAAAACCGTCACGGTTTATGATGGAGTTTTTATTAACCTAAATTAATAAGCTAACAAACCCTACTTGTAATATCGCAAGTGCACGGCTGTCCAACTAGTAGACAGTGGCAAATATGGGTCGATCCCACGAGGATTGACGAGACAATCAAATTCTGAGACTTATTTAAACTAATTTAGAGTTGGGGTTGCAGCAGATGAAAATTACTAAGTTAAGAAAATTAAATTGACAACTAAAATTAAACTAGTAAGATGATATGAGAGTGGATTGAGACATCAAATCCACCACAGATTCTTCGAGATTTGTGTAATCCAAATTATTGTTTTCAAGAATCAACACGACTAACCTAAAGATTAATCTAAGTTCACAATTGATTTTAGCAAAGGCATAAACCCCTAGCATTGCATGTCTTTCTACGGCACACACAATCACAAGTTTATTTTAACTAATTCTAAACCACTAGCATTGTATGTCTTCTTACGACACACACAATCACAGATTCAGATTAATTGATTAAAGCGGGCTTAGAATATCAACAAAGGGAACTTCTAACTACCGATTAGTCTAGATAATTATTCCTGATATAATCGGTGAAAGCAAATTATTGAAATTCAGAAACCAACTGTGTTAAACATTCAAGCATATAGAAAACAATAAATTTATATACGACAAACTCTAGGAAACCCTATGGTTTCATCTTCGCCTCGGCGTGGGGTCTAGAAGATCATGGTGGCGGTGGTCACAGCATCAGTGGAATCCATCTCAACACGAACACGCATCTCGAAAAACTGTTACAATGCTCTGTGGTGGTTCTGACAAAATTTGGGTTTCGAACAGCCTGATTTGGAATAGTTATTGTGCGGTGGTACAGTGCAGAAACGCACGGTGCGAATAACCAATTCAATTTTTCTCTTGCCAAAATCCTCCGCTCTTCGTCTCCAGCGAGTCGCATCCTGTGTCTCGCGAGTTTCTCGTTGTTCTTCTTCTTCGTTTGGCTCCGATACCTGAAAGAGAGAGGGAGACAAAGTGAGGGAGATTCACGAGAGATGGATGAGAGAAAAAGAAAACAGGAAGAGTGCTCGGAGAGGAGCAGGGGCGGTGCGGTGGTCTGTCTGGCTCTGTCGCGAGGTGGAACAGGGTGGTTGTGTTGCGCTACTTGTGACAGTGGTCGTGAGAGAATGAAATAGTGAGAAAGAGATACGGAAACAGGAAGGATTCGAGAAGTGGTTGTTTGTGACGGTAGTTGCCACAGGGACGCGGAGTGAGATGGCGGCGATGGCGGTTGGTTAGTGGCGAGAGACAAAGGTTTCTATGTCTCTGCCAAGGAGGAGATGAGGAAGAAACGTGGAAGAGGAGAGGTGTGGTGGCTTGAAAAATAGAGAAGGAAAAAGGAGAACCCTAGCAAAAGAGAAATCCAGATTCTAAATAGGTTTTCTCTATTCTCCTAGGTTGGGTTTGGGCTTTAGGTTAACTTTCGGACTTGGGCTTAGGTAATAGGTGAATTGGCTTATTTGGGTAAGGTTTAGATATGTGACCCGCTACTTTGTACCACCACTAGAATCAACCAATTGATCATTTCTCAAATTGTCGCCTTAATGCGATTTCATCGTTTTCGCTCAAATTCCTACAAAGACATGAAAACGAAATAATTAGAATAAAATATAATAATTGAAACACTAACATATATAAATTAAGGGATATATTATGTAATAATTAAGTGAATATCAAATACCCCCAAACCTATATTTTGCTAGTCCTCGAGCAAAACAATAAAAATAAGATTCTAACTCACTTTCGCAGGAATCATCAGTTGCACTTACCTTAAACGTGCAACACGGATTTAAACCCCTAGATTACCTTTAGTGGACGAGTTATGGTCTCGTGAGGGTTTCCAGAAATGTTATCCACAAACATTATGACTCAATAAATTTCCAAAACATGGTAACTTGGTTACTCGATCTATTATCCTCAGAGTAATAATCTAATTGCCAAAATTTTATAAAACAACTAACAGTGTCACAATAATATATCAAACAGTCTAACAACAATTTAATAATACCCAAAGGTTAAATAAATTTCATCTATTTTTCTCAACTCGAAGTGTGTGTGTGCATGGCCTTATCAACATAACTTTATTTTTCTCAGTAAAGATACGACTAGATATCCTTTGAATTGTGCGCTTCGACTACAAATCTCTTTTGCCACTCATAAATGAATCACTTAAAGATTGGCAAGTTATCACTCAGTTTATATGTGATAAAGAGAATAAATTATGGAAACACAAACATCTCATATATAATAATCATGAAAAATGGACTTTTAAAAGAATGAAATGAATATGATCTCATGGACTGGAATATAAATTATTTTGAGAATGTTGAATCATACACCATAGTTCTTGTTTATTTAATCTCCACATCTATGAACCAAACTTTTACTTAAGATCAATTAGGTTTTTATTAGGTTGTAATGAGGCTAAGATTTTGGCTAACAAGAATGGAAAAGGATACGAGAAAATTCTCTGAGAATGGATACACCCTTTAATAAACACGTTGGGCTCTGAAAAATAAACCAATGTTGTACACCATTAATTTTTCTTCCTTCAAAATTCTTCATATTTTTTTTCTTCGAAACATCAATTTTTTTTTTTTTTTAAATCAACGACATGTTTTCCCCTTCTACACAATGAAACATTTCAGTCCCGAGGATTCATGGAATATTTAGTTTCAGCTCTTTTTATTTGCCTATTCCAAAAATATATCAACCATACACATTCTCAGAGACATTGGGTAAAGATAAAAATAGTATGAGATATTACTCCCTAACTGGAGTAGGTAATGGAGATGGGGTTAGCAAAGAAAAAGTTTATTTAAAGGCTCAAAGGGCCGCAAACGGATATTTATTATTAGGTAGGCTAAAAGGCTAAAGAACGGTTCAAAGAAAAAAATTGCCTATATCACTTCTTAAGCTCTAGTCGGTATTATGACATCTCAACAAAATAAATCAAGAAGTTCTAGTGTAATAATTCAATTTTAATGACATTCTCAAAGTAATCAATAAAAGAAACAAGAACAATGAGATCATCAACGAGATAATACAGATTCAAGAAAAGTAAGAGTTTATTATATAACCCTCAAGAAAATAGAATGTCTCGAAACTCACAAGGGTTAAGTCTCCACTATTATTCTTAAGGTTTTCTAATTAATATCTTACTGATTAACTTCAAATTATGCTAACTCGGCTTATAGTGCAAGAGTGGTCGAGTAAAAAATATCATGAAATATATTTTACTTAAAGATAATATCAAACCATATGTTTTCCTATTGATATATAAAAGTGACAAGTGAAAGCATGCATTTCTCGAAGTTAAAGGCATACTTGAAAGCATATTCTCTTCATTGGAAATGAGCTTAGATTTTGTATGCATTTTCAAATCGAAAAATTTCCACACATTCATAATTAACTATGTATTCAATGGAGATTGAGCAGAATACAATAGTCAATTGTGAAATACATTTCAGTTCAAAAATTTTCAAAGGATGCAGAAAAACTTATAAACTCACCCCCAAACCTAAACCAAACATTGTCCTCAATGTATAAAATGATGATCATGACAAATGCAGGAAAAAAATGATGAGAGTTAAAGTGATATTACCATGGGAAAGTTTTTACCAATTTCGACGAAATCGTCCACCAATGAACGCTCAGAGACATAAGAACTGTGGACTCATCATGATAAATTGATAAAAAAAAAAAATACAGGACACAAATGAAAAAAAAAATTTACATGTATCAGTTGTAAGTCAAAATTGTTACGGAGCTAACAAGTATGAGTGAAATGCAACTAGAAAGAACTCGAAAATCAATCCAGACTAACCATAATGATGCAACTGATGCTAGGCTGCCTCCTAGGAGCGCTTGGTTTAACATCGTCAGCCCGACATATATTCTTCCTCAATCTGAGTACACAATATCCTCTAATAACAACACATCAACCTCGACTTCTTATGTAGGCATCTCTAAGAATGGTTTAAGACACTGACCATTGACTTTAAAAGCACGACCATATTTGGGATCAACAATCTCCACAGCTCCATGTGGAAACACAGTTTTCACCGTGTAAGGTCCAGACCATCGAGATCGCAATTTGTCAGGAAATAGACGCAACCGAGAGTTAAATAACAAAACCTTTTAGAAAGGTTCAAAGGACTTGCGAATAATGGATTTATCATGAAACACCTTCGTTCTTTCTTTGTAGATTTTAGCACTTTGGTAAGCACCATTCCAAATCTCTTCTAACTCATTAAGTTGGAGCTTACGATGTGATCCAGCCTCACCTATATCAAAATTAAAGGTCTTGATAGCCCAATAAGCACGATGTTTAAATTCCACAGGCAAATGACATGCCTTACCAAAAACAAGTCTATATGGAGACATTCCAAGTAGGGTCTTAAACACTGTCCTATAAGCCCAAAGAATGTCATTCAGACGTTGTGACCAATCCTTTTGGTCTGGTCAAACAGTTTTCTCTAAAATGTGTTTAATTTCCCGATTGGATATTTCAACTTGCCCACTTGTTTGTGGATGATATGGAGTACCTACTTTATGAGTGATGGAGTATTTCTTAACTAGCAGTTCAAACGGTCTATTAAAAAAATGAGAACCACCATCACTTATACCAGCACGCGGAGCACCAAAACGAGAGAAGATGTTATCTTTCAGAAATTTTACCACAACCTTGTGGTCATTCGTTTTACAAGGTACCGCCCCCATTTGGAAACATAATCAACAGCTAAAAGAATGTAAAGATAGCCAAATGATGGAGGGAAAGGTCCCATGAAATCAATACCCCAAACATCAAAAATCTCCACAATGAGAATGTTAGTAAGAGGCATCATATTCCTACGAGAAATGGAACCCATTCGTTGGCATCTATCACATGTAGCACATAATGCATGGGTGTCACGAAAAATAATCAGCCAATAAAAGCCACATTGCAAAACCTTTGCAGCTGTCTTTTTAGAACTAAAGTGACATCCACACGCCTGATCATGACAAAAGGAAATGATACTATGAAATTCACTCTCTGGAACACATCTTTTAATGACCTGATCGGGACAATACTTAAATAAATAAGGATCGTCCTAGAAGAAATGTCTGACCTCAGCAAGAAATTTAGTCTTATCTTGTTTAGACCAATTAGAAGGGAGTTGACCTGTAACAAGGTAATTCACAATATATCTGCATACCAAGGTAACTGGGAGATAGCAAGTAATTGCTCATCAGGAAAGGATATTTTCAAGGGCACATCTGCAGTAGATGATTCTACAAGAAGTCTAGACAAATGGTCAGCTACAACATTTTCGGAACCCTTCTTGTCCCGAATCTCAATATCAAACTCCTGTAGCAATAGGACCCAACGAATCAAGCATGGCTTAGCATCATTTTTAGAAAAAAAAGGTACTTCAGCGCTGCATGATCGGTAAAAATGATAACTTTGGATCCTATAAGGTATGACCTAAATTTGTCCAATGCAAATACAATAACGAGTAACTCCTTCTCCGTGGTGGAGTAATTAAGTTGCGCATCTTGTAGAGTTCTACTGGCATAATAAATAACATGGGGCTTTTTGTCCACCCGTTGTCCTAAGACAGCTCCAACCGCAAAATCAGAAGCATCACACATAAGCTCAAAAGGTAAATTCCAATTAGGAGGTTGGATGATTGGAGCTGAAGTCAACAATTGTTTAAGCTTTTCAAAGGCTTTCAAACAATCTTCATCAAAGACGAAAGCAGAGTCCTTAGCAAGTAAATTGCATAGAGGATGAGTAGCCTTGTTAAAATCCTTAATGAACCTACGGTAAAAACCAGCATGGCCTAGAAAAGATCTAATGTCTTTCACCGTCTTCGGTGGTGGAAGACTCAAGATTAAATCAATTTTTGCTTTGTCAACTTCAATGTCCTTGATAGAAATTATGTGCCCAAGAACTATACCTTGCCTAACCATAAAATGACATTTATCCCAATTCAAGACAAGACTTTTCTCTTCACACCTCTTTAACACTAGGGTTAAATGATGCAAACACTCATCAAATGAATCCCCAAACACTGAGAAGACATCCATGAACACCTCAAGAAAACTTTCAACCATATCCGAGAAAATACTAAGCATACACCTCTGAAAGGTGACGGGTGCGTTACACAACCGAAAAGGCATTTTCCAATAAGCAAAAGTCCCAAAATGGCAAGTGAATGTAGTTTTCTCTTGATCCTCGGGTGCGAGGGGGATTTGGTTATAACCGGAATATCCATCAAGAAAACAATAGTAATCATGTCCGACTAACTTCTCAAGACTCTGATTGATAAAAGGGAGAGGAAAATGATTTTTCCTTGTGCCTGAGTTCAATTTACGGTAGTCAATACAAACTCGCCATCCAGTGGTCATGCGGGTAGGCACTAACTCATTCTTATCGTTTGTGACTACAGTTACCCCCGATTTCTTGGGAACAACCTGAACTGGACTGACCCAAGAGCTATCTGAAATGGGGTAAATAATTCCAACATCCAACAATTTGAGCATTTCAGCTCGGACAACCTCCTTAAGATTAGGATTAAGTCTACGTTGCATTTCAGGTGAAGTTTTGGCATTATCTTCCATATGAATACGATGCATGCAAACAGTTGGACTTATCCTTTAATGTTTGCTATAGTCCACCCCAGTGATGCCTCATGTTCTTTCAAAATGTTTAGCAACTTACTTTCCTGTTCAACAGTCAATGTCGATGAAATAATAACATGTAAAGTATCATCAGAACCTAAAAACTTATACTTGAGGGTGTCAGGTAATGGTTTAAGGTCAAGCTTGGGTGGCTTCTCAACCGAAGGGACGGGTTTTGACTCACTAAGTGGAAGGGGTTCAACTTTAGACTTCCATGAAGAACCAGGAACCATACTAGGGGATGCATCAAGCAAAGCATTCATTTACCTAATTGAATTATTAATATCGAAGTCTAAACCAGAATGAGTCAAACAAGTCGTTAAGGGATCATCTAAGGCACATTGCGGAAAGGAATTTTCCACCAAACTCTCAATCATGTCAACCTCATGGATATCTTCGGACTCGGGAGGTTGTTGACTAACATTAAAAATGTTGAGTTAGACAGCCATGTTGCCACATGAAAATTTAATAATTCCATTCCTGCAGTTAATAATGGCATTGGATGTGGCAAAAAATGGTCGACCCAAAATGACTGGAATGTGACTAGAGGGATTGTGAACAGGTTGTGTATCAAGAACTATAAAGTCCATAGGGCAATAGAATTTTTCAACCTTGATAATCACATCCTTTGTAACACCACAGGGAACTCTGACATACCTATCTGCCAATTGCAGTGTTACTCTAGTCGGTTTTAACCCACCGACACCTAATTGCTCATAAACAGAATATGGAAATAATTTAACACTCGCCCCTAAATCCAATAATGTCTTATCTATCATATGGTCACCGATAATACAAGAAATAGTCGGACAACCAGGATCCCTATACTTAGGCGGGGTTCTGTGTTGAATAATTGAGCTCACCTTCTCAGTGAGGAAGGCTCTCTTTTGCACATGTAGCTTCTGATTCTGTGTGCAAAGATCCTTAAAAAACTTGGCGCAGCTAGGAACTTGCTTGATAGCATCGAGTAATGGGATATTTATGTGGACTTGTTTAAAAATTTCCATTACGTCATTTACATTTGTTCCTTTCTTTGCCGGAGCTAATCATGACGGAAATGGGGTTCTAGGCAAGTAAGATGCCTGAATGGGGTCAGAGTTAACAAGAGCATCTTTAGAAGGTGAGGCTTTATTAGCCTCCTTGTCAGATGGAGATGCAACCTGCTTTGAATTAGATGTGGATGCACCGACACTCAAATCAGGCACTTGGACTCGATTGTCAACTTGTTTTCCACTCTTAAGGGTAGTAATAGATTTGACATCTTCATTGCAGGACTCAGATGTACTACCAACTGCGAATTGACCCTTTGGGTTTGGAACAGGTTGACTAGGAAATCTCCCTGGCTCTCTCTCAGAAGAAGATTGAGTAATCTTACTCACAACTATCTCAAGTCTATTGAGGGCTTGAGATTGGTGTTGAGTCGTGGCTTTCAACTCAGATATGTCCTTAGAATTCTGCTCAATTATACTTTCTGAGCGCTGCAAAAACCGATTAACCATTTCCTCTAAACTTAATGTGTTGGATGGAAGAACTTGGTTATGGTGGGACCTAACAGGGCTAGGGGCTTGAGGAGCCTGGGAGACAACAACAGGTCCCCCTTGGTGTGGACCATGGGCCCAGGAGAAACTTGGATGTTTGGCAAACCCTGAATTGCAATAGTTAGGTTGCGGATTATTGCCAGGTCACCGCATTGCATTAAAAGGGTTGACTTGCTCAGCATAGTATGTAGGATAATCGTTTTGCAAGTCACAATTAGCTATTGAATGACCAGGACTCGAACATGCAACACAGACTTCAGATGAAGCGTTTGCGGGAAGTGCAGGTTGAGTCAAATTCAAAAGTGCGTCTATCTTTTGAGTCATGGTCATAACAACCGTTTCTAACTTTGAGGCAGAAGGGGTGAACAGATGTATCTCTAACTTCATATATACCGCCCTTGTGCCTATCAGACTCAATTCTCAAATAATCCCATTGCTGAGAATTTTCAGAAAGAGTTTCAAAGAATTCCCATATCTCATTGACACTCATCTTCATTAATGACCCACCACTAGTAGCATCAATTATACGACGATTTTGAAGGGTTAAACCGTCTTGTAAGTATTGAACTAGCCGCCACCTCTCGAATCCGTGACGGGGACACCTGACAATGACCTCATTGAACCTTTCCCAACATTCATAGAAATGTTCACCCTCTTTTTGTTGAAAATTAGATAAATCTCGTCGGAGGGCATTCGTTTTATGAATGGGGAAGTATTTTGTCAAGAACTTTCTTGACAACGCATCCCATGATGTGATGGATCATGTCTCTAATGCATTTAACCAATATTTCGCCTTATCTTTCAAAGAAAAAGGAAACAACCTAAGGTGGACCGAATCGTCAGAAAAGTTATGGTACTTTAGGGTGGCGCAGATGTCAAGAAACTCTTTGACACGAAGATAAGGGTCTTCTTTCTCAAAACCATAAAAAGAAGGCAGCAGATGAATAATAGATGGTTTGAGTTCGAAACTGTTTGCATTTGTCTCAGGTAAGACAATGCAAGACAGAACACTACTAGAAAGAGGGGCGAAATAATCCCTAAAGGCCTTCCCCTCAGCCATCTCAGTGGATAAGGATGATGAACCTAAATAGGTAATGGGGACTTAAAAAAACTCCTCGAATTCTTGTCGGACAAGTCTACTCTTAGAATCACGTATTCAGGTATGCATAAACTACTGGATAACGAAGGTTCAAAGTCAACACTCCTAAACATGCTTCAATTTTTTTCTTTATTTTTTAATTTTAAATACAAGCCTAACCGCTATAAGAAGTTGACCTAACTCTAAAAAAGTTTTAAAAACAACGGGACCCTAAATGACACCTAAATGATGCACCAACAAAATGAATGGCAGATGGCCTTAGAGCTTTTATTTACTAATGCAGGGCTGAAATTCAATTAATTTTACCTAACCGTGGGAGAGGCACGGTAATTTCCTATCAATCCGCCACTACAGAGTTGCTCCTACCTCTTTTTCCACTCTCTAGCTCAAAGTGAAATTACAGTTCAAGAACTGTTCCCAGATGGGATATGTTCCTTCACTCGACCACTTTAAGCTATCAAACGTCCAAAGAGGGTTCCTATGAGCGTCACACCAGTCCTAGATAATTATCTTGCTACAAATTTTAAATAGTGAAGGCCTAGGTTCCTAACCCTAAAGTAGATGGTGATTAACCTATCCACGGGAGAGGGCACAAAAGTTTCAACTCAATCCTGCCACTATTCAAATTTGCATGCAATACTAGCTAGAACAAGCTAAACACAAGTGATCACACAAAAACCGCGTGTAGATGCGTTGGGTAGAAGTTACCTCCGGCGTGAACCTCTTTCGCGTTACTTGCGATGCCGGGTAGAAGTCGATTTCTGAGAGTTTACTTGCGAATCGCAATATTTCACTTCGTTCCCACTTGAGCTCCTATGTGTGTCACCGTCTGCAAGATAAATGCAAAATTAATTCAAACTCAAACAAATAAAACAAATAAGAAAGTGACTCGTAACACTGTTCCTAAAAAGAAAATTAAACCTAATTTATAAACTAGCAAAAACAACCCTAGATTTCGATTGTACCGTTACAATCCCCGGCAACGACGCCAAAAACTTGATGAAGTTTTTATTAAGCTAAATTAATAAGCTAATAAACCCTACTTGTAATACCGCAAGTGCACGACTGTCCAACTAGTAGACAGTAGCAAATACGGGTCGATCCCACGAGGATTGACGAGACAATCGAATTCTGAGACTTATTTAAACTAATTTAGAGTTGGGGTTGTAGCAGATGAAAATTACTAAGTTAAGAGAACTAAATTGACAACTAAAACTAATCTAGTAAGATAATATGAGAGTGGACTGAGACATCGAATCCACCACAGGTTCTTCGAGATTTGTGTAATCCAAATTATTGTTTTCAAGAATCAACACGACTAACCTAAAGATTAATCTAAGTTCGCAATTGATTTCAGCAAAGGCATAAACCCCTGCCATTGCATGTATTTCTACGGCACACACAATCACAGGTTTATTTTAACTAATTCTAAACCCCTAGCATTGTATGTCTTTTTACGGCACTCACAATCACAGATTCAGATTAATTGATTAAAACAGACTTTGAATATCAATAAAGGAAACTTCTAACTACCGATTAGTCTAGATAATTATTCCTGATATAATCGGTGAAAGCAAATTATTGAAATTCAGAAATCAACTGTGTTAAACATTCAAGCATATAGAAAACAATAAATTTAGATACGACAAACTCTAGGAAACCCTGTGGTTTCATCTTCGCCTCGGCGTGGGGTCTAGAAGATCATGGTGGCGGTGGTCACAGCATCAGTGGAATCCATCTCAGCATGAACACGCATCCCAGGAAACTGTTACAACGCTCTGTGGTGGCTCTGACAAAATTTGGGGTGTGAACAGCCTGATTTGGAATAGTTACTGTGTTGTGGTACAGAGCAGAAATGCATGGTGTGAATAACCAAATCAGTTTTTTTCCAACCAAAATCCTCCGCTCTTCATCTCCAGCGAGTTGCTCGTCGTTCTTCTTTTTCGTTTGGCTCTGATACCTGAAAGAGAGAGGGAGACAAAGTGAGGGAGATACGCGAGAGATGGACGAGAGAAGAAGAAAACATGAAGAGTGCTCGGAGAGGAGCAGGGGCGGTGCGGTGGTCTGTCTGGCTCTGTCGCAAGGTGGAACAGGGTGGTTGTGTTGCGCTGCTTGTGACAGTGGCCGTGAGAGAAGTAAATAGTGAGAAAGAGATACGAAAATAGGAAGGATTCGAGAAGTGGTTGTTTGTGACGGTAGTTGCGACAGGGACGTGGAGTGAGATGGCGGCAATGGCGGTTGGTTAGTGGCGAGAGACGAAGGTTTCTATGTCTCTGCCAAGGAGGAGAGGAGAGGAGAGGATGAAGAAACATGGAAGAGGAGAGGCGTGGTGGCTGGAAAAAGAGAGAAGGAAAAATGAGAACCCTAGCAAAAGAGAAATCCAAATTCTAAATAGGTTTTCTCTATTCTCCTAGGTTGGGTTTGGGCTTTAGGTTAACTTTCGGACTTGGGCTTAGGTAATAGGTGAATTTGGCTTATTTGGGTAAAGTTTAGATATGTGACCCGCTACTTTGTACCACCACTAGAATCAACCAGTTGATTATTCCTCAAATTGTCGTCTTAATGCGATTTCATCGTTTTCGCTCAAATTCCCACAAAGACATGAAAACAAAATAATTAGAATAAAATATAATAATTGTAACACTAACATATATAAATTAAGGGATATATTATGTAATAATTACGAGAATATCAGTTTACCTCGACAGCCCTTTCAACAATAAGGCTATTCAAATAGGTTCCCGCTTGAACACAGAATTGGCGGAACAGCTGATATAGCTACTACAGCGGAACCAGGATGTCTTCGCTTGGACCATGCGAGACATGGTGGGAATGGACCCGTCAGTAATCACTCATCGCCTAGAGGTGGACCCAATGAGGAATACCATACGGCAGAAGAAGAGGCCCGTGGCGCCTGAAAGAAATAAAATCATAAATGAGGAGGTACAACAGTTACTCAACGCGAACATAATCAAAGAAGCACGATACCTGGTCTGGCTAGTGAACATCGCATTAGTGAGGAAGAAAAATGGGAAGTGGAGAGTGTGCGTAGACTACACGGACTTGAACAAAGCTTGCCCGAAGGACAACTTTCCACTTCCCCACATCGATTAGGTTGTGGATTTCACGTTTGGGCACAACCTCCTAAGCTTCATGTACGCCTACTCAGGCTACAACCCGATATTGATGCACCACCGGATCAGAGAGAAGACCTCTTTCATATCTGAGAGAGGAATATACTGCTACAGGGTGATGTCTTTCGGCTTGAAGAACGCAGGTGATACATATCAACTACTGATGAACCGAATATTCAAATAACAAATCAGTAGGAACATGGAGGTCTACATCGATATTATGCTGGTCAAGAGACTCTGTAGCCTCGACCATATAGGAGACCTCACCGAAGTATTCAACGAACTCCGAAAATATCATATGAAACTGAACCCACAAAAGTGTACGTTCGGAGTTGAATCTGGGAATTTCCTAGCTACATAGTGAACCAGAGGGGAATCGAAACTAATCCAAAGTAGATTCAGGCCCTTCTCGACGTGAAAGCCCCCACCAACATCAGAGACGATTAGAGCGTACATAGGGAGGAAACAAAATCATCCGACAAATGCCTTTTTTCTTCAAAATACTGAGAGGAAGCAAAATGATTCTCATGGGACGAAGAGTGTGAAAAAGCCTTCCAGAGCTTCAAGGCATGCATAGGAAGCCCCGAACTACTCTCGAAACCAGCAACAAGGAAAACGTTTTACTTATACTTATCTGTTTCCAAGCACGTCGTTAGCTCAACCCTTGTGATAGACGACCAGGGAATCCAAAGACCAGTGTACTACGCCAGAAAAACCTTCGTGGAAGCAGAGGTGCAGTACCCATATTTGGAGAAGTTAGCACTGACACTAGTCGTGTCATCGAGGAAATTGAGACCTTATTTTCAAGCCCACTCTACAACAGTTCTAACTAAGCACCCACTCCACACAGTACTGCACAAGCTAGAGTTATCCGACAGGATGGTGAAATGATCAGTAGAACTCGGGCAGTTGGACATAAGCAATGCCTCAAAAACCACCATCAAAGCCCAAGCGCTGGCGGACTTCATCGCTGAATTCACTGGCGGAGAAGAACCAAGGATAGAACTTCAAACCCAAGATTCAAGCATTCAGGAATAGTCCTTGCATTGCGATGGGTCATCAACAGGAAAAGCAAGCGGATCTGGAATCACACTCCGCTTTCCAAGCCGCTTCACTATCGAAAAAGCCGTCAGATTCGGCCTAAAACTAGCCAATGGGATCGGGATAGATCACCTAACAGCATATAGCGACTCAAGGCTGGTAGTCAACCAGGTCAAAGGAGAATTCAATAGCAAAGACCACGCATGATAGCCTACCGCGAAAAGGTATTCCATGCAATAAGTGGGTTCAAAAGGTGCAAGCTCTTACAATGCCCCCGAGATGACAATAAAAGAGTTGATGCGCTAGCCAAGGAAGCCATAGCCTTTGCCGAAGTCCCAAACAGTCTAATCAAATACCAAGAGAAATCAAGCCTTGACGAAGAAGAACCTAGATATGTTTGTGCTACAAACGCAGCGGCAAGTTGGATGACTCCGATTCTCGAATATATAGAAAGCGGGGCCCTGTCGATCGAGAAGGTCGAAGCCAAAAGACTCGAAAACAGAGCAGTGCGGTACACTCTCCTAAACAAAAAGTTATACAGAAGATCAGCGACCGGACCCTTGCTCTGATGCATGTCCCCTCCTGAGGCATATTAGGTCTTAAAAAGGATCCACGACGGGGTATGCAGAAATCATTCGAATAGAAGAACCCTCACCAACAAAGCTTTAACTTTAGGGTACTACAGGCCGACCATGCAACGAGATGCAAAAAATATCGTCCGTAAATGCGAAAAATGTCAGAGGTTTGCTCCATACACGCACATGTCTGGCCAACCACTGACACTGATAACTAGTCCTTAGCCATTTGCAAATGGGGGATGGACATCTTCGGATCGCTCCCAGCATCAACCGGTAAAAAATTATTATTCGTGGCAGTCGACTATTTCACCAAGTGGGTCGAAGTAAAGCCCCTATCCAAGATAGGGCAAATCCAAATATAGAAGTTCATATGAGCAACTATCGTCTGCAAATTTGGCAACCCCGGAGTATTGGTTAGCGATAACGGAATTCAATTCGAAGGTATCAAGGTTAAAAATATTTGTGAAAGTCTAAACGTTAGTCACCATTTCTCCTTGCCAGGGCACCCACAATCCAATGGCCAAGTAGAGGTTACCAACCGAACAATCTTAGAGGCGGTCAAAAGAAAGCTTGACACAGCCAAGGGGAAATGGGTTCCATAGCTACCAGGAATACTTTGGGCGTATCAGACAACCAAAAGAATCCCTACCGGAGAAACACTCTCCGCCCTAGCTTACGAGTCAAAAGCCATGGTTCCGGTAGAACTCAAAGTGCCCACCTTCTGAATGGAGGAGTTCAGAGCAGACGATAACGACGAAACCTTTCGTTTCGGACTAAACCTCCTCAAGGAAAAGAAAGACCTAGCCTCTGCTAAAATAGTTGCCTAACATCAACAAATAGCGCAATACTACAACAAGAGGGTCAAACCACGCGAATTCAAAGTGGAAGACTAGGTACTAAAAAAAAACCAGCAGAACACAAAAGAAGCGGGAACAGGAAAATTAAACCCAAATTGGGAGGGACCCTACAGGGTGACCAAGGTCAACAGGCCGGGGACATACTGGTTGGAAGACATAAACGGTGACAGACTTAAATGACCATGAATGTAGAACACCTCAAAAAATATTATCAAATAAAAATATTTGTTTTCACTAAACTTCAATTGTTGTCCGTTAAACCCAACGCAACCTCCAATCATCCCGCCGCGGCCAGATCCGAAAGATCATGCTCGACGCCTAGTCCGTTGCACACGGATGAAGATGGTCTAGGAAGTGGGAGTCTAGTCAGCGCTCTCATGCCTGATGACGACGACTCGCCAAGGGATCATCGCTCTTCAACAGACGATGATCGCCGAATCTTACCTGGTAAGCTTAGTCAGTTCGCGACTGATGACGACGGCTTTTGGTGCCCACGGATGACGATGGCCTAGGAAGTGGGAGTCTAGTCAGCGCTTTCACGCCTGATGATGACAACTCGCCAAGGGATCATCACTCTTTTATAGACGATGATCGTCGAACCTTACTAGGTAAGCTTAGTTAGTTTGTGACTGATGACGACAGATTCTGGTGCCCGACTCGTAGTCCACTGCGTGCGGATGACGATGGCCTAGGAAGTAGGAGTCTAGTCAGCGCTCTCACGCTTGATACGACGACTCGCCAAGGGATCATCGCTCTTCTACAGACAATGATCGCTGAACCTTACCAAGTAAGCTTAGTTAGTTCGCGACTGATGACGATGACTTCTGGTGCCCAACGCCTAGCCCGCTGCTCGCGGGTAACGATGGCCCAGAAAGCAGGAGTCTAGTTAGCACTCTCACCTCTAAGGACGATGACTCACCAATGGATCATTAGTCTTCTACAGACAATGATCCCCAAATCAAATCAGGTAAACCTAGTCAGTGACGACTGATGGAAACAACTTCTTATCAACACACAAATTTATAGCTCGCTCTGCGCGAGTGTAGATGATTTGGAAGGTAGAAGCCTAGTCAGTTTTGGCTGATACCACCGGTTTCCCATGGGACCACTACTTCTCTACAAACCATGGTTACTGAATTTAATCATAGCCCAATCAATGTTTTTGCTCCCGATGAAGATGACATGCCAAACACCCAATAACCTCCGGAACTCACCAAGTAAGTTTAGTCAGTTCCTACTGATAACAACGGATTTTGGAATATCCCAGCACCTAGTACGCTGCGCACAGGCAACGATGGCTTAGGGAGTAAGAGTATATTCAGCGGTTCCATGACTCAGGGCAGTGACTCGTCAGGGACCATAACGGCTCACCCATGAACAAGGGTGGCTCAGAGCGGTCAGTTTCAATGCAACTCAACTGACAATTACAGACAATTTGCCGACGTGTACGGCTCGAGAGTACTAATTCCACAACCTGCAACATGGATCGAAAATTTCTAAAGAAACACAATGGCACGACAATCCAAGACAAAAAGCAAAGTTACAAAACATTACTTTCATTAAAAAATTTGTTTTTTTTTCCTAGAAGGAAATTACAACTATTTTGAAGCAGAAATGGGCAAAATGGCTTCCTCAACAGCCTTTCCCGAAGAGTCAAGACCTTCTTCCTACATGGTAGTTCCAAAAGCATCCCTCCTATAGGAGGCAAAATTGAGGTCAAGACCAAGGCGTTCTTCCCTAATAAGCTAGAGAAGCTCTAACCTGCCTCGAACAACATTTGACGAGATCTACATCATCCACCTCGAAGCATCAAAATCCACAACGCCTACCAAGGCGGCGTAGTGTGAACACTTTTCAGACAATAAACGTTCTACCTCACGAACGCGGCGATGTTCCTCAACAACTTCATACTCAAGCTGTCATCATATAACGACCCATTTAGCCTCGGATCGCTTCCTCTCGGCAGTCTGAGCCTGCAGGGACGACCACTTGTCCACAACACCTTCTAAGCGCTCCAACTCAGCATGGGCCCGCCTCAGTTTCGCTTTTGTAGAAGCCAAGTCGACTTTGGTTGACTTTAGTTGAGCCTTTATGGCTTCCAATTCTACTTCAGACGCAGACGTCGCGGTCCGCATGGCCCCCAAGTCCACAACAGCATTGAAATCTTGTAGTTGGTTAGTCAAGGAATCCACCCAGTGGAGAGCATCCGAATACGACACTTGCAGGTCGCCAAAAGCCTTATCCAAAACAAGCACTCTCCTGTGAGCATTGGGATGCAGTGCGATAGAATCATGTGACTCAGTAGCATAAGCCTCCGCCGAGGACCCAAGGCAATTCACAACGCTGACCCCTGGTCCAGTACGCTCCCCTTCTAAGTCAACAAAGGGGACAACAAGCTCCAACGTGATACGATGATCCCCTGGGATCACCTCCTGAGCAGATAAAGACAACTCGCATCTCGCAACAGTCACCTCCTTCTCTTACAAGGATGGCGGCTCGAAAGAAGAAGCAACATGATTAGCGAGCCGCCTCCTTTTAGGAAAAACAATAGGAGGCACACTCGCCTCCAATTCAGCCAGCCTAGTCGGGTTGGACATAACTAGGCTCATTTTCTTTGAACGATGCACCCCGACCTCTTCAGTCGGTGAACTGGGTGCGACAAGGACATCATGGGAACACCAAAGCAATTTGCTCCGTATAACGTTAGCCGACATCACAACCTCTTTAACAGACATCAATGGGAGGTCATTAAACTCCCTCTTTATCCATTCTTCCTCCTCAGTGAGGATTGGAGTCGCAAACCTTTTTGAAAAAGAAGCAACATATCGAGTCGGCACTACATCCGGGAACAGAGAGAATAAGACAACACCAAAAGAACTTACTAAGGTAAAACTGGAAGTATATGGGAACTCAACGTCCTCCAAGCCAGAAGTATGAGGAATTCGCTAAAGCAAAAACCAATACTTTTGCCAAGGCTCAATGTCATCCACTACCAGACGCAAACAAGCAGGGGTGTTCAGTATGCAAATGCTCATAGAGTTCAGCCGAGCGACAATCATATGATGAACTATCGCTGGGGTCAAACAAAGGCCAGCGTCGTGCGCTTTGAGAAGGGTCGCAATCAAAATCTTGAACCCACTTGATGCGGGCTTAACTAACCTAAATAAATAGGCTAATTTAACCCACTTGTAATAACCGCAAGTGCACGGTGCCTAACTGGTAGACAACGGCAAGTACGGGTCGATCCCACGAGGAAGGTGGATGCAATTGAAATTTATAATTTAATTTAAACTAATTTAAATGGAAAATGGGGTTACAACATTTTAAAACTAAACTAACAATAAATTTAAAAATAAGAAAAGTAAAATAAAATAAAAATGTGGATTTTGTGGGCTTGGACTCACCAATGAGTTAGCAAAAAATATTTAAATCTAAATTACTGAATTTAAAAACGAGAAACTTTAGGAATGAGAATCCCTTGCTTACACCGAATATATGATCGTTAAAATCAAATTAAATTATATCATGTTTCTATCAAACATTAACAAATTATTTCAAGCAAAAGCAATTTATCAAAAACTTTCAGAAATAAATTGTAATTAACAATTAAGCACACAATTCAGTAAAATCAATCACAATAACTTATACAACCCATTTAGTTTGTCGCAAACTAGATGTGGTGGTACTCAGTAGTTGGTTCGAACACGAATCCTGAGAAAATGAAGTACACAAGCTTTGTGGTAGTACAGAGAGAAACTGGGGGTGCAAATAGCCAAAAATAGATTTTAAATCATTCCCGCGCCTCTGCTACAGTTCCTTTCGTCTCCAACGCGACAGCGCCGCTTGTGGTGTTGTTCTTCGCGTCTGTTGGTTCGCTCCTCGCTCCTCCGACTGGTTCTGAACCATGTTTCTCCTGTCGAGGTGATTTGTGCCGCCTGCTGAAGCGCCGCTTGCGACGGTGGTCATGAGAGAGGGAGGCAGGAAGGAGCTCGAGATGAAGAGAGGCCGAGAGAAGAGGAGGAACAGTGGCGGCGGCGAGGCGAAACAGAGAGGGCGAGGTGGAGGAGGCAGAGATCGTGGAGAAGAAAGGAAAACATGGAGGAGGGTCTGTGGCGAGGCAGAGGTCTGACGCGAAACAGGGTTGTCACTCCCCTGTTTCATGGTGGTGGCGGTGCTCGTGCGGTGGTGGTGGCGGAGAGAGAGGGAGGGACGACGAGATGAAGGGTGATGGTGGTGATGGCGAGGCTCAGTGGCGAGGTGATGTCTGATGCGAAACAGGGTTGTCACTCCCCTGTTTCATGGTGGTGACGGTGCTCGCACGGTGGTGGCGGAGTGAGGTGGTGATGGTGGTGGCTCTGGTGTGATGAAAATCACTTTGTGAGGAAAAGACTTTGATTTTCTGTAAATTTTCTTTTCCCTTCTCTTCCTCCCCTTTCTCATCCATTGAATTTTTGTATTTATAGATAATTAGGAGAAAATGAATATGGACAAGTTCAAGGGAGGGTTCAATGAGTGATTTAAGGCAAAAATAAATCAGAATCTTGAATAATTTAGGGAATGTGTCTAGGGTTTGATTGGGCTTAGCATTGGATTTGGATTTAAGTTATGGGCTTGGTTTTGGGTTTATGGGTTAGGTTTTGGGTTTAGGTTTTGGGTTTAGATGTGTGACCCTCTACTTTGTACCACCGCTAGAATCGACCAATTGTTGTTCCTTAACTTGTCGCCTTAATATGATTTCATCGTTTACGCTCAAATTCCTACAAAGACATGAAAACGAAATAATTACTATAAAATATAATAATCAAAACACTAACATATATAAATTGAAGGATATATTATGTAATAATTATGTGAATATCAAATACCCCCAAACCTATATTTTGCTAGTCCTCGAGCAAAACAATAAAAAGAAAATCCTAACTCACTTTCGCAGGAATCATCGGTTGCACTTACCTTAAACGTGCAACAAGGCTTTAAACCCCTAGATTACCTCCAGTGGACGAGTTATAGTCTCGTGAGGGTTTCCAGAAATGTTACCCACAAACATTATGACTCAATCAAAACTTGGTCAAACAGTGTTCATTTTAAAACTTCAAGATATGCAAAAAACCAACAGTGTCATTTTAGTGTATCAACCAATTTCAAAATAATTTAATATTCTCCAAAAGTTAGAAAAAATTCATAATCATCATCAACTCAATGTGTGTGTGAATAGCATTATCAACATAACTTTTCATTTCAGAGTAAAATAATGACTAAATTTCCTGTAGAAAGTTTGTTTTGACTTCAAACCTCTCATGTCACTCACAATAAAACACTCAGAGATTTGGTATTTCACTCAGTTTATATGTGAGGAAAAAAATAAATAATGGAAAACAATCATCTCACATATAGTAATATGAATAACGGACTTTTCAATAATGGAATGAACATGATCTCATGGACATGAATATCAATTACTTTTGGGAATGTTGAATCAAACACCATAGGTCTTGGTTATTAAATCTCCACATCTACGGAACCAACCTTTACCTAAGATCAACTAGGACTTTGTTGGGTTGTAATGGGGCTTGGGTAATGGTTAATAAGGGATGTCAAAGGATTATAAGAAAATTTTCTAGGAATGTATACACCCATTAAACAAACACATAGGGCTGTCAAGAATAAACCAATGTTGCGCACCATCAATTTTTTCTTCATTCTCACATCTTTATCCTCATTGACATTCTTTTTTTTTCTTTTTTTTTAACTATTTTCCTTTTCTTCAACCTTTTTTTTTTCATATAGAGGATTTATGAAATATCTCATATTTTGCTTTTGATGCCCTTTTTACACCAAGTATATCCATCCGTACATATTCCCAGAAAAATTGGGTAAAGGTTAATGGGTTAACAAATAAAAGTTATTCTAAGGCTCAAAAGGCTACAAAAAGGTTAATGTTATGGGTAAGTTAAAAGGCTAGTTAATGGTCTAAAGATAAAAAAATGCCTAGATCATTTCCTAAGTTCGGGTCAGTATTATGACATCTCAATTGAATAAGCCAAGAAGTTCTAGTGTAATAATTCAATTTTGATGCCATTCCTAAAGCAATTGATCAGAAAAATGAGAATAATGAGATCATCAACAAGATAATACGGACTCAAGAAAAAATCAGAGTTTATGTATAACCCTCGAAAATATAGAAAGGCTCAAAACTTTCAGGGTTAAGTCTCCACTATTATTCTAAGGTTTTCTAGTATCTATTTCACTCATCAACTTCAAGTTATGCTAATATGGCTCATGGTGCAAAGATAATTGAGTTGAAAAATCTTATGAACTAGATCTAACTTAAGGATCTTACTAAACTTTCAGTCTTTATTAATATACCAATATGTCAAGTTGGTTTGCATTTTCTTGAGCATAAAACATTTAAAATCCATTTTCATAATCGCAAAAGACCAAGTTTTCTTGAAAGAAAAACATTTTTTTTTTAGAATAATAAAAGAAACACTACGAAAAAAATGAAAAATTCACCTTTTTTTTTTAAAGATTAAGAAAAGAAAACACTACGAAAAACGAAAAATTCACCGACTCATGAACCCTACCCCCAAACCTAATCCAAACATTGTCCTCAATGTTTAACAAAATAATTCTGACAAATGAATGAAATAAGTACATGAGAGGAGGTTAGAACAGTATTACCGCGGTGAAGATTTTACCAATTTCCAAGAAGTCATCCATCAATGAGGCTCACAAATATAAGAATCATGGAGTTTTCATTAGAAATCGATAAAATGCAGACTCGACACTAACAAAGAAAACTAAAAAGAAGGCAAGTTGTAAGTCAAAATTGTTATGGAACTAACGAGTATGAGTGAAACAGAACTAAATAGGGTACTCGAAAATCAATCCAGACTAACAGCAAAGACACATAACTAAAGCTAGGCTGCCTCCTAGGAGCGCTTGGTTTACCGTCATCAGCCCGACAAATATTCTTCCTAAAAAATGGTGTATCGAAAAGTCGGGAGGAAGAACATGAGAAACACTTAGTCCATGGTCGTATATCAACAACCTGAACAGTTGAGGATCAGTCCACCAAAATATAGCAATCACATGGGGCACCAAATACACTAGGACATTCCAAACGTGACCAGTAGTCATACACAATAGATGATCCTTGCGTGCTCCAAAAAGGGAACACCCTATGTCTCGTTCCAAATCAGAAGATTGAATAATTTTCACAACATGATGGTGAAAACTGAAATCCTCACTACAGCACAAGGGATCGGTGAAAGTAGCCTTAGTAAATGGCAATGTGATGCAAGTAGATGAGACGATGGATTTATCAAGTGGTACAGGCTCGTCACATGAATCACATAGAGATATTGGTCTAGACAACTCATCACCTGAAAATGCATACCTGAGGGTGTCAGGTAATTGTTTAAGGTCAAGCTTAGGTGGCTCAACTGATGGGACTAGTTTTGACTCACTGAGTGGAAGAGGCTTCACTTTAGACTTCCATTTATAACTAGGATCCACAATGGGGACTGAGTCAAGCAAATCATTGACTTCCCTAATGGAATCATCAACATCAAAGTCTAAACTAAAATGAGTCAAACAAGCCTCTAAATGGTCATGTGTATCATGAAAACAGTCAAGGGGAGACTCGAAAGAATGTTCACAGTTTGATTCGATGCATGAGTCACTAGGGAGGCATGAGTCAACATGGGAAGGAGATGTCTGTAGTGTCTCAGAATCTACAGGTTCATCAATAAATGAGGCTTTATCAGCCTTCGTATGAGAGGAGGATGCAACCTGTGTAAATTTGGGTGAGGATATAAAAACACTTATGTCAGGCATTCCTACCTGATTGTCAACCAGTTTTCCACTCCTAAGGGTAGTAGTAATGGATTGGGCATCTTCACTGTCCGGCTCAGATGTGCCACTAATTTCATATTGACCATTTGGGTTGGAAATAGGTTGGCTAGGGAATTTTTCTGACTCTATCTCAGGAAGTGACTCCGCTATTTGACTCAAAGTCATCTCAAGTTTCTTGATAGCATGAGAGTTTTGTCAATAAATAACTGTCAATTCTGAGAATTTTGCTCAAGAATTTCTCCTGTTCGCTGCATGACACGAGTTAAGGCATCCTCTAAACTAGATGTGTTAGAAAGAGGAACAACTCGATGAAATTGAGACTCATTATCAGGAATGAAAGCTTGAGGAGTCTGAGGAGTGTCTAGAGGTCCTTCATGGTACTGACCATGAGCCCATGAAAAGTCAGGATGACAGGCTAAACCTGAGTTGTAAAAATCTAGATATGGATCATAATCAGGTCGTCGCATGTCATAAAATGAATTGACTTGCTCGAAAAAATAGGCTGGATAATCCCTTGTGTTCATTTTTTTTTTTTTTTGAAAGCACTAACTCTAAAAATATACACAGGCTCACACGCAATCAGCAACCAATAAATGCACAAGAAACATGCCTCCCTAAGCAATCAACGTTTTTAGATCAATTATCTTTTTATCTTTGGGGGACAATTATTTCTTATGTAATCTTTATTACAGGGCAGTGGGTGCTACAAGATGATCCTAAGAGTGTATACTTTACACCACAAATTTCAAAATCAGTAGGCTAGAGTTTTGTTTCAAAGAAACCGGATTATTGCACAAGAGAAGGAGGTCACAATGGTCCAATTAAGTACTTCCTTGTGCTACCGCTCTGTAAGCCAATAGATGTGAGAACGATGTGATGTTAAATGTACACTTGAGGCTTGTGTTCCTAACCCAAAACTGTTAGTTACACCAATTCTTCTTGTGGATCGTAGCTTACTTATGACTCGGCGTACCGGGTAAATTACCCTTGTGGTAGTGGCCTGTCGGAGTTCATTGAATGATTAAACCCATCGTCACTTTTAGCTTGGGTCAACACAAAAATTATTGGATTCACCTTGGTCTAGGTTGTCCTATGAACACCGTACCTAAAAGATGCTCTATCTAACTTGCTAATTGATTTTAATTATGTTAGGCTATTGGTTGCACACAGCTGGAGTGATGAGGTGGGGATATCAAGTCCCACCAGTTTCTATTTAGAAGCTGGGTATGCTTATTATGAATTACTAAAGTTTAGCATCCACAATTACAGAATTTACACAATCAACACACAATTGCAAACAATTACACAAAGCACACGGTCGCTAATACGTTGCATGAGTTAAAAATACTTACAGTCTGCGCATTCCGTTCTGCACAAAAAGTTAGCACAATTCAAAAAAAAATGTTCGACTTCTTTTTATCTGTTTCACTCAACACACAAGCACATGCAAATAAATTTACTGGTCTTGGTCTTAGAAGTCGGATTTCTAAATCACAAGAAATTATTGGGTACAATTAAAATTGTTTCCCTAGAATTTCTTTTGACTTAGAAAATTTTGGTTTTTTTTTTTTTTTATTTGTAATTAAACAAAATGAAAACAGTAAAGTTTAAAAATAATTACACCACCCACTCGTAAAACGAGGTGAAAATAAAATTAAAACTCTCCTCACAAAATAAAATAAAAAAAATAAAAACTTTGCTTGATGTTTTGCCGGATCGTCCAATTTTCTCGAGAAGCATGTAATCTGCAAAATCAAACACAAAATGAGTGTAAAAAGAACTTAATAAAAATAAAAATAATTTTTTTTTTTAAATTAGTGAAATAAATCTTAAATTCAATTACACCGCTACCTTCCCCGGCAACGGCGCCAAAAACTTGATGCGGGCTTAACTAACCTAAATAAATAGGCTAATTTAACCCACTTGTAATAACCGCAAGTGCACGGTGCCTAACTGGTAGACAACGGCAAGTACGGTTCGATCCCACGAGGAAGGTGGATGCAATTGAAATTTATAATTTAATTTAAACTAATTTAAATGGAAAATGGGGTTACAGCATTTTAAAACTAAACTAACAATAAATTTAAAAATAAGAAAAGTAAAATAAAAGAAAAATGTGGATTTTGTGGGCTTGGACTCACCAATGAGTTAGCAAAAAATATTTAAATCTAAATTACTGAATTTAAAAACGAGAAACTTTAGGGATGAGAATCCCTTGCTTACACCGAATATATGATCGTTAAAATCAAATTAAATTATATCAAGTTTCTATCAAACATTAACAAATTATTTCAAGCAAAAGCAATTTATCAAAAACTTTCAGAAATAAATTGTAATTAACAATTAAGCACACGATCCAGTAAAATCAATCACAATAACTTATACAACCCATTTAGTTTGACGCAAACTCGATGTGGTGGTACTCAGCAGTTGGTTCAAACACGAATCCCGAGAAAATGAAGTACACAAGCTCTGTGGTAGTACAGAGAAACCGGGGGTGCAAATAGCCAAAAACAGATTTAAATCATTCCCGCGCCTCTGCTACAGTTCCTTTCGTTTCCAACGCAACAGCGCCGCTTGCGGTGCTGTTCTTCGCGTCTGTTGGTTCGCTCCTCGCTCCTCCGATTGGTTCTGAACCCTGTTTCTCCTGTCGGGGTGATTTGTGCCGCTTGCGACGGTGGTCATGAGAGAGGGAGGCAGGAAGGAGCTCGAGACGAAGAGAGGCCGAGAGAAGAGGAGGAACAGTGGCGGCGGCGAGGCAGAACAGAGCCGTGGTGAGGCTCTGTTTCGCGGCGTGGTGGCGGTTCTCGGTCTGTTGTGATGCAGGAACAGAGAGGGCGAGGTGGAGGAGGCAGAGATCATGGAGAAGAGAGGAAAACAGGGAGGAGGGTCTGTGGCGAGGCGGAGGTCTGACGCGAAACAGGGTTGTCACTCCCCTGTTTCGTGGTGGTGGCGGTGCTAGTGCGGTGGTGGTGGCGGAGAGAGAGGGAGGGACGACGAGATGAAGGGTGATGGTGGTGATGGCGAGGCTCAGTGGCGAGGTGATGTCTGATGCGAAACAGGGTTGTCACTCCCCTGTTTCGTGGTGGTGACGGTGCTCGCACGGTGGTGGTAGAGTGAGGTGGTGATGGGGGTGGCTCTGGTGTGATGAAAATCACTTTGTGAGGAAGAGGCTTTGACTTTCTGTAAATTTTATTTTCCCTTCTCTTCCTCCCCTTTCTCATCCATTGAATTTTTGTATTTATAGATAATTAGGAGAAAATGAATATGGACAAGTTCAAGGGAGGGTTCAATGAGTGATTTAAGGCAAAAATAAATCAGAATCTTGAATAATTTAGGGAATGTGTCTAGGGTTTGATTGGGCTTAGCATTAGATTTGGATTTAAGTTATGGGCTTGGTTTTGGGTTTATGGGTTAGGTTTTGGGTTTAGGTTATGGGTTTAGGTTTTGGGTTTAGATGTATGACCCTCTACTTTGTACCACCGCTAGAATCGACCAATTGTCGTTCCTTAACTTGTCGCCTTAATATGATTTCATCGTTTACGCTCAAATTCCTACAAAGACATGAAAACGAAATAATTACTATAAAATATAATAATCGAAACACTAACCTATATAAATTGAAGGATATATTATGTAATAATTATGTGAATATCACCACTCGAGGACAATTGAGCAGGAGGCGTACGAAGAGAAAATAAGAAACACCAAATGTCGTCCGGCATTGGGAACCGGAGTCTGAATTCAAACATGCCCCTTGTGCAGCCCTGTATACCCTGAGGGGGTGAAGATGGGGCCCTAGTTGCAAACGCAGGGAGAATTTCCAGATCCCTAGGGACATGGTACAGGCTCTGAATCCTTATTAACTCGATTTCATCAACCAAGCTCTTCTCGAAAAGCTTAAAGCAAGTATAAGACAACTCCTGACTAGGAGTAAGTTCAGCGTTATCCTCCATGGATGGAAGGTGCAAATCAAGCTTTACAGAAGAACACTCAAAAGAAAACACAAGAAGAAACAAAAGAGATCTTCCAAGAAACGACTGTTATTTATAGAGAATATAAACCATACCTCTACTCCTTGAGCAGTCACGTAACCATTAATACTATGCACCGCTCGAGACAACACTTCGAGTTCAATCATCACAACGATACAATTACTTTTCAGAGACTTTATCGACCGACTAGATGTGCCGCTAACTCGAGGGGAGCAGCTGATGATACACCGAAACAACCTCTCTCATACACCGTACACGTGTCATGATGATCTCAAGGAATGAATAGGCCCAAGCGTAAGCCTAACACTGATTCGGCCCAAGTAGTTTAAGGCCCGCACAGCGCAGTCCACCAGACGGACCCAAATCACTACAGCCTGCTAAGCCGATACATCTCACAACCATCCCCAATACACGTAAGCCCTATTAAGGCAAGTATCTTGGGGATTAGCTTCGGACAGGCAAGCCAGCAGCACTCTGTCTCCAACTAGGAAGCAAATATCTGAGCATACGTCATACATGGAAACTTCCATCTATGGACAACACTCTGATTGGGAAATATCTCCCGCATATCTAGGAGCACAAGTCTAACAAGGAAACTTCCATTCACAGCATGACTCTAATTAGAGAAGGATTTCCACGAAGATCTTCTTCCTTAAGCTACGCAACCGATGGCCTGGTCGAACCAAGACTCTAGTACTATAAACAAGACATAAGGTTGGTAAGCTAAGGTATGCGACAAATTCTCTGTTTACAACATTACGCCTTCCTCAGATTTCTGTTTGACTTTAGCATCGGAGTGCCATCGGCCACCACAACGGTGGTCCATGGCTCACGTGCGTTCCTTGTGTAGGTCAGCAGGTCAAGGTCAAGCAGGGAGCGAAAATCGACTGTATCAGTTTAGAAGATTTGTTTGCACAAGCCTATATGATACAGATTCATTCAAGGAATAAAACACGAATTAGATAAAATAGACTTTACTGATTACTAAGAAAGTTGTTACAAAGCTTGCCCAGCTGACTAGTACAACAGTTTACACACTACAAGTATCTAAGTCTGGTGCAAGTATGGATTCGCTGAAACGCACATCAAGACTTCGTTTCGTCAATCTGCCTTCAAAAGAGGATTCAAAAGTAAAAGCAAAAGTACCCAAAGTAGGCTACATGCTGCATGTACGTTCCTGATTCTTTGCTCCACCAATTTGCCTCGCAAGGATGATTTGAAAGTGACAGCAAGGACACTCGAAATAGATTGTAGACACCTTGCTCCGTCGATCTACTTTGCAAAGAGGATTCAGAAGAAGATAAATGAGAATGTAGGAATGCCAGAGTTAGGACCCCAAGATCGCAGGTCACGTCCATCAGAACTCCGCTATTCCAGTCTGCATTTCAACTGTGGCATCACGCGTGAAGCTCAGTAGATACAGTAGGAGCAGCCACCTAAAGTTGGCTACGGGTATTATCTCTGAAATTTGATGGCGCGATACGCCATCAGAGCACCGAAAAATGGAAGACAAACTCGACCCCTAAAGAGGAGTCTGTAACTCTTCTTCACAATGTTAGAAGAAATTACAAGGTCCTGTGGAACCAATTGGATGTTTGCCCAAACTCGGTGGCATCACATAAAAGCAGGTTTTGTTAAGACTCATCGCTACAAATGTCAAAACATTCGAAGACTCCAACAACAAAGATCTTCATTTAGCCTTTGGAGAACCCAAAATATATTTTTCTAGAAAGATGGATTTGAAGGACATACTCTACAGCGTATATGGCAATGCTTGAAATGGTGAAGACCAGCCTATATATAGGTGCGACGGTTCCAATTGACTCTGTTGGAGTCCACATTCATCGAATTAATGGCGTTGCACGCATCCCCATTAACTGAGGGAGTATCTAATACCAAACCGTCTCGCAATCCACGTCGTACATTGATATTTACAGCAGAGCCCAAATGGAGGGAGTATCCCCATTAACTAAGGGAGTATCCAAATGAAGACCCCGCAAGATCCGACCCAGTACACGCAAAGACACAAATGGTGAAGGCCTTAACTGCTCACAGAATGAAGAACACGCCTACAACAATATTATCAATAAATCCAAGGTATCCCCTCTATTAAAATTCCACTGTTGTTCATTAAACTTGGATAAACTCAGTCCAGTCAATCTATGGCGACCCCACTCCAGAATCAGATTTATTGGTCCGACCTCCGTGTCGGACTATTAGACGAATTAAGTAAGTCAGCACATCCAAGTCTAATTTACATGCACAAGGCCAAGCGGAGGCCTAACCTGACAAAAAATTAGTCAAATCTGATTGATGAAGATAGCTTCAGGTCCGCTCTAACGCCTAGTCTGCCAAGAGAGGATGACGATGACTTAGAAAGTGGGAGCTTAGTCAGCATTCTCAACGCTTGATAAGAAGGCTTGTCAGGGATCATTGTCTAACTACAGATAATGATCGCCGAACTCGATCAAAGCTTAGTCAATTCCGACTGATGATGATAGCTTTTGATCCACTCTAAAATCGTAGTTCGCTGAGCACAGATGAAAATGGCTTAGAAAGTGAGAGCCTAGTCAGCGCTGTAACGCCTGATCGAGACGACTTGCCAGGGATCATTGTTCAACTACAGATAATGGTTACCGAACACGGTTAAAGTTTAGTCAGTGACGATTGATGAGGATAATTTCTAGTCTGCTCTAATGCCTAGTTCGACAAGAGTGGATGACGATGGTTTAGAAAGTGGGAGTCTAGTCAGCGCTATCGACGCTCAACCACGATGGCTTGCCAGGGATTCTTGCTCAACTACGGATAATGATCGCCGAACCCTACTAAAGCTTAGTCAGTTCTGATTGATGACGATAGCTTCTGGTCTGCTCTAAGACCGTAGTCTGCCGAGCGCGGGTGAAGATGGCTTAGAAAGTATGAGTTTAGTTAGCATTTTCAGCGCCTGATCACGATGACTTGCCAGGGATCATTGTCCAACCACTGACAATGATCGTTGGACCTTACCAAAGCTTAGTCAGTTTCAACTGATGAAACGTAAGTTGTATGGGCTAAGTCTTGTAGGTTGAACAATCGCAATATAAGCGGTATTCTCTTGTCAGCAGACCAACCTTACGTTTTCCTGACTCAGCAAATCCTTTTGTCTAAAAGCTAATTTCGCGATGAGACAATGCTGGAAAAAAAGCCAGCAGTTGAAGTTAAAGAATACACCAGTACAAAACGCTACTCAACATATCATATTTCATTGATAATCCGAAAAACACAAAGTTCACTCCTTGTCAAGAGAAGGTTCAGATACAACAGAACTAGACTTGGCAAGAGAAGAAGCAGATGATGTGTCCACATGCGTCGCCGCTCGGACACCCTGATCTTGATCACCCTCTTCTTCTGATTGATCGGAGACTTCCCCAAACTCCGCAAAGGACACCTCTTGTAGTAAGAGAGGTCTCAATCAACATGATTTTCCTTCATCAGCTAAAATAACTTCAGTCTCCTTTGCACAACTCTGCTGAACTTGAACTTGCCCTACTCCTTGTGTACTCTTGATTCAGCGAGCTCTCGCTCTAGCTGTTCTAGCTTGCCTGACAGCACATCAGTTTTGGACTGTTCGGCATTCAGGTTGTCCTTAACAACAGTAAGTTCATTATGTGCCAGAAGGAGCTACTTTTCTGTTTTCCTCACATTCTTGGCATTGAAGTCAACATTAGCCTCTATCTGCTAACATCAGACAATCCACTCAGACTCCTTCTTGGCATGTTCCTCATTATGAACCCTCGCCTGGCCTCCGATCTTCTGAGAAAATTGTAAGTCGCGATGGACAAAGTTCAGCTCTACTTCGAACCTGTCCTTCGCGGATGCGGCTCTGTCAAATCGGATTCAAGCATTTCCAATTGAATCCTCTGAGCTTTTGATCTTTCTTGCCAAGCCTCCAGATCAACAACCGATTGGACGGACCTCCTTTTTTCAAGATGTTTATTCAATGATTCAATTTGTGGAGGGCGTCAGAGTATGACTTATGCAAATTTTGCAAAAACTCACTCCATAGTATACACTCGGTTAGAGCGGCCACTACTTCTGTTAATATGCTTCTTGGAGGCATAAGAAATATCAACCTCCTGGTGCCAGGTTTGGTTGCTCATCATTACCACATCCATGGCGAATACGTTGATTTGTGCATTCGGATGGACGTCCTCTGGGACTGGAACAACTCCAGCACCGTTCTTCGCTGTCTTCACTGCATCAGGGCCCTCCTCCACCGCTTTTCCCTTACAACGATATGCTCTCTCTCACGAGCCAACTTGGAAGCAGTTGACGGGGGAAAAAGGAAGTGAGTCATCTATCAGACCTGTCATCACCTTAATGTGAGGTGGAGGAGATTTTTGCCATAAGGATGACAATCAGACGACTCTTCAGCAATCCGAGAAAACTCACGATCCAATGAAGGGTTGTACTTGAAATCCTTCAACGAAAAATGACGAGTCTGATCTGCATCAGACAAAGATGCCATACCAGCCTGCAACAATAGGTTGTTCATGGCCTTCGTCTGATCAGTACTCAGCTTCGTTGCATCATCAACCCCCACCATTTGCAGATACTCCTTATCCAAGTCGGGAGATAAATAGGGGTCTTTACTGAGCATCATGTCCCTTGAATACAACAGCTTTCGCCCAAGCGGACGAATCAAGATCTTGCCCTACAACTTTGTGTTCCCTCTGAAGGGGTCGAACGCTCATGAACATGCTTAGTCACAACACGAGGCTTCTTTGAATGCACAGAAGTAGAAAGTGCCTCATTCAATTCCGCCTTCTTTGATGGGCTCGAAATCTTAACCTTCGGGAGTTTCATCTTCTTCGAATAGGGTTCGCCTTCAGACTTCGATTTCGAAACTCTAAAAAGAATGGGGGCCTTATGCCAATAAGCCCACAGTCCACTGCACTTGATATTAGAGGGCTGGACGACATCCTCCACCCACATCCGAGGCATGTCATGAAATTTATCCATGGTTGTTTCATCCTCAGAAGAAAGAGGCGTAGTTGGAAATTTTCCTACAGAAAAATGGATAATGATTCAGTGTGCAATCAACACTAGTGGGATCGAAAACGGAATCACACTTACTTAGTTGAATGAACTCCCGCACGATTGGAAAACCATTATGCTCGAAATATTTCGAAACCGCAGAAGCCATGAAACAATACTTCTGTCAGAACTTGAAGTCATTAGGCAGATAGCCAAAGCAAGGCGGCGAAATCAACACACACACAGCTCGTTTATCCGAGGAGAGGTGAACAGTTGAATCACCCTCGGACACCAGCATCCTTCACCCTAATCAGAATGACAATCACCATCCTATACCCGTTTGGCACCAGCTGAGCGGGCAAAATACTGAAGTATGCCAAGAAGCTCCAAACCTCCTTGATGACAGGAAAACGAATGCCCGATTGAAGCATACCTCGGTGCAACTAGATAAATTTTTCTAGAGGAAACAACGATGTCTGACCATGGCCCAATGTAAAGAGCACCAGATCACCAGGAATCCATATGTCTAGCGAAGACCCTCCAGATTCGACTCGGAGATTGACCACTCCTCGAAGAACTTACGGACTTTAGCGAACAGTTCATTAAAACGAAACAACAAAACATAGTTTCTTAAATCGAAAGAGTAAAGGAAATAAACTCTACAGGGAACAGGATATATATAAAGAACAAAATTCCCGCCTTTTTTTTAGTAGACACACATCCAATTAATGAAACACGTCGCTCGAGGAGATGATTCAGACTCAACCATCATGACAGATCAAGTCCTCTGTGATATGTCTTAGTGGACCGACGTACTGGCCGACCAACTCGGGGGGAGAAGCTGATGATTCACCAAACCGCCCTTTGCGTCGCGCCGTACACGTGTCATAATAATCTCGTCGAGAGAACAAAGAGGGCCTGATTGCCCACCCAATCTGGCAAAGCCCAGACAATACTAAACCCACTTCGACAAAATCCAGGAGGTTGGACTAAAATTGCAGTGCCATACTGAGCCCACACGTCAGATGGTCAAACCTAATACCCGTAAGACTTAATCATGCAAGTATTTGGGGGATCGACCTAAGACGGACATGCCAGCTGAAGATACACCAAAACGGTCACATCCCTGAGCCTTACACGTGTCATGATAATCTCGCAGAATTATGGGCCACAACGTCAGCCCAGCACTTGCCTAAGCGATTCCAAACCAATGCAGTCCACTAGACAGACCCGAACTCTTATAGCCTGTTAGGCCCATATGTCTCATAACTATCCTCAATACTCGTAAGCCCTAATAAGGTAAGTATCTCGAGGATCAGCTTCGTACAAGCAACTACAGCAGCTCTCTGTTTCCAACTCAGAAGCAAATACTAGAGTACACATCACATTGGGAAAATTCCTCTTACAAAATACCCTCAGATATGGAACTATCTCCCACGTATCTATGAGCACAGGGCTAACAGGGAACTTCCTTCCTACAACACGACTCCTAATTAGATAAGGATCTCCACGAAAATCTCTTTCCTAAACTAAGCCATCGATGGCCTGGTCGAACCAGAACTATTGCACTATAAATAAGACATGAGGTTGGTAAGCTAAGGTACGTTACAAATTCCTTGTTTACAACATTACACCTTCTTCACGTGCCATTGACCACCACAATGGTGGTCCGTGGCTCATGGGCGTTACTTGTGTAGGTCGGCAGGACTAGGACAAAGCAGATAGCGGAAAACGACTGTATCAGTTTGGCGCTATCCGTGGGGAATGACAAAGTTCCTAACCTTTCACTAGCATCGTCTCCCTTCGAAACATAGAGAAATAATTACTACTAGATCACGCAACAACGGAGAACAAGGGGAGACGTCAAACGCTCAGGCTAGCATTGTACCACCACTTTCAGCGATTTTGGTTATGCATGGGTAGCAGCCTCACGCCCCCTCGCCGACAACAGTAACGACGGACCTCGTGATAGATATGTTGTCATCTTAAATATAGTAGATCACCAAAGCGGTGGAAGCTCTTGCGAGACAAAATCCTTCACCTGCTAATGGAGACCAAGAGCAGCACAGGCCCCATTTTCGGATAATGGCAAAGAGCAAGCACAGGAGAGTCAAGCCCATGTTAGTTCTCATTGGACTAGAGGAAGTTGCGCGGCTAACGCGGAGTCTGCTGGTAGGGCGGAGTGGCTTGACCCTCAGAACCCCCTCCGCAGAGGGGAACACGACCCAGACATGTTGTACTGCCTCTCTGTCCCACCATTCATGGATTGAATCATGAATAAGGCCCTTCTGAAGAAGTTCACTCCTCCAAAGCTCGACTTCTACGACAGAACCTCTGACCCATTCGACCACATGCGCCATTACCAGCATGTAATGGCTCTCAAAGAAGGATCCAAGTCGGTGATGTGCAAAACTTTTCCCACTTGCTTGAAGGAGTCAGCACTAACATGGTTCCACAGCCTCCCATCAAGGTCGATTGACTCCTTCAAGACGTTGGCAAAGGAGTTCCTGACGTGCTTCATTGGGAGCCAGAGTTTTCGAAAAAGCCCACACTACATACTTTTTCTAAAGCAGAGGTCCAATGAGACACTCAAAGAGTATGTCACGCACTTCAATAACAAACTGATACTCATTGACAGATGCAACGACGACACAACCGTGACAGCATTCACTGTGGGCCTAAAAGAGGGAAAGCTCTACGAAGACCTCACCTTGGAGCCCCTTCTGGACATGTCGAAACTCCTCAAGAGCGCCTAGAAACACATTTACTTATAGGAGTTGAGGACCATAAAGAGGGAAACCGAGGGCAGAAACAAACCTTCCGCTCCTAAGGACAAAAAGGAGAGAAAGAGACGCGAGGATGAAGAAAGGAGCAAGAGAAAGCGCAGTGACAACATGCCAGACCCTAGTCGGTCCAAGCCAGAGAAAGCCTCCAACTACGTTGGATCCAAAGCCGTGACACCCCTCAATTATAGCCTGTCGGACGTACTAAGCTATATGAAAAATTGGGAAGATCTGAAGTGGCCCCCAAAGCAGTGCGGAGACCCCTACAAGCGTGACTACGACAAGTACTACGCATACCACAAAGAAGGTGGACACGATACCAACGACTGCAAGAGTTTGAGGTATGAGATTGAGTACTGGATCCGCAGGGAAAAATTAAAAGAAATCCTGAATTCTAAGAAGCGACCAGAACAAACTAGGGAACAAGAGGGGGTCGGTTAAGGAGGTAGAGAATGAGACTCCGGGCATAATCTATGTCCTTCATGGAGTCTGACCGAATGAAGACCAGTCGTACAGGTCCCGCAAGCAGACCTTGCTGGAGATGCAGACACGGCCCATAGACGAAGATAAATGCATTTACTACTCAAGGGTTCAGAACTCCATTCCCACCTTAACCTTCACAGACAAGGACCTCGAAGGAGTCCGAGCGCCGCACAATGACGTTCTAGTCATATTGGTATCCATTGCAAGGTGGGAGGTAAATAGAGTTCTGGTGGACACAAGAAGCTCACTCAACATCCTATTCTACAACGCGTTTCATAGCATGACCTCAAAAAGGAGAGCTTGTCGTCTACAGACTAGCCACTGATTGGATTCAGCAGAGAGAAGTGCTTCTCAATTGGGAAGATAAGGTTAGCAGAAGTGGCAGGAGAGCCACAACTAAGAAAGGTCTTGTTTATGTACTTGATGGTAGTAGATGCACCGTCTACCTACAACCTTATCTTGGAAAGACCATGGCTCCACTAGATGGAAGCAATAGTCTCCACCCTTTACTAGTGCGTTAAGTACACCTCTAACCACTCAGAAGGAACAATACGTGGATACCAACTTACGGCACGAGGTTGACATTATACTGCACTGAAACAAATAGAATGTTCCCAGATCCTACTAAGTCTTGCAGATCAGCCTAAACTAGTGTCGGGTTGAATGACGGCAGAAGCATTACAGTCAAGCGATAAAGGAGCAATCCGCTATTCAGCCAAGCAGAACAGAGAGGCCGAGGCAAACGAGAACACAACCCCCAACCTTTCGTCAGTGCGAAAATTAACCCCCTACAAGGTTTACTCTTCAGTAACCTTTGTAACGCCATGATGGAGATTTTATTAACCTAAATTAATAAGTTAATAAATCCTACTTGTGCCAATGGCATGAGAGCTCAACGGTTAGAGCTTGGCGGATAGTACCACTAGGTCATGGGTTCAAACCCAGCTTGCGGCATCTTTATGGGTTCTGGGATCCTATAAAAACCCCGCTTGCCTTTCAAAAAAAAATTAAATAAATAAATCATACTTGTAATACCGCAAGTGCACGGCTATCTAACTAGTAGACAGTGGCAAATACGGGTTGATCCCACGAGGATTGAGGGGACAGTCGAATTCCAAGACTTATTTAAACTAATTTAGAGTTGGGGGTTGCAGCAGATGGAAATTACTAAATTAAGAGAACTACATTGACAACTAAAATTAAACTGGTACGATGATAAGAGAGTAGACCGAGACATCAAATCCACCACAGGTTCTTCGAGATTCGTGTAATCTAAATTATTGTTTTCAAGAATCAACACGACTAATCTAAAGATAAATCTACATTTGCAATTGATTTCAGCACAGGCATAAACCCCTAGCATTGCATGTCTTTCTACGACACACACAATCACATGTTTATTTTAACTAATTCTAAACCCCTAGCATTGTATGTCTTCTTACGACAAACATAATCACAGATTCAAATTAATTGATTAAAGCAGGCTTCGAATATCAACAAAGGGAACTTCCAACTACCGATTAGTCTAGATAATTATTCCGGATATAATCGGTGAAAGCAAATTATTGAAATTCAGAAATCAACTATGTTTAACATTCAAGCATATAGAAAACAATAAATTTAGATACGACAAACTCTAGGAAACACTGTGGTTTCATCTTCGCCTCGGCGCGGGGTCTAGAAGATCATGGTGGATGATGTCACAGCATCAATGGAGGTGAAATCCATCAATACCTGCACGAACACGCGATGCGAAGGCTTGCAAGTGTAATGTGTTAGTACAAAGAGCAAGTGTCTGAGGTGCAAATAACAAAACTGATTCAAAAAATCAGTTTTCTCCTGCCAAAATCTTGTGCCTTTGTCGTTCCCACGAGCGAAGTTCTCTGCATCACCGTTCTCGCGAGCTTCCTCTGTGTCCTGCTTCTACTTCTCCTGTGAAGATCACCTGCAAGACAGAGAAAGAGATAGGTGAGAGATAAATAAGAAAGAGAGAAAGAAACAGGGGCAATGGCGGGCGTGGTCTGTGGTTGTTTGCTAGACGGTGGTGTCGGTCCGTGGTTGATCAGAGGAAGGGGATTAGGGAGAGATGGGGGAGAAAGGGACGAGAGATTGCAAAATGAGATAGAGTGAGAAAGAGGGACTAGGTTCGTTAGGGAAAGAGAAGCAGGGACTGGGAGTCCTCCCTGTTGCATCTCTTGTCTGTGACGAGAACAGGAGAAAGCTTCGATTATCGGTGTGGCTGTTTGTGACGGTGGTTGCAAGCAAGAGGTGTTGTTGTGTTGGCTAGTGTGTGGACGATGGTGTTGTGAGGGAGATGATGAGGTGGTTGCACTGTGTTGGAACAGGGAGTGAAATGGCGGTGATGGCGAGGTGATCGCAGTGTCGGTCCTCCTATCAAGCGAGGATCGTCAGCAGGGTGATGGTGGTGATGGTGCGAAGAACAGGAGATTAGGAGAAAAGGACGTTATGGTGGTTGGTTAGTGGCGAGAGACGAAGGTTTCTATGTCTCTGCCAAGGAGGAAAGGAGTTGCATGGCAGGGATGAGAAGGAAAGGAAAAGGAAACGTAGGAAGAAAGATGGCGGAAAAGAAGGGAGAGAGGAAACCTAAATAGGGTTATATCTTTCCTTGTTATGTTGGGTTTGGGTTTCTAGGTCAACTTTTGGGTTTGGACTTAGGTAAAATTAGGTGGACCTAGGTTTGTTTGGGTTAGGTTTAGACATGTGACCCGCTACTTTGTACCACTACTAGAATCAACCAATTGATCATTCCTCAAATTGTCGCCTTAATGCGATTTCATCGTTCACGCTCAAATTCCTACAAAGACATGAAAACAAAATAATTAGAATAAAATGTAATAATCGAAACACTAACATATATAAATTAAGGGATATATTATGTATTAATTACGTGAATATCAAATACCCCCAAACCTATATTTTGTTAATCCTCGAGCAAAACAATAAAAATAAAATTCTAACTCACTTTCGCAGGAATCATCGGTTGCACTTACCTTAAATGTGCAACAAGGCTTTAAACCCCTAGATTGACGAGTTATAGTCTCGTGAGGGTTTCCAAAAATGTTACCCACAAACATTATGACTCAATAAATTTTCAAAACAAGGTAACTTGATCACTCTATCTATTATCCTCAGAGTAATAATCTAATTGTCATTCAGAAAACAACTAACAGTGTCACAATAATATATCAAAGAGTCTAAGAACGATTTAATAATACTCAAAGGTTAAATAAATTTCATCAATTATTCTCAACTCGAAGTGTGTGTATGCATGGCCTTATCATCATAACTTTCTTTTTCTCAGTAAAGATATGACTAGATAACCTTTGGATAGTACGCTTCGACTAGAAATCTCTCTTGCCACTCAGAAATGAATCATTCGGAGATTGGTTAGTTATCACTCAATTTATATGTGAGAAAGAGAATAAATTATGAAAACACAAACATCTCACATATAATAATCATGAAAAACGGACTTTTAAAATAATGAAATTAATATGATCTCATGGACAGGAATATCAATTACTTTGAGAATGTTGAATCAAATTCCATAGTTATTGTCTATTTAATCTCCACGTCTATGAATCAGACCTTTACTTAAGATCAATTAGGTCTTTATTAGGTTGAAGTGAGGCTAAGATTTTGGCAAACAAGAATGGAAAAAGATATGCAAAATTCTCTGAGACTGGATACACCCTTTAATAAACACATGGGGGCTCTGAAGAGTAAACCAATGTTGTACACCATTAATTTTTCTCCCTTCGAAATTCTTCTTCATATTTTTTCTTTATTTTTATTTTCATTTTTCTTCAAAGCATCAATCTTTTTTTTTCTTTTTTTTTCTAATAAAATCAACATGTTTTCCCCTTTGCACAATAAAACATTTCAGTCCCGAGGATTCATGGAATATTTAGTTTCAGCTCTTTTATTTGCTCATTCCAAAAATATATCAACCATACACATTATCAGAAACATTGGGTAAGGATAAAAATAGTATGGGATATTACTCCCTAACTGGAGTAGGTAATGGAGATGGGGTTAGCAAAGAAAAAGTCTATTCAAAGGCTCAAATGGCTGCAAACAGATATTCATTATTAGGTAGGCTAAATAACGGTTAAAAAATGCTTATATCACTTCCTAAGCTCTAGTCGGTATTATGACATTTCAACTAAATAAACCAAGAAGTTCTAGTGTAATAATTTGATTTTAACATTATTCTCAAAGCAATTAATAAAAGAAACAAGAATAATGAGATCATCAACGAAATAATGCGGACTCAAGAAAAGTCAGAGTTTATTTAATAACTCTCAAGAAAAATAGAATGTCTCGAAACTCACAAGAGTCTCCACTATTATTCTAAGGTTTTCTAGTTAATATCTTACCGATTAACTTCAAATTATACTAATTTGGCTTATAGTGCAAGAGTGGTCGAGTAAAAAAATATCATGAAATATATTTAACTTAAAGATAATCTCAAACCATATGTTTTCCTATTGATATATAAAAGTGACAAGTGAAAGCATGCATTCCTCAAATTTAAAGGCATACTTGAAAGCACATCCTCTTCATTGGAAAGGAACTTAGATTTTGAATGCATTTTCAAATCGAAAAATTTTCACACAATCATAATTAACTATGTATTCAATGGAGATTGAGTAGAATACAATAGTCAATTGTGAAATACACTTCAGTTCAAAATTTTCAAAGAATGCAGAAAAACTCATAAACCTCACCCCCAAACCTAAACCAAACATTGTCCTCAATGAATAAAATGATGAACATGACAAATGCAGGAAAAAGAAAAGATGAGAGTTAGAGTGATATTACCATGTGAATGTTTTTACCAATTTCGACGAAATCGTCCACCAATGAACGCTAAAAAACACAAGAACTGTGGACTTATCATTATAAATTGATAAAAACAATATAGGACACAAAAGAATATACAAATGAAAAAAAGTTGCATGAATCAGTTGTAAGTCACAATTGTTACGGAGCTAACGAGTTTGAGTGAAATGCAACTAAAAAGAACTCGAAAATCAATCCAGAGTTGCCATAATGACACAACTGAAGCTAGGCTGCCTCATAGGAGCGCTTGGTTTAACGTCGTCAGCCCGGCATATATTCTTCCTCATAAATGATGTACCATGAAATGATGAGGAAGAACATAGCGAACACTCCCCCAAAACACTTAGTCCACGATGTTGACTAGATCATATAGCAACAACCGAAAAAGTTGAGGATCCGTCCAACATATAGTAGCACCCACATGCAACACAACAGAAACTAACACATCCCTAAGATGACGAAGACGCCATGCAAAATCATAGAGAAAATGCAAACGAACCCGCGGTCGTAAAGAAGTCATAGGGACCTGGAGAAAAAAGTTGTCACCAACATAGATATCAAGCAAATGACTATTTCCTACTCCTAAATCAGAAGATTGAATGTGTTGCACAATAGGATGGTCAAGACTAAAATCATCCCTTCAAAACAAGGGATCCACATAGGTAGCGTTAGTCACAATTAAAGGGATGGAAAGAGGTATGTCTATACATATATCAGGTGGTACAGGCTCATCATAACAAAATGAATTGCACAAAGATGATGAGCCAGACAACTCAACAACACCCCCGAACCTGGAATCAACACAATCTATGGGATGTATTCTCTCCAAAGAATATTGAGAATCAGACTTCATGTAGGAGTCACTAGGAGGACATATGTCAAATGGGTCATCATGAAAAGGCGAGAAAGGGAATGGGTCAGAAAGCTCAATAGTATCAGCAAAAGGGTTCAGTTTTGACTCACTGAGTGGAAGGAGTTCCACATTAGGCTTCCATGTGTAACTCGGATCCATAATAAGGGCTGAATCAAGCAAAGCATTCACTTCCCTAATGGAATCATCAATATCGAAGTCTAAACCGAAGTGAGTCAAACATGCTGCTAAAGAATCATCTAATGTAGACTGCAATAAGAAATTCTCCACCGAACTCTCAATAATGTAAACTTCACAAACATCCTTGGACTCAAAAGGTTGTTGGCTTACATTAAAAACATTGAGTTTGACGGTCGTGTTGCCAAATGATAGTTTCATGATTCCATTCCTACAGTTAATAATAGCATTAGATGTGGCCAAAAAAGGACGACCCAAAATAATTGAAATGTGATTGGAGAGGTTGTGAACATGTTGTGTATCAAGAACTATGAAGTCCACTGGAAAATAGAAGTTTTGAACCTTAATGATCACATCCTCTATAACACTGCGGGGAATTCCGATTGACCTATCTACCAATTGCAGTGTTACTTTAGTCGGTTTTAGCCCGCCAAGACCTAATTGCTCATAAACAGAGTATGGCAATAAATTAACACTCGCCCCCAAATCCAACAATGCCTTATCAATCATATGATCACCGATAACACAAGAAATAGTCAGGCACCCAGGATTTCTATATTTAGGCGGAGTTCTGTGTTGAATAATTGAGCTTACTTGCTCGGCAAGAAAGGCACTCTTTTGCACATGTAGCTTTCGCTTCTGTGTGCAAAGATCCTTAAAAATTTTGGCATAGATAGGAACTTGCTTAATAGCATCAAGCAATGGAAAATTATTGTGAACTTGTTTTAAAATTTCCATTACATCGTTAGCATTTGTTTATTTATTTGCTGGAGCTAACCGTTATGGAAACGGCGCCCTAGGCAAATAAGATGCCTGAGTGGGGTCAGAGTCAAGATGCACATCTTTAGAAGGTGAAGCTTTATCAGCCTCCGTGTCAGATGGAGATGCAACCTGCTTTGACTTAGGCGGAGATGCAACGACACTCGAATCGAGCACTTGTACCCGGTTGTCAATCTATTTTCCACTCCCAAGGGTAGTAATAGATTGGACATCTTCACGGCGTGACTCAGATGTACTACCAACTGCGAATTTACCCTTTGGGTTTGGAACAGGTTGACTAGGAAATCTCCCTAGCTCTCTCTCAGAAGAAGACTGAATAATCTTACTCACAACTATCTCAAGTCTATTGAGGGCTTGAGATTGATGTTGAGTCGTGGCTTTCAACTCAGATATGTCCTTAAAATTCTGCTCAATTATACTTTATGAGCGCTGCGAAAATCGATTAACCATTTCCTCTAAATTTGATGTGTTGGATGGAGAAACTTGGTTAAGGTGGGGCATAACATGGCTAGAGGCTTGAGGAGCCTGGGAGACAACAAGAGGTCCCCCTTGGTGTGGGCCATGGGCCCAAGGAAGATTTGGATGTTTGGCGAACCCTGAATTGTAATAGTTAAGTTGCAGATTATTGTCGGGTCGCCGCATCGCATTAAAAAAGTTGACTTGCTCAGCATAGTATGCAGCATAATCATTTTGCAAGTCACAATTAGCTATTGAATGACCAAGACTCAAACATGCAGCACATACTTTAGATGAAGCGTTTGCAGGAAGTGTAGGTTGAGTCAAATTCAAAAGTGCATATATCTTTTGAGCCATGGTCATAACAACTGTCTCTAACTTCGAGGCAGAAGGGGGGGTGAACAAATGTATCTCTAACTTCATATATACCGCCCTTACACCTATTAGACTCCTTTCTCGAACAATCCCATTGCTGAGAATTTTTGAAAAGTGTTTCAAAGAATTCCCATATCTCATTGTCATTCATCTTCATTAATGACCCACTACTAGTGGCATCAATCATACGACACCACTTCTCGAATCCGTGATGGGGACACCTGACAATGAGCTCATTGAACCTTTCCCAACATTCATAGAAATTTTTGCCCTCTTTTTGTTGAAAATTAGATAAATCTTGTCGGAGGGCATTCGTTTAATGAATGGGAAAATACTTAGTAAAGAACTTTCTTGACAACACATCCCACGTTGTGATGGATCTCGTCTCTAATGAGTTTAACCACGATTTCGCCTTATCTTTCAGGGAAAAGGGAAATAACCTAAGACGAACCGAATCATCAGAAAAGTTTTGGTACTTCAGGGTAGTGTAGATGTCAAGAAATTCTTTGACATGAAGATAAGGGTCATCTTTCTCAAAACCATAAAAAAGGCAAGAGATGAATAATGGATGGTTTGAGTTCGAAACTGTTTGCATTTGTCTCAGGTAAGACAATGCAAGACGGAACACTACCAGGAAGAGGGGCGAATTAATCCTTAAAAGCCTTCCCCTCAGCCATCTCAGTGGAAAAGGATGACGAACTAAATAGGTAATGGGGACTTCAAATAACTCCTCGAAGCCTTGTCGAACAAGCCTACTCTTAGAATCACGCACCCAGGTATGCATAAACTATTGGATATCGAAGGTTCAAAGTCAACACTCCTAAACATTCTTCAATTTTTATTTTTATTTTTTTAATTTATTTTTTTAAATGCAAGCCTAACCGCTATATGAAGATGACCTAACTCTAAAAAATAAAAACAACGGAACCCTAAGTGACACCTAAATGATGCACAAACAAAATAAATGGCAGACGACCTTAAAGCATTTCTTTACTAATGCATGACTGAAATTCAATTCAATTTACCTAACTGTGGGAGAGGCACGGTAATTTCCTATCAATCCGCTACTACAGAGTTGCTCCTACCTCTTTTTCCACTCTCCAGCTCAAAGTGAAATGCCAGTTCAAGAACTGTTCCCAGATGGGATATGTTCCTTCACTTGACCACTTTAAGCCATCAAACGTCCAAAGAGGGCCCTTATGAGCGTCACACCTGTCCTAGATAATTATCTTGCTACAAATTTTGAATAGTGAAATCCTAGGTTCCTAACCCTACAATAGATGGTGATTAACCTATCCGCGGGAGAGGGCGCAAAAGTTTCAACTCAATCCAGCCGCTATTCAAATTTGCATGCAATACTACCTAGAACAAGCTAAACAGAAGTGATCACACAGAAACCGCATGCAGATGCGGTGGGTAGAAGTTACCTCCGGCGTGAACCTCTTTCAGGTTACTTGCGACGCCGGGTAAAAGTCGATTTCTGAGAGTTTCCTCGCAAATCGCAATATTTTACTTCGTTCCCACTTGAGCTCCTATGTATGTGACCGCCTGAAAATTAAATGCAAAAATAATTCAAACTCAAGCAAATAAAACAAATAAGAAAGTGACTCGTAACACTGTTCCTAAAAAGAAAATTAAACCTAATTTATAAACTAGCAAAAACAACCCTAGATTTCGATTGTACCGTTGCAATCCCCGGCAACGGCGCCAAAAACTTGATGGAGATTTTATTAACCTAAATTAATAAGTTAATAAATCCTACTTGTAATACCGCAAGTGCACGACTATCTAATTAGTAGACAGTGGCAAATACGTGTTGATCGCACGAGGATTGACGAGACAGTTGAATTCTAAGACTTATTTAAACTAATTTAGAGTTGGGGGTTGCAGCAGAAGGAAATTACTATATTAAGATAACTAAATTGACAACTAAAATTAAACTGGTAAGATGATAAGAGAGTAGACCGAGACATCGAATCCTACACAGGTTCTTTGAGATTCTTGTAAACTAAATTATTATTTTCAAGAATCAACACGACTAATCTAAAGATTAATCTACATTTGCAATTGATTTCTACAAAGGCATAAACCCCTAGCATTGCATGTCTTTCTACGGCACACACAATCAATGGTTTATTTTAACTAATTCTAAACCCTTAACATTGTATGTCTCCTTACAGCACACACAATCACAGATTCAAATTAATTGATTAAAGCAGGCTTCGAATATCAACAAAGGGAACTTCTATTAACCGATTAGTCTAGATAATTATTCCGGATATAATCGGTGAAAGCAAATTATTGAAATTCAAAAATCAATTGTGTTAACATTCAAGCATATAGAAAACAATAAATTTAGATACGACAAACTCTAGGAAACCATGTGGTTTCATCTTTGCCTCGGCGCGGGGTATAATAGATCATGATGGATGACATCACAACATCAATGGAGGTGAAATCCATCAATTCCTGCACGAACATGCGACGCGAAGGCTTGGAAGTGTACTGTGGTGGTACAAAGAGCAAGTATCCAAGGTGCAAATAATGAAATTGATTAAAAAATTAGTTTTCTCTCACCAAAATCCTGCGCCTTCGTCGTTCTCGCGAGCTTCCTTTGCATCCTACTTCTTCTTATCCTGTGAAGATCACCTGCAAGACAAAGAAAGAAACAGGTGAGTGAGAAATGAGAAAGAGAACAGAAAGAGGGAGAGGGAGAGAAACATGGGCGGTGGCGGGCGTGGTCCGTGGTTGTTCGCTGGACGGAGGTGTCGGTCTGTGGTTGATCAAAATAGAGGGATTAGGGAGAGATGGAGGAGGAAGGGACGAGAGAGAGGGGCTGGGTTCGTGAGGGAGAGAGAAGCAGGGACTGAGAGTTCTCCCTGTTGCATCTTTTGTTTGTGACGGGAATGGGAGAAAGCTCTGGTTACCTGTGTGGCTGTTTGTGACGGTGGTTGCAAGCGAGAGGTGTTGTTGTGTTGGCCGGTGTGTGGACGGTGGTGTTGTGAGTAGGGGTGGGCAAACGGGTCGAGGATCCGCGGGTTTAAACCGAACCGGACCGTTTTACTCTAAACGGTCCGGATTTTAATTTTGTATTTTTAGATACGGTTCGGATCGGTCCGGATCCGTTATAAAACGGTCCGGTCCCGGTTTCTATTTTTTTAAAAGAAACGGTCCGGGTTGGACCCGTCCGGACCGTTTCAAATCGCATTTACTATAAAACCCTAAACATAAACCAAAACCTAAACCTAAACTCTCCTCATGTTGTCTCTGTCTCTGTCTCGAAAAGGGGAAGATCTCCCTCTCCTCTCTCTGTCTCTGTCTCGAGAAGGAGATCTCCCTCTCCTCTCCTCTCCTTTCCTCTCCTCTCTCTGTCGAAGAAGAGATCTGTCGAAGATCAGCAGCAGTAGATCTGTCGAAGATCAGCAGAGAAAAAGAGATCAGCGAGATCTCCCTCTCCTCTCTCTGTCTCTGTCGAAGAGAAGAACTCCCTCTCTCTGTCGAAGAGAAGAACTCCCTCTCTCTGTCTCTGTCGAAGAGAAGAAGCAGCAGAAAGCCACCACCACCAGTAGATTTGGAAGATGTGGATGAGTTACCAATTTGATGCAAGTCTAATGGCAGAGTTACTAGTAGAAGTTGTGGATGAGGTGTCTCCTGCTCGCAACCCAGAAGAGAACCCTTTAATGGAGGCTAGAAGTTGTGGATGAGGTGTCTCCTGCTCGCAACCCAGAAGAGAACCCTGTAATGGAGGCGCAACAGAATGTGTGTCTCGAGCTTGCAAAGAATTGACAGCAAACGAAGTGCCTAAATTCACAAAACTTGCACAAGTGAGGGTATGAAGGGGGACTATGGTGTAGAGGAAGTTGAGGTAACCCTTAAATAAGATGTCGGTGATATGGGAGATTTGTAAGTCCAGACTGAGCTTTAGTTGTAATTTTCTTTTTCGTTTCCAATAGAATCCCTTTTCTTCTAATTGTTCCTTCCCTGTTTGAATCCAAATTGTTACTGCAACATTGTTGTTCTTCCTCTGATTGAATCAAAGTCACCGGAAGAAACCAACACAGTAATCATTCTGTGGTTGCTTTGATGTATCTGTGTGTAGCTTTTTCAACTATTGATGTATGTATCTGATTGGGTTATTCACTCTGTTTGTATCTGTTTGTAGCTTTTTAACTATTGTAGATAGTTTGGTTGTTTTGGTGTTCTTGGTTGGATTTAGTATAAAAACAGTAATCATTCTAGCAACTTCTAACCAGAAATTGATGCATTTTTTAGTAGGAACCGTTTGGAACCGTAGGGAACGGACCGTTCCAAACGGTTCGAGTTAGGTTCGGTTCCAATATTCAAAATGAGGGGATCCGGACCGGACCGAATCCGTTAATTTTAAACGGTTCGAGTTAGGTTCCTCCAAAATTGGAACCGATCCGGACCGTGCCCACCCCTAGTTGTGAGGGAGATGATGAGGTGGGTGCACTGTGTTGGAACAGGGAATGAGATGGCGGTGATGGCGAGGTGATCGCGCTGTCGGTCCTCCTATCGAGCGTGGATCGCCGGCAGGGTGATGGTGGTGATGGTGTGAAGAACGGGAGATTAGGAGAAAGGGACGTTATGGTGGTTGGTTAGTGGCGAGGGACAAAGGTTTATATGTCTCTACCAAGGAGCAAAGGAGTGGCATGGCAGGGATGAGAAGGAAAGGAAAAGGAAACGTAGGAAAAAAAATGGCGAAAGAGAAGAGAGAGAGGAAACCTAAATAGGGTTATCTCTTTCCTTGTTAGGTTGGGTTTTGGTTTTTAGGTCAACTTTTGGGTTTAGGCTTAGGTTAAATTGGGTGGACCTAGGTTTGTTTGGGTTAGGTTTAGACATGTGACCCGCTACTTTGTACCACCACTAGAATCAACCAATTGATCATTCCTCAAATTGTCGCCTTAATGCGATTTCATCATTCACGCTCAAATTCCTACAAAGACATGAAAACAAAATAATTAAAATAAAATATAATAATCAAAACACTAACATATATAAATTAAAGGATATATTATGTATTAATTACATGAATATCACGCCAGCGAAGCCCTACAATCCGTTGAGAATACTAATGATCCATAAGGGTCATCCAAATTCACATCAGGGCCAGGATCAATCTCTCTCCGTCAACAGTTAGTCTTTTTCAATTGTTTATTTCCATTTCCTTAGTCAATGTGGAGTTTTGGTTCTTAAAGACTTATGTAATTTGCAATCATTTAAGAAATAAATAAAGAATTACGAAATTGATTACTTGAAAGATTCAACAACAAGCGCCTTGAGGCGGTTATAAAATACTACATACTACAAGCATCTGAATCCAGTGCGACATGGAGTAAAGACTCAGACAATCCAACTACGTAAGGTACCAAAAGAAGATTTCGCTCTGCAACCTCTCCGAGCATATTGGCATGAGCAAAAGCAGGATGAAACATTACGTTCACTTCAACGCCTCGACGGACATACCCCTCAAATATGGTCTAAGGTGGTATAAAATCGGCAACCAGGGGTACCGCAAAAAGTTACGGCCAACTCACACGCTCGATCCACTCAACCAGATGAACTTGGGACAAGTATCAAGCTGACACAGATCGCATGCACCTTCTCGCTGCAGGGATGAGAGGGGCATCCAGAAGTCAATGGCCCAATCTAGCGGACCATGTCCAACTCCTCTCTTTCTTGAGATCCCGAATTCCAATGCAAATCGAGATAACGGGGTTAATCGAGAAGTGGTGAAAGCAACCACTCCGGAGTTGGGCACTGGTATTATCTCTGAGATGAAACGCCATAGAATAGCGACAAGGCACTAGCGCATAAACGACATACTCTCCCCTTAGAAGAGAGTGTGTACTTCCTCTTCACAATATGAGAAGAAATTACGAAGTCTTAGCAGATCAACTACGTGCCCACCTAGAATAAGTGACCACGCATAACAACGATTATGATCGTGCCTGATTGGTGTAAATGTCAGAACATTCGAAGGCTCCAGAGAGGAAGATCCCCCTTCAGCCTTTGGAAAGCCCAAAGCATTTTCTTCAAGCAAGAACATTATAGGAGATACGCTCTGTGAAAGATAGTGCCTACAACGATTGAATAATACCATTATATAGATATGATGGTTCACCAAACGAGCGCCCCAACATTAACTGTCAAGCATTGAATATCATATGGGAAACGAGGAGACGATGGTTCCCAAGGAAACTACACAGACCACGTTCATCCAATTAATGGCGTTGCACGCAACCCCATTAATTGAAGGAGAGTAACCGATACTCAATTGTTCCGCAGCCTAAGCCGTACACACGTTACCGCATGATCTATGTTGTACACGTAGCACAACCGTGTAGAAAACCCTAGTTCTTCTTCCGCAGGCCCATAGGCTCGGCCCACTATTCAAACAATATTCTACTACATGCTTGGCACGAGCACTAGAAATCCAAGTCAACTCTGACACACGGATCGTACCTTTGGATCGCTATTTGATTTGAGGTAATTTTGTCCATATAGTGCACGACGCTAGCAGACATGGGTTCGCACGCTCTCAAATAGGTGGAACCTTTCTCCAACCGGGCAAGCTTAGTCAGCCAAGGCTGATGATGACGACTTTTGGTACGACCTAGTACCTAGTCCGCCTAGCACGGATCTCGATGGTTTAGGAAGTGGGAGTCTAATCAGCGCTATCATGCCTAGTGACGACAACTCGCCAGGGATCGTTGCCCCCTTCGTGGTCAATGATCGCCGAACCTGATTCGGTAAGCTTAGCTGGTGACAACTTGCAACAAAAAGTTTTTGGTCAAAGCCCAGACCTGTAGCCCCACTACGCGAATGTATATGGTTTAGAAGGTGGGAGCCTAGTCAGTCCCGAACTGATTCTGACGGCCCGCCACGGGACCACTGCTTTTCAGCGTGGCCGCCAAATTACCAACCCTGGACTTGTAACCCCTACTGCGCGGGTGTAGATAGTTTAGAAGGTGGGAGCCAAGTCAGTTCCGTTTTGATTCCGACGTCTCACCACGGGACCATTGCTTTTCAGCATGGCCGCCGAATTACCAACCCTGGACTTGTAGCACCCACTGCGCGGGTGTAGATAGTTTAGAAGATGGGAGCTTAGTCAGTCGTGGACGGATCGCCATGGGACCATTGTTCTTTAGCGTGGCCACCGAAAATCCCCAAATTTGTAGCTTGATGCACACGAGTGTAGATGATTTGGAAGGTGGAAGCATAGGCGGTCCCGAATTAATTCTAAATGCTTGCCACAAGGCCATTACTTTTCAGCCTGGTCACCAAACTCCTTCGTCTCGAACTTGTAGCCCCCACTGCGCGGGTATAGATGGTTCAAAAGATGGGAGACTAGTACCTGACTGATGTCGACAGCTCACCACGGGACTGCTGCTCTTCAGCGTAGTCGCCAAATCCTTACTCCCCGAACTTGTAGTCCACATTGTTCGGACATAGATGGTTCAAAAGGTGGGAGCCCCAAGCAGCTTGCCACGTGACCACCGTTCTCCTTCGAAACAGCGGCTGCAAAGTTGAATCTAAGTTGAGTCAGTGTCGCCGCCCTCAAACGGATTGGCATTCTATTATCAGCAAAGGCCACTTATGCCGACACATTGATGTTCGGCTAGTGTCCGGATAAATGTTACATAGTGTGTCAACCCGAGTTCACGACATCTGACTCGGTACAAACACTTTGACACATACGCTCGACTATTGCAACTCGCCTATAGCAGTAGTTGTAGCCGACCAATCAGACAAGTGAGGTAAGCCTCCAGTAGCTTACCTTGAGGACAAGACATGACTCGGGAACCCAACCCTTGGCTAAACTGTTCGCGACATGCCCACTGTTGGACATGACTACACAACAACGACCCTGAGTCATTCACAATGCAAGCGGTCAAGTTCTCTACTGCAGACAGACCATTTGACATCCTATTGATTCAACCAGCCTATGCCTAAGCAAGACGACAAGGCGAAACAAAAAACATACAATAGAAACAACGAGCTCAAAATGGATAAAATTGTTTTCATTGACGGTCAGAACAAAAAGGGTACAAGTATACAAAGTTTACTCCTTATCGGGAGAAGGTACAAAAACGAAAGAGCTAAGCTTTACGGAGGAAGGAGCAAGGGTTGCATCCACACACGCCACGGCTTAAGCATCAAGGTCCAAACTTCCCTCCTCGTTCGAGGATGCAAAAGCAACAGACAAGTCTATGTATGACATATTCTTATATCGGCAGAGATCCCATTCCGGATGCCTCTCCTTCATTAGTGCTAGTAGCTCCAGCCTACCATGATAGACCCAGCGGAACTCGCACTTGCCTTATTCTTATAGAATTTCTTCCTCCCACGCCTTCGCATCGGCCAGTTCACGTTCCAGTAGCTCCAGTTTACCAATCTGCGTGTCAACCTGAAACTGCTATGTAGCCAGACTACTCTTCACAACACTAAGCTTTGCTTTTCCAGTTCGAGCTGGTCCTCGGCCTTCCTCGCCTCCCGAGTGTTGAAATCCACATCAGCCTCTAATTGCTGCTTCTGAGCGGCCCAGTCGGCCTCCTTCAAAACACTCACTTCAGCAAAAGATCGCAATGCGGTGTTTGCCCCAGCCGCAACTTTCTGCGCGACTTCCAAATCTTGGTGAGTCTGGCCCAACCCCCTGCTTGAGTCAATCTCTTTCAGATACCTTCTCCGCCAAATTACGCTCAAGGGCCTCCAAACAAGCCCTTTGAGTTGCAGCAGCCTCGGCTGATTGCTCCAGCTCTTTTCCTCAGCCAGCTTTTGTAGCCGCTCAATTTCATAAAGTGCGTCAGAATACAACGTCTGCATGTGAGAGAAGATACACTCCATGGTGTATACCCTTTCACGAGCCACTTTGACTTATGTCCCAGCAACGACCACCTGGCTCAAGTGAGACATACCCAACATAAGGTATTTTAAGTCCTTATCCATACACTCCTCGGGTTTTGGAGTGTAATCCATCAGCCAGCTATGACGCTTGCTAATATGCTTCCTCGAAGCATACTCAACGTCAACCTCTTGGTGTCAGACCAGAGTGCTCATCCTTATCAAGTCCGGTGCAAATAGGCTTATTCGCGTGTTCGGATGAAGCTTACCCGAATCAGGAATCATGCCGGCACCACCCTTCGCAGTTGCCACTGTTTCCAGGCTTTCTCCGCAACTTTTCCCTTGTTATGAGCAGTTGGCCCCTTACTGCAAGACGACTTAACAGGATCCAGAGGAAGGGGAGGAAGCAAATTATCCAAAGGGCCCTCCAACACCTCGAGTTGTGGCCTGGAATGATACGGTGAACAATGTGAACTACAAGAAACTTGGCTTGTGCCACCACGACCACTATCAGACAGCGCACCAATGGGACGATCAGATTCCACAACCTCAGATGAATCTTCACAAGAACTTTCTATTGGAATAGTCTCACGCGAATCAGCACCGGCAAAAGCTGCCATTGCAACCCGCACCAGTTGCTCACTCAAAGCTTCGGTCTGCGCATCACTAAGGTTTGACTTGTCTTCAGCCCCGACAAACCGTAGGTAGTCTTTCTCCCAGCCGGATACATCAGTCTCCGCCCTGACGGGCCAATCTGACTTGCGTTCTTCAGTCATTGGAGCGGGTCGTGTAGAAGACAACCCAGTTCTGATACGGGACGTCTTCAAACTCACAAAAGAGGCAAGCGTCTCAAACGACTCCTCTGTGTCGGACAAAACAATAGCTTTGGCGCCAATAACCTTCTTCTTCCTAGAAGGGGACCCATCTTCAGGCTTGACCCGCGATGTTCAATAGAGAGTGGGGGATACGTGCCAATTGTCCCACAGCCCACTAAGGTTGAAGTTGGGGTCGCATGTGACATCCACCATGTTCCTCATTGACAAGCCGCAGAACGTCTCCATAGTGTTTTTCTCCTCTAAGGTAAGAGGAGTAGTAGAAAACCTTCCAGCAAAAAAAAAAAACACACACACACAACAATGATTAGAACGCAATCAAGTACAGTGAAACCAGAGGGAAAATCTGCACTTACGAAGTGGTTTGAACTCTCGCTCGAGAGAACGACCCTTAAACCGAAAGTACTTTAAATCAACAGGGCTAAGAAGCAATACTTCTGCCAAAACTTGAAGTCATCGGGCATATTCGCAAAGCAAGCCGGCGACATCATCTTGCAGATGGCGTTACTCTTCTATCAAAGAGAAGCCAACAACTGGATTACTTGTGGAGTCACACAAACGCCAGCCTCCTTTGCCCTAATCAGAATGAAAAGGATAATCTTATATCCATTAGCCCCAACTAGGCCAGAGGAATCCCAAGGAGGTCCAAAAATTCCCAAATCACGTCCAGAATGGGAAAACACACTCCAGTTTGAAGCATCCCACGATGCAATCAGATGAACCCCGCTTGTGGCAACATTGGCATCTGATCACCCTTCAGGACAGACAACAGCAGGTCCTTGAGGACCCCAAACTTCGTACAAATTTCAGCAAGGCCAGGCTCAGAAAGCAACCTGTCTTCGAAAAACTCCAGGCCCCTAGCCAAGGTTGCGTCGTCAAGAAGGTTTTGTTTAGCCATGAAGAAAACGAACAATCTTTCTAGTCAAAAGATGAACATAGCAGTATCTTCAAAAGCAAAGAAAATAGAAGAGTCGGACTCCGCACAACAGATGACCTAAATAGGGATTGGGTTCCTGCATCTTTTCCGCTGAATTGACACACAATAAATGTAGCGTGCAACTCAAGCAATGATTTAGAGTCAATCATCATGAATGACGTATCTTTTCAAGAGATGACTTAGTAAACCGATGTGATGGCCCACTAATTTGGGGGGTGTAGCTGATGATACACCAAAACAATCACATCCCTGAGCCATACACGTGTCATGATGATTTCGAGGAATTACGGGCCCCAACATCAGCCCAGCATTGATCCGACCCAAATGGTTCCAAGCCCGCCCAATGCAGTCTGCCAGACAGACCCGAACTCTTACAGCCTGCTAAGCCCATATGTCTCACAACTATCCTCAATACCCGTAAGCCCTACTAAGGCAAGTATATCTAGGATCAACTTCGGACAGGCAACTACAACAACTCTTTGTTTCCAACTTAAAAGCAAATGCCAAAGTACATATCACACAGGGAAACTTCCTTTTATGGAATACCCTCAGATAGCGAACTATCTCCCGCGTATCTAGGAGCACAAGGATAACAAGGAACTTTCCTCCTACAACACGACTCCTAATTAGAGAAGGATCTCCACGAAGATCTCATTCCTAAACTACGCCATCGATGGCCTGGTCAAACCAGGACTCTTATACTATAAATAAGATATAGGTTGGTAAGCTAAGGTACACTACAGATCCCCTGTTTACAACATTACACTTTCCTCAAATCCATGTCTGACTTTAGCATCGGAGTGCCATCGGCCACCACAATGGTGGTCCGCGGCTCACGTGCGTTACTTGTGCAGGTCAGCAGGTCGGTAGGACTAAGTCAAAACAGAGAGCGAAAAATGACTACATCACCAGCAATACATTGGTTCCGACTAGGAAACAAATATCAGAGTATAAGTCGTGCATGGACAACACTTCAAAAGGGAAGTTTCTTTCTCAGATCTAGGAGCACAAGTCGTGTAGGAAAACTCTCATACATTGACGACTCTTAACAAGGAAATGATCTCCAGCAATATATCTTTCCCTAAATTACGCCACCAAAGGCCTAGCCGAACAAGAACTCTCGCATTATAAATCAAACATAGGGTTGATGAACAAATGTACGCTACATAACCCAATTACAACTTTAAGTCTTTCTCAAGCCTTGTTTGATTTTCGCATCAGAGTGTCATCGACCGCCACAGCGGTGGTATTTGGCTCACATGTATTTTCTGTGCAGGTCAAGGTCAAGGAGAACATGAGTCGACTACATCACCTTGTATTCACAGTAGCATTTACCTCTTCCCCAACTTTTTTGCCTTTATAGCACAAACCTTCTCAAACTAACATGTACACCAAAATGACTCTTGAAATGGTTGTTTCCTTAAACGCTTGACTTATTTTTCTCATATCATCATTGTACTTTTTTAGCCCATCTTTTATCATTTTTTGCTCATTTTATCATTTTCCTATTTATTTCCCATGTCATTCATGAATGAGCTGCTATGTCTACCTCCATACTCGTTTTTTTCTCTCTCTTATGTTCTCATTTTTTTTTTCTAATTTCATTTTCTCTTTATTTTGTTATCTTATTCCTACCCATTACCAGCCAACAAGAATGGAAAATGTTAATTTTCTTTTCTTCATTCCTATCAAATTGTAATCAAATAACCATGATTTCCGACCCACTCTAAAATAGGCTTCATTTTGAAATCCATTTTAATATAGAATTCCATTAGCATCGAATCAAATGATATTTGTTTATTTTAAGATTGGGGATGAAATACTAGATTTAGAAAAACCATTTAGCATTTTTCACTTCACATAGGGCCTCAACCGCTTCGTGATAATGATGGAGAAATTTACAATATCATATTTTAATGCATATCTCACGTCGCACATATTGAAATTTTGACAAGTTCTTTTTTGGCATGAATCTCCAAATTTTTTTCTCAAAATTCAAGCTCATATTTCACAAAATACAAAATAAGTGCAAGTCAGGGACTTCAACTGCAATTTTATTATTATTATTATTATTATTATTATTATTATTATTATTATTATTATTATTATTATTATTATTATTATTATTATTATTATTATTATTATTATTATTATTATTATTATTATTATTATTATGCATTAGGCTGTAGTCCATGTTTTGTGCACATGAAGGACTTCGGTTCTATTTCTATAGAAGATAACCACACTCCAAAATGGTCGGCCTAGACTTTTCACAAACTTATGAAATTAAAAAAATAAAAAGAAAGAAAGGATTTGAAAGTCGATTCACATCGACAAAAGAGACAAAATATGTAAATTTGAACTGTGGGGATGTTAAATATTTGGCATTATTTTTTGGGTTATTTACGATTTACCCCCTATCATGAATGGGTATTGTGGGTTATCCCCATCATTAATCACTATTGCAGTCTCCCTCCTAAGACTAGTTGTTAATGTGCGTTGACCGTCTGTTTTTCAAAATGTATTTAATTATATAACCAAAATACCTTTGACAAATTAAAAGCTGAGATTGAATGTTTTGTATCTCGAACATCTCGTCTCGAAGAAGATCAAATGGTCCAATTAAATTGATAAGTGTCTCTCAAAGAAAATCTAACAGTTATAAAAAACCATGTTCTTCCCCAACCTACTCATCCCCTCCTCATTCCTCTCCGACTCAATTTTCCCACCACCACCGCCCCTTCCCGTTCCTCCCCATCTATGTCCACCTGCGACAATACCACATCCCTTTGCTTCATTCTCTATTTCATGCTACCCCTCTCCACTGCCTCCTATCCATCTCTCTATTACGAAAGTGCCACCACCTTTCCTGGCAGCCTCCCTCTCCCTCCCGAATCGTCGAGGATCTTGTCTCGCCCCACTCTTCCTCACTCCAGTTCTCTACGACGACCCTGTCTCGCTCTTCCTCTTCCTCTCTGATGTGATTTTTTCTCCGTACAAAATAAAAACATCCAAGCACCCCCCACAACGCCGACAACCCCATATTGCCCCACTTCTTCATCCCTCCCTCTATTTTTTGCGATGGCTGACAATCCTCTGCCTTCTTCTCGCTCTCTCAAGAGATATCTTCGCAAAAATCTCTCTCTCTTAGATAAAAATTGAAACAAATAAAGAAATCAATCTCTGTTTACTCAATAACTCACTCACTCACTGAATCAAATCAATGGAGCCACTAATGGGTTCACATCGAATTTCGCCGACATCAACATCAGCAACGACACTTAAAGTCCTTTGAACTCTGTTAGTCTTCACAACAACACTTCTCGCCTTCGTTTCCCATCTCTCAAATTATTCACTACACTTAGTGTTTTAAAAGGCGATTTTGACTCGCGAGTCGCCTCGATTCACCAACAAAACGCCTCAAAACGTACGAGTCATGACATTTTTTCAATTCATTTTTTGGTGATTACTAACTCGACTAAACTCTAACTCTTTTTACTTCTTCAGCCGTTTCATTTTCAGACAGAAAAGATAATAACTGAAGAAGAAGAAAAAAGAAGAAGAAGAAGAATAAGAAGAAGAAGAAGAAGAAGAAAAAAAAAAAAAAAAAAAGACCAAACCGCCATTAACCAGACCACCTTCCTTGCTTCTTTCCTTCCTCGCTTCACTATTTCAGAGAAGAAGAAGAAGGGTAAGCACGAAATCGAGCTTCTACTGGTGTTTTGGAAAATTGATCTGTTTTTAAGCATTTGAGAAAATCAAGCCCTTGGGCATTTGAGCAAATCATTCTCTCCTCTCTTTCTCCCTGTTTCCCTCTTCCCCCTCTTATGTTTTCTTCTTCTCTTTCTCAAAGTGGATGAGAGAAAGCAAGAGAAGCAGCTCATTTCTCTTATCGTTGTATCTCTTTGCACTAAAAGGTGAGCTTTTCACTTCATTTCTCCTTCAATTTGGCTTTTTTTTTTTGATTTTTTTTGCCTTTGTGACTGAATTGTGTTGTATTTTGAGTCAATCTATCTGACCGATTTTGTAATATGCACTTTGGATCAGTTGATTTAGGAGTTTAGACTAACATATGTGCTTCATGAAGTTGTTTTTAGTTAGATCTAGGTTTACATCTCCTACTTGTTTCGATCTTGTGTTGTAGTGGGTTTTCTTTTTGTCTCGCTTTCAATTCTGTTAATTGTGATGCGATCGGGTAGTAAAATCCATTAACTAAAATTTTGACAAGTATTGTTTTCATCAACTAAAATTTCTCCCTTCTTCAAGAGAATGCTACAATATCTTTATGTATCCGTTACATGCACCATCAAGGACGCAAACTTTTGTTACATTAAAATTGGTGAGTTACATCTTCATCATCAATATGAATTGCCACTTCTTCATCAACATCTTCTGCTGACTGCTGCTACAAGATCAGGTAACTTCAAGTCTTCAATCTTCACTAACCACTTCTTTTTCTTCACTGCAACTCCTTCAAGTCTTCAAAATTTCTTTCTTTTATGCATTTATAGAATTACAGTAATAAGGTTAGTGTGATATTCTCAACTCTCAATAGAGAGTACTTGTACGTTGTAGCAACAAAACAGAAATACAGAATTGGGTGGTTTACAATATAATGCTATTTCACTTGATGATTGTCTTTTGCTTTTTTTTATTTGTTTGTAATTAAAAAAAAAAAAAAATATTTCACCACCTTTTTATGAAAAACGCCTCGTTTCGCCTCGAAAAAAGCTTGACTGCCTCGAGGCTGAAAATCACTTTTTAAAACATTGGCTACACTCACTGCTCAATTGCTTTTTTTAATTGTAGGGGAGGGCGAAAGGGTGAATCGCAGAAAAGGGGAGTGCAGGGGCGGTGACAAGCCAATTAATCTGTAGAGAATGAGAGGCGAGGGGCGGCGACATGGTGAGGAAGGGGTTGGCAGTAGGGGTTTCAAAGGGAGAAGTAGTTTGGAGAAGAAGAAGAAGTGGTCTGGCGGTGGGTGGTGGTGAAGGGGGAGGGTGGGAAGGTGTCTGGCGGCGGTGATCCGCATGGAGGGAAAAGGGGAGAGGGTGCGAGAAGATGGTGGTATCGGTGGAGGTGAGGGGGGTGTTAAAACAATCAGAGAGAATAGGGATGAATGGAGGCGGGGGAGGACGGTAGTGGTGTGGAATTTAATTAGTAGAAAAAGGAAGGATGAGGAGAAAAGGGGATTAGCAAGTTGGAAAGAAGATGAATAAAACGATTTTTATATAACTATGAGATTTTCCTCGAGATAGCCGTATTAATTTAATTGGACCTATTGATAATAGATATTCTTAGACATGAGCTATTTGGGATGCAAAATATCCGATCAAAGATTTTGATTTGTTGTAGGGTATTTTTGTGATTAAAGACCCAGAAATCTTAACCCTTATTTTCCCTCCATTTGAACCCAACCAAACCCCTCTCTCTTCTTCTTCTTCTTCTTCTTCTTCTTTCTTTTGTGCCTGCCAGTGACGTCGATCCATTGTTATTGTTTCTCCATTCTGTCTCTCTTTCAATCTTTACTTTCAGCAACAGCAGCAGCTCTAATAACACAGAGAGAGGCATGGAGGGAGGAGGAGCCGCACAGTATAATCCGAGAACAGTCGAAGAGGTTTTTAGAGATTTCAAGGGCCGAAGAACTGGAATCATTAAGGCTCTCACCACTGGTAAACTCACCACCCAAACACACACACACACACACACACACTTTACTTTGTTTGTTTGTTTGGGAAATCCAATTTTTTTGCTTTCGTTTATTTGAATTGAATTTGGGGATTGTTGTTTATCACTCTCTTTGGTTTGCAGATGTTGAAGAATTTTATCAGCAGTGTGACCCAGGTTCGGGTATTCTTCTTTTTACTTCTTCAGAATCTTCTGCATCTTTAATTCTAGTGGTTTGTTCTCGCATTAGGGTTTTTTTTAGAGAGAGAGAAAGATAGTCGTAAGAGCATATCCATTGAATTGAATGGAGAGGTCAACCTCAAACTCAAAATAACCCTAATTAAACCCCAAATTTAGCTTTTGAACTTGCCCATTGGAGACGCTCTAAATAATTCATTATCCTCTTGTCATATTTGAACTCATCTTCTCGATTTTTTGACTTGGGTTTTTGGAGACAATTTCAGTGTGATTTCCCTCAACTTGGCTCGAAATCTCACTAAAAGTAAAAGGAAAAGTCATTGAGTGTTAATTACGGATATAATTGTAAATTTGAACAATTTTTTAATTAAAATCATCTTCCTAGATAAAAAGCTAACGAGTAACCTTCAAAATAACAAGCTGGTGGTAAATGAACGATTTAATACTCATGTCAGGTTCACATTAACTTTGAGCAAAATTTCATTCACTTTATACCTGAAGAGCATGGAGTGTCTTTAAGCACCTCCAACTATACCCCCAATATTAACTAAAGAACTTTAATGTCTACCTATCTACGTTCTTATGCTTGTTCTTGAACACTATTGTTTCTCTCTTGCAAAAGACCCAAAACCACCTATGTGGCATCCATTTCCAGATCCCAGTCCCTTTCACAAATATGTTCGGGTTAGCCTACCTTGTCGAATGACAATGTTTCAACCCATGAGTTGAAGGCTCGTACATTTATTATTATTATTATATTTTTATTTGTTTATGAATAAAACACATGTATTAAAGACCAGAGGAGTACAAAACAAAGCGGGATGCTCGAGAAATGGAAACAACTAAGAAAAGGGAACAAAAGGAAAAAAAAATACAAAGGAGACCCTCAACAGTACAGTTGGAGCGATAACATTGAATTTGATGAGCACCCTGTTCCACAGCTCAGTCGAAATGGCAAAGAGATTAAGATTCAGTCAATCGATTCCTTGAATTGCCACATAAAGTGCATCTGATAGGCATCAATATACCTCTGATCCCATTGGTTTAGCATCTAGGCGGCCCCTTTGTAGTCCCAGGTGCTATGCGAGGTGATGCGAGCAATGGTTTAAAAATATTTTTCAATACTGAGGCAATTAAGCTTTTCTCAATACGAAGCGGTGCATTGATGTGTAACAAGCCGTATGCCTCGACTTTTCAGGAAAAAGAAAAATGATGAAAAAATATAAAAAAATCATAAACAAATTAAAAGTATATGAAACAATCATCAATGAAAGAGATAACATGAAACAATCATAAAAGTAGTTGATGTGTAAAGAATAAGAACAATCATCGTGCACATTATAGCTAACATTTTACTCATATGCAGTGAAGCGATTTTTGGCCGCAATGCACACATTGATGTGTTTGTATCAATTGCCTTTTAAAATAGTGGATGCGAGGAGCCTGTCTTGGGCGCCTAACTCGTTTAGCCGTTGCGTAGCACCTTGGGCAAAAAGCAACAACACAATGTTAAAAGAAAAGAAAATTTTATGTAATTCAAGGCTCTCGCCTAGGGGAGTGAGTGGGCACCTTTGACTACAATTTTTGTTTTTGTTTTATTTTTCTTTTTATTTATTTATTTATTTTAGGCACCGCCAAGGCCAGGCAAAGTGAGATCAAGTATAGCTGCCCTAGTGCGCATAGGCGTCACCCTATGTAGGGCGGCACTTCTTTGTCTCATATTAGCTTATGCAAATGTTGGACCATTTGATCATCGACATTATGCACAATGTTGGGTGTTTTCGAGTTGTAACACTCTTGAACTATAAATCTAATAGCCCCATCCCCAAACCATATAGTGGTTTCCAAAAAAGATCAAACTAAACCAATAAAATAAAAGAAATGAAATAACTGAAAGGGTCAACAATAATTAAAATAAAGGAAAATAAACCAAACTCTCCATGGAGTATATTCAATTTGACAAACAATGGCTTGTAAGCCTTATTTATATTAAAACTTAGCTTGCTTATCAAGCAATGTAACCCTAGATTCTATTGGTGCCCCAATACCCAATAACTTGATTATGGGCTTACTTAGGCCCGACCTAATAACGAAATAAAACGAACTTAAAACTTATTTAACAAAAAATTGTATTAGCTTTGAATAACTCCCAATTAGCATACAAATCCATAAAAACAAATTCCCCTTAAAAGGTGGAAGATGAGACAACCATCCCTAGAAGGTAATAGTCATTTCTTCTACCGGATCCTATAAACACTAATTTTTTTTTTCCTTTGCCTCTAAGGGACGCCCTAGTTATATAGCTGACCTTCCACACCCAGTAAGCCAACTCTCATCCCACCATTGGCCCATTACCAATTCCAAACAACGCTTTTAGCAAAATTGATTTTCAAACCTAAGCATGCTTGAAAAATCAACAAGATATGGACTCTCCACTTGACGCATGTCATTATATTGCAAAAAAAAAAAAAAAACAAAGTATCATTGCAAACTAAAGGTGCGCAACCTTAGACTTGAGGTAGAAACATAAATTTTTTATAACAATCTTGTCTCCACAACTTTGACAACCAACTTGCTTAGTCTTCTATCAAAGTTGTAAACAAAGACGTGCGTATGAGATCAACTTGACGAATGCCCCTAGAAGTTTTGAAGAAGCGAACTAAGAACCACCAATCAATACCGAAAAGTATACTGTCGACATACACATTCTAACACATCTCATTCACCTTTCCCCAAAACCCATGTTACTCATACACCACATAACGATGCCCCATCCAAATGGTCGTATGCTTTTACAAAGTTAATCTTACACAATGACCTTAGCACACAACTTTCTAACAGTCCCCAAATCGTTAGCAATCATCACTCATCAAGAATTTTTCTTTCTTTACAAAACCCCTTGGTTAGGTCCAATAGCTCAAACAAGTTTTCAATCTCCTGGCCAGCCTTTATAACCATCAAATGCATCCCTCATACAAATTAATGGTTCTAAAATATTGAATAGACCTAGCACCTTCCTTCATAGGAATTAGGGTGATAAATGATGCATATTCGATATCCTATCCAAGAAGAAAGAATTGTGAAGATCACCCACCAGAGTCATTACCCTTCCCCCATATGAACTTGCAACAATTTAAAAACACCATAGGAAAACCATCTAGGCTTGACGTCTTAGCACCACAACTCTCGACAACTTCTCGAATTTCCTTGGGATTAAAATTCTCATCAAAGCAAACTCCAAACCCTCCAACTTAGATCTCCAGCTCCAGCGATCCTGGCACAGCTGCTCAAAGAAAGAAATCACTTGGTTGTGAATAACGGTTTGGTCCTTCATAATTTTTCTCGATCGAGATTGTGGGTAAGTCATTCATCTTCTGTATGACTCTCAAGGCATAGAAAAACTTAATGTTATTGAAGCCAGATTTCTTTTTTCATTTTGCCCTCAAGTTTTATACTTGATGATTGAGTGCACCCATTTTCAATAATAAAACAGAAAAGACGTGCAAAGCTCCTCAATACTTCAAACTCTCTTTTGTCTCTCTGTTCATTACTCTTATCTCTTGTAATTACTCTCTTAATAGCTACTGTTACTCCTAGTAGTTGGCTAGTTACTGGTTCTGAGTATCTGTAAGTCTTGTGTTCGCTATTAGATTATAATTTTTCAACTTTTATTAGTTTCCTGGAATTTAAAATTAGTCTTAGCAATCTTATGTCATAATATCTTACTGTATTGTATTGTTACATTGTGTAGAGAAGGAGAACTTATGCTTGTATGGATTTCCAAGCGAGCAGTGGGAAGTCAACCTACCAGCTGAAGAGGTCCCTCCAGAGCTTCCAGAGCCTGCATTGGGTATTAATTTCGCCAGAGATGGAATGCAAGAAAAGGACTGGTTATCTTTGGTTGCTGTCCACAGTGATGCCTGGTTACTTGCTGTGTCATTTTATTTTGGGGCTAGATTTGGCTTTGATAAAAATGACAGGTATATCACTTCAAACCTTAAGAGTAAATATCTTCAGCAACTTTCATCTGTTAGCTAACAATGTCATGCCTCCCGTATCTAATATACATATATCTGGTATGTGAATCTGTGAAGAGTAGGTACTTCAATATGTGAATCTGTGAAGAATCAGTACTTCAATATTTGTGTTTGACGGATGCGTTGCTCCTTTTCCCATTCCATGTAAAGATATTAATTGGAACCCATGGCTCCTTTTAGTTATGCATGGCGATTTCTAATTTCTTATTGACTTTGATGCTTTCCTCTTGCTTAGTTTGAGGAGGTGAAAGGGAAAAGAGCATGCAAATAGACAAATAATTGTCTCATCTTTTGTTTATTGCAAAAAAACAAATGGTTATTTATTCATATTGTTAAAATTTGGACATACACAACCTATGTAGTTAAATTGTTAACTTGACCCTAGTCGATTCAAAAGTGTTGTGAGATTAATCTGAATTGATCGGCCTTTATTTTATGAACATGTTGTCTCTATCATTCTAATGTTTACTACAAGAAAAAAATGAAAATTAATCTATATTGAGTAAACATCACATTCTGCAATATAAGGCAAATCGTAACAAAATTAAAATTCATTGTCAAATAAAGGTTCAACTCTCCATATTCATTAGTTTTGCTTGTTATTTTTTTCTTGATCGTTTTTCTATTCTTAGATATATATTCTCTTAATCTTTTTGATATTTGCGTCTCTTCACAAACACTTAGTATTGCCTATGCGGTATTGATGAGGTTAGACCATAATTTAAAAAAAAAATTGTTTATTTTATAACATATGGTTATGAATATGGACCAACTAATAGTGAGTTTCAGTGAGTTTGAAAGTGATTAATCGAAAAATCCCAAGAAATTGTGGAAAATCACCAATGTTTGGCCAAAGATTATTCAAAGGATTGATTCAAAAATCGTAATGCACTACTAGCGAGAAACAATTAATGTTTTAATATCCGATTAAATAACATAGTTAAGGTTGAAAACTGAACCCACGGTTTGGTTTTTCACCCAAACCGATAACCGTATCGACTTTGGTTGATTTAAAAATTTTCAAATCGAAATTGAAACCGAATCGACCATTAAAAAAACCATAAACCGAACTGATCGACTGACTGAAACCAACATAAAACCGAAATAAAACTGAACCGACCGACTATTTTAAACATAATATATTATTTTATATAAAATATATACTCTTTAGTATATATATTTGGTCAGTTCGGTTTTGTCGGTTAATTCACATAGAAACCAGAAATCGAACCGACAATATCGGTTTTGAAATTTTCAAAACCGAAACTGAATCGATCGATCGATTCGATTTTGATCGGTTTCGTCGGTATAATCGATTTAGTCGATTTTTTATTCAATCCTAAACATATTACCCAACTTTAAGCAAGGGAGGATTCACTGAGAACCCAAATGCACAATCAGGGATTATCATACGCCCAATAAATTTTTTTGTCTAATGAGTCGTCCTCCATTTCTCACCAAGTTGAATCTCAGTACTGTAAGGAGGCTGTAATGTTGGTTTTTTTTTTTTAAAATTGTTTTTATTTACTTTAGTCATGGACAACTGCTTTTTGTCGCCCCCTTCCACATCAGCAGCAAGTAATAAGAGGGATTCCATCCCGTTACTATGAATCCCCACACGGGAGTGACAAGAAAAATTCATTATCCAAAAATAAAGAAAAAAAGATAAGAAAAATTTCTGAATCCATCCATTGGCCACGCTTAGATGATCAAATTTCTAACACATCAGTACATTGTGGAAAGCTAGTATGCAAGTAGCAATATTAAGCTATAAGTTACTAGCCTCCCAAACTTTTTTTTTTTAACGACCTAACAGGATTGCACTTTAAATATGTGAGATGGCTCCCTAAGGATGTTAGGCCCACCATTTTCATACAAATTATTCAAAACCACCCCCACTTAAGCTTCGCTTAGTACAAGGTAAAAGAATGCATTACAATAATTTAGGTGCTTGATTGACTTTATGAAAATTGTCATTAGAATTTAAAATTCGGATCCTCCACATCTTTAGACTAGTTATAGAATCCAACAAAACTTTACGAGATAAATTTCTGCATACTTTGCAAAACTCACTATTTCTTTCTTGAATTCTAGTTCAAACTCTTTCATAACCACCCCACCCACCGTCATCGTCACCGTCATCGCTGCCGCCACCACTTTCACAATCATTGCCACCATCCCCATCATTGCCATCACAATAGTATAACCACCACAATCACCACCATGGCATAACCACAACAACCGTGACGATAATGACCACCACAACTTCCATAGAACAACCACAAACACCACCAATTTCACAGTTCCCATCGCCCCACCACCACCATAGCATAACCACTACTGCCACGACACCGCCACACTACCATATAACATAATCACCACCACTTTCAAAGGCACCGCGACCACCATCACGACCATAGCTATCATAACCCCATTGCCACCAAACCACCGCCACCATCACTTCCACAACCACTACTGCCACCAGTTCCATATAACAACAAAAGCCACCACAACCACAGTCAAAGCCACCACAACCATAACTACCGCTATCATCACCACTACCAACACCATGTACAGAAGCCAAATACTTATCGAACTTTGAGTGGATTTTTTTGTTGTTTCAATTGATACCAAGAGACCGTAAAGCACTGTAAATAAATGAATTTGCATCAGTTTGCAAAATGCATTGTTTTACCGTGTACCCGCAACAGAGCCTTAGTGTCACATTTCACCTTTTTTTTAACTAATTAATTAATTATTTTTTATTATTTTTTTTTCAAAACAATAACAAGCATACCTCCAATGCCCTTGGTGTCTAGGTTGTTGCCAAATTTCTGGTAGCCCCAGTCACACACAACAAAAACAAGTTTCTTGCCCTCGGCGCCCCTTTCACCATAGGAATGCCAATGGCAATAGCTTGTAGTGTCGTTTTTGGATTGAGTTATAACTTTTAGACATGCATAATGTGCGTTCTTACGTTTCCTGAAAATTTTATCTTGATCAAAACTCCAACAGACCCTTACATAGCACCTTTTGGCACACAACTTAAGGATTAGTCTAAACATGTTTCTTTTGTGTATATAATTGGTGGGTTTTTTTAGTTGGGATATCAAACATCACACACTTGTGTCATTATTAGGTTTAAAAACACAACAAAGATATCATGTTTAAAGTACTTGTGTCACAAGGTATCCGACGTTAGTTACAATGCTAGAATATATTTATACATACAAACAAATTTATCAGTATATATGATATATGCAGTATGCACAATACTAAACAATAGTATTCTCAATATCTCTCAAGGATTTGAATCCCTATTCTCTCTACACCGACTAAATATAAATCATCGTAATAACTAGATGTCGTTTAGAATAAACTAGACGATAGAAGTTGCATGCTCGTTTTTGTTTAGGATAATTTCCAATACCCTCTGTCCCAAACAAATAGCTAATTAAGCATTCCTCCCAAAACATATCGTATTGTAGTCTCCCCTAAGAATACAGTCCATGTACCTTAATTGTGAATTGCCTAACGTGTTTAATTTGGGTGACTAAAATGTCCCCGAGGCAATCAGACCACAAGCAAACCTTGAGATACAAGCTCGTATCTCGAGGTAGATGGTAAGTAACATAAGGCAAAAAAAAAAAAAATTTCCAAATCCTTTTACAATTTTAAAGAAAGTTGAATTGGAATTGATTAAATCTCCGTAGAGAGTTATTTTAATTTTTAGCTATATCTTTTTGTTTTGGTTTATTTGTATGTGGTATTATTACCATCATAAATATATATATTTTGATAATAAAACGACAAAATTTCATTAATAAGAAAAAGCTAGCAATCTTTTGCGTGAAAGAGCTAGACCAAAAAGTATACATCATGTGTCAAGTATTTCTATTATTAGTAGGGGTTTTCATGGTTTGGTTTCAATTGCTAGCTTTCTTTGTTAATGAATTTTTGTTGTTTTTCAACCTGAAACCAAACTACCATCAATCATGACAGGAATTCAATCCCCATTGAACAAAATACGTAATGAGATCAAACAAAAATGAAATTCAGTTAAATAACCGACAAAAACTATGCTAAACCAATCTAAATTGAATCGAACCGACAAAAGCCATATATTATTCTTCTAATTTTCTATATTGTATATAAAATTAAAATTAAAAACATAAACATATGTATTGGTTCGGTTCAATTTCCCCGATTTTTTCAACCAAAAACCAAAAACCAAAAACCAAAAACCAAAAACCAAAAACCAAAAACCAAAAACCAAAAACCAAAAACCAAAAATCAAAAATCAAAAACCAAAAAATTACTTCGGTTTCAAAAGGTTACAAGCCAAACCGAACTGAAACAAAAACAAATTAAATTGGTTGGTTCGGTTTGGTTTAGTTGGTTCGTCAGTTTTTTTGTTCTATCCTAATTTCTGTTTCGCACTATATCCTCCCTAGTCAAACATATCTATGAGAAATCAATATCCTTAATACACCCCATGTGTGAGAAATCAATATCCCTATCCACACTTCCCATGTGTGAGTCTATCTTTGGACTCACTTCTAAAATTTCCCTTGTTTCTCCCCCCGCACCACCCAAGCAAAAGCGTGGAGGACCCACACCCATTTCCAATTGCAAGCAAGTCGAGTTTTTGTCAAGGACCATATTTCAACCCATTGATGAATGGAGGAGATGGCAGCATGAACTCGGAACTCAGATAAACAACTCCTCCAAATTCTATAGAGTGAAGTCACATGACAGTTGGAGGTGGTCAATACTTTCTTGGGCAGAATCCACAACACACAATGGTTGGGCAACATCATCCCTTGCTTGTTGAGGCTGTCCACTGAGCAGCTTGCCTTGCATGACAATCCAAAGAAGAAAACAAACCCTAGGAGGGATATCTTTCGACCAAATGAGCTTTTGAAGCCTATGTAACCTCAGTTCATCCAAACCTGAATTTGATGGCTGATCTTGTCATACAGTCCTTAACAGTGAAAGAGTTTCCTTCCCATCCCATTACCATTTATCATTTTTCTGCATCCTGCTGAATGATTTCTATCATGTGCAGCAAGTTTGCCATCTGGGGCAGCAGCTCCCAATGATTGGTTCTTTCGTAGGTGGAATTCTCAGAAAGTGTGGACACCATCAAGGTCATGGGTGTTCCAGAAAATCCTGAAATTTTCCCTTTTTGTTGCAACATGCATTATAGATGGCTGGCAAAGAGATTAAGGGGCTGTATCCCAAGCCATTTCTCCCCCCAAAAACGTATTCGACCTCCATCACGTGCTTCAAATTTGATGTGGTTCTCAAGAAGATGTTTGTGACTCATAATACTCATCCAAAGAGAACAACCCATGTGTAGAGATGTGAGCTTGTGCAAACCAATCAGCAGGGCTAGCACCATATTTAGCAGCTATTATTCTCCGCCAAAAAAGCAACAACTTCAATTGCAAATCTCCAAATCCACTTCACAAGAAGAGCCTTGTTAAACTCCATCATTCTTCTAATACCCGAGCCTCCCTTTTATTTGGGTTGACACACCTTTTTCCAATTGAGAATATGATATTTTCTCTTTTTGGGAGAGCTGCCCATAAGAATTCTGGCAGCAACAGAAGTAGGAATAGTGCAAAGAGAAAGCATATGATTGGGATATGAATGGGAATGCTAGCTAGTGGCCTAGTGCATTTGATCAAAGTTGTTTTCCCTGCCTTTGCTATATTTTTCTTCTTCCATGTATTAAGTCTCCCTTCAATACAATCAAGAGTTTCCTCCCAAAACCTTGTGTCTTAATATTTAACACCAAGGGGGAGACTTAAATATATGCAAGGAAAGGATCCATTATCACAACCAAACAGAGAAGCCTGCTGACTGGTTTGAGGAACCTCTCCTGCTACAAATAGTTTAGATTTAGCATAGTTTATTTTTAATCTTGAGCCACCTCAAACCATAGAAGAATCTCCTTGACAACAATCAGTTCATCCCCATTCTGCCTCAAAGAAAATGATTGTGTCATCAGCATGCTAAAGAATGGGTATGGAAGGGGCAGAGTTGTTTACCCTGAAACCGCGAATCATATTCAGTTCCTCTGCCTTTAGTAGAAGTGAGACCTTTGGTTGCCAAGAAAAAAAGAAGGGGGGAGAGGAGATCTCCTTGCCTGACATCCATAGCTATCTTTTAAGTGTCTCCAACATTTACTGATACAGAAAAGGAAGCAGTGGATAATAAGGTGTGCACCCATTTTTCCATTTGGTTCCCATGCCAAATTTGCTCAAGCAAGAAACTCCAAGACAGCCAGAGTATCAATTGCTTTGTAGAAGTCTACCTCGAGCATAAGACCAGGTCTCCTTTGCTTCAATCTCATACTTCAACGCAGGAGACATTTTAGGGAACTACATCAAGGAAAAACTCTTATAAGTTCGAGGTTTATTTTCTGTGCAACCAAACCGACCTAGACACCAAAAGTTAATGTGACCCTTATGAGTAGAGAACCCACAGTCATACTCCATATCACTTGAAGTTGTCCATACTAGGAGCTGACATATTTTGCATTATGACAACATGTTAATGGTACTATTCTCTGTCTCTTATATACCACGAAGACAATGGGAAGAAATTGTAACTGAAAAGAAGAGGAACTAGTGGGAGAAGGTGAGAATGAGAGAAATCGTTTAGGAAGAACAAGAGTTAATTAGATTCCTAAATCCTTTTATAATGTTATCTATATCAGTGTAGTCAAGGTGACCGCTAGGCGCGCTTCAAGGCGTTTTTACAGAACTCTGCCTCAAAGTGAGGCAATGCGGTGCGGTGAAATGAGGCTTCCGCCTTGACTCGCCTCACCGCCTCAACCCAAAAATGGTTGCAGCCAACTCAGTTGCAGCAAAATAGGTTGCGACCCACTCTATAATAGGGTGGTGTAATACTTGCTGCTCCTTGTTGCTATTGTCAGAGACTCAGAGTCTTCATCTCCTCTTTGCCTTCAAATTAGGTATTCCCAGATAACAAACTAGCAAACAAGATAAAATGTTCACACATTATTTTTAATATTTTTTAGAGAAAACATATATATATATATATATTTTTTTTTATCATTTTGTGATCAACATCAATCTTGATTTTTCATAGCATAGTTCAATAATTTTTATACTTTTGGAATACCAATAGGGATCATACTTGTGAATTTTTACCAACCATTCCAACAATTTATATTCTTTCAAGATTATTGATTTTTAATGATTTAGTGGATGTTTGCAAGTAACTTGACACTTCTGTAGTGGATCTTTTCGCTATACTATACAACTTTATTATATTTCCATTTCGATTCTAGGCAATTGTGTCACTTTTTGTACATATTTTCTTATGATACTTATCAAAATGATGATGTATACTACTATGCTGATATGTTTCAATTTATTATAAGAAAAACTAAAAAAAATGTTAAGACCGCCTCTCTTCACTGAGACGTCCCTCTTGCCTCATGCCTTAGGCGTTTTCATGCCCGTCCGCCTCGCCTCCACCTCAACGTCTTAACTACAATGATTTATATTTCTTGATTACTACAAGTCAAACTAGAACATGCGTCTCAAGCGTCGTTTGTTTTGATAGTCATAAAGAACCTCGACCAATGTTTTTTTCCCAAGACCACTTACAAGTTACAATGTTTTAATGCTCACGAGCTTTAGCCAAAAATTAATAAATAAAATAATATTTATGTAATAATTATTTTGGCTTGTTAGAATTGGCCATACACAATATGCAAGTTGGTTGACCTTGTTATGGGCTTGATTACCTGATTTTTGATTGCTAGTGGGCAAATATCAGCGCATATCTTTAATCCTTTAATGTGATGTGATATGACTACACAATGCTGCCATTCTTCATCAGTGACTTGACATAATAATGTATTTGATCTGCATATTTGTTTTAGATTAATTGACTATTTTCCAGGTTATGCCTATAAAAGGTCTGTGTTCCAATGTCTGAGCATCCAAAAGAAAGATCGACTAAAGAAGAACATGTCCTAGCTACATCAGCTTTTGAAAAGGGACTATAAAAATTGTGGACTGTAGTAATGCACTTATAGAATGCAAAGTGTCAAGCAGATGCACTTGACATCATTGAAGTGGATTATTATTAGGCTAAGTTAGAGTTAGAATTTTGCCTGAAACATCCATGGTTTATGATGCACCAAGAGACATTCCTACTCAATTTTTCAGGCCTCTTTAAGTTAATGGATTGGTATTTTGGGTATAGTTAACGTTTCTATGCCTCACTAAGTAAATAACTGTGAGCTCCAAGTCCTTTTGGATCCATCTGATAAAATCTTTTTAATATTTGTTGTACAGGAAGAGGCTATTTAATATGATAAATGATGTCCCAACCATATATGAAATTGTGTCTGGTACTGTGAAGAAACAAGTAACAGAGAAGACTCCAGTTTCAAACCATAGCATCAACAAATCCAAGCCAAATCCTAAAATGGTAAGTGCCAAAACTTTCCCTAGCCTAAATCTATATCTGTTTAATCTGCGTTGATAAAAGCCTAAATCATTTCATGGCTTTTGTGTTACCAAGGATGGCATTAGCTAGCTAAGATCTGTTCCTCAAGGGGCAATGAGTAATTATTAAGTTAAATTATTTGTTAGGTTTTTTTTTTGAGTTTGACCTTCATTAGTTTATACCTAATAGAGTTTGGCTACATTTTCAATTTTAATTGGGTCTAACCCTCATTATCTGACAATCTGTTGAATGGTCAAAGTTTTGTAATGGACCAAGATACCCCTTTTCGAATGCAAACTTCACAAAATGAAACAAAATGCGTCCAATGGTTTGAATTTTCAATTTAATCTAAAAGTAATCCAATGGGCAATGGTTATAAACAAAACCCTAAAAATATCTTACTTCAACATGTCTTCCTTCCCCATATTCTTTGCTACACACCTACTAAAACATCTCCAATCCACCCCTCCTCCATCATCATCACCTACTTTGGGTTGATCAAACCAAAACATACCTTTTTTTTTCCCCTTAATATCACCCAAAATATCCCAAACCCTCCTCATTACTCATCTTCTACTAATTCAAATTTAATTTGAGAACCTAGACCTTGATCTACCTTAGATTCTAGAAAATACTATAATTATAATGAGGAAAGTGAAGAAAACTAGAGGGAAAAGGAATATATTTTATTGTAACGAAGAAACAAAAAATTGTTACAAGATTACCAATTGGCGTTAGACTAAGCCTTTGTCTTGCTAATCCTACCTTATTTTTCTCTATTTCTCTACCAAGAAAACTCACAAAACAACTGATTTTTTTCTACGCCTATAACTTACAATATCATAGCCTATTTATAGGTATTAAAGGTGGGCATCCAATCTCGCAATCCCGATCCCGTTCCGAATTTTTTTGGGTCCTTTTGGGATTAATCAAGCCCATCCTGTTCCCGTCCCGGTCTAGAATGGGATGGGATCGGGATGAAGATTTTCTATCCTGCCCATCCCAAATTTATTTATTTAATATTTATTATTTATTAATTTTAATCAAACCACTCTTCTAAAGGAAAGTTTAGGATGTGTTAAAATTAAATCAAAACATCTATTGTTTGAAAATTTACTTGCCTGATTTGGTACTCTTTTTTTAAATAGAAACTTCAATTTGGATATTTTAGGTCAAAATCATGAAAATTTATGTTTTTTCACATTATAGATTGGTTATCGGATAATTATTTTGTAGAAAATAAAGGCAAATGATGGTTTGGGTTAGTTTTGCACTATGAGTTATGTAGTTGGAGAACATTGCTCCTAATTGTATCTTTTATGATAATTCAACTCTTACGAAAATATGCCAAATGAATCTATAAAGGGGCTCTTTCCATCTCGCATCATTCACTTGACAAACTTAATTCCTAACCCTTCACAAATTTTATATGACATTTAATATTGTTATGATGAAAGTTATATGTACATAAATTTGACATTATTAGTGTGTGAGCAATGTGAGATGAATTTTTTTTGTTATTTTCATTGGAAGTCTATTTAATACATGCTTATCCCGGTCCGTCCTTTTCCGAACCCGTTTGGGATGGGACGAGGTCGAGATGAGGTCTATCCCATCCCGATCTCGATCCTATCTCGAACGAACGGGATGAGATAGGGATGAGGTCCATCCCGTCCCGTGCCCGCCCCTAATAGGTATACAAGGTCACAATAAACTTTCTGTTACTAGGTTTGTTGGTACAACAAATGGTGCACCCCTTAATGAATCAGTTGACTTCTGCATTCATGCCTAGCCAATAGACACAACGTTGGAGATTCGCAATAGTCTTTTGGACGCCAAAGTGTCCAGCCAATAGAGAAGTATGGGCTTCTCGAATCACCAATACTCTATGTTCCTTTGGAATACACAACCTATCTCCCTTGAATAGTAGCCCATCTTCCTTATGATAATCATGGGTTTCTACTCCAAATGTTTCAGTATTTTCATAGAATTTCTTGAAGTCATCTTCTTCCTTGTATTACCTTTTGTAAGTATCAATATCAGATGGTTCTACTTGCATCACTACTGCAACTACTTTGGAAGGAGGCCTGGAAAAAAATTAGCTAACTTGTTTGTTAACCCTTTCTTGTATTGATGAATAACCGAAATTGTTGTAAATAACCCATCCATTGAAATGCCTTATTTGTTGAAGCTTGCTCTGTGTTTGGAGATATTCTAAAGGCTCGTGGCCAGTACGAATAATTGTTTCTTTACCCCACAAGTAGTATCGCCATTTTTCGACTGTTTGGACCATGGCATACAATTGTTTGTCATATGTTGGATGATTCAATATGGCTCCAGTAAATAGCTCAGAATGATAACACGCCAGCTTACCTCCCTGTAGTGAAATTACTCCCATGGCGTGTCCAGTAGCATCTGTTTCTAGTTCGAATGGCATTCACATATCAGGTAGTACCAAGACGGGTGCTCTGCAAATTTTATCTTTCAGTTCTTCAGAAACTTCTTTCTCTAGTTGACTCCAAGAAACAAGTCGATCCTTTGATAACAATCGCAACAATGGTGCCGCTATGCTCGAGTAGTTTTTGATGAACTTTCGTGGGTATTGTGTTGCCCCAATGAAACTACATAACTCTTGTATGAGTTTTAGGTGGAGGCCAATCCCTTATAACTGAAACCTTACTTGGGTCAATCTGGATTTTACTGTTGTCAACAATGTGGCCAAGACAGTTCACTGATTTTCTAGCGAACTCACACTTCTTCATATTTAACTTCAACTTTGAAGACTTTAGGATCTGTAGAACTGTTTGCGCGTGCAACAAATGTTCCTTCTAGCTATACACTAATATATCATCCAAGAATACAATGACAATTTTATCAAGTTCCGGTCTCATTACCTCTTGTCATAAAAGTCGTAGGAGCATTGGTCAATCTAAAGGGCATAACCAACCATTCCAGAAGTCCTTGCTTTGTCTTAAATGCAGTTTTCCAAATATCTTTGTCTTTCATCCAAACTTGATGATATCCATACTTTAAATCCATTTTACCGAAGTACTTGGCATGCTTTAGTTGATCAAATAAATCATCAGTGCGAGGTAAATGATACTTTTCTTTATGGTAATTTTGTTTAAAGGCCATTCCCCGCCTTTTTTGGTACTAGCACAATTGGTGAACCTGCTGGAGAAGAACTTGGCCGTATTAGTCCCTTGTCGAGAAACTCTTGAACTTGTCGTTTTACCTCATCTATTCCGCGATGGACTGTTGGTACAACCCAATGTTTTGTATGGGAACATCAGTTAGTAATTTGGATTTCATGTTCTACTTTCCTTTTTGGCGGTAAACCTTTTGTTTCCTGTGTGACTTCTTCAAAATTTTCTAACAATTTTTGAAGCTCTTCCTTCTGGCTCTCATTGCAATCCCCATAATTGTTGGTGACTGGATCAGGGGGTTCTACCTCGGCAGCATGGATCATCAATAACACAAAATTTTGACTAGCATTAACCAAGTGTTTGGTTTGTTGTGTAGTCATGAGTTGCAACTTTTTCTTCTTTGAAGCCAAAATTCGGAAATCTTTTCCATCTTTCACAATCTCCATAATTTCACCTCTAAAGAAAAAAAAAACATTTCTATCCCATAGATAGGGACTACCAAAAATAATATGGCATCTAGTGGCATCACATCACATGTCTGTCACAATCGTGACTAGTTGGGATCAAAATAAGAAAAACAAACGATAGATTGAAATGGAAAATAGGGAAAAGGATACAAAACTCTCAAGTTCTTAGCAGAACTGAGATGTTTCTATCTCCTTTTTTACATCTCTATTTATAGAGAGAATGAACATCTGTACTTCAAGAGAGCTATTAAGAGTTACGTGCTAATCATGTGTTTAAACTAACTGGAAGAAGGAATATCCAGGGATATCCTTTGCCTTGAATCCAAAACTGGCGCCAACCTTCCCGCCACAATTTCTGATTTCATTTCTTGTTTGCCAATCGTGACATTGCCCTCCTCTTCACCAAATCCTTGTCCTCAAGGATTGAAATGAGGGAACATGGACTGACACAACTCACTTAAGTTCTTCTCCAACATGGACTGTACATGGTCTGGCCTGATTGGTCCTGTTGGAAGCTTCTGAAGATGCCCTCCCTTTCTGAGTCCGTTTCAAGGCTTCGATATGAATCAAGCAACTTGTTGCGTATCTCGTAAACATAGGCTTCAAATGCAATCCTTTTATCTTTAGTTTGTTCCCTGATTCTATCATGCTGCGCCAACTTAAGTTCCCTCTCTCGAACATCTGAGACTTGAGATTCTATCATGTTGCCATACAAGGACTGACAAGCTAATATACCAGGCCTCTTGTTGAACCTGTTCCTCCTTGTTCCTTCACCAGCAGTCGTGGTTGAGGAATCTGGTTGTGCATTATTTGCTGCCCTATCAGATGAACACTTAGTCTCAACCTGGTTCGAGTTTGAATAGGCACCACCCCTTGTAACTTTATCATCTACTCGATCTTCTAATAGTGAGGCTAACTCTACAGAAGTAATCCCATGAAGATTCAATTGAACTTTCACTTTCCCCTTGTCCTTTTCAGTATTCGAAGCTTCGAAAGGGCCAATTGTGAAACAACTAATTTTTATTGAAATGCCAGGAGGCAATTCACTTTGATCAGCATACTTTGCTTCCAGTAGAAATATATTAATCCTATGGTGCGTAAGAATTTTCGAGCTTGGAATTGGACCTTTCGGAAACGAGATTCCATTGTATAAAGTGCAAATGGGACCATCCTCTGTTAAAAATTTTACCGCAAAAGGAAAGGAATCTTGAACATCATAATCTCTGACTCGAAATATTTGGCTAAGCATAGCACACTGAAGAGTGCATCCCTTTGCAACCCTTGTTTGCATTAAGTGTCCGTCTAGGTTCTCCATTGAACACAAAAGGCAACGTTCTTGTAATAGATGGTACATACCCTCCAAGTTCCACCAAGTGGATCTGTTTCGCTCTCAAACCAGCCTTCGACAAAACCTTGTTACAAGGAATACAAATTGTTTCTAATAAGCCTGACGCCAGCTTCGTAAATTTCTCCCCTTTCACATAGGATGTAACATTCTTCTCATCCATTAAACACTCAATATGTAGAGGTGACTCAGCATTTGCAATAAGAACCTTTTTCAGTTTATCCAGTGTTGTCCTCAATCGTATGTAAGGCCTGACTTTAGAATGCACATCAATATGGTGCTGCTCCTTGAACTGTACTACGAAATACTTAAACAAAACCTCATCGAAGTCTCTCCTTCCTTGCCGTCTATCAAAAGCATGAGAAACAATTTTCATTTGGCCAAACTCAAAATATGCAACACACACTTGATTGTCACAGTGACTGATGTCGCCGAATACAACATAAGTCCATGGAGGATAACCACCTACTGTTTGAAATTGAGGATACAACCCCTTAAATTCTTCAGTAGCTATAGTGCAATGGGAAGATACAGCCTCTGGTGTAATCCTGATTATTGTCAACGACAATTCATTAGCCTTGACACCCGATTCTTGCATCCTCCCAAACAATTCAAGCACTCGATGTGCATAACCATATTGAGTATAGCTTGACATTAGTGGAGTATAGCCTGATCTTACTGCAGACCAAGAGACAACATCCGGAGTAATAATCCCATCAACAGCTTTCTCGGCATCCTCGAGGCACCCACATTTCGAATATGCATTGATCTGACTCAAAACTTGCAAATCATGTCCAATTTTCTCCACCATGGCATGAACTTCTTTCCTGAACTTAAAACCCTCTAGATCTACAATGGTGTTGAATGGGCTAACTTGTGTAGAAAAATCTGATTCAACTTTTCTCAAACACCTTGTAGCAAGGAGATGTGAGGCCTTCTCATTGCATCCACCCTGAGAGTAGCCTAAAATCAATGCATTCCAAGGTATATTAAACCTACACTCACAAAAATGTTTATCAAATACCAATCTAGCATCCTCCAATTTCCTGGCATTCCACGACACCTCCTTAGGATCATCCATACCATTAGATACCTTAACTGCATCCTCAATCACTCCGCACTGCGCATACTTGTTAAGAAGAGAAGTGATAACTACTTTGTTGTCAGTTACCCCAACCTTCACCATCTGCACATGCACTATCCTACTCAACCCCATACTTCTCAACTCTATACAAGCATGAACCACAACAGAGTACTCGAACTTATCCGACAAGATCCCACCAATTTGCATCTCAATAAAATACCTAAATCCATTAACAACCAAATTGCTCCTCGTCGACCCAACAATCATTACAGTCCAAGAAAACACATTCCTCTTAGACCTTTTCTCAAACACCTGATGCGCAGCCTCCAAATCCGAGTACTTCAAATACATGTGGGCTTCTCTAATATTCCCCCTGCGCAATAAATCCATCAATGTTTGGATTCCAGGTTCTCGATGGGTTCCAATCTTCTTGCTCTCGCTTTGAAAGTCTCCAATTAATTGTAGGTTAGTTACAAAAGGTAGAGTTACTGTGGAGTTTTTCATCTTAATCTTTATTCTCGAAAAGTGACTGACCCTTTTGAGCCTCGCATGTCTAGGCAACCAATCCAAACTCCAATCCTTGGTTTTGAACGTGGTCTGCTTCAACAAAACCTTTGCAAAATTAATCGAAGCGTACCTCCAATCACCATCTTCCTTCTTCAATGGAGCGTAACCGGGTTGAATGTCGACCTCATTCATCAACTCCAACAACCTCTGAATCCCACCACCCACAAAATCATTGTACGAGTTGATTTGGTGGTGGATCAGACCGTACAATTTGAAGGACAAAATCGAGGCGTCTTTGCATAATTTCTTCAAACACTCTTCGCTCAATGCGATTTCTTCTTCCATCGTGGATGTCAATCTTTTCTCCAGCCTCGAGTGTGTCATCGATTCCGTTTGGTAGCTATAGCAGTGTTCTAAAAATCGGCCTAAACGGTAGAAAAATGCCCAGATTAATGGCTGGGCAGGTTCTTGGCAGTCTAGGCGGGTTTGGGCAGGATCTGGGCGATTTTTTTTTTTTAATAAGGCTGATTGTGTTCTTATTTTATTTTTCTTTCCTCTTTTTTAGAAATAAACAATTTTATTATTTTTTATTCAGTATATGTCTAAATGTAGCAAAGGATGATTACTTAATGGAATTCTCAAAAAATCTGTCAGTACCAATTTTAGTAATGTGAATTTTATCAAACGTGACTAAGGTTATTCATGCAATTTGAAGAAAAATAAGAATAGGTTGGATATTTGTCCACAAATTCAACTTTGTATAAAGTACCCATCAAGACCAACTTCAGTAATTTGAGTTTTAATAAATTTTGTTCATGATTGTTAATTTTTCATGTTTTTAAATTTTGCATATGTATCTTGACATTAAATTGGATGTAATTGATAAGGTATTATGTTTAACTTTTGTAAATTATTAAAGTTATAATATAAAACCTAAGACTGCCTAGTTGCCACCAAGGTCCCTGGGCGCTAGGCACCTGCTCGCCGCCCGCCTACCGCCTAGCACTTTTTAGAACACTGGGCTATAGTCGAAGTCGTCTATGCCCACGAAGTTTCCGTTTTCGAACTGAACCTTTTTGCTGCTTGAAGCGATCAAGTCTTCGGCTTCAATTGCTGTATGGGAGATTGTTGTAGTGGTTTGCTCGTTAGATCTAGTGATTTGTGTGGAGGATAAACGACTTGATTCAGCAGATCCACTCAACTTCTAAGTGTTTTGTATCAACTGAACAAGCTGTTCAAAACGATCATCAAACTTCTTCTCCCAGGCTTCACTCGCTTGCATTAGCCTATTCATTTTGGTCTTCACAAGTTTGATCTGTCCATGAAATTCCAGTTGGCTCTTCCTTGTTTCTTCCATGAAAGCTTTCATCTCCTCATATGGGATTTCCATGGTTGCCCCGATTGATGGATCGTAACGGCTCTGATACCAATTGTCACGATCGTGACTAGTTGGGATCAAAATAAGAAAAACAAACGATAGATTGAAATGGAAAATAGGGAAAAGGATACAAAACTCTCAAGTTCTTAGCAGAACTGAGCCTTTCTTCTTCAATATCCTTCTATGTTTCTATTCCCTTTACATCTCTATTTATAGAGAATGAACATCTGTACTTCAAAAGAGCTATTAAGAGTTACGTGCTAATGACGTGTTTAAATTAATTGGAAGAAGGAATATCCTTTGCCTTGAATCCAAATTCTGAATATCCTTTGCCTTGACGCCAACCTTCCCGCCACAATTTTTAATTTCATTTCTTGTTTGCCAATCGTGACAATGTCACTTGTTCTTTGAACTTTTCGTTAATTGCAAATTTAAAAGTACATTGTGTTTACCCACAACTTTTTGTCTTTTTCTAGCTATCCCAACGGGTAGGGTCTAGGATGAGGTGCCGTCTTCAAATTTAGTTGATTCTTTCCGCAATCAAGTTTCTTTGTGACCCACTACCCCTTTGCTTTCCATCAGTGACAATTTTTCATTGGGTTCACAGGACCCTTCTACCACTTCATCATCATCCTCGTCAATACATGTGTTTTCTTTGGCTTGGTGTCCTTCCACCATGAAGGTCTTAATTCAGGATACAATTTCCAACATCCATTTTTTGAATGTCGATCCGTCTTGCAATTGTCACAATATTATCCACATGTATTTGCCACCATAGGATTTTTCTTTCCAACCTGTGGAGAACCTTCTCCATAAACAAGGTTTATTCTTCATCTTGATGCACATGGCTTTCTTGCAACCATCATCAATATCAGCAATTGGAAAGAGTGCCAATTCTGTCTGTAAATGGTAAAACAAACCACTCTTATATTTCTCGATGACGTCTGGGTTTCTAATGTTCACATTCAACAACAATGTTTGTTTTCAAAACTCCGTGGTGTACTCTTGTACACTATGCCCTTTTTCTTAACGCAAAAATTTCCATCACTCTCGCAATAATTTCTTGTAACCAATACGATACAATTGTTTTCGTATTGCTATTGCAAATTGAGTCCATGTGTTACACAATATGATTCGGAGCCAATGGGGAAACAATAATAAAAAACGATGACAATCAAAATTTTTTATTCCAATCTTCCACTATATTATTAGAATGTATTCCAACATCTCAAGAATAAACTCTCTTGAGGCTTCAGCCTTTGCTATTTTACAAAGATTACAATACTCTTGAGGCTTCAATCTCTCAAGAACAAACTCTCTTGTGGCTCCAACTAAAAAAGAAACTCTCTTGAAGATCCAACATTTGCTATGATACAAAGATTACAATACTTTCGAGGCTCCAACCTCTTAAAAACAACATCTCTTGAGGCTTCAACTTTTGCTATCTTATTGACTAACAAATATTTCAGTTATTCTCTTGAGAACAAACTCTTCGAGAGGCTTTTCCCTCAAGAACAAACTCTTGAGACTCTCAAGAACAACTCTCTTGAGAGCTATGCCGTTTCTTCTTTCTTCTCTATTTCTCCACCAAGAAAACTCACAAGAACAACTGTTTTTTTTCTATGCCTATCGACTTCAACATCAGTCTCTTTATAGGTATACAAGGCCACTATAAAATCCCTATATGAAATTATTTGGATTGTAGTCCAAGTTTTCAATTTATTGGCTCCAAGGTATTAATGGCTTGCTGAAAATTTCCAGGATTCTAACTGTTTCCAAAATTTGCTTATTTCCCATAAGGAGTGAAATTCCTAAATAGGAAACTCTGTGTTTTTCTTGTAATTCTAGGGTTATGTTGACTTTGGGGTCCATTTTAAAAACTATTTCAGTTTGGCATCCAAATTGGCAGTCATATCATTTGACTCATGTTGGCCAACCTATAGATGTTACAAATTAAGGGTTATTTTGATTTTAGGGTCCATTTGGTTTAGGCAATGACTAAATGACACCACCAATTATATTGAAGGACACCACCATTGCCCTACTTTTTTAATGACACCACTACCTGCTAAATGTCACAACCAATATAAACAAAAACAACCCTACCACATCTCTTATCTCTCCATTTCTTCTCCGTCAAGCACTAGGGGTATTAATTGGTTACTGAAAATCGACCGAACCGAAAAAGCTCGAATCGAAAAAAACCGAAACCGAACATTAGAAAACCGAATCGAACCGAGTTGGTTTGGTTCGGTTTCGGTTTTTGTTTTTCACACATCCGAAACAACCGAACCGAACCATTCTCCTTATTTTGTTTTTAATCCCCTAACCTTCTCTCTCTCTTATTTAATCCCCCACCAACTCACTCTTATTTAAATTCTCACCACATTTCAATGCACCCCACGTCCTCACCCTCTCTCTTAACTCCCACTTTCTCATTTTCTTAATGCCCCATTCAGAGAAAGAGTTGAAAAAACCTACATTCTCTATCTTATTTAAGCCCCACCCACCTCTCCCCACTTACCCAACTTCACTTTCTTTATTAATGTCCTCTTTATTTTTTTTAACACTCTTTCTCTTTCTTTCTATCCAATCACTTGCAAGTTGAGGAGAGACAGAGTTTGACTCAATCTTGTTGAAGAAAACCAAACTTTTCACTTGCTTGCTTGCAGCAAAGATGAGCAATGACGATGGCGACAACTTCGACACTTTTGATTTGATAAAAAAAAATCTTCTTGCAGGATGAAATTATGAGACTGGTGGAATCGTCATAGAAGGTTTCAGTATTGTTCAAATCATCACATGGGTGTGGTGGAGATAGATTAAGATGTAAACAATGCAGTTATGGTTATAATTTTTTGTATGATATAGTATTGTGTATATGAGAGTGATGACAAAAAATATTTAATCTTATGGAATTATTAAGACAAATAGGCAAGAAAAAATTGAAAGAATTCTCTATAGATGAATAGTCGGAGCCTTAAAACTCTCTGTGTTCATCTGGCATTTGCTTTCCCTTTACTGCTTCCATTTCTCTTTCTATTTTATTTTATTTGTATTCTCTCTGTCCGTTTTCCTCATTTGCAAACCAAGCTTCATTTCCTTCTTTTCATTCTTTGTAGCTTTGACTTATTCCTTTTGTGCTAGAGCCAACTCGGTTGTATGTAGCAAAAAAAAAAATAATAATAAAAAAGGAAAAAATCGAAAATAACCGAAACCGAACCGATCGGTTCGGGTTTGGTTATTTATTTGATAAATGTGAAAATCGAACCAAACCGAGAACCGAATTCTTGGTTTGGTTTTGGTCCAACTTTGAACCGACCAAACCGATTAACACCCCTATCAAGCACCACACCACCCCGTTACTGCCGGCCGCATCGGGCCGCCACCTCTTCCCTCATCTCTTATTCTCCTATCTTTTTCTCCCTCTTTTCCATCAAAGCACCACCACACCATCTGACCAGCTCTCCCTTTTACCGCCGACCTCACTCAGCCGCCACCTCTCCCCTCATCTCCTTTTCTTCTTCTTTTTTCCCTCCTCTCTCCTCCTCTTCCTTATCTCTTTTTCTTTTTCTCCTCTCTTTCTCTTCTTCTCCATCAAACACCACCACCACCGTTGGCAGGGCGTGGCGGGGGGAGGTGATGGTGGGGTGGTGTCGTTTAGTAGATTAAAAATAATAATAATTTGGGGTGGTGTCCTTTAGCAGAAATGATGGTGTCATTTAGCAAATGCCTTCGGTTTATCATAATTGGACTTGAGGTCCATTTTGTAAGGGTATTGTTGTTTTGGGCTGTTAAAGCGAGTCAAGTGGGTTGACTATGCCATTATGGATTTCAGACTGAAATAATTTTTAAAATAGACCCCAATCTCAGTTTCGGAAAACCAAATGAACCTCAAAGTGAAAATAATCCTTAATTTTAAGGGTTTGTTTGGTTGGCCATTTTCCGTGGGAATTGAATCCAAACTCTGTGTCAAGTGATTTTTCGTTGTTTGATTGTGTATTTAACAATTTATTTATTTTATTTATTTTCTGTATGTGACTTGTTTCTCCATTTCTTATGGGAATCCAAATCTTTGAAACCCCTCGAAAATGGATTTTCGCAGAAACCGTTTCAATTCCCATGTCTATTTTCCATTGTATCAAACAGACTTAAAAGGAATGTGATTCCTAATAGAAAGTTGGGTGCTTTGATGGGTCCACACGTACATGGATCATACGCAGAAATATCTATAAAAATGACATGAATTCCATTTGAACTTAGATTTTGAATCAAACTACGAAAACACGATCTGTGGGTAGTTTTTGAAACCACGATTTGTCATTTGGTGGAGTTAGAGAATAGATTGGAGATTACTGTGACGTGGGTAAGTTTGAGGGGGATGAAGGTAGTGAGGAGCAGAGAGAATGGCAATGGAAGAGAGGTTTACGTGTTGAGTTTGTTTCAGATTTTAGGTTGTCTTTTGTTTTTTGTTCTAATATTTATTTGTTTTGATTATTGAGGGATACACACTAACTCTTTGGGTTGGGGACTGTGGTGTATTGTATATTTGTATGAGGAAGGAAGACCTGGAGGAGAAAGGTAAATATTTTGGGTTTTTGTTTATCAACCAATGAATTACTTTTAGATTGAAATTGAAAATCCAAGCCTTTAGATACATTTTGTTTACTCTGTGAAATTTGCACATGCCTTGCATGTCCATTCGGAAAGGGGTATCTTGGCCCATTACAAAACTTTGATAGTTGATGTGATTGACCAAAGTGAGGGTTAGACTCAATTAAAATTTAAAATGATAGTCAAACTCTATTAGGTATAAACTTAATGAGAGCCAAACTAAAAAAACCTTATTTTTTTTAATAGTTGAAGAAGCTAGTGTGCCTTGCAACTAAATATTGATTCGTGATTCTCATCCATTCCTAGACTTGTGAATCCTGCTTACTCGTGGGGAAAATCTGAATCTGGGGAAAGTTTCTTTCTCAACAGGATGATATTCTTTCACATATGCTTGAACTAAAATTGAAGTTTTCAGTCCTGCAAACATTAGCGGTAGGTTAGTATTTTGAACACTTTGCAGATCTCTTAGGTTCTTCCGGCGTTGCTTATTTGCTCTGTCAGCTAATGAACCATTGATAGAAAATGGTAGGTAAACCGAAGCAACTATTATCTAGGCGACGATTTTCTGTACTTCAAAACAAAATATCCTTCTATGGGTTTCTGAAGCGCGTGGCATTACTTAATGTTTTTGCTATTTTCTGTACTTAAAAAAAAAAAAAAAAATCCTTCCATGGGTTTCTGAAGCGTGTTGCATTACGTAATGTTTTTGTTAATTGAAAGAATCTCAGATGTAATGAAATATGGGTCTAAACTATGAGTTTGTCGAATTTGACCCTTGTCTATATCAATTAACTTTTGATGTTTACTTCATTTTTCTTGATAAAACAAAGCAGAGAAATACTGATCCTCAGGGAAAGTATTCCAAGTCACCAACTCAGCCAAAAGAAGAGGAAGAGCATTCAGAAGAGGAAGATGACGATGAGCATGGGGAGACCTTATGTGGTGCCTGTGGAGAGAACTACGCATCAGATGAGTTCTGGATATGCTGTGATATCTGTGAGAAGTGGTTTCATGGGAAGTGTGTGAAGATTACTCCAGCCAGGGCAGAACATATAAAGCAGTACAAATGTCCATCTTGCAGTAGTAACAAAAGAGCCCGCCCTTGATGATCAAACAAGTAAATCTACATGTTCTTGTATGGTACATGGCAATACATGGCAAACGTCGTGAGTTGTGTAGTCTGCGAGTTTCTTTCCATTTCTTCTTTTTCCGTGTCATGTTCATCTCATCGCGACAGGTGTTTATAACATCCTTTTCTGGGATTGCTTATGTACGTTCTATCTTTAGGATGACAAATATTGGTCTCTTCGGATTACAAAAATAGGATTTTGTACTTGATGCATGCATTTCAGTTTACAGTTTGCTTACAAACACTGGGTTTGTCAACAGGCAGCAGGATTTCAATGGATTATCCTTTCAGCTAGTATAGTACTATAGTTCCATGTGTGAATGGCAAAATGTCATGTTCCTTTGCCAATGCCTAGATGCGTTTAACATTTTGGCTCCTGCAGTGGGTTCAGTGCTTGAGGCTTAATGGAGGCTCGAACAATGTTCTCTGCCATCATTTAGCCGATGATGGTTACCATCATTCACAAGATAAATATTTCATTAATTTGATTTTACACTTAAAGTGCACACACAAATAACTTATATACCAGAAACCCACATGCTATCATGTGCTGCAGATATAAAATGCATAATGCATTGCATTTTTAAGTTGAACAAATTTTATCTACTGGATATAAATTGAACGACGAACGACGAAACTTGCGGTTTCATAGATATGTGTTTTTGCTAAACTCCATGCCAAATGTAGACTACAATGCAAGATTTTTAATTCATACCAGATCTGAAACAAATTATTAATCTCCACATACCTGTTTGAGACAATAAGAAAGGAAATAATGTGCCGGATTTTAAAGGGTGAAATTTTGTTGCACTTCACAAAGTCTTAAAAAACTGCCCATTAAAGTTTTTAAATATGGGTTCATCATAAAAATAATATTTTCTTGTAATTCTCAAAATACTCCTCTGTATTTAGGGCTTGAGTATTATTATTTGTACTTCTATATATTAATGATTTATACTATCAAACCTATTTAGGGTAAGTTTGGAATGTCCAGGGTGAAAGTTGAGATTTGATTTGAGAACGATGTGGGGTGCATTATGAAAATGGGATGTTTAAAGAGAATTAGGGGGTGCAATGAGGAAACTCCTTTTGAAAGTTTTGTAGTGGTGGGGCTGTCAATGGATCGTATTCGAGTCGGAAATGTTAAAAATTTGAATCCATTCCATTAAAAATTACGCCAATTCAAATCCAATACGCAGAATTGTTCAATATTGCAATCCAACTCCAACTCCAAATCCATTTATAGATATTGGGCAATATCTAAAAGGGTCTGACTTCTAGTTTTACTCTCCATTTAGGATCCTCATAAGTTTCATTTATTTAAAAATGACCCTAGTAAATGAAATTTTTTGTTTATTAATTTATTTGAGCTAAAACTTTGAGAGAAAAACATATAAATTCACATAAGAAATGTGGTAAAATTTGGCCCGATTTCTACATGCATGCCTCGAGATACACACTTAATGGGATAAAGGAAATCTCTATACTAATATCACGAAGTGAGCGAATGCCCATCTTGGATGCGACACAGGCTAGCCCCCATTGTCCAAGACCACTTGAAATGTTGGTCCTTCAACACCCACAAAATATTGTTTACCAAAATATTTAATGATAGAGACCTAAATACACATCTCAAGAAATGTTGTCGAAATGGGTTGAACAAGACGTCTTTGGTGTTTCTATAATTTTTCTAAAAATTTAAGTTCAAATGAATTAATAAACAAATTTTTTTAGTTTGGGTAGAGTCCTTTTAGCTAAATGGAACTTAACTGGCTCCGAAACTGACAGGAAAAGCCCAAATTAGTTCATTTATCCCAATACCCAATTCATTAAATATGCTCAAAACCGAAATCCACTCGCATTCAATTCAAAATGAAAAAAATCTAATTGTCGAGGGAATGGGCGAGGAAAACAGCGAGGGAGGGAGAGAGGGAGGGGGGGGGGGGGGGGGTGTGTTCGTCCATCCCCCTCGTGCCGTCATTTTCCTTGCGCACATCTCGAGGGGGATGAACGGTCCCCCTCCCTCGCTGTTTTCCTCGCCCATTCCCTCGACAATTAGACGGGTTGATTCAAAATAACTTAATTTTACAATTTTAATATTTAAAAAAAAACTGTTTTAAGTTATAATTTTTTCTTTATAATAAATCAAATAAAATAAAGAATTGAAAGAACCAAAAGCCTAAATGGCTAATTTGCTTAAATGACACAATTCGGATTATGTTTTGAAATCCAAATCCAATAAAATGCAATCTGAATCTGATTTTTTTGGTTAAGATCGGATTAGTTTTTAATAGAACTTGGTCCATTTGACAACCCTAGTTTTAAGGAGAGTTATAAAACCTACAAGGATTTATTTTTATTATTGAATCCTGTTTTGTTTTGAAATCAATGTTAGAGTAGGAGCAACGTATAACATAATAATTAGCAGATATTAATTAAATAAAATATTATATTAACCAATTGTGTATAAAATTAGAGGTGTTTTAATTAATCCAACACCTATATAAATTGACTCAAAGCGAACAATATGTTGGTATGTCTAAGTTTGTCACAGGTGCCCTTGGACATAAGACAACAAGGTGATTTACTTTTTTAACTTGCTTTCTTACAATGGGATCCACATTCCTATTCCTGTAATTTTTCTCTCCATTTAAATAAGGCAACGATTATTTAGCACCACAAATTTCAGTGTCCCACACCATCAATATAATTTTTTCTTTCCGACACCACTCCCTTACTGTCCTACACCATCACTTCTCTTCCACATCACCACTTCATTTTCTCCCCTCCCAAATTCAAACTTGCAAAAACTCGCTCTCCCCTCCCAACTTCCTATTATTCGCTCCACAAACTCCCTTTCCTCTTCCAACTTCCTCTTCTTCGCTCCACAGACACCTTCTCCTCCCAACTTCCTCTTATTCTCTCCACACTCGATTCCTTTTTCTTCCCTCCACAATCCCCTCTTCTTCCCTCCTAGTTGCCTATTTCCCTTTCTGTTTTTTGTTTTTTTCTTTTCCCTCGCTGCGGTCTGTGTGAGATTGGTTTCCCACTTGCAGCGGGCCGTGCGAGGGAAAAAAATTTGGCCCTCGCGATGGCTCTTGTGAGTGGGAAACCCATGATCACATAGGCCGTCGCGAGGGCTCGGAAAAAAAATAGAAAACAAAAAACAATGAGGAGGATAAGAGGAAGAACAAGAACAAGAATATGGAGAAGGGCGACGGTGGCTATTGTGGTTGTGTGGGAGAAGAATAGAGTATGAGATGGTTATCGACGGGCAATGATTGAAGAACTGGAAGAGAGGAAGGAGAAAAAGAAGATGAAGAGGAGAAGGAGAAGAAGAAGATAAAAAAAGGGGCGACGATGGCTGTTGTAGCTATGGCCCCATTTCCTCTATCTCTTGCTGTCGTCGGTCGTCTTTCACCATTCCTTGCAATCGATCGCCCCCTTCCTCGCTACCCCCTTCTATGCTGTTGCTGTTGTTCTTGAAAAGAGAGGGTGAGAGAGAAGAGAGAAATAATGATTTAAATGACTAGTGTAGGTTTGCAGGCAAAAAAATATTTGGTGGTGTAGGACAGTGGAATCTGTGATATTAAATAGTCGCTGTCTTTAAGCGATGAAGTTTCTCACTTTGAAACCCTTCATTCTCATACATGCCACTGCCATATAGATTAATGAATAAAAAAAATTACCAATCACTACTTTTCTTTTCCAAAATTTAGACTGAGAGACACATTTTTACACATAAAATGATTAATTTTAGTCACATACGAATATAACCTAATATATATTATTCTATTACCATATTCATTGTTAACATAACAACCTATATATACACAAATAATTATCATTTTTTTTTTATAGATAAAACAATTATTATGTATTTTGTTTATGATTTCAAGAGTTTATTTAATTACTTCAAAAGTATAAATTTATGTAAGAGGCTATCAACAAAGAGGAATGTTGGTGTACGTAGCATAGGAATCCGTGCAAGATGCCATCCACAGAAATGAATTTTGGCGTGCGTAGCGCACACATTATATTATACATACACTTCTTTGGGATTAAATAGGCAGTTTCAGATTCGGATAAAAAACCCATAAGCGTGTAAGGTTTGGGCTTGATATCCTAAAGCCCGTAGGTCTGATTAATTTAGGCGTTTTTATTTACAGGTTTAGGAACTACACCAAGTCCGATGCCATGGAGCTATTGGTTATAGGTTTTTAAATTGTAAATGAGGAAGTTATTTCTGTAACTATGTAACTACCGTTGGGTCTATAAATAGAACCCAAACACTCTTTGTACAATTCAGAAAGACATTTCTCAAAAAAAAATTATTTTCAAGTTCAAATCGGAAACAAGTTAATACTTTATGTCTTTTCAATTCTCTAAGTGCTATCACTTACAATTCCACAATTTAATTTGAAGTTTTCATTTACTTTTCTTTTGCACTTTTATTTTGTTCTTTATTCGATTATGTTCATTTCCTTAAAGTTTCAAGTAATGTAAATGCACATTAAAAAGTCCTCTTAGTTGAGGCATTAGAACCCATTGTCTGGATCTTCGAGAAGTTAGATTCCTTTTGGTGTAGACAACTAATGCAGTGAATATGAATAAAATAGCATACATAATACATGAGTTATTAGGACCAATGGCTTAAGGAGGTGCAACGACCTACATACAAAAAGTCTTAATCGATTGGATAGATAGAATTCCATTGCCATCAAGGTATAAAATTCCAAAATTTACCTTATTTTCTGGTGATGGTACACACAATCTACAATTGAACATGTTCCTAGGTTCACTAGTCAATGTGGGCATGCAGGTGCCATTGATTTAATAAAGTCATGCTTTTCTCAAACTCTTTGACATATGCAGCCTTTACTTGGTTCATAAGCCTGCCACATAACACTGTTACGGGCTGGATCCAACTGGAAGAAATTTTCCATGCACAATTCTTCCAAACATAACTTGAAGTGATACTGGCCGATCTAGCACGATTACATAAAAAGACGTGATGAAAAAGCAACTCAATGCATTAAAGAGGCTAAAAACAAATAAACGATAGTTCTACCTGACATGAATTTATTTAGCTAAGCCCAAAATGGTTTAGAATTTAAACTAAGGAACATGTTTGATGGCACCGAATTTAGAGATTTGGTGGAATTAATTGTTTGTTTGTTTTTTGTTTTTTTCGAATATGGGATGGTAAACTTTTATTACTTAAAAAAAGATTTGAACACATTGGAGGTACATTACTATTTTATTGGTGGAAAATAGGGGTGGGCACGGGACGGGATGGGACGAGATATACCCATCCCTATCCCATCCCGTTCATACGGGATCGGGACGGGACGGGATGGGAAAAACTCCATCCCGACCTCGTCCCATCCCAAACGGGTTCGGGACGGGACGGGACGGGACGGGACGGGATCAGCGTGCTAATCTTGTAAATATATCGCACCCTAAGCATTTCATAGTAGGAATGATATACATATAACAGGGAAGTTTACTTGCAAATGTCATACCTGGTGCAATATATCCAACAGTGCCTATAACCGTGATGGTGCGAATGGAAGCAGGGGAGTGATCCATGAACTTTGCAATGCCAAAATCAGAGATGCGAGGTTCCATGTCGGAGTCCAACAGTATGTTCTTTGGTTTTATGTCCTGGTGGACAACAGCAGGATTGCAGTCATCATGAAGATATGCAAGCCCTTCCGCAGTTCCCAGTGCTATCCTATAACGCACATTCCATTCAACATATGGGGCAGGAGTTATCTCATGTAGAACATCGTGAAGGCTACCATTTGGCATGTATTCATACACAATAAGTCCATAGTCCTGTTGAAAGCAGAAGTCTATCAACTTCACTAGATTCCGGTGCTTGATATTGTTATGTGTCTGAATTTCTCTGAGCATGCTCATACTTCCTCCTTGATGGCCTGAAAATTCTGTCTTCTTCACAACACATGGGGAACCATATCGCAGCAATGCCTTGTAGACTGTGCCATGGGCTCCTCTGCCAATGATCAATTCCTCATTCAGGTTGTCCGTGGCCTCCATGACATCGTTCAGTGACAGAGTATGGCTTTCTGGGAAGAACTTAAACTTACACTCTTGCTTACACTTGTTCAGGTTGTTAGTGGCTTCCCTCTCACTCACACTAAGAGGCTCTTCTACTCTTTTAATCTTCGCACAAAAACATATAGATACTAGAATCATGCATATGAATAAAAGAGCTTCCTTCAATCCCATCAGAAAACGGAACACTACAATTCTTTTGATCCTCACAATAATGCATACTGACATGAGAATCGTGACTAAAAAGGAAAGAGATCCAATTGCTATTTTAATATATGTTGCTCTCTTAACTCCCTTTAAAGTAGTTGGTCCAGTGTTACAACGGTCTTTGAATTCTGAAGCAGCCAGGTTACGACAAAAGTGGTATACCGAACCAAAAGAATGACCGAATGTTTTATCAGAGAGAGGAGAGCTGAGAAAGTGAGAAGTATTACAAATTTAGTAATTTACATATTAATCTAGAGATATGTGTGAGAGATTCATTGAGATGCTAAAAATGTTATATACATCAGTATATTTGTATGGGCATCCACAATTCTAAAATAAATAATTAAATAAAAATATTAATAATTAATATTAATAAATTAGTTCGGGACGGGACGGGATTGGCGGGATTGAAAATCTTCATCCCATCCCATCCCATTGTAGATCGGGACGGGACGGGATCGGGATGAAATTATTCAATCCCATTAAGACCCGGAAAAATCGGGACGGGACGGGACGGGATCGGGACGGGAACGGGATCGCGGGATGGGATGCCCACCCCTAGTGGAAAATCCTAAAGATTGAAAAACAAGATAACAATATTATTTGGTAACGAATCTAGGTTGTGTGCGACTTATCCAGGCACATGAGCGCAATTGGACGTCTAGGTAGAATGGTTAACCTTCTCTTTTCAATCTGTTAGCTGGCTCGTCTGCAACTGAATTTGCCTTAGGAATGACACCTACACACAAACATTCAATGTTTTTGCATGCTATTCTAATCTTCTTCCAAATTGATTGCAAATGCCACAGTATCTTATAAACTTCATAAAACCAATATCTGACTAGTTTGGAATCCGTTTGGAGAACTACTTTACGCAGTCTCGCTTACAAACATAACAACCATAGATTCCGCTATGTTGTTTGATCCATAACCAAAGAAACTTTGTTTAGCCAGGATGCAGCTCCCCATTTCATCTCTAATAACTATGCCATCTGAAATAACATTATTCCGAGCTGAACCATCTATGTTGATAGCCAGCCAAACTTTGGGCGGAAAATTCCAATACACCACAATAAGGTGCTTCTCTTGAAACTGAATTTGTTTCAAACTTCGAGAACTAATTATTGGAATTAACCTTAAGAATAGAGACATTTGACACCAACTTCAGCCAGAACTATACCTTAATCATGACGTAGTTGGAACACCATGAGTCCTTTCGTACAACATATTATTGTATGGCAGCCATAGTTCTCATAAGACAAACAGAGGAGCAATGTTGTATAAAATTCCAAGATGTGGCCTGAACCATATTTGCCGCAAAGTGTAAACTTCAGCAGGGCGACACAAATGAATACCAAAGATATATTCAAAATGCTGCCAGACCCTATCAGCCAAATCACTCTCAATAAACAGATGTTTCGTAGATTCAAATCTTGGATAAACATAATGGCTGCTTTTAGATGCCAGATTAAAACCAATTCGCACCAAGCTCCTATCAATGGGTATCACACCTTTAAGTAATTTCCACACAAAGACTGATATCATAGATGGTAGCAGCGGATGCCAAAATGATTTCAAGGGTCTTATCTGGTTCATTTGGCTGACAAAATAATTCATAAGCAGTTTTGGTGGAAAATCGACCATCCTGCAATAATTTCCAAATACAAGCATCACCACCACTGTTCTCCCTGTAACTGTTATTGAAATCAACCCATGCAACATCATAAACTCCTTCGAGCTGATTAAAATTATTGTTTGACAACAAAGCAAGTGTTGGCCAATTACTGTTGATGGCCGAATTTGAAATATACATATCCATGTCTGCTCTAGTCTTTGACGAAAAAAACACTAATGGTCATACCTTGGTCAATCTTCCAAGTTAAATTGTTAGGCAGGCGAAATTGACGACGCATCATCTCCTTTGAACACTTTTGAAGCATCATTTTTAACTTGAATCTCATACAAAGGAATCAAATCAGTCATATACTTGCAACTAGGGCTAGGCAAGTACGGGTAACCGACCCAAAAGCTAAAAACCGAAAACCGGCCCGAGAAATTCGGGCCCGTGTTTATGAGAACCGAAACCGGACCGAGTTGACCGGATAACCGAAGTCCCGGTTAATCGATTTACGGGCCGGTTTCGATCCTAAGAGCTAAAAAAAATCTTTTTCAGTAAAAAAAAAAAAAAACATACAACAAATTACAAGATTTGATCATGATCTGATCAAGATCTGAGATCAGATCTGATCTAGGGAAAGGCGGGGAAGACTAAAGCCTGCTAGGTAATATGCTACTCACCCTCGGGCAATAGGAGTTATCTTGTAATGTCAAAGAACGTATATTCAAGAGCTGATCTGGTTTACGAGACCTTGGGTTTTCCATGGGGTCGCCTCTATATTGGTGAGTATTTCACTGCTTAGGTGTTATCCATAACTATTTTCAGATTCCTGCAATTTGCTTGTAGGTTTAAGAAAGTTATTTTTTTACGCTCTATATCTAATTATAAGAAAGTTATTTTTCACGCTCTTATATGATGATAATCTTCGCAGCAGTCACAGGCAGCACGCTGATCCCGTCCCGATCCCGTATGAATTGGATGGGATAGGGATGGGTATATCTCGTCCCATCCCGTCCCGTGCCCACCCCTAATTGTACATACCGGGATGTTGCAAATGCCAGTGGACAAAAAAAAAAAAAGCCAGTGGACACAAAACTAGACATAACACTGAAGGGAGCTCCACGCACTTAAGGGCCGAGGCGTCCCTGGGCATAGGTGACCATATTTTATATATACACATTTTAAACCTCAAAATTAAATATATAGTTGGGAAACCATATTTTATATATACATATTTTTAAGCACAATCAAAGAAGAATTTAAAAGAAAAATTGCTAAGATTTAATTCCTATTTTAGTTGGAAAACCATATCTAGCTTTGAATCAATCTATTTAGGAAAATATCTCAAGTTAACTCAGTACATAATCTTAACTGTTAAATAGATTTGGATCTAAAGGCCTATAAATTGGGTGTGGAATTGGGTCATCTCCGGATCCTAACCCTTAAATTATGAGTGAGGCTAGGGAACCAGGTTTTGTAACCATGATGACGTGACATCATTAGATGAAGTTTTTTACAACCTCGAGATACACAAACACTTTGGGGATTTCATCATTCTTTCAAGATCACGCCACATCACCATGGTTACAAAACATGGTTTCTTAGCATTTTCGTTAAATTATAACCTAAAAATCCATTTATTTAGAATACAAACAAATAAAACACACGCTACTTTAAGCAAACGACTAAACGCCATAGAAGACACACACATTAATGGTTGTGACTCTTCTTCTTCTTCTCCATGCCATCCGCTTCTCCTCTTCCCTATCTAATTAATTCTTTCTTTCTTTATTTTCTCTAATTCTAAACGACTAAACTTTGCTCTGATTCGATAAATCCAACTTCATCTTCTATTCTGTGATTATTAAAGAAAGCCATTTATCTTTGTGGATTTGAATAGAGTTGACGTGAGAAAAAAGAAAAGGCCACTGACTAAAGAAAGAGAAAATGGTAAGTTACAAAGATTATAGAGTAAAACATAGGTTAGATAGTACTAGTGGTTTTTTTTTTTTTTTTTAAAATTTATTTATAGATTTTAATTATATTTTTATGTATTATTTTTTTTGGATGTTTGAAAAGGACAAAACTTGTGGAATCCAGTATAGTGAGTCCAAAATTGATTTGTGGAGTTAAGGTATCTTAGCAGGTGATTTTGTTCTAATTCATAAACCCTTTGTTGCTGAAATTTGTGTTTGTTTGATTTGTTTGTTGCTTTTGATCACAATGATGCCTAGAAAATATAAGTTAGGTTTTGAAAAAAGAAAACAAGAGAAAAAAGAAGAACTTGTTAGGTCATTAGTGAGATCTCTTGATAAATTTATGCCTAGTAAAAGATGGGACTCAACATCAAATGTTTAAAAATAAATAAATCCACCACCAGTGATTAGTGATATAATTGAAAATGAACAAGAAAATGCAGAAACAAATTAACCAATAGGAAAAATAAATGAACAAGAGAACGAAGAAACAAATCAACCAAAATGAGATAACGAATTCGGGCTAATAAACATTTATGATCCAGAATATTGGGATAGAATTAATCAAAATTATAGAGACCTACTAGTAGAAAAAAGGTCCAATTAGAATTCATGATGCATATTTTATTGTTGATGACTTTCGTACACACTTTTCCTCTATTCATTATGAACGAGTATTATTGAATGGAGAGAAACAAGATATGAGATGACTTCTATATTTTGTTTTTAAGGATAAAGTATTTTGTTTTTGTTGTAAGTTATTCAAGTAAGACAAAAAAATGTCCCCATTGACAACGGATGGATATAATGATTAGAAATTTCATAGTGAACCACTTAAAACTAGTAGTGAACACCTAGTTTGCATGACTAAGTGGATGAAATTGCAAATGAGGTTGAACAAACTTGAAACAATTGATAAGAATGTGCAAGAACAAATAGACGATAGGGAGAATAAACACTGGAAACAAGTGTTAAAACGAATAATTGCCTTTGTAAAAGTTTTTGCAAGAAATAATTTAGCATTCTATGGTCATAGGGAGAGGCTTCATGAAGGGAGAAACAAAAACTTTTTAGGCTTTATTGAGATGATTGCTTAGTTTGATCCAATCATGCAAGAACACATATTCAACGAGTAAAAAACATATCAATTCATTACCATTATCTTAGTCCAACAATACAAAATGAGTTGATCTTACTCTTAGCAAATGAGATTAGAAGTACAATTATAGGAAGAAGAAATTCGGCAAAATATTTTTCTGTTATACTTGATTATACTCCTGACATTAGTCATGAAGAACAAATGTCTCTTATATTGCGATGTGTTGATGTTTCAGTCAAACCAATAAAAGTTGAAGAATTTTTTATACAAATTTTAAAGGATACATCAGGGCTAGGGCTTTTTAATGTGCTCATAGATATTTTCCAAACACTTGATCTTGATGTTGGTGATATAAGAGGGCAAGGATCAAATATGAAAGGGAGACACAAAAGCGTTCAAAATAGGTTGCTTAAGGAGAATCCTAGAGCATTTTACACACCCTATGGTTGTCATAGCCTTAATCTTGTACTTTGTGACATGGGCAGCTCCTATGAAAAAGCAATATATTTCTTTGGAGTTGTACAATGCATATATTCATTGTTCGCATCATCTACAAAACATTGGATTGTTTTTTGATGCATTATATTGGAAACCTCACTCTTAAGCCATTTTCACAAACACGTGGGGAAAGTCGTGTTGAGAGTGTTAAAGCAATATGCTACCAAACTCCACAAATTAGGGATGCTTTACTTGACTTGGTTAATACTAGTGAAGATCCAAAGACAAAGAGCGAAGCTCAATCCTTAGCAACCAATGAAATCAAAAGTTTTGAATTATTGGCTAGCTTGATAATATGATATAATTTATTATTTGTTGTCAATACCATTATTAAAACACTTCAAGCTGAAGATATGGATATTAAGATTGCCATAGAGAAACTAAGTGGACTCATCTCATTTTTTTGAACAATATAGGGAGACTGGATTTGTGGCCATGATTGAAGCTAAAGAATTGCTAGTGCAACATATTTTTAAAATAAAAAGAATCATTAGAAGAAAAAAACAATTTGATGAGACTAACAATGGAGAGTAATACGTTCAGTTGGGAATTCCTTTAGAGTTGACTACTTCTTATACATATTGGATAAATCTATTTCTTCTTTTAAAAGTAGGTTTGAACAACTTCAATTATATGAAGAGACTTTTGGATTTTTGTTTAACTTGAAGAAGTTGCAGTTCGTTGATAATGAAAGTGTGACCTCATATTGCACTAAGCTTGAGAGCTTTTTGAAGCATGACAATCTTTATGATATTGATGCAAGAAGTTTAGTTTTAGAATTAAAAGTTTTATGTAGCATCTTACCCAAAGAAGTAAATAAACCCTATTGAAATGCTAAATAATTTACAAACAATGGATGGTGGTTGTCCAAATGCCTGGATCACATATAGAATATTGTTGACTATTCCATTAACGATAGCCTTCGCAGAGATAAGCTTTTCAAAATTGAAGTTGATAAAATCGTATCTTCAGTCCACCATATCACAAGAAAAATTAAAAGGGTTAGTTATGATGTCTATTGAGAGTGACTTGGCGGAAAAAATTGATTACAACAATATAATTAGTGATTTTGCATCTCAAAATGCTAGAAGAGTCATATTTAAGTAAAATAAGGCATTAATTTTTTTTAAAAGGGCGTCATTTTTAGAGTTCGCCCAGGGCTCAATAGACTCAGGGTCGCCACTGCTTAAGGGACATGTTGAATCCGTCGTAAAGTTGAAGGGTCTGGACATCGATACCATTCAACAGCTCCACACGGTGTAGGCAAATAGAATTAGGATTGTTTGATTGTTTTAGCATGGATAAATCTATGAGACAAGAGAAGCTGAGCTATTTTCTTTCATTTTTTTTCCTTTGTTCTTGTTTTCTTGCATCTATTAGTGATGCCCAACATTGTTGGGAATAATAAGAAGATGATGAACTTTGTCTCTTTACATTATTGTCGCTACTATCCACATTAATATCTTTTTCCTCTTCTCGTTATTCTCCCATCTGTCGACTGAATCATATACTAACGAATAGTTCCCCTAATTAGTGGTTAACATTTGTATGGAATAATAATTAATTTTTTATTAAAAATTACAAAAAATTAAATGATTCAGATGGGGCAGAATTTTTTTTTTTTTTTAAATTATCAGATCTAGCGGATAAAAAGTGCTAGACTTGCTTCAAATCCGGTGGATTTAAGCGCCAGATTTGAATCAAATCCGACGGATATAAGCGCTTGATTCGATTAAACTTTGACGCTTAAATCCGCTGGATTTTATTCAAATACGGATTTTTGTTTTAGGTATTTTTAGCGGATTAAGCAACGTATCCACCGAAAATAACCTTTTTGTGGCACTTACAAATGTGTCGATTTTTTAATCCGCCATGGCATTGCTTTTCTGGTGGATTAAACTCTTTTTTCTGCCACAAATGATGTTATATGCGGTACTTATCATCCGCCACAATTGATTCATTTTGTTGTAGTGAGCTTTATGCCCAAAAATAACACAATAGTTTCGGAGAAATTCCATACATCCTTGAATCTAGGATTTCCCACCATTCACAAAAAAATCAGAGGTATCATTTACGTATAATAAATGTGTATTCGGACTAAAGCGGCCGGCCTGGGGTGTAAAAGAAACCAATTTGTTCCTTGTAGAAAGCATTAGTCAGTCCCCTTATTCAAAACCTCAGCCATAATCAAAAATAATAAGGGAGATAAATGATCCCCGTGTCTCAATTCTCTGGTAGATTTAAAAAATTCATTGTAGATTTAAAAAATTCATTGTAGACTCCGTGCATCAAGACATATAACCCACACTAAGTAACACAATTCGAAATCAAAAGAAATATATGATTATTAAATGCAAATCACTTTAAAATCGAAAACATAAAACTCTACTCAATTTTGACATATGCCTTTTCCATATCTAACTTGAGAATAACATTACCTCCAAAAGCTTTCTTGCCAATGTTTCACATAAGCTCCTGTGCTAGCCCACTGTTTTAGAAATGAGTACGCCTTTCACGAAAGCCCCTTGTTCATGAGCAATGATCTCAGGAAGCAGCTAGCTCAACCAATCTTATTACAAATGATTTTGCAGAAAATTTTCTCTGTCACGCTACACAAATTAAAAGGTTGATATTCACTGTAAGAATGGGGTACTTCTACCTTCGAAATCAAAGCTATAAAATTTGTTGTGAACGCCTCTGAAAGCCTTGCAAAGAAAGATCTTGCTGATTCCTATAGGTCTATTTTTACAAGTTCTTAGTAAATTTGAAAGCATCCAGCAGTGGAATACCAAAAACAACTTTTTGCACTTCCTCCAAGAGAAGAGTTTTAACTAAGGAATTACGTTTTTCTTCGTTGATCAACCTAGGAATGCAATCCAAAACCCTTCACCCGAATTACAACATGATTCATGCTTACATTCTGGTCAGGGTGCGTGATTTCGGAAACAACTATCCGTTTTTGTTTGACCTTCACAGAGACGAAAAAAATACTTCGTACATGTTTTTCATTCCTTGATTTTTTTTTTCAACTGTTTTCTGCTTCCAATATAATAAATCTCTTTTTTGAGAAGAACTTGCTTATATTCCGCCTCACATCTGTTAAAGTTATCAATTCACCGTAGATTCTGAGAATGTTGCATTAAATTTTCCTACATACGTATCTCGTTCTTTAGCATGCAAATATTGCTAAACATATTTCCAAAAATCTTTTTGTTCCATCTCTTAAGGGCCAATCTCAATGTTTAATTTTGAGACTTAACCCATCAAGAGCATCATGACTGAAAGTCTACATTCCAATTGTTAGCCACAAAATTTTGGAAATCCGCATGACGACACCACATATGCTGAAATCTAAAAGGTACCTGAGAGTACAATTGGAGAAAGGGAAGCAAGGAGCGGTGTATTATCCAAGAAAATGTGAAGGAAGTGCTCCACATTAACCATCGAGAACATATGCAACCAAGTACAGTTAACTAAAACCCTGTCAAGTCTCACCCATGTTATGTTTCTACCCCTCTGTAAAGTGAATTTAGGATTCAAGAAGCCATAATTTAGGCTTGAAAACCGAACCGTCAGTTCGGTTTTTCACCTAAACCGTGAATTGAACTGACTTTGGTCGGTTTTAAGATTTTCAAACCAAAACCGAACTGACCATTAACAAAATCGATCCGAAATCGAACTGATTCTAATTTATGCAAACCATAACCGAACCAAACCGATTAAAATCGAACCAAAATCGAAATAAAAACTGAACCGACCGACTATTTTAAACATATTATATTATTTTTATATAAAATATATATATTATTTTAATATATATTTGGTCTATTCGGTTTAGTTGGTTAAAATCACATAGAAACTGAAAGCCGAACCGACCACTTCGGTTTTGAATTTTTTTAAACCGAAACCAATCCGAACCGAATTTAAACCGAACCAATTAGTTCGATTTTGATCAGTTCGGTCGGTTTAATTGGTTTGGTTGGTTTTTTGTTCAACCCTACCATAATTGAATAAACCACTAATACCCAGGCACATAGAGAAATAAAATCAGGGTCGTTGCCTCCCATCTTCTCATCTGAGGTTCCAATGACGCTGAAGTCATAGGAAACAATTCGGGGAGCATTACAAAAAACTACTATGTCCTCAATGTCTCACCACAAAGATTTACGCTCCCTGATAGAACATTTGGCATATAGAAATGATACATCTTATTCTACATTCGAACTTCAGTCATTTACTTGACAATGTACCAACTGATCAGACGATCAAACCACAACACCTCCATGTCGTTGTCCTGGAAAAGCCATAATTTACCTCCCTAACTTTCATCCGAAGCAAAGTTGTATAAATACGTTTTATGGCTAATGTCTCCATGTCTGGCCACTTCAATCAACGGTTCAGCCACCAAAAATCTGACCTTGTGTTTGAAAACTAATTATTTAATATGACCTGTTATTGGTACGATTTCCTTCTTCTTTTTCTTCTTTCCTTGGATCTTCTTATCCCCCTCATACATGGCACCTTTTTCAACATTACGTGATGGATTCTTCTTCGTTATTAGAGTGGCATCTATCAATTTTCTCCATATTGTATCTAGTCAAATCAATTGAAGATCAATACCATCTAACTCATGGACATTTAATGTGTGATTAACCTTATCTACATCCTCTACACTAGCCTCTACCAATTTCGAACCTGAGTTGTCCCCATCGCACACCTCCATAGTACTCTGTTTTTGATTTGTTGGCTCATTATCGCTCTATTTTTAAATCTACTCCTTCTTTCGCTCCTACAATTTTTCTTTCTTCTCAACAATAGCTTAAGAACAAGGTATAACCTCAGCGATTGTTGTTTGAGATGTTGGCTCGAGTTGAGCGTGCAAATTTAGTCCCACATTGGGTGAGGAGCAACATCATGTGAAGTTAATAAATGATTGGACATGTACTCATAGTGACAAGGCCTTTTGGGGGCAATTGAACTTAATTCGTAAAAACTCGATACATGACACGACAGGTGTCTAAGTTCAGAGGGCTTTGCCATCCTCACCCCCGGACCCAACAACCAAAGTCAACTGTTCGGCCTTGAGCTTGGCGAATTGGAAGTGCATGATAGCACGTTGAGGTGGAGCTTATCCCGGGTCAGGATAGACTCAAACAACATCATGTGAAATTAATAAAGGATTGGACATGTACTCAATAGTGACGAGGCCTTTTGGAGGCAGTTGAGCCCAATTCATAAGAACCTCACACCTGAACGTGACGAGTGTCTAAGTTGGGAACAATATCGTTGCTTGAGACATGTCCGTTGGTTAGCAATCTTGTGTACACACTGTGAGGTGGTTCTGTGGGGCTTTGCCACCTTTACCTCCAGATCCAACAATTGTCACATCAAACACTTCCCTAGAAGGAATTAATTCACCCCCCACAACCATCTACCTAGAATTGGAGTTCATAACTACGAATTGGTTGTTGCCCGTGTCTTGAGTGTCCCGATCTTCCTTCCACGCATTTTCAATCATGTTCCTAGTATAACCCACCTCTTTGCAATATTTTTTAATCTCTTTATCCAGTTTTTGTTATTCACTTTTAACATCTAGGTTGCTCTCATACGCGGGAGTTGTTTCCCATCTTCTGTTGTCTCAACTGGGATGGTCAAATCTTCACCCTCCTTAGAATGTTCGTCCACTAAAGCATTGAAAGGATTGGATATTTTTTTAGTTTTACATTGAGTTCTCCAACTCTAATTGTTTACCTGTAGCTTGCAAACAAATATGCTCGCTAATAACTTCTTTACCCTTCGAATTCGTTGCTCCATTCGAGTCTATGACTTGCGTAGGGGCACTGTTACCTTTGGAAACAGATTTGTAGATTTGCTTCACCGCCACTCCTTTTTTGGGCCTAGCTTCCTTTACTAGCATGTATTTATTTTTCTAATCAGAGCCAAATTTTTTTTCTACGGATAGAAATCTCATGACCAATAAGTGCACAATATTCAATATTCACAATACTTGAAACCAGGAAAGATTAACTTATGCCAATAACCATTATTACCTGATTTATTGATCCTGATTCTGGATGGGAAATATTTTGAGAGATCCATTTTGACACACATCCTACTTCCTAGTAGCTTTCGGTGTTGTGATGCTTCGTGTACTAATCTATTCGCAAAAAGGTTCCAAACGAATCACCAATACTCTTAAAAATCATCAGACGAAAGTATTGTAGACATAATTCCGACAATTCAACCCATAACAAAGCACGAACCAGATCTGTTCTCAAACTAAAATCCGGATGCCATCGGAAAACCTTCAACCGAACTCCTTGGATCAAATATAAATCATGTGATAAAGATTTTTTGACTTTTTCTGATTGTTGAACAATAATATGCCTCAAATCCAAAAGGTCCATTTAAACTAGTTATTAATCCCCAACGGTCTATGAATAACATCCCTAGTCGCTTCGAGCGAAGGATGGAAACTAGAAAACTTCAAAATAGTCATGTGTTTTTCAACATACGACTCTCCTCTAGACACATCAAAATTCGTAAGAGAAAGGGCAGGGCTTCCGTATTTTCAAAAAACTTGTACCTTCCAAGGAACATCATCGAAGTTGGTGCTTTTAACTGTCCAAGATCTGCACAAAAGCGAAAAGAGGTTTGGAAGCTTGGCCAAGCCACTTCCTAGCTCAGCCGAGGAAGGTCTTCTATTGGCGGTCAACGATGCCACCATGGAAAAAGGGATGAAAACCTACCCTAAATGGCTGGGATCTATTTTGAGTCCAATCACACACTACTCGAGATAAACAAGGATGTAGGACGAGACTACCCTTGGAATCACCTAAATCACCAACCCCATTGCTCCTTATTGTAATTTTTTTTTTCTCAGCAACCAAAGCTTTTAAAAAGTTTCTAGATTTGAAGCTCCATTGGAAGAAGAACCAGAAAGGAACTATTCTTCCATTAAAACCTACTATACAGATCTAAATATAGAAATCGATGTTGCTGAATAGTAGATCAATAACCCTTTGCATGCGAGGCTTCAATAAAAAAAGAGAACTAGTGCTAAAGCATACATGAGGAAGCCAAAAGGGCCTATAAAGAAGTGCTCGTTTGACATCTCTAAAATGAATCAAATATTTGATCACTGTTTAGAGGAAAGGTGTTAAAAATTCCCAAGGGAATCAAATTGTCTAACAAAAAGAACTTAGAAGGAAAATCTTATTGTAAGTGGCAAAATTCTTTGTTTCACTCCACAACAAAATGTTTTGTTTTTAGGGAGAAAATTCAAGAATTGCTGCAAATAGAGAAACTCAAGTTTCCAGATTCACCAATGAGACTAAAAAATTCATTCCCAACAGTTAAAGAAATGAATGTGAATGAGAACCAACATTTGTCTTCAACACCAATGCATAGCTTGTGGTTGTGAACTTTCAGGAGATGAGAGTCACAAGAGATTCAAGGCTAAAGAACTAAAAATGGTCATTCTTAGAGGAACTGGATTCAATATACCAATATCTGAAAGATTGAGTATAGGTTTCTCTGCTGGCTTAGATAGTATGAAGCCAAATTGGAGCAAAACCAAAGGCAAAAAGACCTTAATTGATGAGTCTGAAAGTTCAAAGTACCCACCAAAAGATTAGTGGTGAGTGTAATTGACTCGTTTGTTTTGCAGGATCCAAGAGTGATTCAGAGTATGCAAGCATTATCTATCAAAGACAGGCCTAAGTTTGTGAAGCCAAAGCCTATTACAACAGTAGGTGAATGGAATGTCATAGATATAGGTCTCCTACTATTGATTTAATACTTACAAGGACCTAAAAGAGGAAGATTCAAATGAAGTATTCTTTGTGGCGGTTTGTTTCTAACAAACCAAATTTAAGGTTTACTAGAGATCTCATGGAAGAAGACAAAAAACCTGAGGATATGACAAATTTAAGATGGCATGGAAGAAGACAAAAAACCTGAAAAATGGAGAAATATGTCAATCCATGAGGTACAGGATATGCTCGTTGATGGGAAAATGAGTAATCCCATGTAGGGATGGTAGAAAAATCAGTTTTCATGGATATTCACCCTGCCCAACCTGAATAAGGCAGATATGGGTTTAGCTTAACCAATTTTGGAGCGGATTCGGGGATGAAAATTTAATTAGTCACGAATTCGGAGCAGATACGGATTTGGCCATATACGCCATGCGGATATCCCTTTATATATATGTATAATATATAATTAATTGGGTTGGTCATATCCAAGCCAACAAGACTTCAAGCCAATTAGGCCCAATCCAATCCAATCCAATGAATTGCTCATTTAATTATTTATTTATTTATTTATAGGAGCATAGCTAGGCTTCTTATGTTTACCTCTTAGAGAATGTGGGTCAAAACCTTAGACTCACATTTAAAAGAATGCAAACCATTGTGTTTTTATAGAACTAGAGTAAAATGCATGTTGTTTTTTTTTTTTTTATAGGATGTGGGACAAAACTAATTCTTAGACTCTCATTTACTCACATTGCTTAAGTTAACATTACCAAGTTTATTATCAGATTATTTCATTTATTTAGTTACACAATTAAGTGACTATTATTTTTTCATTTGATGCCACTACCAGGCCATTACCACCATAGCATAATTACCACCACCTTCATAACCATTGCCACCACCACCACCCTTACAACCACTGACACCACCATAGATTAATCATCACCACCTTCAAAACCACCACCATCACCATGTTGCTACAACTAGCATAGCTTTATCGTAACTACCAACACTCATAGCAAAACCACTGCCACTTCCATATTCACCGCATACATCATCATCATCATCAAAGCCCATTCCCGATATTTTCGGGGTCGGCTACATGGATTTTGGTTCTCCAAGCAATGCGGTCTTCCCACATATCCTCGCCTAATCCAAGCTCAATGATATCTTCATTCACCACATATCCTCCGTCTACACCCTCCATTAACTTGCCAATCTAGACATTTTCTAATTGGCACCGTGCTTGGCAACATTCACCGCATACACCATATCATAATCACTTTCACAAGTATAACCACCAACACTTTCATACTCATCGCAACCACTTTAGGATAACTGTTACCAACACCTTCATAAACGACCACTTCCACTACCGCGAACACCTTCATAAATCACAACCAATGCCACAACCATCGTATCATAATTCTCACCACCACCACAACTCCTATAGTCATAACAATTGCCACCATGATACCAAAATCACAACCATTTCCTCTGCCACCCACAACCACACACCACAACAACCATCACTATCATTACCGCCACCAAAAACCACCTCCATCACCACCACCACCAATAACAACAACCATACGACAACATAACCATTATCGTCATCTCTACTTCCCACACCATATCCACAATCACCACCACCAGGATACTAAAATCACAACCATTTCCTCTGCCACCCACAACCACACACCACAACAACCATCACTATCATTACCGCCACCAAAAACCACCTCCATCACCACCACCACCACCACCAATAACAACAACCATACGACAACATAACCATTATCGTCATCTCTACCACCCACACCATATCCACAATCACCACCACCAGGATACTAAAATCACAACCACTGCCATCACCACCACCACCTCCACCACCTACGAGATAGAGTAAGGTTCTTAAGGAATCTCCAAGTCAAATACTAAAGACACAACCAAAACCATCGTTATCATCATCGTCACCGCCACCAACAACCACAATCATCATCATTAGCACCACCAACAACAAACACCACTATACCAATGATACCACAAGGTCCACAACCACAATCCTGCTATGGTCTTTTCTGTTCTGCAACCAAGCATTTCACATAGACAAAGAAGACCACAAAGGACCAATTATGTAAAGTATCAGCCACTTCACAGAATAGCCCGATCCGTCATTTGTCGTACCGTCAAGCTTAAATCATTTCCCCATCAGAATAACTTTTCAAGATGGAATCCATTGAAAGAATCCTGGAAGACCAATTATATTACCCACTTCTAAATGCATGCCCGCATCTATCATCAACTCTGCTAACATAAGCATTCACACTTGATGCTCAAACACCATTTTCTTAATCCTGCTATGTATAGCTCGATTCCCTGCTCCTCTCACATTTCGGAACATGATATTGTCAATCATCATCTATTTGGTTTGTGCTGCGGTCTTTCTAGTCACTGGTGTTCTCCAATGGGAGCAACACCTTTGGGCATCTTCTTATTCCTCTTCCCCAACTCTCCATCAAACTATATACCTAGAAGCATGTCCCAAATTTCACCTGCTCTCTCATCCTCCTCTGATTTTATTCCCCCGTATCCTCGATAATGTCAACAAGTTAGGCAACTGTTTTCTTCCTTTTCTTATTTTTCTTACCTTTGGTTTTTTTGCTTCCCTGGTTCATCGCTTCCCTCCACATCTGTCCCCTGTTCCTTGGCTTCTTCTTGCTTATCTCGGGAGACCTTGTCTAAATTGACCAAATTGTAAGCACTCGGATCAACCTGTAGCTGTAAAGCTTCACTGTCATGAGCTACAAAGCTATGTTTATGCGTACCCTGTACCTGAATTGCTTTGTTATCCTCTACCATCTTTGCAACTCTGATTATATCATGATCAGTTGGGTATTGCTGCTTATCTTGTTGCAAGACCTCCAATTGATTCTTACACCTCTCATCTGACTCTGTTCGCTGCACCAAACTATTTGCATTGCCATCGACCTTAACCAAACTGGCCAGCATCTTCATCCATGCTTAGGGTGTTGTTTCATCAGACAAAGCCGGATCTGCCACTTCAACCTTGGAGATGATCACCTAAATGGTATTGACATTTTGCGAATAGTCCAACATTATGGTATCTTTTGCCTCTTTCAGAGCTCCTTCTATTGCACTGCTGGCTTACCTAGCTTTTCTGCAGCCTCTTTTAGATATCTCTCTGGCGTTCTAATCATCTTCGTCTTACACTGACTGAATTGGAGTCTTGGCGAGACTAACTTGCTAGTCACTAAGGCTTTTATATTCTGGTTTACTAGTCCCCATTGTCACCAAAGCTTTGTTGAGTTCGCTTCCTTTGTAGGTGCACTGAACAGATTTGTTTTTAAGAGTTTTGTGACGATTATTTGACTGGCAGCTGAATCATATCTACATTTCAAACTATCTGATAACTAAGAATCAATTCTCCTAGTAAATTTTTTGCACCCTAGGTCATACATCAATGGCTACTCCAGTCTCTCATTCACCACGTCTATAAACCTTTTTCAACGCCCCTCCTGCTTTAGGTAATTCTCCCTTCTCCACCATGTCCTTCTTTATCTGATTAAGGGCCATCTTTTTCCTGAAAAAGGAGATGTTATAACCGATTAACGCACAAACTTCACAATACTTAAATGCTAGAAATATTAGGGTCTGCCAGTTTCCATTGCTTCCAATTCCATATTTGTTAATTCAAATCTTGGTCGGTACGGGGACATAAAGATCCATTTCAATGCAGATACGGGCTATTTTAGGCCGAGTAAAGCAACACATACTGTCATCAATACGCAAAAAGGTTATGAAAGAGTCTCCTATCGCTTTGAGAGTCATCAAATGGATGTATTGGAGAGGCACGTCCCGAAGATCTACCCATAGCGGTGAGCGACATGATCGACCTTCAGACTAAAATCTTGATGCCATCGAAAAGCCTTAAACCTCACTCCCAGTATCAAATATGATTCTCGGGACAAAGCTTTTGTTACTTCCTCCTCTAATTGAACACATACGATAACATGTCTCGGATCCAGAAGTCCCATGGTAAACTTACCATTGATCCCCCAAGATTTGTGAATCGTATATCTAATAATGGCTTCCAAAGTAGGGCGGAAGCCTGAAATTTCAATACAATCACATACTTTTCAACGTAGAGTTCACCCCTATTAGCATAAGAGATCATTAGCGACAAAGCCGAGTTTATCTCCTTCCTAAATCAAGTCCCTTTCAAGCCAAGCAGAGGGGGCTATGCCATTGATTGCTGGCTGCGTCGCCATGGCAAAAAACTTCGACTTCTAGATTGGACATCCCAGATTTTCTGTTGAGCAGATCGAGTGGATATGAGCCCCTGATCAAAGTTTCCTACTTTGACCCTGAATCATCCAAATCTCCTAGCTCTCCATGAGTGCCTAATCAATTTAAAACTTTGTGTTTAGATTCCTTACCTAGTCTTATAAATGCTAAACTAGATGCTCCAACATGTTTGAAGCTTATCTAAATTTTAAGAACTATAAAGATAGCTTTGCTTGGGATTATGATGAATTGTCTTGATTAATGGATCATAGTGTAACATAAATTACCAATTAAATCTAATTGCATGCCTGTCAAGCAACAAGTAAGGAAGATGGCACTAGAGGTGACTTCCAAGGTTAAAGAAGAGGTGAAATACTCCTCAAAGGTGGATTTATAAGGACTGTCAGATATTTTTCTATTAAAGTTCCAGTTGTAAGGAAAAAAGAGAAACCCAAAGTGTGTATTGATTTTAGTAATCTAAACGCAGCAATACCCAAAGATGAGTACCCAATACCTATAGTTGACCCCCTAGCAGATAGGTCAGCAGAATGTTATATTGGATGGATACTCAGGTTATAATCAAATATGACATGGCTGAGGAAGATGTGTATAAAACTGCTTTTAGATATCCAGGAAATTTGGGAACCTATGAACCAGTAAAAATGCTCTTTGGAGTTTGGACTTATGAATGTAGGGGCTACCCATAAAGGGCCTGAACACCATATTTCATGATCTCATCGGCTCATTCCTAGAATGTTACATTGATGACATAATGGTGAAGTCACAATCATTCAGTGAACATTTAGAAGACTTGACAAAAGCTTTTGAGAGGATGATATTTTATAAATTGAAATTGAATCCTATTAAATGTGGTTTTGTTGTTTAAGTTGGGAATTTCTTAGGTTACTTGGTTCATAAAAAAGGACACAAGTAGATAAGAATAAAACCAAAGCTATCATGGAGGCTAAACTACCAAATGCCAAGAAAGAATTACAAAGATTTCCAGGTCAGGTCAATATCCTTACAAGATTCATATCTAATACAACAGAAAGACTAAACCATTTGCTCCCTTTTTGAAGCTTAAAGACAACCAAGAATTGAAATGGAAAGAGGAGCATTAGTTGACTTTCCAAGCTTTGAAATATTACTTATGCAATTTCCCAGTAAACATGCCACCTAAAGAAGACGCGCCTCTGAAGCTGTATGTTGCTATAAAGATGATTCTATAGGAGTTTTATTGGCTCAATACAATGATGACGGCAATTAAACAAGCAGTATATTACCTTAGTAGGTTCTTAAATGTGCATGAATGCAAATGCTCACCTATTGAGAAGTTGCATTTAACACTTTATTATTTTTGTAGTAAAATTAAGATATTACTTATTGCCTATAACAGTCGTAGTTGCTGCTCAAACTGATGTTATCAAGTATACGTTAACTAGACCCATTTTGAGAAATAGGATTGGGAAATGGATGTTGGCTATGTTTAAGTTTAATATGTTCCCTAAATGTCAATAAAAGGATGGGCTCTAGCCAACTTTCTAGTAGATCATCCTACCATTGATGATGATGAGTTAAATGCTAGTATTGAATACATTATTTCTTCACAAGGAAGATGTGGTTTGATGAATCCAGGAATAATAATGATGTTGGACTAGGAGTGATAATTGAATCACCAGAAAGGATGAAGTCCAAGCATGGATTCAAATTAGATTGTGATACTTGTACCAACAATCTGATACTTGTACCAACAATCAGACTGAATATGAAGCACTGTTGATCGGATTAGAAATCTTGATGATTTTCGAAGCTAAAGATACAGAAATTTATGAGGATTCCCAATTGGTCATAAAACAATTAGCAAAAGACTACCAATGCAGTCACATGTTACTAAGACCCTATTATGACCTAAGCTTAAGGTTCTATCAACAGTGGAACGTACCTTGTAAGGAATGAAGTATACCTTACATAGAAGAAAACATTTGTATATCTCAAAAGAGGTTAATTCAACCAACAATCAACAGACTTGCAGTTCCTAACAGCCTAGTAGTCAATGCAGTTGACCGTGGAGAGGAATGGAAACAACCAACCATTGAGTATCCCAAGGTCCTGATGAGAAAACTAGCAGAAAAATCAAGTTAGTCACTAAAATATGTGATGTTGGATGAAACTTTATATAGGAGTGTGGATGGACTCTTATTGAAATGTTTAAACAAGGAAGAGGGTTTAGAAACTCTCAAGCATGTACATGAAGGAGTTTGTTGCCTATACCAATCAGTTAATAAAATCAGATGGATCCTAAAGGGACATGGGTGCTCGCCAATGGGGTAATAGCTAGCTCAATCCGGTAGACTTATGATGAATGGTATCACAAGTCAATGGATCAAACACTGCCAGAGGTGTTTAATGGTTATGGAATCCAATAAAACCCCATTTGCCTTCCAAAAGAAATGGGTACTAATGGCCTACAATGCTGAAAGATCGCATTGATTATGCCATAAAATGTGTAGACTGTAAAAAAAAAACATGGCCATTTAAAACACACACCTACCGTTGGCATGCAATATAATATCAAGCCATTGCCTTTTATAGGATGGACAGTGGATGTAATAGGAAAAATCTATCCTCAATCTTCAAAGCAACATGGGTTCATAGTATCGACAACTGTTTATTTCACCAAATACGTGGAAGCCAAACCCATAAAAATATGGGAACTGAGGAGGTTTTAGAGTTCTTTCAAGATTTGTTTACAAATTTGGTTCACCTCAAGCGAGCCATTCTTTACAGCGAGGGAATGGGCGAGGAAGAGAGCGAGCTCTCTTTCCCTCGACCATTTGCTCGCCGTTTAGAAAAGGCGCACCTCAAATAGTGTGACAAATAATGATATATTTGAAAGCAGTCACCTTGAATACTTAGCTAATAAACTGGCATTTCAAAATCTGCACCCTATTATCCATGGTCAAATGGGCAGGTAGAATCAACATATAAAATCATCAAGGAAGCTATTGCTAAGGTGATTTAAAATAACCCTAGGGATTGGCACTATATGTTGCTAGAAGTCTTATGAGCATATATGACTACCGAGAGGTCCAATTCAGAGACAACTTCATACGCATTGACTTATGATCATGGCGTTGTTCTACTCGTGGTACTGCAACTTCAATCTCTAAGAGTAATAAAATAAAATGAAGTACCTTTAGACGAATATCAATAAGCCATGTTATTAGAATTAGATGACCTAGCAGAAAATAGGTTACAAGCCTTGAATCAAATTGAAAGCCAAACGAAAAAAAAAATGGTTGAGTATCACAATAAGAAAGTCCAATATAGGTCTTTTGATGAAGGCGACTCAATTTGGAAAACTATGTTACCTTTGTGAACAAAAAGATCATAAAATCCCCAAGTGAGAAAATCCTTTACAAGTACATAAAATCCAAAACAAGGGATGCAATCATTTGAAACATCTGAATGGGTGCATACACCCAAGAAAGATCAATGGTAGACCCAGGCAGGGAATCCAGGCAGCAGACCCAGGCCTTGTAGAATTTCTCGTTTAAATGATGTAGCATGATGTTAGTAATAAAAAAAATTGGTAATTAAAGCAATAAATAGCTGAACATATTTGTCTTTAAATTCAAACATGAGGCTGATCGATGCAAGGCGCTGGAGATCGGCCCCCTACATATTGCTAGTAGGTTATTCGTCCTGCGACAATGGTCCCCTCACTTGGATGAGGAAGAGGAATTACTTACCACAGTCCCTATATGGGTGATCTTAAAGAAAATTCCACTTTTCTTATGGAACCCAACAGGTATACAACACATTGCTAGTGCGATAGGTATCCCAATAATGCTCGACAAAGCCACAGAAGCGAAATCGAGGCTGTCCTATGCTAGAGTATGCGTTGAAGTTGATATCAATAGTTCACTTCCAAAAACTGTATCGGTGCTTGTGAATGAAGGAATGATGCGCACAATTGATGTTGAATATGCATGGGTACCTGTTAAGTGCATGAAATGCACCGGGTTTGGTCACTCCACCTCACAGTGTCCCACGAATAAAACCAAGCATAAGCCTATTCAGAAGATTTGGAGAGCAGTGGCAAGCAACCAACATAATCACAGCGAGAGAGCTGATGATTGGATCCCAGTACGTGGCAAACATGCTCATAAAACTCGGACCCAAAGTACCAATACTATGAGTACGAACTCTACCACTGAGGGGACTACTACACATGATGATAATAGGGACAAGACTCCCAATGCTGCTATTGCGATCAGCTCTGGTTGCAGGACAGCTCCCATCACAAACAATACCCCTAGCAATGGTCTGCAGGTTATACAACCTGAGAGTAATCGGTTCGCGGTGCTTGAACAACTAGAAGCTAGCGAAGTCGGTGCATTATATCCTTCACAACCTACAGCTCCTGAGGTAAATACTGAGACTGCGTTGTTACTAGCAAAAGACATGTTCGAAACAGGACAGCCTGCAGCACATTCTGCAACCGCTGCAAACAACTTCGTAGCAGCATCTCCTTCTTTGACAACAATCAGTAGGCTGCGAGACAAAGTTCGCAACATGGGAGTCGAGCAACCCCCACAACCAAGAGTGTCTTAATGATTAAAGTCGGATGCTGGAATATACGTGGGTTGAATGACTCACTAAAACAAAAAGAGGTCAGGAATTTTATTACCAATGGCAAGCTTCACATGTTAGGTATTCTTGAAACCAAAGTTATTGATTTAAAAAAAAGTTCTATTCAAAATGCAATTGTGCGAGACTGGGTTTGGACAGACAACAGTGACATTACTACTGGTGGAAGAATCTGGGTGGGCTGGAACCCTGCTCATGTAAAGGTAACCATTCTCTCTAGATCAGCTCAAGCTATCTTCATTACAGCCAATTGGGATTCTGGGTTCACATGTTCTTTATCCTTCATATATGGTAGTAGTTCTTACATTCTGCGAAAAGAATTATGGAGTGAAATTGACAACTTCACTACCACTCACCCTTGGGCTATGTTAGGTGACTACAATGCGACTCTCCATGCTCAAGAGCAGCTTGGACACTCGGACAGATATGTAGGAGGGTCTGATGACTTCCTTAACTGTGTCACACAGTCCGGTCTTTACGACTGTCGTTATCGGGGTAACTATTTTACATGGAGCAATAAACAGTTGGGTAGTGATCGAGTAGTGTCCAAAATTGACAGAGTCCTCGTCAACGGACTGTGGATGCAGGAACTCCCTAATGCCGAGGTTGAATTCATGAATCCAGGTGTGTCAGACCATTCTCCTATGGTTCTCTCACTGTACAATAACAATACTAGGGGCCCAATGCCTTTCAAGTTCTTTAATTATTGGGTTTATGAGAATGATTTCTTCAAAACTGTGGAAGATGCATGGCACACTCCATTACATGGTGGCAATCCTATGTTCACACTCATTCAAAAACTTAAGGTAGTCAAACAAGCTCTCACGGCCTGGCGTAAGAACAGATTCAATACAGCCTGCTCGCAGGTTGAACAAGCTAGGCAAAGAATGCATGCTGCTCAACAAGTTATTCAACGGCCTCCTGTACCTGATAGTGCCATCCGAGCAGAAAAAGCAGTAAAAGAGTATGCAACTGCTGCTAGGAATGAGGAATCTGAGGCTAAGCAAAGGTCCAGATCTATGTCATTCGCGCTAGGGGACCAAAACACGTCCTATTTTCATCGTCTTATCAGGGAACGTCGAGCTCAAAACAGAATCATGTGCATATTTACACAGGATGGTACTAAGTTAGAGGAGCCTGCAGACATAGAAAATGAATGCTTGCACTACTTTGGGAATGTATTCACAGGAGAACATGAGACCCAGTATGACTCGACTATCATTGATTCACTGGAGTTCCAGGGCTCTATCACTGAGGAGCTGAGTCAGGATCTTATCAGACAGGTTACTAGGAACGAAATTGTGGAGACGTTGGCGGCAATTGACTCTAACAAAGCTCCAGGACCAGATGGGTTTTCTTCGTTTTTTTACAAAGCTACTTGGCGGATTATTGGAGATGATTTTGTCAGGGCCATTCTTAACTTCTTCAGAAGCTCTAAATTACTTGGTCAGGTAAATGCTACTGTAGTTGCTTTAGTTCCTAAAGTTACTAATGCTTCTTACTTTAGTGATTACAGACCCATCGCCTGCTGCAATGTCCTCTATAAATGCATTACCAAATTACTGACAAATAGAATGAAAGATGTTGTTCAAAGAGTAGTCGATCAGCAACTCCCAATCAGCTTTTATCAAAGGAAGACACATTCAGGACAATATTCTGCTGGCTCATGAACTCGTTCGTAACTACCACAGAGACCATGGCCCACCTAGGTGCGCTGCTAAGATTGATCTCAGAAAGGCTTATGATATGGTGCGATGGAAAGCGATATTACATCTCCTAGGCAAGCTTAATTTTCCTGCTCAGTTTATTCTGTGGGTGAAAGAATGTATCTCGACTCCCAAGTACTCTATTAACCTCAATGGCGCTCCAAGAGGTTACATACATGCTACACGTGGAATTCGACAAGGGTGCCCTCTCTCCCCATACTTGTTTGTCATGGTGATGGAGATTCTTCATGTTTTGCTCAGGAAAAAGGTGCAGGATGGTCAATATAAACTTCATTATCGCTGTAATGATCCAATTATCACGCACCTTGGCTTCGCAGATGATCTTATTGCTTTCTTTCATGGAGATGGTAATTCTGCACAAGCTCTTGCTGAAGTCTTGCACGAATTCAAGGTTTGCACAGGACTAGAGGTTAATAATAATAAAAGCTCTCTCTTCCTAGCTGGTGTCTCTAGCAATGACAAGGTTAATATTGGTACACATTTGCAGTTTCAGATTGAAGAGCTTCCTGTCAAGTACCTTGGTCTTCCCATGATTTCCTCTACTCTCTCTCACTCACAATGCTCCCCGCTCCTTGAACGAATACGGAAGAGAGTTAACTCGTGGAAGAACAAATCTCTCTCCTATGTTGGGCGTTTGGTCTTGATCAAATCGGTATTGGCCAGCATGCATGTATATTGGACTTCCTGTTATGGACTGCCGATGAAGACAATTGATTGTATAAATGCTATAATGCGTAATTTCTTATGGTCCGCTGGTGATGCCCCATTGAAGAAAGCGAAGGTCAGCTGGGACTCTATTTGTTATCCTGCTTGCGAAGGAGGACTAGGTATACGCAGCATTCGAGTAGGCAATGAAGTGGCCAGTTTGAAACATGTTTGGAACCTAATATCCAGACAGGATACGCTGTGGGTTCATTGGGTTTGGAAGCATCTGATCAAGCAACGGGATTTCTGGTTGATGACGCCCCCACGCGAAGCATCATGGTGCTGGCGACGCATTCTGGACTATCGGGCGAAAGCGAATACTTTACTCACTCATTCCATAGGTAATGGTGAAACCACTCTTTTCTGGAAGGACCCGTGGCACCCGTTGGGTATATTGATGGACTTCTTTCCCCAAGGCTTTCTATATGATTCTGTTATCAATAGGAATGCCAAAGTCTCATCTCTTATTAGAAATAACTGATGGTGTACTCCTCCGAGGATTGCAAACAGGATTCCTCATATTGTGAACCAGCTTGGAGACGTTGAAATCCATAGCCACTCTGCTGATACAGTAGTATGGAAAGCCAGTACCGATGGTAGCTTCCAAACTAAAGCTACTTATGATGCTATTCGGCAGCGAAAAAACAATGTTCAGTGGGCCGCTGTGATCTGGTTCAAGCATAATATACCCCGACATAGTTTTATAACCTGGCTGCTAACAAATAAAGCCCTTACCACGCTGAGTAAACTGAAAAAGTGGGGCAAGACCCAGCAAGATTTCTGCCCCTTATGCGGTTATGAAGCTGAAACGGAGTCCCATTTATTCTTCCTATGTACCTATTCTAGTTATGTTTGGGATAAGATCCTTCACCTTTTGAGTTACTCTAAACTGATATATGGATGGGAGGAGGAACTGCAATGGTGCATTCAACACTTTCGAGGGTCTGGGGTTACTGTTACATTGAAGAAAGTTGCTTTCAATGCAACTGTGTATCATTTATGGATGGAGCGAAACAAACGTCTATATGAGCGACAATTCAGCACTGGGACAGACCTTATGCATCGCATCTGTATGGATGTTAGACTGAAGTTCAGTGCTGGTACCTGGACAGCAGAGGACACGCAACAGACCAGGCACTTAATGAGCTTATGGAACCTGGACTTTCAGCTGAGCTGCTCAACACCTAGACAGTGTTCATGGACGAAACCTCCAATGGGCTGGTACAAGATCAATTCTGATGGTTCTCTTCGTAATGATGATTCTTTGCATGGCACCAAAGGAGGATTCAGAGCCATTCTGCGGGATGCAAGCGGTGAAGCAATAGCAGCCTGTGCTGGGGACTGTCGGGGCCAGTCTATAATCAAACACGAACTGCAGGGTGTTGCTGCGGGGCTAAAGCTGGCTGCAATGCACAATGCAATGCGGATAGAACTTAGCACAGATTCTTCAACTGTATTCTCATACCTCACATCTCATAAGTCAGTATCTTGGGACCTGAGGCGCGTTATTGGGGAAATAAGATCTGAAATATCTAAGTTGGAAGAATTCTCGTGCAAACACGATTACTGAGAAACGAATAGGGCAGCTGACTTCCTCGCGAGCACCTTCCCTAATTCAGAATTTATAGAATTCACTCCTAGCTCTTTTGCTGAAGATCTGAAAAAGATTGTTTATGAAGACAGAATAGGGAAGATCTATTTAAGATTGTAATCTTCATTCTTTTATATGGTTTGGGGTCCATTATTAACCCCCGCTCAATTTCCAAAAAAAAAAAAAAAAAAAAATAGCTGAACATATTGGAAATGAAAACAACAAAATATTGGGCTGTGACAACAAATTAAAATCCATTCATTCAACGGGAGTTCTAAATGTCGAGGGGGGGGGGGGGGGTGTGACCCTTCATCCCCCTCGAGATGTGCGCCTTCGTGAATCTCGAGGGGGGGTTCCCTCGCTGTTTTTTTCCTCGACACGTAGAAGGGCTCTTCATTCAATAAGGCAAACTATTTAAACAAGAGTGATGCTAGGCGGCGAGGAAACGGGCGAGGGAGGGGGGTTTGACCCCTCATCCCCTCGAGATTCACACGGACGCGCATCTCGAGGGGGATGGAGGGTCACGCCCCCTCCCTCGCTCGTTTCCTCGCCATTTAGAATCACCGATTTAAACAAAGAGATGAGGGTTGTACTTACAAAAAATGTACATTGTCTTTGAAAAGAGAAGACATGAAGGGAAAGAAACATAATTACTTATCAGCTTGGCTTTCTCAGTCTCAACATGAAATTATGGCTATGCATAAGTAACCATCCCATGAAATTGTGGCCAAAAGTAATCATAGAAAGTTTCTTCATCTTCAAGGAATTACTTAGCCATTCAACATCCAACTCATAATAGTCTTTGATGGTGTCAAAAGTTTCATCCCAAGAGCAATCATATTTAAAATCGTTGTAATCAATCAGAAATCGCCTGAAAGAACTTCCTTTTGATTCAGTTCATCTTACAAGTGGTATAATTCTTCCTTATTTTTTGAGAAGACCTGATACCAATGGAAAAGGCCATGTGAAAGTAGTCCTAGCAGCCCACTCAAACTTCTTCCAAGCCTGACCATTTAGGAAAATGGAGAAAAAATGATCTGAAAAGATAATGAGCACATGTCTAGCCATAGAAATCTCACTGTTCGAGGAAACAATAAATGAATCTGAAGAAAGCGAAGGATTCAAAGATCCAATCGATGGCGGAGAGACTTTCATTCAAATGATTTTCTATGGAAAGAAAGTAGTTTATTTCTTCATTCATGGGACTTGGAATGGTAGGAGTTAAACAAGGGCGACGAACAACTTGTCAAAAAGGGTCGTAGACGGACTGATAGTTAAGGTTGATGAGAGGACGGTCGCCATCCTTAATAAAGTAAAGCATGGTTCTCCTAAACTCCCCTGGTTCTCTTTCACCAACTATAAACTCACCACACGCTCTTTGGAAACGATGGTTAGTATGGTCATTTTTCTGGCTGCCAGCTACATTGAGTACAATGAAAATGTTAGCAAAATCAAGTGCTTCAGCAAGATCAATTGGCTTTTAACTACTCTTTGGAACCGATAATCCTCTGGAATCTTTCGATGAAGGTTGGAAGGGAAGAGGATTTTGACCGAATTTCTTCCAGGGATGCCAAAAGGTGGGACGTATTGAGTCAAGTGAAGACCTGAGGTCACATGCAACTTTCTCCATACCGGATTTCTTCCACGAACAACTCGAATGACCTGAAGAGGGCGTTCTTCTTTCTCATCATCATTACTATCAAGAGGCTTGACTAGACTTGAGATTATAGGACCTCAGGGACATAAATGTCAATACCTCCCAACAATGAATCGGAGAGGGAACATTGTGGTACTCTTGTACCCAAGGGGCACGAGACTTGCCATTAAGAGGTGAGGTGAGGTGGGTGATTCAATAGGAAATGGGTAAGATTGGAAGAAGATTCATTGGAATTGAAGGCGAGGGAGACGAATCTAAGGATTGAACAATGTCGTTGAACTAGAGAAGAGAGATTTGCAGAAGAAAGTGTTACGTTTGTAATAAAGATAAAAATGAAGTTGAGATAAACCAAGATATTTACATGAGTTAATCAAAGTGGCAAGAAAGTTCTCCGTAAGTAGACTTCCCACGATCACATCTACATCAGAAATTCTAATTGTCGAGGAAATCAGCGAGGGAGGGAGGACCCTCCATCCCCCTTGCGATATGTGTAAGGAATGGAAAGCACGCATTGCAAGGGAGAATGGACGCATCACGAGGGAGATGGAGGGTCCTTTCTCCCTCCCTCGTTGGTTTCCTTGACAGTTAGCCTATTGTTTAAAACGAGGTGATGTAGATGGAGGCACACTATTGGTTTCCTTGACACTATTGTTAGCCTATTGAATGTGGGGGTAAAACGAGGTGATGTAGATGGAGGCACACTATTGTTTAAAAAAACAGTGGTTGAAAATGGAGAAAAATAAGAGTCACTTTGATGATCAAACTTTCAGATCTATTTTGTCACAATGTTCAAAAAAGCACGGGACACATGTTTGGGCTAAAATCTGCAATTTCAGCTTTGAGTAAAAAAAAAAAAAAAAAAACTCATAAACCCGTATAATGAAAGGGGTTAGATATCATAAAGCTTGTAGATCTGATTAACTTTGGAGCTTATTCATTTGCAAGTTTACATTCTTTATTAATTAGCACTTCACTTTACCAGAACTTATATTTTGTTCTTTATTCGATTTTATTAATGTCCTTGTAGTTGAGGCATGAGAACTTATTGTGTGATTTCTTCGAGAAGTCAGATTGGTACGAATTCCTGACCCACCTAATTTTTTGGAGTGATCACTTTTATTCCAAATAAAGACTAGTTGATCTTAATTAAAACAAGTTGTAACATCAATTAACCAATTTTAATATAAGAGTATAGGAATTATGATAAATTAATCTAGGTTAATTAAGTGTTAAATAATGGTCCAAAAGTACTAACATGGTGGGAAAAACTCCTTGTGTTGGACTAATTTGCATTCTACATAACAACCTATTAATTTCTTTAGCTCAGGTCTTTGGAGTAGCCAGGGACATCCTATCTTGTGCAGATGTATTATCTTTTTATTTATGCGGGAGTAAAAAATAATCCTTGACCTTACAGGATAAGGAAGTTCAAAGATTTGGGTTGTTCCCGAGAACTCCAAATCATTATCCATGAAAGTCACAAAAAGAGAAAGCCCAAGTTTGGGCCCAATGCAGCACAAGTTTGGGCCCAGTACAGCTCAACATAATACTCTTTTCTCAGCAGAGGAATAGTGTTCAGCACTGGCCACCATGCTCAGCTGAGTACACAAGCTTGTAAGAGAGGTGTCACCAAACAGAAAGTTACAACCGCCAACGGGAGGTTAAAACTATCTACAAAAGTTACAACTATCTAAAAGAAGTTACAACTACCTAAAAGAAGTTACAACCGCTTTCAAGCAAATGACTCACTCATCTGCCATGTGTCTCACTAATCTGCTACGTGTCTTACTCATCTGCCATGCGTCTTACTCATCAGCCACGTGTCTCACTCATTAGTCAACAGTTAATTCTTTCAGTCTCTATAAATAGTCAAACGCAAAGCCTTCTGGAGGTAACTCTTTCTTGATTCATAATTCTCTCTTCAAATATAGAGATATAAACATTGTTCTAACTTTGGCACCAGAGTCCCCGTGGTAGGCACCACACCGGTGTTAAAAATTAACTTCTATCTTATGCAGATTACTCCACGTGATTCTATCTTATGCAGATTGCTCCGCGTGATCAGCAAGTGATCCGACAGAAATTTGCATCCACAAATTGGTGCTTTCAATGAGAGCTTAAATCAAACTCATTGCATGTTCTCTTCCATTCACAAAAAAAGAAAAAAAAACTTTCATTCATTCAGTTTCAATTTAATTTACAAACACTTTTATTTTCAATTCAATACAATGGTGGGAACTCGAAAACAAACTAGTAGAAATAATGTTACAAGGTATTCTGCTCGTACTAGGCTGTCATCGTCATCACGGGTTCAGCCGTTACCGGTCGGATAGCCACTGCCTGCTGACCATCAATCGCAACCTTCTACCAATAGCCAAATGGAAATGACACAATAAGAAAATTTTGCAGGTCAAATCACCAATCTGACCAAAATATTGGAAGAACAAACCCAGGTGGTAGAGCGATTAGTAAGCAAACAACCAAGGCAGACGACACATCGCCGTCTACCAGCAGATCATGCACATAGAAGTGGAAGTAGTCATCCAGCAAAGGGAAACAATCCCTCTGGAAGCATTCATTCGAGATTAGGGCCACGAGTAAATGTGTACTCTAGGCTCGGACCTCAAACGATAATCTTCTCAAGGTTGGGCTCCCAAGCAACTGTGCACTCAAGGCTAGGACCACAGATTACACCCAATACAAGTGGGTCGGCGCAGAAGATAGAATCCCGATGGATGCGAACAACACAGAGGACCAGATCTAGATCACTACACTAATTTTTCCCACGTCCCACATTCAGAGGTTTGTCAAATCAAGAGGAGCCTTCAGGTGAATCCTATTGAGACTCTACCTTACTCACATGCAGGTAAGTCACAATCAAATTCATAATATGAGGAGTCATCTACCGCAAATAATCAAAACCGAAATCACCATACGCCAATCAGCAGGATACACACAAGCCCTTGGGAGCAGATGATGTGGCACAAATGGTCAAAGAGAAGTTGATGAATTTACAAGTTATAAGAAATCCAGATGATACTCTGCGCAAAGAAGTGACATTGGTAAACACTTCACCTTTTACAAATGACATTGAAGGGGATCCTCCACCAGCAAAGTTTATCATACCAACCTTTACTCCTTTCAAAGGAGATTCTGATCCTGAGAGACACTTGAAGCATTTTCGAAGTCTCATGAATTTACACAAAAATGATGACCCACGTATGTGCAAAATATTTGCAATAACTTTACAAGGAGTGGCCTAAGATTGGTTTCACACTTTGACCCCTTGGTCGATCAACAATTTTGGAGAGCTCTCCCTTACTTTCACAAAAGAGTATTCATCCTATCAAACCATTAAAAAAAATGCTGACTACCTCTTCAACATAAATAAAAAGTCAAATGAATCTCTCCGAGACTTCATCAAAAGATTTAAGGCAGAAAGGGCGAACATAAATGGGTGTGATGACCAAATTGCATCATTAGCTTTCAAGAAGGGTTTGCCCACAGATCACATATTGACCATGAAACCGGGCCAAACTCTTCTCGAAATCTTCGCCATGGCAGAACGCTATGCATTGTGGGATGACGAAAAAAATAGTGCTAAGACATCAGATATACCTGAGAAAGATAGTCAACCTGCACAAACAAATGTAGATACAAAAGAGGATAAAGAAAAGGGTGACAAACGTAGAAAACGCTCCCCATCAAGAGACTCCTCAGCCAGTAGAACATACACAAAGTTCACTTTTCCGATCTATCAAACTCTCCGGCATAGAAAATCTGATGATTGTGACAACCGACCATTTCACAAAGTAGATTGAAGTTGAGGCGTCCTAGCTTTTTCATTTTAACTTCTTAGAAAAAAAAATGCAATGTACATGTAAGAAAAACTTGGTTGTATTTTATCTGTTTATTGTATTTTATCTCTTCAACAAGAGACTCCCCATCTGATAGAACATACACAGTGTTCTCCGTTTCGGTCAATCAAATTCTCCATGAGAAGAACCAACCTTGGTCAAAGAGACAACCATCAATGAAAGAAGACCTGCAAAGAAAAGATCTGAACAAATATTTACATATACCACAGCAGATGATACATTATTTTTCTTTTCAGCAAAGAACACACCTCCTCAGTTGAAATAGGGAAATACGAGAATTCATTTTACAAGTCATACAGCAGAAGACATTCAGAAATACAAATATTTATGTACACCGGGACTCTTTTGTTTAATCAGATTTGATGACTAGGGTGGCGCACATCAAGCGAGAACGAGAAGAACATGATTTCTTTCCCTGAGCCTCTAAAAAGCAGAAAAAAAAACTTATTTAAGAAAGTTAGAAGTGGGTGAACACCCCCAACACCCTTCGATCATCTTGTCCACAAAGGTTCTGATAGTGATGAACATGATGCTTGACAGTGACCAAATTGTGAACTCCCATGCTCTGAAAGTAAGTTGCTTAGAGAGGTTCCTAGAGGTGGCTTCTCCTCGAACCCAATGAATCTATCATGGAACTGTAGGGAATAGGTACCTCTTTTACGGTTCAATATCTAAAGGACCTTATCGAGAGGCAAAAATCAGATGTTTGTTTTTTATGGTGAGAAAACACAAACACCTAAATTGGAGGGAAAGGATGGATTTCACCATTCTGGGTACGTCTAAGTATTATATACATGCATTACTCTCTGACTATCATTAATGTGTTAAATGTAAATAATTTTCTTTTACGATGAACCACACTATAAACACAAAACAAAGTTTTGGAATGAACATGACACTCTTGGCATGCTCTATCAATAACCCTTAGCTTATTGTGGGAGGAAAAAATAATCACTAGCCGAGCAAGATCAGAAAGCCAAAAAATTTGGGTCATTCCCAAGAAGCCAGCCCAAATCTGGGCCCAATGCAATTCGGCTGAACACTTTTTTTTAGCAGAAGAATAGTGTTCGGCGCCGACATCCATGCTCAACTGAGCACACGAATTTGCAGGAGAGGTCTCTCCAAATGGGAAGTTATAACTATCAACGAGAAGTCACAACTGTTGACAAAAGTTACAATCATCAACGGGAAGTTAAAACCGTTGACGAAAGTTACAATTATCTACAGGAAGTTACAACGTTAACCATCAACAAGAGGTGACAACCATAAATGGGAAGTTACAACCATCAATGGATTCCGACCTGCCACGTGTCTCACTCGTCTACGAGTAGTTGGCTCCCGACCTGCCACATGTCTTACTACTCTACGAACAATTGGCACCCGACCTGCCACCTATCTCACTCGTCTACAAGCAGTTGGCTCTCGACCTTCCACGTGTCCAACTCATCTGCGAGCAGTTGGCTCCTCCTGCCTCTAGAAATTGCCAAACACAATTATTTTCAGGTAACTATTTTTTGATTCACAATTCTCTCTTAAAACATAGAGAAATAAATACTTTTCTAAAGGCATTGTTCTAACTTTGGGATCGGAATCCCTGTGGCAGACGCCACACTGGTGTAAAAAATTAATATTCATTTTATGTAGATTGGTCGACATGATCAACACGTGATCCAGTGGAAATTTGTATCCACAAATTGGTGCTTTTAATGAGAGCTTGAATGAAACTCATTACAAGTTCTATTCCTTTGATTAATTTTTTTCGTTCATCTATGAATTTTCTTTCATAAACACTTTTATTTTCAAAGTTCTTTTTCAACACAATGGCTAAAACTCAAAACCAAACTAGCAAAAATATTATTCCATAGTCTTCTACCTGTACCGGGCCGCCATCGTCGCCACGAGTTCAACCACTACCGGCCAAACAACCACTGGTAGTAGGTCAGCCACTATCGGTTGACCATCAATTGCAATCTTCTGCCCAACAACCAAGTCCAATGGAAATGAAACAAGAAGAAAATTTTGCAGGTCCAATTGCAAATTTAACTAAAATATTGGAGGAGCAAATGCAGGTGGTAAAACGATTGGTGAGTGAACAACCAAGGCAGAAGACACATTGCTGTTTTCCAACAGACAATGCGCATGGTAGTTGAAGTAGTCATACATCAAAGGGAAATAATCCTTCTGGAAGCCTTCATTCGATATTAGGGCCACCAGTAAATGTGCACATCCTTCTGACAATGTGGCATGGATGACCAGGGAGTAGTGAGAAACTTGCAAGTCATGGGAAATCCAGATGATGCTCTACGCGAAAAAATGGCCTTGGTGAACACTTTACTTTTTACAGATAACATTGAAGGGGTTCCTCCACTGTCAAGGTTTACCACACCAACCTTTACCCTTTTCAAAAGAGATTATGTTCCTAAAAGACTCTTGAAACATTTTTGAAAGACCATGACATTGAATAAAAAGGATGACCCCTAGTCGATCAGCAACTTCTTGTCTTCACAAAAGAGTATTCATCTTACTAAACCATCAAAAAGCATGCTGACCACCTTTTCAACATGAAGAAAGTCAAATGAATTGCTCCGAGACTTCATCAAAAGATTCAAGGCAAAAAAGGCGAGCATAATGGGTGTGACGACAAAATTGCATCCTTAGCTTTCAAGAAGGATCTGCCTGCAAATAACCGATTGTATGGTGAATTGACCATGAAACTGGGCTAAACTCTTGCTGAAATCTTCGCCATGGCAGAACATTATGCATTGTGGGATGACGAATAAAATAATGCTAAGGCACTAGATGTACTTGAGAAATATAGTCAACCTACACAAACGAATGCAGATCAGAAGGAGAATAAAAAGAAAAAGGGTGACAAGCGTAGAACACACTCCCCAACAAGAAATTCCCCAGTCAGTAGAACATACACAAAGTTCACCATTCCGATCAACCAAAATCTCCAATGCGGAAGAATATGATGGTTGTGGAAAGTGGCAACCGACCATTTCAAAAAGTGGATTGAAGCTGAGGCATCCTAGTTTTTTTTTTTTTTTTCGGCTTTTTAGACAAAAAAATGCAACGTACATATAAAAGAACTTGATTGTATTTGATCTCTTCAACAAGAAACTCCTCACCAGGTAGAACATAAACACAGCTTTCTGTTATGATCAATCGAATTCTCCATGAGATAAAAATCAACCTTGGCTGAAGAGACCGCCACCAATGAAGGGAGATCTTGAAAAAAAAAATATCCGACCAAATATTTACATATACATTAGTAGGAGATATGTTATTTTGCTTCTCAGTAGAGAACACAGTATCTTCAGTTGGAATAGTGAAAGACGAAAACTCATTCTACACACCCTGCAACATAAGACATTCATAAATACAAACATCTATATGTACCTCAATAGACGATGACACTATCCGTGAGTGGATAATTTAGTTAATCAATCACTGAGCATAAAAGCATTTACTCAGGACTACTTAAATCCATTTAAGTTTAGTCAAGTGGTTAGTAAACCACACACACAAAATGCTTCAATAGAGGATCACACCCTAATTGAGGATGACACTATCTGTGAGTTGGTAATTCAATGCGTAGAAACATCTTAGTCAGGACTACATAAGTTTGTTTAAGTTTAGTAAAGTGGTCAGCAGACCACACAAGCAAAATGTCTCCTTAGAAGATACCACTCTCTGTGAGTGGGTAATTCAATTAATCAATCACTGAGCATAGAAGCATCTTACTCAGGACTACTTAGACCTGTTTATAGTCAAGTGGTCAGTAGAGCACACAAGAAAAATGCCTCAGTAGAGGATGGCACTCTCCATGGGTGGGTAAGTTAGTGCATAGAAACATCTTATTTAGGACTACTAAAATCCGTTTAAGTTTAGTCAAGTAGTAAACAGACCACACAAACAAAATGCCTAAGTAGAGGATCACACCTCAGTAAAGAATGACATTCTCCACAAGTGGGTAATTCAATGCATTAAAACATCTTACTTAGGACTACTTAAATCCATTTAAGTTTAGTCAAGTGGTCAGAAGACTACACAAGCAAAATGCCACAGTAGAGGATGACACTCTGTGTTTGTGAGTAATTCAATTTATCAATCATTGAGCATAAAAACATCTTACTCAGGAATACTTAAATTCGTTTAAGTTCAGTCAAATGGTCAACAAATCACACAATATTTCCATGCAATTTCCAAGATAGTTAGATTTTAATCCATGATTAATTTCTAAATCCTCACATTATGCTTAAGTTCCAACTTAGCATATTGGAAACTCATGAAGGAGGCCAATCAAGCTTTTGTGCCCTCAATGAAAATATTTCTAAATCAGCAGACTAAAAACAAAGTTGAATAAATACAACATTGCTTCAGCATAAGTTCGATAAAAAAGGCAGTTTCACAACCCTCATCACAGAAGAGCTGGGGGCACAACTTACCTCCCGAATTCTTGTCCAAAATTCATGAAATGGGTGATAGAGGCAAGCCAATGTTACTTGATGTACTGACCGATGACAATTATAAAGGCTTAAACCTTAGCAGATTTCATAGCAAAATCCACTCCCTCATCAATCGGGATAACAAAATCAACTAGCATATCAGTGTCGCGTCCTTTAACAAGGGAAGACTCCTCAACTCGTGCTAAAATAGGGACACGACAACCCAAAAATATGTGGCATTTATGTGTGGATGGATCGTCAAATCACAAGGGTTCTGGAGCAGGGCATTTTATTTACACCCGGTGGAACCATGGTAGAGCAAACCATCACACTTGGTTCCAAGGTCTCTGATAATGAAGCAAAATATGAGGTATTGCTTGTTGGTTTACGACATCTAGTGGATACAAGCCAAAGCATCTAAGGATGATCCTCTATTTAGACAAAGTCTAAGAGCCTCAGAAAATACTTTATGTAGCTCATCCAGTAGATAACTTTGTCTTCAGCAGAAGACTCTACACGCAGATCATTTTGTCTTCAGCATAATACATTTCAACAGCTGAAGAAAATTCAAGTCTCGCAGATAGCTCTTTCATGACCAAGGAGGCTTGTTGAAGACTCTACACGCAGATCATTTTGTCTTCAGCATACTACATTTCAACAACAAAAAAAACTTCAATTCTCACAGATAGCTCTTTCACGACCAAGGATGCCAATCTAAGAAGTTTTTTTTAAGAGATATTTCCTCCTTAACAGAGACGTTGACCTCAACTCTAGTAGATTTCTTGGAAGTCTACTTTGTTGTTAAAAAAATTCTCAGAAATAAACCTTATCAGCAGAGACGGATAAGTCAACAAGATCAGGGGTATTTTACTTCTGTTTTTGGTGGGACTCCTCAGTGAAAATAAATCTCTTCTACTTGTAAGTAGAAGAAAAGAAAAACAGTCAGCTCAAAAGCAATAGAGATGAGTGGCATTTGTGGGAGCCAAAAATAATCCTTAGCCCAACAGGATAAGAAATCCAAAAAATCTAGGCCGCTCCAAAGAAGCCAACCCAAATCGGATAAGTATAGAAAACCCAAATCTGGGCCCAATGCAACTTGGCAGAATACTATTTTTCATCAGAAGAATAGTGTTCAGCGTCGACCACTATGCTCAACTAAGCACACGAACCTTTGGGAGAGGTTTCTCCAAATGAGAAATTATAACCATCAATGGGGAGTTATAACTGTTGACTGAAGTTACAACCATCTACAAGAAGTTACAACCATTAACGAAAGTTACAACCATGTACATGAAGTTACAACCATCAACAAGAGGTTACAACCATCAATGAGAAGTTACATCCATTAATGGCTCCCGACCTGCCACGCGTCTCACTCTTCTATGAGCAGTTGTCTCCCTACCTGCCACGTGTCTTACTCGTCTATGAACATTTCCCGACCTGCACGTGTCTAAATCACCTTTGAGCAATTGACTCCTCATGCCTCTATAACTAGCCAAGTATAGTTATTTTTGGGTAACTATTTTTTTATTCACAATTCTCTCTTAAAACACAGAGAAATAAATACTTTCCTAAATGCATTATTCTAATTTTGGCATCGAAGTCCCCGTGGCAACCACCAGACCGGTGTCAAGTATTAGTCTTCATCTTATGCAGATTGTTCCGCGTGATCAACACGTGATTGGTGTAAATTTGCATTGGTGATTTCAATGCAAGTTTGTCAAGTAAGGATGTAGTAGGTGGTAATACTGCCAATTCTAGTTGCATGTCTAAGTTTAATATGTTTGTGATAACACATGGCCTTATTGATATTCATTTTATTGGGTCCCATCTCACTTGGAGTAATAAGAAGAAGGGAAGGAATCACATTAGAGTAACAGTGGGCATGGTCCAGATTGGTTCCAAATTTGAAAAAACCTAACTCGAACCGTTTAAATTTAACGGATCTGGTCCGGTCTAGATTCCCTTATTTTAAACATTGGGACCGAACCATACTCGATCCGTTTAGAAAGGTCCAGTTCATATGGTTCCAATCTACCAAACAATTTTCTATTGCAATATTTTTATTTTTATTTTTATTTTTATTTTTATTTTTATTTTTATTTTTATTTTTATTTTTATTTTTATTTTTATTTTTATTTTTTATTTTTAATGTATGTGTATGTACTTTGTAATTGGAAGCTAACTTGAGACCTCCAAAAAACTAAAAACCAAAACATTTTACAAAATTCTGGAAAACCAGTCCTTGGTAAATACATAACCTTACATTTCCTGACCATGACACTGAAAACCATTCCATAAATGTCAAAGCTCCATGGAAAGGCATCAAGATTGCCCCAGTTTTATCTCTTCAAATATACTGTATATACACCAAGAGTTTTTCGATGGAGAATGAATCAGTACAATCCCTGCCATAACTTCCCAAAAAGATCAACTCCAAATTGGGCATGTCAGGCTGAATAGATTATTGCATGATACAATCTCAATGGATACAAGAGCTGCAATGGGTTGGTCAACATTTTAAGAGCATCCACACTTCCAAACTGCCAATACTTAACACCGCCAGCAAAACCCACAATCCAAAACTAGCCATCCATTGTCAAATGTAAGCAGGAAAATGCTTGCGCTCATAAAAACATCTTATGTTGCAAGCTTAAATAATGCAATGCAATTCATTCTAGGATGTGTTAGTAGAAAAAAATGGTAGTTTTAAGGACAAAAATTATTACTACCGTTGAAGATGAATGATAATTAAGACTGATGTAGTCGATTCATGTTCTCCTTCATCGCCGTTACCTAGACCTGCACAAGTCGCACACGTGAGCTGAAGACCACCATGTGGCAGCCGATGGCACTCCGATGCTTAAGTTAGATAAGGCTTAGGAAAAGCTTAAAACTATAAACTGGATTTCTGTAGCTTCCCTTACGTTTATTGACCTTATTTCCCTTTCATAGTGTGAGTCATTGTTCGGCTAGGCTTTTGGTGGCGTAGTTTAGGGAAAGAGATCTTGTTGGAGATCCTTTCCTATTTGGGAGTGTCCATGTAGAAAAGTTTCCTTACACGACTTGTGTTCCTAGATCCGCGGGAGAGGTTTCCCGTTCTGAGTATTGTCCATGCAAGGGAGTTTCCTTTCCCGACTTATACTCTAATATTTGTTTTCTAGTTGGATCTAATGCATTGCTGGCTTGCTTGTCATGAGTCAATTCCCCATATACTTGCCTTATTAGGACTTACAAGTATTGGGCTTTACCGCGTGACGTATGGGCTGATTAAGGCGCCGCAATTTGGGTCCAATGTTATGGAATCTGCCAATAGTCGGCTTCATGCTGTCTGGACCTCGTTGGATTGAGCATGCAACTAGGTCTATTTTGTTCTGTCGATGAGATTATCATGACACGTGTACGGTGCCGAATGAATGACGATTTGGTGTATCATCAGCTGTTCCCCCTGAAATGGTGGGCCATTACGTCGGTCCACTAAGTCACCTTTGAGAAAATCTGTACAGTTGTGATGATTGAACCTAAAACATTTTCTTGAGCGGCATCGTCATTAAATGAGTATGTGACTGCTCGTTAAAGGAGGGGGCGCGACTCTCTGGTGCTTATATAACTTGTTGCCTCTGTAAGGGAGCGTTTATTTAATTTTGCATCTTTTTTGCCTCCTTTGTTTTTTCTTAATTTTGTGTTCCTTGCTGCAACTCTTTTTGAAAGTTAAAACTTCCTCTTCATGGCGGACAACGCCGAACTTACTCTTGGACAAAATCTGTTCTATGTCTGCCATAATTTTTACTAGGAACAGAAGGGATCTGATTTGGTTCAACTCCAAAATGACTATCAGATTCCTGAAGACTTGGAAGTTATCCCATTGGGCGCTACTCACAGTCCGTTGATGCCCCCGCAAGGGTTCATAGCTTTGCACAAAAGCATGTTCCAGGTCGGGCTTCGCTTTCTAGTTCCGGAGGATATTTGGTGCTTCCTGGCACAACTTCGCACCCCCTGCTCAAATGGTGCCCAACGAATTCAAAACCTTGATTGTTGTTCTTATCAGGGCAAAGGATGTTGGCCTTCGGTTAACTTTGCATGTACTCTACTGGCTGACTTCTCCTCGGCTAAATGCTCACGGAGTCTGCTGGTTGAGTACTCCAAAGTGCATGGGCTCCCTGTCTAATGATTTCAAGTTTTGGTAGAAGAATTGCTTTCTGGCTTCTTCTAACCCACCGTACTTCAAGGTGGATGGGCGACCGCCTGTCAAATATTTCAAATTCGATCTTAGTGAGCGTAATGTCCCTTCTCATTGTTTTATTTTATGTGACTTCGCAGAGTTTGACATGTTGTCTTGCCATTTTGTGCAGGTAAGTTTGTGACTCCAATTCTTACCGAGGAAGAATAAGTGAGGAGGGTGTTTAATGAGCTTCCTTTGATCGTTGTTGAGGAGGTCATAGCTTCAGACAATGTCAATGGAGCGAGCTATTCGAATACTTCTACGTAGGCTCCACTATGCCTAGGTCATTGCGGAGAGAGACTGGTGGTGGCCATTCCAGGAAGAGGAAGCTCACGATACCAAGCCCTTCAAGGCAGGCTGAGTTGGAGGCGACCATTTTGCCCATTGGTCGACCCTAGAGAAAGCGTGCTAGAGAAAGTACGCAAGTAGCAAAACTAATTCTTCTTATAAACTGATCCCGCTAGTGCGGTAAGTGACGGTCGCGAAGTCTATGCCCGATCTCTCCGCTCAAGATATGGTTTTGAGGGAGCAGAGTGTTTGTCTAGAGCCTCCCGCTCTAGTAGTTGTATTGAAAGGGAATTGTTCAGAGTCGGAAATCTCTGACTTCGTGCCTCCGTCTAGCGACTCAAGACCGAATTTGGACAATGTTGATTTATCTCTTACAGCTCCTTCTAATGTAACTGGCTCTTCAACTTTTGGAACGAGCTCTTCAAAGCAGTTGTAACTTTTGAAATATGACTTACAGAAAGTTTGTCAAGTAGCTTTTTGTACCTCTACCTTCTATAGCTTATATGTGATATCATGCCATTGCGCCAGTCTGCTGTTTACATAATAACTTCTGAAGTGCTTATACTTCTTTTTTTTGACCCAATTTAACTTTCTTATGTCGGACTAGGCCGTTGCTTGGGTCTTGATCCATCATTATCAGTCAAAGCTGACTAGGCTTTGATCGGGTTCTGCATTCATTGCGTGCGAAAATACAATGATTCTAGTGAACTATCTTTGTCAGGCTGTATGAGCGTTGAATTAGCTCACATTCTCTGTGCCATTGTTATCTGTTATTCGCAGAGTAGGTATTAGAGTAATAAGGTTCGGCGATCATTGTCTACAGAAGGACATGATCCCTGGCAAATCATCTTCACTAGGCTACATGAGCACTGACTAAGTTCCCACTTTCTAGGCCATCGTCACTCGTTCTATTTGGACTAGACTTTGAGCGATAAGTTCGGTGATCATTATCTATAGTTGGACCATGATCCCTGGCAAGTCGTCTTCACTATACATGAACACTGACTAAGCTCCCACTTTCTAAGTCGTCGTCATCCGTTCTATTCAGACTAAGCTTCGAGCGACAAGTTCAGCGATCATTATCTATAGTTGGACAATGATCCCTGGCTAGCCGTCTTCACCAGACTACATGAGCAGTGACTAAGGTCCTACTTTGTAGGTCGTTGTCATCCATTAGATTCAGACTAGGCTTCGAGCGATAAGTTCGACAATTATTATCTATAATTGGGCAATGATCCCTGGCAAGCCGTCTTCACCAAGCTACATGAGCACTAACTAAGCTCCCACTTTCTAGGCCATAGTCATCTGTTCTATTTGGACAAGGCTTCAAGCGATAAGTTTGACAATCATTATCTATAGTTGGACAATGATCCTTGGCAAGCCATCTCGATCAGGCCTTAGTGTGCTGACTAAACTGCCATTCTCTAAACCATTGACACCCGTTTAATGGACTGGGCGTTAGAAAGAACTCGAGGCCCTCGCCGTCAATCGAAGCTGACTAGGCTTTAGTTGAGTTTGATAAGTCTGATCCTGGTCTCCTGGCTTATCTAATTCGTTGAGTGGGAGGGAGTAGGTAAAGGAAGATTGATTGGTAGTAGTGGAATTTTAGAAAAAGCGAATGTTTTTTTATTGATAATACTTTTTAAGGCGTTCTACATTCCATGGCCTCATAAGGCTTTTATTGTCCATGTCTTCCAACCAATATGTCTCCTGGCCTGTTGACCTCAATCACTTTGTAGGGCCCCTCCCAATTCAGGTTCAACTTTCTTGCTCCTGGTTTTTCAGTGTTCTGTTGAGTCTTTCTGAGTATCTATCATCCTCGGATCTTTGCTATCGAACTCCCCTTTAACCTGGTTGACTACCAGGTGTGAGTTGTTGTACATGGTCAACTCAGTTATCTCGATCCCCTTTGCTAGCTTCATGCTAAACAAGAGAGCCTCGTATTATGCTTCATTGTTCGAGGCCGAGAAACCGAACCTGACCGCTTTTTCCAAGGTGAAGTCGCCCGAAGAGTGGAGTGTGATACCTGCTCCACTTCATTTTTTTTTTGGAGGACCCGTCGCATCGCAGGATCCACCCTTGTTCATCTGATCTCTACTCTAAGTTGTCTGGCTCTTGTTCCCCACCACCGGTAAATTCAGCGATGAAGTCTACCAGTGTTTGGGCTTTGATGGTTGTTCTTGGAGCGTAGTGTATGTCAAATTGTCCTAGTTCCACGGACAATTTAATCATCCTACCATATAATTTCGGCTTGTGCAACACTGTGCAAAGTGGATGTTTGGTCATGATCGTGATAGAGTGGGCCTGAAAGTAAGGCCACGACTTCTTGGAAGAGACGTCCAGTGCCAAAGCCAACTTTTCTATATCCAGATAGTTTGCTTCTGCTTCCACAAAAGTTTTGCTGGCGTAGTACACTGGTCTCTGTACCCCCTTATCATTCTATATAAGAGTTGAATTGACGGCATGATTCGAGACGACTAGATATAAGTAAAACGTCTCTTCCGAGGCTGGTTTTGAGAATAGCTTGGTACTCCCACTATGATTTTAGGTTCTGGAAGGCCTATTCAGACTCTTCGTCCTAGTTGAAGTTCTTACTTCCTCTGAGAATCTTGAAGAAAGGGAGGCACTTGTCTGATGATTTAAAAATAAACCTATTGAGTGCTGCCACCCTCCCGGTTAGGCTTTGAACTTCCCTGATGGAAGTCGGGGATTTCATGTCGAGAAGAACCTCGATCTGCTTCAGGCCTGCTTCTATTCTTCTTTTGTTTACTTTGTAACCTAGGAACTTGCTTGACTCAATCCCAAATGTACATTTTGTGAGTTGAGCTTCATCCAATACTTGCGGAGCTAGCCGAATGCTTCAGCAAGGTCAGATATGTGATCTGGGTAGTGGAGGCTCTTGACCAGCATGTCATCTATGTAAACCTCCATGTTCCTCTTGATTTTGTTTTCGAACATCGAGTTCACTAGCCGTTGTTGCACATGTATTGTTGAGTCCGAACGACATTACCCGATAGCAGTATATTCCTCTTTCAATTATGAAAGAGGTTTTCTCTTGATTCGGGGGGGGGGGGATGCATCTACAATTTGAGGTCGTGTCCAGACGTCGCATCTACAATTTGATCAATGAAACTCAGAAGGCCGCGTCCATAAAACTCAGGAGGCAGTGTTCGGACATGGCATCTACAATTTGATCGATGCAGGGAAGTGGAAAGTTATCATTCGGATATACTTTGTTCAAGTCAGTATAGTCCATGCAGACTCTCCACTCTCCGTTTTTCTTTTTAACCAGAACGGTGTTTGCCAGCCCATCTGGGTACTGTGCCCTTTTGATTATGTCTGCATTAAGTAATCTTTGTACTTATTCGTTTATGATCTGGTTCCTTTTGGGGGCCACATGTCTTTTCTTCTGTCTGATTGATTTTCATACTAGGTCTACAGCTAGTCGATGGGTGATTGTGGAGGGGTCTATTCCCACCATGTCTTGCATCGTCAAAGCAAAGACGTCTTGATTTTGTTGCAGCAGTGCTATCAGTCGTTCAACAAATTCCTTGCTTAGTCGGGATCCTATCTGGACGGCTCTGATGTCACTAGGGTTGTCCATATACAATCACAGAAGCCTCATCGGGTCTTCCACCATTGGGTCTTCCCCTCAGGCAGACAGGGGCTTCCTTATCTGAGAGCAGAAAGCCCTCTTCCAATTTTGGACCCGGGCTTGGGGATGCATCAGCTGTGGGATCGATCTGTAGTTGATGGCCATCAAGTTACTATAGTGTTGCATAGTGGCAGTTTCTGGCAATCGGCTGATTTCCTCGTATTATGCCTACTCTCTGATCGACAGGGTATTTGATACACTGGTGTAGAGTGAAGACTAGCGTCGCCATTTGGAGGAGCCAGGGCCTCCCCAAGATGATGTTGTAGGTGGACGGTGCATCGACCTCCGTGAATTCCTGAAGAATCATTTTCTGGAGTCGTGGTTCTCCTGCCATTATTGTCAGTCTGATATTCCCCTTAGGGAGGTACTTCTCCTTGCTAAGTCCGACCAGTGGATCAGCCGAAGGGCTTAGGTTTTCTTCCTTCAGCTACATGTTTGGTAATGTGTTGAGGAACAATACATTCAAACAGCTTCTGGTGTCTACCAATGACCTTGCCATTTCTCAGTTGGCTATGAAGACCGGTATTACTAGGGCATCTTTATGTGGCATGCAAACTCCCTGGAGGTCCCTATCTATGAAAGTCAGGGATAGGCTTGGGCTATGGACGTGAATGTGTTGTATTCGCCGGTTCTCATAGGCTGACTTGTATTCGCAGAGCAATATTTTTTTGGACCTGTTGGACCGTTCGGTCTTTGAGCAAATTTCGTGCTGCACGAACACTCTGTCATCATCCCTCTTTTTATCCTGAAGGACAGAGGATTTCTTTTTGGATTCTGTTTCTTTCTTAGCAGTCAACACCACGTCTAGAGTAATATATCTCTGGGCGTCCCTTAGCAAGTCTTCCATATTGGTTGGGAGGTCTAGGGTGAGAAAATTAGGGAACTTGCCACCCTTCAGACCTGCGGTGAAGGTTGTGACGGCTGTTTCGTTGCTACAACCGTCGACGAGGGTCAACTCGTCACTAAAGCACATGATGTATTCCCTCAACGTCTCATTGTGCTTTTGTTTCACGCATTTGAGCGTCTTCGCCATTCGTATGATTTGTTGCATCTAAGTTGACAGTAGATCCATACTTGGGTCCACCGTGGTTGCCACCGGTGCGGGGGGCTGAGGGGGTTCTCCAGCGATGGTGGTACCGAAATGGGCGGCGCTTGTTAGTTCGAGCGTTCGAGGGCTCAACAGCGTCTCCATAGGTGCGAGACCTCATTTTCCCCATCTTTCTAGTTTTTATGGGAAAGGTGGTACTACTGTTTCTTATGAGGAACTCTGTTGTTCCTCACAGACGGTGCCAAACTGATGTAGTCGATTCATGCTCTCCTTCCTTGCCGTCACTGAGACCTGCACAAGTAGCACACGTGAGCCAAAGACCACCGTGTGGCAGTCGATGCACTCCAATGCTTAAGTTAGACAAGGCTTTAAGAGAGGCTTAAAACTGTAAATTGGGTTTCTGTAGTGTCTCTTAAGTTCATCGACCTTATCTCCTTTTTATAGTGTGAAAGTCATTGTTCTGCTAGGCCTTTGGTGGCGTAGTTTAGGGAAAAAGGTCTTGCTGGAAATCATTTCCTGTTTGGGAGTGTCGATGTAGAGAAGTTTCTCTACGCGACGTGTTCCTAGATCTGCGTGAGAGATTTCTCGTTTTGAGTGTTGTCCATGCAAGGAAGTTTCTTTGCCTGACTTATACTATAATATTTATTTCCTAGTTGGATCTTATGTATTGCTGGCCAACCTATCTTGGGTCAATTCTCAATTACTTGCCTTATCAGGGCTTACAAGTATTGGGCTTTTTCGCGTGACGTATGGGCTTATTAAGGTGCGGCAATTCGGGTCGAACGTTATGGAATCTGCCAATAGTAGGTTTAATGCGTCTGGACCTTGCTAGATTGAGCGTGTAATCGAATATGTTTTGTTCTGTTGATGAGATTGTCATGACACACGTACGGTGCCGATCGGATGACGGTTTGGTATATCATCAAAAATCACACTACTCCGAATAGTCAAATATACCGATTTGTGAACACCCAACCAATGAAGGATCTAAACAACTTATATTCTACCAATTACAGTCACGTGAGGCCTACCAAAAACACTGCATAAAATCAAATTACCGTCATGTGGGGGACAAACAACTAACCTGATTGAAATAGAGGGTAATCCTACCATTTGCAGGCTTAGTGGAATGAAAAACAGAGGATAACACACTATGACAAGTATATACCACTCAAATCAAATGATCATCAATCCTGTATTTGCAACCTTTGCCTTTCCTTTTTATGGTGATTAAAACTTTGAGTACTTTGATCATTTGAATTTGCATCATTTTCTTTGCCCTTGGCTGTTGTGATTTTCAACTTTGCATAGTCTAAGAAAAACAAACAAGATAATTAATAGAAACACTATCAAATAATGAATGAGTTAATAACCATAAATAAAAAAACCAAACAACAAAAAACACAAGTATTACCTTTTTCACACTCTATATAGAACTCAATTTCATTTGCACTTGCTTCATACTAAATGTTGTTAATGTTCTCACTTTTATCCAATTTTGGATGCATATCAATGCCTCCACAAAATTCGGAGTGAGAAATGATTTAAAGGGATCAATCACTCGACCTCCCGTGCTAAAAACACTGTCACTAGCAACAATTGACACTTGAATATGTAATACATCTTTTGCTAGCAATGCAAGTGTGGGGTACTTATTCCCATTTAGCTTCCACCATCTCAAAATGTCAACTTATTATCTTTCTTTAATGGATCTATGTGATACTTATCCACATCATGTGAAAGCACAACATCCTTCGTATCTTTTAGCTCATTCCCTCAATTATCCATCATCTCATCAAGTGTAAAAAGACTTTTGATTGGTGCTCCTACACTTCATTGTTTTTAATATGAAGAGTTATTGCCCACACTTATCGAGAATTCTAAGAACCAAAAGAAAGAGAAATTTTTGATTATTATAATAATGATAAAAGGTTTGAAGAAAGTTTTGCACTTTTGATTACTTGTTTTAAACCTTTTTGTTGTTTTTGGGATTGACAGCCTATTGAGCATATTCATCACACTACTCCTTCATTATGCCCTAATTTCCTTACATTTTTTTCTTCAATATCCTCTACCTTATACGTTATACCCCAATTGTTTTTTTTCCATAAGTGTAAAAAGTGTCTCAGTTTTAACCTTGGGTCTTGGATAAGGCCAACAACAAATATTTTGTTCAAGGACCGAATTGTATGAAAATACTTATTATATCTTTTTCATGCTCGCTACCATATCACATAGCACATTCTCCACAACACCTCCAAATTGCATGTATTCTGGCAAAAACAAATTATCAATATCTGCTTCCACAACAATCACATCATAGACTAGGGGTGGACATAGGATGGGATGGACCTCATCCTTATCCCATCTCGTTTGTTCGTGATCGAGATGGGATAGACCTCATCCCATCCCAAATGGGTTCAGGACGGGATGATATGAGAATGTATTAAATATAGACTTTCAATGAAAATAACAAAAAAAATTCATCTCACATTGCTCACAAACCAATAATGTCAAATTTATGTACATATAACTTTCATCATAACAATATTAAATGTCTTATAAAATTTGCGGAGGGTTAGGAATTAAGTTTGTCGAGTGAATGATGGGAAATGGAAGGAGCCCCTTTTATAGATCCATCTAGCATATTTCCATAAGAATTAAAATATCATTAATACACAATACAATTAGAAGCAATGTTCACTAACTACATAACTAAGTGAAAAACTAACCCAAACCATCATTTGCCTTTTTTTTTTTTTTTTTTACAAGAATAACTGTCCGATAACCAATCTAAAATGTGAAAAAGCATAAATTTGCATGGATTCCATTTGACCTAAAATATCCAAATTGTCGTTTCTACCTAAATAAAAGTATCAAATCAAGGAAGTAAAATTTCAAACAGTAGATGTTTTGATTTAATTTCAGCACATCCTAATCTTTCCTTTAGAAGAGTATTTTAATTCAAATTAATAATAATTAATATTAACTAAATAAATTCGGGACGAGATGAGATGGGCGGGATAGAAAATCTCCATCTTGATCTCATCCCATTCTAGACCAGGATGAGACGGGATCGCAATGGACTTGATCAATTCCAAAAGGACCCGAAAAAATTTGTAACATGACGGGACCGGGATCAGGATCGCAAGATGACATGCCCACCCTTATCAAGGTATACTCTTTGGGACGTCATATGCTTGCTATCACTCATCTTCACAATGGCTAGGCTTTGAAAACAGTTACAAAAACCTTGGCACTTTCCCAACCTTTCTCACCAGGTGGGCCAACCTCGCCTTTGATCTTTTTTTTTTGGATCTACTTCTTCATCATCATTCGATTCCTCATCTTCTATGAAATAACCTAAGTATGCACTGTCATCTTCTTCACTCATCCTATTAAATACTTTTTTAAATCTCAAGGTAGACTCTAGCACCACATATGTACGATTCCACCTAGTAGGCACATACATAATAAGAAAATTTTGTCACTTAATTTCTCATTCTGAACACATGCCTTTAAATAATCAACATTTGAGAGCTTGATTTGATAAACTTCACAACATTTCTAATTGATGCCACGCTTTCATCCAACTTTTTCAACCCATATTTCACTATCAAGTTGATAATGTGAGCTAGACACCTCACATGCATATATTATCAACTAAAATACTAATCGCCTTCTCAATATTCCACTCTACCGGACATTGCTCAATCAACTTCCCTATTTGTTTACCTTGATGACTAGGAATGACACAAAAGTTTAGGATTCTTGTGTGCATATTCCACTCATCATCCAAAAAATGAGTTGTTAGCACCATGTAGTTCACATTTTGGACAATTATCCATGGATTAGTAGTCAAATTGACTCTATGCTTGCTCAATTGACGTTTTAAACCTTTTTTCATGTAACCATACATATGTAAGAACTCTCTCACAACAATTCTCCGAGATGGAATCTAGGTTGCACTTCACTCACATCTGCCTAAAACCCTCATTCTCAACAAGCTTAAAATGCATCTAATCAATTACTGGGAATTCAACAATAGCCTTCACATTTGCATCTTGGCTAAACCCCTAGCAACTAGCATGTTGCTACCATCATTAGAACTATCAAAAACCTTCTGCTACAAGTCCATGTTTGGTTTATACTTTTTGCATATGTTGGTGGTGTGTTACTAAGAGTACTAGTGCCACTGCCACTAGTATCACATGCAAACACTTGAGCATAGTAATTACACTTCGCCTTAAGTATATCTACCTCAACTTCACGTGATTCTTTCACAGTAAATTTAGTGATATAATTCCAAATCCAAGATCTAGGTTGAAATTGAATAGTGTTTGTACCATTTGGTGTTTTTCTTATTCTTGACAAGGAGGGCTTGGAGGAGGCATGGATGCTTGTGGTGGTTGTGCAGAGCAAGGTGATGTGGCAGTAGAAGATGTTGCTATATTACTAGTTTGGTTGGGGGTAGTACTTTGAGACATGGTTACTTTGAGACCTATTTATTAGCTGGCTACTTTACTCCTTCATTAAACAAGAATTGCCAACATAAGTATAAAGAAACCCATTAAATCAAATAAAAAAAATAAAACACATATTTGAATACAAAATGAACCAGTTTACTTTATATTTTCAACATTAAACTCTAACGAAAGCTAAACCCTAAGAAGTGGTTTGCACATAAACACGACAACATTCAATCTAAATTCCAGAATTTAGAGCAAAATCTAAAAGAATGCAATAATTAGTAAGTATTTCAGAGACAAAACCACCTAATCTAAGAATAGAAATTTCATTAATTTTTCAAATAATAATAAATAATAATCTAAGAATGCAATAATGTCACAGATGTGCGAAGTGAACAACCTAGAAAAAGATTTAAAAAATAATCCTTAGCATAAACAAATTGTGTATTATAATTTAGACCTATTATTTTATCACATTCAAATTGTGTATTATACTAGAAACAAATAAATATGTTCACCAACTAATGACTGCACTTTGTAGTCGTCCTAAAACCTGTTGTCAATTTGTCACAGATACATTAAATAGGTTTTCATTACAATGAATAACACTTGACAAACATCAAATGAAGCAAAAACATAAATTTATTGTTGATCTTGAACAAAAAAGTAAAAGGGATGTAAAATCACTTACTGAGAAAACCCAGAAGAAGCTTTACTTGAATTAAAAATAGTTGAAACGGGGATGAAAAAGCTCAGTGAGCCAGGATTGTTTATTGTAAAGAGAAGAAAAAAAGAAGAGATAGATCATAAGAAGTGGGAGATCGAAAGTGAACGGACCAAGAAAGAATGAATGAACGAATGAAAGAAAATGTGAATCCATTCTCTTTAAACCAATATATTTCAGTTGCTTCGAAGTGCAAAACACAAGAAAGTAATAAAACACACAACGGATCGAATCGAATCAAATCTGACCTTTCTGTTTCTCCGCCTCTATTTTATGACACCTGGAATCAACACCCTGTTGAATCAATTCGAATCTTGTTTAGTTCATCATTACTTAGAAAACCTAGAAGAAGTAATTGAAGCTGATCGTGAATGAAGAATAAGATAAATGTTTGCTGAAATGAAAACTACTTGTTTGATGGAACTGTTGAAGAAGCCTAGAAGTGTTGTTTTGAGTCATTTTTCTTGCACGAAGTTGAAGAGTGATCAAAGCTTGAAAGCGATGTAGAGAGTCTTGCATCTCATAGATTAGCAGAGAAGAGAAGATGAAGAGAAAAAGAAGAGACTTGAGAGTCGTGGGGTGAGAGGTGAGACTGGGGGGGGGAGGGGGGGTATTCAATTATGGTTTTTAATAGACTGTGAAAAATTTTAAATTTCATGGATTTTAAAATATTTCAAAGGAGTTTACAGAATTCACTGAACTTTGACATATTTTAAGTGACTGGATTTTGTGGATTTTATAGAATCCACTGGATTTTGATGGATTTTTATTATTTGATTTTTTGAATTTTATAAAGAATTGTTATGGATTTCTATTGATTCTTATAAATTTCTGTAAATTCTAATGAATATGGTATTAATCATAGGAAGTTATGAAATAATGTCACCTACATTGTTATCCATTTCAACACAAATCATAAAACATCCCTCAAATATCAATAAAATAATTGTTTGTATGCTACGTGAATTTTATTTCAAATTAAAAAAATTCAAATACATTGAATATGGTCCAAAAGTAATACAAATAACTATTTTTCTTTTGAGGATCCTCACTTAATACTTTTTTTGGAAACACCTTAAACGTGTATGTGCAAGCAAAAATAAAATACAGATGTGTATATAAATAACAATTGTTGATATTTTTTTTTTGGCTCTAAAACAAAATGTAGCAATGGAATAACATCAAATTCTGCTTCATAAGTATATACAACAAGCAAAATGTAATCAAAACTTCTACAAATGAATTTTGTAAACGATTACCATGCAGCAAACTTGGAGAAATTTAAAGCTTATTTTAGCAAACCAAATGTTCATTGGATACAGATAATCTTACCAAATGTTCAGAAAGAGGAAAAAAAAAATGAAGAGACGACAAGAAAAAGAAAAAATAAGAGGAAGGGAATGAGAAGAAGAAGAAGAATAATAATAAAAAAGAAGAACAAGAACAAAAGAAAAGAGGAAGTGCGGGTGGTGGTGCAACCAACAGTGGTAGAGCATGGTGGTGTGGACGAAAGTTGTGGGGCAAGGTGGTGCTGCTCTTGTGAAGAGGGAAGAGAAGGGAAGGTGGTGGTGTCTTTGAGCAGATCACAAAAAAAATGGAATGGTGGCGTTCTTTAGCGAAAATGGTGGTGTTATTTAACAATAGCCAATATAAATCCGTTGAAATATGAGGGGGGGTTGGATTTGGAATAACTCTTGTTATATATACTTTTCACTCACAAATCCTTCAAAATCCACAACTTTAAGAAATTCATTAAAATCCACTACTTTTTTAATACCCCCTAATTTTGTTGGACTTTTGAAAATCATGAATTGAATACCCCCTGATTTTAATGGATTATAAAACAATCATTTAAAATCTGTATTTGAATACCCCTAGATTTACATGTATTGTTTTAAATCCTTAATTGAATACCCCAATATTTTAATGAATTTTAAAATCTTCTACAGTCTATTAAAATCCATAATTGAATACCCCCCTGTAAGAGAGAAAAGACGAAATGATTTGGGGGTTTTAGGGTTCAAATAAATGTTACCCCCAATTAGATTAAGACATGTCTATAGGTGTTATAAAAACGGGCTAGAACCAAACCGTTTGAATACAAATATTTAGAACCGAACTTGAACTATTCCACAACGGATCCAGTCCGATCCAAACATTTTCTTAATTTACACAATAAAAACTGAATCGTTTGGAAAAAAAATGGTATGGTTAAGTTTGGATCCGCGGTTCCTCGACTCGTATGCCATTCAAGAGGGCTAAGGCAGGGAGATCTACTGTCAGATTTCTTGTTTATCTTGGTTGCAAAGGATTTATCTAGAATGATACGTATCACTGAGTCTCTCACCTTAATCTATGGTGTAAAACCTAAACATATTTCCCCATCTATTACCCATTAGGGATGGTAGTGAGGCGGATTTTCACGGATATCCACCCTACCCAAACCGTTTGGAGCGAATTTGGGTTTGTCTTAACAAATTTCTGGATGAATTCGAAGATCTAAATTATTTACATAAATATTTTTGGGGCGGATACGGATCCACCCCGCCAAACTAATTTGAATAATAATTTAAATGACAGTGACCTAAAAAGATTTAAAAATTAACAATAGCCAAAGGACAAGATATGTCAGCACCATGTGACTCCCTAACTTAACTTTTTCAAAGTGAAATCCACTTATTTCATTTAATCACATCCAACAAATTCAACGTAGAGGGAAAAAGTCACCTAATCTATCACCAAACCTTTCCTCCACTTTGTTTTCTTCTTCTTCCTCAGTTTAGTTCATAATTTCACCGACACAACACCAAAAGACTTCGTCAAACCCAAATCTGCAAATGGGTTCTTTAGAAGTTGGAATGAAAGTGCTAACTACATCATCATCTTCATCATCAAAGAGAGCTCCTCTACTTCTCCGATCTGAGTTAGCTTTTTCACCACCATCAGAGCATGGATGGAAGAATTCTTTGTACATCTAGTTTGAGATCGCGACTCGCGAGTGCAGCCGGAGCTATTGGGGAGGTAGCGATCGAGACGACTAGCAAAGTATGAAAACAACAAATCCATGTTTTCTGACTACCAGAGACGACTAGTCGGAGCTTTGTCTATAAGCCATTATTCACTCCTGCATCTCCTTTCCTCTCTTGCAAATCCATGTTTTTTTATTTAAGAAAAAACAACAAAAGTGTTCTTGGTGGGGTTGACTAAAAAAAAGGGTTATATTTACTTTTATTTTGTCGGTTAAACGGATCGGGGCGAATATCCGCTAATCCATCAGGTGCGGAGATGGTTTTAAAAAAAATGATAAACGGATATTCAGGGCAGATTCGGGGATCCGCCATCCCTAGCGGAGAGGGAATGAATTTGCCCAAATCCGCCCCATTGCCATCCCTATTACCTATCTTATGTTTCCTAATGATATTATCAACTTCAGAAAAAACAACTTGGATCATTGTTGTAACATTAAGGAGATACTGAAAATGTATTGTGAAGCTTCTAATTAAGAGGTCAATTATCAAAAATCTTCTTTGTATTGTAGGGGGGGTATTCAATTATGGATTTTAATAGACTATGAAAAATTTTAAATCTCATGGATTTTAAAATATTTCAAAGGAGTTTACAGAATCCATTGAACTTTGACATATTTTAAGTGATTGGATTTTGTGGATTTTATAGAATCCACTGGATTTTGATGGATTTTTATTATTTGATTTTCTGAATTTTATAAAGAATTGTTATGGATTTCTATTGATTCTTATAAATTTCTGTAAATTCTAATGAATATGGTATTAATCATAGGAAGTTATGAAATAATGTCACCTACATTGTTATCCATTTCAACACAAATCATAAAACATCCCTCAAATATCAATAAAATAATCGTTTGTATGCTACGTGAATTTTATTTCAAATTAAAAAAATTCAAATACATTGAATATGGTCCAAAAGTAATACAAATAACTATTTTTCTTTTGAGGATCCTCACTTAATATTTTTTTTGGGAACACCTTAAACGTGTATGTGCAAGCAAAAATAAAATACAGATGTGTATATAAATAACAATTGTTGATATATTTTTTTTTGGCTCTAAAGCAAAATGTAGCAATGGAATAACATCAAATTCTGCTTCATAAGTATATACAACAAGCAAAATGTAATCAAAACTTCTACAAATAAATTTTGTAAACGATTACCATGCAGCAAACTTGGAGAAATTCAAAGCTTATTTTAGCAAACCAAATGTTCATTGGATACAAATAATCTTACCAAATGTTCAGAAAGTGAAAAGAAAAAAAAAAGATGAAGAGAGGACAAGAAAAAGAAAAAATAAGAGGAAGGGAATGAGAAGAAGAAGAATAGTAATAATAAAAAAGAAGAACAAGAACAAAAGAAAAGAGGAAGTGCGGGTGGTGGTGCAGCCAACAGTGGTAGAGCATGGTGGTGTGGACGAAAGTTGTGGGGCGAGGTGGTGCTGCTCTTGTGAAAAGGGAAGAGAAGGGAAGGTGGTGGTGTCTTTGAGCAGATCACAAAAAAAATGGAATGGTGGCATTCTTTAGCGAAAATGGTGGTGTTATTTAATAATAACCAATATAAATCCGTTGAAATATGGGCGGGGCGGGGGGGGGGGGGGGGGGGAGGTTGGATTTAGAATAACTCTTGTTATATATATTTTTCACTCACAAATCCTTCAAAATCCACAACTTTAACAAATTCATTAAAATTCACTACTTTTTTAATACCCCCTAATTTTGTTGGACTTTTGAAAATCATGAATTGAATACCCCATGATTTTAATGAATTATAAAACAATCATTTAAAATCTGTATTTGAATACCCCTAGATTTACATGTATTGTTTTAAATTCTTAATTGAATACCCCAATATTTTAATAGATTTTAAATACCCCCTGGTAGTCCTGATTTCCATCTTATGCATAGGAACATACTTAGAAGATTGTTATGGGTTATAATTTTTAACCTTAAAGATAAAGACATTGGAGCTTCTTTGATGATTACTAGAATCAGAACAAATGATATTTCACATATTATGGAGAGAATTAATTAGAAACTCTCAGGTTGGAGAGTTAACCTACTATCTCAAGCTAATAGGACTACTTTGATTAACTTGGTTGGGACTTCTATTTTTATTCCTATTTACATTATGCAAACATTTTTTCAACGTAAACATAAAATTCATCTCAATGTCACCAACTCATTCAAATGTGACATCAAGTAAGAGCTATGTTATTTGAGCATTTTAATTTCTACATCTTTTTTGCAAAAACACCGGATGCAATTTTTAGTGATATCAAGAAAGTTTATTATTTTTATTTTATGGTTAATTTAACTTGCAACCCCCAAATAAATAGCTAAATATGGATCAACAAACATAATATATCGTACTGCAGATGATTGGTCATATTTTGATGACAAAAATATCCCTAAATTGATCCAAGGGCTCAAGTAACTGGTGATTGATATTGAGGCAAATTGGTGATTAATATTGTGTGAAATGTAAAATGTGTATCTCGAAACACACATAGTAAGGCTAAAAAAACCAACTTCATCGAACATTTTCGGAAAATTCTCCACCCTTCTCCCCTCTCTCAGCTTCTTCTCCCCTCTCATTTCTGTAAAGCCAGTGAGCAGCGCCACTCCCTTCTCCCTTATCTCATTCTCTACTTCTTTGTTTCACCGGTGACCACCCCTCATCTCTTTCCCTTTTCCCTGTGTTTCTGTAACGGGGGCGAGCACCCTCCCCCTCAAAGACTGCACTCTCAAACGAGAAACTCTATTCGGGATTGCAACAGTCGAGCACATCGGCCCGACCTCCTGGCGGATGGACGGATCGAGTCTGCCGCAGCCGTGTTCCTCCACTCGCTCGCCTTCCTCCATTGCGTCGCCCAGCGCCAACTCCAGCCATGGCAGCTCCTCTTCTGCTTTGGATCGGTTGATCAGTTCATTGATTTGGCCCTCACGTACGATCTCGGCCTCCGACTAGTCCACGTCGACACCTCCCGTTCCGAGGAGATCACGTTTGATCTCTGCTTCACCGACCACCATTTTCCCCCTCCCTTGTCATGATGTATTTTCTACTCTTCCTTATAGAACCAGTTTTGAATTGTCACGAGGTTCCGCACTTTAATTGAGCTGTAATTCAATGGAGTGGTGGGCGAGAAGATTTCAGTACAAAGAATGAATGGGTGGAAGGGTTCTGCAGGTGAGGCTGGATGAGGATTGGTGGTGGTTTGATTCAGGTAGGTTGTAGGCATGTTACAGGTTGGGTGGTGGTTCAATGTGTAGAGGTGTTTATTGTTCGATTAAGCTGGAGGTGGAAGGATGTTGCCTGCAGGTCAACATTGGTTCAATTTGCATGGGTGTGCGGTGGTTTGGTTCAGGTTTGTGATGGGAAGGATGTTGTAGGTTGATGGTGGCTCGATTTGAAAGGGGTGGATATGGGTTGGTGTTTGTTGAAATATTGGTTTGAATTTAAAAAATAAAGGAAATTGGTTTCTTAACTTTCAAATCTCAATCTAAATTGTTTAGTCTCATATTCTCTATGCAACTCACTTTGGAGGAGTTAATAAGGATAGTGTTTGGACTTGAGTTTGGATTTTAAAGTTTATTTACTTTTGTGAAAGAGGGAGAAGGTAGACTAATGTTGGTTCACTCCACGCGCGCGTCGCCTCAGTTGAAACATATTCTTTTTGTTGAAATTTTATTTGGAAAAATAAAATATATTTCTTTATTTGTTTTAGAAAACAAGACTGAGTCGAAGAAGATCCAGTCTTTTCAGCACACATTTTCTGTGATTTCCTTCGCTTTTTAAGGCACGTTTTCTCTCAAACAGATTTTTTATCAGCTTATAAATACCTGATATCTCTTTCAGATAAACTATATCGAAATCAATCATTTTCAGAGAGTTTTATTTGTTTTGTAAATAGTCTATTTCAGAGAATTTTCTAGAACTCTGTTTTATCAAAACAAAGTTTCAGTTTTGTATTTTCGTATTCACTGTCATTGTTTTTCGTGATTCTGAGCAAAAGAAATAGGGTGAATAGATTTCCGTTATTCAGCAGTGCATGTGACTAAACGAGACAGAAAAAGAATTTTGAGCTGTTTTATTTTGGGGACGACGAGGCTAATAAATTGCTTGCACAATCTTGGCCAGAGCCGCGAAACGTCTTAAAGAGATTAACCTAATCCGCGACTCAACCCAAGAAAATTTCGGTAACTTCATTCCTGTTTTAATTTGCAATAATTGTATTTATAACAGTGTTGGTTGTTTAATTCATGAGGTTGGGGGAAGGGGAGTGGAGGTGATGGTTTTAGAGGAGACAGAGGAGGACGAAGGGCAATGGGTACGAGTTGTGGCGGAGACGCTGATAAGAGAAAAAGGGGATGTGGGTGGACCATTGATGGTGGTGACGGTGAGGTTGGAGTTGAAGAATTGTGAATGGATTGAGTATGGATTGAGTCGGAGAAAATGATTTTTGATGCATGTATTTTTCAAGAGCTCTGCTAGAAAGCCAGACCCACAACGCCAGGTCTGCACCAGGCCGACCCATCACCATCCATCATCCTAGAGATGGTGATGGGTCGGCCTGGCACGGTGGGCCTGGCTATCTAGAATTACACATTTTTTAAACCATTAGATATGTCTCAAAATATACATTTTTTAAAAACATTTTGAACCATTGATTCACCTCGAAATTTCATCAGCTGTCTAAGGTCAATATTTTAATCTCAGCCTTTCAATCAATGAATGTGAACCGTTAGTGTGGGGGGCATATGCAATACAATATAATAAAGGGACTAATCCATAATTAGTTTTTTTTTGGGGGGGAGGGGGCTAAGTTAAATTAACCTTTTTATTTTTGTTACAAGTCTTTGTATAAGGTAAATAAAGTCTTACACTGTGGCTGAGCAAATTAACAAAACAAACAAGTGATAACTACAACATATACGAATATATATGATTAAGGAAACGACTACTCCACACCCCAAAAAGCGTTGTTTCACACCACCATTGAGTTTTTTTACTCACGCCACCAATAAATATGCAAAACCTAACAAAAAAATCCAATCTCAAAATGCAAAAAAGGCAAAAAACCAAAAAAAGCAAACTCCTCTCCCTCGATTTCTTGAACTTTTTGGTGCGTGTCGTTCGAAATTCGATGACCAAACTCTACTTCCTCGCAGTTTCCTTGTCCTTGTTCTCCTCCTTTTCCTCTTCGCGAAAACCCCAAAATCGCAAAGGAAAATCACAAAAGCCTTGGTCTCCTCGTCATCTCCCTCCTCAGTTGCATTCCCCTATCTCTTCCTCGCATTCCACTACATTTCACTTGGAGGAACTTATCTTGATTTTATTAGATGTAAATGAAAGGGATTAGTGAAGTTGATGATGTTAGAAATGAAGATTTTAAAGGTGAACATGAGGGTGAAAAAGATGATCAATTTAAAGAGCAAAAACATTCATTCCAATGGAGGTAATTTGCATAAAAAAACTTCATCTAATTTTTATTTTTATTTTTATTTTTCAAGATAATTGTTTGATTATTGTATGATGCATTGGTACATAGACATTTCTAATGGATGTAATAAGTATGGACATGCCTTTTAATGATGTTGAGGACCCAGAGACGAACCATTTAGAGGTAACCGCCATTTTGTTGTTAAGTAAATTAAAATTTTAATTAATATATGAAACTAATTATAAAATGAATCATTATGAAGAATGATGATGATAATGTTGATGGCAAATTACTCGATGATGGAAGTGGTGACATTAACAATGAAGAAAGATAAATGACACTGGTAGTTGATGATGCACACTTATTTGTTAAGGACGACGTAAGATAGTTTGTTTTTTTATTTTCATCAGTTTCCATTTTTATAAATATGTTGTTATTAACAAGTTTTTAATTTTGTAGGTATTCTCATCAAGGTCTGCATTGATAGCTTCGGTCCAAGGCATCGGTAGAGATAATAACATAGTTGTTATTATCACTAAATCGGAACCTTCTAATCACACACGGAAGATAAAAGTCAATTTTGGTTGTGAAAGGGGAGGGAAGCCCGACAAAAGGTTAAGAAATTATGTTCGATCAAGCAGTACAAAGAAGTGTGGCTGCAGATTTCAGTTGAAAGGGATCCCTGATCATTGGATGTTACAAGTGACATGTGGAACCCACAATCATCGTCGATCAAGCTCACTTGTTAGTCATTCATTTGTTAGTAATTTGAATGAAGAGGAGATGATATATGTGCAAAATATGGCGAAGTCGGGTGTACCTCGCCACATCTTGTCTAGGTTGAAAGAGATGTATCCAAATAATATCTCAAATTTAAAGATTATTTACAATGTAATTTGTCGGATAAAAACAGTCCAACAAAGAGGCAAGACGACTTTGCAACATACTTTACACTTGTTGAAGGAGCACAATTACATAGAGTTGCATACTGTTGATGAGGAGAATAGAGTCACCAACCTTTTTTGGGCTCATTCTAAATCTATTAAGTTAGCAAAGTATTTTTCCACAATTTTGCATATATAAAATGAATCGCTCTAGGATGCCGTTGTTTGAAATTGTTGGTGTGATATTGACTGGAAAGACCTTCAATGTCACATTTTGTTTTATGTGTTCTGAGAAGGAAGAGTCATACGCTTGGGCATTGGAAAAACTTGTAGGAATTTTTTAGCCAGACAACTTGCCAAGCGTATTTGTGATAGATAGATAATTGGGTTTGATCAAGGCTATTGAACGAGTTTTTCCCAAGGAAAGGAGATTATTGTGCACATGGAACATAAACACAAGTGATGAGAAGAACTGCAAAAAACACTTTCAGGATAATAACGGGTGGGCCGAGTTTATAGATTCTATTTCAAATTTGTATAGATCAAGTACAGAGGAGAAATGGAACAAGGCTACAATTGACTTTGATAGAAGATGGTATCACACCCGAAGTGTTTAGAATATGTCAGGACAATTTGGTATCCTCAAAAGGAGTACTTTGTTAGTGCATGGACCGATACATTTATGCATTTCGGCCAACAGACAACTGGTCGAGTTGAAGGGGCACACTCGAAGTTGAAGTACTCGTTGGAAAATTCACAATGTACATTCCTAAATGTATGGACAAAGATGCATGATATGATCGAAATCCAACTGGTAGAGATAAAATCATCATTTCAACAAAGCCTGACGAAGGTGAAGACTGAGCACAAGTCTAGTTTATTTGGCAAACTTCATGGGTCGATGGCGTACAAAGCTATTGATTTGATCAATTTAGAAATATGGATGTGTGAAAATGTGGGCAATGACCCTGTCAAGTGTGGATGTGTACTTCGAACCACTCATGAATTACCTTGTGCTCATGAACTTACAGATTATCTAATTCCCATAGGACAAATTCCAATACGCTCCATAACAAATATTGGCTTCAGCTTGGCACAACACTTATTTGTCAACGTGAGGATGTGATTATAGACTCAGTGGTCGACACCCTTATGCATAGGGTTAATGATTCAACTCATGATCAGAAGTTGGTGATGACGAGGAAGCTTCTAGAGTTGAATTCAACTATAATGATTGAACCATTAGCACTTGTGGCTGACAAGGGAAGACCTAAAAAGAAGAAATTGTCTAAGCACGAGAGGTTGACAAAAAGGGATACACCGACCCACAAATACTCCATGACTCAAGAAGAACTAGAAGGAAAAACTAAGAAGTTGTCAAACAAAAAAGAGAAGCCAAAAATTTGTAACACTAGATTGATGAGCCAAATTTTGCCTCGGATGCGGAATTTTATTGACAACCTTGAAAACGATCCAGATGATGAAAATTGTGGATTTTGATGCATAGCCAAATTCCTACATTATGATGATGAAAGCCATTGAAAACAGGTACGAAAAGACCTAATGATGAAACTTGAAAGTAATGAACAGTTGTGGGTTGGAATGTGGCACGGGTCAGGGGTCAAGGTTGTTAATGATGCTTTGCTAATTCTAAAAGGCCAGGTGCGGATAGACAACAAAAATTGGTTTATTGACCCTGATATATTTGAATTCGCAGCGAACCGTTACCAGTGTGTCTTTATTTATATGGGAACCAAAACACGATCCGTTTTCCATATCTTTACCCGACACCATAGTTTGACGAAGGACGTGTTTGTTTCATGGCACACCTTGCACAAAGTAGTCACCATGTCTTCCTTCATATGCAACCCAAACCACCATTGCCTCAGATAGTACCAATTTGACCGTGTCGCATATTTCCTGAAGCAATCTCATTGAAGAGTAGTTTCGATGCCCAACTCGGGATTGGTGCAACAATTGTGAAGAAGTTCAATGAAAAGAATAAGAAGAATGTCAACAAGTCGAACGAGGTCGTAACCATATTGGATAGATGCAATATTGTTTTTGCTATAAAATATTGTGATGAAAAAAATATAAATGACAATTTTTATTTTTTGGTGACATAGGAACCATTCTTTTGTTAGAAAAGTCACGTTCTTTGTATTTACGGAAGACTTGTATGGTTCGAGTTTTTCTTAATATCTTATATATTATTGACTCTATTTAGTTCAAGTTTTTTATGTTTGATGTGACAATGTGAAATCACCAAAAGGATTAGTTCGGAAGATTTGTATGGTTCGAGTTTATGTTTGATGCGATTAAACTTCAGAAAAAAATGTGAGAAAAAATTGCAAATCTAAAATATTTTAGCTAAAACTTCATAAACTAGAGTTGCAGAAATTTTTTCAAAAAATGGACTTTGTTTGCATTGACCAATGCGAGCTTTTTTAAGAAAAGCTAGCATTGGTCTAGGCGAACAGTAAAAAAAATTCCAAATTTTTTTACTATTCTCCTAGACAATGCAAATTTTTTTAAAAAGCTCGCAAAGATCTAGGTGAGAAATTTCAAAAACCTCACTTGGGACAGTACGAGCACTACAAGAAAAAAACTCATTAATAGCATTTAAAAAACGCTATGGTAGGATACCATAGCGTTTTAGAAAACGCTATGTCTGCCGGAACTATAATAGACCCAGGGTCTATTATAGCGTTTTAAAAACACTATAGTAAGTTGGCCTTTTATAGCATTTCAAAAACGCTATGGTAGGTATACATAGCAAATTTTTTTTTTTTTTTTTAATTTCATTTGCTATCAAATGACTTTTTATTACATCTTATAAGTTTTATTTCTAGAAAATTATATTCAGATGTTTATGCAGCCAATCAACCGTTTATACAATGTTATCCTCAGTGGGCAAAACAAGTGAAGAGTACTGAACTAACTGAAGTATGGTGTACACTTTAGGATGGCATCAAATGAACATAACTGAACCAAATTGTAGAAAGGTTCTGTTTTACATGGACCGACATGCATAAACAACAACGCTGACAAAATTTGTCCACTTATATTCCAAACTTCTAGTTATCTCACTTTGAAAGGAAATTTAAACTCTGAAATAAAATCAGGAAGAATCATAAATGTTGGAGTCGAAATGTGCCCGACTTGAAGTCTTGAGCATAAAACACAGTAACATGGGTTGTGGAAACTACCATGACTGGATGGTTCTTCATCCTTGGTTTCCATATTCCATCTCTGTTGTAATCACTGAAGAATAAAACTGGTTTCCCATATTGTAGCTGTCATCATCATAGTTACTGTAATTGTTCAATGGCACCATAGGAGGATGATTCATCAACAACGAACCGCCACATAAGTTCATAGGATTGGAGGGCCCATAGAACATGGTAGGATCCAATGGATATCCCATTACTGGCAATGGCATCATCATGCTGTAATGATCTAGTGGCTGCCGCTGCATCATATGGAGTGGTTGTGGCTGAGGGTTCTGATCATTATGTGTATAGCTGCAAGTTGGATTCTGATGATCCATCATCAGTGCTTGTGTACTACTATAGTCGCCAACCATGGCTGGTCCTTCCATAATGTTGCTCTGTTGCTTGCCTTTCAAAAACTTGATCTTTGAATGAATCTCTTTAGTCTTAGATGCCACTGTTGCTTACCCCTGTATACATCTGTTTAATAGATAAAAAAACAGAAGTAAGCAAGAGAGTAGTAGAAGAAAGAAAGAGTTATAGAGCATAGATTCATGTAAACACACAAGCAATAAAGGGTTATAAAGCTGAGATAATGAACAATGGTACACTTCCCTGCAGTATGATCCAGCTAAAAACCGACTCCAAAAATAGGTCCTTTCTGCATCCTAACTCTGTCATTACAAACCACAGCCAAGAGACCACCAAACGCCTCAAAGAAAACTCCAAACACTCATCAAAACAAAGCTCGAAACCAGAGCATTCTCTGTTTTTTGTAACAGGGTATACATCTCTGTTTCATATACTGAAAAAGCATCCCAAATCCACCCTATAATGTTCTTCTTCCTATAATATTCTGGTGTTTTGCAACTGAAAATTAATCATACCCTTGTAACAACTGAAAATTCTTCACCTTCTGTAATTTCACAATGTTAATAACTACCTATTCTTTTGCATTATATTCTAAGCATTTACTACCAAAGTATGTCAAAACATGATCCCGCAAAAATATGTGAGTTAGTGTAGATTACAAAATTATGTGAAATAATCTAGTAGAATACATAGAAAATGCCCTTCATGCCATCATGGAGTTTAAGAAGCAACCATTCATGCATCAGTGTGATAAGTGAATACATAGAAAATGTTAGCTATTCCTTTAGCATAAGTAGCTCAAGGAGCCTTTAATTGCTCAAGGAGCCTTTAAGCTATTCCTTTAGCAGAAAATGTAAGCCATTCCTTTAGCAGAAGCAGCCCAAGGTGCCTTTAATTGCAAAACCATTGAAATATAAGGCAAATAAATTCTATCGTCGAGCAAACATTTTTTTTTGTGTAACAGTATAACTAGAGTATCCTTGTCACATAGCAAGAAATAAATTGAATATTAAACATATGTATCACGGTGAAGTAATTTCAATACTATAAATTTCATTTCCAGATGATCCTGAAGCAAATAGGAGCATGCCACAAGGTTTATGTACGAATGTATCATATATCTATTTAGTCAGTACTGACAGACACCTCAGGGAATGTAACTAGCACTAATTTAATAAAAAAAACAAGTTTCTTGAACAAGAGTTATACTACTTACAATCTCATTTGAATCTAGATTCAGTGCCTTATATACAGTTCCACAGGTTCCATCCCCAAGCTCTTTCATAAGTTTATACCTGAAACCCATTGCAGCAAGAACACAGTTGAGTCATGGAAAATATTGGGGCATAATGTAAGCAAAAGAATTTTTTCAAACCGCCCTAAACTCACCTTTCCATAATTGAAGTTCTAACCAGTAGTAGGGTTAGATCTACGTCTCAGTGAACCTTCAACAAATTTTTCCGCAATCATTTTCACTGACAATGCAGTAACTTTCACTTGGTTGTAAATACAGATTACTGCTAAACTTTATCGAGAAATCTAAGATGTTGCAAACAGACCAATTTTCATGATATGAGTGATTGAGCATCACCCAATAGATGATTGACATGCTTATGCAGCTTCTATAAGCTGCAAACAACTGATATCATCTACAAGCAGTTGAAAGAAGATGTAATCCCTCCAGCACAAGTCCAGAAAGCGGAATATTCAGCTCAATGTAAAGATAATTCCAAGAACTGATGTAGGTGTGTTCCATGTCTTTGGGGCGACCTTAGTTACTGAGATTGAGACAACAGAGCTGTAAATAGGGATCAAAAGTAAACAATTAAACAAGTAGATACCTTAAGTATGAAAAAAAAACCAACTTAATACAGATAGAATTATTCAAGCAAGGAAGACCCTAAAACACGTCCATTGATATATGACTTGCGCAACATAATATAAGCTATTGTCTATCATCTATCCATACATTCATGTTATCACTTGAACAAGGAAGATAAATTCCTTCATTGTCGTTGTATCAGTATATTGGTGTATTGTAACTCCATAAGATACGTGTCGATGTGGCATATATAAGAAACATATTGAATATCGTCTCGTGCGTATTGTAAGATACGGATAACTATGTCTATGACATATGAGCCAACTAAACTACATTTAATCCCCTTTAATAGGAGATTTGCCTCCTTTCTGGAGAAAGCCTTTCTTTTTGAGGTATTAGCAAATGGTATGCAACTAACCATTAATCTAGTTGTATAAATAGGAAGCCAGAATAGCTTCAAAGGCCTTGCTCGGCATAGCAACTTTTCAAATTCTTAAACCCTTCAGCCCTATATATGTACGACCTTGGAAGGGTCCGTTTATCACAACTTCTTAAACCCTTAGGCCCCCAAAAGGAAAACTCTGCACATACTGTTCATAATTATATTATCTGCATTTTTTTGAGGATATAACTCCTACAACATGTTTAAGGTTATAGTAACAAGCATTAACCAAATTGTTAGCTGTAAATATTTTGCACCAAGAAGGGAATCTATTTTGAGGTTTTTTTTATTAATTAAACTTTTTTTTATTTGGGTTGGGGGGTAGTTAGATATTTTCACTAAACCAAAAAAGGAGAAAAGTGAGGAAATTAAATACTCTTACTACAGTCCTTTCACCTAAAAAACCTGTTTCTTTCACCATAAGCTTTCCTCCTCGCATCTGGATATATATTAAGTACATGGGTTTCAACAACTTATTGAAATAGTAAAAGTAACATTTCCATCCTATTAGGCCACTGCCTTAAAAAAGAGCTTCAACTTGGAAGTTATCTAGGGTGGCAAGCAATCCTTCCATTTAAATTTCATATTTTCAGAGTCACATTCTGAGATATTTAGTCAAGCACAAACAAAATCCTCCAAGGCTACCACAACCATTTCAAGGCAACCGAAGTCATGTCGTGTCAAGGCACTAGTCATAAAAAAATATCATATTATGGAAAGAAACTTAAATCTAGGAAATTTTGCATTAGTCAAGGCACTAGTGATTAATACAACCTGAATGGAGAACTGCAATTCCTTGATAGAGACCAAAGCTGTCCTGAATTCCACCTACAGGTAATAGAAACATAAAACTAAGTTAGACAGAGCATCAGCAAAAAGAGGACATGCAAATACTTAGACAAAAGTTTATTATACACCAAAAGGTCGAAAACCTTCTTTTTGTCTTCCAAAAAGTAAAATACTAATACTATAAACAAGCACTCCTGAATACCTTTGTACCACATTTTCTCTCACGTTAACCTCACTTTCACCAAACCACATGGTAAGCAACTCAGGGCCTTTGATGCTGATAAAGTTTGCTTGACACTCATGGGCAATTGCCTTGGCCAGTAGAGTTTTCCCACAACCAGGAGGGCCATAGAAAAGGACTCCTTTTGAAGGTGACATACCAAACTTCTCGAATTTTTCCGGATGCTCCACTGGGTATTGCACCGTCTATACAAAACAGGAAGTAGTGAATAAAACAACAACTATAAAATGAAACAGAGACGATAAAACAAATCCACACAAACTAGCATTACCTCTTGAAGCTCTCTCTTGACATTTTCTCGGCCTCCAATATCTTCTCAGTTGACGTTGGGAACCTCAACAACCTGATCATGAAAATGCAAGAATCAGAACACTAAAAGAAGGATTCACATACAGATTACAACTGATCTGTGCAGTTTTTTTACATGACTACTCACAGTTTCACGCAGAGCAGATGGGTTGATTGTCCCAAGAGCAGTTTTTATGTGCTCATTTGTAACAGCCATAGAATTTAGTATCTCAGCATCTATTGAGTCATCTTCCAAATCAATCACATCCATCTTTTCTCTGATACATTGTAGTGCAGCTTCAGTACACAGAGCAGCAAGATCAGCACCAACATATCCATGAAAAATTATAATCAGCATTTGCAAACTAGAGAAGATTGCACAAAACAAGACACAGAAAAGGGAAAGGTAAATACTGCCATTGAACATAGTCACTCCATACGATAAAGTATTTGTAAAAATTACTGATCAGAATATCAAGTGATTAGCAAAATAATTACTAGACTTTATATATAAGGCACTAACCAATATCTCGATTCTCAGATTGCAATCCCAAAATTTTTTGTAATAGATCATGCCTAGCAGCGTAGCTGGATTTTCTTCAACAAATCTTTCTGTCGCCAATGACTTCAACTCTGCATTTAAAGAAAACTTAAAAATAAGGAATAAATAAACGGATATATTGAGAAAGAAAGAAAATGAATGGCCTGGATAAACTAACACTCAGAGAAAGAGCTTGAAATATATTGATTTCACTTCAAGTTTGGAACCAAGCTTACAAAGAATACAACAAATTAAATAGATGCTCACATATGTTAGTTACCTTAAAACTATAAAAAGGCATACTCAGTCTCCAATAAAGGCAAATAATTGCATCATATGGTTGTTTTCTTGTGTACTGCTGCAGACGAAATGAAATCGGTAAAAACATGATCCAACAAATCTTGAACAGCTCCATGCAGCACAACTCCAACAACAGAAGGATTCATCAAAACAGGCAGAGCTACAAAAGGCTCAACTAATAACTATATGCAGCACTGAAAAATCACTGACTTTCCATCTAACAAATATGAGGGTAAATAGGAGACTATACCCTCCAAGCCCAGCCTTCATGTCCAGCACATTCCGCAGCTGCAACTTTTTCCAGTGGTATGCGCGGACATAACTTTCTATTATGTCATACCAGTATTTTGATTCTGCCTTGAACAGTCCATTTCTAGATAAGTAGGCATCCATTTCTATGCTCTGGAGCCTATCCAGAGGATCATGTAACCGTAAAGGCCATGAAGAAACATTTGCTCCATATCCATTCTCAGGTAATCGGGTGATGCATGGTTTCAGACCCACGTACCTGCAAAACAGATAGGCAAATGACAATTATTAGCAACTTTTTAAACATGTTATTTACTCTGAGAGTTAAGGCTGCTACTGTTAACTCCTGAACATCGAACTCGTTAGTTGCATGAGGGCATAGCCATTCCAGTTCCAATTGAATCATGATGGGGTTAAAAAGCCACCACACATAGCAATTTATAGAGAAACCAATGATTTGAAAAGCATGTTTTAATTATGTAACAAGGCACTTTATTTAAAAAAAATTCCCATATTTTATTAAAAAAGTAAATAATGCTTAAATGTACTAGCGTGTCTCTGAATTGTATTTTTTTAGCCAACGTGTCAGCCAGCTCATATCCGTGTAGGACACCACACCCATAGTTGTGTCGTTGTTACATAGTGTTTTAAAGAGAAGGGCACAAAATATTCACCCAACATTCTAAAGCCAATGGATAGAACATCAATGAATTTGTTACTAAAATAAATCATGGAAGGTCAATATATTATTGCTCCAAAGAAAAGATATGGGTTGAAAATCCAATCATCTAATATTTTAACATCACGGAATTCATTGTTAACATTACCGCATTGGGGGATGCTTGTTTGATTAAGAGAACGTCTTATTAAAAGGGGATGTCCCCTTAACAAGAGGCACTAATTGAGATTAAGAAGTGTTTGTTTAAGATCTATTTAGAGCCTAGAGGGGTAGAAGAAGGGGATACCAGACGTCGTCAGGATTATCATCCACGTCACATAGTGGAGGTTTAGCATCAGCACTGCGACTCAGATAGCAGCTGTTGTTCAAAGGCTTCTGCCATATAGCAATATATCCCTCCTTCTTCACAAGGTTCCAACAAAGACTGTCAGTAAGGTTCTCCATCTCTGCACATAGATAAACGAACATCAGAGTGATTTAGTAGATGACGAAATGCACCAGGTTCACTATGAAAGGTGAAGGCTGCCAAATAGCAAGTCGGATCCTCATATTAATTTATACATGAAGAAACGAGATAAATTTCTTAACTTTAAAATATATGGAGAAGTATATATAATAATAATAAAAAATCATGCGACAAAGAATGGTAAATATATGACATTAATGAATTTGAGTCCATCATAAAATATAAATGCAGTGAGATCTGGTCAATACAAACACAAAATTGAAAAAAATAATAACAATTAAATCTAAACTATAGCTTACCTTTCCATTGTTCCTGCAGATTCTCTTCATGCTTATAGACAGGCTGTGCTGCCCAAGCAAAGTATCCTCCAGCTTTAAGCATCCTATTAACCTCGAGTAGCAATACACCATCTTCGCCGCAAGCAAAGAGAAGAAGAAACCTGATCAGTACTAAAAAACTAAGAAATTTAATTTCAGCAATCAAGCACATAGATTAAATGATTATGTGCTCTGTGCTCAGCTGACAATCAAAGAGCTACTTAGTTGAACCAATTCAAAAATGGGTAAACTAAAGAGGTGATAAAAAAAGAAACGTAAGTTTAGAAGGTTTTAACACCTGCATTATTTTCTTTTTTCGTGAAAATTGTGTTTAGGGGAAAAAATGCCATATTGGGTCATTGTGCCACACCGTTGACTCAAAACAATTAGCTCCAACTTGAAGTATGGTGCAGAACAAGATACATACCATCTCGAGTCCAATTAACTCTGCATCTTGAACAATGTATCAAGTCAAAAGCTTGGCTTGGATACAACAAACGGTGTGTTGCAAAAGCAGCCACCATAGCAGGCACGCCACGCTCAAGAGCAAATTGAATTTGGTTCTCATGGACATCTTTTGGAGCAATGGAAAGTGTAGTTACATTCTTTGAAAATAAAAATGCACCAAAGCTCGCAACTCCACATCCAACATATAATACAATTCGGATATGTTGACCAAATGTGATATCAGGAACCATCTGCATAATTGATTAGGCCAATCATCAGATTCATGGAAGGATTTATGTTAAAACTTATTTCTATGTAATAGCGGTGTAATAAAAAAATAACATACCTCAGAAATTTGTTTAACATATTGATCCGCCCCATGTATAAATTGAGTTCCACCTTCAGGAAACTTAAATTTATCTTTGTCCCTGTATATCCAATTCTGACCTCCTTTATCTTCAGCTAGACGTGTATGGGGCACATTGCTGAACCATACCTGTGACAAAAAATGACTACAAAATTAACCTAGAAATTCCATATGGAATATGCAGCCAAGTTGCAGAACAAAAGCTATAAAACAGCTACTACTATGAAGTACAACATACAGGTCATAATCATTGACCCTATAATGCACTAGAAAGGAAACTGACCTAGCTTCAAAGTGAGAATACAAAGATATAAGGTTTGAAAGATAAACTCTCTGCCACCAAGGAATATGTCCATGGTAGAATCCATTAAGAATGGAATCATCCTGGTTTGTAACATAACCATGGACCTCAATTACAAGATCAAAACATATCACAAAGCACTACCATAGAGTTTATTTGCCAAACGTATCTTTCAATTACTCAATCCACAAAAATTCACAACTGCCAGTGTGGATCCTCTAACCTCCAAGAAAAATTAGGTGCGGCTGTTGAGCCCATTACCACAAGTTTATCAGCTCACCAGCGTATTTTATCCAACAACACCACCACAAGAGTACTAGTTACCTCTGTATTGAAGTGTGAAGATGCTAATGGATCCAAGTATTCATTGAAGGTCTTTTTGTAGAACTCATTTTAATCCTCTGTAGGGACTTCCCTAGGGCTGCGAAGCTGAACACAAAACACAAAACACACATAATGAGTCCTCTGAAGCACAAACGAGAAAAAATGTTTTACACTGGTATATTAACAATATACAAATGGAAATCAATATAAATGCTCACCCAAATGGGTTTGGTCTCATTAGCAAGCTCCCAGTCCCAGTACTTCTCAACTACTGTCTTAGTTTTCTTTTTCTTCTACTTCAAGCAAAAAAAAACCCACCAAGAGTTAATCCAAACTGTTGCATGCTAACACTAATCAAAGGATAGTGGAAAATAATTGGAAACACGAAAGCTACCTCTGTCTTTCCCTCTTCTCCATCCTTTTTCATTTCTGCTGGGTCTTCATCAACCTCAACCTGTAATACATTCTATTAGAACAAAGCCAAAACTTGTGCACAATAAAGGCAAATGAAAATATCAAATTGCTTTCCTGCAACTAATTTAAGGGGGAAAAAAGAACACCAAGAGTATATACCTCCTTTGTGTATCCCTTATCTTGCCAGGTAATATAGGGAAAGAAACAAACTGTGAATAGTTCTTCAAAAGCTTTTGTATCCTTTCGGGATGGGCAAATCCTTTGTCATCTCGCTGAATTAAACATAAATAAAGTATTAGCATTAACAAGATAGTTGGATGTCAGGGACAAGGCAACCAGCCACAACACAAGAAGCACTGCTAGCTGAACTTAAGATGTAATGTCACAAGAAACTCCGGTGTAACAACGCCATTAGAAGCGTTACTAAGATCCAACTTCCTCACAAACCTCTTCGACGTGGAACCTGAAGGCACTGTGACTAGTGGTGTTGTAGTAGTTGAGGATTTGAACTCGAACTTGCGTGCGCTTTTCTCCATCCAAATTTCAAACAATTGTTCACACGAATTTCAAAAAAACCCTCGAGAATCTCTCATTGAAATCAATCAATCTGAGATCGAACAATTTTTCAAACATCAAAGCACAAAAAATCTCAATAAAGCACAATTAAACAAAACAAAGAGAACGAAATTCTCAAAACCAAACCGCTCAAGAACATTTCAAACTCTAACAAAACTCAAATCACAAAGAAATTAAAACTTACTGCTCATAATTCAACTTTCCATGCAGAAACTGTAACAGAGCTCAACAAAACACGGTTTGATCATCAAAGAAACACATAATCAAGAATCAAAACATGAAAAATAACCTTGAATCACTTGGAGAGACGAAACTAAGAGGCTTCGAATTCCTTGAGAATTTCAGAGTGAGATAGATCGAGATGCCTCTTGACCAAATCAGATCGAGAGGAGACGAGATCCTTCAAATTTGATATCGTCGTCGGTGCTTTCTCGAAAGGAGATCTGGTGGTTCTCGGTTGGATCAGAACAGATGCAGCCGTTGTGGTCATGGTCTTCTTCTTCAAGGCGGAGGTTTTGAAGCCTTTCACACTGAAATCGAACGACGACTTCGAAGGAGAGTCGCGGGAGAGATGAGAGGTTTCGAGAGGGAGTGGAGAAGCCAGAAGGTTCACAGTCGTTTTCGCTTCTGATGATCTCTTCTTCATCTTCGTTTCGCTCTGGGGAAGGAAGAGGTGGTGGTGTTTAAAAGTGGAGACGACTAAACTCCATTATTGCACATGAGAGAAGACACAAACACACTATTGGGTGATGTAGCAGAGGCGAGCAAGAGAAGTGGAAGAGAGGCGAGAGGAGAGAGGAGAGAGGAGAGGAAGAGAGCAAGAGGAGAGCAAAAGGTCGAGTGAAAAAAATTTGCGGGGCGCCAAAAAAGCCCGCCGTTCATTTAGATAGCGTTTTTCAATTTTAAAGTTCATTACAAAGTGATTTTTCATAGTGCAATTGTGAAAAATGCTATTAAAAAGCATTTGTGTTGTAGTGGAGATTCGCATTTTTCCAGGCGAATAGAAAATAATTTGACCTTGCATTGTTCCTAGGCGAGAATTATGACAAAGCTCGCCTGGACCAATGCAAGTTTTTTTTTAAAAAAAAACTCACTTTGGTCAATGCGAATAGAGTCCATTTTTTGAAAATTTTTCTGCAACTCCAGTTTCTAACATTTTTTCTGAAGTTTAGTTACATTGTCGCATCAAACCTAAACTCGAACCATACAAGTCTTCCGAACTAATCGTTTATGTGAATTCAATACAAGTCGCATCAAATATTATTTTTGCAAATTTTATTTCTGACATTTTTTTCTGCATTTTTTTGATTTCTCGAAGGTTTTTTCTGAAGTTTGTTAAATTTTAAGCCCCACATTCAATTCTTTGTAAAAATCTTAAAATATGAAAGCTTGTTAACAAATGGAACAATTAATATTGAAGAGAAGTGAAAACTTCTAGCTTGTTAACAAATATTTCTGAAGTTTACAAAATGGAACAATTAATTTTGAAATTGAACAAACAACACATTTATCTTTGCCTTCGAACATAGCGACTTTGTTCACGCCTTGATTTGCTTCTACGCTCACTTCCTCCACCACCAATTTCACCACTGTCAACACTAGGGTATACGGCATGCTTTTCTTCCTTTTGTTCCAAGGTAACGGGCATAAACATTTCTTCTAGCAAATCACAGATGCACCTCATTCGTTAGTTGGCACGAGGTGACATTGCCACTTTTTAGCGAACGAAGACAAAACCCCGTACTTCACAGAATAATGTTTGCCAGATCGAGTTCTATTTTTGAATTTGGCTCAAATTGAGGGATTTGGGATGACTTGTACCTTTTCCATTTGTTTCATAACTCTATCGGGGTGATAGGGTTTTTCTACGTCAAGGCATAACAAACATTCTGTGAACCATGCGATGCCATGAAGGGGAGTGTTTCACTTGGACTCCACGTAAGGGTCCCAAAGTACCGGTGAATTATAATAATTAAAACTTATTAATATAGGACACATCATACAAATTTTTTTATTGAACTTAATGATGCATATTTAACTCTTCAGAAGGCATGTCATCGAGATGATATCTAAGAGTGATGATTTGTTCGTCCAAAATCCCTACAATTTGTAGGAGTTCCCACTTAGCCATGGTGGGGAGTCTACCATCCCACTTTAGTTTTGCATTACCCCAAAGTCAGAAGCGATCATATATCCATGCCTATAAACGAAAAATAACATAAATAAATATTAATAAATTCTTATATATTGTGAGGGTAATTAGCAAAATATAAATTTGAAACATACATCCAAAAGAGGCAATTATCCTGAAATTTGCTTCGTACCCTTTCTACTAGCACCGCCCAACCGACGAAACAAGAATGCCAAAGCTCTTGCGCCCCATGCATACTTGTGAACATCATCCACCTTCATCAACATCTTCAAATATTCAATCCGAACCTTTGTTCCAGTTTTAACGGCAAATATCCAGAAGAAATAACAAGTAACCCCTACACATTTGTTATTTCCTTTGCAGAGAATCAGTTTCCGCAGTTTTTTTTTTACAAGAGTTGCCATGAATAAACTTCATTTCCACAGATCTGCCAATCTTTTTTACATGGTCCTTTGCTTATTTATTTTCAATGACTAAACCATTCACCAATAATGTAACCAACTCATCTGCCTTCATCTTCATCGACGTTCTTACCGGCTCACCAACAATCGGTAAATGAGTTATACGGTAGACGTCGTCCAGGTTGATGATCATTTCTCTAAAAGGTAGGTGAAATATGTTGGTCTCAGGTTGTCAATGCTCCACAAAAGCACAAATTATCACCTTATCAAGACGATCCTTACAATATTGAATTAAGAGATACAAATCACTATTATAGATCATTATTTTTACTTCTTTTGGCTCATGTTTCAACTTCCAATCTAATAAATTCCTATATTGATGCCAACATCGCAATGCGCCTTGTTCATAAATACAAGAAACATATACATTAAGTAATTTAATGTCCAATTATATATAAATAACACGCTTATATAATTTAACCAACTAAAAATATTAAGTTACCTGCTCACCATCCCAAATTGTACGAGAAATATGTCCATGGTAATCGTCTAATGTGGAACAATCCTTCGGACCACCGGGATAATAATCTCTAGCATCTCATTTTTTTTTACCCTCCTCTACTACTGTTTCCTCATCATCCACAGGCACATTGTCAAACTCTTCTAACTTCTCATCCTCATGTCCAACACCCTTACCACTCCAACCTGCTTGCCTTTTGATTGTGGTTGACTTTGCGATACAATTACCGGTTTACATGCTTCTTGAGCATTTATTTGAATCCCAATTTGATCATCTCTCATCTTCTTCTTCACTTCTTTTTCCCTATTTTTTTCCATTTTTTTGTTCTTTTGTCTGTTCTTTACCCTTTTCTGCTCTCGCCTTTCGGTGAGACACTGTCATGGGTGGTTTTTGACCTCTATCACCTCGATCATCCCCACTACCATCACGACCAACAAAAGACATAATAAACCTTCAAATAAAAGGACAAATAAATTACATCCAAACAAATACTTCAAGTCAATTTATTTATACAATAAAATCTACTACTTTTTAAGAAATACTTTAGCCAATGTGAGGGTTACCAACCACTTTTAACTTACATGATTTCGATGTAAAACAATAATTTATATCTCCTTTCCCTACATTCTAATAAGAAAAATACCAATTTAGAGCACTAGTAATCACCAAATGCACCTTCGCAACTTCTTTCATTACCAAGAGAAGAACTAAACGATAAATGCACAAAAACATAACAAATATACAATTCTACTTTAAAGATGGAAGAAAGCAAACAATGGATGGCTTACTTACAATCCAAACCAAAATCCTAAACCCAAAGATAGAATGGATGGCTCACTTATTGAAGAGTTGGAGTCGATTTTGCATTTTGCGTTTGAGAGGTTGCGTTTTGGGGCGGTTGCAATTTGGGGTATTGATTTTTAGGGGTTTCGATTTTGAGAGATTTTTTAAGGTTAGTTTTGTGTTTTGCAAGAGATTTGAATGTTAGGAGAGAGAAGATTTGAATGGGGGAGGGGAGGGGAGACTTGCATTTCGATTTGAATGGGGAGGAGAAAAATGACTTTCCTTGTTTATATAAGTGGTGTGGGAAATAAAACAGGTGGTGTGAGAGAGTTAAATGGTGCGAGACAGTACTTTTGGTTGTGTGGAGTAGTCGTTGCCTATAATTAAAAATAACAACTAAGACTGAGAAACCCTATATTTTAATGAATAAATAAAAATATACCTTCCATAGACCTTGAATATCTGGCATTGCATCAAAACTATTGGGTTTATCAAGTATCATATCCTGAATTTCACCATCATCATCTGCATATGTGATACTTCACGACCCAATTTTACATAAAGCCATTGTAATAAATGTTCTTTTGTAGAAACGGTGAATGATAGGGTTTCTACATAAGAACAACTTTTCAACAAAAGAAAGTTATAAATAGTAGCAACATAAGTACATTGGTCCCAAAACCCACACCTACATACATAATATATATATCAAGTCTAAACAAAGATAATAACAACTATACACATCAAGCCAAAAGATCTCAACCTACACAAAGAAGTGGCGAAAGAGTATTCTCGCGCGACTTGAACCATGTGATCGTTTCCTATGCTTGCACTTCAATAAGGTACACCTAGGGCTGAAAACCGAACCGACAGTTCGGTTTTTCACCTAAACCGTGAACCGAACCGACTTAGGTCGGTTTTAAAATTTTCAAACCGAAACCGAACCGAACCGACCATTAATAAAACCAATCCGAAACCGAACCAATTCTAATTTATGCAAACCGTAACCGAACCGAACCGACTAAAATCGAACCAAAACCGAAATAAAACCGAACCGACCTACTATTTTAAACCTATTGTATTATTTATATACAAAATATATATTATTTATTATATATATTCGGTCGGTTCGGTTTGGTCGGTTAAAATCACATAGAAACCGAAAACCGAACCGACACTTTGGTTTTGAATTTTTTGAAACCGAAACCGATCCGAACCGAATTTAAACCGAACCAATCGGTTCGGTTTAGATCGGGTCGGTCGGTTTAATCGATTTGATCGGTTTTTTGTTCAGCTCTAGGTACACCCACATGCCACACAAAGCAAAATGGGTCAACTAACACTGGTGTGAGCAGAGTGCAGAGGCAAAACAATAACAGATACCCGAAGATGCCATGAATACTAAAATATAAATACACTCAAAGATAGTATATTTAAATTATGACTAATGAATCATATACAAGGTGCTATCAGATATCTAAGCTCTCAATCATCTTTGGAATCTGTAAGTCAAGAATTCAAATATCAACATCAAATAAAGAGAAATACCACAAGACGTAAATATCATTGTCAATCAAACAGACAAACCATGTACATAAATAATTGAACAAGTATCCAGGCTCGTATCAAACCATGACATGTATCTCGAGATAGACCATTACATGTATGAAATTGTTAATTGACTTATCTCCATTCACACAAAAGTTTCCAAATGTATAAGGCTTATAAATATGGATCAGTTCATGTCACACCCTATTGCATAGCCATGTGGCGAATGTGTCTCACTTTGACACACCCCTATTGTCGTCCATCCACGACCACTTCGAATATGTGTGTTCTCAGATGAGGTGTCATCCTTAAAATACACACTTTTCCGCTAACAACGAGTCACATGAGCTATCAATCAATCAAATCATCAATCGTGTATGCTAGAAGAGGAATAAGTTGTATTGATTGTTCTACTGTCCCTCATTAACGACCTATTGTGCCTAGGAATGTCCCATAAAGTGGCTTACTTTCATATTTTGGAAGCTCTCTTGGAATACCCATCACTTTACACCAACACGCATCTCACATGATGGCTTATACTTCCTCGTGGGTGAACAAGCTTCGTAATAAAACTCTGAAGTTTGTACGGATTGGGCCATCCCAAGGCCTGGCCTAAAAGACCAAACATAATCTAACTTGCCAGGGTATGGTTGACATGTAAACAACTAAAGCAATCTAAAACTCAACATCATTGTCCTTCAAACTTACACATGATGCCAAATTATAGAATTCACCAAGAAACAAAGTCAAATACTATTTCTATAAATAAGCAACTACATGGTGCAACCATATAGAATTTGAAACTATGACACTAACTTAGTCGTATATAAACCCCTCGCTGATTGGAGTAAAATGCCCAATTCCCACAACATATACATGCATGTATATAACTTATAACGGTCTAAAAATCACATTATCACAATAAACACCAAATGAGCCAATTAAAAATTTCTATAATATAAATAAAATAAATAAATAAATAGGTTGTTGCGAAATGAAATTTGTTTGTTTATCTGGCAATAAGTAATCAAGCCACATGAAATGAAACCACATGATTTCATTATCATATTTGTCTTAAGCATATCAGTAAAACTAAAGACCTAAACAATCATGTGCAAATACTAAAGATCACCCAAACTTTTAAAACCATAAGATAACATAACCCCTCGAGTTCTTGAATCAATAATCAAATAATGCTAATAATCGTATTATTATACTAATAATCATATTCAATTATTCCATACATGCTATCAAAAGGAACCAACCACAAATAAACATTAATAACTAAATAAAAATAATAGAAAAATTACTAGTAGAACCTGATAAGCGCTCTTCTGAAAGAGAAAGGAAAACCACCTAACAAAGTACAAAATAAATTATTAACAGGTTCAGTAACTTAAAATATCGAAAGAATTTTTTGAGTAAGGACAACTCGAAATTTAGCAGTTATAGCTAATTTCCGAATTGATTACAAGAGCTCTTCATCCTAGTATGACATTTGTAAGAGCATTTATACTAAAATCAAAAGATACACCACGATCATTCAAAATACACAAATTTCAATCGCCCGTTAAAAGTTCATGAATATTTGCAACATGGGAACTCTAAATCACTCAAATTTCACAACAAAAATACATTTAATCGTTGAAACATACACAACTTAGAATTTGAAACTGAACACATTGCATGTCATGGATCAAATCCGAAACCCTTAAATAACACTGTCGGGGCAACCTTCCTCGACATGGTTTGTTGTTTGTAAATGCTGTAAAAGTTCAAATTAAAAGATAGGAACGAAGGTACCAATTGTTCTTGGGTTGAGTCGCGGACTAGGTCGCTATCTTTAAGACGTTTCGCGACTCTGCCCAAAAATGTGCAAGCAGTCTGGTAGCCCCGCCGTCCCCAGGATAAAACAACCCAAAAACTTCTCTGTCTCGTTCAAACAATTGCACTGTTGATGAACGGAATACTTTTCACCATTAATCTCTTGTTTGCTCGAAATCACCAATACATTGTATAAAAATCAACAACAAGAAAAACTCTTCTTTGATTGAAATGCTAAACGAAAACTAATTGCAAAACAAAAATGTTTTTGTTATCTCTGATTGCAAAAGAAGAACTCTTGTTTTTGCAAAATGTTTTGTTTTTTTTCTTCTTGTGTCTAAACTCTAAGTTTGTATTATATTTATAGGGAGAATACAGATTCGTTCAAATACGAAATCACAACTAGATACATTGCTTAGAGAATGCAATTAAAAGAAACATGGAAAACGTGTGGAATTAAGAAAACGTCTAGATACATGGACAAAGTCCTGTCTAGATGCATGGACACAACATTTGCATGAAAAACGTGGGGAGAAATTCACTCTACTGTTGGCGCAACGCGTGGAGGACAGAGTCAGCCAAAATTTTGTCCAGATGCATATGACTCAGTCTCCCTTCTCAGCAATTCAAAATTTATTTTCGTTTAAATAAATTTTCAGCAAAAAGAATGGGTTGCTTTCTAAATGACCCGACCCGATTAGACATACGACGACGATGGCGCGAGAGTCTATCTCTCCCCTCCTCACAAAAGTGTGGTACCCCCAAGGGGTCCAAGCCCAAGTCCTAACAATCTCCTTATAAATTCTTTCACAATAAGTTGTATAGAAGATGTGGGACTAAAATTAGAGAGAGATCCAGGGTTCAAACCCAGGTTCACACCCATTTTCTTTTATTTTAAAAAACCATATTTCCAACATGGTTTGATGAAGATCCACGAGCTGGTTGCTTCCTACTGGATCGACTGTGCCGCTCCTGAATAAACTGGATCTGGACCAAATGGATTGGTGTAGGTGTATCTGCAAAAACACTTTGTTGCTCAAGTCAGAAAGTGCTATGGGTGATTGCATATACTAGAGTTAGATCTCACACCTGTAACTGTATGCAATTTTCTGTATATATAGATTGGGCCATACCAATTAGCATATTTTAGGAATAATTCATACAATAACCTAACAAAGTCCTTATTCAATTAACATATTTCAGGAATAAATTGTATCATAATAACTTTAACGAATAAACTTTTTTATCCATTGAGGAATTTGACTCCAACCAATTTAGATCTATAGTCACGTATGACTGCTTATCCTATTTTTATATTTATTTTGGCAAGTCTAGGTGCCCATTGTACTAGGTGCCCCAACTGGAACTAGGTTGTACTTAGCCCATTTACTTGCTCTGATCATAATCTAGGGGTGTTTGTTCCATCTCTGGATGTTGAGATGTCCTGAGCAAGATATAGGTGTTTGTACCTAGTGTGGTGGTACATAATAATAAACATGATTTCAATCTCAATTTAGTGAGGATCTCAAGTCAAACCCCTTAGTGCGAATCTCGAGGTCAAGATGTCTCATTCTGTAAGTTAGCACATAACAATAATTTTGTGATGCAAATAATTATCGTTAATGAATTTGACACATCCTGAGATATCTGAGTGCGATCTCGAGGAATATATCCTTTTAGGCCGTCTTGATAAAATTTGGTACTTGCAAACAAAATCAAGGAAGGAAACATAAATTCAAAGTTTATTAAGGTCTTAATTACCTGAAAAAGAGAATATCAACACCGAATCGAAGCCACGAGAAGATTTACTCGCACTCCAAGCTCCCACGAAGAAGATCTACAAGAAAACTCTGAAAAAAAAATCTTTGGAAAGCATGCAAATCCTAAAGTTACCCACAATCAAATATAAATCTCTTTCTCCCATTTTCTCACAAGTTGGAAATGAAGGTCGAAAAGGGAGAAATGTGGTTTTGGGCCCTTATATAGTCATGGGCCAAATCGAGACAATTCCGTCCAAAATCTACGACAATTAACATGAAAAATATTTATACACCCCCACGCACACCTAAACATCAAGGCCACCATAAGGGTTCGTAAACACTAAACACCTAAAATAAAATTTCTAATTTATTGAGGTCCACACTTACTTATGCAGCCCCCTCCACACCCACCCATAAGCCAGAAGCTGCCTAAATGCCTTTTGCATCGATGGACATGAATATACACTATAAATGTATGCAACAAACAAAATTAGAAGGGAAAACAAAGAATATAACACTAACTTCCACAATATACATACCTCAAAATGATCTCGTCTTCGAGATCAATTAGAGAACTAAGATTCTCCAAATAAATATGGATGCAACTAACGAATCCGATCCTCTAACTCTCAAGTCACATTGCCCTCTTGGTCACTCCTCTAGACCTTAACAAACCTTATAGTCTTTCGAAGCAACCAATTTTCATCTTAGTTAACTATAGCGATCGGCCAAGCGAAATAAGTCAACCTCTCTAAAACTTTCACTCAACTGGCTCTACTATCTGAGAAGGATTCACATAACATCTATGAGGCATCAAAACATGAAACACATCATGGATACCAGACATGCTCGACGGTAGACCAAGAAGGTAAACAACTAGACCAACCCTTTGAGCTATCTCATAAGGACCAATATACCTTGATGCAAGTTTCACTATACCTCTAAATGAATGATACCATGCATAGGGGACACTCTCAAGAATACCCTGTGACATTCACGTAACTTATACATAAATACCTTATAACTTATTGATGATACACCGAAACGTCCTCTCTTCTACACCGTACACGTGTCATGATGATCTCTAAGAACAATAAGCCAAAGCGTTCGTCTAGCACTGATCCGACCCAAATGGCATCAAGCCCGCAAAGCACAATCTGCCAGCCGGACCCAAATTACTATGGCTTGCTAAGCCCACACGTCTCACAATCATCCCCAATACCCGTAGGACCAATTAAGGCAAGTATCTGGGGATCAAATTAGGACGGGCAAGCCAGCAACACCTTGTTTCCAACTAGGAAGCAAATACCAGAGTATACAACGCACGTAGAAACTTCCACCTATTGACAACACTCCGATTGGGAACTATCTCCTGCGTATTTAGAAACATAGGTCTAACAAGAAAACTCCCCTCCTCAAGACAACTCTTAATTAGAGAAGGATCTCCAAGAAGATCATTTCCCTAAACTATGCCACCAATGGCCTGGTCGAACCAGGACTCTAACACTATAAATAAGACAGGAGGTTGGTGAACAAAGGGACGTTACAAATTCCCAGTTTACAACTTTAAGCCTTCCTCAGATCCCTATCTGACTTTAGCATCGGAGTGTCATCGGACACCACAATGGTGGTCCGTGGCTCACGTACGTTCATTGTGCAGGTCAGCAGGTCAAGGTCTAGCAGGAAGCAAAAATTGGTTGCATTAGCTTGGTGCCGTATGTGGGGACGACAAATTTATTAGCAAAACATTGATATCATCTCTCTTTAGAGTTCAAGAAGATGGTGACCACCAAATCTTGCAACAATGAAGAACAGGGGACACGTCAAATGCTCAGACTTGCATTGTACCGCCGCTTCTAGTGGTATCGACAGCACAAGGGGAGCAGGCTTGCAGCCACGTGCCAGCAGCAGCGGTAACGGACCCCAGGATGGATCTAATAGCATTACAAATACAATAGTTTACTAAAGCAATGGAGATCCTCACTCAGCAAAACCCTCCACCCGCCGATGGAGATTAGGAACAACACAGACCTCAGTCTCCAGCCGACAACAAAGAGCAGGCACAAGTGAGTCAAGCCCATGTTAGGTCTCATCGGACTAGAGGTGGCAATGTGGTCAACGAAGATCCAACTTTCAGGAAAGATAGACTCGCCATGCATAACCCCCTCCGCTGAGGGGCTCACAGCCCAAACATGTTGTATAGTCTTTTTGTTCCCCCGTTAGTAGACTGCATCATGAAAGAGGCTCTGCCAAAGAAGTTCAGCCCTCCGAAACTTGAGTTCATGACAGAACCGGTGACCCGTTCGATCACTTTTGTCACTATCAGCATGTAATGGCGCTCAAAGAAGGTTCTGAATGGGTGATGTGTAGAATGTTCCCTACCAATCAGGAGAAGTTAGCGCTGACATGGTTCCATAGCCTCCCGCTAAAGTCAACCGACTCATTCAATACACTGACCAAAGAATTCCTGACACGCTTTGTCGGCAACCATCAGATTAGGAAGGGCCCACACTATATACTCTCCCTAAGGTAGAAGTCAAATGACACGCTAAGGGAATATGTCACGCGCTTCAATGATGAGTTGACACTCATTGATGACTGCAACAACGATACCTCCGTTATGACTTTTACTATGGGTTTAAGATAGGGAAACTTTTACGACTTCTTCACCTTGGAACCCCCTTGGATATGGTAGAACTCTTGAAAAGTGCCCAGAGGTACAACACATTGGAAGAAATGATAACGACCAAGAAGGAAACCCAAATAGAAAAGAAGCCCTCCGATTATAGAAACAGAAGGGAAGGAAAAAAAGACAAGAAGACAAAGACAGGAACAAATGGAAGCGCAGCGACAGTAGGTCGGACTCTAACTGTGCTAGGCTATAAAATCTTCCAACTATGTCAGATCCATGACCATAACCCCCCCTCAACTCCAACTTGGCAAACATTCTTAATTCCATGAAGAATTGGGGGGATCTAAAATGGCCCCCGAAGCAGCATAGAGACCCCTCCAAATGCGACAACAAGTATTGCTCATACCACAAGGAGGGTGGCCACGACACCAACGACTGTAAGAGTCTAAGGTACGAGATTGAGTATTGGATTCGAAAAGGCAAGCTGAAGGAGTTCCTGGGTACGGAAAAAAGTCAATAATAGACCAGAGAATGAGGAGAGGCAGTCAAAATATGGAGAAGGAGGCTCCGGGCATTATATATGTCCTTCACGGAGTCGGACCAGAAAGAGAACACTCAAACGAGTTCCGAAAGCAAACACTCCTTGAGATGCAGACACAGCCCACCAGCGAGGATCGACGCGTGTATCACTCGCGAATACAGAGCCCAATCCCAATCGTGACTTTCAAAGATAAGGATCTAGAAGGGGTCTGCACACCGCACAATGACACTCTTGTCATTTCGGTCTCTATTGCAAGGTAAAAAGTAAAGAGGGCCCTAGTGGACAAGGGAAGCTCCCTCAATGTCTTATTCTACAATGCTTTCCACAGTATGGACCTCAAGGAAGAAAACATAACACCTTCCGACTACTCGCTGGTAGGGTTTAGCGGAGAAAAATGTTTTCCAATCGGGAAGATAAAGCTAGCAGTGGTAGCAGGCGAGCCACAACTAAGGAAGGTCATGTTCAAGGACTTCATGGTAGTAAACGCACCGTCTACCTATAACATCATCTTGTGGAGACCCTGACTTCACTAGATGGAAGCAGTAGTATCCACCCTTCATTAGTACATCAAGTATACTGCCAACCACTCGGATGGAACAATTTGTGGGGACTAACCAACGGCACGGGGCTGCCATTATGTTGCGCTAAAGCAGATAGATTGTTCTCAGATACACCCAACGGCGTTAGTGAAACTTGACAATTCGCCGAAGGTACTTACAATCCAAGCAAAGACCATGCAAATTTACTTAAAGGTCAGATCAAACTCTCTCTGCCGATAGTCAATCTATCCAGTTGTTTAGCTTTATTTCAGTAGTCAGTTTAGAATTTTAATTCTTAGGAACTTATGTAATTTGTACTCATTTGAGAAATAAAAGAGAATTACGCAAACACACTCTATTGATTACTGGAAAGATGTTACAATGTTTGCCTAGATGGTGGGTACAAAAGATTACAAACTACAAGCATCCGGTTGGATGTACAGTAAAAATTGGCTTAAATAGTTTGGCTTTAGAAGAGGACTTAGAAGCGACAGCAAAGGTACCCAGGGTAACACTATGGCGCCTACTAAGAGCTTCGCTCTGCGATTTCTCTGGAGAAGTTGAGTTACGAGTAAGAGAAAATCTACAAAAATAAGTATGAAAGTGCGCACTCAATTCAATACTTCGTTGGATCCACTTCACAAGGATGACCTGAGGTGGTAAAAAAGCAGCAACCAGAGGCCCTGCGACACGCTAACCAAAGCTACAACATTTTCACACACTCGACTTGCCCAATTAGCCGAACTTGGGACAAGTATCAGGTTGCAACAGATCGAGTGCGCCCTCTCGCAGAGGGATAAGAGGGGCATCTGGGAGTCAATGGCCCACTCCGATAGGACATGTCCAACTTCACTCCACCCCGCAACTCTGGGTTCCAACGTAGCACAACGTGTGAAGGCTAGCTGATGAGGGAGGAAAACAACCACTCCAAAGTTGGCTGATGGTGTTATCTCAAAATATATGCAGCTCGAAACACTGACATAACACTGGCACATAAACGACAGACTTGTCCCTTGAGGGGAATTTCATACTTCTTCTACGCAATACGATAAAAATTATAAGGTCTCAATGAACCAATCTAGTACTCACACAGAGCGGGAAACCACGCATAATGGCAAGTCTTGTCAAGACTCATCAGTGCAAATGTCAGAACATTCAAAGACTTCAGTGGAAGAAATTTTCCTTCAGCCTTTGGAAAACCAAAGCATATCCTTTGAGTAAGAGCATCTGAAGAGTGCACTCTGTAGAAACGTTGATAATGCCTACAATGGTGAAGAAACGTTGCTCATCAAACAGGCACGTCAGCATTGAATACCGTATGGGAAACGAGGAGGCGACGGTTCCTATGAAAATTGCACAAGTCCACATTCAATCAATTAATGGTATTGCACACAACCCCATTAATTTGGGTGAGTAACCGATACTCTACCGTCTTGCAATCAACGTCGTACACGTGGCACCATTATCCTACAACAAGACCTAGTTTTTCTTATATGGCCCCACTAACTCGGCCTACTATCCGAGTGACATTCTACCACTTGCATTGACGCAAGTAGTAAAGGCCCTAGAGTCACTCTTGACATACAGAGCATACCTACATATCACCAGATGATTTAAGGTACCTTTTCTTTAAATAACTTTAATTGAAATTAGTGGAAACTAATCCGCACAACGCAATTCGATTTTGGAAGTAGGCTCGCATGCCTGTAACAGGCGGAGCCCCAACCTAGCCAGGTAAGCTTAGTCAGTTGCGACTGATGACGATAACTTCTGGTTCAACCTGACGCCTAGTTTGCTCCTCGCGAATGTCGATGGCATAGGAAGTGGGAGTCTAGTTAGTGTTTTCACGCCTGATGACTCGCCAATGATCATCGCCCCCTCTGTGGACGATGATCGCCAAACCCAATCAGGTAAGCCTAGTCAGTGACAACTGACAATGACAACTTCTGGTCAGCTCCCAAACCTGTAGCTCACTTTGCGCAGGTGTAGATGGTTTGGATGGTGGGAGCCTAGTTTTTTCGGCTGATGCCGACAGCTTGCCATGGGACCACTGCTCTTCTACATACTATGGTCGTCGAATTTTCTCATCCCAAATTTGTAGCCCGCTTCGCGCGGGTGTGTAGATGGTTTGGAAGGTGAGAGCCTAGTCAGTTACGAACTGATGTCGATGGCTTGCCACGAGACCATTGCTTTTCTACAGACCATGGTTGCCGAATTTTCTCATCCCAAATTTGTAGCCCGCTTCGCACGGGTGTGTAGATGGTTTGGAAGGTGAGAGCCTAGTCAGTTACGAACTGATGTCGATGGCTTGCCACGAGACCATTGCTTTTCTACAGACCATGGTTGCCGAATTTTCTCATCCCAAATTTGTAGCCTGTTCCGCGCGGGTGTAGATGGTTTGGAAGGTGGGAGCCTAGTCAGCTTCGACTGATGTCGATGGCTTGCCACGGGACCGTTGCTCTTCTACAGACCATGGTCGCATAATTTTTTCATCCCAAATCTGTAGCCCGCTTCGCGCGGGTGTTGAAGGTTTGGAAGGTGGGAGCCTAGTCAGCTCCGACTGATGTTGACGGCTTGCCACAGGACTACTACCCTTCTACAGATCATGGTCATCAAATTTTTTCATACCAAATCTGTAGCCTGCTCCGCGTGGGTGTAAATGGTTTGGAAGGTGGGAGCCTAGTCAGCTCCGACTAATGCCATGACTTGCCACGGGACCACTGCTCTTTCACAGACCATGGTCGCCAAATTTGATTACAGCTCAAGCAGCGCCTTCACGCCCACATAGGCTGACATCCAATTAACAGCAATGGCCACTTGAGCCGACTCGAAAACTAATCTGGTAAGCGCGGACGATGCTACATAGGAGACCAACCCGAGCTTACGAAACTTAGCTCCGGCCAAGCACTCTTGCTTAACGACATGCGACAACACATGTGCTTGAATGCAACAGTTCACTCATGCCAATGACCGCAATCGACGGTCAAATATATAACTATAGCCTCTAACGACTTACCTCAAGGATGAGTTGCAGCCTGGGTAAAAAAACCCGCTGGCAAACCATCTGCAGAATGTTCACTATTAGGCATAACCATGCGAGAACAATTCTGAAACCTCATGGAAGTACATGTCAAAATTACTCACGGCCAAGCTTTCAATAGCGAACATACCACTCAATTCACTGCTAACTTAACAGGAACTACGTCAAAATAAAACGGCAAGGCAAAATGGAAAACATGCAATATGGGGACCGAATAGAACAATAGTACAAAGTTCACTCGAAAGAGATCTGTTTTCATTAACAATCTAAATAAAAAGTGCACATGTACAAAATCTACTCTTCATCAAGAGAAGGTACAAGTATAGAGGAACTAAGCTTAACAGGAGAAGAAGTAGGAGTTGCATCCATGCGTGCCTCAGCTTGAGCGTCATGATCCGGATTGCCCTCTTCCTCTGACAGCTCAAAGATATCTCCTTATTTTGCAAAGGACACCTTCCTGTAATAAGAAATGTCCCATTTTGAATGTTCTTCTTTCATTAGCGCCAACAACTCTAACCTCCCGTGCATGATTATTTGGAATTCAAACATGCCTTGTGCCTTGAGAAGCCCTTCTCCGCGCGCATTTACATCAGCAAGTTCACACTTCAGTAGCTATAGCTTGTCTGTCAAAGCGTCAGTCTGAGACCGCTCAGTATTTACGCTATCTTTAACTACGCTCAGCTCATGCTGCTCCAGGAGTAGTTGATCCCCAGTTTTCTTTGCTACCCAAGCGTTGAATTCCACATCAGCCTCTAACTGCTGTCTCTGGAAAACCTACTTAGATTATTTCCTGGTATTCTCCTCAGCAAGAGACTGCAACTCAGAGTGCACGTTACCACAACTTCGTGTGCAACTTCTAAGTCATGGCGGACTCGGTTCAACTCTTCTCTGGATCTATCCCTTGCGAACATCGCTTTTACTAAATCGGATTCAAGGGCTTCAAAACGAACCCTCTGGGCCTCAACATCAGCGTCTGATTGTTCCAGCCTCCTCTCTTTAAGCTACTTTCTTAGCGATTCAATCTTGAAGAGTGCATCAAATTATGACTTCTTCATATTTGAGAAGACGCGGTCCATGGTGTACACCCGCACAATGGGATGTTTTAGCCCCTTAACCATACACTCTTCCAGTGCGTCCTCCTCAGGCTTTGAAGCGTGGTTTACCAGCCAGCTATAACGTTTGCTGATATGCTTCCTCGAAGCATAATCTATATCAACCTCTTGGTGTCAAGCCTAGTTGTTCATTACTACATCCAGAGCAAACAGACTCATCCACGCGTCCGGATGTAGCTATCTTGGATGTAGAATTAGACCAGCACTACTCTTTGCAATTTTCACTGCACCTAGGCCCTCATCCACCACTTTCCCCTTATCACTAGTAGCCGACTCTCTATTGCAAGCCGGCTCAGTAGAATCTGAAGGGAGAGAATGAGGCGAATTGTGTGTCGGACCCTCTATTATCTCGACATACGACCTGGATCGAGATGGAGGGCAATGCAAACTGCAAAAAGGAGGGAACACGCTACCATGGCCTCTGTCAGACGATCCACCAGCAGGACGATTAACCTCAGGGACCATAGGAAAATCTTTATCAAGGCCTTCGAGTAAAAAAGGCCTGGATTGGTCAGTATTAATAGAAGTTTCCATAGCAGCCAACATCAGCTTCTTATTCAAGACCTCTTCCTGCTCGGTACTTAGCTTCGACGTGTCGTCAACCCCTGCCAGCCGCAGGTGGTCATTCTCCAAAGTGGATGCTACAACCTCCACCTCGCCAGATAGATCAGAATCACGCTCCTCCCTCTACAGAGCAGACCAATTGGATGCAGGCTCAACCCCAGTGCGAGACCTCTTCGAGCATATAAAGGAAGCAAGCGTATTAGAAAGCCCCTCTGTGTTTAATAGGCTAGGAGTTTTAACTTTAGAGGCCTTCTTCTTCTTGGAAGGCGCTCCACCTTCGGACTGAACCTTTGGCACTCTAAAACTAGTGGGAGCCACATGCCAATGGGCCCATAACCCATTGCTACTAAAATTGGAAGGGCGGATAACATCCTCCACTCTCATTCGAGGCATGCCACGAAATGCCTTCATAGCAGCTTTCTCCTCCGAGGAAAGAGGAGTAGTGGGGAGCCTCCCTATGAAAAACATGCGTAAAGATCATCATACAATCAGAAAAGCGGAAGCAAAGGACGAAATTATACTTACAAAGTGGCATGAACTCCTACTCAAGCGGGCGACCATTGAAATCGAAATACTTTGGGTTCGAAGGAGCCAGGAAGTAGTGTTTCTGCCAAAACTTGAAGTCATCTGGCAGTTTCCCAAAGAAAGCTAGCAACTTCATCTCACACACGGCATGATTGTTTAGTCAAGGAGAAGTCAACAACTGAATCATCCATGGAGTCATCCGAACACCAGCGTCCTTGGCCCCAATCCTGTACCCGTTCGGTACCAACTAGGCCTGAGGGATACCAAGGAATTCCAGAAAGCCCTAGATCTCATCGATCATAGAAAAATGAACCTAGTTTGGAGCATGCCATGGTGCAAATAGACAAATCCATCTGGAGGAAACATTGGCGTTTGATCGTCACTCAATGTGTAGAATTGCAGGTCTTCAGGGACTTTATATGTCTTCCAAATCTCCGCTAGGCTCGATTCAGAGGTCGAGCTATCTTCAAAGTACTGAAGGTTCTTGGAAAGAGGCTCATCGTCACATTGATTTTGGCAAGCCATGGAAAAACTGAACAAGCTTTCAATCAAAAGCTGAATAGAATGGAGCCTCTTAAAACGAAGAAATTCAAGACTCAATATCTGCTGAAAGGGAGATCTAAATAGAAATTGATTTCGTGCCTTTTCTCCACTGAACCGACACACAATTAATTAATGAAGCGCGCCGCTCAAGTAACGGTTCAGACTCAATCATCATGAGCGATGTATCTTTTTGAGAAGTGACATAGTGGACCGATGCGATAGCCCACTAACTCGAGAGCAGCTGATGATACACCAAAACATCCTCTCTTCTACACTGCACACGTGTCATGATGATCTCTAGGAACAATGGGCCCAAACAACAGTCTAGCACTGATCCGACCCAAATGACATCAAGCTCGCGAAGCGCAGTCTACCAGTCGGACCAAGTTACTACGGCTTGCTAAACCCCACACGTCTCATAGCCATCCCCAATACCCGTAAGACCTATTAAGGCAAGTATCTCAGGGATCAACTATGGACAATCATGACAACAACACTTTGTTTCCAATTAGGAAGCAAATACCATAGTATACGTCACATGTAAAAATTTTCACCTATGGACAACACTCCGATTGGAAACTATCTCCCGCGTATCTAGGAGCACAGATCTAATAGGGAAACTTCCCTTCTCAAGACAACTCTTAACTAGATAAGGATCTCCAAGAAGATCTTTTTCCCTAAACTACGCCACTGATGGTCTGGTCGAAACAAGACTCTAGCACTATAAATAAGACAGGAGGTTGGTGAGCAAAGAGACGCTACAAATTCCCTATTTATAGCTTTAAGCTTCCTTAGATCTTTGTCTGACTTTAGCATCAGAGTGTCATCGACCACCATAATGATGGTCCATGGCTCACGTGCGTTCCTTATGCTGGTCAGCAGGTCAAGGTCAAGTAGGGAGCGAAAATCGACTGCATCACTTATATATGTTAGTGTTTCAAGTATTGTAGTTTATTCTAATTATATAATTTTCATGTTTTTGTAGGATTAAGAGCTTAAATGATGAAATTGCATTAGTGTGGTGAATTTGGAAGAACAAGTACTGGACATTCACAAAGTGGATCGAATGGTAAAATCAATGAGAAAATCCAACCAAAATCCGACCCATTTCTTCATATTCTTCTTAACCAAAGCCCAAGCCCAAAAGTTATAATCTAAATGTCCTCTATCTCCCTTTCTCTACGGATGACCTCTCTCTCGTTTCCTCAACAGAGCAGCCGACCACGAGCTCTCCTACAACTTCCTCTCGCTTGCAGCCACCATAGCCCATCTATTTCTTCTTCCTCTCTTTCTGGCAGCCATGATCCCTCTTTTGCAGCCATCTTGCAGCCACAACAAGTCATCACCTCGCCATCTACAGCTAGCCCTGATCTCTTCCCTGCTAGCCACCATTTCCCGTTGCAGCCATCTCACAACCACCACGAGTCATTATCTCGCCATCTCCAGCCAGCCACGATTTCTCACCCACAACCACCATCTCTCATCCCCAGAGCCAGCGCTCTCTCTACCTGGCAGCCACGATCTCATCACCATCTTGCCAAACGGCCACCCACCTCACCACCAATGAGGCCTTATTCTTCCACTCAGCCTGGCAGACACAACCACCAGCCACCATTCACGCCAACCACCAAACAACCTCCCTTATCTTCCTCCCTTCTTGCATGCTCCATTTATCTTTCGCACAACCCTAATTGCCTCCTTCTAGATCGCAGCATCCAGACGCAAGACCTCGAACAAGCAACAAATCAAACTTCTAGGTTGTCATTTCTCCAGTCGCAAAATGCACCCACATCCGTTGGTGAAACAAGTTCGTTGAGGAAGAGATAGAGTTGACCAAAGCTAGGGCCGCGATCATCTTTTAAACCCCGTGCTATGGCGAATATGAAACCATGAGTTTTTAGAGTTTGTTCAATTTAATTTAATATTTTCTTTGTGCTTCATTGTTAAATACAATCTTTTTTCTTTTTTATTATTGAAGAGCCGCTTTCTCCGATTAAATCGGATTTGATATTTAGACTATTCGATAGTTAGAGTACTCTTTGTTAATATTCAAAGCAAGTTTTACTTGATTGTGTTAAACATGTGATTGTGTAACGACCCTAATTATAGCACATTATAAATTTTTAGGGCTTTATTAAATTTGAAGTTGAGTCATATAATAACTAAATAAATAAATAAGGGGGTGTCAATATAATGTTGTGCAAATCCTAATCTTGTCGGGTTTTGCCTTTAGGTTGGTTAAATAGATATTTGATTCTTCCCAGTCGCATTGAAAGTTTGTAGAAAAAAAAAGGAGAAGAAGAGAATGATCAAAGGAAGAAAGAAAAAGGGAAAGGAATAGAAAAGTAAAAGATGGTTCTTTACTTCCTTCTCTTTATAAAAATTCTATTAGTTTTCTTTCTTCTCTTTATTATAAAGATTTAGTATATAATCTTTGAATATAATTGAAGTTTAGTTTTTATGAGTGTGATTTTTTTAAAACAAAAAAAGTAGTGATTGTGAGTTTTTCTCACTCTTATATTATATTTTGTTAGATATGTATTGGTAGAATTATTGAATATTAGTAGAAGTAAGTGTTTTTGATTCTCTAGTTATTTTTAGATATATAAATCCATGAATTTCGGGTTAGATTTTAATACATAAATAAATCTATAAATTCATGTAGTATTATATTATAATTTTCGTGAAAAATAGTGGAATTAAAAGAGAACTAAGATTTTGTTAAATTTAGTAATAGAAAACAGCTTTGCGCAGTGTAAAGTTTTGCAATGGATCAAGATCTTCCCGTAGTCAAAATGCTTTCAAATTTAATTTGGAATTTGAAAACATCCATAGAAAAATTATAGTTCTATGTCGAGTTCATCCAACGGTTGGATTTACCTCGAGGCAAGGAAAACACCACTGACAGATTGTAGAAATCCTATGATATTTACCGAGTTTATTCCATGATGTTATTTGAGCGTAATACAATTGAAATTGATATTATCCCTATCATTGATCTGTATTTCCTATGACATAAAAATTTATAGATTAGAAGTATGTATGTGTAGGAGAAGAAGATGACACAAATAGAGTTGGCTGGACTAAACAGTTAGTATGCTGTAAAACTAATTGGGCTGGACTGATTAGTTAAGCCCAAGAATTTGAATAGTTGTTTGCTGGATAATGATTTTGATTGGGCTGAATAAACGGATAATCCCATGCGGATATTAGGATTTTGTTTTTCTTGAAAATTGGGGTGTGATAGTTTGTGTTTGTTGTTGCAAGACACTCAATGCTAGGGGTTTAGACTTTATGAAAACATGGATTGTTTGCTGATCACATCATCAATGCAAGCAAGGGATTGTGAATTTAGTTTAATCCTACGGTTATTAATAATCACATCATCTAGGCAAGCAAGGGATTGCTCATCCCTAGTTGATGTCGTCAAATCCTGTCCCCTTGACCTTGACTTTGACCTGCATAGGGAACACATGTGAGCCAAAGACTACCATTGTAGTTGCTGATGTGGAAAGATCCAGGAGGAGAGCCTGGGGACAGTGGAAACCACAAAGGGTGGTGCATGCGTGATTTTTTATCCGAGAAAGCTTTATTCGGATGCGCGGATAAGCCTGTTTGCACCAGACTTGGTAAAGATGAGCTCTCAAGTCTGGCACCAAGAGGATGATGTGGAGTATGCTTCGAGGAAGCATATAAGCATGCGTCACAGCTGGCTTATGAATTATGCTCCAAAACCCGAGGAGGATACGCTAGAGGGGTGTATGGATAAGGGTTTAAAGTACCTTATGTTGTGTATATCTGACTTGAGCCAGGTGGCCGTTGTTGGGACGGAAGTCAAGGCAGCTCGTGAGAGGGTACACACCATGGACCATGTCTTCTCGCACATGCAAGCGTTGTACTCTGATGTGCTTTATGAAATTGAGCGGCTACAAAAGCAGGCTGAGGAAAAGGGGTTGGAGCAGTCAGCCGTGGTTGCCAAGTCTAAGAGGGCTTGTCTGGAGGCCCTTGAGCGTGATTTGGCAGAAGTGGTGTCTGAGAGAGATGGACTCAAGCAGGAGTTGAACCGGGTCTGTCGAAATGCGGAAGCTGCGGCTGAGGCGCGTTTTGAACTGTGGTCTCTTGCTGAAGAAAATGCTTCGAAGGAGGCGACTGGGCTGCTCAGTAGAAACAATTGGTTTATTATGTGGAGTTCAATGCCCGGGAGGCAATAAAGGCCTAGGACCAGCTCGAATTGGAATGGCATGAGCTCAGCATTGTGAAGAGTAGTCTAGCCATAGAGCAGTTTCAGGTTGACGCGCTGACAGATAAGTTAGAGTTGTTGGAGCGTGAACTTGCTAACGCGAAGGTGCGAAAGGAAGAGCTTCTGTAAGAACAAGGCAAATGTGAGTTCCCCTAGGTCGTACACGGTAGCTGGAACTGCTGGCACTGATGAAGGATGAGCATCCGAAGCAGGTTTTCAACCGCTATAAGAACATGTCATATGTAAACTTGTCTGTTGCCTTTGCGTCATCGGACAAGGAGGAAAGTTTGGACCCTCCTGCCCAGTTCGTAGTGCGAGTGGATGCGACTCCTGCTCCTTCTCCCGCTAAGCTTAGCTCTTCTGTTTCTGTACCTTCTCCTGATAAGAAGTGAACTTTGCATTCTTGTACCCATTATGTTCGACCATTAATGAAAATAGTTTTATCCATTTGGTGTTCGTTGTCTCTATTGTATGCTTTTGATTTCACCTTGTTGTCTTGCTTTGTCATAGGCCGATTGAATCATTAGGACGTCGAGTGGTCGTCTGCTGCCAGGAGCCTGACCGTTTATGTTGCGAATTACTCGGAGTCACTATTGCATAGACATGTCCGATAGCGGGCATGTTGTGGACAGTTTAGCCTGGGGTTGGTTTGCTCGAGCTATTGTCTTGTCCTCGAGGTAAGCTGCTGGAGGCTGGCCTCGCTTGTCTGATTGGTTGGCTGCAATTGGTGCTATGGGCGAGTTGAGATAGTCGAGCGTACACATTGATGTGTTTGTACCAAGTCAAATGTCGTAAGCTCGGGTTGACACATTATGTAGCATTTATTTGGTAATTGGACAAATGATCTATGTGTTGGCATGAGTTATCTTTGCTGGTAATAGGATGCCAGTTCGTTTGAGCGTGAAGACACTGACTTAGCTAGATTTGACTTTGCAACCATTGTTTGGTAGGAGAGCGGTGGTCGCGTGGCGAGCTGCTTGGGGTTCCCACTTTCCGAACCATCTATGTCTGAATAGTGTGGACCACAGGTTCGGAGAGTAAGGATTTGGTGGCTACGCTGAAGAGCAGTAGTTCCGTGGTGAGTCGTCGACATCAGTCGGGGACTGACTAGTCTCCCACCTTTCGAACCATCTATACCTACGCGGCGGGGGCTATAAGTTCAAGTCAAAGGGGTTCGGCGACCAGGCTGAAAAGCAGTGGTCCCGTGGCAAGCCGTCGAAATAAGTTCGGGAATAACTAGGCTGCCACTTTCCAAATCATCTACACCTATGAGCATCAAGCCACAAATTTGGGAGTTTTCGGTGACCACGCTGAAAAGTGGTGGTCTCGTGGCGAGCCATTGGAATCAGTTTGCGACTGACTAGGCTCTCACCTTCTAAACTATCTACATCCGCTCAATGGGACTAAGTCCAGGGTTGGCCATTCAGCGTCCACGCTAAAAAAAAAAAGGTTTCGTGGTGAGTCATCGGAATCAATTTGGGACTGACTAGGCTCCCTCCTTCCAAACCATCTACACCCGCGCAGTGAGGGCTACAGGCCAGGGAGTTTTTCGCGACCACGCTGAAGAGCAGTGGTCCCGTGGCGAGCCGACAAAATCATTTTGCGATTGACTAGGCTCCCACCTTCTAAACTATCTACACTCACGCAATGGAGGCTACAAGTCCAGGGTTGGTAATTCGGCAGCCACACATAAAAGCAGTGGTCCTGTGGTGAGCCGTTGAAGACAGTTCGGGACTGACTAGGCTCCCACCTTCCAAACCATCTATACCCGCGCAATCGGGGCTACAGGTCTGGGCTTTGATCAGAAGCTTCTGTTGCCAGTCATCACCGGCTACGCTTATCGGGTTCGGCGATCATTGAACACGAAGGGGCAACGATCCCTAGCGAGTCATCATTACCATACGTGATAGCGTTGATTAGACTCCCACTTCCTAAACCATTGGGATCCGCGCTAGGCGGACTAGGTGTCGGGACATACTAGAAGTCGTCCTCATCAGCCTTAGCTGACGAAACTTGCCCGATTGGAGAGAGGTTATGCCTGTTTGAGAGCGTGCAAACACATGTTCGCTAGTGTTGCACACTGTGTGGAAAACATTACCTTAAATTAAAAAGCAATCCGTAGGTAGGATCCGTGCGTCAAGGCTGACTTGGATTTCTGATGCTCGTGCTAAGCATGTGTCAGAATACTATTTGAATAATGAGCCGAGCCTATGGCCTCACAGAGGAAGAGCTAGAGTTTCATGTACGATTGCGCTACGTGTACGACATAGATCGTTCGATAACACGTGTATGGCGTAAGCTACGGGACGATTGAGTATCGGTTACTCCCCCTCAATTAATGGGGTTGCATGCAGTTTACTCAAAAACCATCGTCTCCTCATTTCCCATTCAGTATTTTATGCTTGACAGTTAATGTTGGGGTGCCCGTTTGGTGAACCATCATGTCTATATAATGGTGTTCCCTAATCGTTGTAGGCACTACCTTTTGCAGAGCGTATTTCCTATAATGTTCTTGCTTGAAGAAAATGCTTTGGATTTTTCAAAAGCTGTAGAGAGATCTTCAACAATGGAGTCTTCAAATGTTCTGACATTTGCACCGATCAAGCCCAATCATAATCGTTGTTATGCATGCTCACCTGTTTTAGGCGGGCACGTAGTTGATTTGCTGAGATCTCGTAATTTTTTCTCATATTGCAGATAAGTAGTACGGGTTTTATGTCAAGGGAGATGCCTTGGTGTTACTTCGTGTCGTTTATGTCTGCGTGTATGCGGTTCCTTAAACTAACTTATGGCTGATCAAAGTGTTAGCAAATGCGCGATGCTTCCAGGTGTGGTAGCTCTCAGTCACCCCGGGTACCGCGCATGGGAAAAGTGTTCTCGCTTGGCAGCGCTATGAGAACCTGACTACGTCGTTGCTTGCAGCCATCCGCATTTGCCTTCTTCTATCCCTTTTGGGAGGCCGAAAACTTTTTGAGGAAGTCTGCAATGGGGTAGGATGCCTTTTGAAAAACTTGACCATCCGTTGTAAGGTCTACAATCTTGTTGTAGGGGCGCTTTCTTGGGGTGATTTGACGGAACAATCGACCGCTCAGTCCTTTCAATCACCTCTGACACTTTATCCTTTATCTTGGGAAGGGGTCGAACGAAGTCCATTAAACATCTTTGTTGTCACTTGCAAATAGCTTGCATGGCCTTCTTCGGATACCTTTACGTAGTTACACTACACCAAAAATGGCCATTAGCAACGGTTTTAAATCGTGGGGGTAACCCATTGGCACGGCTTAGAACCGTGGGCTGTAGAGGCGTCACTAAATCCTCAGTAACGGCTAAAAACCGTGGCAAAATATATGTTAGCCACGGTTTTAAGCCGTGGCCAGGAATAGCCACGGCTTAAAACCGTGGCAAGTCCTAGCCACGGTTATAAGCCGTTGCAAAGGTTTTAGCCACGGTTTAAGCCGTGGCCAGTCCTAGCCACAGTTATAAGTCGTGGCAAGTCATGGCCACGGCTCTGAGCCGTTGCAATAGTTAGCCATGGTTTTAAGCTGTGGCAAATGTTTTTTTTTTTTTTTTTTTGCTATCAAATGACTTTTTATTACATCTTATAAGTTTTATTTCTAGAAAATAAAAATTTAAATGTGCCAAACTTAAACGAATAGAGGCAAAGTAATGTAATTAATAAGATTATACAATTACATCAAATGTGCCAAACTTTGTTTCATGCTGTGCACGTTTTGTCATTTGTCAGTTGACCAGATTATACAATTACATCAAATGGTCAAAGAATATGCAATACATTTATTCTCATGGACTTGCCCGAAGAGAAAGCTTGAAAGCACCCATGTAGTTGAATGCAATAGCAAGAGCATGATAGCACACCGCAGTTTGAATATGCTCCACACCTAAAAGGCGTTCATTCTTTTTTAATGCTTCTTGCAATTAACGAAGTGCAATATTCATCTTTCCAATATCCTGATACATCATTGCAACATTAATGAATGTTGCAGCTACATCAGGGTGATCAGGCCCACAAGACAGTCCTAACAGAAGCATTGTTCGAGACATGACGTAGAGTGAGCTCCGATTGATTGAGGCCATGGTAAAAAAGGGCCATATTACCATAGCTGCACGACATTAACGCAGTTCAATTGGGTAATTATATCCATGATAAATTTCTCAAAAACAATCCAAACAAGTTCATACCTGTGTGCAGTATCAGGATGGTCCAAACCAAGGCACCTTTCATTAATGATAAGCTCCTTATGTTGATGTGTTATAGCTCCAGCCATGTCACCCGCATGATATAAAACCATCACAAGGTACCTGAAAATTGCAAATTTTGTATGTCAAAATGAATAACACAACCTTTTATTTGGAAGCTACTGTTAGTAAACTCGTTCAAGTTATAACTTAGAAGTGTCATAAAACCTTATCAGAAAAAATACATGACTATTTAAGAACTAATATACATTCTTCTTTAAGTTGTTATAAGTCACTACTAAAGAAACACAAAACATGGATGTCCGCATAATTCTGCAATCAATAAATAGAGAACTTTCAAACCATGACCTCCTGAGCATTATACATGTAATTCAGTGCTAGGAAAAAGCTATCATCTTGCAAAATTGTCAGGTTCCACAAACTTCAGGCTTGCTTGGCCTTTTCTCAACTGGCATCCAATCCAAAACTTAGGATGGGTCTGTCTTACAGGAGTAGTTTCCTTGGGAATATTAACACGAACTAAAGACTCTAAGACACAATGACAAAGACAATCATCTTACCTGTTGCTGGAGTGAAAGGGTGACATCTGGGCAAACTGCCTGGACTGCTTGCGCATGAGGTGGTTGTGAGCTATATATTTATTCTGCAAGACGAACAGCTCCAGCAAGAAGCTTTGATCCAGAAGGAAAATCAAGGCATGGATGTACTCCGGTAAGATCCAAGAAGAGCCTTTGGAAATTCCCATGTTGGGCAGTACAAGTAACTGATGCAAATAAATCAGTAAGAAAAGCAGATTTGTCCCCTGGGCCACAATACTTGATGCCACTAAGGCATTCATCTTCCCTTTGAGCTCTAACCAAAATTTCTCCAATAGCTACAGTTGCCACAACCCATTTAGCATACAACAAAAGTTTCTAAAGTAGTAAAGTGAGAAGAAAAGTTGTAAAGATCATAAGAAAATGGAGTACATGTTATTCTATGCAGAGTTTGTGATGACTAGGTGTTGCTTTGGGTGTTTTCAAGCATAAGGGAAGAGGAAGACATTGTGTCTTTATGCCATGATTTGGGGTACTTGGCTAGAAATAAACAATCAAATAATCAGGTTTTGGTAACTGCAAGGGACCGGTTGACTGTGACAGGAATGGGTATCTTATGATCCATCTTCTCTTCTTTATTTGTTACACATTGCTAGTTATTTGAACCACTTCTGCAATCTTTGTTATAATGAACAGAGCATGAAACACAATGGCGAATGGGGTTCACTTCGAGTACTTTCTAATCAATTGGGAGTGTTTAGTAACACTAGAAATTCCAAGCAATACATACTCTTCCACATAACCCAACCTAGATATCTAGCTTACTGATGAATGCTGACCTGCCTTGTAAACAACTCCAGCTTGTTGGCCCATGTATTCTCATAAATGATCACCACTCTTCGTTTAGCTAATATTGCAAAAAGTGCATAACAAACTTATCTTAAGCATACTCTGCTAAGAAAGACCCCAACTACGAAGAAACATTGCAGACCAATTGATGCATGTTAGAGTTTGATGGACTATTCCCAGCCATCAGGAGTCAATTTATCACATCAAAGGACTAACAGATCAATGAATGAACTTGAATAGATAATATAAGTTATCTTCTACTTCCTATAGATATGTAATTGTCATCCTTAGATACCTTATAGGTCCACTGGTTTGTTGACAAGTCCTGCGAGACATTTCCAGCATTTGAACTTTCAAGTAACTTAATTGGACCACCTACTATTTCAAATATTGCTTTGTCATAATGTGCGCCATAGTTCTGTTCAACTAGAAGATAGTATGGAAAGTTAAAATTCTGTTCATTAAATAGTAACATTGTCATGGACAGAAACCAGTCCATAAACTTGTCTAAATTTCAGCAAGTACCTAAAGTGTCTAAATTGCAGGTGAAAAGATTAGTAGAGTTGCTCGAGCCCTTGAGAGAGTGCTTCCTCAGCTTGTTGTGAGGACTGTTGAAGGTTGCATATGCCCATTAGTTGTTGCTCTGTTAACGTGTCTAACTGTGGCATCAATATAGAGACTAGAGAATTCAGACTGAAAGACCCAAGGAAAACATCATATCCTGCACAAATGAGGAGACAAAACACACGTCTTCAGTCACCAAAAAATTATGAAGTATATCTACAGGTTGAAACATTGAACAAATGATAAAAATTGGATAATCTCGAGCAAATAAAACATACCTTGATCAAAGGCTGCAAATGCTGGAGAACCAACTACTCCATTGGATACACAACTGAATACAAGTTTAAAATAAGAGAAAAGATATAGGTTGTTGTGCACCACTTAAGAGAATATCATAAACTAAGTACTACAAATGGATGAAGAAAAGAACAATCAATGTCAAATAATATTTGGGAGTACATCACAATCTTGCAGGCCCTTAAATGCAAATAAAATCTTCAAAGCCACTACCCAACAATGAGTTCAGGCATGCCAAAGGTACAGAAATATAAACAACATATCCAATCCGCAACAACCGAAAAAAGGCATAGTAAGTTCTAGGCTAGAGCTCTCACAAAAAATAGAAAATTACAAGAAAAAGGGAAGAAGAAGCAACAAAAAAGGGTCAAACAATTGGGACTAAAAACCCACCCTCAAAATGTTCCGCTGCTGACTGAAAGATGGGTCTATCTGAAGTTGAACCACTTCCCTTTCTCTGCAACATTTGAGCAAAAAAAAAGTTTGAATCAAAGTTTTTTTTTTATGATGGGGAGGTCTTGAATTCTGATAAAATGGTTTAAAAAGTGATAAAAATCAAATGTCATGTGGGGTGGTGGGCATGAAAACTATACAAAAGATGGGACTAGTAGTAACAATGGTGAGTGAGTTTGTACATGATACGTGAGAATTGCATGCATCAAGTCTCATGATATGTCCTTGCCAACTAGTATCACTCTTACGAGGTGCACTTTGAACAGAAAACTATAGCCAATTAACCAGGCCTTAGTAAATATTCTCACGTAAATTCGTGGTCTGGATTTAGATAATCAGATAATGTGGACATTTACCTGAGCATTTTGGTGCCCGACTTCTCCCACTACACATTCATTTTGATGGTTATCTACCAGAATCTGAGATACCACGAAGCAGTGAAAGCTTTAGATAAAACACATACCCTGCTCTCAGTTGTTTGACTGTTATAGTAGTACTGTAGTACTTGTAGCCTTCTGGAGAGGTGTGTTCTGTCCAGTTACAAGTTGGAGCTGTTGCCTGCATGCTTACAGGTGCAGTAGGAAACACATGTTCACTGCTCATCTTATTGACAGTTTCATGAGTCCTTTGCCAGTGTTCAGAAGTAGAGTTGACAGTACTGACATTGCAACAAACCACATTATCATCCAAGAGTGAACCTAAAGATATAGCTTGAATTGAACAACTATCAAAGCATAAGAAGTGCATGCTAGCAATCTTCATCATGATACTTTTATTGTATCCAAGAGGAAAGAAAACATAGAGAGTATTAAGAACAAAGTCAGAAAAGTTTCCAGATGACTTGCAGGTTTCACTATCTAGCAAAACAGGGAGTGCATGCTACACATGTTCCTATTTAGAAAACATCCTACTGAAAATAACAGGATATAACAATCTTCATCATGATACTTTTATTGTATTCATTGAACAACTTAATATAAACAAAGCGGTAATAGTATAGAGTAAAACCTGTATACATAATTTTATCCCACTTCTGCTCCAATAGTGCAGATGTTTCATAAACAACACCTTCAACAACTCTTATAGCAGAGCTATCTAGATACTCCTCTATGAATCTTGCAACTAATGAAGACGTAGCTGGAGAAATGAACCAGAAAATGCAGAGAACAAGCTTGTTCCCCTACACAAAATGTACTAAATTGTGTTACCCTCTTTTCTTTTTTTGTGTTCCCCTGTATGCTAGAATTACTGCTATTGTCAAATATAGAACCAAAACTCGGTAAAATCATACTCAGACCTTCTTATTATACTATCACAACTGATTAATTCAAGAACACGTATGGTACAAACATTCTCATTTACAAGTTGAGTCAACATGGCAACTATACACCATAGGGAACACTTGACAACCTTAAAAAAGGATCGAACCTTAAATTGGTTTGTGTCTTGTCATACATTTATACTGCAAATGGATTTGTTCTTTTACAATAACATGTTCCATTTCCATGAAATCATTCATATACTGATAACCTTTTTTTAATCCAATCTAGACTCCAAAATCTATGTTTCTCAAAAATGGTCCCCATATCACAAGCAACTAGAGTCGCCAAAGCTGCCATTTCAGTGTTCCCATCACAAAATTTTATTACAGCCTATATTTCAACAATCACAGGAAACGAATATCACATCGAGCACAAAATGTTATACCCGTTGACCCTTTCTAATCATATTAATGCTCTCATGAGAGATGTTAGCTTTTCTAACTAACATTTACCCCTTGACAACACAAAGAAAATGAAAATTTTTGATATGATTAAACTGCAATAACAATAATAATAAGAAATAAATAAAATGACACTCCAACTAAGTACCGAGTGAAAAATGAAAAATGTTCACTAATGCCCATGGGATGAGATTTTTTTTAGATCAGCAACCAAGTTGTGTACCATCCAGTTAGCTACCCCCACAACATAAAAATCTAGCAGCTTTCAAAAGGTCCCAGAAGAGAGAAGAAAAGAGGAATATTCTGTTAATAGAAGCAAAGATTTTCTTGTGTGTCTATTAGTCTAAGAATAACAAAACTCATTACTTTATGTGAGATTGAGCCCAACCAGAAATACCATGCGCACTATTGGAGATAGTGATGGAATGAAGAAAAACTTGCCTTCAATAACATCAATGAGTGTTAAGCACCCAGCCTTATGCACAGCTTGGAGAATGTGAGTAAGAACATCTGTAACAGTTGGTTTTTTTTCTTTCAATTTTTCCTATTCATAAGATAAAAAAATACTGTGAGCCAATCCTATCTAGTAAAGTAACAAATTGAAGTAGACAAACATAAAAAAGTAATAACCAAAAAGGAGAACAAAAAAAAGAGTAAAAACCATACTGAAAAAACACTAGACATGTCGGATACAATTCAGTATCACTGCACATGATTATGTTCAGTTAAAACCTCAAAACTAGCATTTCATAGATTTTAACTAAAAGATAATCAGGGAAACCACTGCAATATTATAAATAATCCTATTACATAGTAAATAGAACATGTTTTACTTTACTTACAAGCAAAACTGGTAAGAGAAACCGTGAGCCTCTAGAAAAATGATTTCTCAGTCCCCTAGCAAAATTCCCAATAGCTTGTATAGCTTCAACTGCAACAACTATGTTCACATCCATAATAAGCTGCAAGCAAAAAGGTATACCTAAATTAATGAAGTTAGAAATTTCCAAAGCGGCTGATTTTGGAGGGAGGTTATGGAGACAGGATTATCTATACACAAATTTAATGGATTTTAAATTTCCTAATCATGTCAAAGGTGTCTTAGTAGGAATTTTGATGAATCCATTCATATATATATGTTGTTCATTACTTAGACATCGATATACAGTAAAACCCTACAGCTACTCTCTAAAATAAGAAGAATAAACAGAGACAAACAACAACAATAACATAACACAAAAAAGGTACCTTATGTGTGACATAGGGTCTAAACTAAATGAGAAAAGTTCATACCTTCTTAAGAATTCGACCAACTTCACTGAAATCACCAGGAGCTATTCTTTTTGTTGAAGCGAGCTTTGTAAGCTCTGACGCAGCCTCCTTTTTTTCAGACCATTTTGTAGCTTTTTGAAATTATAAAAGAGTATTCAACATATCAAACATTATAAAAATCACAATCTAACTTTTCATATGACTTCAGATCAAGTTGAAAGTATGATGAGAGAGCTATCAAATGTCTCGAAACTACAGAGGAACGACACTAACCACTCCATCCCAAAAGCCTGACTTCAACAAAGGATTCAGAATGTCCATGGGATCAACAAGTTCATACTCATCTATTTCCTGGGGAACTGACAGAAAAGGCTCGAATGAATTACCAAAACAAAAGTAGGTTTTTCAAATGAAATACAATGCAAATATGTTCAAACAAAAGTGTTGTGTCAATCAGAAGCATCCTGAACGTCAATTATCGCATTGGAGCGGCAAAAGGTCACATAAAGACGATTCCATACCATCAGCTGCAGATTCATCGCTTGGGCTTGGCCGAGCAGCTTCTGAGACTGATTCTGGCTCTGGCTCCTTGTCTTGCTCAGACCTAATATCAAAAAATAATCAATTCTACCAAATAATGAATACCGGCTTTCAATAAGGCCCTTATTGACAAGTGGTCTAGAATCAGAACCAGACAGTTGCACAAGGGGATTGGTACGAATAGGAGAATAGTTGACCTCAAAACAGGAAACAAAATTCCCCCAGCAAAAACCTCGCACTAATGTGCCACAAAATTGCAAACCTTGGAGTATCCCTAAGTTGACACAAAAGAACTTAAAGTAATTCTCTTCAAAAGGTAGGATTGGTACGAATAGGAGAATAGTTTACCTCAAAACAGGAAACAAAATTCCCCCAGCAAAAACCTCGCACTAATGTGCCACAAAATTGCAAACCTTGGAGTATCCCTAAGTTGACACAAAAGAACTGAAAGTAATTCTCTTCAAAAGGTAGGATTATGGACCTTATTTTACGAGTTGGTTTTGCTGCTCCCGTGACATTAACAAGCTCCGCCTCCAGTTCCTTTTTCTAGAAAACCAAAAAACAACTCATTGCTCAGAAAGCAGATAAAACAAGCAAATAGGAAACATAAATACATCAAGGTTGACGGTTACCATAGTGTCCCGCATTTTTTCTAACAAGATGGATTTTACTGGATCTTTCCCAATCCATCGGCAAAGTTCTAGTGTCAGTCCTTTGGAGGATGCACAGACATTTTGGTCTTGGTGATCAAAAAGTTCAGGAAGCATCTTCAAAATTCTTTTGGGAGGGACTATCTTTGAGCCAAATTCACTACATATACCCGATACAAAAAACCAAAAATACAAAAAGATAAAAGATAAAGGTTGTTAAGACCTTTAGATCATTTCATCGTATATAATATCAGTAACTTTCCATCTGCAGCCTGAATGCAAACCTTAGGGCTTGAAACATGACGTCAATAGCAGGCACAACTGCTTTAGCAACTTTGTTCTTGATTGCTTTCTCCATAGCATCCTGAAATTCCACCAAAAAAAAAAATAAATAAATCTCTCTGATAAAAAAATTTATGAAGATTCGATCCTAGGAAATGTCAAACATCATTATACATCGTTATGAGTCCGTTATCCATTTTAACTGCATAGCTAACTCGTCAATAACCACGAGTCTGAAACCCCATTAATTCAAAACCGCTAAACCCATCAAAACCCAAAGCTTCCTAACAAGTATTTACCAATAAAAATATCATAATATAGTACAAGAGAAGAGAACCCATTCATGACTACCATCACTTAGATTCTATAATTGTAGCAAAAGCAACATTTTTCCATCCTCAACGATAGGGTTTTCCATCTGACTACTTCAGTAACAGTCAATGAAGACAATATAATAAAAGAGAAACCTCCACCATCACTAAGCTGAAACCTAACAACAAATCGAGCATAAGAAGCACCTATGTAGCTAGATGAGGGGTAAACATCGATAGGTCTCAAATGAACAGAAAACGACACATTTCTGCTCTTGCAGCAAACGAAAAGGTCCATCAAACTTTAACAAAGTAATAATGCAACTCTATCTATCAAGCATATTGAATCATCATTTCAGATTATTTCAATTCGATAACAAATACTTAAATCATTAGTATTTAAATACACATACTTCAAATTTACAGCTAAACTAATCAGAAACTGATAAACAAACCCTAAAACAAAAACTCGAGATCAAAAGCCCTAAACGAACAAACCTGCTTGAGTTCAGACCGGGAGAGGTAGGAAAAAGCGAAGAACTTGGTCGCATCGCTCCCCGTAATGCGTCCATCTCCATCTGCAAACAAACACAAATCAATCAAACGAGTTCTACAGAGATCTAACCACAACTTGTACCAAGAAACAGAAGAGTAGAGAAGTTGAATGAATGAATGAAGGAACCTGAATAGATTAACCGCAGGTGCGGAGGATGCTAGAGAAGAATTGGAGAGGAGGTGAAGAGGATTCGAGTGAGGAGAGCTCCTTGAGCTTGCGATTGTGTATGGCGTTGGAGACTCGGCTTTCGTCCAAAACCCTAGCTATCTTCACTGTCAATTCTTGCTGCATCTCCTCTTATTCCTTCTCGAAACCTGCAAGTCTTGCTGCCGAAAGCCGAAGGAAGCATCAGAATCTGAATCATCGTAACGACTTGGGTCAACACAACAACAAACAGCGAATGTAGCAACAAAGCTAACGATCCGCTCGGCGAAGGAAGTTCATCGCTGGAACTCCAAGAGAGGAATTAGGGCTTTGGAGAAGGCGGAGAAGAATTGGAGAGGAGGTGAAGAGGATTCGAGTGAGGAGAGCTCCTTGTGCTCTTTTTCCCCAATTTTTTTCGCCAAATTTAAAGCGCGAAACTTTTGGAACCAGAGCGCGAAACTCTCTCCACACATATGCACGTGCAAAACACATGTGTTTAGCCACGGTTTTAAACCGTTGGCAGTTCAAAACACGTTTGTACTCATGGTTTTAGCTCGTTGCCCATTATAGCCACGGTTTTTAGCCGTGGCAAATGAACCCACGGTTTTAAACCGGGGCCATGGTGTAGTGATTATAGCCACGGTTTTAAGCCGTTGGCAGTTCAAAACACGCTTATACCCACGGTTTTTGGCCGTGGACCACGATATCCACGGTTATTGGCCGTGGCAAATAAAGCAACGGCTTAGAACCGTGGCCATATACGTGTAGCTAAAAAGGCTTTTTGGTGTAGTGTTAGATCGTCTAAGCGAGTATTTACTTCATGTCACACTTACTTCAGATGTTTGTAGTATGTAGTCTTTTGTATCCACCTCTAGGCGTTTGTTGTTACATCTTTCCAGTAATCAATAGAGTTTGTTTTCGCAATTCTTCCTTTATTTCTTAAATGATTGCAAATCACATAAATCTTTAAGAACCAAAACTCTACATTGATTATGGAAAGGGAAATAAACAATTGAAAAAAATTAACTGCTGACGGAGAGAGATTGATCCTGGCCCTGATGTGAACTCGGATGGCCCTTGCGAATCGTAGGTACCCTTATTAGACTGTCGAGTTTTATTGGCATTACAGAGGTTACTAAAAACTAAACTTTGTAGAATGGTTACCCTCCGCTCCGACGGAAGGTCAGGGGTTGTGTTCCCGCGTGCCTTGGCCTCTGTCTCCATTCGACCTGACACTGGTTCAAGCTGCTCCGCAGAATGGTGTTGGATCTTGGAGCATTCTATTTGTTTCAGTGCGGCGTAATGGCAGCCTCGTAGTGGTTAGCGTTGTACATAACACTGATGAAGGGTGGATACTAATGCTTCCATCTGGTGGATCCATGGTCTTCCCAAGATAAGGTTGTAGGTCAATGACGCGTCTACTACCATGAAGTCCATAAACATGACCTTTCTTAGCTGCGGCTCTCCTGGCACTGTGGCTAACCTTATCTTTCCGATGGGGAAACATTTCTCCCCGCTGAATCCAATCAGTGAATGATCTTAGGAGGTCGTGTTTTCCTCCTTGAGGTCCATACTGCGGAATGCATTGTAGAACGGGATGTTGAGCGAGCTTCCTATGTCCACCAAAGCTTTCTTTACCACCTAGCTTGCCATGGAGTCCGAGATGACTAGGGCATCATTGTGCGGCGCTCAGACTCCTTCATGGTCTTTGTCCGTAAAGGTCAAGGTGGAAATAGGGCTCTGAATCCTCAAGTAGCAAATGCGTCTGTCCTCATCCGTGAGTTGTGTCTGCATCTCCAGTAGAGTCCGCTTATGGGACCTGTACGACTGGTCTTCACTCGGTCCGACTCCATGAAGGATATAAATTATCCCTAGAGTCTCCTTCTTTATCTCTTTAACTGAATCCCCTTGATCCCTAGTTTGTTCTGGTCGCTTCTCAGAGTTCAGGAATTCTTTTAGTTTGCCCCTGCAGATCTAGTACTCAACCACATACCTCAGACTCTTGCAATCATTGGTATCGAGGCCACCCTTCTTGTGGTACGTGCAGTACTTATCATTGTCACCCTTGGAGGGGTCTACGCACTGCTTTGGGGGCCACTTCAGATCTTCCCAGTTTTTCATGGAGTTTAGTACGTCTGACAGGCTAGAGTTTAGGAGTGTCACGGCTCTAGATCCAACATAGTTGGAGGCTTTTTCTTGCCTGGACTGACTAGGGTCTGACCTGTTGTCACTGCGCTTTCTAATGCTCCTTTTTTCATCCTCGCGTCTCTTTCCCTTCTTCCTATCCTTGGGAGCGAATGGCTTATTCTTGCCTTCGGTTTCCCTCTTTACGGTCCTCAACTCCTCCAAGGTGATGTGTTTTCCGGCACTCTTGAGGAGATCCGTCATGTCCAGAGGGGGCTTCAAGGTGAGGTCTTTGTAGAGCTTTCCCTTCTTGAGGCTCGCAGTGAAGGTTGTCACGGCTGTGTCATTGATTCATCCATCAATGAGAGTCAGCTTGTTGTTGAAGCACGTGACATATTCTCTGAGTGTCTCATTAGGCTTCTGCTTTAGAGAGAGTATGTTGTGTGGGCCTTTTCTGTAACGTTGGCTCCCAACGAAACCTGTCAGGAACTCTTTTGTTAGCATCCTGAAGGAGTCGATCGACCTCAGTGGAAGGATGTGGAACCACGTTAGTGTTGACTTTTTTCAGGAAAGTGGGAAAAGTTTTGCACATCACTGACTCGAATCCTTCTTTGAGAGCCATTACGTGCTGATAATGGCGTAGGTGGTCAAATGGGTTGGTGGTTCCATCATAGAAGTTGAGCTTCAGGGGAGTGAACTTCCTCATAAGGGCTTCATTCATGATTTGGATGATAAATGGTGGGACAGAGAGACGGTACAACACGTCTGGATCGTGTGCCCCTCTGCGGAGGGGGTTCTGGGCCGAGCCTTTCTACCCAGGCGACGAGCTTAGCGTTAGCCACGCAACCTCTTCTAGTTCAATGAGAACTAGCGAGAGGCTTGGCTCTCCTGTGCTTGCTCTCTGCCATCCTCCAGAGACAGAGGTTGGTGCTACTCCTAGTATCCATTAGCAGATGGTGGATTTTTTTGCATGATACCTTCCACCGCTTTGGCGATCTGTTGTATTTGAAATGACAACATATCTATTGTGGGGTCCATCATCGTTGTTGTCGGTGTGGGGGGCGTGAGTCTGTTGTTCGTGCATGACTGGAACCGCTGAAAGCGATAGTACAACACTAGCTTGAGCGTTTGACGTGTCCCCTTTTATCCGTTGTTGCATGATCTAGTGGTCACCATCTCTTTGGGTTTTGAAAGGAGACGATGCTAGTAAAAAGTTAGGAACTTTGTAATCCCCACAGACGACTCCAAACTGATGCACTCGTTTTTCGCTCCCTGTTTTGACCTAGTCCCGCTAACCTGCACAAGTAACACATGTGAGCTACGGACCACCGTTGTGATGGCCGATGGCACTCCGATGCTAAAGTCAGACAGGGATATGAGGAAGGTGTAATGTTGTAAACAGGGAATTTGTAGCGTACCTTAGCTTACCAACCTCATATCTTATTTATAGTGTAGGATTCCTGGTTCTACCAAGCCATCAAAGGCGTAGTTTAGGAGCGATATCTTCGATGAGATCATTCTCTAATTAGGAGTCGTGTTGCAGAAAGAAAATTCCCTGTTAGCCCTGTGCTCCTAGATATGCGGGAGATAGTTTCCAATCCAAAAGCATTCCGTAGAAGGAAGTTTCCTTGCGTGGAATGTACTCTGGTATTTGCTTCCTAGTTGAAAGTATAGAGTTGTTGTAATTGTCTGTCTGAAGCTGATCTTCGATATACTTGCCTTATTAGGACTTACGGGTATTCATGATAGTTGTGAGACATGTGGGCCTAGCATGCTGTAAGAGTTCGGATCCGTATGGCGGACTAAATTAGGCGGGCTTGGAGCCGCTTGGGCCGGATCATTGTTGGACTGGCGTTGGGGCCCGTAATTCCTCGAGATCATCATGACACGCGTTGGGGCCCGTAATTCCTAGAGATCATCAGGCCCCTATTTCCTTCCCCAATTTGGAGAAGGCATATCTGCAAATGGTGGGGGTTGAAGATGCAACAAAGCTGAGCATTGAGCAAGCGAAGGTTGGAACAACCTGTTGCTGCAGGCAATATGGCAACTTCGTCCGATGCGGGTAAGACTCGTTATTTTTCATTGGAAGACTTCGAGTATAACCCCTCCTTGGATCACAAGTATTCTCGACCTACTGAAGAGTCACCAGACCGTTTTCCTTATGGTGAAAGGTATCCTGCTCGTCGCTCGTATTGTTCTTCGTCCCGATCTCAACCTCACATTAAGGTGATGGAGGGTCCGAGAGAAAACTCATTTCCTTCTTCCTCATCAACTACTTTTGAATCGGCTCGTGAGAGAAAATCGATCATTGTGAGTAAGGGGAAAGCGATGGAGGAGGGCCTTGATGCGCTGAAGACAGTGAAGGGCGGTACTGGAGTGATTTCGGTCCCAAAGGACCTTCATCCGAATGCGCTGATCAGTCTATTTGCCCCAGATGTAGTGAAAATAAGCAACCAAGCCTGGCACCAGGAGGTTGATATTTTTTATGCCTCCGGGAAGCATATTAGTAAATGGAACGACTGGCTGGCGAATTGTGTTTTGAAGCCAAAAGACGATAAGCTGGGAGAGCGTATGGACAAGGGGTTGAAACATCTCATGCTAGGGATGTCATATCTGAACCAAGTTGTTGTCGCTGGGATGAAGTTGAGGCCGCTTGTGAGAGAGTGTATATCATCAAGCGAGTCTTTGCAAATTTGTAAAAGTCGTACTCTGATTCTTTTCACGAAATCAAATCATTGATGAAGCAGCTTCAAGACCAAGGGCCTACAAATAAGTTGTCGATTCGGAGGACTGGCAGGCAAAATCAGAGGCTCAAAGGGTTCGCTTGGAAGCGCTTGAGTCTGAATTGTCAGAGGCAGTGTTTACGAGGGATATGTCTGAGGAAGAACTAAACCATGTCCATTGTGACTTGCAACAGGAGACTGCAACTAAAGCGCTGGCTGAAACGCAGGCTCTAAATGCGGAAAAGGCCAAGAAAGAGTTTGAGTGGATTGTCTGATGTCAGCAGCTGGAGGCTGATGTTGATTTCAATGCCAAAAGTGTGAGGACAGTAGAAGAGCAACTCCTTCTAGCACAAAATGAACTTAGTGCACTCAAGGACAACTTGGTTGTCGAGCTGTCCAAAATTGACAAGCTGTCGGGCAAACTGGAACAGCTGGAGCGAGAGCTCCCTGAATCAAGAGTACGCGAGGAGAAGCTTCTCAAAGTCCAGGGCACGTTCGAGTTCAACAAAGTTGTGCAAGGAAAACTCGAGTTGTTGCAGCTGATGAAAGAGGAGCATGCTGACTAGGACCTCTCTTACTAAAGAAAAGTGTCCTTTGCGGAGTTTGGAAAAGCCTCCGATAAATCTGAAGAAGAGGATGACCCAGATCAGGGTACCCGAGCGGCAGCACATGCGACGTATCCCCTGCTCTTTCTCCTACCAAGTCAGGCTCCATTGTATCTAAACCTCCTCCTGATGAAGAGTAAACTCTATATTTCTTGATTTGTCAATGAAAGATGATACGTTAAGTAGCACCTTGTACTTGTGTATTCTTTGACTTTTCCTGCTAGCTCTTTTTTGTTTTATCTTATCTTGGTATTAGCCTTTAGACAAGAGATTTTGCTTAGTCAGGAAACCGTAGTGTTGATCTGCTGATGAGAGTTCTGATTGCTTATGATTGATGCCAAAAACCAGCATTAATGTCATTGCATGATTTTCGACATCAATCAAAGAAAAAAAATTATTTATTTTTTCCTTCAACCTACAATATACTTCAACAATGCATAGTAGAAATAGGGGTTATCGACTACTTCACTTGGATTAGAAGATAATATTTGAATTTTAATTTAAAGAATAAAGAAAAGAGTAAAATAATGGATGGTGAGATGTTGAGAGATGATATGATTCTAAAACAAAATAATAACTTGTAACAAAAATAAATATAGAGAAATCTCAAGGGTATGAGAATCACCCCATTCAAACATAATGATTGTACAATGTAATTTCAATTTCTCCCAAAATACTCAAATCACATGATTTTTCAACTTACAAGACTTGAGTTGTGGGATTAAAAAAGTAAAAGTCTTTTCATTTTTTCAAACTTTAACCAAATCCATCGTTTTATTTCTAAACATCATTGGATTTCAATTATGTTTTTCATCGGAAAAATCCTAAAAGACATGAAAATAATTTATTCTTTCGAATCAAAATCATTAACCATTTAACAAATGAAGTATTTTTTTGAAGTACTTACAATTCATTATTCTACTTTACTTCCTAAATGAAACACAGTCTAACTATCATTATATCTCATGGGGCTCAATCTCTTCCCCTTGAGAGGGGAAATTAGCTCTCCATGAATAATGAAAATAAACTAAAAGTTAAAGGAAAAAGAGAAACAAAGATAGAACTTACTTTTTCAATGGAAAAATGAAAATGTTGGAAAGTAGTACATGCACTTCTCTACCAAGTAAAAATCTAAAGCTAAGAATTACAACAAAAAAACTCTCTCAGAAATACTGTCCTTTATGCACTCCATGCATGGGGTTTTTATAGGTAAAAAGGGTTTGAGTGAAATAAGGAAACATGGTTTGAGTGAAATAAGGAAACATGGTGGGGTGAAAAAGGGAAACATGGTTGAGTGAAACAAGGAAATATGTTGGAGTTGAACAAGTAAACATGTATTGTAGAGATTTTTTTTATGGTAAAGTTGGCCATATGGACGTCCAAATCTTCATGTTGATTTCCTTGAGAACCGTAGTTGTTGAGGCTTTGTGGGCTTGACTTCATGGGTCTTGGGATTGAAATTCTTTACTCCTTATGAATGCATTTGAACTCCCATTGGGCCTTCTAGTTGTTGAATTTAGCCTTATTGTGCCACTTTATGCATGATTTGAGATTTGTGCTTGAATTCCTACAAAATGCACAAATTACACGTAATGAGATATTTTTATTGGATCATTGGACATAATAAGTGTATATTTAGGGGTGTAAAAATTGATGTTTTAGGTGCTTATCAGCTTACATTGCGATAGTTCAAGCAATTCTAGTTTGTACTCTTTAGAGATCGAGAAGTTGGCTTGGCCAAGTCCTGTGAGTTGGCTAGGCTCCACGCGAGGGAATAATCCTGGCTGGTAATAAATTATTCGGGCCAGGCCGTAATCTTCCCTTGTCTATTCGGGAATAATCAGCGGCCATTGTCTATGGTTGGACAATGATCATTACAATTCATCGCGATCAAGCGTTTACAATGCCGACTAGACTCCCACTTTCTAAGCCATCTTCATCCACGCTCAGTGGACTACGATTTTAGAGCGAACCAGAAGTTATTGTCATAAGTCGGAACTAACTAAACTTTGGTATGATTCAGCAATCATTGTCTATGGTTAGACAATGATCATTGACAATTCATCGTGATTAGGCATCAAGAGCGCTGGCTAGACTCCCACTTTCTAAGCCATCGTCATCCACACTTGGCAGACTATGAGTGGATCGAAAGTTATCGTCATCAGTCGTTACTGACTAAACTTCGGTTGGGTTCGGCGACCATTATCTGTAGTTGGACAATGATCCGTAGCAAGCCATCGTGGTCAGACGTTAAGAGCATTGACTAAGCTCCCATTTCCTAAGCCAACTTCATCTGCGTTCGGCGAACTATGGTCTTAGAGCTGACCAGAAGCTGCCATCATCACTCAGAACTGACTAAGCTTTGATTGGGTTCGGCGACCATTGTTTGTAGTTGGAAAATGATCTTTGGCAAGCCATCGTGGTCAGGCGTTAAGAGCGCTAGCTAAGCTCCTACTTTCTAAGCCATCTTCATTCACGCTCGGCGAACTACGGTCTAAGAGCGGATCAGAAGCTATCGTCATCAGTCGGAATTGATTAAGCTTTGATCGGGTGGGTTCGGCGACCATTTTTTATAGTTGGACAATGATCCCTGGCAAGCCATCGTGGTCAGGCGTTAAGAGCATTTCCTAAGCTCCCACTTTTTAAGCCATCTTCATTCGCGCTTGGCGAACTACAGTCTTATAGCGAACCAGAAGCTATCATCATCAGTCGAAACTGACTAAGCTTTGATCGGGTTTAGCGACCATCGTCTGTAGTTGGACAATGATCCTTGGCAAGCCGTCGTGGTCAAGCGTTAAGAGCATTGCCTAAGCTCCCACTTTCTAAGCCATCTTCATCCACTCGGCGAACTACGATTTTAGAGTGGACCAGAAGCTATCGTCATTAGTCGAAACCGACTAAGCTTTGATCGGGTTTGGCGACTATCGCCTGTAGTTGGGCAATGATCCCTGGCAAACCATCGTGATTAGGCATTGAGGGCGCTGATTAGACTCCCATTTTCTAAGCCATTATCATCCGCACTTGGCGGACTAGACGTTATAGCGGACAAGAAGTTATCATTATCAGTTTTCACTGACTAAACTTTGATTGGGTTAGGCCTCCGCTTGGCCTTGGGCGCGTAAGTCAGACTTGGGTTTTCTGACTTACTTAATTCACCTAATAGTTCGACGAGGGGGTCAGATCAGTAAGTCTGATTTTGGAGTGGGATTACCATAGATTGACCAGACTGAATTTCATCCAGATTTAATGAACAACAAGGGAATTTTAATAGAACGGATACCTTTGAATTTGTTGAAAATATCACTATAGGCTTGCCCTGCATTCCATGGGCGCTTAAGGTCTTCACCATTTGTGTCTTTCTTTACGTGTACTGGGCCACTCTTCATATTCTGGGTCGGATCTGGCAGGGCACTCGTTTGGGCCCACTGGTTGGCCGGGCTCTATTTGAGAGATTACCGTGCCACGTGTATGTCGTAGATTGCAAGATGGTTTAGTATCAATTACTCCCCCAATTAATGGGGATGTGTGTAGTGCCATTACTTTGACGAATGTTGACTCGTGCAGTTGCAATTGGAACTATCGCCTCCTTATTTCCCGTACGGCATTTAATGTTGACGTAACTGTTGGGTGACTTCGTTTTGTGAACCGTCGCGCCTATATATAGGTTGATCTTCTCCATTTCAAGCATTTCCATGAATGTTGAGCGCATGTCCTTCAAATGCATCTTTCTAGAAAATATGTTTTGGATTCTCCGAAGGCTAAAGGAAGATCTTCATTATTGGAGTCTTCGAATGTTCTGACATTTGCAGCGATGAGTCTTGACAAGACCTATTATTATGTGATGCCACCTTGTTTGGATGAGCATCCAATTGGTTCCATGGGACCTTGAGATTTCTTCTCACACTGCGTCGAAGAAGTACAACTCCTCCTTGGGGGTCAAGTCTGTTTCCATCCTTTGTTGCTCCCAAGTTTCCTTCTACCACTATCTCCGGGAGATGATACCTGTAGCTACTTTTAGGGTGGTTGTTCCTACTGTAGTTACTAGGCTTCACGCGTGATGACACAGCTGGAAGGCAGGTTGGCAGAACGGAGCTCTGGTTGGACGTGTCCTGCGGTACTAACTCTGGATCACCCCAAGCATCCCTCATTTGAGAGACATCCTCATCGGCCTTTTTTTGCTTTCACTTCCGAATCTTGTTCATAAGGCAGATTGGAGGAGCAAAGGTGTCTGCAATCTGTTTCGAGTATTTTCGCTGCCACTTTCAAATCATCCTTGCGAGGTAGATTGTTAGAGCAAAGAATCAATCATGTACTTGCAGCCTGTAGCCTACTTTGGGTACTTTTGCTTTACTTCTGAATCCTTTTCTGAAGGAAGAATGATGTAGCGAATTCTTGACATGCGTTTCAGCATATCCATACTCGCGCGGACTTAGATACTTGTAGTGCATAAACTTTTGTACTAGTCAATCGGGCAAGCTTTGTAACAACTTTCTAGTAATCAATAAAGTTTGTTCATATAAATCATGTTTTACTCCTTGAATGAATCTGTATCATATAGGCTTGTGCGAACAAATCTTCTAGTCTAAAAAAAGAAATCGAAACAATAAGATAGTTTGGCTCTTAGCAGGGGCTAAGCTAATCTAGCCCTGAAAGAGATGCGCATGGTCTTGGCTTAGACTGTGTAGCTCCCTTGGCGAAGTGCCACATTTCGCCAATGCTAGCAAAGTCACTAAAAAGTGAACTTCATGCGGGCGGGTCGTTCCTCGCTGGTTGCCAACTTTTGGAGTAGGCCCTGGTTTATTGAAGTGTTGTTACTTAGCTTTGTAATGGATTGGAGTGACAGGCGGATGGTATCTCCAGTGTCGGATTCTGGCTCGTCGCATAGTTGAGCCTTAGTTGTCAGATCTTTGTCTTTGTATGTGTGGGGTGATTATTTCCTCTCAATTTGGCCCGGTCTCTGATATGTTTGTCCCTCGGGCTCAAGTTGTAATTGCTAACAATTCAGTTGTTTCAGAGTTGTGTAGTGGCAGTATCTCGCTAAAGGTTGGTCTCCACGAATTGTTCCTTTTACTTGATTGGTTGTGTACTTGATGCACTGGTAAAGAGTGGAAACTACCACCTCCATTTGATGGAGCTAGGGCCTCCCCAAGATGATGTTATAGGTGGATGGGGCATCAACCACCATAAACTCCTGAAAAAAGGACTTTTTGTACTTGTAGCTCTCCCGCCACTACTGTTAATCTAAACTTCCCGAAAGGGAAGTACTTCTCTTCTCTAAACATGATCATTGGGTGACTGGTGGGTGTCAGGCTTTCCTCCTTGAGTTGCGTATTGCGGAATGCATTGAAAAATAGAATGTTTAGAGAACTTCCTATATCCACCAAGGCCCTTTTCACTCCCCACTTTGCTATGAGGACTGAGATGACCAGGGCATCATTGTGAGGAGAATGGATACCTTGGACGTCCTTGTCTATGAATGTCAGTAGTGAGATCGGGCTCTGAATGCGTGTGTATTGCACTTGTCGGTTTCGCATGTGAGTTACATTCGCATCTCGAGGAGCGCTCTTTTTTTTACCTATTGGATTGCACACCTTCCAAGCCAACCCCATGAAGGACATATATGATGCCAGGAGCTTCTCTATCTCGTTGATGACATATTACCTTTCCTTTGCCCAGTCTTGTTTTTTTCAAGCCCAGGAATTCCATGAGCTTGCCCTTCTTAATCCAATACTCGATCTCACTTCTGAGATTTTTGCAGTCCTCCGTGTCGTGGTCGCTCTCATTATGAAAGGAGTATAATTTGTTGTTATCGCGCCGAGATGGATCTCCTTGCTATTTGGCGGGTCACTTCAATTCTCAACAATTCTTAATGGAGTTGACAACGTCGGACAGACTAGAGTTGAAGGGTGTGGCGGATTTAGACCCGACGAAGTTGGAGGCCTTGTCTTGCCTTGCACAGCCAGAGTCAAGCTTGTTGTCATTGTGCTTCCTCTTTCTGTCATCATCCTTCTGTTTCTTTCCCTCATTGTCTCTAGGACAAGAGGGTTTCTTTTCAGCCTCAGCCTCCTTTTTGGCGGCCAACATCTCATCGAGAGTGATGTATTTCTGGGCAGTCTTCAGTAAGTCCGCCATGTCAGTTGGAGGATCCATAGTGAAGAAATTTTAAAACTTGCCTCTCATCAGACCCGAGGTGAAGGTTGTGACTGAGGTGTCATCATTGCAGTCGTCGATGAGAGTTAACTCATCATTGAAGCGTGTGACATACTCCCTCAATGTCTCATTCGGCTTATGTTTGAGATTGAACAGGTAATGCAGACCCTTCCTAATTTGTTGGTTGCCGACAAAGCGGGTGAAAAATGTTTTTGATAGAGTCCGGAATGAGTCTATGGACTTCGGAGGGAGGCTGTGTAACCAAGTCAGCGCTGACTTCTTCAGGCTGGTGGGGAATGACAGGCACATTACCACTTCGGATCCTTCTTTGAGCGCTATTACATGCTGGAAGTGGGGTAAGTGGTCGGACAGGTATGTTGTCCCGTTATAAAACTCCAGCTTGGCAAGCTAAATTTTTTCGACAGTGCCTCGTTCATGATGTGAACCATGAATGGGAGGACGGAAAGGTTGAACAACACGTCTGGATTGGTGGCCCCAATCCGGAAAGGGTTCTGCAATGCAGGTTTATCGACCCTAGACGTCGAGTCTCTGTTAGCTGCTCTTCTGCCCTTGGTCCCGACAGAGGCAAAGTTGCACTTAAGGTACCAAATCTAGTGAAAATCTATTTTCTCAAGAATTTCAACACAACTTTAGAATCATTAGTTGGTAGGGTAACTTCCTCTACCCATTTAGAAACATAATCCACAACAATTAGTATGTATTGATTTGAGAAATGAGGGAATGGTCCCATGAAATCTTTACCCCAAATATCATTCAATTCTACAACAAGAATATTAATTAAGGGCATTTCACTTTTTCGAGATATATTTCCACTCCTTTGGCAGCTGTCACAAGTAGCAACAAAAGTATAGGCATTTTTAAAAAGATAAGGCCATTAAAAACACGACTGAAAAACTTTTGGGATTGTCATTGTTGCCCCAAAGTGGCCGCCAGTTTCAAGTGAGTGGCAATGGCGGAGTATGTTTTCTATATCTTCTTTCGATATGCATTTTCATGCTTGTAGAGGAATGGATCCTCCCAAAGTTAGTACTTTGCATCTCTTCTGGGGATGGGGCTCTTCCTAGCTCCCTGTCTCCTTTAGTAGGTGGAGGATTCCGTTGAGTGAGTATCTCCATCGCTCATGCGATTAGTTGCACCTGGGTTGACAGTGGATCCACCCTGGGTTCCGTTGTGGTTGTTGTTGGCATGGAGGTCCGTGGTTGTTATCCTCATGGTGCCGGTGCCGCCAGAATTGGCGGCGCTCCGCCGGTTCGAGCGTTCGAGGGCTCAGCAATGTCTCCATTATTGCGAGATCTCATGGTCACCATCTTTCTGGACTGTAAGGAAGGGTGATATCATTGTTTTCTAAGGAACTTCATCGTTCCCCACAGAAGGAGTCAAACTGATGTAGTTGAATCATGTTCTCCTTGACCTTGACATTTACCTTGACCTTGACCTACAAAGGCAACACGCGTGAGCCAAAGACCACCATTGTGAAGGCCAATGGCACTCCGATGCTAAAGTCAGCAAGGCTTTAGAAAGGCATAATGCTGTAAATTGGGTTCTATCGCGTACCTTTGTTCATCAACCCTGTGTCCTATTTATAATACGAGAATCCTTGTTCGGCTAGGCCATTGGTGGCGTAGTTTAGGAAAAAATATATTGCTGGAGATCCTTTCGTTGCTAGGAATAATCAATGTAGGAGAGTTTCCCTATACGACTTGTGCTTCTAGATCTGGGGGAGATTATTCCCTTATGGAGTGTTGTCCATGCAGGGGAGTTTCCACACACGGCTTATATTCCAGTATTTGTTTCCTAGTCAGAATCAATGGCATGTTCGTCTTACGTTGATCCCTCAGATACTTGCCTTGTTAGGTCTTACGGGTATTGATCTTGACCATGTGACATATGGGCTTAATAGAGCATTGCAATTTGTGTCCAACTTCGTGGACCCTGCCAAGATGGGGTTAGTATTGTCTGGGCTTTGCTAGATTGGGCGGGAATTCAAACCCTCGTTGCTCTATTGACGAGATTATCATGACACGTATACGGCGCAGATTAGTGGACAGTTTGGTGTATCATCAGTCACCTTTATCGATATCATTCTTATAATGGTCAATCAAATGACATAAATGATAAGCACCCAAAACATCGATTTATACCCCTAAATATACAATTGCTAAGTCCAATTATCCAATAAAAATATCCCATTACGTGTATTTTGTAGAAATTCAAGCACTAATCTCAAATCATAAACAACGTGGCACAATAAAGCTAAGTTCAAAAAGTAGAAGGCCCATTGGAAGTTCCCATGCATTGATAAGGAATAAAGAATTTCAAGTCCAAGACCCATGAAGTCAAACCCACAAAGCATCAACAACTACGGATCTCAAGAAAAATCAACATGAAAATTTGGACATCCACATGGCCAACTTTATCATAGCAAAAAAAAAATCATTACAAGACATGTTTCCTTATTCAACTCCAACATATTTTCTTATTTCACTCCAACGCATTTTCTTATTTCACTCAATCATGTTTTCTCATTCCACTCCAACACATTTCCTCAACCATGTTTCCTCATTTTATTCCAAAACTTTTCCTTATTTTGCTCAACCATGTTTCCTTATTTCACTCAAACTCTTTTACCTATTAAAACCCCATACATGGAGTTCATAAAGAAAGTAAGTTTTGTTTTAGAAAGTTTTTTGGTTGGAGTTCTTGCCATTAGATTTTTGCTTGGTAGAAAACAAAGTATAGAAAAGTGCATGTACTACTTTTCAACATTTTAATTTTTCTATTGAAGTAGAAGTAAGTTTTCTTTTTATTTCTCTTTTCAATTGTTTCTCTTTCTCAATTATTTCTCTCTCTTCTTTAAATTTTAGTTTATTTTTATCATTCATGGAGAGTTAATCTCCCCTCTCAAGGGGAAGAAATTGAACCATTTGAAGATATGATAATAGTTAAAATTGTGTTTCATTTTGGAAGTAAAGTTGAACAATGAATTGTAAGAAGTATTTCGGAAGAAGGCTTCATTTGTTAAATGGATAATGATTTGATTCGAAAGAATAAATTATTATCATGTCTTTTAGGATTTTTCCAATGAAAAACATAATCAAAATCCAATGATGTTTTAGAAATAAAACAATTAATTTGGTTAAAGTTTGAGGGAAATGAAAAAACATTTTCTTCTTAAATCCCACAACTTAAGTCATGTAAATTGAAAAACCATGTGACTTGAGTATTTTGGGAGAAATTGAAATTACATTATACAATTATTATGTTGGAACGGGGTGATTCCCATGCCTTTGAGATTTCTCTATATTTCATTTTTGTTACAAGTTAATTATCTTGTTTTGAAATCATATCATCTCTCAACATTTCACAATCCAATATTTTGTTCTTCTCTTTATTTTTTAAATTTAAATTCAAATATTTTTTTCTAATCCAAGTGAAGTAGTCGATAACCCCTACTTTTACTATGCATTGTTGAAGTGTATTGTAGGTTGAAGGAAAAAATAAAAATAATAAACAACGTATTTTTTTATTGATGTCGAAAATCATGCAACTATATTAATGTCGATTTTAGGCAACAATCAAATGGTGTCGTTGCACATCAATTAGTGAAGGAATACATTCTTGAAGAAATAACTTTTGAGACAATTGAGAAGATTTTTAATTATTTTTCCTTTTCTTTAACCTTTTTCATCTTTATGCGTTTTTTGGGTAATTTTCAGCATCTAACGAAAACGACACTGCAGCAAACAACTCAAACAATGTCCTTTCACAGTGAAAGTTTTGCAGTAAATTTTGTGTCAGGCCCTTGAATTTCTGTAATTTTTGATTTTTTTGAGGTCAATTTCTTGTTGAACAAATTTGTTTTGAAAAGTGTGTGTTAAAGCTGCGAAATTGCCTAAGACTTGCTTGAAGACATTTCTTTTCTTTTTTTTATTTGTACTTTCTAGTGAGGAAGAGAGTTTACTCTTTAATAAATTTTTTTAATATGCTTCGAATGGTCGAGTGCAACTTGTAATAGTTAGGCATTATTTTAGTATTAGGTTGATTGTTAGTTTTAGGTTAGAATTAATTCACTTTAAAAAAAATTAACAAATTTTTTTTTTTGACTTCTTGATCAAGTTTATTAAACATCTTTGCATCTGTAATTGCTTGGTTGTGTGTTTATTTATTTAGACAGCAACCAAAGTTAGAAATTAAAAAATAATAAAATTTTGTTTTTTGAACGAGATGGGATAGGGATGAGGCCTGTCCCATCCCATGCCCACCCCTACTTTGTACTGTTGGATACCAGCTTTTAGGATAATCTATTAGCACCTTATCTAATCAGGTAATAATAGATAAGAGCATGACGCCCGCTGGTTTCAATCAATTTTGTCCCTCACATATTAACAAGATAAAATCCCATTAAAACGTTGTTTGCTTAGATTTGACATTTGTGTGGTTTAGAAGTAATTGTTGCTTGTGTATGTCTTTTTAACAAATGCCTAGGGATACTTGATCTTGTGTTTTGTCACTGTCATCCTTCCATCTCATTTTTTTAATTTATGAAAGTTTGGGAATGACCCAGTAAATGCTTGGTTCGTACCCAAATTTTTTCTGACTACCCTAGTGATTGTTTGATTCACTCCTTAGGTTTTTCTAATCACTCTAATCCACTCTTTACCTCTTCCTCACACTCCTCTCCAACTATCTCCCCTCACTCTCAAATCAACATTGAGATGGCAGAACGTCCAATTTGGGAATACAATGTTCCCTTGCTGCTAATGTGCATAAATGCATTGAGATGCCCCTTATCACGACATCTCAATTTGAAATCCGACCAGCTATAATCAATATGTTGTCGAAGTTTCATGGGCTTGATCGAGAAAGCCAATATGTCCATCTTGGAAAGTTTCTTAAAGTTTGTAGCACTTTTAGGAACCAAAACATAGATGAAGAAATATTAGACTTCGCTTATTTCATTTCTCTCTTGAGGATTGAGCCACCTCATGGCTAAATTCCCTCCCTACCAATTTCATCAAATCATGAAAGGATTTAGTTAGAAAATTTCTAGTGAAATACTTCCCCATAAGAAAGACCCTAGAAATTAGAAGAGAAATTGAGGAGTTTACTCAAACACATGATGAACTTTTTTATGAAGCATGGGACCACTTAAAGGATTTAGCCATCAAGTGGCCTCATCATGGCTTTGAAAAATGAGTGCTAGTGCAGAGTTCCTATAATGGATTGATAGTGTAATCTAGAAATATGATTGAATCCATGCACCAAGGGAAATTCATGCGTAAAATTGATCATAATGCTTATACCTTTCTAATTGAACTTGTTGATGATTCTCGACAATGGACTGCCCATAGAGACTTGAAACCTAGATCTTCTAGAAAATCACGTCTATTTTGTATCGAAGGAAGATTCCAAACCAGACATCAAAACCTTCCTCAAGGACTTTGCTAAGGAAATTAAATCTATTGTGACGAAGTCCGCCTCCGAAGCCAAAGAGCAAACTTCCGAGCCTTGTACATTTTGCCTTAAAGGAGATCATATAGATTCTGATTGTCCCTTAACTTTGAGTGGCAATGAACCTCCAAAGGAGGTGTGTGTGTATTTAACAGTGAGCGTAAATCAAACACATTCGGTCAAACATACACATCTACAAATCGACATCACTCTAACCTTTCCTATGGTGGTGACTTTTATGAATAACCACCCAGAAGTTCAGGAAATCTTCATGGGTTTCAACACCCTAGGCAAACTAGTGGACAAGCCCACAACTCACGCACCTATCCCAAATAGGTTCAATATGGACCTCAATCTAACAAGTGGCAACAAAATCAATATCCACCACAAGGATGACCTCTTCCATACTAGCAAAATTAGCCTATGAACATTTCTATGGTATATGTCTTTCATGATTCCAATGGTCAACCTCAACTTAGCAACTTCCAAGACTTGGTACCTCAAACTCAATATGTTGCTCCCTTACCACCTCCAAAACCATCATTGGAGGATATGATGAACCAATTCATGGCAACCAATGTTGCTAATCCCCAAGGCATCCACCAGCTTCGGCAACAATTGCAACATTTGACTGTGAGTAGGGAAAAATGAACATTCCCCAATCAACCCATCCCTAATCCAAAAGGTGTTCCCCAAGCCCATGTCAATGAAATTGGAAGTAGTGTTGATTCACATGGAGAAGTTAAAGTGGTCATCACCCTTCGTTCTGGCCGAGAAATTGATATTGGCATAAAACAACCCACGACAACGGATGTGATTTCCAAATACAGCATTCCTAAACCAATTGAGAATGCTAAAGGTTCTTTTCAAACCAGTTTAGACTCACCCTCTCAGCTTCCCGTAGAGCCAAAAAATTATATACCTAAGGCACATTTTTCCAAAATCCTTTTAGGTAACAAAATAGATAAGAAATTTCAAGAAATATTAGAAGTCTTTAAAGGAGTACACATCGGCATCCCTCTTTTGTCTGCTATTCAGCGAGTACAAATCTATACAAAAAAATTTCAAGGACATGTGTACTAAAAAGAGAAAAACGGAAGTACTTGAAACTGCATGCCTTGCAAGCGATGCCACATCGCTTATTCAACAAACTGGAGTAATTAAGTACATGGATCCAGGAACCCGTACTGTACCACGTTTCATTAGGAAAGACTTTGACAGTCATGCCTTGATCAACTTAGGAGCAAGTGTGAATCTCTTACCTTATCATATATATTTAAAACTTGGGTTGAAGGAGATGCAACCAACAAAGGTAGTTCTTAAGCTAGCAGATGAGTCAAAACGATACCCTTGAGAAATAGTTCTGGATGTGATTATCCAAGTTGCAGATTTCTATTATCTAGTTGATTTCAACATCCTAGACACTAGCCCCGAGCCCAAATAATCAAATTTTTGTCAGCTTATAACGACCTTTCTTAGCAACTGTAGAGGGCAACATTAACTGTGGAAGCAGTAGCATGTTTGTTTCCTTTGGGAACCTTAAAGTTGAATTGAATAATTTTAAGGCCTTGCAAAGGAGAGATGATCTTGATATGGTTGAAGAAGAAGAAGTGTGTATGATTCGATTTTTTGATTCTATGACTCAATCGTCATTAGATGACGTATTGTTTCGTTGTCTTTCACACTTTCGTTTGAACCTAGATGATGTATTGCTTCGTTGCCCATAGTGCATATACCTGAATCTGATCCATTATCACTTTATCAATATGAGGAAGAGTTGTATTCCTCATCTTTCTCCATAAGACAGTCACAAGAGAATGACTCATCCACAAGCTCTCAGTAATCATTAGAACTTAAGCCTTTACCAAATGAATTGAGATATGCATTTCTTGGTCTTGAGGAGAGTTATCCAGTGATTATTGCTTCAGATTTCACTAAGGAACATACTGATAAGTTGTTGGGAATTTTTAAAGCTCACAAGTCAGCCATTGCTTGGAATATCCATGACATTAAGGGTGTTGACCCTATTGTCTGTGAGCATCATATTTATTTGGAAGATGAAACCAAAACCTCTAGAGAGCCCCAGCTACATCTAACTCTCATTTTGAATGATGTCGTAAATGAAGAAGTGTTAAGGCTCCTAGATGCAAACATCATCTATGCTATCTTTGATAGCCAATAGGTTAGCCCAGTCCATGTGGTTCCTAAAAAGTCAGGAATTACAATTGTTGAAAATGAGAACAATAAACTTGTGCTACAAAATGTGAAAAAGGGATGGAGAATATGCATTGATTATCATAAGTTCAACTCTAATACTCGAAATGATGACTTTTCCCTTCCCCCTTTATTGATCAGATGCTTGAGAAGTTAGCGTGTCATCCTTATTATTGTTTTTTTGGATGGGTATTGTGGATACAAGCAAATCCCTATTGCACATGAGAATCAAGAGAAAATCACATTCACTTGTCCTTTTGGTACCTACGTTTATCGTCGAATGCCTTTTGGGCTATGCAACACACCCGTGACATTTCAAATATGCATGTCTAGTATATATAGTGATATGGTGGAAAACTTTCTGAGATCTTTATGGTTGATTTTTCAATATTCAACTTATTTTTTGACCAATGCCTACACCACCTCTCACTTGTCTTGGAGTGTTGCGAAGAAAAATGTATATTTTTAAATTGAGAAAAGTGTCACTTCATGGTGAAGCAGGGCGTTGTTCTTGGACACGTTGTCTCTTTAAAAGGTATTGAAGTGGATAAAGCTAAGATTGATGTCATTTCATCTCTTCTGATTCCAAAATCTATTAAAGATGTACGATCTTTCTTGGGGCATGTTATATTGTATCGCCGCTTCATTAAAGATTGCACGCCCTTTGAGCAGTCTTTTAGCCAAGGATGTTCCCTTTCTTTTTTTATGACAAATGCATATTTGCATTTTTGCATCTTAAATCTGAACTAGTCACAGCTCCTATCATACGAGCTCTTGATTGGGCATTACCTTTGAGATTATGTGTGATGCCTCTAACTACGCCGTAGATGTAGTTTTGGGTCAAAAAATTAACTAACTTCCTCATGTCTTCTACTATACTAGCAAGACTCTGAATAAGGCTCAACTCAATTACTCGACCACAAAGAAAGAGATGTTAGCCATTGTTTATGCATTAGATAAATATCGTTTCTATCTCATTGGAGCTAAAGTCATTGTGTACACCGACCATGTAGCCCTTAGATACCTTCTCAATAAGAAGGACAACAAACCTCGTATGATCCGATGGGTCATTTTGCTTCAAAATTTTGATCTTGAAATACGAGATAAGTCATGTACAGAAATAGCGATCGCCAACCACTTGTCTAGGATAATATCACAATCATCTACTAGTATCTTTCCCATTCAAGTGGACTTTCCAGATTAACAACTTCTTTTGGTAGAGCAAGAGCTTCCTTGGTATGCTGACATTGTCAATTTTTTAGCAACTTAAGAACTCCCTTCACACTGGTTTACGCCAGATCGTGACAAGTTTTTGTCTAAGGTCAAGTATTATTCTTGGGATTAGCCATATTTGTACAAATACTGCCCTGACCAACTTATTAGAAGATGTCTTACAGAAGTTGAACAATTAGCATTCTCACATTTTTCGATGATCAAGATTGTGGTAGGCATTACAGTTCTAAGAAAACTGCGGAAAAGGTTCTCCAATCAGGTTTTTATTGGCCTACCCTTTTTCGAGATGCCCACGATTATTGTAAAGCTTATCACCAATGTCAACTGGGGTGAATAACTCGTCATCACATGATGCCTCTGAGTCCTATTCTAGTGGTTGAAGTTTTTTTATGTTTAGACATCGATTTTATGGTACCGTTTCCATCCTTCCACAAAATTGATACGTCCTTCTTGTAGTGGATTATGTTTATAAATGGATAGAGGCCATTGCCACTGAGACCAATGATCACAAAATTGTTGTTTCATTCATAAGGGAGTTCATCTTTAGTAGATTAGGCACCCCAAGGGTATCATTAGTGATGAGGGTAAGCATTTCTGTAACCGTGTATTTGAGCATCTTGTTAAAAAGTATGGGGTTACTCACAAAGTTTCCCTATCCTACAATCCTTAAACAAGCGGTCAAGTTGAAGTCTCAAATCGTCAAATCAAGAACATTCTCAAAAAAACTATCAATCCAAATCGGAAATATTGGTCTTTACATCTTTTGGATGCCTTATGAGCATACCGAATTGCATTCAAAACCCTTTTAGGGAAGTCTCCTTCTAGATTGGTCTTTGGTAAACCATGTCACCTTCATGTCGAACTCCAACATAGAGCTTATTGGGTTACAAATAGTCTAAACTTTGTCCTCGATATGGCTAGTCAACAATGAAAGCTTTAGGTTGATGAACTAGAAGAATTGAGGTATGATGCTTATGACTTATCCAAGAACTAGTAAGATAACATTAAGTAGATACATGACAAAAGCATCATGAGAAAAGAGTATCATCTTGGTGAGAAAGTCCTACTCTACAACTCTTGTCTTCACCTCTTTCCAGGTAAGTTAAAAACTCGTTGGCCTGGTCCATTCACTGTTCATGATGTTAAATACTGTGGTGCCATCAATGTAGAAAACCCTAGAAATGGTAGTTTCTTTCAAGTAAATGGACAACAATTGAAGCCATACTATGAACTTCTCACAAGTTCAGTAGAAACGATTCAGTTGATTGATTTACGCCCACAAATTCCTACTCTACTAAGCCTATTTGGGGTTGTATCCACCCCCCTCATTGTGTCTGGCCAATGTCAATAAACTTAGCGCTATTGGGAGGTAGTCCAGTCAATTTATGCATTCATTCATTCATAAAAAATAAAAATAAGAAATAAGAAAAAGACTAATAATACCGCCAATGCCTGTGTTTGGGGTGATGTATTTTTTTAATACATCACCCCCACCAACTCGATCTTTTTCATTGCAGGTACGATACAGATGTTCAACAAATCACCTGAGGTACTAGTTTCAATTTTTATTTTTCACTTTCCATTTCATTTGTTTAACACTGGGTACAATGTTTTATTTGTTTGGGGGTTGGGAGATTTATCAAAATTAATACATTTTTGAAAATATTTTTCTTAAAAAAATTAATAAAAATGGTGTTGCATCTTAGCTATGATGAGATTGGATTACTTGATTTCCTACATTTAGGCAAAGAGATGTTGGAAGTTTATTACTAAAGTAATCATTGCATTTGAGCATTCAAGAACAAACCAATTTTTGCACAATGACCACAGCTGTAGCTTGGAATAGAAAAGTAAGTAACTTCCTAAGAATCTAGAGGAATAATAGTGGAGACTTTAACCTTGTGAGCTATTAGACCTTTCATTTTATTCAGAGAGTTTTTACACAACTCCGAGTCATATGATGACTTAAAATTGTATTGGATCCCACAATAACTTGTTGTGAAGTCTCATTATTCTTTTTTTTTTTTTTTTTGATCACTAAGGATGACATCTTTTAGAGTTAAGAGAAACATAGGTCTTATAGTCTATTTGAGACTTATAACCATTCTGAAATTTTAGAAGGTAAATTAGGCATCTCTTGTCCATCTGAACCTTTTCAAAACCATCTTGTTAACCATTCCATCCAATACCAATGTGAGCTTTTGTCTTGGGCTATTAGACATATAAGAAAAGAAAACTCTTTTTTTCCATTTATGTTTCTAAAAAGCGTAAGGAAGCTTTATGAAAAAAAATAAGAGTGCAAAGTGAAATCCAAAGTCCAAGGTATCTCAGAAGAAAAAAAAAAGTTCCTGAAGAAGGAAATAAAAAAAAAGTTTTGAAGAAGAAAGGAAAATAAAAAGGAAGTGATTAATGAGTTTCCTATTAAGCTACTTGAAGACCCTACCTTTTTCATAAACATCTCTTTACTTATCATCTACCCCACTCTTCCTAAGAAAAGAAGGCATAATTAACCCTATGGTAAGGTATGCTAAGAAGTGGATACTAGATGAGAAGGCGTTGTGCTGGGTAACTTGACATTCTTGCAAGTGATCAACATTCCTTCCATGAGACTATTATTCTCTTTCATGTCCGTTTAATCTTATGAGCATGTGAGAAGTTTGAATTTTTTCATTTACTTTTTTCCTCACGTGCAAGAGAGAAAATATCTTACCCAAACTCAGAGTGATCATTTCAGAGATATTAACTGGTAAGTTTCGAAGTCAAAATGGTTATTCCAAAGGTGGATTAGGATGTACATTACTTTGACACGAAAGGTTGCATTTGTCGGTTATTCACACACACCTTGTTCCAAAGTTGCTCACTTTTAATGTGTATTTTAGTAAACTAGTTATATATGTCTTTTGTCTTCCATGTGGTTGAATAACAAGGATAATTTCTTAGAAAAATAGGGGACACATCAATTATGTTTATAAGAAAAAAAAAAAAAAAACCATGTTTGTTGGTGTCTTCTTAGATAACCCTCAGGAGGCTAAAACTCTTCATTTAGTGTCATGCTAGAGGTTCAAGGCGTTGTTGCATATTATAAATGCAATCGAGTCATACCAGCGAAAGTGGCATTGATTTCTTTGAAAAGTTTAGGAAGATTTTTGTTTTGTGTTCTTATCTTTCTTTTAGTTGTTCTTTGCTAGAGGACTAGCAAAAGGTTGTTTGGGTGGTGTGATAAGCACCCAAAACATTGATTTTACACCCCTAAATTGCTAAGTCCAATTATCCAATAGAAATATCTCATTACGTGTATCTTGTGTATTTTGTGCATTTTGTAGAAATTCAAGCATTAATCTCAAATCATACACAAAGTGGCACAATAAGGCTAAATTCAACAACTAGAAGGCCCATTGGGAGTTCACGTGCATTGATAAAAACTAAAGAATTTCAAATCCAAGACTCATGAAGTCAAGCCCACAAAGCATCAACAATGACGGATCTCGAAGAAATCAACATGAACATTTGGCCATCCACATGGCCAACTTTATCATAGCAAAAAGAATCTTTAAGGAACTTCGTTGTTCCCACGGACAACGCCAAACTGATGTAGTCGAATGTTGTTCTCTTTCTTTACCTTGACTTACACAGGGAACACATGAGCAAAAAACCACCGTTGTGAAGGTCGATGGCACTCCGATGCTAAAGTCATCAAGACTTGGGAAAGGTGTAATGTTGTAAATTGGGTTATGTCATGTACCTTTGTTCATCAACCATGTGTCTTATTTATAATACGGGAATCATTGTTTAGCTAGGCCATTGGTGACGTAGTTTAGGGAAAGATATATTGCTGGAGATCCTTTCATTGCTAGGAATCATCCATGTAGGAGAGTTTCCCTACGACTTGTGCTCCTAGATCTACGGGAGATTATTTCCTTATGGAGCGTTGTCTATGCAGGGGAGTTTCCATGCATGACTGATACTCCAGTATTTGTTTCCTAGTCGAAATCAATGTATTGCTGGCCTGCCCGTCTTACATCGATCCCTCATATACTTTCCTTATTAGGTCTTACGAGTATTGGGCTTGACCATGTGACGTATGGGCTTAATAGGACACTGCAATTTGTGTCCAACATTCTGGACCCTGCCAAGATGGGCTTAGTGTTGTCTGGGTTTTGCCAGATTGGGCGAGCAATCAGGCCTGCTTTACTCTATTGACGAGATTATCATGGCACTTGTACGGTGCAATGGATGGTTTGGTGTATCATCAGTCACCTTTATTGATAATGATGATACATAAAAACGGTCACGCCCCTAAGCCATACAGTGTCGTGATAATCTTGAGGACCCCAGCATCAGCCCAACACTAAACAGGCCCAAGCGGTTCTAAGCCCACTCACTTCAGTCCGCCAAGCGGACCCGGACTCTCATAGCATGCTAGGCCCACAAGTCTCACAACTATCCTCAATACCCATAAGCCCTCTTTAGGCAAGTATCTTGAGGATCAGCTTCGAACGGGCAACTACAGCTGCTCTCTGCTTCCAACTAGGAAGCAAACACCAGAATATCTTCCACACAGGGAAACTCCCTTCTACGGATTGCTCTTGAATTGGGAACTATTTTTCGCGTATCTAGGAGTAAAGAGCTAACAGGGAACTTCCGTCCTACAGCACGACTCTTAATTAGATAGGGATTTCCACGAATATCTCCTCCATAAACTACGCCTACGATGGTCTGGTTGAACCAAGACTCCTTGCATTATAAATAAGACATGAGGTTGGTAAGCTAAGGTACGCTACAAATTCCCTGTTACAGCATCACACCTTCCTCATATCTCTGCTTGACTTTGGCATCAGAGTGTCATCGGCCACCCCACGGTGGTTGTGCCTCATGTGTGCTACTTGTGCAGGTTAACAGGTCAGTAGGAACCAGATCAGATTAGGGAGGGAAACATGACTGCATCGGTTTGGCGTCGTCTGCGGGGACGACATAGCTCGTAACTTTACACTAAGCGACGTCTCCTTTCAAAACACAGAGAAAGGGTGATCACCAGGTCACGTAACAACGGAGAACCAAGGGACACGCCGAATGTTTCGGCCATCCCTATACTGCCTTTTTTAGTAGCTCTTATCTTGCATCCGCAACCAACTCACACTCCCGTACCAACGGTGGCAGCGATAGATCCCAAAATCGATAAGCTAGCATCCCAAATACAGCGGATCACCAAAGCGGTGGAGGCTCTCACGGGATAAAATCCACCAGTTGCTAATGGAGACCAGAAGCAGAGCGGACCTCCGCCTCTAGTAGATGATAGGGAGCAAGCGCAAGAACTCCAAGCACCTGCTAGTTCTTATTGAACTAAAGGAGGTTGTGCGGCTAACATTGAGTTCAATGCCAAAACGAAGAGACTTTGCCCTAGGAACCCCCTCCACAGAAGGGTGCACGACCCAGACGTACTATACCGCCTCTCCGTCCCACCATTTGTGGATCGAATAATGAATGAGGCCCTTCCGAGGAAGTTCACTCCTCCAAAACTCGACTCCTATGACGGGACCACCAATCCTTTCGATCATCTGCGCCATTACCAGCACATAATGTCCCTCAAAGAAGGATTTGAGTTCGTCATGTGCAGAGCCTTTCCCACTAGTCTCAAAGGCCTTGCATTGACGTGGTTCCACAGCCTTCCACCGTAATCAATTGACTCCTTCAAAACATTGGCAAAGGAGTTCCTGACACGTTTCATCGGAAGCTAGCGTTTCAGAAAAAGCCCGCACTACATACTCTCTCTAAGGCAGAGGTCCGGCGAGACGCTCCGAGAGTATGTCACATGCTTCAACAACGAGTCGACCCTCATCGACGGGTGCAGCGATGATACATCTGTTATAGCATTCACTGCGGACCTCAAAGAGAGAAAACTCTTTGAGGACCTCACCTTTGAGCCCTCTCTGGACATGGCAGAACTCCTCAAGAGTGTCCAGAGACACATCACCCTAAAGGAGTCAAGGACCGCCAAGAGGGAAACCAAAGGAGATAGGAGGCCCTCCACGCCCAGAGACAAGAAGGAGGGAAACCATCATCCTACAATCTAATCCTGGGAAGACCATGGCTCCAACAGATGGAAGCAGTGGTCTCCACCCTTCACCAGTGTGTTAAGTATCCAGTGTGTTAAGTATACCGCTAACCACTCCGAATGAACCATACTTGGAGACCAACCTACGGCACGAGGCTGCCACTACCACTACACCAAAAGGCCTGTTTAGCTACGGGGAGGTGGCCACGGCTAAAAACCGTGGCTATAACGGCCAACGGTTTAAAATCGTGGCTAAAAAATAAAACCGTGGCCAAAAAACACTACACCAAAAGGGTTGCTACGGTTTTAAACCGTGGCTATAACTGCCAACGGTTTATAACCGTGGCTAAAACTGCCAACGGTTTAAAACCGTAGCTATAAGACCAATCACTTTTCCGCTTTGGCTAAAATTCTTTCGCGCTTTGGAGGGAGCAGTTTCCCGCTTTGGCGAAAAAAATTGGGGAAAAACTGATTCTCAATCTCTCCACACCTCCTCTTCACAAGCACTATTGATTCTCGAAGCAGAGAAGAAGAAGGACGAAAGAAGGAGAGGACGAACTGAAGAAGAACATGAAGAACCGAAGCAGATTCTCAAACTTTTCTTCTCTTTCTTCTTCTTTAGATCTTGGGAGAACCGAACTGAAGAACATGAAATTGGTTCAGATCTCCTTCCAGGTAAGATCCTTCTTCTTCTTTAGATCTCTTCTTCTTCTTCTTCTTCTTTAGATCTGTTTCAAAATTTTTTTTCTTAAATCAGCAAAGCAAAATAGTTTGATTTTTTTTTTTGTTGATCTCTTCTTCTTATTTTTTTTTCTTCTTTCAGCAAAGCAAACCCTAGAACTCACTTTCTTCTTTTCTCCAGCTCGATTTCTGAATAGGAGAAGAAGAAGACTAAGATAACCACTCAAAACAACAGGTAAGCTATTCAACATTCTCTCATTTCCTGTCTTTGTTCATTGCCTCATTGGATTGTGAACAACATATGGGTGAGATTCTAATTGGGGTGTTGGGGTGTTTGTGTGTTTGGCAGCTGTTGGAGGTCAGGTACATTTCCTCTATGTGATGGAACTCATGTGAAGCACAACAAAGACACTGGAGATAATGTTGGTCCTTTGCTATTGAAGAAGTGGTAGAATAACTACTTGGTGAGTATTGGGTCTTCTTTAATTTTTTGAGACTTTTGTTAAGCACTAGTGTTTATTATGTACAAGGGAGCATTTCAATTGGAGGGATTTGAGTCTGCTACTATGTATAGACCATCAACATGATTTACTCAATAGTCTTCTTTAGCCATGTCTGTGTGTTTGTATTGTTATGAGCATGATCATTTGGGTATTCTAGCTTAATTGGTTTAAATGTTTTTTAGCTTAATTGCAAAAGAGGTAATGAAACAAAGAAACATATACTCAATTGGCCTCAATAGCAATATGTTGTATCCATGGGTTGGGAAATTTTAAGCTTTAGACTTCGATTTTAATATGAAAAGTTGACTACTCTTAAGATTTAAAATTCATTTTAACTATGAAAATTTGGACAGTGCATATAATTTTATAGCAAGCAAAAGTCCTCTGTTTTAGTAGATATCAATAATAGATTATACAAGTCTCTATAATGAGTGTGTAGTTTCTCTCATGATTGCTCTTATGTTTCTGTAGTCTAGATTTGTTCCTCCTGTGAAAACTGTAGAATCTGCCTTTCTACTCACCTTGCAACTCTTTAGGCAACATTTGGTTTTAAGACATTCACTTAGAAGCAGTATTAGTTTTTCAGGAATGAACAATTTACATAGCTGACAATCTGGTTTGGGTTTTAGGTTTCAAAAAAGCAATTTCACTGTGATGGATGTGGAGTTTGCAGGTTGAATCCTCTATCCTTGTTCCATACAATGTTTTTTGTAGTAATTATTCAAAATTTGAATAATCTGAAGTTTTTTATCTTATGTTTTTGCTGTTACAGAATCGGAAGCGAAGAGAACTTCATCCACTGCAATAAATGTGGTAAGTAAGCTGCTTGAGTGGTCATTCTTCCTAGGTTTCATGTTTTCAGTTCTTGAAAACTAATTGGTGTTGTCTGGCGTGATGATCTCTTCTTCAGAATGTTGTTACGCAAGGTATTCCTTCACTTGAATAATTTATATTTTTGTTTCTTTCGAACTGCTAGATCGACTGATTAGTGCAAAGAATCATCAACACTGAGACAAGTTTGGAAGATAATGAATTTTTAAAAGGTTTTGTCTGCGGATAGAAGATAATGAATTTTTTTTTCTTCTAGATTTTGTAGTTCAGTTGTCCAAGTGTAAAATTTTATATATTTTCTTATTTCGTTTTAGAGAATTAGGTTGCTTCTTGGAGGTTTAAGGTAAGATCTAGCGTCCTGTCCTTAGTGTGTGCTAAATGTAAAATTCTTATACATATTTTATGTTTGTGTCTCAGTTGCTTCTTGTTGAAGGATTTTTATATGATTTGTGATTTGTGATTTGAGCTTCGCGGTTATTAATGTGTTATGCAACTCTTTACCAAACAAGGACTAGACTTTACCGCTTCCTTTCTTTTTCTCTTTGTTTTCACCATGTTTACACCCACCTGATTGAGGAACTTGATTGTTATTTATTTCTTATGGTTATTCTAGGTTCAAAAATCAGGGTTGGTGCTGTTGTTAGAGATGCTTTTATGTAAAAGATAACTTACTTTTATGTAGTGCTGGGTGGACACTTTAAGAGGTTGTTTCTCAACATATCAATGTCTTTTGGTCAACTGCTGTTGTTGTTTTCATTTATAACTCTCGTAGAGCTTTATAAGGTATTATTTGGAAAAGAAAGTTAAACCTGGATGATGTGAAACATGATCACTCCAAGATAAAAGATCAATTTTCATCATATAACTTGAATCACCATTTTGATTTATTGTTTGGATTCCTTCATAATTTCTGGTATTCTAATTGCAGATGGTGCGCGAGGCTGCTTTCCTCATGGTACCGGAAAGGTAGCAATAACTCTTTTCAGTCTCTGCTGCAATGGTTTACTTGCAATAATTGATGAGGTTTCTGATCTGTTTCTCTTTTCATAATCAGGTAGTCAGGGTAGTTGTCTTTGCTGAAGGGGAAGTTGTGGAAGAAGCCAGAGCTGCAGGAGCTTGTTGGTGGGGACGAGCTTATTGAAGAGATTGGGAAGGGTAAATTTTTAAGTTGTTTTTCACTTTCATAACAGTTCATCATGCCTTAGAAATGCTAAACATAGAGAGAGTAAAGTTCATATGCCAATAATTTTTCAGCCTCATATGCGAAATATAAGAAAGCTGAAGATTCCACCATCTTGTTCGAGTGTGTTTGGTTTTATTGTTGATTTGAGTTTGTGGATAACTATTTATCTGGCCATCCCTTGCCATTTTTGTTTGTTCATTGTTCTCAACTTTTTTTTCCTTGTGCCAAATATATAACTGAAAACAATGCTATAAATAGATTTCACCCAGGGTCATCTTCAGGTGTTTCTGGGTCAAGTCCAGGGACTCTTGTTGGCATAATCCGTCCAGGTACTCGCATAATGACTCGTAGCTGGATGTGTGTTCTTATCTTGTTACTATTTATGGATGTGTTCTAGTGGATGAGCTTAATTTCTGATGATTTTATTACAGTTGAAGCTGTTGTGTTGGCTTTTCAACATTACATAGTCAGTTCAGGAACTTCATTCATGATTAATACTCTACTTGTTCCTCAAATGGGTGGAAGTCATGTAATTTTGTCTTCCTCAAATTGGTGCTTCCACGACAGGGACATTGTTCCTGATGGTAAAACCTTAGAGGTTGGTCTTCCCTCCTACTTTTGTCTTGGTCAGTTGAACAAGTTTTCTTGTCTATAAACCTCTCCCTAAGGCAAATTTAATTTGATTTTTCATAGAAAGTGATTAAAAGAAGTTATCTTCGAGGCACTGTTGGTATTAGAAGCGTGTTCACTTTGGTAGTTAAATGTTATTTCAATTATGTCGAGGAAACTGACCTTAGTGTCTAGACATCGATATGGACTGTCAGACGTATTCTCTTCATAAATTGATTCAAAAATCCAAATTAAGCTTTTGGCCTGTCATGTCTTAGGACTACCCTAAGATTTTTGACATGTTAGATTCATTAAGCATGGAGTGTCAATTTTCAGTGAGCTGTAGAAAACACGTTACCTCACTAAATCTGATTTACAAGGTATGAGAAGATTTTTCCTGATTTTTACAAGGCTTGTCTGTATTTTGTATCTAATTTAATTGAAGTCAGAGGAGGTAGGTGTTAAGAAATCCAATCCATCCTGTCATTTACTGGTTTTTGCATAAATATTGATTTAGCGGGGGGCACCCTTTGCTCACCACCATTATTAGTATACTGACCGAGATGGACATTACATATCCTGAGTTTTCTTATTGTATTTCAATGTAATATGTATAGCTCGAGTAAACACTCATAAAGACTTAGATTGATCGGGTCTACACAAGCCCATCTCTGCATTTTCTCAAGAACGACATTTTGAATACTTGTGCTAACTACTTTCAATTGAATGCTCTCTCACTTGTTTACAAGCGTTTCAACTTGTGCAGCTTGTTTCATATGCAGTGTTGAAGGAATCACCTTTCTATGTTCCTAGCTACCCATGGGAAGGTGTGTTTTCCTTGTAAAATTCAAAACTTCGCACAAACATAAGTTGTCAGATTTTTCATTTATTCATGGACCTAATGCAACAGTTTGAAACTCTATCCTTTGAATAGGTAAACATCCAGTCATGCTTTTCAGAAGACTGAAAATATTATAGTACTTAAGGCCATTATAATGCAGAGTCCTTGTTACATAGTTATTAATCACAGATAATTATACATTATTATCGAATCCAACCCTTGCTGGTTAATTATCTGACTAGATGAAATTTCCAGACCTTAAAGAGCAGGAGGTGCTTTCCACATGACCTGGTTCATCTCCAGCTGAACAAGTTCAACAGGTCACACACTGCCTTACATCTTGTTCAGAAACAGAAGATAATAAACCTAGTTTCCATCGCCGGACAATACAAGAGTATGCAAGAGCTTATACCTCTGGAGAAACTACTCCTCTAGTCGTAAATCATCTTTGCAGTTTCTGTAGTTCAAATTCTGAAATACTTGGCTATGTTCTGTTTTATGCATTGGTACATTATAACGTATTTTTTAGCTACTTCAAATGAGTATTTTAGTTTGCTCTAGGAAATGTGATTCTTTCATGCTCAAAATTCCAGCTGTTATTTACAGCTCATTTTCACTACCTTTTATATTACCTTTGGAATTTAACTGAGTAGTTTTGACAGGTTGCAGAACGATTTATAGCTGCAGTCCGTGAATCTTCAAATCCTCCCTTGCAAATGTCATTCTTCATCGACTATAGTCCTGAAGATATTCTAAGGCACGCAAATGAATCAACTCTTCGATATGAAAAAGGTAAAATGTTTACGAGTTGTTTGGTCTGTCTAAGTCTCGGCAACTGTGTTCTTGCTTATCAAGAAGTGAAATAGGTTGTTAAAATCTGTAAAACCGCGTAGAAAAAATAAGATGTATATCTGGTCCTTCAAGGTTCTTAAATCTACTAAGCTCATTGAATTTTACTTATAATGATCAACAATGAGATATTGAAAATATAAAATAGACAATTTCTTTCTCAATTCCCTAGCTTTGAGACACTCTAGAATTTCAAAATAAAACCAAATTGAGAACCTCTTTATAAACCCGCCCAACAATTGTGGAAAGCACAATGTCAGACTATTTTAGTGTCCTTCTGGACAGGCTCAGATGCTGGATGAGCTTGAATGTATCATTTTATGGATTTTGAGCCACAATCAACTAATGTTCACTTGTTCTCTTCTCTTCCTTATCCCAAACAACAAGGAAATAGCCTTAATAGATTCATGTACATCAGCAGAACTCTTACCTTTGCTTCAGATGCACTTAAGCCACCGAAGAGATGTTGTACCTTCTCCAGCTTAAGGAAAGAAGAAAGTTCTCCACAGATTAGAACTCGCCCTTGTTCATAATCAGATGCATCTGAATCAAGTCCAATATACCAGTCAAGCTGAGTCATAACTATACGTTATTAGCACCATTTAGTTGTACCTTCTTTTGTGACAGAATGATATGTCCCTCCTTCTGATGTCCCTGAATTTCTGTCACAATAGTTTTTTTTTTTTTTTCAATGCCAAGATCTGCACAGATCAAAACATGGCCAGTGTAAAACACATCGATGTTGGTTATAGTCACTTATCCTTACTAATGTGACACTCATTACATCCTTGTGCAGGCGAGCCAATTTCAATCTTAAATGGAGTCCCAATTGCTGTTAAAGATGAAATTGACTGTATGCCTTATCCAACCACAGGTACTCTCACATATTGCTAGTTAAATTCTCTTCATCACAAATAGTATTTTATGTTTTTTTAATTTGAATTATGATTTTTCCAGGAGGCACCACATGGTTACACAAATCGAGATCTTGTACAGAAGATGCAGGCTGTGTCAAGCACCTCAGGTCATGTGGTGCCATGATTGTAGGGAAGACCAACATGCATGAGCTTGGTGTTGGAACGAGCGGAATAAATCCTCATTATGGGTAAGAATTGGGGATTCAGGCTGCATTTGGTTTAGTCTAAATTATATTATTCCAATAATCATTGGACAAACAGTAGTACATTTTCTAAAATGTATCCTATTGAAACAAGAAATGAATTTTGCAATGGTGATGCACATTATAGACTTAAGGAAAAAGTTGTGCTTAAGAAAAGCCAAATAAACCTTCTAGGGTATGATAACAGGGAAGCATCCAGGGAAAACTATGTCCTTTTAGTTTCCATTAACATTTGGGCACTTGTTTAAAATATCGTTTTTTCTTCTTCTTTTAATTACGAAGAGCTTTGAGATTTTGAAAGAAATTATCATAAAAGAATAAATAAAAATATGGAGAACAAGTAAAATGGTAATGGTCATCATGAACAGAATACAGGTTATTTTGTAACAACAATTGTACCTTAGATACATGCCTAGGGATGTTTTCTGACTTTAGCCATTCGAGCTATTATTAATGGCCATCTCCAATCTTCTTAAGAATGTCCTGCATTGATTTTTCAGGTAGCACTATAACTTAGATACTAACAATTCTTTATGTCTTGTTTAGTGTGCGTCTTACTTTGTCAAAAAATTGATGGGAGCATGCTTTGTGGCATCAAAATTTTCTATTTCAGGGCTCCTAGGAATCCTTACGATCCAACAAAGATCTCTGGAGGTTCTTCTAGTGGATCTGCCACTGTTGTCTCTGCAGGGTTATGCCCTGCTGCCCTTGGAGTTGATGGAGGAGGTAAAATTTCCCTATGGATTTAATATTACTTGGGTGCTAAAACATTTGTTGTTTCAAATATTAAAACATGATTTGGTTCAATTAAGAGTATTTTTATTTGAGGGAAACTTCTCAAACCAATCATCTCTTCAGCATATTGTTACTAAACACAGTTTCATATTATCACCCTCATCTCTTTTGTGCATGAATGGAATGCAGGCTGCTAACACAAGTGTTGTTACTAAAGGAAGCAGGTTGCTATATGTTGCAGAGTGCTATGTTGTTACATGTAATGTTGTTTAGGAAGGATTTCTGTTAGATTAGTTGTCAATAAATGTAGTATTATAAATAAGAGAGCATAAGAGAGAAAAAAGGATTCATTTGATTTGTAAGAAAATTGTACACTTGAGCATTTGATCTACAGGAGATTAGCTTTCTTATTGAATACAATCCATTCCATTTACTGTCATCAATCCATAATTACAATTACAAGTTCTTCAGTCTGTAATTTCTCTTCATTGCCTGTATTGCATCACTGTCAGTAGAACTGCATTGGCTTAACACCGTGACCAAAAAAAAAAAAAAAATTTGCCACGGCTCAAAACCGTGGCTAATTATTGAAACGGCTAAGAACCGTGGCCATACCTTGCCACGGCTTATAACCGTGGCTAGTATCGGCCACGGCTTAAAACCGTTGCTAAAACTATTGCAACGGCTTAGAACCATGGCCATAACTTGCAACGGTTTTAAACCGTGGCTACTCCTTGCCACGGCTTAAAACCGCGGCTAACATTTTTGCAACGGTTTATAACCGTGGCTAAATCATCAACCGTCCTCGAGCATAAAACCGTTGCTAATATTTTTGCCACGGTTTTTAGCCGTTACTGGGGATTTAGCGATGCCTCTACAGCCCACGGCTCTAAGCCGTGACAATGGGTTACCCCCACGGTTTAAAACCGTTGCTAATGGGTATTTTTGGTGTAGTGTACGCCACACTCAAACAGATAGAATGCTCCCAGATTCAACTACATCATGCAAAATAGCCTGACTCAGTACAAAACCTAAGGATGGGAGAGACACCATTTCTGAGTGGTACAAGAGCAACCAACTCTTCTATCCAGCGAGTCATAAAGGCAATGGCAAGCAGGATTAGTTCGCCAAAAGATCTGCGAGAGCTATCTGAATTCACTTCGAAGCTAATATCAGTTTATCTCAGTCAACAGTTAGTTTGCTTTAAGTTGTTTGTTTCCCTTTCCATAGTCAATATTGAGTTTAGAGTTCTTAAGAAACTTATGTGATTCACGATCATTTCAGAAACAAATTCTATTGATCATTGGAAAGATGTAACAACAAGCATCTTGAGGCAGATACAAAAAACTACAAACTGCGAGTGCCCTGAGGCAAATACAAAAGACTACATACTGCAGGAATTTGATCAACATGGAGTGAGGACTTGCTCAAACTATCTAACCTTGTAAGTGACACAAACAATCCAAAGCAAGCTACCTGCAAGCAAAATGACACTCCACGGAACGCCGCTATCAAATATGGTCTACAGGGATACAAAATCGGCAACCAGAAGCACCGACGAAAACTTAGACCCAATTCCCACACTTCGTGAACTTGGGACAAGTATCAGGTGAACTTGGGGACTGGAATATTTGGGAATCAACGACCCACTCCAACAGGCCATGTCCAACTCCACTATCAACCCGGATGCCAAATTCCAGCGCAAGGGAGCGACGGTGTTAATCAAGAAGTGGTGGAGGCAGCCACCACAGAGTGAGACGCAGATGCTATCTCTGAGATCAAACATTCAAAAACAATGATAAGGCATCTACACATAAAAGACAAACTCTTTCCTTGGGAAAGAATCCGTACTACTTCTCCGTGATATGAGAAGAGATTACGATACCTTAGCGGATCAACTACATGCTCACCCATAGTAGGTGACCACACATACCAGAACCTATCATCATGCCCCGTCGATGTAAACGTCAGAACTTTTGGAAACTCCAGTGATGGAGATCCAACTTCAACCTTTGGAAAACCCAAAGTATCTTCTCAAAACAAGAACATTACGGGGAATAAACTCAGCAAAAGATGGTGCCTACAACGATTGGAAAACACCATTATATAGACATAATGGTTCAACAAGCGGGCATTCAAGCATTAACCGCCGAGCATTGAATATCATATGGGAAAATGGAAGACGACGGTTCCCAAAGAAATTGCACAGACCACGTCAATCAATTAATGACACTGCACGCAACCCCATCAATTGAGGGGTAGTAGCCGATACTCAACCTTCACGCAACCTACGCCATACACGTCACTGCGCGATTTACCTGTCGCATGCTTGGCATGATCACTTGAAGATCCTAGTCAACCCTGACATACAAACTTTACCACTCGTTGAGTTAAGGTAACTTCGTCCACACCATGAACTGCTAGGTTCGCATGCCCTTTAGAAGGCGGAACCTCTTTTCAAACCATGCAAGCTTAATCAGCCGAAGCTGATGACTACAGCTTCTGGTTCAACCAGACACCTAGTCCACTCAGCGTGGGCATTGACGGTTTAGGAAGTGGGATTCTAATCAGCTCTATCACGTCTGGTAACGATGACTATCCAGGGATCATTGCCCCCCCTTGCGACCAATGATAGCCGAACCTAATCAGGTAAGCCTAATTGGTGACGACTAGCAATGAAAGCTTCTGATAAAACATGAACTTGTAGCCCCCACTGCGAGGGTGTAGATAGTCTAGAAGGTGGGAGCCTAGTCAGTCTCGAGCTAATTCCGATGGCTCGCCACATCACCAAACTTGAACTTGTAGCCTGCGCTGCGAGGGTGTAGATAGTCTAGAAGTTGGAAACCCAGTCAGCCACGACCTAATTTTGACGGTTTGCCACGGGACCGCTGCTCTTCAGTGTGGCCACCGAACCCTCCAAAATTTGTAGTTTGGTGCACTATGGTGTAGATAATTTGGATGGTGGGAGCCTAGTCAGTCCCGAACCGATTTCGATGGCTTGCCACGGGACTACTGCTTTTCAGCCTGGTTGCCAAACCTATTTCGAATTCATAGCCCCCACCACGCAGGGAGGGTGTCGATTGTTTGAAGGGTGGGAGCCTAGTCAGTCCCGAACTGTTTCTGACGACTTGCCACGGGACCACTGCTTTTCAGCCTGGTCGCCAAACCTTTACTCCATGAATCTGTAACCCACTTTGTTTGGTCATACACGATTTGAAAGGTGGGAGCCTAGTCAGTCCCGCACTGATCCCAACGGCTTGCCACGAGACCACTGCTCTTCAGCTTGGTCACCAAACATGAATTTAGCCGAGTCAACGCCTTCACGCTCAAACGAATTGACATTCTAACATTAGAAAAGGCCATTCGTGCCGGTACAAAAATAGTACAGCCGATGCCCAGATAAAAGCTAATTAGGATGCCAGCCCGAGCTTACGGCGCCTGACTTGGCACAAGCGCTCTGACGCGTACATTCGGCTACTACAGCTTGCCCACCGCAATAACTACAGCTGACTAGTCATGCAAACAAGGTAAACTTCAAGCAGCTTACCTAAGAGACAAAACACATCTCGGATGATTCAACCCCTAGTTAAACTGTTCGCAACATGCCCATACTATCAGACATATCTACGCAGCAATGACCTCAAGTCATTCACAATACAAAGCAGTCAAACTCTCTACCGTAGACATACTGAACAGCGTCCTATTAATTCAACCAGCCTATGCCAAAGTAAGACGATAAGGCGAAACAAAAAACATGCAATAGAGACACCAAGTATGAAATGAAGAAAACTGTTTTCATTAATGGTCAAAACAAAAGGAGTACAAACACACAAAAATACTAATAATCAAGAGAAGGTACAAAAATGGAAGAGCTAAGCCTAGTAGAAACAGGGGCAAAAGTTGCATCCATACACGCTTTAACTTGGACATCAGGGATCGAACTGTCCTCCTCGCCCAACGACTCAGAGGTAACAGACAAGTCTGCATATGACATCTTCTTATAACGGCCAAGATCCCACTCCAGATGTTCCTCCTTTATCAGAGCCAATAGCTGCAGTCGGCCATGAACAACCCAGAGGAACTCACATTTTCCTTGTTCATGGAAAAGCTTTTCCTCTCGCACATTTGCATCAATAAGTTCACACTCAAGTAGCTCCAACTTGTCAATCAGCGCGTCAACCTGAGACTGCTTTGTGGCCAGGTTGCTCTTCACAACACTAATTTCATGCCATCCCAGTTCGAGTTGGTCATCGGCCTTCCTCGCCTCTCGAGCATAGAACTCCACATTGGATTCCAACTGTTGCTTATCAGCAGCCCAGTCAGCTTCATTCGAAGTACTCTCTTCAGCGAAAGACTGCAACTCAAAATGTGCCTTAGCTGCAGCTTCCTGCCTAAGTCCGTCCGTCTCGGACACCGCCTTGGTCAGATTACGCTCAAGGTTCTCCAGATGTGCCCTCTGAGCCTCAGCGGCCACGATTGATTGATCCAACCGCATCTCTTTGACATGCTTCTTAAGCGTTTCAATTTCACGGAGCGCATCAGAATGCAACAGCTACATGTGAGAGAAGACACACTCCAAGGTATATATTCTCTCGCGAGCCACCTCTACTTCTGTCCCAACAATGGTCGCATGGCTCATATGAGACATACCCAACATAAGGTACTTCAGACCCTTATCCATGCATCCTTCCAACGTATCCTCTTTGGGTTTCAGAGCATGATTCATCAACCAGCTGTGGCGCCTGCTTATATGCTTCATCAAAACATACTCAACATCCACCTCTTGGTGCCAGACATGTGAGCTCATCTTCACCAAGTTCGGTGCAAACAGACTTATCCGTGCATCAGGATGAAGCTTCCCCTGATCAGGAACTATGCCAGCACCACCCTTTACGGTCGCCACCGTCCTCAGACTCTCCTCCATGGCTTTTCCCTTGTCAAGAACAACCGACCCATTATTGCAGGACGACTCAACATGATCCGGAGGCAGAGGAGGGAGCAAAGTATCCAAAATACCTTTGAACAGTTCTAGTTGTGGCCTAAAACAAGACGGTGAACAATGCAGAGTACAGGAGACACGGCTGGTACCGTAGCCACTTTCAGGCGAGTCAACAGTGAGGCGATCAAATTCCACCACCTCAGGCGAGTCTTCAAAAGATCCCTCTACAGGAACAACCCCACGGAATCAGCACCAGCAGAAGCCGCCATTGCAACCCGCACCAGATAATCATTCAGAGCCTTGACCTGCACGTCACTAAGGTTCGATCCGTCAGCGACTCTTGCCAACCACAGGTAATCTTTCTCCAAGAGGTAAATGCCAGTCTTCACCTCAACAGGCCCAGTAGGCTCACGATTCTCTCTCACTGGAGCGGCTCGTGCCGAAGATGGCCCAACTCTAATTCGAGGCTTTTTCCTCACAAAAGAAGCAAGCGTCTCATACGGATCCTCCATATCAGATAGAACAAAAGTCTCAGCCCTAGTAGCCTTCCTCTTCTTGGAATGGGCTCCATCTTCCATCTTAATGAGGTGACGTGCCAATTGTCCCACAGCCCACTACGGACGAAATTGGAAACTTTTATGACATCAATCGCCTCCCTTTTTAGCATGACACAGAATGTCTCCATGGTGATTCGCTCCTCTAAGGTAAGAAGAGTAGTGGGGAAACCTTCCTGCAAGATAATACAAGCATTGATCACTCGGTCTGCTATCAAGCACATCAAAGTCACAAGGAAGGAGTTGAACTTACGAAGCGACATGAATTGTCGCTCAAGCGGACGACCCTTGCATCGAAAATATTTCAAATCTGCAAGGGCCAGAAAGTAGTACTTTTACTAGAACTTGAAGTCATCGGGCAAGTTAATGAAGCAATTCGGCGACTTCATCTTGCAATTAGCATTGCTCTGCAGTCGAGGAACGGTCAACAACTGAATCACCCGCGGGGTCACACTAACGCCGGCCTCCTTAGCACTAAGCAGAATCATGAGGATGATTTTGTATCCATTGGGTCCCAATTGAGCGGGAGGAATCCCTAAGAGATCCAAGAACTTCCAAATCACGACCATAACCGGGAAACACACCCAAGTTTGAAGCATCCCCCGATGTAAATAGATAAACCTGGCCAGATGTGACATTGGCGTCTGGTCGCCCGTCAGAAGGTACAACGATAAGTCTTCAGGAACTCCAAATTTTGTACGAATTTCAGCAAGACCTGGCTCAGACAGCAACCTATCTTCAAAAAACTCTAGGCCCTTAGCCAGAACAACATCATCAAGAAGGTTTTCTCGAGCCATGAAGAAGACAAATGAACCTTTCAGAACAATATCTTCAAAAAAAAGTAAAGCAGAAGGGTCAGACTCAACACTGCAGATGACCTAAATAGGGGATAGTTTCCCGCCTCTTACAGGCTCAATCATCATGAGCGGCACATCCCTTCAAGAGATGACTTAGTGAACCGATGTGACGACCCACTAACTCAAGGGGAGTAGCTGATGATACATAAAAATGGTCACGCCCCTGAGTCGTACACGTGTCGTGATAATCTCGAGGAAATACAAACCCCAACATCAGCCCAACACCGAACATGCCCAAGCGGTTTTAAGCCCGCTCACTTCAATCTGCCAAGTGAACTCAGACTCTCACAGCATGTTAGGCCCACACATCTCATAACTATCATCAATACCCATAAGCCCCTTTTAGGCAAGTATCTTGAGGATCAGTTTCAGACAGGCAACTGCAGCTGCTCTATGCTTCCAACTAGGAAGCAAACACCAGAGTATCTTTCACATAAGAAAACTCCCTTCTACGGATTACTCTTGGATTGAGAATTATCTCCCGTGTATCTAGGAGTGTTGAGCTAACATGGGACTTCCCTCTTACAACACAACTCTTAATTAGATAGGGATCTCCACGAAGATCTCCTCCCTAAACTATGCCTATGATAGTCTGGTTGAACCAGGACTCCTTGCACTATAAATATGACATGAGGTTGGTAAGCTAAGGTACGCTACAAATTCCTTGTTACATCATTACACCTTCCTTTGATCCCTGTCTGACTTTAGCATCGGAGTCCCATCAGCCACCCCATGGTTGTGCAGGTCAACAGGCCAGTAGGAACCAGATCGGAGCCGAGAGCAAAAAACGACTACATCAGATATCATTCTTACAATGGTCAATCAAATGACATAAATGATAAGCACCCAAAACATCAATTTTATACCTCTAAATATACAATTGCTAAGTCCAATTATTCAATAAAAAATCTCATTACGTGTATTTTGTAGAAATTCAAGCACTAATATCAAATCATACACAAAATGACACAATAATGCTAAATTTAACAACTAAAAGGCCCATTGTGAGTTCACATGCATTGATAAGGACCAAATAATTTCAAGTCCAAGACCCATGAAATCAAGCCACAAAGCATCAACAAACTACAGATCTCGAGGAAATCAACATGAAGATTTGGACATCCATATAACCATTTTTATCATAGAAAAAAAATGTCTATAAGACATGTTTCCTTATTCAACTACAACATATTTCCTTATGTCACTCCAACATATTTCCTTATTTCACTTAACCATATTTCCTCATTTTACTCCAACACCTTTTCTTATGTTACTCAACCATTGTTTCTTATTTCACTCAACACGGTTTCTTATTTCACTCAAACCATTTTACCTATAAAAACCTCATACATGGAGTTCATAAAGAAAATAATTTTTGTTTTAGAGAGTTTTTTGGTTGGAGTTCTTGGCTTTAGATTTTTACTTGGTAGAGAAGAAAGTATAGAGAAGTGCATGTACTACTTTCCAACATTTTCATTTTTCTACCGAAGTAGAATAAAGTTTTATTTTTATTTCTCCTTTTCATTTTTTTTTATCTTTCTCAATTATTTCTCGTTCTTCTTTAACTTTTAATTTATTTTCATCATTCATGAAGAGCTAATCTCCCCTCTCAAGAGGAAGAGATTGAGCCCCATGAAGATATGATAATAGTTAGATTGTGTTTCATTTAAGAAATAAAGTTGAACAATGAATTCTAAGAAGTAGTTCAGAAGAAGGCTTTATTTGTTAACTGAATAATAACTTGATTCGAAAGAATAAATTATTTCCATGTCATTTAGGATATTTCAATGAAAAACATTGTCAAAATCAAATAATGTTTTAGAAATAAAACAATGGATTTAATTAAAGTTTGGGGGAAATGAAAAGACTTTTACTTCTTAAATCTCACAACTCAAGTCATGTAGACTGAAAAACCATGTGATTTGAGTATTTTGGGAGAAATTCAAATTACATTCTATAATCATTATGTTGGAATGTGGCAATTCTCATACCTTTGAGATTTCTCTATATTTCATTTTTGTTACAAGTTAATTATTTTATTTTGAAATCATATCATCTCTCAATATTTCACCATCCATTATTTTGTTATTCTCTTTATTCTTTAAATTGAAATTCAAATATTGTCTTCTAATTAGAGTGAAGTAGTCAATATCCCTTACTTCTACCATGCATTGTTGAATTGTATTGTAGGTTGAAGGAAAAAAATAAAAAGAATAAACAAAAAATAATACAATAAATACTTATAAACAATTGAATAATTCAAATACAAAATATTATTATTATTATTTGCAAAAATGGGCATCTCACAGATTGTTCGCGACAAACACGACCATTCTCGGAGGATGGAATGCGAAATTTCGAATTTCTTGCACTTGCGAGGTCTTTCTAAATTTTCGCACACTTTCTTGCGAGAATCATTGTAGTTTTTGCAAGTGTCAGTAGATTTCGATTTAAATTTTCATCTCAATTTCGATTTCATTTTCATTTTGGGGCTTTTGATTTCGATTATAAACACACAATCAAAATTTCATTTTGGAGCTTTCGATTTACCTCTCGTTTATGTGTTTCGTTGAATGAAATCATACCAACCAACAATCTGGGAACCCTTGCAGTCATGGAAATAAACTCTTGAAGCCATCAAATCACACACACGTTTAGGCAACTCGTTTTGTTTTGGTAACTTAGGTTTTGGTTAAGAGAATGAGGTTTGGTGGCTAGTAAATGTGAAGTTAATGGAGGGGAGTGGGAGAGAAGATGAATAAAATTTTGAGAGTAGGAAAAGAGAAAATTTTGAGAATTTAGAGTTTATATTGGTGGTGTCACTGAGTAGGTGGTGATGTTAGACATAAAGGTGTGTTAGACTGAAATGTAGGGGTGGTGGTGTCAATGAGTTTAAATGGTAGTGTAAAAATGTCAATAATGGTGAGTGTCAAACCTTGAAACGATCGTCTATCAGTGAGTATAATTCTCAAATAATACTCCCAAAATCATGTTGATCCATAGTGTAAATATTCTCTAACATGCACATCCAACCCAAACTCATTTGCAATTTTTAATTGCTGAAATAATAGGTTCTCATATTCCAATTCCGTATTACCATTACATTTTCATTTTATTGTGGTCGAATGCATGGTAAGCCAAAAATGTCTCATACCCGGGGATTGGTGAGTCTCATCATAGTAAGGTGAAAGTAACTATAGAATGTCATTGAAGTATTTGAATTTCTCCTCATCAAGCCTAACGTATAGACCCTTTCCTATCTCAAAACCGATCAAACAACTAAAGTCAAATGGGGTAAACCCTAACCCAAACTAGTAAGGTGAAAGGTGTGAATCCGATCCCACCATGGCTGGAGCAATGCCAAGAATAACTTTTGATATGAATTTGAGTTTTAAATTTTTCCTTAATACTGACATCGTGGGATGGGGTGAAGAAAATCCCCTGTTGGTGGCTCTAATGGAGAAGAAAACAATGAAGAATGAATGAGGAGAAGACTGAAGTCAAATGTGTGAAAAATGGGTCATGGAGCCTATGACAAGTGCAAAAGCCATTTTCCGCCCATTTTCCCTATGACTGACTAGGGGTGGGCACGAGACGGGATGGGACGAGATGAACCCATCCCTATTCCATCCCTATTCCATCCCATTCATTTGGGATCGGGACGGGATATACCTCATCCCTACCTCGTCCCATCTCAAACGGGATCGAGACGGGACGGGATGAACACATACTAAATATTCCTCCAATAAAAAATAACAAAATTTTTTTTATCTCACATTACTCACACACCAATAATGTCAAATTTATATACATATAACTTACATCATAAATAATAATAGATATTAAATAAATAAATATTAAACTTTTTTTAGAAGGCAAATAAATATTAAATTTCATTTAGAATTAATGATTCAATTCATTTAGATTTCATATAGAATTTCATCTTACATTGATTTAATTTCAACACATCCTAAACTTTAATTTAGAAGAGTATTTTGATTAAAATTAATAATAATAATTATTAAATAAATAAATTCGGGACAGGACGAGATAAGCGGGATTGAAAATCTTCATCCCGATCCTATCCCACTCTAGATCGGGACGGAACAAGATCAGGATGAATTTGATCAATCCCGAAAGGATAAAAAAAAATCGGGACAGAACGGGACGGGATCAGGACGGATTCGGGATCGCGGGATGGAATGTCCACCCCTACGACTGACTATGGGGGAAGGTCAAAATTGGCATGCCAAAGTATGGCTCTTTTGGTTACCATGTATGCCCAAAGAAAGATTAAACAAATAGAGAGATGGGTGTAGATCGAAGCTGCCATGTGAGGTGGGTATGACTGGCGAGTGAAGAGTGCAGTAGAAGGGGAGGAAAAAAAAATGGGTGTGGATAGAAACTGGCATGAGGGGTGGCCGGGTGGGTATGACCGGCGAGTGGGCTGTGTAGTAGTAGTACTAGTCGGTAGCCTCATGACCTCCATTCCGAATGGAAGGAAAATCAAGCATCAACCCCCATCTTCCCATCACATCATTGAAGGATTTAACCCACTCCCCTCCCCTCCCCTCGTGCCAAAGATTTCATATCCTCACAATATATATATATATATTATATAATTCCTAATATATATTATATAATTCCTAATAAAAAACAAAATCATAATCACTCACTCACTCACTCGCCACCACCTCACCCATTAATTTCCATGGCACAGAAAACTACGTTATTTTTCTTCGCTCTCTTGGCCAATCAATCCACACTATTGTAGAAGTCCAGAAGGAAGTCTTGTTTTTACAGACCAGCAGCTGTGTCTGTCAGTTTCCCTGCCTTCCAATCCCCAACTTTGAAAGTCAGTCCACCCGAGAAGCAGAAAGAACACCAAATCAAAGGGTGATTGAGTATTGATTGGAAGGAGGATTATTAGGGTTAGGGTTTTATAGAATTGATGAGAAACAGCAACATTAAATTATTGAATTGAATTGAATTGAAGGCGTAGCAAGTAGTAGAAAATCAGAAAGCAGTGAAGAAGAAGAGTACGCCTGCCCGCCCGCCCATTGAATTGAATTGAATCGAATCGAATCGAGACAAGGCAGAGCGGGCATTTAATATTATTATGGGTATGTTGAGACGTAGAAAAGGAGGAGAAGGAGCTGAACCCGATAAGGATTTCAAACCTACGAATCGAAAAGAGGAGGAGAACTATAATCTTGTCATCGAAGAAGAAGAAGAAGAAGAAGAATACGAGGATGAAAAGAAGAAGAAGAGGAGAGTTAAGAAGAGGAGCAAGAAATGGTCTTGCGTTGATGGTTGCTGTTGGTTTATTGGTCTTATATGTTCAATTTGGTGGTTTCTCCTCTTTCTTTATAATGCCATGCCTGCTTCCTTTCCTCAGTATGTAACTGAGGCAATAACAGGACCATTGCCAGATCCACCTGGTGTCAAGTTGCACAAGGAGGGCGTGAAGGCTAAGCATCCAGTTGTCTTCGTTCCTGGGATAGTTACCGGCGGCCTCGAGCTTTGGGAAGGCCATCAATGTGCTGAAGGATTGTTTAGAAAGAGGCTTTGGGGCGGCACATTTGGAGAAGTTTATAAAAGGTACTCTTTATCTTTCTTGTTTTTCATCAAAAACATCATTCTCACTTTTTAGCTTCTATTATTTAGTTTGTATTTTCTAATAACTAACAATTTCTACCTCTCTTCTTTCTCAAGTCTGCGCCTTTACCCATTGTCTGCCTTTTACTAATAAAGAAAAGCTTTGAAAAGCAACATTTGAGAGTGCTCAAGTGGTTAAATTTAGAAATCCAGTATTGTAGAAGATGTAGTAATCTTAAAAGGTTAGGGATATTCTCTATTGTTGGGATAGCAGCTCTTATCTAGTATTGTGCCTCAATTTTTTTATAAACTAGCTCATCTGGCCTAGTTTTGTCTTACGAATTTGGTTTCATTTTCATTCAACTGAGTATATCATTAGGAGGCTGTTTTGTCAGTCGGTATGCATCTTGGGCTGCTACTTAATATGACGCCTTAGAGAAATCACTTTTGAGAATTGCCAATATTTCCCTGAACGCATCTAGAGTGAGTTCTAATCCCAACATTCTCCTTCAGTGGGAAAATTCAAAAAATTGTTCTAGCTTGTTGTATTGGAAAAAAATTGAAACTGTGACCTCTAAGACTGATATACAAGGCAATCTGATCTCTTTCTTGGGTCTTGAACAAGGTCTTCCAGGGGACCAAGCAAGAGAGAATTCGATTGGATGCCCTGATTTAGTATCTATCATACTTTTGTTTTTCATCATTGCTGTTGAAACCACAATGTTTGTCCCGGTTTATTTGAATACCAATACTACAATGTACAAAGCTAAGCAATAACAGAGAAACAAATTTAAGTTTCAAGCTTCCACGACTTAAATACATCTTCTCGAGCACATCTTGTAGATAATCCATTTGAAATGTTGTGGAAGTAGAAGGCATAAGCTCATTCACCTTCTAAGTAACTTAACTTATGAGTATTACTACCTTCTGAGTTTCTATGCTTTCTTAAGACATTTGAGAATTTGAGAAAGTCCATGGCAAGTATTAACTTGCCCATTTATGATGTTTTCAGTATCTTGTTTCTGTAACAAAAAACAGCACTGATAAACGTTCGGTGTGAGCAGGTAAGCTCAGATTTCCTGTTAAAATGTTTGGGCAGATACATCTCCATAGCTCACTGAAACATGCATAAAAAAATCTCTTATTAGAGGTGAAATCTAATATTGGATTGCTATTTCTTTTCTAGAGTCACATTCTTTGAATGAAAATTTTGCAGGCCATTATGTTGGGTTGAACACATGTCCCTAGATAATGAGACTGGGTTGGATCCTTCTGGTATAAGAGTTAGGCCTGTCACTGGACTTGTGGCAGCAGATTATTTTGCACCTGGATACTTTGTCTGGGCAGTTCTAATTGCAAATTTGGCACGCATTGGCTATGAGGAGAAAACTATGTATATGGCTGCATATGACTGGAGAATATCATTTCAGAACACTGAGGTAATCATTTCACTCATCTTCACATTGAGCCTCTGTGTTCATTTGTGATATTTTGTATTATTCATGCATGGGTAGTGTTGATGAATAATAAGTCATCAACATTTTTTTATTTTGCTGTATCTTCTTTTAATTCATAATCAATAAGCTCCAGTTGTTTCAAGTGAATATACATTCACAGATATGCATTCCATGTCATATAAATCGCCTTTCACTTTCTGAGTCATTTATACTATGAAAATTCCTATTAAAGATGATAACCTTATAATGATTTTGACCCCTTTCTTGACTTAAATAGTAAATGGAATCTCCTTTGTTGCTGTTCTCTTTATTTGATTAAAACCAACACAAGTAAAGACAGCACCACGTAAAGGTAGATCCATTAACCCATGCTCATTCAACAAACTCTGAATAATCATGCATACCATAGTACTTACATGGGATGAGCTATGTTGTTAGGGGATGGGCCATCGCTTTATTTATTTAATTTTTTTTTGTAAAGCGTGTTGTCCCAGCCTTGGATGAGACACGCCTTGGTAGTTTTTGAAAAGGAACCTAACAAAAGGACAAACAAGAAAAAAATCTCTTAATTCGTTTTGACACTTCAACATGATAAAAAAAAAAAAAAAAAAAATCTGAATTAAGTAAAAATCTAAAATTATACTATAAAATGTTCTGCCGACGCTGCCACGGACCTTGGTGCTCGCCTCTAACAACAAAGGAACCAAGTGGCCAAGCAAACGAGTTATAGAAATTTGTCCCTATAAATTATAACTTAAATTTTATCTACAAAGGACTCTGTCCTGAACCATTACCATGGAATGAAAGATATTTATCTCCTTTCTCTGACCCACTTAACTAAAAAGATATGTACTCCAGTAGGAGCTAAGAGAGCATGGATCTCATTGAAAAGCCTATATTGTTATCCAACCGTCAAAGGCACTTCTTCCAATCCTTTGATTGGGAACCCCATCCAACAAACCACACCACAAACACTTCCATATCACCTATGGAAAGATATGGTCACTTGAAGTAAAATAGCCAAGAAGAAGAAGCATCATGAACAAGTTTGCAACCATAGGTCATCCATGGGCAGGAGGGTACAGTAAGCTTGGGCTCTTTAGAAGACCTTGAACTAGCAGACAATGGAGTGATCTGGTTTGTGACCCATATACTTGTTCTGTTCATTGGGCAAAGTCAATGACCAATTCTATTTTTCACGGGTCCTTCAAAAGTAACCTTGTCCCTTTGGCCTCAAGCCATTGAGGAAACAAATGATGTTGAGAGCTTCACTTTCATGCAAACCAGCTCCAGCACTTCAGAGATGAAACTCTTCAACATGTTCAATTGTTGTGAGCCCAATGTTTGTTTGAGATTTGAACTAGCTCTCACACATTTATTATTATTAATTTATTATTATTATTATTATTATTGTTGTTGTTGTTGAGCAGTTGAAGAACATTAAATGTGAAGTAAACGTTCATCGTTGTAGAATGCCATAACAAATTAAGATGGTTATGGATGGCTTTTTTCTTGTGTTGGTCAACATCTTTAATATAAATCAACTAAGAGACTACCTTTCAAACTAACACATTTACTTTTCGTTGTAGAATGCCATAACAAATTAAGATGGTTATGGATGGTTTTTTCTTGTGTTGGTCAATATCTTCTTTAATATAAATCAACTAAGAGACTAACTTTCAAACTAACACATTTACTTTATTTTCCTTGTGACAACGAAATAATGGGGTATAAAAAAAGTAAAATAAACATAATGAAAATTAAATCATGGTAAAGATGATGGTGGCCTGCAATGATGATATCATGTAAGGTATCATGCATCATAAGATACAAAATGTGAAATAGATATATACAATTATACATTATAAAATCTTTAAACATATAAAAGACACAATTAACTATATTTAAGAAAGTAAAAACACGTGCATTGTCATATGTCATGTCACTTGTATCCAAAAGTATGTATGACCTTAGCCACCCAATGTTCAATACCTACTATAGAGTTGCAACTACCATATGCATAAACTTACTCCAATGTTGTGACCTTAGCTACCCAATGTTCAACAACCACCCAACATCAAAGTAAACTTGTGGGTTTGGTCTTATACGTGGGATATTCTAAAAGACACTCAATCCTCTTGTATGTTTGATTGGCAGATATTGTGGGTAAATAAAATACTTGATGTATTTTTGGTCCAGCCTCAGCGATTCATCTTGCACTAATTGCTAGCTTCCCTTTTGTTTAATGAAATACCTTTTGTTTTGCTGATATAAAATAAAAAATATGCACAAATTACTAATACTAATCCAAGGAGTAGTGGAGTTAGAGAGTTCAAAAAATACATACTTTCCAGAAACTCCATCAAAGCTTCAAATAAAAACATATAGTAGGTGCTATAATAGGAGCTCATTGCTTGTACAAATCCATTAAAAAGACAATTCCAATCGGAGTTGTGTGGACAAAGTTTTGTTGATTTTGGAGGTGGAGCCCTTTGAGAGTGATACTGTTGTACCCTCCAAATTATTCTCAACCACTTGGGGGACCTATAGGGGAATCTCTCTCCTCCACCCCCACCCCCCCCCCCCCCCCCCCCCCCCCCCCCCCCCCCCCACTTCCAAATTTTATTGCTACATACCTAGCATTTCATATAATAAAAGCTCATTTAACATTGTATCAAATGTTTTGGCGCAGTGGTTTGTCATTCAATAGTTTTTTCAATTGGCCCAGGTTCGATCCTCATGGAACACATCATTTTTGTTAATTGATATATCTATCTCCATCGCATTGTTAGTAATAGATCAAGTTTACGACGAATTCAATTGCAATTTATATATATTTTTTCATTTGAGTGTCTACTTGATATTAAATTATAATTTATATTTTTCTAGATCACGTTTACGATGAATACAATTGCAATTTATATTTTTTTCATTTGAGTATCTACTTGATGTTAGTAGAAACTTGTTATTAAAATTTAATTTATATTCTTTTTTAGTGTCTACTTGATGTTAGTAGAAACTTGTTATTAAATTATCAGCCAGGGTAGGAAAAATTATTGGCATTTTCATTTCGCCCCCCTGATCAAAATATTGGGTCCGCCACTGCTCTCAACTTAGGTTTGTCCAACCCTAAAAGAGTAGAAATAAAAATAAATGTAAATGGTTTTTAATAGCGAGCCACATGGTAGAATACACCCACAGTATCGTACCATTTATCCATTGTCCGATATGTGCGGGACATATCTTATGTACACCTAAATGTATGCAAATCTGATACAGAGAATCGATACATCTTATTAACCCTTTAGTTTGATGAATATCGTTCAGTATGGATAACTATGCATCTGGGGGTTATGCTTGCTCTTACTACCTAGCTTCAAGAAATTTTCTTTTGAGTATACTTGATTAGTTGAGTGGTCAGTCCAACTGGACCGTACCTGCCCAATATTGAACCAAGTTCAACAAAAAACCAACGTGGACACCACCATAAAAAAATATTATGTTTGTCATTGCCATCATGTTGACTTCCATAGGCATCTTCCCTTTATTATATCCTTGTGTATTTTTAGTAAATATCTTCTCTGATTTATAATTATTTATTTTCCCAACAAAATTCATATGCTTTGTGTGATTATCAAACAAAATGAAGAACTAAAAAAATAAAAATAAAAATAAAAAAGCCAGGTGAAACATGGACGAATAAAAGTTTTTTTACTAGGACTTCTTTTTTAAAACTTATAAAAGCATATTTTTATGGATATAATCATATATCTGTAATGTGACATTTAAATGGAAAATAATTTGGTCCTTTGAGGGAAACTTCCTCCCATGGATTCTTTGAGAGAATTCAACCAAAGCCTTTTTAGACTTCTTTTAACAAAACAATCTTTATTCTTCTCTTTATTTAACCAATGTGTCATTTAAATACATCTCCTCATACTTAACCACTCAAATAACCACCTCTCTACAATAACTTCTTCACAACCACACAACTAAGTAAACTCATAGTTATCAAAACATTTATTGTATTATATGTCGGAAACCTAAAGTTACGGGGGAAAAATTACATGTGTAACACATATTAGCAATCTATTGGTTACCTTCTATCCATTCATTCATTCATGTCACTTATTCAAGGATGGTACATCTCTGCATCATCGTATATCGTAAGGTATATATGTACTGTATCGATGAGGCTTAGATATGATACATATTGTGTATTTATCATAAGATATTGATTTCTATGACTAAACTAATTAACTAAATGAAATGCAGAAAATGAAATAAAATATTAAGTCACATAACAATGTCTGATACTGGCTTGTATAATTTATTATGTGTGTGATCAGGTGCGTGATCAAACCCTAAGCAGGATAAAGAGTAATATAGAACTCATGGTGGTATCAAACGGTGGGAAAAAGGTGGTCGTTATTCCACATTCAATGGGAGTTTTATACTTCCTGCATTTTATGAAATGGGTTGAGGCACCAACTCCGATGGGTGGTGGTGGTGGACCAGATTGGTGCTCCCGGCATATAAAGGCAGTGATGAACATAGGCGGACCATTTTTAGGAGTTCCAAAAGCAGTAAGTGGACTTTTCTCTGCTGAGGCCAAGGATGTTGCTGTTGCCAGGTAATAGCTGCTTCACTCTTAGAACATCATCATATTAGACTTAAGTTGAAGCTTTTTCTTTACTGGATTATGCATCATTATAGCAATGAGTCCGGAGAACCTCTGCTAAATGGCTGTGAACGTTCTGTTGACTTCTGTCATGACAGTCCCTTACTTTGGGATTTGTTTGTCATGATTGTTTTTCCGTCTAAATGAAAAGTGGCACACTTCAAAGTTTTGAAAAAAATCTGTTTCCCTCTATTTTAGAACTTTGGTTGTCTTTCTCTGCTTGAAACTTCACTTTTCTCTCTCTACTTGGAATTTTGCTTGTTATGACTATTTTCCTTAAAGCAGTATTTTTTCGTGTTTGAAGCATCTTAGTTAGGTTGATAATATCAGCTATTTCTGTTTTTCTGAAACTCGAGTTACCTCATTGAATTTCATTTCCATTTTTGTAAATGCCATGTGGGTAATTCATTAATTGGATCTATATCCTTTCTTTAAAAGCATAGGCATTTGTGCCTTAATATTTACCTAACAATTACAGTGACCTAGTTGAACACTTAATTTTACCCAGTTTCGTGCACATTGTTTTCAATATTTTTGAGTTCCTCAATGCAATGTTTCCCACCATACAGGGCAATTGCACCAGGTGTTTTGGATAAGGATTTATTTCGTCTTCAAACATTGCAACATGTGATGCGGATGACTCGAACATGGGACTCAACCATGTCAATGATACCAAAGGGTGGGGACACTATTTGGGGTGGTATTGACTGGTCGCCTGAAGAAGGTTATGACTGCAACCCAAAGAAACACAGACATAATGATACACACGTTTTGGCCAATAATGCTGGGTCCGTAAGTGTGGAAGTGGCATCTCAAACAAAAAGGTCCAACTATGGGAGAATTATATCGTTTGGAAAAGATGTAGCTGAAGCTCCTCCGTCCAACATTGAAAGGATTGAATTTAGGGTAAGTTTTCTAGTCTAAGATCTTGTTATCTATCATTAGAAGAATTCAGTTAAGACCTTGGAATACTATTTACTTGAAAAAAGGTATTTTACCAATGACAACTCTTTCTTTTACTAGCATGAAGGCAAGCGAGGGTTATAGGGCACCACCGTTTATTAAAACAAAAATGTAAAAAACTAAGAAGATAACAAGAAGGAACTAGAGAAAATAGCATCATTGAACACTTCCACGTATCCCAACTATGTTGGCACCCAAGGGATGTTCCCAATCACGCAGTCTCTCTTGTATGGACTGAACCACACAAGCATCTTGGTAAATATATATTGTCCTCATTCTGAGAGGATTGGAGAAACTTTCCCTGGATTACCATCAAGCTGCTAACTTATCCACCTTTCTATTTGATTCCCTAAATCTATTCTTTAGTGGGAAGAAGGAAGAGTAGAGTTGATCTGATTCTCTTATACTCATGTGATCTTGTGACAACCTTCCCAAGATTCATTTGGCTATAGTATAGAAAAGGAGAACTAGACTGCCCTAACTTTAGTCCTGGACAAAAAGGTGATGGGGAGCTACTTTGTTCTCTTCTCAATCAAAAGTACTATAAGTCCAAGCACCTTCCCGTGGGGGTGGGCACGGTCCGGGATTAGGCTTATCCCTGTCCCAGACCCGGTCTAGTGAAATGGGATCGAAACGGTTAGGGATAGCGCATTTTTTCTGACAAACTTGATTGGTCCCGGACCGGTTTGAATCGGTCCGGGTTGAGACCATGACATCCCCTTTTTTTTATGGAAACTGAATCTCCTCGTATCCATCTCCTTCGCACTCGGCGCCAAACATAGATCTTAATCGTGGGCTTAGGAAAGAGTTGGCAACTCGGGAGCAATCTTGAATGCGTGAGAACTCTGACTCAAAGCTTCTCCAAAGAGAAAGTGTACCGATTGAAGTGAATCAACAGGGTTTGAGCAAAGGAGGAAGCGTTGGAGGCGATGATCTCCAATCTACTGCGATCCTTTCTGATATGATCTTCAACAATCCACTCGTCTATACTTGGAGCTTGAATTAGCAAGCTCTTTGGAAGGCTTATTTCCCACCCAAAAGCAAAGCAGTCTCCTCACATTTTAAGTCAAGCAACTTATTACTCCTCTTTCATCTCATCTCATCGCCTAAAATTCAATAAACCTTCTTTCTCACACACAAACACACAAAGACAAATAAATATTGAATTGAATTCTTTGTTTTATTTTGTATTGAAAAACAAACAAACCGGTTTTCCCCTTTCTATCAGTTGCTTCGGTCTTGTAAATAAGAAGAAACAAACCCCAATTTGTGGATTTGTTAATTTCATTTGGAATAACAAGCAAAGCAAAATGAAGATCGTACTGATGCCTTGGTTGAACAAGAAGATCGTCGATCCACTTCTTGTTGTAGCATAAAAGTTGTTTGAGCAGCATAGCACCATATCTGGTTTTGATCATCAAATTCTAGTTAACATCGCCGCAGCTAGTGTGTTTTCCGGGCAAGGAGAACAAAGATGTGATTTGGAAAACATTATTACCACCTCGAGGTCCGCTCAACGATAGTCACCAAGTACTGTTGTGTTTTAAAACATCAATCATTAAAAACTTCATCTCGGGAAAAAAAAGACAAGAACGTAAAGAAACAACTTTAAAATGAATAAAACGCCACATAAAAGTACAAAACCAAAAAAGTTCGAAAAAATGCCAACCAACACGCCACTAACGCTAGGCCATGTGATTGTTGTACCCTTCCCCTCATTCATACTTGCTGATCGCATGACTCGCACCACCAGTCCAGAATGCTCACCATATTGCACACACCAAAATGTGTTGATGATGGAGGGCTCTCATGGAAATGCCTCTTAGGGGGTTTCACCTCCTATTCATGTATTCCAATCATATTGTGGTGTTATCCCTTACTCATTTGACCGTCAAATGCAGCTATATTACCCACAATAACGGACCCCACGTCCTTTATCCCTAACCATCAACCACAACACTTACATGGATTATTTATCTAATCTCAATAACACTTCCCACCATTCGTTAATGCCACATCTATTGCACTCCTTGACCCTACCACCTAACTATTACATCTATTGCACAACCTAACTTGTATTACCAAAATTCATTGGTAAATCCACTACCTCTTAATTTTAATTGTTTTCCTGAATTGTCTGATGGGGAGAAGGGGGTGATAGTGATGTTGAAAATTATGGGTTGTCCAAATTTGAATTGTTTCGCTATCTTGAGCGAGTGTAAATATGGTGACATCAAATTAGATATTCTAGTACAGGATGGAACTGGAGGAGCTGATGCAGGTGATTATAAGGCATTGGAGTGTAAGAGCTTGAGTGGCACTGAAAAAAACCCGATTATGCCAACACCTGGTGGGCCAAACCAAAGAAAGAGAATTGATACATTTTGGTCCAGTTTGAACTTTGCCTTTATGACAAAACTGATGAAAGAAAGTGTTTATTCCTGATGGTTATGATAGGATACTATTTAGTACATGGCATCTGTTGCAACAGCAGAGACGTTCGATCACTGGATACACAGAAGAGTTTCGTTTGTTGTGTCGTCATTTGAAGCCTATCGATATGAAAGAATTAAAGGCTTACATGTATTTCAATTGTCTGAGATAGGACATTCAGATTGATATAAAAACTATAATTGAGCAGCTATGCAGTTAAAAACAACGTTATAATGTCGATATAACTCTTAATGGGGGTAAACCGTTACGTTTTGACATTATCACGTTTTAGTATCATGGCTCTAATGTAATGACCGTTATTAAGATAACGTTTTTTCAATAATGTTGTTTTAACGTTTTGTTCTAATAAAAAAATTAAAAAAAAATTCACCTATTTCATTCTCGATTGAACCAGAACCCTAGACTCAGAGTAAAGAAGGACCAGAGTTTGCCGTCGCCGATTGACAAAGAATAAGACCTTGCCGATCGACATAAAACGAGAAAAGAAAGGAAGAAGATGAATAGTCGATCGCACTCTCTATTGCGATCTCACTCACTGTTGCAATCACACTCTCTTACGAAGGGAAGATTTTTTTTACTAATGTTTTGATGTTTTCGAATTTAATGTTATAAACATAATTTACTTTTTTAACTCTATAATACATTAATACTTGGTAGGGATTAAAAAATATATTTTAAAAAACATTTCGTCATATATCATTATATCCTATTATAACCTGTAACGCTCTTGGATAGTTGAGCTAAATGGTTTGCAAAGAGGGTTACAACGAAATTGAAGGTCCGTTCCACCTACTCCTATTACCTCTGATGCACCGACTCTCTGGAAAATCCCCGTATCACGTGTCAAATACGTGTCGGACATGGATTCACGTTCGACACGCGCTCGACACGTTGTCAACGGTCAAAATTCGTTGACCGGCCTGGACACGGTCCAGACTCGTGGTAGCATTAAGGGGTGCAAATAACCTCTCTTTTATCCTCTTTGATCAATCCTCCATTCCTCCCAATTTGAAACCCTAGAATTAGAGAGAAGAGGGGAGAATCAGAGAGAATTTTCGATCGACCGATCGAGCCAGAGACAGAGAGAGAGAGCGAGGCTGCGAGGGTGTTTCTCTGAGGTTGCGAGGCTGCGAGAGAGAGGGATCTCTCTAAGGCTGCGAGGGATCTCGAGAGAGGCTGCTCTGAGGCTGCGAAAGAGAGAAAAGGATCTCTCTGAGGCTGAGGCTGAGGCTGAGGCTGCGAGGATCTCTCTGATGCTGCGAGATAGAGAGGGATATCTAGGAAAAAAAATAGAACTGGGTTTCACATATAAACACATATTGCTACATCACGTGGGTTTCACATGCTGCTCCTCTTCTCATTCATTTTTTCTTTACACTATCTTCAACAAGAAATTCTGCCTTTGCGTGATTGAATTTTAAGCTAAGTTTGACCGTGTTAAGTTTGGATTGTTGAGTTATAAAAAAAATATATTAAAAAAATAAGTTTGACCGTGTCGCCGAGTCCTATTTTTTTGAAAATTGCCGAGTTGCCGTGTCGTATCCGTATCCGACACGACACGCGTATCCGAGTCCGTGCATCATTGCCTATTACTTAAGCTACTCCAAGAGTGATTCCAAGAGTTCTCTAAAACCTGGTTCGGTTGGTAATAAATTATTAGCAAACTATTCATTTGGTGCAAGTAGGACTTCATCCAAATTAGAGTTAATTAGGGCTAGGTAAACTATGTCTTGCTTTACATCTACTGTAATGTGACAAAGTTGAAGTAATAATATTTATTTATCTTGAAGCTTTGTTCTTGAGCTTCCAATATTTTTAATTGGTTTTCCATTTTGTGCTGAGATGTATTTTTTTTGCAGGGTGCTGTTAAAGGAAATAATTTCGCCAATGGATCTTGCAATGATGTATGGACAGAATACCAAGACATGGGTATCGGAGGAATAAAAGCTGTTGCAGACTACAAAGTTTATACTGCTGGATCACTATTGGACCTTCTTAATTTTGTTGCTCCCAAGATGATGAAGCGTGGAAGTGCTCATTTTTCATATGGGATTGCTGAGAATTTGGATGATCCTGAGTACAAGCATTACAAATATTGGTCAAATCCCTTGGAAACAAAGTAAGAATCTGTATTTATTTGTTTGTTATCAGCAAGGATGCACATATATATGGTCAATGTGGCCAACGTGTCGACAACCAACTTTTTTTTTTTTTTTTTGGTGGGCTAAAAAACTACCTAATTTGAAGGTTGTTAGTCCATCTAAATTGTGAAACTTTCAATTGTGATTTAAGAGTCAAGATAGAAAGGGCAATGAAAGCATGTGAAGCATAGAGGTAGTCTATACTTCTTCTTAATCTTTGTTTATTCGTCTCTCTTTTACTTCTTTACTCTACGTTTTTTTCTTGCGACAGTGTCTTATTCTCCACTTTTATACCTCTTTTTTTTCTCTATCGTTCTTTCTTCATTTTTTTCAATTTTTTTTCCTACTTGCAATAAAAAGATGAATGCGTTGTTTCTGGTTCATTTTCATTTTTATCTTCATATTTCATGTTCTTGTCCATTGAAAATCTTTTTTTTACCGAATTGTTGTTTGTCTTCATATGATTTGATTGAAAAAAAAATGTATGACGTGTCATCGAGTCTTAGTTTTTCAAAAATTGTCTAGTCGGCATGTCATGTCCGTGTCCACGTCTGACACAACATACATTTCCTTGTCATTGCATCCTTGGTTATCCATAGTGTCAGGGGTATTGTTATTGTCATTACAAAAATGCTAGTTACACAGGTTATCGGCCATGTGCATACAAGTCCGATATGACGCTGAAGTGGAAGGATTAAGTAAAAAGGGATTTTCAGTCAAATTGATTTCTCTCTCTCATCATCTCTCTTCTATCAAGTTCGCAAAGGACCCAAACCTATCATCTCATCTTCTTCCTTTACCTAAACTCATCTATCCTTCCTTCTAAATCAAACCCATTGTCTCGTCTCCAACAGTCGAATTCCCACCACCACCACCACATGAATCACACCATCACCATCACCATCACCATCACCATCACCATCACCATCACCCTTCAAGTTGCTTTAATCGTTTTCACCAAAAAAGAAACCCGTGTTAATAAGTTCATGTGAAAACTCAAATAACTAGTTGCTTTGGTTAAAAAAACACAACAGGAAGTAATTGAGGCTTGCATCCTATGTTGCTATGCTGATTTCAAATCTCCATTTTAAAATCACATTGCTATGCTGATTTCGAATCTCCATTCACAAATCACTAATCCAAATCCCATGTCTTGTTACCAATTTTTTAAATCCATCACAAATCTCACTCTTTGTTTTTCTCTCATTTCTCCTCTTTCTCTCTCTAACCAGTGTTTGTGTGAGAAACTCGAATCCAATTCCGCCTTCTATGATTGCTTTGGGTTATCCATTTTAATCTCTCTTTATCAGATCTCATTCTCCTACGCTCACTCGTTCTCGAATGCCCCCTAATTTGTCCTAGTGTATAGATGTTTCGGTATCTCCTCTTCTCTTTGTTTTTTGTTTGCAAAATTGGATTAATTACAGATTGGGCATTTCTAGACTGTCAACCTTCAATGGCAGAAGCTCATCTCATCCACCTCCGACGTAGATTTGGAGTCCTGTAATTGAATCAGACTACACATCGCGATAACATCCCTATACAAGAATCATCTTGAAGAAAAGGAATAGATCATTTCCTCCTTTTCCCCAATTTAGAAGGGAAGGAAAGAACACCATCAGTGGCAAAATTTTCAAGTCGTGGACCCTCTTTCGTTCTCACGTAGCGAGTCTGAAAATCCTCTAAAAGAAGGCGAGATCTCCTGATTCCTTTGTGGGTGAAGGAATTGGGTAAGGAAGAAGACAAGATGATGGGTCTTGGGAAGATGGTAGAAGAGAGAGGAGAAAAAGTCAATTTGGCTGACTTTTTTTTAATACTTAAATGCAAACCTGGGTACCTAGTACGACTTTTGTTATTATCTTTGCTTTATTTGTTCTTCAAGACGAGAATATATTAGATCAGGATAAAAAAAAGGGTTGGATCAAGCGTAATTGAAAGCATGGAATGAGTATTCGAGAAATTTCACCATTTTTTTTTTTTGGAATTATGAAAAGAAAAAGGGCGAAATATAAATATACATTGTTTCGAGGTTTTTTCGAAATTATTTCGTAAAATTCAGTTTTTTGCCAAAAACACAAAAGTGACCAAATTTTCATTTTTTCGAAGGCTTTTTGTCAAATTTCAGATTTCGATTTTTTTCTAATTATCATTTCTTCTAATTTATTGATTTTTGAAACGATCCTTCTGATTTTGTAATTATATTGATTTCATGTTTGTTACATTTCTTGGTATTTAGGATTCATTTAATGTGCTTAATATATTTATTTACTTGCATTTTTTTTCACATATTTCGTTTACTCTCGAAATGCATTATATATATTTCATGCATCCTTGAAATTTTTACGTTTTTCTTTACACATCGAAATATTTCTTAAAATCAGGAACTGAAATTAACTCGAAAAACGAAATCACAATCCTTGATTGAAAGTAACATCAACCGAACAAAATATATAGGTAGGAACTAAATTATCTAAGTACAATATTGGCTTAATTAACTTGGGCATTGCCCATCCCAACTTTACATAGGCTTGGGATTCGGCACATTTCAAACTTGGGCTGAGATTTTAGAGCCTACTTGATAGTAGTTGTTGTGGTTCAGTACGCCTTTAAGATCTTCTATATTTACTTATTATTTATTTTTATATAGATTTGAATATTTTTACGCTCCTATAGTGACCTTTCTTTTACAATTGTTATTAGATTGTTTAAAGTAATTCATAATTGTTGTTAGAAATAAAGGTACAAATATATAAAATACAACCTGACCTTGCTACCCCAGTGGGCTTAGGTAGATGATAATCAAAGCGTAATGGTGGATTAGGATGGGGCTTGGATTGAGTGCTTCGATTTGGGTTGGGCTCAGGTGAGACCTCAGACCTGCCCAGATCGCGCTCTTAACTGTCAGTTATCAGTTTGACTAATGTTTTCTTCATTCTTTACTTTCCAAGAGAAAATTATTCATTGTGAATAAACAAGTTAGATTTATCAGAAAAGATAAACCATATCATATTTAACTCCTGAGCTATCAGTTAGATAACAATCGCCACATTGCAGAAAGAAGTTATCATGTTCACAACAATGAAAAAGTTGAAAAAAACATGGCCAGCTTTCTCATGGTGCGACATTCTGTCTTTAACTAAAATGACAATTTTACTTTCCCATTGTCATGGAAAGAACTACTACTAAGAAAATGTTTGAATGTACCCTCAATGAATGAGATAATCTTTGGCATTAACCTTAAAATGTAAAACAACAGAGAAAGATGATTAAAGCGATCGGCGATATGGTCATTAGTTCCTCTAGATGTCCACTTAATTGAATATTATCATGAGTATGTCAAATAAGATATATTTAGGCTATCCTGAGGATGATATTATGCACAATTAGAAGCTTTGTTTGACTGGTGATTTCCTTGGCTAAACCTGTTGTCACTTTTTTTTGTCTGATTTATAGTTCCTGGTAATAAATTAATTCAGGTTGCCAGATGCTCCTGACATGGAAGTTTATTCAATGTATGGAGTTGGAATCCCCACAGAAAGAGCTTATGTGTATAAGCTAAGCCCCACCGGGGACTGCTACATCCCATTTCAGATCGATACATCGGCAGAGGGTGGAAATGCCGGGAGCTGCTTGCGAGGTGGAGTCTTTTCAGTCGATGGAGATGAGACTGTTCCCGTTCTAAGTGCTGGCTACATGTGTGCAAAAGCATGGCGAGGAAAGACACGCTTTAATCCTTCGGGTATTAAAACTTATGTTAGAGAATATGATCATGCTCCTCCCACTAATCTTTTGGAGGGCCGGGGAACCCAGAGTGGTGCACATGTCGATATAATGGGAAATTTTGCATTGATTGAGGATGTTATCAGAGTAGCAGCTGGGGCTACTGGAGAAGAATTGGGCGGTGATCAAGCTTATTCTGATATCTTCAAGTGGTCAGAGAAGATCAATTTGCAGTTATAGTTTCAGTAGGTAAGCTGGGTAATTTAAATGTGTTTGAATTATTGAACTGCTCAAGGTATTCGTATCTACTTATGGTTCATCTCTATAATACTCGTGATTTACATCTCATACTATTTTTTTAAGAGAAGATTCACTTTTATTTGTAAAATGAGAAACCAAAATGACAGCTTCCCCCTCTCCCACAGGATGCAATAAAAAGAGGTTATTGAATCCCCCACAAGTCCTCTCAATTTACATAAAATTCTTGGAACAGAACTCGCTCGAAGCTAAAATGCAACGGACAGACCGAATTCCTTTGTTTTCACAAATGGTCAAGCTTCCTTGTTTTCATGTTACCTTTTTCAAATTAGTATATGGAATCGTTTTCTTATATTCTTTGTTAGTCTATATGCATCTTTGCACTCTTAAGAAATTCTTACATTGCAGTTTAATTCGCACCGCTAATTTATGGCACATTGTTGGCCTTAATGCTCTTTCCTTTCCTTGTTCGTGAGCTGAAACAACTCACACTTATTATACTTTAGTGGTCTGCAATGTTTAGCCATTTTTAGTTAGTTATTTAGATCTGTATTTTTCATGTTCCTGCTATTGATTATTTTATTCTAACCATCATGTCCTTGGACAAAACTGAAGTTTTGCGTCAACTTTTCTCTCTGCAGAATCGTCAGGATTGGGTTGATGGTTTGCTTCTTACACCTTTCGAAACTGGCTATTTCCGGCAAAGTTGTACCCTTCTCAGTAGCCATCTACTTGTATACTGTACTTTAGTTGGTGCTCCAAGATGCCATTGAGCGTGTGGAGACACGTCTATGGACTTTTTTCTGGTTGACATTATATTGTTTAATTATTTGGTTTAATCTTGGATGACTGCTTATCGATTAATTTAAAGCTGTGGTTTGTAAGATTTCCATAATTAAATGAAAGTTGTAAATTACACATTAGCGATTTTTCATCATAATGTTATTTCATCTGATCATATATTTACTTTTGTTTTGTTGGATGCCTGGCTGTGTCTGCCAAAACCGAACATCTTGATTGCAGTTGATCATGTGTCTACCTGTTTTTCTTGGCATGCTTGTATAACTTAAAAGAGTTTTTGGAGTGAAGTGCTAATTGACATTTCCATCAGTTCAAAAATGGATAATCTGTGACTTTACAAGAATAACCGACTCCTGTCAGGGTAAAATTTTTTATAGGCTACGCTGGTCTTTGTATTGCAGATAACAGTTTTTAGGCACTGGACATTTAGATCAACAATTCTAGCCAGCCTTTTAGATGGGACTTGTAGATTGCTTTTGTTTATAGTCATTTAAAGTGTTAACGGAGGGGTTCAATGGAAAGTAGGAGTGGTGATTTCATCCAGAGGAGGATTCATCATCTCCTGCCAATGCTCATCTGAACTTGTTTGATGATGGAGGTTAACAAAATGGCTTTAAATTTAGCACCAAATTGTGGGTTTATAAAAAGCTTTGCAAAACCAAGATTCAAAATCCAATGCACGCAAATTTGAATCTATCGCTGACAAATTGAAGGTGTGCTACCATGCACTTCAAAGACATTTATGTTAATGTAATATTTTTGTTTTCAGAATCCATTCAGTTTCCTTTGCGTGGGTACATAATTTCAGTTCTATTTCACATGTTTTTTCCTAAATCATTAATAGCATAGTGAACTTGAGGAGGAGGGGAGCAAAGGATGTATGACTGTATCTGTTAAATATCAATATTAGCCCATAGCCCAAGTGATTTTGAAGCTTAGCCCAAGTGATTTTGAAGCCCAAAATCCAAACCAAAATAAGCCCACACCAAATTGAGATGATGTTATTGCTTACATCATTTTAGTTAGGTGAGAGTTAGGTAAGCATTATTTAATTTCAATGGTCTAGATTAATTTGTGTTTATTTTAATGAGTGGTTTAGATTGGTTCTTGTAACCTATAAAACCCCCCCATTGTATTTGAGTTTCATATCATCCAAAAATGTAAGCTTAAGAAGAAAGCATTAGAAAGCCTTCTTAAGAGTTTATCTTCTTTGCAATTTTGTGAGATTGTTCTAAAGAGTGTTTTTCTTCTTCTTGATAAATTAGAGTTTTATACTCAACAGTATCTGCACGGTATAGCAATTATAATGGACTGCACTTCAAATATAGCAACACAGGTGATATGTATGGCACTGCACTGCAATCTCGTAGCAAATGAAAAAAGAAAACCCCTCTTTCTCAAGTAGATATAATACTAATTAGAGGTCAATGCAAAGGTTTCTTGAAAGGTCTTCGTAGAACCAACATAAGGGCCTTCCTCAGAGCTCCTACATAGGATGCCCTTAAATCGTAACTTACCATCTTTTTGCTTGAATTTTCTTTAAATATATTGGGTGTTTAACTTTGGGAGAGGGTTATAGAACAAAGACTTAGGAGTATAACCACGATTTCGGCGAATCAATTTGGATTTATGCCAGGTAGGTCTACTACGGAGGCCATCTTCCTGCTTAGGCAAACTGTAGAAAAATATCGAGAGGCACGTAAGAGTTTGCATATGGTTTTTATTGATCTGGAGAAAGCATATGATAGGGTCCCCAGGGAGTTAATTTGGTGGGTGCTTGAAAGGAAGAAAGTGTCTCAATGTTATGTCGATATCATTAAGGATATGTATGAAGGGGTTGTAACAAGTGTTCGCTCAGTAGGTGGGATGTCTAGTGAATTTCCAGTGACAGTAGGACTACATCAAGGGTCGGCGTTAAGTCCATATCTCTTTGCTTTGGTCATGGATGAGTTGACGAGACATCTGCAAGAAGATGTACCTTGGTGTATGTTATTTGCAGATGACATTGTCTTGATGGATGAGACTAGTGCAGGTTTAGGTCAGAAATTAGTTAAGTGGCAGGAGGCTTTAGAGAGTAAAGGTTTTAGAATTAGTCGTTCGAAGACGGAGTATCTAGTGTGCAACTTTGGGTGTGAACCAAGAGGGAGAAGTAATGCAATTGAGATCGAAGGTGTTGAGGTCCCGGAGTGTGAGGCTTTTCGATACCTAGGGTCTATAATTCAAAAGAATGGGGCTATTGGAGCAGATGTAGACCACAGGATTAAAGCTGGTTGGTTGAAATGGCGAATGGCGTCAGGAGTATTGTGCGATAGAAGGATGCCTGCAAGGCTAAAAGGGAAATGCTATAAGACAATTGTTCGACCAGCCATGCTATACGGTTCAGAATGTTGGGCTACTACGGGACAACATACGCATAGGATGGCAGTAGCAGAAATGCGTATGTTAAGGTGGATGTGTGGTAAAACTCGTAAGGATAAAATTAGAAATGAAAGAATTAGGAGATACTTAGGTGTAGCGCCCATAGAGGAAAAAATTAGAGAAAGACGTTTAACTTAGTTTGGTCATGTGCGGAGGAGACCAAGCACGGCGCCAATTAGAAAATGTTTAGATTGACAAGTTAATGGAGGGTGTAGACGGAGGGGACGACCGTTGAAAACTTGGATGAAGACGGTGAATGAAGATATCATTGAGCTTGGATTAGGTGAGGAAATGTGGGAAGATCGCATTGCTTGGAGAACCAAAATTCATGTAGCCGACCCCGAAAATCTCGGGAATGGGCTTTGATGATGATGATGATGATATTGGGTGTTTAACTATTCATTAGGAATTTAGAGATAAAAGATTAGGATTAAAAGTTTGAAAGATCTTGATGGTTAAAATTCATTCTCTGTGATGGAATATTTGTAAATATGAAACATGTAAAAGGGCATAATGTAACAACCTTGTGTGGGCGGGCTATGACGCTGGCAACTTTGTTTGTGGGCAAACTCAGTGGCTGGCATACTACCTTGTATGATCGAGCTCAGAGGCTAGCCGACTACCTAAGTGTTATAGTCTCACATCGCTTGGGTGAGGGAAGGGGGACATACTATATATGTGCGAGGTTGGATGCCCTTGGTAAGATGCGTTTTCACAGCCGTGAGGGTGGTTGAAGCCAAAAACGTACAAACCATGTGGAGCCGTTACAGAATGGTATCAGAAGTGTTCCAATGGGGACGTAGACCCCTTGTGTAGGAGGACTCAAAGGTTGGCAGCTTCATGCATGGGCGGGCTCAGAGGCAACTTCATTTGTGTGTCAGCTCAGAGACTGACAAGCTACCATGTGTGAGTAGGCTCGGAGGCTAAGCTACCTTGGTGCTATAGTCCCATATCGCTTGGGTGAGGGGAATGGATGTGCGAAGTTGGATCCCCTTGGTACTAGTGGAGTAGCAATGCCACGAGAAATACCCTAATTTATCTTACAAATCAGCTACAGATTTTACTATGCATAAGAATTTAAAGATAAAAAAAAAGGGCTTAGATTCAGAATTGAGGAAGATGTTGAGAGTTCAGATTCATTTTCTGTAATACTATGTTTGTAAATATAATGTATGTTTAAGGGCAAAAGAAAAGAAATATAAAACTTAAAATAAGTAAAATGTACATGTGGCGGAGACAAAAAATTTGTGTCTTCTTGTCTCAAAATGAAAATATCATGGTTATCTACTTAGTTGTCAAATTTTGGTAAAATTAGTATTCGATGAAATACTTTTTTGAAGACGTCAAATTCATTTCACGTCATTATTAGAAGACGTCAAATTCATTTCACGTCATTAGTATTTTTCAAAGAAATGAAATGGGCCGATCATATCAGGAAAATAAAAAATAAAAGAAATGAGACGGACATCTTAATGCACATTTAAACAAAAATCCCAAACTTCATGTTTTGGCAAAATCAAAATTTGAGAAAGAACTCATTCTCGACGTTTGAAATTTTCTCTCCAACTGAGTTAAATTTCAGTCTAACTCTAAATTTTATGATATATATAGTTTTACCATAGAATAGACTTGCACTTCAAAACTGATTGAGGGAAAAAAAAAAGTGGGGATGTAGTGGGGTGTTCAATAGATAATCTTTAGCAAAAAAAGTATGGGGAATGCCAACAACATAGGGAACACCCGAGTCTATATTATAAATCAGCAAGGTGGTTTACTATTCATAAGGAATTTGAGAGAAAAGATGGCTAGGATTGAAAGTTGGAAAGTATGTTGAGATTCATTTAATAATGGAATATTTGTAATTATAAAACATGTAGAAAGACAAAGAAAATGAAAAAAAAAAGTTGGTAAATTTTTTTACCAAGTCTACCCTAAATTTTGTACTATATATTTTTACCTTATAATAGGCTTGAGGGTAAAAATGGGAATGGTGGTAGGGTGTTCAGTACTTGATATTTGATTTAAAAAAAAGTATGTACAGCTTGGGGAATACCCTAGTCTATCTTGTAAAGGTGTGTGTTTTACTATTCATATGGAATTGGAGATAAATGATGGCTATGATTGAAAAATGGGAAAGATGTTGAGGGTTGAGATGGATTTTCTCGAGTGACATATTTATAAATATAAAACATTTAAAAGGGTATAGAAAATGAAAAAGTTGGTGCATCGTCCATGTGGCGGAGAGAAATGTTTTTGTGTTTTTGACTTTTTTTCTTCTTAAAATTAAAATTGTCATAACTATTTACTTGGTTGTCGAATTTGCTAAACTTAGTATCGTTAGAATGTATTTTTGAAGATACTTCCACTGAAACCAATAATCAATATAAATGCTAAAATTTTAAAAATACATATTTTGTTATTAAAAACATCTAATGCATTTCACATCGTTAGTATTTTCAATGTTTTTCAAAGAAATGAATCGAGCATCTTAATGCACATTCAAACAAAAACCTTAAACTTATATTTTGGCGAATTCAAAGTTTGAGGGAAAACTCACTCTCAGCATTTGAAATTTTGTTCCCCAACTAATTCAAATTTTGACTGAGTCTAATCCTAAAGTTTATAGTATATATATCTTTACCTTAGAATAGGCTTACACTTCAAAATTGATCAAGGCTGAAAGTGAGGATGGTGGCGGAGGTGTTCAGTACATGATATTAAGCAAAAAACATGTATGTGGATGCCAATGACACGAAAAATAACTTAGGATTGAAAGTTGGGAAAAAAGTTGAGGATTGAGATTCATTTCGATAATGGTATATTTGTAAATCTAACGTATGTAGAAGGGCAAAAGAAAATGAACATAAATCTTAAAATGATTGGAATGTACTTGTTGCATGAGAGAAAATTTTGTGTTTTCTTTTCTCAAGTTGTCGAATTTTGGTAAATTTTGTATCGCTGAAATGCATTTTTAAATACCTTTCCAACAAAACCAATGATCAATACAAACACTTAAGATTTAAAATTATGTGTTTCACACCATATGCACATTAAAAAAACTAAAATCTAATGCATTTCACGCAGTGAGTATTTTCATTTTTTAAATGAACGAGAAGGACATCTCAAAGCATATTCAAACAAAGACCTCGAATTACACTTTCCACTGTTTGAAATTTTTTTTTTCATACGATAAAAACTTTGAAAATTTTCCCATAATATCACGACATATTTTCTATTGTGCCAATGGCACGGGCAATATTCTTGTATATCTTGCAAATTAGGTAGGTGTTTTACTATTTATGAGTAATTGGATATAAAAGAGGCTAGGATTGAAAGTTGAGGAAGATGTTGAGGGTTGAGATTAACTTTCTATAATGTCATGTTTGTAAATATAAAGTATGTAGAAGGGCAAATAAAATGATCAAAAGTTCGTGGAATCCACAAGTGGCGGAGATAGAAAATTTTGTATTTTTTTAGATGAAAGTTATCATAACTATCTACTTGGATGTCGGATTTTGGTAAACTTGATATCATTAGAATTACTTTTTTGAAATCTTTCCAACGAAAACAATGTTCAATACAAAATTTTTAAAATGAATTTCACACCATATGCATTTCAAAAAAAAAAAATCTATAATTCATTTCATGCCGTGAGCATCTATATTTTTTTAAAGGAAAGAATAAGGCATATCAGGCATTCAAATAAAGAATCGGAACATCACTTTCACTATTTGAAGATATAGATTTCTTTTCCAACTAATTAAAATTTTGAACGAGTTGAACAAATGTTGAAATTCGTTTTTTGTCGTGCCAACGTCACTGGTAATACACTAGTATACTAGTATATAATAAAGGGTCAATTTACATTACGTACCCTCAGAACAAATAGCTAATTAACGACCAATGCTTATTTGATATCATAATTAGAATACCCCATGGACTAATGGTCAACATGTGTGTGGACTGTTATTGGACGTGTTTTTTTTAAAATATCAAAGTTTTGATGCCTAAAATACCCTTAAACGATCAAACAATCACGATTAAACATTTTTCGATAAGTCTTTTAATCCACGTGGAATCATCCGATCACGTCGATATTGATCAAACGACAGATTGAGAGTAACAAGCTCAGATGATTCAACTCCTCGGGAAAGCCTAAAATATTATCAAAATTACGGAATTACAAAAACCCTATAACCTCAAACACTGCTCTTTTGCCAGTAACAAGAAATAATTATCCAAGACCTTCCTTCCCGAATCTTCAAGTTGAAGAAAATGGTTAACAAGTTGCATCTCACTATTCAACTGGTTCCTTTTATGAATGGAATATAAATAGTCAATGTGAACAAAATATAATTGATACAACTCTAGAAGTGACTATGTTAGCATCTGCTCATAGGAATATAGGAAAAATGAAAATCAAATAGCAAAAATAATTATTTCTAGTTTCACTGGATAATTAAAAGAATGATGGGATCATTAACTATCTTTAAAAGAACAAATAAGCATACTACACTATCAAAATAGAAAGCTATGGCCAACCTAACAAAACTGGACATTAATTTTTGCCATGCTCAAACATTTCATAGGAGACCCAACTCATTTTCAAGAAAAAAAAATCCTTATGAATGTAAGGTATCCAAAACTCCAAGATTTTAGATGGTACAAAGGTATGTTTCTTTCAAAAGTCATGAATAGACCAAAAGAAAATAATCCATTCTAGACTTTCGTCAATCTTTGTCGAAACAATTAGAAAGAAATAAATTTAGGATGCAAAACAATGGAATAATTTCATATGACAGATTAACTTACGAAGACTTAATAGCAAAAACAAATGAAGTAGCTCTAAATTTTTACAATGATCTCTGACTTTGAGCCAAACTAAAACATCAAAACATAACAGACAGAAAAGAGTTAGGAAATTTTGTCTACAATATGGTCATGAACCAATCAAAACTCCTTCATCAAAGCTAAAATCAAAATACAAAAAATACATTACCAAATACAGAATAAAAATTATTCATAAATTCTACTGACAAACCCAATATGTATTATCAAAAGAATAAAAATCAATACACAAAGAAATCATATAGAAAAGACCAATCTGAAACTTCTTCATCCTTACCAGTTTGTTTCAAATGTGGCAAAGCCGATCTCTTAAAAATATTGCAAATTAGAAAAAAAAAAATCAAAGAATTACAAACTTCAGAGCAATTCAAATGATGCTTAACATATTACTTCTACAATCACAATCTGGATCTGATTCAGACACTGCAATTAAAGAGTCTCAACTTCCAAATCCAAACATCAAATTCCAAGTTTGATAATTCGTGTAAAAAAACAAATTAAATGCATGTAATTACATTGATTTTGCATGTATTAATATGTTATTTAATAAAAAAGAAGCAAACATATTACTAGAATTTGTAGACAAAGTTTATGGTTCAAAATTAAAATATGATTACCTTTTTTGAGTAAAAGAATTAATAGGTAAGCATGAAAAATTACAAATAGACAAACCCTATGATAACATTTAGGAAACCATTGACAGATTCAAATCACCAATCCAACAACCAATAAAAAAAAGAAAATCAATTTCCTTAAATAAGAAATTATACAAATAAAAAAAGATTTACTACTCTGAAATTCAATAATGTTCAACATGAGGACTCACCTTTGTGGATTTTATGTAGTCAGCTAGGTTGTAATCTACAACATCTAGCTATACTTTGTTAGACATAACTTTTGAATTTCCAGACTGTTTGTGTCCTTCTGGGTTTTGAATCACCGTTGCTATTGGACGAGACAAAAGTGTTTTAGCATTCTCTTTGTCAACAGAGGGACCATCTTTTGCATTATTGGTCGCGATAGACCAAGCCTTGGATTTTCCATGTATGGCACGTTGTTTGCATTTAGCCTTTTGAAGCTTTAACAAGCTTTTGCAAAGCTTTTCAATGTAGTTCGCATGCAGCTTCGTCGTTGTATTTGAAAGATGTTCATACATCATCAGCAAGATCTTTATCCTACTTGTTGAGAGTATAGTTGTTTTGAATGAACCAGGCTTAAAACTTTGGAATTTCTTAGTTTATTGTTATAATTTCCTAAACTTCAAAAATACTGATATCAGAAAATTTTGGATAAACTTTTGACAAAGAATTGGATGTTCTTTTAGAAAAATTAACTTGAAAACACTTGTTTGAAAACAAATTTTGAAAATATCTTTTAGAAAAACAGTAAGACATAAACTTTGAGAGGTTGAACAAATCTAATTTGAGTTTTCATTTGAGATTTTTTTTATCATTCTTTGGTAATTAATGTCTCATTTAGTAGATTGAGATCTACAACTTTTGGTTGTAATAGGAAAGGAAAGATAACTTCTTCTCCTAAGAGTTTTGTAAGAATTCCTACTTTGGTGACTTGAAAAGGGTAGATCGTGGCTAAAATTGGTGTTCTTAACATACTTGTTTGACCCATGTTTTGTACAAGTAAGAACTCTTGATTAATAAATAGCTCTGATGACAGATATAGGTGTTTGATAATTTTTAATTAATTTGTAATGATTGTCTATTTGCAGTATATAGAGTTTCTTTTGTTGATTCATAGTATCTTGATAAAATCAATCTTTTTGAAATACAATTCAAATCTGCATCTAAATCAACTAATATTGTTGTAGTGATTTTTTATTCATTTTTTTATTAATAGCATAATATTGATGTACCATTAGTGAAAATTGATTTTTGAAAGCATGTGTAAAAATTTGGAGATTCTTCTTCTTGAGATATTTCTTTTAATTTTGATGGGGTTTCTGGAAAATTATTTTCTTGAACATTACTGAATTTCAAAAATAGTAAATCTTTTTGTATTTGTATATCTCAGTTTATTATTTGATAAATTTCTTGTTTAAGGGCATTGACTTTGGCCTAGATCAACCTAAGTTAAATGGAGTCTCTGTCGCTCTGCCCAAAACGTCAAATATGAAACTTCATACATCTTAAAGTTCATAGGACGAAAAGAGATTTTTTTGAGGTCCTTATACTCATTATGCCTAGCACTGAATGGACTAGGTATTCACCTTATCAATTATCAAATCTACGATGAGTTCTATTTGTTGGCGCCTAAATTGGCACCAGAATTGGACCAATCAAATATTTGTTAGGCTATTGTTCTCTTGTTCCCTCGAATCCACGGAGTAAGACATGAATTTATCAATAAGATAAATGATGTTAATTGCATGATGGACTCCTCTAAAAAAACATTGGCGCGCGTGTAAACGAGGTGCTCTACCTAACTGAGCTATAGCCCTTTTGTTTGTAATACTTGTAACAAATATTTTAATCTGTATAAAATTTCTTGTCAAGATGAATATTCCATGATCCGACATGACAGATCTCTTTCTGGAGTTCTTATCTCGTTATTGGTTGTTGGATTGGTAATTTGAATCTATCCATGATCCATTATATTTTGTTCAGTTTGACCATCTACGTTCCATGCATAAATTGAACCAGATAAATAAGGAGATGCAGCTTGCTGACCTTTTCCTTCAAATTGAAGACCAGGGAAATAATATCTTTGATAATAATTTATTGTTACTGGCAAAGGCGCAATGTTTGAGGTTATCAGGTTTTTATAATTTCGTAACTCTGATAATATTTTAGGCTTTTTCGAGGAGTAAAATTCCTCTGAGCTTTTTGTTGTGACAAGACATTGATTTGTTTTGAAGATGTTGGTTTTGAAGGTTATATACCATTAATATTTAATTGTGCTAATCTTTCATTAAATTTGGTATGAGATTGTACCTATGTCTATAGTAAAAGGCTCAAAGTATGGTTCTAGTCTTGGTGTTATGGTTGACTTTTGATTATCTTTTGTTATATTTTCATTGTTTACTTGTTGACCTATTGTGTGTAATAATATAATTGTGTATAATAATATAATTGTGTAATTACTTTGTCCTATAATTTTTTTCTAGACCATATGGATTTGCTGCATGATTGGTTACTACTTGAATAACATTTTTCATTTGCTAGTACTTCAGTTCCTTTTTTTTTTTTTGTAAAATATTTCTTCTAATGGATGAATTTTGGATTCTTGAATTGTTTTTTTTTCTTTCAAGTATTTGTATTTGTTACAACATTTAGATTTGTTAAATAATTATTTTCATACCATTGGAAAAATGACATGTTGGCTTTGAGTTTTCACAAAATTCATAAATAGTATTCCTAAATGATTTTTTTCCTCTTTATTGGTTTTGGAATAAATATTTTTTTCTTTTGGCAACATTGTAACCTTATATACATTCTTTTTTAATGTAATCTTTGTCTAGATGGAATTCTATGTCAATTACATATATTTGAAATGAATCACCTATTTAAGATTGTGTAGGGGATTTTTGTTTAATGTGTTCTTCTAGGGTTAATGATATTTGGTCATTTGCGTAGATTGGTTGTGGGATTTGAGAAAATTGAGGGTTTGTCTAACTTTTATTAAATCTATATGTGAGACTGATGTAGTTCTTAAAGGTTGGGAATTCGACCAAGAGGATGATATTGACTATCTTGGAGATTGAAAATCAATGATTGATATATTGGTTTTTCTTGTAGAGGAAAACTGTAACTCAACAATTCCATCAACATGAGTTACTTTTTGTGATAACTAATTCGATGGTTGAGGTTTTGGCTCAATATGAACTTACCATGTAGTTGAGAGAGTACTTAATTCTAATGTATGGTTGTGGGTACTATGATATTTTTGTTTTTCTTTGTTTGTGTGGAAAAGGATTTTGTGACCTTTTGTGCTTTCAACTTTTGCTTGAAGGCTTATTTGGGTTTTCATTACTTTGTACGTGATTCTGTACAACAATGCTAGTGGTTTTGAACCACATAGAATGTCATATCCAGAAGTTTGAAAATTGAGAGTTAAAGTTTCTAAAATATTTTGATCTATAAAGATACTGTAAGGTTTGGATAATAATTTAAGTATTTTAGACCTAATCCTAAAGATGCCTCTGCCCTAATAGAGAATCTTGAAATTGATTATGCCTAAAGTCTCTGAGACATATAAGGATTGAAACATCTAGGCCTGATCTTGTTAAAGATTTGATTCCTTTTTTTAATTAATTCTATATAGATATAATTGAATTGTTGTTGTTTGTGCATCTCTATTGTTTTAGGGATAAACAATTTGATTGGTTCTTGTCAAAGGGTTATTGGTAGATTTTGTTTTACTAATTTGATGATTTGTTCAATGTTTGGGAAAAAGATTTGAGTGTGAGTTTCATAAATATCTTTTTTGGCAATTTTGGGGATGGACCATTTGTTGTAGTTTTTTTTTTTTTTTTTTTTTTTCTAATTTCATAAACTTCATATTTTAAGCTATTAACTATGTTTGATGTATTTTGGCCTCGAAGATGAAGAGTGAGTGAACTTTAATAGGAAATACATTTGGACAGTAAAATTATGTTCGGTTTATTGGGTTTAACTCAAACGGGACCACTTAAGCCACACAACGTCTACCCACGGCTCAAAGGGTATCCACTGATAACCAATGCCTCTGCTATAAGGTGTTATACCACCTATCAATGGCTGGTTGCAGGACCTTGCCTAAAAAGGTAAAAGAAAAGATATACAAAAAGTTAAATTTACATAGAAGAAGATATGATCGATACTTGACGGAGAGAGAAAATATGTTTATTTTAGATTCTCAAACTTAAATTACAATAAATAAAAAATTTAATCGTTTGATTTTAATAAGGCATCGTTGAAATGTATTTGTTAAGATCTTTCAAATAAAATCAATAATCAATAAAAAAAAAAAAATAGGTTAAAATTTTAAAGCGATGTTTATTTCCAAGTGATTAATTTGACCAAGTTTGACAAAAATGTTTATAAAGTTTTGTCGAGTTTAGCATGCCTTGAAACCTTTTAGTTTATAGGCTAAAAAATGTGATTTTCACTGAAGATATACTTAGAATTTAATTGATTTAGATAAAATCGATAGAGAGATTTGGAGACATAAATAAATATATAAGAAAATGTTACAATAGAGTGTCGTAGGCACGAGTAATACACTAGTCTATATAAAAAGTGTTATACATGCAAAGTTGAATCTATCGCAAGCAAATTGAAGGTGTGCTACCATACACTTCAAGGACATTTATGTTACTGTAATATTTTTGTTTTCAAAATCCATTCGGTTTCCTCTGTGTGGGTGCACAATTCCAGTTCTATTTCACATGTTTTTTCCTAAATCGCTAATAGCATAGTGAACTTGGGGAGGAGGGGAGCAATGGATGTAAGACTGTGTCAGCATGATATAACAACTATAATGGAGTGCACTTCAAATATAGCAACACAAGTGATATGTATGGCACTGTACTGCAATCTCGCAGCAGATGAAAAAGAAAACCTCTATTTCTCAAGTAGATATTATTCCGATTAGAGGTCAATGCAAATTTTTCTTGAAAGGCCTTTACAAAACCAAGGGCCTTCCTTAGAGCTCCTACATAGGATGCCCTTAAATCGTAACTTACCATCCTTTTGCTTGAATTTTCTTTAAATATATTGGGTGTATAACTATTCATTAGGAATTTAGAGATAAAAGATGGTTAGGGTTAAAAGTTGGAAAATTCTTGATAGTTAAGATTTATCCTCTGTGATGGAATATTTGTAAATATGAAACATGTAAAAGGGCATAATGTAACAACCTTGTGTGGGCAGGCTATGATGCTGGCAACTCTGTTTTTGGGCGAACTAAGTAGCTAGCATGCTACCTTGTATGGGCGTGCTCAGAGGCTGGCAGACTACCTAAGTGTTATAGTCTCACATCGCCTAAGTAAGGTAAAGGGGACATATTATATATGTGTGAGGTTGGATGCCCTTGGTAAGACGCGTTTTCACAGCCGTGAGGGTGGTTGAAGCCAAAGGCGTACAATATTGTACCATGTGGAGCCGTTACAGAATGGTATCAGAAGTGTGCCAACAGGATTGTTGAGCCCTTTGTGTAGGAGGACTCAAAGGCTACTAGCTTCTTACATGGCTCAGAGGTAACTCCATTTAGGCGTCGGCTCAGAGGATGGCGGGCTACCATGTGTGGGTAGGCTCGGAGGCTAAGCTACCTTGGTGTTATAGTCCCACATAGCTTGGGTGAAGGGAATGGATGTGCGAAGTTGGATCCCCTTGGTACTAGTGGAGTAGCAATGACTCGAGGAATACTCTAATTTATCTTACAAATCAACTAGAGGTTTTACTATGCATAAGGATTTGGAGATAAAAGAAGGCTAAGATTCAGAGTTGAGGAAGATGTTGAGAGTTCAGATTCATTTTCTTAATACTATGTTTGTAAATATAAAGTATGTGTAAGGGCAAAAGAAAAGAAATATAAAACTTAAAATAAGTAAAATGTACATGTGGTGAAAATAGAAAATTTGTGTCTTCTTTTCTCAAAATGAAAATATCATAGCTATTTACTTAGTAGTCGAATTTTGGTAAAATTAGTATTCGATGAAATACTTTTTTGAAGATTTTTCTAACAAAATCAATGATCAATATAAACACTTAAATTTTAAAATATGAATTTATTATTAGAAAACATCTTATGCATTTTATGTCGTAACTATTTTCAACAATTTTCACTTAACAAATTGGGTATCTTAATGTGCATTCAAACAAAGATGTCTAACTTCATATTTTAGCGAAGTCAATGTTTGGTGAACTCACTCCCGCGATTTGAAAATGTTTTTTTTCCTCAAGTTTTCCCTACTTGTCATAACTATCGATTTAGTTGTCGAATTGTAGAAAACTTGATATCATTGAAATGCATATTTAAAGATATTTTCAATGAAATCATTGATCAATTCAAATGCTTAAAATTTTAAAATACTCATTCCAAAGAAAAATGTTTTATGCATTTCACTTTCTAGTGTTTTCAATATTTATGAAAAAATGAGATGACCATCTTAAGGCACATTCAAACAAAGAAAATGAAAAAAGTTGGCGGACTGTACATATGGCGAAGAAAGAAAATTTTGTGTGTTTTTCTCTCAAAATTAAATTGTCATAACTATTTACTTGGTTGTCAAATTTTGGTAAACTCGGTATCATTGGAATGTATTTTTGAAAATCTTTCAAATGATCAATACAAGCGCTGCAATTTTTAAAGTACATATTTTATTATTAGGAAAATAAAAAAGAAAAGAAATGAGACGGACATCTTAATGCACATTTAAACAAAAATCTTGAACTTCATGTTTTGGCAAATTCAAAGTTTGGGAAAGAAATCATTCTCGTCGTTTGAAATTTTCTCTCTAACTGAGTTAAATTTTGATTCTGTCCAACTCTAAATTTAATAATATATAATTTTACCATAGAATAGGCTTGCACTTCGAAAGTGATTGAGGAAAAAAAGTGGGGATGTGGCAGGGTGTTCAATAGATAATCTTTAGCAAAAAACAGTATAGGGAGTGCCAACAACATAGGGAACACCCAAGTCTATCTTAAAAATTAGCTAGGCGATTCACTATTCATAAGGAATTATAGAAAAAAGTTGGCTAGGATTGAAAGATGGAATGTATGTTGAGATTCATTTCCTAAATGAATAGTTGTAAATATAAATCATGTAGAAAGGCAAAGAAAATGTGGAAAAAAAGGTTGGTGGAATGTACATGTGGTAGGAAGAAAACAATTTGTATTTTTTTTTTCAAAATTAAAATTTGTCATAACTATTTACTTATTGTCGAATTTTGGTATCATTGGAATGCATTTTTGAAATCTTTCCAATGAAACAATGATAAAAACAAACACAAAAAGTTATATATATATATAATTAAAAAATGTCTAATGCATTTTAAGTGATTAGTATATTTCAAAGAAATTAAACAGACATCTTAATGCATTTGGCGATCTAAGTTTGGGGAAGAATTCCCTCTCGATGTTTGAAATTTTGTACACCAACTGATTCAAATTTTACTGTGTCTAACCCTAAAGTTTGTACTATATATTTTTACCTTATAATTGGCTTGAGGGCAAAAGTGGGAATGGTGGTGGGTTGTTCAGTAGTTGATATTTGATTAAAAAAAAGTATGTACCGCTCGGGGAATACCCTAGTCTATCTTATAAAGGTACGTGTTTCACTATTCATAAGGAATTGGAGATAAATGACGGCTATGATTGAAAAATGGGAAAGATGTTGAGGGTTGAGATGCATTTTCTTTAGTGACATATTTATAAATATAAAACATTTAGAGGGATAAAGAAAATGAAAAAGTTGGTGCAACGTCCATGTGGCGGAGATTTTTTTTTTTTTTTTTTTGTGTTTTTGACTTTTTTTTTTCTTAAAATTAGAATTGTCATAACTATTTACTTAGTTATTGAATTTGCTAAACTTGGTATCGTTGAAATGCATTTTTTAAGATACTTCCAATGAAACCAATAATCAATACAAATTCTAAAATTTTAAAAATACATATTTTGTTATTAAAAACATCTAATGCATTTCACATCGTTAGTATTTTCAATGTTTTTCAATGAAATGAATCGGGCATCTTAATGCACATTCAAACAAAAACCTTAAACTTATGTTTTTTCCCCAACTGATTCAAATTTTGACTGAGTCTAACCCTAAAGTTTATAGTATATATTTCTACCTTACAATAGGCTTACACTTCAAATTGATTAACGGCGAAAGTAGGGATGGTGGCGGAGGTGTTCAGTACATGATATTTAGCAAAACAATATGTATGTGGATGCTAAAGACACAAGAAACAACTTAGGATTGAAAGTTGGGAAATATGTTGAGGATTGAGATTCATTTTCTATAATGGTATATTTGTAAATCTGACATATGTAGAAGGGAAAAATAAAATGAACATAAATCTTAAAATAAGTGGAATGTACATGTTGCATGAGAAAAAAATTTGTATTTTCTTTTCTCAAAATGAAAATGATCATAACTATCAACTTAGTTGTCGGATTTTGGTATCGCAGAAATGCATTTTTAAAGATCTTTCCAACAAAATCAATGATCAATACATACATTTAAAATTTAAAAATGTGTTTCACACCATTTGTACATTAAAAAAACTAAAATCTAATGCATTTCACGCAGTGAGTATTTTCATTTTTTTTAAATGCACGAGAAGGACATCTCAAAGCATATTCAAACAAAGACCTCGAATTCTACTTTCCATTGTTTGAATTTTTTTTTTCATATGATAAAAACTTTGACCAATTTTGACCATAATATCACGGCAGATTTTCTATCGTGCCAATGGCATGAGCAATATTCTAGTATATCTTGCAAATTAGGTAGGTGTTTTACTATTTATGAGTAATTGGAGATAATAGAAGCTAGGATTGAAAGTTGAGGAAGTTGTTGAGAGTTGAGATTCACTTTTTATAATGTCATGTTTGTAAGTATAAAATATGTAGAAGGGCAAATAAAATGATCAAAAGTTAGTGGAATCTACATGTGGCGGAGATAGAAAATTTTGTATTTTTTTAAGATGAAAGTTGTCATAACTATCTACATAGATGTCAGATTTTGGTAAACTTGGTATCAATGGAGTGAATTTTTTGAAATCTTTCCCACGAAAACAATGTTCAATACAAAAAATTTTAAATTTTAAATATGAATTTCACACCATATGCATTTCAAAAAATCTATAATTCATTTCATGCCGTGAGCATCTATATTTTTTAAAGGAATGAAAAGGGCATATCAGGCATTCAAATAAAGAACCCGAACATCACTTTCACTATTTGAAGATATAAATTTTTTTTCCAACTAATTAAAATTTTGAACGAGATGAACGAATGTCAAAATTCATTTTTTGTCATGCCACCGTCTCTGGTAATACACTAGTATATAATAAAAGGTCAATTTACGTTACCCTTAGAACAAATAGTTAATTAACGACCAATGCCTATTTGATATCATAATTAGAATACCCCCTGGACTAATGGTCAACATGTGTGAACTGTTATTGCATGTGATTTTTTTAAAATATCAAAGTTTTGATGCCTAAAGTACACTTACACGATCTAACAGTCACGATTAAACATTTTCCGGCAAGTCTTTGAATCCACGTGGAATCATCTGATCACGTAGATTTTGATCAAACAACAGAATGAGAGTAACTGTTGTGGTACTTTGGGAGGGAGCAAAAAATCCACTTTGATTCATCTCTATTAAATCACCAGACGATGATTCCATGAAATTTACAAGGCATGGATGTTTAGAGTAGCCAAGGGCTGAGAAGTTGAATCCAAACTGGTTGGAGAAATTAGATATGAAGTTGTAAGGGTTTGATCTCATAAACTATATTTGATCCAAAATCGAAGCCAAAACATCATGAAGGTAATATAATGTCCCCACAAAATTTCCCTATCTAATCTACATGTTTTAAGCTCATATAGAAAGAGTGGCAGGTTATCTTCAACCTCTATCCATCTTCAACCTATGGTCATCTGCCATGAACTCTGTTATGAACCTGGTGGCATTTTTTATATAAATTTATTATAAGGGTTTAAGTTGGTGCCATAAATTTGTTTTAGTGGGTAATATATTGATACTGACTTGTGTCCGGGATGAAGAACCTCTGGCCACCATCTCTCACCGGCCCCTCACTCCTTTCCTTTAGTGTTGTTGATTGGTGAAAATGAGCCCATTGGCGACGATTGACTTGCGATTGGACAACATATTGGGGAAATGTAGGGTTGAGAGCTTTAATTATATATAGAGAAATATAGAAAGGGGGATGAGGGTGAGGCGACAAAGCAAATAGATAGGAGACTCAACTCATTTTCAAGAAAAAAATCATTATGAATGTAAAGTATCCAAACTCCAAGATTTTAGACGGTACAAAGATATGTTTCTTTCAAAAGTCATGAATAGAACAAAAGAAAATAATCCATTCTAGACTTCTGTCAATCTTTGTCGAAACAATTAGAAAGAAATAAATTTAGGACGCAAAACAATGGAATAATTTCATATGACAGATTAATTTACGAAGATTTAATAGCAAAAACAAATGAATTTCATATGACAGATTAACTTACGAAGACTTAATAGTAAAAACAAATGAAGTAGCTCTAAATCTTTACAATGATCTCTGACATTGAGCCCAACTAAAACAAGAAAACATAACATACAGAAAAGAGTCGGGAAAGTTTTGTGAACAATATAGTCAAGAACCAATCAAAATTCCTTCATCAAAGCTAAAATCAAAATACAAAAAAGACATTACCAAATATAGAAGAAAAATTATTCATAAATTCTACTGACAAACCCAATATGTATTATCAAAAGAATAAAAATCAACACACAAAGAAATCATAGAGAAAAGATCAATCTAAAACTTCTTCATCCTTACCAGTTTGTTTCAAATGCGGCAAAGCCGATCTCTATAAAAAAAATTGCAAATTAGAAAGAAAAAAAAAATCAAAGAATTACAAGCTTGAGAGGAACTCAAATGATGCTTAACATATTACTTCTATACAGCTTTAGAGGAACTCAAATGATGCTTAACATATTACTTCCAAGTTTGATAATTCGTGTTAAAAAAACAAATTAAATGCATGTAATTACATTGATTTTGCATGTATTAATATGTTATCTAGTAAAAAAGAAGCAAACACGTTACTAGAATTTGTAGACAAAATTGATGATTCAAAATTAAAATATGATTACCATTTTTGAGTCAAAGAATTAATAGGTAAGCAAAAAAAATTACAAACAGACAAACCCTATTATAACATTTAGGAAACCATAGACAGATTCAAATCACCAATCCAACAACCAATAAAAAAGGAAATCAATGTCCTTAAACAAGAAATTATACAAATACAAAAAGATTTATTATTTCTGAAATTCAATAATGCTCAACATGAGGACTCACCTTGGTGGATTTTATGTAGTCAGCTAGGTTGTAATTATAGAAAGCTGTATATATTCTAATTATAGAAACATATATATATTTAGGATATTCTAATTTAATATTTAGGTAATCTAGAATATATTATGTTTCTTATTCTGTAAGATTGTTTCTTGTGAGACAAGAAATCCCATTGTATAAATACCCCTGTTGTGGGATGAAACAAAATACACAAATTGAAGTATTTCTTTCTACATGGTATCAAAGCAGGATCAATACTTTGAACTTGTTTTGCATATTTTTTTTCTTTTGAATCCCGAATCTAGGAGGACACCACAACAATCGACCTCCCCTTCTCTCTCCTTACTTCATCGTCTCCTCTTCATCGCACATCAGTAGCAGAGGCGGCGGTGCAGTCGAGACGACCACTGTTCGATCAAGCAGAGGAGCTAAACGGTCTGAGTTCACTGAAGGTCGAAAATCCTTTCTCCATTTCGAAGATCCTTTCTCCCTCTCCTAGCAAACGACGTCGCTTGTTAGGGTTTGACCGAAAACCAGCAACCACCAAAATCAATCAATCCATCAATCTGCAAATCTGGTTTTCGAAAACTCAGTTAATCGATCTGCAAATCTGAAACCCAGTTTTTGAAAACCCAGTTAATCTGAAACCCAGTTAATTGATCTGCAAATCTGGTTTTCGAAAACCACCAGAAATCGAATTGTTTTTTCGAAAACCACTAGAAATCGATCTGTTTTTCGAAAACCACCAGAATCGATCTGTTTACTATCCGATCAGCAGTCCATCGATCAGGCACTATTGGATCGATCGACTCTAACAATACCTTCTAAGTCTGTCGCAGACAGTGTCCGCTCTATCACCCCTTCTCGGTGTCGCAACCGCCTCGACCAATCGCAAGCTAGTGTCTCCTCCTAGCGTCGACTTTATTCGTGAACTCCCTGGCGTGAACCCTCTCCCAGCTTCAGTCCTGTCACTTTATTCGTGAAGAACTCTATTGCAGAGTTTGTACAAGCAAAAAAAAAGGTTTCTTATGCTATTCACAACCCAACCAATAGTCGATCACACCATGCAATCCTCTGTTTTGGCTGTTCAGAGCAGGGCAGTTACTCCTCCAAGCTTATCCGGTCCTCCTTCTCGTCGTCCTACAGGTAAATCAAATCCATATGCAAATAAGAAGTGTAATATTTGTGGAGAATTAGGCCATAGCAAGGAAAGATGTTATGAAGTGATTGGTTACCCTGATTGGTGGGACTTCACCAAGAAGTCACGAAAGAATATAAGCAAGGCTGCCATTGCTACTGTTGGGAATGAACATCTAGACAATGCTTTTGCTAATGTAGCACCATCAGGTATGAATAATAAAGTTATTTCGAATAGTATATGGATAATTGATTCAGGTGCATCTGATCATATGAAAAATGACCCTAACCTTGTGGTGAATCTTAGAGCTTCCCCTCAAAATGTTGTCTCTACTGCAGATGGTACTCCAACTCTGGTTAGCGGAGAAGGTTCCATTGTGTTATCTGATACCCTAACTCTTGAATCCGTCTTAATTGTTCCATCACTAGCTTATAACCTCTTGTCTGTCTGTCATATTATTCGAACACTTGCATGTATTGTGACGTTCTATCCATCTTTCTGTGTGTTTCAAGACATTCTGGTTATGGTTATGCTGTTAAAAGGGGGAAACTGTACTACTTGGATCTGACAGAGACGAAAGAGAAACACAAGAATCTTTTGGGGCAAACTAATCAGGTCATTAGGGTCGATAATGAGAAGGAGGTAGTATGGTTATGGCATCGTCGTTTAGGACATCTGTCTTTTCGTTATCTTAAGAAGTTGCAGCCTCATTTGTTTTCGGTTGTTAGTGATTCAGAATTTCATTGTGACATTTGTGAACTGGCAAAGAGCCACCGTATTCCATATTCGCCAAGTATTCATAGATGTCCTGTTCCCTTTATGAAAATTCACTCCGATGTTTGGGGTCCTGCAAAAATTCCTTCTTTGTCTGGAGCTCAATTTTTTGTAACTTTTATTGATGATTGCACTCAGATGACCTGGGTGTCATTACTGAAAAGAAAGAGTGAGGTATTTGGAAGGTTTACTGATTTTTACAAAATGGTGGCGACACAGTACCAACAATCCATCAGAGTGTTTCAATTTGACAATGGTGGAGAGTTTGTCAATGGCCTTATGTATGAGTTTTGCCGGTCAACTGGAATTCGTCATCAAACCTCCAATTCTGATACTCCTCAACAGAATGGTTTAGCAGAACGAAATAACAGGTAGTTGTTGGAAGTTGTTCGTGCTTCCCTGTTTGGCATGAATGTACCTCGATCCTATAGGGGTGAAGCAGTGAAATCTGCAACATATATTATCAACCGTACTCCCTCACGAGTAATTGAGTTCAAGAATCCTCATCAAAAGCTTCATACACTTTTTTCCATCCCATCTATGCCTAATTTGGAGCCCCGAGTGTTTGGGTGCACAGCTTATGTCCACATACCAAAACCACACCGGAGAAAACTTGATTCCCGTGCGAAGAAATGTATTTTTTTGGGTTATGCAGAGCTCCAAAAGGGGTACAGGTGTTATGACCCGCTCACTGACAGAATGCATATATCTCTTGATGTCTCATTCCATGAATCTGAGCCATATTACTTAGGGGGAGTCTCCCAGTCTTCCCTTTAGGGGGAGAGCGATAGTGAAGGGAATCCTCGTTCTATTGATGTCTTTGAATAATTGGAACACTTGGAGGAACAATTTGAAGTTCTTGTAACAGCAGAAACTGTTCCCGCAGCAGCAGCAAATGACTTGTCTCGAGAGATAGACATTTCCAATGGGCAGACAATTGACCACTTGGTTCCTAGCGATCAATTCCCTCATGAGACAGAAGAGAATGATCAAAATGTATCTGAAACTCACACACACGACATTTCATCTTCTACATCAGTAACTGAAGATCTCTCCCAGAATGATCCACCTCAGGTACCTTTAACCTCTAATGAGTCTTCTGTGTTAGAAAGTGTTGAACCTAGGAAATCACAAAGGGTTACTAAGGGAGTTCCTAGAAAGCAATATGAACCAGACATCAAAGCCCAAGCTAAATACCCTATAGCTAACTTTATGTCTAACCATAGGCTTTCTGAGTCACATGCACTTTTTATTAATCAATTATCTACAGTATCTATTCCTAGTAACGTGCAGGACGCATTGAAGGATCCAAAATGAACAACAGCAATGAATGAAGAATTGGAAGCTCTTCAGAAAAATGTCACTTGGGAGGTAGTAGACAAGCCTGTTGGAAAGAAAATTGTAGGATGTCGTTGGGTGTATAATGTGAAGCTTAATGCAGATGGAACTATTGATAGATACAAAGCAAGATTAGTTGCCAAGGGATATACACAGCGCCGTGGAATTGATTATGAGGAGACTTTCGCACCTGTGGCGAAGATTAATACTATCCGAATTTTAATTTCACTTGCAGCAAATAAAGATTGGCCCTTGCACCAACTTGATGTGAAGAATGCATTTCTCAATGGAAATTTGGAGGAAGAAGTGTACATGGATATGCCTCCAGGCGTGAAGAATAACCCAAGAGACGCTGGTAAGGTGTGTAAATTGAAGAAGTCTTTTTTATGGCCTGAAACAGTCTCCAAGAGTTTGGTTTGGAAGATTTTCGAAGTCCATGAGAGCTTTTGGGTACAAACAAAGCAACTCTGACCATACCTTGTTTGTCAAACACAAGAATGGTAAGATTACAACTCTAATTGTGTATGTTGATGACATGATCGTTACAGGAGATGATCCGAAAGAAATAAATGATTTGCAAAAGTATATGTTGAAGGAATTTGAAATGAAGGATCTCGGGCAACTGAAGTATTTTCTGGGTATTGAAGTTGCAAGGTCGAAGAAAGGGATTTCACTTTCACAAAGGAAGTATGTTCTTGATTTGGTCGCTGAAACTGGGATGTTGGACTACAAACCAATAGAGACACCCATTGAGATGAATCATGTACTTGCTATTCTTCCTGATCAAGTCCCTACTGATAAAGGGAGGTATCAACGTCTTGTAGGAAGGTTAATTTATTTTTCTCATACTAGACCTGACATTGCTTATGCTATGAGTGTTGTTAGCCAGTTTATGCATTGTCCTAGTGAAGAGCATATGAATGCAGTCTTTCGTATCTTGAAATATCTGAAGATGGCGCCTGGTAAGGGGTTATTGTTTGCAAAAAATGAATTGGAAGTTGTTGGATACACAGATGCGGATTGGGCTGGTGATAAAACTGATAGACGCTCTACATCAGGGTACTTCACTTTTGTTGGTGGGAACCTTGTAACTTGGCGTAGTAAAAAATAGAAAGTTCTTGCTAGATCAAGTGCAGAAGCTGAATTTCGAGGTATGGCACATGGAGTTTGTGAAATGTTGTGGATCCGTAATGTCCTGAAGGAATTGGGTTTCAAGCTACAAAGGCCTATGGATTTACATTGTGATAATACAGCTGCCATTCAGATTGCACATAATCCAATTCAGCATGATCGAACAAAGCATGTGGAGGTTGACCGCCATTTTATTAAAGAAAATCTTGACAGAAAAGTTATTCGCTTTCCATTTGTGACCTCAGAGGAACAAGTAGCTGATGTTCTTACTAAAGGGGTATCTCAGAAGGTGTTTGACAGCTCAATTGACAAGTTGGGCATGATAGACATCTATGCACCAACTTGAGGGGGAGTATAGAAAGCTGTATATACTCTAATTATAGAAACAGATATATATTTAGGATATTCTATATATTTAGGTAATCTAGAATATATTGTGTTTCTTATTTTGTAAGATTGTTTCTTGTGAGACAAGAAACCCCATTGTATATATACCCATGTTGTGGGATGAAACAAAATACACAAATTGAAGTATTTCTTTCTACAGTAATCTACAACATCTAGCTATACTTTGTTAGATAGAACTTTTGACTTTCCAGACTGTTTGTGTCTTTCTGGCTTTTGAATCACCATTGCTATTGGATGAGACAAAAGTGTTTTAGCATTCGCTTTGTCAACAGAGGGACCGACTTCTGCATTATTGGTCACGATAGACTAAGCCTTGGATTTGCCACGTATGGTAGGCTGTTTGCTTTTAGCCTTTTTAAGCTTTGAAAAGCTTTTGCAAGGCTTTTTCAATGTAGTTCGCATGCAGCTTCATCGTTGTGTTTGAAAGATGTTCATACATCATCAATAAGATCTTTATCCGACTTGTTAAGAGTATAGTTTGTTTTGAATGAACCGGGCTTAAAACTTTGGCATTTCTTCGTTCGTTGTTATAATTTCCTAAACTTCAAAAAGACAGTTATCAAAATAATTTTGATAAACTTTTGACAAAGAATTGGAAGTTCTTTTAGAAAAATTAACTTGAAAACAAGTTTGAAAATATCTTTTAGAAAAATAGTAAGACCTAAACTTTGAGAGGTTGAACAAATTTAATTTGAGTTTGCATTTGAGAACTTTTTATCATTCTTTGGTAATTAATGTCTCCTTTATAGATTGAGATCTACAACTTTTGGTTGTAATAGGAAAGGAAAGAGAACTTCTCCTCCTCAGAGTTTTGTAAGAATTCCTACTTTTGTGACTTGAAAAGGGTAGATCGTGGCTAAAATTGGTGTTCTTAATATACTTTTTTTTACCCATGTTTTGTACAAGTAAGAACTCTTGATTAATAAATAGCTCTAATGACAAATATAGGTATTTTATAATTTGTAATTAACTTGTAATGATTGCCTATTTGCAGTATATAGATTTTCTTTTGTTGATTCATAGTATCTTGATGCAATTAATCTTTCTAAAATACAATTCAAATTTGCATCTAAATCAACTAATATTGTTGTAGTGATTCTATGGTCATTGTTTACTACTAGCGTAATATTGATGTACCATTAGTGAAAATTGATTTAGAAACTTTTGGAGATATTTTTTTTTAAAATTTTGATGGGGTTTTCAGAAAATTATTTTCTTGAACATTACTGAATTTCAAAAATAGTAAATCTTTTTGTATTTGTATATCTCTTTTTTTTTTTGATAAATTTTTTATTTAAGGGCACTGATTTCCTTCTGGAGTTCTTATCTCGTAATTAGTTGTTAGATTGGTAATTTGAATCTATCAATGATTTCCTAGAGGTTATAATAGGGTTTGTCTATTTGTAATTTTTCTTGCTTACTTATAAATGCTTTGACTCGGACAAGGTAATCATTGTAATATCATGCATTTATTTTATTTTTTGAATAATTCATTCTTCTATATTTGGTAGTGTCATTTTTGTATTTTGAATTTTATTTTGATGAAGGAACTTTGATTGGTTCATAACCATATTGTTGACAAAAATTTCCTAACTCTTTTATGTCTATTAAATTGATGTTTTAGTTGGGCTCTAAGTCTGAGATCATTGAAAAGATTAAGAGTTGTTTGTATTTTTGCTATAAAGTCATCGTAAGTTAATCTGTCATATAGAATTATGACATTGTTTTGAGTCTGAAGATTATTTCTAATTGTTTCGTCAAAGGTTTTTTTTTTTTTATAAATAAATTTATTACTTGAAAAAAAACTTTTACATCAGTCGGGGGTACATGAACTTTACCCGATAAAAAGAACCAGAGGACGTACTTCATAGCAAACCCAAAATAAATACTGACCAAACCCCTAGATCAATGCCTGTACTTACTGTTACTTTTCTTCATTCTAGATGATTTTCGAGGATATACCTTGATGTCTCTGAAGTCCGTCGCATCAAATCTTTTCGATATTCGAAGTTGGTTTCGTCAAAGGTTGATGGTAGTCTAGATAAAAATCTTTCCTTCTAGAATGAATTATTTCCTTCTCGTTTATTTTAAACTTTTGAAAGAAACATATATTTATACCATCTTAAACTTGTAGTTTTGGACACACCTTCATAAGGATTTCTTTTGATTTTTCTTGAAAATGAGTTGGGTCCCCAATGAAATGTTTGAGTATGGCAAAATTAATTGTCACACAACATCAGGGTTATGTATTTTGATAGTGTAGTATGCCTATTTGTTCTTGTGAAGATAGGTAATGATCCCTCCATCATTTTAATTGTCCAGTGAAACCAACTATAAGTATTTTTGCTATTTGATTATCATTTTTCTTTTCATTTTTATGAGCATATGCTAACATGGTCATTTCTAGGGTTGAATCCATTATATTTTGTTCAGTTTGACCATCTATGTTCCATGCATAAATTGAAAAATAAGATGCAACTTGCTGACCTTTTCCTTCAAATTGATGATCAGGGAAATAATATCTTTTATAATAATTTATTGTTACTAGCAAAGGCGCAATGTTTGAGGTTATCAAGTTTTTGTAATTTCGTAACTTTGATAATATTTTAGGCTTTTTCGAGGAGTTAGAATCCTTTGAGCTTTTTGTTGTGACAAGACATTGATTTGTTTTGAAAATGTTGGTTTTGAAGATTATATGCCATTAATATTTAATTGTGCTAATCTTTGGTTAATTTTTTCATTAAATTTGGTATGAGATTGTACCTATGTCTATTGTAAAAGGCTCAAAGTATGGTTCTGGTCTTGGTGTTATGGTTGACTTTTGATTGTTTTTTGTAATATTTTCATTGTTTACTTGTTGATGTATTGTGTGTAATAATATAAGTGTATAATTATTTTGTCCTATAATTTTTTTCTAGACCATATGGAACTGTTGCATGATTGGTTACTACTTGAATAACATTTTTTATTTGCTAGTACTTCAGTTTTTTTTTTTTTTTTTTTTTTTTTTTTTTTTTTGTAAAATATTTCTTCTAATGGATGAATTTTGGATTCTTGAATTGTTTTGTTTTTTAATTTTCAAGTATATGTATTTGTTACAACATCTATATTTGTTAAATAAGTATTTTCACACTGTTGGAAAAATGACATGTTGGCTTTGAGTTTTCACAAAATTCATAAATAGTATTCCTAAATGATTTATTTCCTCTTTATTGGTTTTGGAATAAATTTATTTCTTTTGGCAACATTGTAACATTATATACATTCTTTTCTAATGTAATATTTGTCTAGATGGAATTCTATGTCAATTACATATATTTGAAATGAATCACCTATTTCAGATTGTGTAGGGGATTTTTGTTTGATGTGTTCTTCAAGGGTTAATGGTATTTGGTCATTTGCGTAGATTGGTTGTGGGATTTGAGAAAATTGAGGGTTTTGTCTAATTTTTATTAAATCTATATGTGAGACTGATGTAGTTCTTAAAGGTTGGGAATTTGACCGAGAGGATGATGTTGAATATAATGGAGATTGAAAATCATTGATTGATATTTTGGTTTTTCTTGTAAATGAAAATTGTAACTCAACAGTTCCATCAACATGAGTTACTTTTTGTGATAACTCATTCGATGGTTGAGGTTTTGGCTCAATGTGAACTTACCATGTAGTTGAGAGAGTACTTAATCCCAATGTATGGTTTTGGGTACTATAATATTTGTTTATCTTTGTTTGTGTGGAAAAGGATTTTGTGCCCTTTTGTGCTTTCAACTTTTGCTAGAAGGCTTATTTGGATTTTCATTACTTTGTACGTGATGTTGTACAACAATGCTAGTGGTTTTGAACCACATAGAATTTCATATCCTGAAGTTTGAAAATTGAGTGTTAAAGTTTCTAAAATATTTTGATCTGATAAGGATACTGTGAGGTTTGGATAACAATTTAAGTATATTGGACCTAACCCTAAAGACGCCTCTGCCCTAATAGAGAATCTTGAAATTGATTATGCCTAAAGTCTCTAAGACATATAAGGATTGAAACATCTAGGCCTAATCTTGTTAAAGATTTGATTCTTTTTTTAATTAATTCTATATAGATATAATTGAATTGTTGGTGTTTGTGCATCTCTATTGTTCTAGAGGTAAACAATTTGATTGGTTCTTGTGAAGGGGTTATTGGTAGATTGTGTTTTACTAATTTGATGATTTGTTCGATGTTTGGGAAAAAGATTTGAGTTTAAGTTTTATAAATATCTTTTTTGGCAATTTTGGGGATGGACCATTGTTGTAGTTTTTTCTCTATTCCATAAACTTGATATTCTAAGCTATTAACTATGTTTGATGTATTTTGGCCTAGAAGATGAAGAACGGGTGAACTTTAATAGGAAATATATTTTGACAGTAAAATTATGTTCGGGTTTAATGGGTTTAACTCAAACGTGACCATGGGACGACTTAAGCCACACAACACCTACCCATGGCTCAAAGGCTATCCGCGGATAACCAATGCCTCTGCTACATGGTGTTATACCACCTATCAATGCCTGGCTGTAGGACCTTACCTAAAAGGGTAAAAGACAATATACATAAGAGTTAAATGTATATTGAAAAATATATGATCGATACTTGACGAAGAGAGAAAATATGTTTATTTTAAATTCTCAAACTTAAAATTACAATAAATTTTTTTATTTAATCGTCCGATTTTGATAAATTTGGCATCGTTGAAATGTATTTGTTAAGATCTTTCAAATAAAATCAATAATCAATAAAAAATAAAAATAAAAGTTAAAAGTGATGTTTATTTCCAAGCGATTATTTTGACCGAGTTTGACTAAAATGTTTGTAAAGTTTTGTCGAGTTTAGCACATCTTGAACCTTTTAGTTTACAGGCTAAAAATGTGATTTTCACTGAAGATATACTTAGAATTTAATTGATTTAGATAAAATCGACAGAGAGATTTGGAGACATAAATAATTATATAAGAAATGATACAATAGAGTGTCGTAGGCACACGTAATACACTAGTCTATATAATAAAAGTGTTATATATATTAACCTAATTAATAAACTTACAATTGTACGTTTTAACTTGCTAGTGCACAAGATCAAACAAATATTATTAGCAAGAACGAAATCATTCCCAAGAGGATTGGATTAATTGTGTTAAAACAACTTTCCTAATACTACTACTTCAATGAAACCTAATAAATAATTGAATATCTCTGCCACTATAACTCCTCTTCTCCAAATGAGCAATGAAAAATGTATTTTTCAACTCCAATTTTACTTTTCAATTTTGCCCTCTCGTGTTCTTAATAATTACATGTAAAACCAAAGACCAATGAATAGTTTCAGAGGTATTTGTGTCTTTTAATTTAAAAATACTATTACATTTTTTACACTTTTCCCTCTTAAATTCATATTATTTATAATCAAACCCAGCCACTCTCAATATTCATTAATTACACCTAAGCCCCTAACATATTTTATAAATAGGCCCTTACAAATGAAAAATAGTATTACACATTTTTTAAAATTACTGAATATCCGCACATGTAAAGCGCGTTGACACCCTACTGAAAAGATAATGAGGAAAACTGAATGTAAAACTAAATAATTTCAAATTATGAGAAAATAAATTAGGGATTCGATATTTGCTACTAGTCATATTCCATTAAATAACAGCATGCATAATGATACAAACTAAATTTCAATGCTCAAATTTTGCCAACCTAAGGGCAAGGTGTCTAATTCTTAAACTATGGATTTTCCTAAACAACAAATTAAACATGATTGTCTACTCTAATTCTTTTCATTCTAAAGGTATTTAGCATGGTATCTACTAAGTTGAACTTCAAGAATGCATAAATCAAGGGAAATCGACAAAAACACAAGACCCAAAACATGGTATCTTGTGATACATAAAAATGGTCACACCCCGAAGCCGTACACGTGTCATGATAATCTCGAGGAATTTCGACCTCAAGCCTCAGCCCAATACTGATTTGGCCCAAACGGTTCTAAGCCTGCCCAAATGCAGTCCACTGGGTGGACTCGAACTCTCACAGCATGCTAGGCCCACACGTCACACAACTATCCTCATTACCCGTATGCCCTCTTCAGGAAAGTATCTCGATGATCAGCTTCGGACAGGCAACTACAGCTGCTATCTGCTTCCAACTACGAAGCAAACACTAGAGTATCTTCCACACAAGGAAACTCCCTTCTACGAATTGCTCTTGGATTGGGAACTATCTCCCGCGTATCTAGGAGCACGGAGCTAACAGGGAACTTCATTCCTACAACACGACTCCTGATTAGGGAGGGATCTCCATGAAGATCTCCTTCCTAAACTACGCCTACGATGGCATGGTAGAACCAGAATTCCTTGCACTATAAATAAGACATGAGGTTAGTAAGCTAAGGTACGCTACAAATTCTCTGTTACAGCATTACACCTTCCTAAAAGCCCTGTTTGACTTTAGCATCGGAGTGTCATCGGCCACCCCACGGTGGTATATGGCTCACGTGTGTTACTTGTGCAGGTCAGTAGGTCGACATGACTAAGTCAAAGCAGGGAGCGAAAAAGACTGCATCAGTTTGGCGTCGTCCGTGGGGACGACATAGTTCATAAGTTTACACTAATCGTCGTCTCCTATCAAAACCCAGAGAGATGGTGACCACCAGGTCACGCAACAATGGAGAACCAGGGGACATGTCCAACGCTCAGGCTATCCCTATACAACCTCATTCAGCAGTTCATGTCGTGCACGGGCAGCCAACTCACGTTCCCATGCCAACGGTAGTAACGATGGACCCTAGAATCGATGTGCTGGCATCTCAGGTATAGCAAATCGACAATGCGATGGAGACTCTTACACGACAAAATCCACCACTTGTTAACGAAGACCAGGAGCAGCATGAACCCCCGCCTCCAGAAGATTATAGGGAGCAAGCGCAGGAGATCCATGCCCCCGCTAATTCTCATTGGACTAAGGGAGGCTATGCGGCTAACAATGTGCTCACCGCCAGGACAGAGAGGCTCAGCCCTGGGAACCCCCTTCACAGAGGGGCGCATGATTCGAACATACTATATTACCCCTTCGTCCCACCATTTGTGGACCAGATAATGAACGAGGCCCTTCCGAGGAAGTTCACTCCCCCGAAGCTCAACTCCTACGACGGGACCACTAATCCTTCCGATCATCTACATCATTACCAGCACGTAATGGCCCTCAAAGAAGGATCTAAGTCCGTCATGTGCAAAACCTTTCCCATCAGTCTAAAAAGCTCTGCGCTGACATGGTTCCATAGCCTTCCACCGAAGTTAATCGACTCCTTCAAAACACTGACAAAGGAATTCCTGACACGTTTCGTCGGAAGCCAGCTTTTTAGAAAAGGCTCACACTACATACTCTTTCTAAGGCAGAGGTCCAGCAAGCGTAGATGGACCAAGAGTATGTCACATGCTTTAACAACGAGCTGACCCTTATCAACGGGTGCAGCGACGATACAACCGTGATGGCCTTCACTGCGAGCCTCAGAAAGGGAAAGCATTTCAAGGACCTCACCTTGGAGCCCTCTCTGGACATGGCGGAACTTCTCAAGAACATCAAGAGACACATCACCCTAGAGGAGTCAAGGACCGCTAAAAGGGAAACCGAAGGCTACAGGCAGCCTTCCTCTCTTAGGGACAAGAATGAGGGAAAGAGATGCGATGACGAAGAACGGAGCAAAAGGAAGCGCAACGACAACAGATCAAACCCTGGTCGGACCAGGCTAGAGAAATCATCCAACTATGTTGGATCCAAAGCAATGACACCCCTATGCGCTAGCCTGTCAAACGTACTTAACTCCACTAAAAGTCGGGAGGAATTGAAGTGGCCTCCAAAGACACGCAGAGACCCCTCCAAGCGCGAGAATGGCATATACTATGCGTACCACAAAGAGGGCGGCCACAACACCAACGACTAGGGCTGAAAACCGAACCGACGGTTCGATTTTTCACCTAAACCGTGAACCGAACCGACTTAGGTCGGTTTTAAAATTTTCAAACCGAAACCAAACCGACCATTAACAAAACCGATCCGAAATCGAACCGATTCTAATTTATGCAAACCGTAACCGAACCGACTAAAATCGAATCAAAACCGAAATAAAACCGAACCGACCGACTATTTTAAACATATTGTATTATTTATATATAAAATATATATTATTTATTATATTTATTTGGTCGGTTCGGTTTGGTCGGTTAAAATCACATAGAAACCGAAAATCGAACCGACTACTTCGGTTTTGAATTTTTTAAAACCGAAACCAATCCGAACCGAATTTAAACCGAACCAATCGGTTCGGTCGGTTTAATCGGTTTGATCGGTTTTTTGTTCAGCCCTACCAACGACTGCAAGAGTCTGAGGTATGAAGTTGAGTATTGGATCCGCAAAGGCAAACTGAAAGAGTTCAAACAAAGGACAGGGGGGAGTCAGATAAAAAAATAGAGAAGGCGACTCGAGGGATAATATACGTCCTTCGTGGAGTTGGACCGAATGAAGATCAGACATAGAGGTTCCGTAAGCGTACACAATCCGCGAATGAGGACAGACACATCTACTACTCACGGGTTCAGAGCCCCATTCCCACCTTGACCTTTATGGACAAGGACCTCGAAGGAGTCCGAGTGCCACACAACGATGCCTTAGTCATCTCAGTCTCCATAGCATGGTGGGAAGTAAAGAGAGTTCTGGTTGACACAGGAAGTTCACTTAATGTTATGTTCTACAACGCGTTCTGCAACATGGACCTGAAAAAGGAAAACTTGACTTATTCAGAACACCCGCTGATCGGATTCAGCGGGGATAAGTGCTTCCCCATCGAAAAGATAAGATTGGCTATGGTAGCAGAAGAGTCACAGCTCAGGAAAGTCCTATTTCTGGACTTCATGGTGGTAGATGCACCATCATCCTACAATCTCATTCTAGGAAGACCTTGGCTCTACCAGGTGGCAGCAGTGGTCTCCACCCTTCACCAGTGTGTTAAGTATACTACTAACCACTCCGTAAGAACAATACTTGGAGACCAACATACCGCACGAGGCTGCCACTACGCCGCACTGAAACTGATAGAGTGCTTGCAGATTCAACTACATAATGCAAAACAGCCAGACCAAGTGCAAGGCCAAAAAATGGTAAAAACATCACTTTCAAGCGGTACAGGAGCAACAAGCTCTTCCGCCTAGTGAGTAGAAAATGCCATGGCAAGCAGAAGCACATCCCCCCGACATTTCGCCGGCGCGGAGATCCGCCCCTCTGCAAGGTTTACTCTTCAATAATCTATGTAATGCCTCGACAATCTGCCGAATGATCAGCGAGAGCAACCTAAACCCACTTCAAGGCCAGGATCAATTTCTCTCCGTCAACAGTTAGTTTGATTTAAGTTATTTGTTTCCCTTTCCATAGTCAATATCGAGTTTTAGTTCTTAAAAGACTTATGTGATTTTCAATCATTTAAGAAATAAATGAAGAATTACGAAAAATAAACTATATTGATTATCGGAAAGATGTAACAACAAACACCTTGAGGCAAATGCAAAAGGCTACATATTACAAACGCCCTGAGGCAGATACATAAGACTACATACTGCAGGCATCTGAACAACATGGACTAAGGACTTGCTTAAACTATCCGGCCACTTAAGCAACACAAACAGTCTGGGGCAAGCTACCACAAGCAAAAGAACGCTCCATCGAACGCCACCATCAAATATGGTATGCGGGGGTACAAAATCGACAATCGGGAGTCCCGCGATGAGCCACTGGCAGATACGGCCAGCTCATACGCTCGATCCGTCGGAATGGTAAACCTAGGACAAGTATCAGGTCGACACGGGTAGGGTGCACTTTCAGGCTGCGGGGATGAGAGGGACATCCAGGAGTCAATGGCCCAATCCATGGACTATGTCCAACTCCTCTTCATCTCGAGATCCGGAATTCCAACGCAAAACTAGACGACGGGGTTAATCGAGAAGTGGCGGAGGCGGCCTCCACGGAGTAGGACGCAAATGCCATATCTGAGATCAAACATCCAGGAACAACGATAAGACACCTGCACATAAAGGACAGACTTTTCCCTTGGGAGAGAATCTGTACTACTTCTCCGCAATATGAGAAAAAATTACGAAACCTTAGCGGATCAACTACATGCCCACCCATATCAGGTGACCATGCATAACAGCAACTATCTATGTGCCTAACTAGTGTAAATGTCAGAACATTCGGAGACTCCAGAGACAAAGATTCAACTTTAGCCTTTGGAAAACCCAAAGCATTTTCCTCAGCCTTTGGAAAACCCAAAATATTTTCATCAAGCTAGGACATTACAGAAAATAATTTCTACGAAAGATAGTGCCTACAACGATTGGAAAACGCCATTATATAGACATGATGGTTCACCAAGTGGGCACTCAAGCATTAACTGCCAAGCATTGAATACCGTACGGGAAGCTGGAAAATGACGGTTTCCAAGGAAACTGTACAGACCACGTCAATCAATTAATGGCTCTGCACGCAACCCCATCAATTGAGGGGGAGTAACCGATACTCAACAGTCACGTAGCCTACGTCGTAAGCGTGTCACTGTTCAATTTACACCGTACACACAACGCACAATGCAGGAAACCCTAGCCCTTCCTCTGCGGCCCATGGGCTCATCCTATTATTCAAACAACACTCTGTCACATGCTTGGCACAAACACTAGAGATCGTAGTCAACCCTGACATACAATCTATACCTACAGATCACCAGCTGATTTAAGGTAATTTCATCCACTCCATGGAATATGTTGATGGATTAGGTTCGCACACCCCCTAGAAGACAAAACCTCTATTCAAACCGGGCAAGCTTAGTCAGCCAAGACTGATGACGATGGCTTCTGGTTCACCCCAATACCTAGTCCGCTCAGCGCGGGCATCGACAATTTAGGAAGTGGGAGTCTAATCAGCGCTACCATGGCTGGTGACGATGACTTGCCAGGGATCACTGCCCCATTTGCGGTCAATGATTGACGAACCTAATCAAGTAAGCCTAGCTGGTGATGACCGGCAAATAAAGCTTCTAATCAAAGCCCAGTCCTGTAGCCCCCACTGTGAGCGTGTAGATGGTTTGGAAGGTGGGAGCCTAGTCAGTTCTGAACTGATTCCAACGGCTCGCCACGGGACCACTACTTTTCAGTGTGGCTGCCAAATCACAAAACCTAGATTTGTAGCCCACGCTGCAAGGGTGTAGATAGTCTACAAGATGGGAGCCCAATCAACCACGACCTGATTCCAACGGTTTTCCACGGGACCACTGCTTTTCAACGTGGTCGTCAAAAACTCCCAAATTTGTAGCTTGGTGGACTCAGGTGTAGATAATTTGGATGGTGGGAGCCTAGTCAATCATGGTCGCCAAACCTTTCTCAAATTCGTAGCTCCCACCGCGCGAGGAGGGAGTAGATGGTTCGAAAGGTGGGAGCCTAGTCAGTCCTGAACTGATTCCGACAGCTTGCTACTGGACCACTGCTTTTCAACCTGGTCGCCAAACCTTTACTTTGTGAATCTATAGTACGCTCTACTCGGACATAAATGATTTGGAAGGTGGAAGCTTAGTCAGTCCCGACATGATTTTAACAGCTTGCCACAGACCACTGCTCTTCAGCATGGTCGCCAAAACTTTACTCCTCGAACTTGTAGTCCACATGGCTTTGACATAAACAATTCGAAAGGTGGGGACCTCAAGCAGCCTGCCACACGACCTCCACTTCCCTTCAAAATAGTGGACATGAACATGAATCTAGTTGAGTTAGTGTCTTCACGCTCAAATGGATTGACATCCTAATGTTAAGCGAAAGCCAACTCGAGCTTACGACGCTTGACTCGGCACGAACGCTCTGACACGCACGCTCGAACATCACAACTCGCTCACAACAGCAGTCGACTGGTCAGACAAGCAAGGTAACCCTTAAGCAGCTTACCTTAGGGACAAAACACATCTTGAATGACTCAACCCCCAGCTATATTGTTCGTAACATGCCCACTATCAGAAATGACTACACCGCGATGACCCCGAGTCATTCAAAACACAAAGAAGTCAAACTTTCTACCATAGACAGACCAATCAACGTCCTATTGATTCAACCAACCTATGCCAAAGCAAGACGACAAGGCGAAATGAAAAAAATGCAATAGAGACAACGAATACGGAATTGATACAACTATTTTCATTAATGGTCAAAGACAAAACAGTACAAGCACACAAAGTTTACTCTTTACGAGGGCACAGAAATGGAAGAGTTAAGCCTAGTGGAAGAATGAGCAGAAGTTGCATCCACACACGCCGCAGCCTGGACATCAGGGCTCAAACTTTCTTCCTCGCTCGATGACGTCGAGGTAATAGATAGGTCCACATATAACACCTTCTTATAACGGCTGAAATCCCACTCCAAATGTTCCTCCTTCATCAGCGCCAGTAGCTTCAACCGTCCATGTACAACCCACTGGAATGCACATTCGCCTTGTTCCTGGAGAAATTCTTCCTCCCTCACCTTTGCATCAACAAGTTCACACTCCAGTAGCTCCAACTTGCTAGTCAGCGCGTCGACTTGAGTATGCTCTGTGGCCAGACTGTTCTTCACAACACTAAGTTCATGCCGCCCCAATTCAAACTGGTCTTCGACCTTCCTCACTTTTCGAGCATAGAACTCAACATTGGATTCCAACTGTTGCTTCAGTAGCCCAGTCAACTTTCGCCGATGCATTCTCTTCAACAAAAGACAGCAGTTCAGAACTCGCCTTAGCCACAGCTTCTTGCGCAACCTCAACTTCTCGTCGGATACGACTCAACTTTTGCCTAAGTCCGTCCATTTCAGACATCGCCTCTGTCAGATTATGCTCAAGGTCTTCCAGACAAGCCCTTTGAGCCTCAGCGGCCACGGTTGACCGGTCCAACCGCTTATCTTCGGCCTGCTTCTTAAGCCGCTCAATTTCATGGAGCACATCAGAATACAACGTCTGCATATGCGAGAAGACACGCTCCAATGTGTATATTCTCTTACGAGCCGCCTCAAAGTTTGTCCCAGCAACGACCGCGTGGCTCAAATGAGACATACCCATCATAAGGTACTTCAAGCCCTTGAACTAGCAGACTCACGCTCCCCTTCATCGAAGCAGGTTGTGCTGAAGACAACCCAGTTCTAACGCGAGACCTCTTCGTCACGAAGGAGGCAAGAGTCTCAGATGGTTCCTCTGCATGAGACAGAACAAGAGCTTTATCCCCAGTAGCCTTCCTCTTCCTGGAAGGGGCCCCATCTTCCAACTTAATACGCGACTCTCGATACATAGTAGGAGTGACGTGCTAGTTGTCCCACAGCCCACTACGAATGAAGTCGGAAACCCTTATGACATCGACCGCCTTTCTTTTCGGTAGGACGCGAAATATATCCATGGTGTTTTGCTCTTCTAAGGTAAGAGGAGTAGTGGGAAACCTTCCTGCAAAAAAATGCAAACGATGGTTAATTGGCCCGCTGCTAAGCACATCAAAGTCACGAGAAAATAGATGAACTTACGAAGCGGCCTGAACTGTCGCTCGAGTAGACGACCCTTGCATTGAAAGTACTTCGAATCCGCAGAGGCCAAGAAGCAATACTTCTGCTAGAACTTGAAATCATCTGGCAGCTTAATGAAGCAATTCGGCGACTTCATCTTATAAACAACATTACTCTTTAGCTGAGTAGAGGTCAGCAACTAAATCACCCGCGGAGTCATGCTAACGCCGGCCTCTTTAGCACTAATTAGAATCATGAGGATAATCTTATATCAATTGGGCTCCAACTGAGCCGAAGGAATCAGTAAGAAGTCCAAGAACTCCTAGATCACATCCAGAATCGAAAAACACACTCTAGTTTGAAGTATCCAGCAATGCAAACAGATAAAACCAGCCCGAGGTGACATTGGCGTCTGGACGCCCTTCAGGAGATACAACGGCAGGTCCTCAGGGACCCCAAACTTCTTATGGATTTTGGCAAGACCAGGTTCAGACAACAACCTGTCTTCAAAAAATTCCAGGCCTTCGGCCAAGATAGTGTCATCAAGAAGGTTTCCTTAAGCCATGAAGAAGATGAACAATCTTTTCTAATCAGGGCGATAGCTTCAAAAGTAAGGAAAGTAGAATACTCAGACTCTACACAGCGGATGACCTAAATAGATGTTGGTTTCCCGCCTCTTTTCCGCTGAACCAATGCACGTTCAATTAATGCAACGTGTGGCTCAAGCAACGATTCAGACTCAATCATCATGAGCGGCGCATCCCTTCAACCCGTAAGCCCCTTCAGGCAAGTATCTTGATGATCAACTTCAGACAGGCAACTACAGCTGCCCTCTGCTTCCAACTAGGAAGCAAACACCATAGTATCTTCCACATAAGAAACTCCCTTCTACGGATTGCTCTTGGATTGGGATTTATCTCCCGCGTATCTAGGAGCACGAAGCTAACAGGGAACTTCCCTCCTACAGCATGACTCCTAATTAGGAAGGGATATCCACGAAGATCTCCTTCCTAAACTACGCCTATGATGGCCTGGTAGAACCAGAACTCCTTGCACTATAAATAAGACATGTGGTTGGTAAGCTAAGGTACACTACAAATTCCCTATTACAACATTACACCTTCCTAAAATCATTATCTGACTTTAGTATCGGAGTGCCATCAACCACCCCACGGTGGTCTGTGGCTCACATGTGTTACTTGTGCAGGTCAGCAAGACTAGGTCAAAGTAGGGAACGAAAAAGGATTGCATCAGTATCTATTTCGGTCATTGATGTCGATTAATTCCAAGAACTCTTACATGGTTCTTTTTGTTGGTTAGTATAGGCACAAGACTTGGTCATCTAAATTTACCTATGTAACAATCCTCATAAAAATCATGCATATGGTGATCAAGCATAAATAAAATTCATATGAAAGGTGAAATAAAATAAAAAAATTAATCAATTGAGCATCTTAAAAATAGTGTATCAAAGCATGTCAAAATTATTAAGGAGTCATAACTAGTAATTTAATCTATCCCTAATGAAATTGTTTAGCTACATATAATGCAGGCAAAAACAATTATTCAAATTAAACATAGAAGACTTGAAGAAATAGTCAAACTGTGCTTGCGGTAGTGCAAGATAATGTTGGGGTGCAAATAGTAGAAATATTCAAACTTTCTATTTTTTCCCTCCATGTTTTTTCTTCTTCCCTACTTTAGGTTACGAAACTTCAGCAACAGAGCAGCAAATGAAGAGAGTTATCCCCTCCGTTATTCGTCATGTAACCGTAAAGTCACGCAACCAACAACCAATAAATTCATAGAAAGCTTTTTTCTTTCTCATCCACGAAAAACAACAAAAGCACCAAGAGATCATGCTAAGAGCAACCTGCAAAGCTCAATTTCAGCAATGTTCAAGATCAGTCGCAACCTTGCAGCCAAAAGGGGATGTTCAAGCCAGATAGTTCTCTTCAATTTCAGCTTGAGAAAGAGAGTTTCACGTCAGAGAGGGATGAGAGAAATTGTAGATCTTCTTCTCCTTTTAAACCTTTTTTTTCTTTTTAATTTCGCTCCCTTTTCTAATGGGTTTCAACCTAAAATTTTTTGTGAACTTAAGTTTCCATATTCAAATAGGCTTCCTTCTTTAACGACTCAGCCTTGCACATAAAATTAGTTCTTTTTTTTTTCTCTTTTATCGTACCATTAAAGTACCTGCCATATACTAAAATACACATTATGTAGCTAAGTATAAAACTATTATAAAAGCACTTGAATTAACCAAATACTCTAACAATTACATTTAGAAAAGTGATTTTAAAGTGCACTTTTATGCACTCATCACGCCCTCAACCAGCTTATTGCTAATCTTTAGTAATTCAAGCGACTCAAATTTAACTAGAAAAAAAAATAAAAACTCAAGACTGAAATAAAACTCCTATCTATATCACTTTCGCTGTCACTTTCAATTGCATTTAGCGAATGCAACAAGCCTTTAAACCCTTAAGTGTCCCTAGTGAAGATTTATAGTCTCGGGAGGGTTTAGTAGAATGGTACCATCATACACTTTATTATTTTCAACAAATTGCTCAGTCTTGGCTTCGAATTCAATAAATACCACAAATTTTCAATGGGAGTAAAGTATTACAAAAAAATTGTCTCATTCATTAGCAAATTTAACATAATAAACTCAATCTTCACAAGTTTTAGAACTCAAAATAAGGAACACCACTTATAAATGGCTAGTAAGAAGCCACAAGTTCCTTTGGTGTAAAGTGAACCAACACATAAACATGAAGCTTCAAAATAATTTCTATATACACGACTTACTACCTCAAAATTCATTAGAATTTTCATTTGATGAAAAAACCAAGGGAATGGTTACTAACACAAATTAATACCTTTATGTATTTATTTATTTTTATCTTTTTACTTATCAAGGATATATGTGTGAACTGTGCAATGTTACTCCCTTAAGTTTTCTAATTGACCAATTATCAAGATTTAGACAAATGACTCCCAAACCGGATGGCTTTAGGCCATTAGGTGTAAAAACACCCCTATGGGTTTACTAACTCGAATAAAAAAGAGTACGAAACTAAACTAGCTTATTTATATATTAACATCATGCCAAGGTTACTTATCCAACAAACCTATCAATTTATCATGAGATATAAGCATGCAAACTTGGTTTTACCTTCTCATACCCCACGTTATGTGCCAGTGTGCATGTGATAAATTCAAAGTGAAACAAGTGGAATACTCACTAACAAAAAATAAGTAGTACAAAGTTAGATTTCCTAGATATATGATCATGTGTTCACCATTTTAAACTCGCTAATGAAGTTTGAATCAAAACTAAAGTTCAGCAACACTCTAAAAAAACAATTGTATCTATCAATGAGTTCAACGTAACCATGCCGAGACATCATTGTGAAATTCTTTATCTTTCCACACCCCGACCTAATTCGGACATTGTCCTCAACGTTAACACAATCTACTATAATGATGAGGGGGGAAATCTAACAACCTAGCAAAACAAAATACAAAAAATAATAAAAATTAAGCAGGGAGGGACTTAGCTGGAATAATATAACTTGCAAGCGCCGTAGCTGAAAGTTTTGATCTGTTTGTTGGGTTATCTCCCAAGTAGTGCTAAGTTTATAGTTTTCAGCCAAACTGTGTGACTCTCATGCTATGTACTGAACGTAGTGGGGAGTCAAGTCCTCATCTCCAGGGTCAAAGCTCATCTCAATGTAGGGTTTTTCTTTATGTCCATTAACATTGAATGTTAGAATTTTCTCTTTGCTATGAACCTCCACAGCTCCATGAGGGAAAACATTGGTCACAACATAAGAACCATACCACCTAGAACTTGAGCTTCCCAGGAAAAAATTTCAATTTTGAATTGTAGATCAACACCTTCTGTCCCATATGAAACTCTTTCCGGATAAGGTTCTTATCATGATATACCTTGGTTCTTTCCTCGCATCGCTTAACATTCTCATGGCATCATGCCTCAAGTCCTCCAACTCATTCAGTTGTAGCTTCTTTGTCACCTGCCTATTTATATTCGGTGCTCTGACAATGGAAGGAATAAAAGTCATATTAGTAGGCACAAAAGTTTCAAAAGAATCTGCATGCTAACTTGAATGAGACGTAAAAGCCTCAAGAAAGTGTACAACTTCAATGATGTCCATCATCACACTGTCATCTTCATGCTCAGGATTCAGCTTTGTGAAACTATGAGTGATGGCAGCCTCTAATGGATCGAATGCTATGTACAGAACAAGTTGCTCAACAACACTTTGAACAACATCAATATTAAAACAATCATGTTCATCATGGGGTAATTTTAATGCATCAAATACCTTAATTATATCTTTTCACCATTTACATTCAAGCTTATAATACCATTTTAACACAAATTTTCGTATCAGCGGTATACATTAAGGGTCTTCGTAAAATAATAGGCAAAGTTGATAGCGTAGAAGGTTTTTCTATATCTAAGACAATAAAATCCACAGGTAAAGTAAATTGATTTACCTGAACCAATACATCCTCTAAAATACCTCTAGGTCTTTTGATGCTTTTGTCTGCCAATTGCAATGTAATTGAAGTTAGTTTAAGTTCCCCCAACTTCAATTTCTCATAACCGTATATGACATCAAATTAATACTAGCTCCTAAGTCAAGCAGAGCACGTTCAAAGATCTTACCACCAATTATGCATGGAACAGTAAAACTGCATGGCTATTTTAGTTTGGGCGATAAGTTTATCAACAAAACCGCACTTACTTCGTTATTCAATGTAACTTTCTCATATTCCTGAAACTTTCTTTTATGAGTACAACAATCCTATAAAAATTTGGCATAAGATGGAATATTTTGAATTGCATCAGGTAAATGAATGTTAATTTATATTTTCTTTAAAAATCCAAAAAATCATGAAAGTGGTTATCTTTATTTTGTTTGACTAACTTTTGAGAAAATGGTGGCAATATCACATTTTCCTTCTTACTTACCTTGTTGGAGTTTGTGGTGTACCTGTTTGATGTGCTTCCACTTTTTCTTTCCCATTCTTATCTGTTTTCACCTTGTTGTCAATAACTTTACCACTCCTGTGGTCGTCACGGCTTTGAGCTACTCATGTATTTGTAGGTTTGGTATCTTTTGTGCTGGAAAATCTCATTTCTTTCTCTCACTCAACTTTTTGGCCAATTGCCCTACTTATCCCTCCAATCTTTGAATGGTTTGACTTGTCTAAGCATTGGTATGTTGTTGTGTAGCAATGAACTAAAGTATGGCACCATCGAGACAATCTTTTCTGCTCAGGATTTGGTTGTACCCTTTGTGGTGGAGGTTGAAAATAATTTTGCTACTGGAAATTTTTTTTGGCCCTGTGGATCTAGACTGTTTTGATTTCCACTCCAAAAGGAATTGGAGTGATTTCTCCATCGTGAATTGTAAGTATTGGAATAGGGGCTGCTCTTGGGAGAATTATTCTTTCCCACATAGTTTGCATGTTCCCGCTATATAAAAAAAGACATACGACAAGTCTCAGTGATATGATTGGAATGAGAACATATAGCACATACCTCGATTTGAGCCCCTTGTTGAATTCGAGAAATGTTCTAGGTTCACATTGCTTTCACAAGCATCTAGCTTTTTTCCATTGCTGTCATCTGAGCTTGGATTCCAACATTAGTATTTACCTCATAAATATCCTTACCTTTCAATCCTGATCTCATTTTTTTATGAGAATTCTCACTTAGGGTCTCAAACAGCTCAATAGATTTCTCACTGTTCTTTTCCATAAGCACACCTTCACAAGCAGAATCAACAAGACTTTTATTAGTATCTTGTAAAAAGCTTGTACCTGATCATCTTGAGATAGATTGTTGTGTGAAGCTTTGAAAAACAACTCAATGAAATGTTCCCATGGTTCAAAGAAAACTTCCCCATCTTCTATTGTAAAGTATGAATTTCCCTTTTAAGTTGCCTTGTCTTTTGAGCTGGAAAGAACTTCTTTAAAAATTGGGGTCCTTTGCACTTTGCCCCTATACTAAATAGCTAATAAGATGTCACCCCCATAATTTATCAGTATTGCACTTACACCCCAAGACTAGCAATCAACATGCCTTAACTGTCAAAGCACGAGCTGGTTAGAAAAATTGTCACATTTTACTACCCTGTAATGATCTGAGGGTTGAGTTTCAAAATTTAAAATAGCTAGATGCAATTAACATCTCATAATCTGAGGGTTGAGATTCAAACTTCCCATTAGCCGTTAGGATAATCGATGGTGATGAGGAAAGAGTAGTTGGCTTGAGCAAAGTTATTCAAATTCAAAGCTTCCCATGAAATTATAGTTCCTCACATCTTATTTTACTGTAGATCAAAGGTATTTCAAGTAGGAAAGCTTGAGCAAACCAAACATAAGGAAATTATAGTTCCTCACATCTTAGTTTGAAATTAGGGTTTGATTAGATAAACGTTACACAAATCCTTGGATCTCAGTTATTGCATCAATAGATTTCAGTTTAGAACACCATCAAAGAGGTAAGTCAGTCGTTTTCCTCATTCCTATGGAGATTTGTTTAGAGCTGCAGGTCATTTTCAACCTGTTCTGTTTCAGGGGGCATTCTCAAATTCAAATTTGTTATATGAGGTTAAGTTACTGGCTTTTTATTATAGCGGAAAGTTAAATTAATTTTTTTTTATTTTTGCAATCTCATCAGCACAATCATACAAGTGAAGCGGATTTTGAAAGAGAATGCAACATTTTGAAATAAAAAACCAAATAAGATGTTCTTGACAAGCCAAATAGAATGCTCAACATAATGTCATTTACAGTTCTGTGTAGATCATTTATTATTCTTGCAACAAAGTTTGACATAGCACAAAATAAATCAAATCAAATCAAATGCATAGCATCTTTGCAACAACCAATACCATTCAATATCATACCAACCAATGTCAAAGCACATTGTAATCAAAAGCCATAACATCCTTGCAAAACCTAACATACCCATTCAATACCCGAACTTACAAAACCTGAAGTGTATCCAATACCATACCAACCTAACTGAGTTGTGGTGATATAGAAGAGGGCGAGGGTGCAAATAGTGAGATATTTAAAATATGTCTTCTTTCCCTCCAAAACAACTTCTTCTCTGTTTTGTGTGGTGCAAACTGTGATGTTATGGCTGTGAGAGGGAAACAACAGGCAAGAGATGGTGGAAGGTCTGTTGGTGGAGCTGTGGGGATTTGTGTGAAGGTGGTTTGTGGGATAAGAGCATAGTAGGAGACGTTGGTTGTTGGTGATGATGGTTCCAGACGGCGACGGCGTGGATGTTCTATGGTGGAGGGTGTAAAGGTGGCTTTGGCGAGGATGGATTGTTGTTATGGAATGGGTCTGCAAATGCGAGAGGATGGAGATGGAGACTAGTTATGGCGAGATGGAGAGGTGGTAGATGGCGATCGTGGTCGGTTGCGATCAAATGAAGAAGAGAAGCAAGGGGTTAGTGGATTTTGTGGCTGGCTGCTCTGTTAGTTGTTAGTTGTAAGGCAGGAAGAGATAGGGAGGTCGATGGCTGGTGGATCTGGCAACCGATAGTTGGGATCAAATGTTTGTCACCTCGTGCGTGAGGTGCACGTGAGGGATATTTGTGTCCTCTAAAATGGGTGGAATCATGGCACATGAGGCATTTGACAGTCAAGCACATTGACTGCTTGTCTCGAGGAGTAAGTATACTTATTAATTATGGGGGTGACCTCTTATTAGCTATTTATTATAGAGATCAAAGTGCAAATGGAACCTACATCCAAAGAGTTCAACCACAACTTAGCAGTATCTTTTAAAGAAAAAAAAAAAGATTAACCCGGTTCCTTCCGTATTTAAGCCCTGGATATTTCGTGTCTTGCAAAAATCAAAGAAATCCCTAATGTGTAGATATGGATCCTCATAAGGTGTGCCCCTGTAATGTGCACTATGTTAAGCAAGTGAGGAGATAAATTGAAGTTATGTTGCACTCATGGCTGGAATGCAATGCACAATGGTTGATTGAGACTTTTGGAATAAAGGTTTTTTCATTGGTTTCTGCACTAGTGGATTTTCTAATTGCTCTTGGTCCAATTCTTTCTCAGATTTTATCTTCACAGTTTGCATTTTAAATCGTCTAAAAGTCTCTTAAATCTCTGGATCATATACATTGATGCATACGACCTGGGACCTACGACTGTGCATAAACGAGATTCAATCCAACAAGACAAAACGTACGAAGTGACTGTTTTGGGAAGAATAGATACTGAAAAAATCAAATTGAAGCAATTTTTTTATATTAAAAATAACTAAAGTAAAAGAAAAGGAATTAAACACAATTTAGCGCAATCCCCGATAACGATGCCAAAAACATGTAAAATATTAACCAAATTAATAAGCTTATAATTGTAGGTTTTAACTCGCAATTGCACAAGTTCAAACAAATAGTATTGATAACAAGAACGAGATCATGCCCAAGAGAATTGGATTAATTGTGTTTAAAATAGCTTTCCTAATACTACTACTTCAATGAAACCTAATAATTAATTGAATATGAAAAGATAATGAGGAAAACTGAATGTAGAACTAAATAAGTTCAAATTATGAGAAAATAAGTTAGGGATTCAATATCTGCCACTAGTCATTTTTCTTTGAATAACAACAGGCACAATGATACAAACTAAATTTCAATGCTCAAATTTGGCCAACTTAAGGGCATGGATGTCTACTCCTTAAGTTATGAATTTTCCTAAACAAATTAGGCATAGGTAGTCTTAACTATTTTCATTCTAAAGGAATTAGGCATAGGTGTCTACTCTTAGCTATCTTCTTCCCTGCTTCAATTCACGAGCAGCAAGGACGCACAACAACAGATCACGACTACTCATGCCCTTTATCACCTCTCTCCCCTTTTCACTTCTTTTTTGCTTCAGGTCACAAAACTTCAGCAACAGAGCAGCAAACGAATAGAGTTATCTCCTCCAATCTTCGTCACGCAACCGCAAAGTCATGTAGCCAACAGCCAATAAATTCTTAGAAAGCTTCTATCTTTATCCTCCACGAAGAACAACAAGAACAGCAAGAGAGACCACGCCAAAAACAACCTGCAGAGCTCGATTTCATCAACGAGCAAGATCAATTGCAACCTTGCAACCAAAGGTTTTGGATGTTCATGCTAGAGAGTTCTCTTAAATTTCATCCCGTGAAAGGGAATTTCACGTTAGAGAGTGGGAGAAAATTTGTAGCCCTTTTTTCCTTTTAAAACCTCTTTGTTTTTTTTCCTTTTTAAATTTCGCTATGTTTCCTAACGTGTTTCGATCTAAATTTGTTCAAAAATTCTAATTGTCGAGGGAAATGGCGAGGAAAATAGCGAGGGAGGGAGAGAGGGAGGGAGGGGACCGTCTATCTTCGGGATGCGTGTGTTGACTTTTTTTGCTCGCATCCCGGAGATGGACGGTCCCCTCCCTCCCTCTCTCCCTCCCTTGCCATTTCCCTCGATGATTAGACGGGTTCAAATTTGTTTTGTGAAATTGGGTTTTCATATTTGATTTGACTTTTTTTCATAAACAATCCGGTCTTGCACGTGAAATTAGTTCTTTTTTTCTCGTTTATCATACTATTAAAAGTAATTGCCAACTACCAAAATGCACATTATGTAGCTAATTATTATAAAAAAAAAAATACTTGAATTAACCAATTATTCTGACAATTATACTTAAAAAAAAAGTGATGTACATATTGCACTTTTATGCACTCGTCAATAAGTCGAGCAAGTTTTGTTTTCTTGGATATAAAAATAGCTAAGGGTTTAAATTGAAAGTTGAAAAGTTATCGAGTGTCAAATTTGTATTCACATGATGGCATGGTTGTAAATAAAGTATACCTAAGAGAGCAAAAAAAAATGTACAAAGAAAAGGTAAAATCTATGTAAGAGAATATATGATTGACAAGTGGCGAAGAAAAAAATTTATTTATTTTAGATTTTGAAACTCAAAAATACGTAATTTTTATCTAACTATCCTATTTTCATAAACTCCGTATTGTAGAATTGTAGTTTTTACGATCTTGCAAATAAAACCAATAATTAATACAAAAGTTTAAAATTTTAAATGATGTTTCTTTCGAAGTGAGTAAGTTTGACTGGGTTTGACTAAGTTTGACTATTCATGGAAGATCTAATTTAATTGATTTAGATAAAATCGATCGAGTAATTTGAAGACAAAAGTTTTATTCTTTTTCAATTTTTTAATCAAATCTAATGTTCATTTAACACATAAATTTATAGTTGGATATTTTTTTGATTATTTGCTATTGTTTGCAATTTGAAATTTTATTAGCAACTAAACTACGATACGTAAAATACATGTGTTTGTACTACTGTGACATTTAAATTTTAAAACTTGATTTGTATGAGTTGGCTTTTATGCTTTTGAAAATATTCTTTTATTATGAAACAAGTGGCTTTGCATTGTAAAGTTTATGTTTTCTAAGGTGAGTGTGTTCATACGAATCCAAATGGGTTGGCATGTCACAAGGTTAACGCAAAAAAATCAAATCGTGCCAACGACACGAGAGACATACTAGTGTGTATATATATATATAGACAAATCAGAATGGTGTTTGAAATAAAAGTCGGCAAAGATTGAAAGTTTGAGAAGATATTGATGGTGGAGATTCATTATCAATAATGACATTTTTGTAAAACAATTGCAAGTAGAAGGGCAATAAAATGGACAAATTTTTTTAAAAAAAAGTTGTGGAATGCATATGTGGCGGAGAGATGAAGTTTGTGTGTTTTTTACATGTAAATCGTCATAGCTATCTACTTAGTTGTCGGATTTTAGTAAACTTTGTATGGTTGAAATGCATTTTTGAATATCTTTCCAATAAAACCAATCATTTAATATAAACGCTGAAATTTTAAAACCAATCATTAATACAAATGCTTAAAATTTTAAATATGTATTTCACGTGGTATGCATTTTTCCAAATAAAAGAATTGTAATATAATGCAATTCACGTCGTTAGTGCTGCAGTCATTTTCCGTTCTCTGCTTTGACCTAGTCCTGCTGACCTACACAAGTAACACACGTGAGCCATAGACCACCGTTGTGGTGGACGATGGCACTCTGATGCTAAAGTTAGACAAGGATCTGAGGAAGGCGTAATGTTGTAAACAGAAAATTTGTAGTGTACCTTAGCTTACCAACTTCATGTCTTATTTATAGTGCAATGAGTCTTGGTTCTACCAGGCCATTGAGGGCATAGTTTAGAAAGGAAATCTTCGTGGAGATCCTTCTCTAATTAGGAGTCGTGCTGTAGGAGGGAAGTTTTATGCTAGCCTTGTGCTCATAGATACGCAGGAGATAGTTCCCAATACGAGAGCAATCTGTAGAAGGGAGTTTCCCTGTGTGAAATGTACTCTAGTATTTGCCTCCTAGTTGGAAGCAGAGAGCTGTTGTAGTTGCTCGTCCGAAGTTGATCCTCAAGATACTTGCATTAGTAAAACTTACGGGTATTAAGAATAGTTGTGAGTCGTGTGAGCCTAGCATGTTGTAAAAGTTCGAGTCCGTCTTGTGGACTAAATTGGGCGGGCTTAGAACCGCTTGGACCGGATCAGTGTTTGGTTGATGCTGGGGCCGCTAATTCCTTGAGATCATCATTAGGGGTGGGCACGGTCCGGATCGGTTCCAAATTTGGAGGAACCTAACTCAAACCGTTTAAAATTAACGGATCCAGTCCGGTCCGGATCCCCTCATTTTGAACATTGGAACCGAACCTAACTCGAACCGTTTGGAACGGTCTGGTTCCTACGGTTCCAAATCTAAGTTCCAAATCAGAACTCCCTTCGACAAAGTATTGATCAATAGGAATAACACTCAAAATTGTGCCAGACGATAGGAGACTGTTTGGTGTTTGCTAGTAGAGAAGGAACAGAATCAAAAGATTCATCTGTTTCAATGTCCAATTGATTCATCTCCACAGACAACATACATCAATTTGCACAGACCACAAACATCAATTTGCACATGCTGGAAAGTCATAAACTATGGCTAAACAATTTTAATCGTTTGACGCGAAAAGAAATTACCAGATGTCTCGAGGGATTGTAACTTACCTAGCCTCTCAAACTGAAACTTATCACCCACGGCAGCACCACGAAGGGAGTGCAGAGAAAATGCTTCTGATATAACCACATACCACATACCAGATATCAGAGCCGAGCATAGAGAATCATTCAGTAGTTTTCAGATAAGAGAGGAAGACCAGACTCCAGAGATCGATTGAGCCGGAGGAGAGATCGAACACAACACAGAGGATGAAGCGGATCAATTGAAGATAAAACGGCAGGTGATTGAAGATGACCAAACTCCAGAGATAGATTGAAGATGAAACAACAACTCGATCGAAGATGAATAGGAGGTCGATTGAAGATAAATTGCAGGTCGCCCTCATTTTTCTCTTGATCATCTTCATCATCACTGCTATCTTTGTCAATGCTCAACTTTTGACATACTGTGCTCAGGGATGAGTTTGCAGATGGAAAAGGAAAACTTACATATTTTGATGGAGGAAGTGGTAAAACTGGAGCTTCCCCTTCTCGCTGCAGTTCGAAGCAGGGCGGAGGAGGCGGCCTGCGGGTGCTTGCTCGGTTTGACTGCGGCTTGTCACGTGCTGACCTTTTTCCCTTGGCTAACACGCTGCCTACTAGCGTCACACTCCCGTCGGACTAACTAGTCAAGGCACTTCGATGCTTGGCTAATGCTAAGTGATGCTACGGAAGCTTAAGTGAGGAAAATGCTAAGGCACAAGTGTTTAGGCTTCTTGAAAGAATGCTTTGTATTGCTTGAGAGAGTTGTACAAGTGTTTTCTTATCTTTTTGTTCATGATCTGTACAAATGAATGCCAAGGCCTATTTATAGGCCCTTAAAGTCCTAGAGGCTTCTAGCCTAGAACCTTCTACAATCCTCCTTCAAAAGAGTATTCTCTATGCATCTAGAAAGTTCCCACCTCCAAAGGAACCAGAAAATACAAGGAGGCTTCTAGAAAATACTATACAAATCCGTACAAGGGTGTTCTAGACTCATCCATGCTAGAACACTCTAGAGAAAGCTAAGCTAGAATGTCCAAGAGCACTCTAGAACCTTTTGGAGGCATCTCGAAAAGCTTGCTGCTCCATCGGGCCTACGGCCAGCGCCCATATGATGCCTTGGATGCCTTGTTGCCTTGGTGAGGGATATTTTGAGAGATGGCTCGTGACATTCTCCCCCACCCAAGTCCTTGACGACCCCGTCAAGACCGTGCCTCGAACTCCGCGATCTTGCCCTGGAATTGCCATAGGTCGTCCTCTTTCTCCCATGAGGCCTCACTGTTCGGTAGTCCCTTCCATCGAATGAGATACTCATTATAGCTTGGCACACCCCTCCGTCGGATGAGCCTCTTTGCCTCGATGCTCTCGATCTTTCGATCAAAGGAAGCCACGACCGCGGTTGGTGCCCGATGTGACTCGCCCCTCGTTGGATCTTCTTTATCACCATGGTAGGGCTTGAGCATGCTCACATGGAACACCGGATGAATCTTGAGTTTGGGCGGCAACTCAAGCTTGTAAGAAACTCTCCCGACCTTCCGTAGGACGGGAAATGGCCCCTCGTACTTCCGCACTAGTCCCTTGTGCACCGAGCGGAAGACCTTGAACTGTTGTGGCAGCAACTTGACCATGACCATCTCACCCACTTGGAACTCGAGAGGGCGTCTATGCTTGTCTGCCCACTTCTTCATCTTCTTAGACGCCTTGTCCAAGTACGCCTTCGTTATATCAAGTTGTTCATGCCACCCTCGTGCAAGCTTGTACGCAGCGGGGTGATGCGCTATTTTTGTAGCACACAACTTAATACCCTGCTTTGTAATTTGTAGTATAGAATAAATAGGGATCGTTCTAGACCGGGGATTAGAGGGCTTGTTAATTGCACTAATAATAATTAAAAGACAACTAACAATCTAATTAAATAAAAGGGGATTGGATTTTCTAAATTAAATTATGAAAATAACTACGAAAATTAATGTAAAGATAATAAACTAAAGAGATGGCAAAGATGAGAAATTAGCTAAGGGTTTTATCTCCACACACCAAACATATGCTTATAAATTAATATTCAATAATCACTTGCTAACTCGTGAGAGACAATGCTCAAGACTAACCGTGACCGCACTGCATTAATCTTATTATTTTCCCAAGTTCGTTGAATTAAACTAAGCGTCGCTTTCAAACTATTCTTATCATGCTATCTAAACAGGAATCGCAAGTTAAATAGCAATCTAAGATCATTAAGTTTTGTGGAAAATATGAACACTGACTAGGCAATCACAAGTATGATCAGCATCTTGTTCTTGCCTAGGTTTTGACTTAACCTTACCAACGTTCCTTGGTATTTACTACTTGTGAGTATAAAATCATAACAATTAGGTGAAACTTTCCTATACTCTAGCCCCAAATCCTAGCATGCTTACTAAGTTGGCCACCTTAACAAACATAAAAGGAAAAGTTCTCTATAAAGCAGTTAAGCAAAACACAATCATTAATAGCAAGGAAGATTAAATTCAATTAATTTATAAAACACATGTTCGGGGCTTCGAATCCACCCCTAACTAAGAGGAGTTTAGTTAGACATATTAATTATGTTTAAACAGTAATCCATAATCAATAATCAAACTAAAATAAGTAAAAGAGTTGAGATGTTTAGAGATGAAAACAAAACACTGATCCGTGGTGGTACTGAGTAGAACTGGGGTGCGAATAGCGCGGACTTTTCCTTCACCCTCCTTCACCTTCGCGATCTGCTCGTTCGGTCTGTTCTGCAGCTCCCTTCGTTCTGCTTCTTCGGTCTCCACTTCTACTGTGATGATTGTTGCGAGGCGGAGAAAGGGTCGAAGAGGGAAGGAAGAGGGACTGATACGGTGGCGATCGAGAGAGATGAAGACGGTGAAAAGGTTTGTGCGGCTGTGATGGGAACGAAACAGAGCGATGTATGGGGGCGATAAGGGACAGTGAGAGAGGATTGAGACGAGGATGTCGGTGTGAGGATGAGGGATCTGCGAGAATGGGGTTTGATTGGGTTTGATGGAGGCGAGGTGGATGGGATGGATTGCGTTCAGGACGATGGAGATGGATGGTTGATGATGGGTGAGGACGGCGGCTAGGGTTTGTGCGAGGATGATCAGGGAGGAAAAGGGAGACGATGGAGGTGGTGGATCAATGCTATTGCTCGATGGTTGGTTCCTTCCTCCAAGCCAGGTATGTCCCCTTTTTATCCTTGTTTTCTTCTTTCTGTGGTTTCCTTGTTGGTGTGGTTTCCTTGCTTGTGTGAAGTCCTTGTGCAATTAGTATTCATAACTTGACAATTTGCTTCTATTTTAAAGTATTGTAATTGGAAACCTACACAAACATGAAAATAGCAATTAGTACCATAATTAACAAATAATAGCTAATAATACATATAGAAATATGGTACTAAAAATAGCATAATTATGCCCCTATCACGGGGCTGCTACCAGTGTAGCCCGACGCAACGGCTTGTGGAGTCAAGGGCTGCTGGCCCATGACGATCTCGAACGGACTTTGTTGCGTCGATTCGGACCACTGCAAGTTGAATGAGAATTGAGCCACATCCATCAACTTGGCCCAATCCTTCTGGTTGGCACCCACAAAGTGCCTCAAGTATAACTCCAACAAGGCATTCACCCTCTCTGTTTGCCCATCGCTTTGCGGGTGAAAGCTTGTTGAGAAGTGTAGACCCGAACCCAAGAGCTTGAATAACTCCGTCCAGAATTTTGCTGTGAACCTTGGGTCCCGATCACTTATGATGCTCCGAGGCAAGCCCCAATACTTCACCACATGCTGAAAGAACAACTTGGCGGCTTGCTCGGCCGTGCAATCGCGTGGGGCAGGTATGAAAGTTCCATACTTGGAAAAGCGATCGACCACCACCATAATAGAGCCATACCCATCAGACTTGGGCAAGGCTGATATGAAATCCATTGATACACTCTCCCATAGCCTGTCTGGAATCGGCAAAGGCTGCAATAGTCCTGCCGGTACACGTTGCTCTATCTTGTCTTGTTGGCACACAAGACAAGTCTTCACATAAGCCTCGATATCGTCCCGCATATGAGGCCAATAGTAGTTCACCTCCAAGAGTGCCAATGTGGCCAATGTCCGCTGCATCCCCGGATGGCCAGCCCACATTGAATCGTGGCACTCCTTCATGATGTCTCGCCTAAGATTATCCCACTTAGGCACATAAATGCGACGATCGACGGTGTAGAGCACCCCATCCTCTACCCAAAACCGTCGAGTCTTCCCCTCCTTGGCCATCTCCATGAGTCCCTTGGCCAAGGGGTCTTGAGAAGTCCCCTCCTTGATCCGATCAAGAAGGTTGCTAGCGGCGCTGCTTGCGCTAGCGAGCATGGCCTTTCGGCTGAGAGCATCAACAACAACATTAACTTTTCCCGGCTTGTACTCCATGACATAATTGAACTCCGCTAAGAAATCTTGCCACCGAGCTTGCTTGGGGCTGATCTTCTTCTGATTTTGAAAATAACTCATAGCCACATTGTCGGTCATGATGGTAAACCGACTCCCAAGCAAATAGTGCCTCCAAGTCCGCAAGCAATGAATGATGGCTGTCATCTCCTTGTCATGCACTGGATACCATCTCTCGGTATCATTGAGCTTGCGAGACTCATAGGCTATGGGATGCCCCTCTTGCATAAGCACCCCTCCGATGGCAAAGTCTGATGCATCGGTGTGAAGTTCGAACGACTTAGCATAATCGGGCAAGGCCAAGATAGGTTCCTCGGTGACTGCCTTCTTCAAATCATCGAACGCTTCTTGGCATTTCTCACTCCAATGCCACTGCACCTTCTTCTTCAGCAAGTCGGTCAGTGGGGCTTCTCTCGCCGAGTAGCTCAAAATGAATCTCCGATAATAATTGGCCAGCCCAAGGAAAGAACGTAGCTCCGAAACGTTCTTGGGTGGCTCCCATTCATTGATGGCCTGCACTTTGTCCCGTTCCATCATGATCTTTCCAGCCTTGATGCGGTGCCCCAAGAAAGACACCTCGTCTTGGGCGAACGAGCACTTCTCCAATTTCACGTACAGCTCGCTCTCCCGCAATGCTTGGAAAACCTGTCGCAAGTGATGCATATGTTCTTCCAAGTTGTCGCTATACACGACGATATCGTCGAGATAGACGACTACAAATTTATCCAAGAAAGGCTGAAAGATTATGTTCATTAAAGTGCAGAAAGTAGCCGGGGCATTGGTGAGACCAAAAGGCATCACCAAGAACTCATAAGACCCATAGCGAGTGACGCATGCTGTCTTTGGCTCATCTCCTTTGGCTATGCGCACTTGCCAATACCCCGATCGAAGATCCAGTTTAGAAAAGTACCTGGCTTTACCGAGCCTATCGAAAAGATCGGCAACCAAAGGAATTGGATACTTGTTCTTGATGGTTACTTTGTTAAGTGCTCGGTAATCGATGCACATACGCAAGGACCCGTCGTGCTTGCGTTGGAACAATACTGGTGCACCGAATGGGGCCTTGGATGGCCGAATGAACCCCGCGTCAAGTAGCTCCTTGAGTTGCTTGCGTAGCTCTTCCAACTCTGGCGGTGCCATCCGATAAGGCGCCATGGCCGGAGGCCTAGCCCCTGGCTCCAGCTCGATCATATGATCGACTTCCCTTCTTGGAGGAAGTCTCTTGGGTAGCTCTGGAGGCATGACATCTTCGTACTCTTTCAAAACCGCAGCTACCTCCTTTGGAACCTCGCTGGGTTGAGGCCCATCTTCGATCATCGTGGCCACAAATGTTGCTTGCCCCTTTTGCACGCCTTTCTTCACTTGAATGGCTGACAACATCTTGGCCTCCACGATCTCCCGAGTGACAGGGACAGAGCATGCTTCTAGATCCTTTGCAATAGTCATCGACCCGTCCCTTTCTAACGTCCATGGCTTCACCGTATCCATGAACTCCATGCCCAGCACCAATGAGAAGTCGTCCATCGTGACGACAGTCAGGTCCACCGTCCCCTTCCATTCGCCCAAATGAAGGGAGACGCCTCGTGCTACACCATGGATAGGCACCGGTGCTGTGTTGACGGTCTTCAAGGTGCCTGGCTCCTTGGTGTACTGCATGCCCAGCCTTGTTGCCTCCTTCAAAGCAACAAAGTTGTGCGTTGCACCCGTGTCGACGAGTGCCTTTGAAGCCTTGCCATTTACCTTGGCTTCCACAAACATAAGAGCGGATTTCTTCGAACGGGGCAGCGTACTTACCTTAGCCACGTTACTTTGCTTCACCGTAGCCTTGACGCTGCTTAGCAAGCGCAAAGTCCCCATTTACGCCTCGTCCCCCGATGATTCACCGCACGATCCACTCTTGTCAGCGATCATCGCATTGAGCTTCTGTCGCTGTGGGCACTCCCTAGCCCAGTGCGGCCCTCCGCACAAGAAGCAGTCGCGGTTTTTCACCTTGCTATCCGAAAAGGACTGCTTGGCTTTGTCCTTCCTCTCGAACTGCTTGCCGCCGCTGCTACTGCTGCTTCTTTCGGTGGGTTTTGCTCCCCCACCTTTTCCCTTGTTACCGTCGCCACTCTTGCTGCCGCCCTTGTGGCTTTTCAAATCAGCCTTGTATTCGAACAAGGATTCGGCAACTGCGATGGCCTCCGCAAGTGATTGAACGTTGCGTCTCTTTAACTCTTGCTCAGCCCATCGTTGTAGTCCATCCATGAAGTAGACGAGCTGAGTCTTCTCCGGCATGTCCGAGACTTCAAGCATAAGAGAAGTGAACTGCTTGACGTACTCTTTGATCGACCCCGTATGCTTCAGTCCACGCAGCCTCTTCATAGCAACTTCCTCCGCATTCTCCGGATAGAATTGCCGCTTGAAATCCGCCTTGAACTCGTCCCAAGTCTTAAGCGAGCAAAGACCCTTCTTGATATCCGACTCACGCCTCCTCCACCAAAGGATGGCATCATCACCCAAGTACATGGTGACGGTGGTGATCTTGGACTCATCGTCGTCCAAGCGCATCGCGTCGAAATATTTTTCAACACTCCATGGGAAGTTGTCGAGCTCCCTAGCATCGCGCTTCCCATGGTACTGTAACATCCCTAAATTTCATAAAGATAATTTATTTTATTTTTAATTAAATAAAATATGGTTACATTTAATTGAATGTGAATTTCGAAATTAGGGTTTTATTTGGTGAGTTTAGAAGGTGGGTACTTTCAAAAGTTCAGTGGGGGCGAATAGCCACCCACCTTATAAAGGGAAAACCCTTCTTTCTTTCTCGTCTCGTGCAAAACCCCCTTCTTATTTACTCTCTCTTGTCTACAAATCGCGGCGTTACCACCGTTTTTCTTGCGTCTCTTGTTCTCTGTTTAGGGTTTTTGCGTCTCTCTTCTTTACGGTTCTACATCATGCATTTGAAAATAGTGGAAAGGTACAGATTTGCTCGGTTTTGATGAACTGATTCGTTGATTTTGTGAATATGAATTGGTGCAAAGTTTAACATAATCAGTAAATGATATAGTTTTCCAGATTCTGTGATTGGGACTCATATTTTGTATTTGGTTCTACATCATGTGAATGGGGCGAGAGGTATGCAAATGGGTGGTGGGATGGATGATGAAGATATGAGGGATGCGAATGGAGGGTGGTGTTGATTGTAAGAGAGGTGGTTGAGAAAGGAGGCAACGATAGATGAAGGGAGGTGCGAGCTATGACGGATGTGTAATCTGCTCCAGTGAGAAGAGACTGGAAAATGGATGATTCAGGGTGAGATGAGACGAAACTGGTGAGAGGGGCTGCGATCTGCGAGTGCGAGACCTTTCGAATCAGAGAAGCGAAATCAGAGATGGAGAATGGAAAGGAGAAATCAAGCGATGAACAGTCAGTTCTGAGATCTCAAACTCGAATGAGTTTCTGCAAATCAGTCCACACAGCAGATGATTGACGAGCGATCAGTTTGATCTCCTGCACGAGATGATCCTCACGAAGCATGAAGACCTGTCGATTCGCTACAAAGAGACCTTCGCTTGTCCCGGATCAGACCATGGTTGTTACCTCGTTGAAGCCTGGTATAGTAACTTTGATGAAAGACACAAATGGTAATCATGTAGCTCAACGCTGCCTGCAACACTTGATGCCTGGATATAATGAGTTCCTCTTTGAAGCTGCAATTGCTCACTGCAACAAGCTTGCAAAAGATCGTCATGGATGTTGTGTGCTTCAAAAGTGCCTCACCCATTGTGATGGCGAACATAGACACCGCTTGGTCTGTGTTGTCACGTCTAATGCTCTAAATCTCTCTCAAAACCAATATGGGTACCCCTATCTTCCTTTATCTTCATTTTTATGATTAAAGAGATTACCTACTTATATAACAACCATGCCTTACAGGACTTTTAAGTCAATATGCATGAACAGATTAATGTGCATAGTATTTCAAAGTCTATTACTGATGCTACAACTGGAAGTATGAGCTATTGGCTCGGATTTTATGTTTCCTTTTGTTTTCATTGAGAGGATAATCCATGCCATCCCTGGTTTACTATTTTATCTGAGAATTTAGGCTCTCAAGACATGGGTTCGTTAGCAGGGAAGTTGGTTTGACCTATTCGTGTGGACGTGGATTTGGTTGCACAAATCATTGGTGATTTCATCAAGTGAGTTTTCTTCATTCTTCCTCTTTTACTGTGAGTTTTTCTTATTCCTTGTATTTTGCAAAATCCTTGTTTCTTGACTAAATTAGTGATTGTATTTGTGAGGATTTGATGATGGGGTTTGTGAGTTTCGTTGCGAGAATGTGTGGTTATGATTTGGATTTTGGTTTGGCGGTGTGAGGACCGGTATTTGTGTGTCCTTGATGATTTTGGATTGGATTCTTAGGCTTGTTATATTGCTTGATTTAAATCTCATTTCAAAGATTTTGGGTATAAGGTGTAAGTGAAACTATTAGCCCTTTTTCTCTTTGGATGAGCAATTCAGTACACTGTATGTATATTGTTTGTATGGAAATGACGAGTTTCATTTCAGGAATTCCAATTGTGAGGTTTTAGACATGTTTGAGAATTAGGCTGTCTTATTTGTGGTGTTTGGTGCTGCAAACGCTTGATCTCCAATAGTTTTGATCTGTTTGATGTGTGAGATTTTCTTAGCTTGCTGGATTCACGTTGGTGTCACACCTGTTTACCATTTTATTGATTGGGTGTGACTTTGTTTGGTTGGTATTTGAATGGTTGATGAATATTAATGCATTGTGATAAATTTGGAGATTTATTTGCATATTGACTTGTTTATGCATTATGAAGAATTGAGATATTTGAATAAAGGAGTGGCTTGATTGCCATATTGTTACATAGCATGATTAATGAATATGCTATGTTTTCCCCAAAAATGTGGGTGAATAGATTGTGAATCAATTCAGGTATGACAAAATGTCATTGTGGAAGAATTCTGAATTATGAAAAATAAATGATATTGGTAAACCTTGATTTCTGAAAATATAAGCCACTTGGGCTTGTATCACTTAGAACTACCACATCTCTTTTGTTTATGATTTCCCCTCTCTTACTAGAGAAACTAAATGACCAGTGGGTCGTCTTGCGGAGTTGGGGCACCCATTTCTTACTAGAGAAACTAAAATAACCTTCGGGTTAGTCTTGCGGAAATGTGGTGAGTTTGTATGCCTAAAATAGGCTTTGATATTTATCCGTAAAAAATGTGACGTGAGTTTATGCGCATTGATAGCCCAAGGGTGGCTTTTGGTACTCATATAGTTAGGGGTATCCGCGATGCATGCCTGTATGTGATGTCCCCACTTGGGCATGGATGACGGAGTAGTCCTCCTTTATATGAGAGAGGCATACGGGCATGTATGTTCGGCACGGAGGTGGTGCGAATGTGGTATCGTCTAAGTGATCAATCCGTTAAAAAGATGAACCTAATTCAAATAAAAAAAATAAATGACGTTGCATTGTTTCTAATTCTTTTTATGCAGGATGGCAAGTCCACTAATCTTTCTGCAGGTCCGACTTGCCATAGTCAACTCCTATAGGGTAAGTACAGGTAAATGCAAATTTACATATTAGGATGATGATATGATTGCCTCGTTGAGGAACTAAATTCTTTGGACTGTGTTTTCTTGCATCACACCTTTGCCTCGTTGAGGAACTACCTATGGGTGTGATGGTTTGTTGTTTGTGTTTCACTTGATATTTATCACGTGCGATTTTATTTATTTTTGGGATGAAGATTTCTCACACCAGCTTTATTGCTGACCCAAGTGAGCTTTTGCTTCTTGGGTACATTCCTTTGGGAATGTAGCCGATTAGCTTTTCAGGTTTAGAGACTTTTGAGCAGCGTTACGGGAGTTCCGCTAGTGGGGCTAGCGACGTCAGTTTTTCCTGGTTAGACTTTTGTATTAATTTTAGTTTATTCCTATTTTCTAAAATATATTTTGTCTTTGCTGCTAAATGTCTCTGTCATTATTGAATTTCACGTCCCGAGTTTTGGGGGAAACGGATAATCCTACGTGGATTTTAGGATTTCGTTTTTCTCGAAAATCGGGGCGTGACAGGTACCTTGGCGGCTCGGGCACCTTCATCCTTGGTCCCTCTCGTACAGTAGCACTACCTGCCACAGCCGCCTTGCATAGGTTGACGTCCGATTGCAAGGACTCAACCTGCTCCCGGATGGCTTGGAGCTGCCCATCAGCGTGTCCTTGAGCTGGCCCATCTCGTTGCGCATGGCATCCGCAACTTGGTTGACGAGAAGTTGAGTCTCGTCCTTGGCTTCCACAGTGCCAAGCTCAAGGTCATGGACGCGGCTATCGAGTTGCTCGATATCCATAGTGACGCTAGCCAACGTCCCATTGAAGGACTCAACCTTCTGTTCCATCTCCCCGACGTTGTCTTGGAGATCGCCCACGGTCAGCTCCACCTTGGCCATAAGATCCTCAAGCATGCTGGTCCGACTAGTCTTTCTTCCAGTCTCCTCGATCACGGACCCTCCAACAGCACTCTCTTTGTTTCCAGACATGATCAGATTGCTCCGCACCTAATCTTCGTACACACAACAGCTAGCACAACGCAACTTCAGCAAGACCGCCCCTACGATCGTCGCTGCTCTGATACCACGTGTCACGTGCTGACCTTTTTCCCTTGGCTAACACGCTGCCTACTAGCGTCACACTCCCGTCGGACTAACTAGTCAAGGCACTTCGATGCTTGGCTAATGCTAAGTGATGCTACGGAAGCTTAAGTGAGGAAAATGCTAAGGCACAAGTGTTTAGGCTTCTTGAAAGAATGCTTTGTATTGCTTGAGAGAGTTGTACAAGTGTTTTCTTATCTTTTTGTTCATGATCTGTACAAATGAATGCCAAGGCCTATTTATAGGCCCTTAAAGTCCTAGAGGCTTCTAGCCTAGAACCTTCTACAATCCTCCTTCAAAAAGTATTCTCTATGCATTTAGAAAGTTCCCACCTCCAAAGGAACCAGAAAATACAAGGAGGCTTCTAGAAAATACTATACAAATTTGTACAAGGGTGTTCTAGACTCATCCATGCTAGAACACTCTAGAGAAAGCTAAGCTAGAATGTCCAAGAGCACTCTAGAACCTTCTGGAGGCATCTCGAAAAGCTTGCTGCTCCATCGGGCCTTTGCGGGCCTACTGCCAGCGCCCATATGATGCCTTGGATGCCTTGTTGCCTTGGTGAGGGATATTTTGAGAGATGGCTCATGACAGGCTGCTCTCCTCCTCTGCGGCTGCGGGTAAAGAGTTTTTAGGTTTTTAGGTTTCTCAAATGAACAGTTCATATTTAGGTTTTTATTAAATTGATTTGAACGGTCCGAAACGGGTCCAACCCGAACCGTTTCTTTTTTTAAAATAGGAACCAGGACCGGACCATTTTATAACGGATCCGGACCGATCCGAACCGTATCTAAAAATACATAATTAAAATTCGGACCGTTTAGAGCAAAACGATCCAGTTCGATTTGAACCCGCGGATCCTCGACCCGTTTGCCCACCCCTAATCATCATGACACGTGTATGGCTCAAAGGCGTGACCTTTTTATGTATCATCGGCTACTCCCCCTGAGTTAGTGGGGTGTTAAGTCGATCCATTGACTCTTTAAAAGGGCAACTGTACCATCTTGATGATTGGACTCAAAGCATTCGTTTCGAGTAGCGCATGACATTTAATGGATACGCGACTGCTCAAGGAAGAAAAATGCAATTTGGCTTCCCTATAAATATTTACCGTACTGAGGAGGATTCCTCATTCTTATCTGCACTATTTTTTCGAGCCATAGTATTTGTTCTTTCTATTGATGGCTGAAAACGTTGAACTTTCTCCCAATGATCCGTTATCCCTTACTTGCATCAATTTCTTCGAAGGTAGCTCGGTCGGCGAAACAGAGTTGATCAGGCTCCGTAGCTTGTATCGTATCCCGGGAGATTTGCAAATTGTTCCCGCGTCTGAAGTTTTAGGCCCGACTGTACCTCCTCATGAATTCATAGGCTTGCACCTAGGCATGTTCGAGTCCGAGCTTCAATTTCCAGTGCCTGATGATTTCTGGCATTTCTTTATCCATTTTCGCATGCCTCCCACTCAAATGGCGGTTACGAGCAATTTCAAGATTATGCTCGCAATTCTCCTGAGGGCTCATGATGTTGCCCTTCATTTGACCTCGTCGATGATCCATCACATGACAAAGGCTCGATTAGATCCCAGGGTATCTGCATGCTGAAATGTCCTTATTGTCTGCAATCAGCGGCGGACATCACTAAATCTTGGGAGAAATATTGGTTATTGGCTTCGGCGGATTCCAGTTACTTCAAGCTTGGGAGTCGTAGAGTGTCTCGGTACTTTCAATTTGATCTCGGTGAGTTTCTTGGTTGTTGGTGCATGCATATTTTTGTATGTCCCTTCTGCAATGCTAGTTCTGACGTGTTTTTTTTGTTTCAGGGAGGTTTGTTATTTCGTCTCTCAGCGAGGAAAAGAAGTAGATGGAGAGGGAGTTTTTCAAGCTCCTTTTGACATCCGTTGAGGAGGTCATAATGTCAGGCAATGTCGTACGCAGCGAACTGTTGCGGTGTTCTCATGGTGTTCGCCCAATGTCAGGTTCACCGGTTGAAGGGGTGGTTGCTCGTGGCACGAGGAAGATAAGTCTGGCTTTGCCCAACCCTTTCAAGCTTGCTGACTTGGAGGCAAATGTACCTCCCATCATTGTTCAGAGGAAGAGGCAAACCTCTGTCAGGGCGGCCTCTCCCCTTGGTATGTTGCGGTCTGCACAAGTGACACCCTCGGAGGGTCGTGGCCTTCCTCCATATGCTTTCGCTTCCCTCATTGACCTAGAGGGGGGAAGTTGGGCCGCGTGTTGATGTTTCGCATCATCGTAGTCCCGAGACGGTTGTTCACACCCTTGAGTCATACAGTCCTGTTTCGCTATACCCCGAAGCCTGCAGGAGGGTTCTTGCTTTGAAGAAGTCCTTTTCGGATCTACGGATGTCATACTTGGACGCTTTCTATCGGGTGGACTGCCTGGATGGTCGGTTGCAAAATCCTAACACTATCGCGAACCGCGAGGGGGTGGAGGCTACGACCTTTGTCACCGAAGTAGAAGTTGCTGGTATGAGAGCTCAGCTGAGGGTTGCCGAGTCTAATTTGGAGTCAACTCTTGCTAAACTGGGGCAGGCCAGGGCCTAATTAGAGCGCCTAGAAGCGGCTGTGGAAAGGTGGTCTTTTGACCGAGAGGCTCAGGAAGTCAAGAGGAAGCGTGTGAGACCCTAAGTGGCGGACCTGAGGTGAGGCTGAGGGTGAGGGTGAGGGTTGGAGCCCAAGATGCCCAAAAGGCCCAATAGGTCGAGAGGGGTTGGACGAGCTACAAGGAGAATCATAGTCCCATATCGTCTGGGTAGGGGAGGAGGATGATCCTTATATGTGCGGGGTCAACTCCCCATTGTATCGAGGCCTTTTAAAGTCGTGAGGGCCGGATGGTAGCCCAAAGTGGACAGTATCGGTACAGTGCGGGAGGGGGGTCGTCACAGCTTGGTATCAGAACCATTGTTTACCGGTTCACATAGAACATCATCGTATACCACTTTTTTGAGTGAATTGGGTAGAGGAGTTAGGACTTTTGTTGTGTTGTTTGATGTATTGTATGTGTGTTTTCTTTTACGTAGAGGTTGTTTGGTGATGGCACGTGGTAAGAGATCCCAGGGTGAGGGATCAGGCACTGCTGAAGAGGATGTCTCTCAGGCTTTTATGGAAATGATGACCCAATTGGCACAGAATATGAGGCAGGGCAGTCAGTCAGAGGATCCGTTTACTCGGCGCAACAAGGATTTCGTCAGCTTGGGTGTTGAAAGATTTGATGGTAGTGGAGATTCTCTAGCTGCGGATCGGTGGATCCATAAGGTAGAGCTCATATTTGAGAGGATGGTGCTGACACTTATACAGCGTACTGAGTTAGTAGCACACTAGTTTGACGGAGAGGCTATGTATTGGTGGGATTCGGTGAGGCAGAGCCGTGATGTGTTAGAGATGCAGTGGGATACATTTTGCCAGGTGTTTGAACAACATTTTGTTCCTGATTCTGCCAGAGCTGAGATAGTGGACAGGTTTCTACATTTACAACAGGGTTCTAGATCTGTTTCTGAATACTTGGCCGAGTTTACACAGTTGAGCCGCTATGCCACTTGTTTTATAGATACTCCAAATAAGAAGAACAGGAAGTTTTTGAATGGTCTGAACCCGTTCCTAAGGAAACAGTTGATGGTGATGATCGATCATCCTTTTGAGAGATTAGTGGACGTCACTTTGAGTCAGGAGCGAGTGGACGCCGAGTGTAGACAAGAGACTTTGGTTCGACAAGCTAGAGGTTCATAATGCAATCAGAGGTTTGGCTGAGGAAGCCAGACAATTGAGCAGGCACAACAGCCAGAGCGTGCGGCTGTCCAACAGAGAGACCCTGGTAGAAGGGGACCATTAGGACTGGCAGAGATCGCAGAGGTGACAGACATTCCCGAGGAGATCATCGACAACAGCAGCAGTAGAGACAACCTAGGTGGGGTGGTCAGACAGGAACTAGGAGCGGTTGCTTCACTTGTGGTCAGGAGGGACATGTAGCCCGTGATTGTCCAAGAGGTCAGACAAATCGATGGGAGCATGTAGTTTGTTATACTTGTGGACAATTGGGGCACTTTTCCAGAGTTTGTCCTCAGAATAGGGATGGACCAGCACAGCAGAGGGCGCCTCAGGGACAGTTAGCACCTGCGCCTGGTATTGGTCAGAGAGCCCCTGATATGTTTCAGGAGATTCCTGGTATCCCTCCTCGTCGTGAGGTAGAGTTTCGGATTGATCTGGTTCCTGGTACTGCACCTATATCTAAATCAGCGTACAGGCTTGCACCTAAGCAATTGGAAGAGATGAAAGTGCAGCTTGATGAGTTGCTTCGTAAGGGGTTTATTCGTCCGAGCAATTCACCTTGGGGAGCTCCAGCAATATTTGTATCCAAGAAGGATGGATCATTGAGGATGTGCATAGATTATCGAGATCTGAATAAAGAGACCATCAAGAATAAGTATCCATTGCCTCGAATTGATGATCTATTGGATCAATTGAGGGAAGCCGTAGTGTTTTCACAGTTAGATTTGCAGTCTGGGTATCATCAGATGAGAGTTGAGGAACATTCCGTTCCAATTACCATTTTTCGGACCCGTTATGGCTTGTATGAGTTTCCAGTCATGCCATTTGGATTGACAAATGCACCAGCTTTCTTCATGGATTTGATGAATAGATTGTTCAGTCCATACTTAGACAAGTTTGTGGTAATCTTCATTGACGATATCTTAGTGTACTCGAGGAGTTTAGAGGAGCACAGAGAGCACCTTCGCATTGTTTTGCAGACACTTAGAGAAAATCAGTTGTATGTGAAGTTCAGTAAGTGTCATTTCTGGGAGCCTGTAGTTCGATTTCTTGGGCATGAAGTCTTGGAGACGACCGAGTAGTGTGACGGAGATTCGTAGTTTTCTGGGTTTAGCTGGTTACTACCGACGGTTTATCGAGAAATTTTCCCTGATTGCGGCACCACTCACTCAGTTAACTAGGAAGAATGTTCCTTTTGTATGGTCAGAAAAGTGTGAAGAAGCTTTTGAAACTTTGAAGCTTCGGTTGACTTCAGCACCAGTGTTGACTATTTCGACACCTGGTAGCCGACTGGTGGTATTTACTAATGCTTGCGGTACAGGATTGGGTGGAGTGTTGATGCAAGGCAAGAAGGTCGTAGCCTATGCGTCTCGACAGTTGAAACCCCACGAGCGGAGATATCTGACACATGATTTAGAGTTGGCAGCCGTAGTCTTTGCTTTGAAGATCTGGAGACATTATCTGTATGGTGAGAGGTTCGAGTTGTTCACAGATCACAAGAGTTTGAAGTACCTATTCACTCAGAGGGAGTTGAATATGAGGCAACAACGATGGGTTGATTTCCTTAGCAGCTATGACTTCGAGATACAATATCAGCCTGGTAGGGCCAATGTGGTTGCAGATGCCTTGAGTAGGCGACATGCAGTGATGGCAACCATGATGATTAAGGAGTACCGAACACTTGAGACATTAGTTTCATTTGCAGTTCAGCCCACTTTCAGTACAGAAGGCAGCATGATAGCGGATTTAGCAGTTTATCTGTCGTTGATCAGTAGAGTGGTGGAGAGACAGACCTTCGATCCAGTGATTACGAGGCAGATAGCAGATTTGGTAGTTGACACATTAGATGAGTGCCCTACCAATTGGTAGGTGGGTTCAGATGGAGGGTTACGGTTTCGTGGTCGGCTTTGTGTTCCGTCTGATGAGGAGTTGCAAAGAGAAATCTTACAGGAAGCTCATAGATCTCGTTTCACCATTCACCCCGGTGGAACAAAGATGTATCGAGATTTGAGACGTTCTTTCTGGTGGCGTGGCATGAAGAAAGACATTGGAGAGTTTGTGGCACGGTGTGCGACTTGTCAGCAGGTGAAAGCCGAGCATCAGAAACCGTCTGGGTTATTGCATCCATTGGATATCCCGACGTGGAAGTGGGAGTATCTCACTATGGATTTCATCGATGGACTTCCACGGTCGAGGAGAGGTAATGAGTCGATATGGGTCATTGTTGATCGGTTGACGAAGTGTGCACATTTCATTCCTGTAAGTATGAATCGGACGGCAGACAGTCTAGCGGTGTTGTTCATTCGGGAGATAGTTCGCCTTCATGGGTCGCCTGTTTCGATTGTATCCGACAGAGATCCGCTTTTCACACCCCACTTCTGGCAGAGCTTTCAGCAAGCTATGGGTACTAGATTGGACATGAGTACAGTTTATCATCCACAGACAGATGGCCAATCTGAGCGAGTGAATCAGGTAGTGGAAGACATGCTTAGAGCATGCATTTTAGACTTTGGGGGCAGTTGGGAAGAACACCTACCGTTATACGAGTTTGCGTACAACAACAGCTACCACGTAAGTATTGGCATGGCACCGTTTGAGGCACTCTACGGACGACCGTGTAGGTCCCCTGTTTGTTGGGCAGAGATTGGAGAGTCAGTGGTGATGGGACCGGATGTGATCAAAGAAACTACTGAGAAGATTGAGTTGATTAGAGCGCGTTTGTTGACAGCCCAGAGTAGGCAGAAGAGTTACGCTGATAGGAGACGTAAGGAGTTAGAGTTTGATGTTGGCGACAGGGTTTTTTTGAAAGTTTCCCCGATGCGCGGAGTTGTTAGGTTTCGAAGTCGAGGGAAGCTTGCACCGAGGTATGTAGGGCCATATGAGATTACTGAGAGGATTGGACCAGTGGCCTACAGATTGGCTTTGCCCCAAAGTATGTCAGGTCTCCACGACATGTTTCACGTATCCATGTTGCGGAAGTGTTTGGCAGACACGTCGCAGATTATAGAGCCCGCTGAGGTGGAGATTTTTGATGAGTTGACGTATCCAGTGAGGCTAGTAGCCATTGTTGATGATGATGTGAAACAACTTCGTAGAAGGACAGTGAAGTTAGTGAAGGTTTAGTGGAGCCACCGAGCGGGTGACGTGACTTGGGAACTGGAGGACCAGATGAGACAAAAATACCCCAAGCTTTTTGCCTAGGTTTTCTTGTCGTGGCTTTGTCTGATCTCGAGGACGAGATCTCTTTTAAGGTGTGTATGATGTAACATCTGTATTTAAAAAAAAAAAATTTGGTTTGGGGTGTACTCAGTCAATGCGGTGGGGGCACATAGCCACCCACCCTTTAAAGACAAAACTCCCCCCTTTCTTCCTTCTTTTTCTGTTTTCTTTTTCATTCATTCCAATGAGCGAGATTCCCCTTCGTCTCCAGCGAGAATTCGTCGAGTTTGTCGAATTTCTTCCCCCAAATCTCACTTCCTCCTCATTTTTCTTCTTCTTTCTCCCCTATCCTTCTTGTTTCGTTTTTTCGTTTGAGAAAAACGAAATTTCTGATGTTGTGTGGGTTTTGTGGTATTGGCTTGTTTGATTGGTTTCCATAGCTCCGATCAGCCGTTGAGGGGCCTTGGTGGCGTCATTTGGAGCCCGAAGACCCGACATGCAAGGATGATTTCGGGGTTGGCCGGTTTTTTCAAAAAAATCAGGGTGCATGTTCGTTTTGAGGGTTCTTCGGCATGAATCCGGGCTTTGGGTGAGTGGGTGAGCCTCACATTCGTGACTCCGAGTGTTCTTAGACCCATTTCCGGGCTGTTGTGCGGTTTGGAGGCGATCAGACCGGAGTAGGGAGGGTTTTGGCGAGTTTTCGCCAAACTTTGGGTTTCGGCGGGGTGTTTGCCGAATTTTTATTGTCTGTAAGTTTTTCTTTCAGTCACGCACCGCTTGTAATTTATTTATTTTTCTAGTTTTCGGCTAGTTTGCTCACCTTCGAGTCCGCCTTGCAGTTTTAGAAATTTTCGTGGTCCCGCATTCGTTGTTTTGCGAGTTAGGAGCTTCGATCGATAGGAATTGGGTTTTGAAAACCCATTCCGCTCAGGTGAGTGGAATTATAATATTTATTTTGAGAAATAATTATTTGAAATCCTGAATTTAATTTTTACATTATACCGTCGATTGTGTATAATTGAAGAGCTTTGCTAGCTGTCGAGGAAACGAGCGAGGGGAGGGAGGTGGCGGGGTGGGAGCCGTTCACCTCCCTCGGGATGCGTGCGCGAAAAGTCAACGAACGCATCCCGAGGGAGGTGAACGGCTCCCACCCCGCCACCTCCCTCCCTTCGCTCGTTTCCTCGCCCACTTCCTCGACATTTAGAATTTCTGATAATTGAATTCAAATTCGAAATTTGGGGTTTTCAAATATTTTGATGATTGTGTTGGTTATTTGTGAATGAAATATGTATTGGGTTTCCTGAAAGCATGATATACTTGAATGAAATCGAATAGTGAATGAATTTTGGGTGTGATTAGGCTTTGGTGTAATGGCATTGGACTTGTATGCTTCGTTTTCGAGTTTGCATAGTATGTCATGTTTTACCGTGGATTGCCGAGTCTTGAGCATGTATGATAATCGACTCGAATAAATTTATCGTGGTGAATTGGGTCATGTTGGGACCCTGGCATAGTCGTGGTTTTATAAAAATTGCCGAATTGATTATGATTGCATGTCTGTTACCTTTGATTATGTACAAACTCGTCATTTGTGCATGTGGATATTAGTATAAGTGTCTTTACCCCGCTATAATGCCTGTTGTGCCAATGCTTAGGAGTTTGCTCGCATCGTGAGTTGGATGGTGAACGAGATGACTCGCACCAGACATTGTGGACGCTATTGCATGTGGCAAGCTTGTTGAGGTGTGGTGAGCTCCCGCACGCACTTGCCACTATAGAGTGCAGTAGGACGGGTCCCGGAGGACGTGTTTTGGAGATTACTCGCTTTCCCTCCCAGCGCGCTTGAGTTTGATTGTGTTAGGTTGGCCGTGTTAGGCCAGTCGTTCGGGATGTTTGAGTTTGTATCCTGGCAGGTGGCACCCCATTAGGATACAAACAAGCCCGAAGTGGTACTGGTGGACGTTGTGGGATGTGTCTGGTGAGACACATTCGTAGGGTATGCGGATACCTACGATATGAGACACTTATACAGAATTTTTGGTTTCGACTTGATTGCTATACCTAGGAGACTAGGAAGAACTATGAGATTGTCTTTATTTTCATCGCTTGATATTTACCATGTTTGAATCACGTGTAATGATCGGCATATATCCTAAACTTGTAGTTATTGTTGAATCTGAAATGCTTGTGTTGTTGCCTGAACTTAGAAATATTATCTTTAGAGACACGGTGTGATTTAGACTTTAGAACTTGTTACTTATACTTTATTGTTTGGCATGAATTTTCCTTGTATAGTATTTTGTTATTTGTATTTAGTTCGCTCGCACCAGCTAGCTTTGTGCTTTGCTGACCCCGCAAGGGGTGTGCTTCTATTGGAGTGCAGGCAGTGTTGGCGTTCCTGGTGAGCGTGGCGCGTAGGCCCCATTTTCCGTTGTAGGCGCGTTTTGTGGTGTTTGATCGTGTCCACCCTGTATGGGTATGTTTTGCTTCCTATGTGTTATCAGGTGTACTATATTTCTATACTAGATGTTTGTATATCGGTTTGTCTTTAAGACTCTGGCGGGGCAAATCAAATATACTTATTTTGTTCAAATTTTATCGTAGTTTTTATTTTCGTTTCATTCTCGTATCAAGAATGTGTTATATTATGATGTTGTGGCCGGTTACGATCTGCCTGTGTTACGGGTTAGTTCACGCATCGGCACGCTGCGATTCCCGTGGCGGGTCGGGGCGTGACAGAATTTGGTATCAGAGCCTGACCTAGCCGAAAGTATGCACGTGGAGGTGGGCCCTCGGGCAACGTGGACGTTGTGCCTGTGTGGCCAACGAGGACGTTGGGCCTTAAGGGGGGTGGATTGTGAGACCCTAAGTGGGCGGACTTGAGGTGTGGGTGAGGGTTGGAGCCCAAGATGCCCAAAAGGCCCAATAGGCCGAGAGGGGTTGGAGGAGCTACAAGGGGAATCATAGTCCCATATCGCCTGGGTAGGGGAGGAGGATGATCCTTATATGTGCGGGGTCAGCTCCCCATTGTATCGAGGCCTTTTAAAGTCGTGAGGGTCGGATGGTAGCCCAAAGCGGACAATATCGGTACAGTGCGGGAGGGGGGTCGTCAAAGTTTGGTATCAGAGCCTGACCCAGCCGAAAGTATGCCACGTGGAGGTGGGCCCTCGGGCAACGTGGACGTTGTGCCTGTGTGGCCAACAAGGGCGTTGGGCCTTAAGGGGGGTGGATTGTGAGACCCTAAGTGGGCGGACCTGAGGTGAGGGTGAGGGTTGGAGCCCAAGATGCCCAAAAGGCCCAATAGGCCGAGAGGGGTTGGACCAGCTACAAGGGGAATCATAGTCCCATATCGCCTGGGTAGGGGAGGAGGATGATCCTTATATGTGCGGGGTCAGCTCCCCATTGTATCGAGGCCTTTTAAAGTCGTGAGGGTCGGATGGTAGCCCAAAGCGGACAGCATCGGTACAGTGCGGGAAGGGGGTCGTCACAAAGCGGGCGGAGGCAAAATGGGTCGTTCAACGGCGGCAACTGGAGGTCGCGGTTGATGAGAGGCTTGGCCAAGTTCTGGAGGCGGGGGAGCACTCGCACTATGCATCCCTAATGGGTGCAGTGGACTTTGATGCGTCAGGCAATAGGCCATTAATCTCGTCTGAGGTTATTCGAGGTAGACTGGAGCTTCTGGAGCTGATTAAAGGATAGCACCCCAGTATTGACCTTGATTTTGCTCGCTACAGGAGGGTTGCCTTTGGGCTGATTAATCAAGGGGAGTGCTTTGGTACCGCGAGACTAACTGATGAGGAGGATGTTTCTCCTTAAATTAATTGTAACGTCCCTTCCTGAACGAACAATATATAGATATATTTTTGGAATGAAACCGCTATTTTTCCCCATATTGTCGTGTTTACTTTAGTTGCTTCAAAGACTGTAGAATTTGTACTCGAAATACATTGTTGTTTTAGGTCGATATTGTTGACCTTGTGACAGATTAGGGGTTAACGAACAGAAATCGCTGTTGGTCAAGGGTTGACCAGGCTCCCTAGGTCATTGTTTGTAATGACTTCCTAAGTCATTGGCGGACAAGCGCCATCTATGATTTTATTCCTTTGGCCGTTGCGGGTCAAGCAGGGCGGACTAGGCGTTGGGCACCAGAAGTTGTCGTCATCAGTCACGAACTGACTAAGCTTACCTAGTAAGTTCAGCGATCATTGTCTATGTTGAGAGCAATGATCCCTTAGCGAGTCGCCATCATCAGCAGACAAGCACTGACTAGACTCCCACTTCCTCAGCTGTCATGGCCCGCGTGCAGCGGACTAGAATTTGGGCACCAGAAGTTGTCGTCATCAGTCACGAACTGACTAAGCTTACCTAGCAAGTTCAGCGATCATTGTTTATTTTGAGAGCAATGATCCCTTGGCGAGTCATCGTCATCAGCGGACAAGCGCTAACTAGACTCCCATTTCCTCAACCGTCATGGTCGCGCGTAAAGGACTAGGCCTTAGGCACCAAAAATCGTCTTCATCAATCATGAACTGACTAAGCTTACCTGGCAAGTTCGGCGATCATTGTTTGTTTTGAGAGAAATGATCCCTTGGCGAGTCGACGTCATCAGCGAACAAGCGTTGACTAGACCCCCACTTCCTAGACCATCGTGATCTGCTAAGGTGACTAGGTGTCGGGTGATACCAAAAGTCGTCGTCATCAGCTTAGGTTGACTAGGCTTGCCCGGTTGGAAAGGGGTTCTGCCCGTTTGAGGGCGTGAGAACCCATGTTTGCTAGTGTCGCGCACTGTGCAGACAACATCACCTTAAAACAAACAGCGATCCGTAGGTACGGTATGTGCATCAAGGCTGCTTTGGATTTGCGCTCGTGCCTAGCATGTAGCAGAATACTGTTTGAATGGTGGGCCGATTGGAACAAGCCTTAGGGCCCGTAAAGAAAGAGTTAGGGTTTCCTGTTCGATTGCGCTATGTGTGTGGCATAAATCACGAAGTGACACGTGTACGGCGTAAACTGCGGGAGGGTTGAGTACCGGTCACTCCCCCTGAATTGATGGGGTTGCTTGCAGCGCCATTAATTGAGTGAACGTGGTCTACGCACTTTCCTTGGGAATCGTCGTTTCTTCATTTCCCACACGGTATTTTATGCATAGTAAATAATGCAGAAGTCTCATTTGGTGAACCATTATGCCTATATAATGGTGTTCTCCAATCATTGTAAGCATTATCTTTCATAGAGCTCATCTCCCCACGGACGGCGCCAAACCGATGCAATTGTTTTTCATTCCTTGCTTTGACCTAGTCCTGCTGACCTGCACAAGTAACGCATGTGAGCAACAGACCACTGTTGTGGTGGCCGATGGCACTCCAATGCTAAAGTCGGACAAGGATCTGAGGAAGGCGTAATACTGTAAAAAAGAAATTTGTAGCGTACCTTAGCTTACCAACCTCATGTCTTAATTATAGTGCAAGGAGTCTTGTAACTACCAGGCCATCGAGGGCGTAGTTTAGAAAGGAGATATTCGTGGGGATCCTTTTCTAATTAGGAGTCGTGCTGTAGGAAGGAAATTTCATGTTACCCTTGTGCTCCTAGATACGCGGGAGATAGTTCTCAATACGAGAACAATCTGTAGAAGAGAGTTTCCCTGTGTGGAATGTACTCTAGTATTTGCTTCCTAGTTGGAAGCAGATAGCTATTGTAGTTGCCCGTCTGAAGCTGATCCTCGAGATACTTGCCTTAGTAGGACTTACGGGTATTGAGGATAGTTGTGAGATGTGTGGGCCTAGCATACTGTAGGAGTTCAGGTTCGTCTAGCGGACTGGATTGGGTGGGCTTAGAACTACTTCGGCTGGATCAATGTTGGGCTGAGTTGGGCCCGTAATTCCTCGAAATCATCATGACACGTTTATGGCTCAAGGGCATGACCGTTTTTATGTATTATTAGTTAGTATTTTCAATATTAAAACACATTCAAACAAATACCATGAACTCCATATTTTGGAAAATCAAAGTTTGGGGAAGATTAATTGTGGCAGTTTTATTTCCTAATTGTTTAAATTTTAACCAAATTTGACCTATTGTCACGACTCACCTTCTATCGTGCCAATGACAAGGGCAATACATCTCTATCTTACAAATCAGAATGGCATTTGAGATAAAAGAATGCCAAGATTAAATGTTTGGAAAGATGTTGATGGTGGAGATTCATTATCAACAATGAAATTTTTGTAAATAAGTTGCAAGTAGAAGGGCAAAGAAAATGGACAAAAAGGTATAAAAAAAAATTGGGTGAATGCATATGTGGCGGAGAGATAAATTTTGTGTTTTTTTAAATGTAATTCGTCATAGTTGTCTACTTAGTTATCAGATTTTAGTAAATTTGGTATGGTTGAAACGCATTTTTGAATATCGTTCCAATGAAACCAATCATTAATACAAACGCTTAAATTTTAAAACCAATCATTAATACAAATGTTTAAAGTTTTAAATATGTATTTCACGTTGTATGCATTTTTTCAAATAAAAGAACTGTAATCTATTGCAATTCACATCATGAGTATTTTCAATATTAAGACACATTCAAGCAAAGACCATGAATTTCATTTTTAGAAAATCAAAGTTTGAGAGGATTAATTGTGGCGATTTTATTTCCTAATTGTTTAAAATTTTAACCGAGTTTAACCTATTCCCATACTCACCTTATATCGTGCCAATGACACGGGCAATACACTATCTTATAAATCAGAATGGTGTTTGAGATAAAAGACGGTCAATATTGAAAGTTTGGAAAGATGTTGATGGTGAAGATTCATTATCAACAATAACAATTTTGTAAATAAGTTAGAAGTAGAAAGACAAGAAAATGGACAAAAAGGTATAAAAAAAAAGTTTGTGGAATGCATATGTGGCAGAGAGATAAATTTTGTGTTTTTAAATGTAAATCGTCATAGTCATCTACTTAGTTGTCGAATTTTAGTAAACTTGGTATGATTGAAATGTATTTTTGAATATCTTTCCAATGAAACCAATCCTTAATACAAACAGTTAAATTTTAAAACCAATCATTATTACAAATGCTTACAGTTTTAAATATGTATTTCACGTTTTACGGATTTTTTCAAATAAAATAACAGTAATCTAATGCAATTCACGTCATAAGTATTTTCAATATTAAGATACATTCAAGCAAAGGCCATGAACTCCATATTTCGAAAAATCAAAGTTTGTGGAGAGTTAATTGTGGCGGTTTTAAAATAAGTTTTCTTCCTAATTGTTTAAACTTTTAACAGAGTTTGACCTATTGCCACGACCCACCTTCTATCGTGCCAATGACACGGGCAATACATCTATATTACAAATCATAATGGTGTTTGAGGTTGGAGATTTACCCAATCATAAAGCTCTAACAGATCACATTGAGGCGAGAGATGAGGGTGTTTGGTTGAAATTTTATGTTTGCATACTGAAATACCCCTGCCCAAAGCTAAAAATTTTCCTCCTATCACACATATTCTTGTAACCATAAGCAAAACAATTTGAGTGCCGAAGGCACGGGGAATACCCTAGTATTTATATTACAAATCAAAATGGTGTTTGTGGTTGGAGATAAAAGACAGCTCAGATTTACCCAAATATAAGAATCTAACGAATCGTATAGAACTTAAAGCACTAAGAGTGCATGGGTTCGATTCTCATACCCAACATTTTGATATTTATTTATTTTTCTTCAATTGTTGATGGTGGTAATTTGGTGTGTAAATATGAAGGATAAAAACTTAGGGTGATCATGTTTTGACAAGTTTTAAACTTTTATCGTGCCAACGGCACAGGGAATACCCTAGTATATATACAAATCAGAATGGTGTTTTAAGGAATTGAAGATAAAAGATGGCTAGGATTGAAAGTTGGGAATTATGTTGAGGGTTGAGATTCATTTCCTATAATAGCATGTTTGTGAATATAACACAACTATAAGGGCAAAGAAAATGAAAAATTGTGAAAAAAAAGTTTGTGGAATATACATGTGGAGGGGAGAGAAAATTTTGTGTGTTTTTTTTCAAAATTAAAATACTCATAACTATTTACTTGGTTGACAAATTTTGGTAAACTTTGTATCATTGGATTGCATTTTTTGCAAAGAGACGCCTCAAAATGATGCAAGGCGGAGCGGTGAAGTGAGGCGTCCGCCTCGGACCGCCTCACGCCTCACCGCCTCGGGCCGCCTCAGCCCATTTACAGCTCAAAAAAAAAGCCTATTGCAGCCCACTTGTCTTTTAAGGTTAAGAGGGGGGTATTTAGAGTTTTAGACAAGAGAACGACTCCTTGGGGGCTATTGTTGTTGTTGTGTGTGTTCTTTTTCCTTCTAATCAGGTTCATCTCCTTCAAATTAGGTGTTGCCTCTTTCATATCAGGATGTTTCCTCTCTTCTTCTTCCTCCTTCCTCTTCTTCACTCTCCTTCTTGTGTTTTTTTTATACGATCTGTTCTGCAGCTTCTGCTGTGTTTTTTTTATATGATCTGTTCTACTGCCTTTTTTTATATGATTTGTTCACCTCCTTTTTTTAATGATCTGTTTTGTTTTTTTTATATGATCTGTTCTTTTCCTTTTTATATGATCTGTTCTGCTGCGTTTTTTTCTTCACAATAAACAATAATAAGTAATATTTCAGTGTATGGATCGTAATATTTTAGCATATGGATCAAAATTTGGTGCAAATTTCTAAAGTTAAACCAATGAGACTTGTTGGGCGATGCCTCACCAAATTGCAATTTTCCAAACACTGTTTGTTTCAAATTCAACCATTAATTTTCCAAACACTGTTTCAAATTTCCAAAGTCAAACCAATGAGAAGTTGATGAACTAGTTTACATTATGCTTTGATGTTTTTCTTGTTTGTTTCTTTTTTAGCGATTTGGTGGATAGGCAAGTTAAGTACACTTATGTAGTGCATCTTTTTGCTATGTTATGCAACTTTATTATGTTTCCATTTCAATTCTAAATAGTTGTATGACTTTTTGTACATATTGGCATATGCAAGTTATCAAAATGATGATGAATATTACTTATCTAAATGTGTTTCAATTTATTATAATAAAAAATCTTTAAAAAATGTTAAAGACCGCCTCAGTGAAGTGAGGTGTCCGCCTCGCCTACCGCCTCGCTTCTGAGGCGTTTTCAAGCTCATCCCCTTCAACGCCTTAACTACACTGGCTGCAACATCTCTAGCTTTCCATGCATGACTCTGCTGAACTCAAACGTGCCCTGGGCCTTAAAAAACTTCTCCTTGAGCACCCTTGGTTTAGCAAACTCTCGCTCCAGCTTGCCCGACAGCATGTTAATCTTGGACTGCTTGACCCCCAACTTATCATTAACAACACTTAGCTCATTTTGTACCAGAAGGAGTTGCTCTTCTGCAGTCTGCACGCTCTTGGCTTTAAAATCAATGTCAACCTCCAACTGGTGACATCAGACAGCCCATTCAAACTCCTTCTTAACTTTCTTGATGTTCAAAGCCTATATTTCAGCCTGTACTTCGACCGCGGTCTCCTGGGAAAATTGTAACTCACGACAGATAAGGTTCAGTTCATTCTCGAACCGATCCCTCACGGACATTGCCCCCGTTAGGTCAGACTCAAGCGTTTTCAAGCCATGAAACAATATTTCTTCCATAACTTAACATCGTCAGGCAGATTGCCAAAAAAGTTCAGCAATGGCAGCACGCACACAACGTGCTTGTTTATCCGTGGAGAAGTAAGCAGTTGGATCGCTCATGAAGATACTCGGACACCAGCGTCTTTCCCCTAATCAGAATGATGATCATAGTTTTATACCTGTTCAACACTAGTTGAACGGGCACAATGCCAAGGTATGCCAAGAAGTCTCAAATTTTCTTGATGAAAGGAAAGCGGACGCCCGACTGAAGTATACCTCGGTGAAGACAGATGAACCCTTCTGGAGGGGACAATGGCGTCATATCGGTGTCCAAAGTGAAGAGCACCAGATCATCATGAATCTCATATGTTTCATGAAGGACTTCTAGACTCGACTCAGAAAGCGACCCCTCCTCAAAAAACTTGCGGCCCTTAGCAAACAATTCATTGGAAAGTTGATGTAGGTCCGCCATGAAAAATCATACAAGCTTTCGATTATGAAAGTTGAGCAAAGTCAAAAGCACGAAATGTGGTACGACAAAACAGAGTCTCTGAGATCAAAAGAGTAAAGAAGCTAAACTCCCAGAGAGGAGATTTTTATAGAAAACAGAACTCCCGCCTTTCTCTCTTTCGAGCAGACGCACACCCAATTAATGAAACTCGCCGCTAAGGAAACGATTCAGACTCAACATCATGACTGCACAACTGCTTCATGAAATGACTTAGTGGACCGATGAGTTGGCCCACCAACTCGGGGGTGTAGTTGATGATACATCAAATTGTCCTCTGATCAGCATTGTACGTGTATCATGATAATCTTGTCAAACAGACCAAAGCATGCCTGATTGCACGCCAATCCAGCAAGGCTCAGACAACATTAAGCCCACTATTGGCAGGATCCAGGTCAGACCCAAATTGCAACGCGCTACTAAGCCTACGCGGTCAAGCCCAATACTCATAAGCCCTGATAAGGCAAGAATCTGTGGGATTGACCCAAGACAGGCATGCCAACAATACATTGGTTCCGACTAGAAAATAAATACTGGAGTATAAGTCGGGCAAGGAAACTTCCTTGCATGGACAACACTCCGAAAGGGAAACCTCTCCCGCAGATCTAGGAACACGAGTCGTGTAGGAAAACTTCTCTACATGGACAGCTCCCAACTAGGAAAGGATCTCCAGTAAGATTTCTTTCCCTAAACTACTCCACCAAAGACCTAGCCGAACAAGGACTCTCGCACTATAAAAGGGAGATAAGGTTGATGAACAAAGGTACGCTACAAAAAATCCAATGTACAACTTTAAGCCTCTCCTAAGCCTTATCTAACTTAAGCATCGGAGTTGCATCGGCCGCCACACTCTGGTGTTTGGCTCACGTGCATTCCCTGTGCAGGTTTAGGTAAAGGCGAGGAATGAGAGCAGAAATCAACAACATAAATACAAATGCCAAAATTTTAAATATATATATTTTATAGCTAAATAACGTATAATGCATTTCATGTCATTAATAGTTTTCAAATAAATGAAACGGGTTGGTCATCCCATGAAAAAAAAAATTAGACAAACATCTTAATGTACATTTAAAAAAAAATCGTGAACTTCATGTATTGGTGAATATAAGTTTTAGGAGAGAACTCACTATCGACATTTGAATTTTTTCCCAATTGAATCAAATTTTGATCGAGTCTAAGAGTAAAGTTTATATTATATGTTTTTACCTTAAAATAGGCTTGTAAATCAAAACTGATTGAGGGCGAAATTGGGGATGATGGAGATCGTGTTAAGTACATGATATTTAGCAAAACAAAAGTACGTGGAGTGCCAACGGCATGATGAATACCCTAGTATATTTACAAATCAGAATGATGTTTTTAGCGGGAGATAAAATACGGCTGAGATTTAACTAAACAAAAATATCTAACAACCCTAGACAATATCTCATATTTCAATTTCTCTTAACCCTCACTTACATTCTTTCATCTCTCCTATTTCAAATTCTCATTTTTCAAGTATAAATTTATTATTATTATTATTATTATTATTATTATTATTATTATTATTATTATTATTATTATTATTATTATAAACTAAATCTATTTTGATTTGTATAAATAAATCTATTTGCCATTGTGTGCAATTTCAAATTTGTTGGGCAACTATGAAATACACTTTATATTGTGAAATGAGTGGCTTTGTATTGTAACTTTTATATTTTCCAATTGATTTCTTGGGCAAAGTGAGTGTCTTCATAGTGACGCAGGTACAGATGGGTTGGCATATTATGAGGTTTACCCAAAAAAATTCATACCGTGCCAACGACACGGGGAACACACTAATCTATCTTATAAATCATAAGGGTGTTTCCTATTTGGGAGATAAAAGACGGCTGAGATTTATCCAAACATGAAGATCTAATGGTTGGGACTTAAAGTTAGTATTTATGTCTTACCTTCAGTCAATCCCTAATAAGAGTGCATGGGTTCTGATGTAGTCGATTCCTGCTTTCCTTCCTTGCTACTTACCTGGACCTGCACAAGTAGCACACGTGAGCCAAGGACCATCGAGTGACAGTTGATGGCACTCCAATGCTTAAGTTAGATAAGGCTGAGGAGAGGCTTAAAGCTGTAAATTGGGTTTATGTAGCATACCTTAAGTTCATCGACTTTGTCTCCCTTTTATAGTATATGAGTCCTTGTTCGGCTATGCCTTTGGTGGCGTAATTTAGGAAATAGATCTTGCTGAAGATTTTTTCCTAATTAGGAGTCGTCCATGTGAGATAGTTTCCCTACATGACTCGTGTTCCTAAATCAGAGATAGATGTTTCCCTTTCTGAGTGTTGTTCATGCAATGAAGTTTTTTGCCCGACTTATACTCTAGTCTTTGTTTCCTAGTCAGATCCAATGTGTTGTTGGTATGCCACTCTTCGGTAGATCTCTCAGATACTTGCCTTAGAGGTCTTACAAGTATTGGGCCTGACCGCATGACGTGTGGGCTTAATGGCTCATTGCAACTCGAACCCGACTGTCTGAATCCTGCCAATGATGGGCTTAGTGTTGTTTGGGCCTCCTAGATTGTGCATGCAATCGGGTTTGCTTTGTTCTATTGACAAGATCATCGTGACACATATACAGTGTTGATCAGAGGACGGTTTGGTGTATCATCGGGTTCGATTCCCATACCCAAAATTTTAGTATTTATTTATTTTTCTTCAAATGTTGATGGTGGTGATTAGGCATGTAAGTATATTTATTTATCCTACTCAAACATTTAGCATGTGAAGTAATGTTATAGTGGTTAATTTTGTATATTTACAAGGGTATTCTCCGTGTTGTGGGCGCTACCATACGATGTTAAATATTTACACCGAGGCTTGTCTTTCGCAGTGCCTCTCAGGGCTTTTACTGTGTTGAAAAATCTCCCGGTATGTTTCTGGGGATTTTAGTTCAATATGCTATTAGCACCTGATACGTGGGCTTAAACTAAGCCGAAATTTAAAAATATTGATTAAAAAAACTTACCTATCCCTTCAACGTATAATTAAAAAATCTATGTAAATGAAATAAAGTGAAAATATGAACTTTTTCGCTACTTGACACCGTTGGCACGACCATTCAACTTCTCATATTTTTTGAGAAATTATTACAGTCGTCCTTGTTTATTAACATTTAATGAAACACAACCACAAAATACACCTAACCAGATTACAATAATGTGTTTGAAACACGAACTTATAGATTTGAAATAATAAAGATTTGTAGAGATTATTAGGCTAGAGGAATGGAAAAATGAACATAAAGAGTCGTGCAAGTTGTGCAATGTGTATAAAATTGCGTTGTAAAACATATATGAACTGTTCCACGGAGGAAATTAATTGATACCCTTGTCTTCCATATGAAACTCAAATAAATAAGAATAATTAAGGAAGAAATTTAGCATGAGCTCATTTATTCAAATAATAATTAGATATTACAATAAAAATTTTATCTAATAAATATATATTGTCATTCAAGACATGTATCACTAATCATACCTCAAGGTTACGACACATATACCATTACCACTAAACATATATTTTTGATATCTGTCATGACATTCATCCTTTTAATATCCATTACGGCATTATCTCAACCACAAATATTTTGTGTTTTTGTAACGGTAGCTTAAACTAAATTCATCACAAATTTTTTTTGGAATTTTGACAGTCTACCTTATCATGTAAATTTGAATGTGTAATTCATCAAATAAATAAATCTACATAATGAACCACTATAGCATTACTCCACATGCTAAATGTTTAAGTAAGATGATAAATAAATTAATATATTTATCTATCTTACAAATCAGAAGGGTGTTTTCACTATTTGGGAGATAAAAGACGGCTGAGATATATTCAAACATGAAGATCTAATGCTAAATGATCCGAGAAAGTTTTTTTTTATGCCTCAACTAACTCTAATCATCACACATCTTCTATAATGACATATTTGTAAATACAAAAAGTTAGCTTTTATATCTTACTTTTATGCCTCAACAAACTCTAATCATCACACATATTCTATAATGACATTTGTAATTATAAAAGATATAGAAGGACAAATAAAATGAAAAATTGTGAAAAAGTTGGCAGAATGTACATGTGGAAGAGAGAGAAATTTTTGTTTTTTGTTCTCAAAATTAAAATTATCATAAATATTTACTTGGTTGTTGAATTTTAGTAAACTTTTTATCGTTGGAATGCATTTTTAAAGACCTTTCCAATGAAACCAAAGATCAATACAAGCGCTAAAAATTTAAAATATATATTTTGTTATTAAAAATGTCTAATGCATTTTACGTTATTAGTATTTTTCAAAGAAATAAAATGGGCATATTAATGCACGTTTAAATAAAAATCTTGAAATTCATTTTTGCCGAATTCAAAGTTTGGGGAGAACTTACTTTCGGCTAAGGATTGTGATTTCGCGAAATTACACGATTTCGCCAAAATTTTCATTTTTTGAAATTACGAAAATAAAAAGGGCGAAAATAAATTACATTTTTCAAGGGTTTTTTTTAAAAAATTTCGAGGTTTTTTGTTAATTTCGAGATTTCGTGAATTTTGGAAGAAAAAAAAACAGCTACTAAAAATTACATTTTTTCGAGGCTTTTTTTTAAATAAAAATTCAGGATTTTTTCGTAAATTTCGAGTTTTTCCTAATTATCATTTATTCTAATTATTTTTTTTTTTTGAAATCAATCCCTAATATTCCAATTATCACTTCTTCTACTTATAATATTGATTTTGAAATTACCTCCTAATTTTCTAATTATAGGTATTTTGATTTCATCTATTGTGTTTAATATATTTATTTAATTGCATTTAATTTGTTCACATATTTAATATACCTTCGATGTTCATTATATATGTTTCATGTATCGTCGAAAATTTTCCCTTTTTCTTTACACACTGAAATATTTCTCGATATATTTCTTAAAATCAGGATGCCGAAATTAACTCAAAAAACGAAATCACAATCCTTGCTCTCGGCATTTGAACTTTTTCCTCAACTAACTCATCAATGTTTGACTGAGTCAAGCTTAAAGTTTATAGTATATATTTTTACCTTAGGGTAAACTTGCACTTCAAAACTCATTGACGGCGAAAGTGGAGATAGTGGCGGGATGGTCAATACGTGATATTTAGAGAAAAAAATGTGTGTGAAGGACCAACGGCACGAAAAATACCCTAGCATGTACTATATATATTAGGGTGTTGGCGCGCTCTACTTGTGTGAATATTCAGTAATTTATTTTATTTTATTATTATTGAAATTTTAAATAAAAAATTATTTATAATTTTAAGGACTTATTTATAATTTTAAGAATAATTAAAGGCTTTGAATAAATTATGTTAAGAGCTTAGATATAATTAACAATAATTGAAAGATGCGGGTTTTGATCGTAAATAATCTTAATTTGAAAGAGTATAATGGTACATATGTATAATTTATTTAAAATTATCCCTGGTCAATGTTCAACTACTTATCAATTTTTTTATAAATATAATAGAATTGAGAATGCATTTTGAAAAATCTTAAAATCAAGTTGAATACCCACACTTTTCAATGTTCATGAGGGACCTTACTGTGTAGTTAAACCCAACACACTGACTATGACAATAGTAATAACAAATGACCAATTTTTGTTTTGTGGCTTAATATTTTGTTAAGCATAAACAAGGATTTACAACCCAACAAATACAAACAAAACCAGAAGGTGGTATAGAATAATACTTCACCTAAAAAGGTTAAAGCAAACACAAACACACTCATTACAATGGTCGAGTACAAGTAAGAAATCAGCTCTTCTGCCTTTGCTTTGCTGCTTTGGCATCTTTTAATAGCTTTTGACATACAAGGCAAGCAAAGCACACTCCATTTGAATATACAATAATAATAAATAAATAAATAAATAAATAGGACATATCATCCACCATCCAATTTTTTTTTATTTAGATAATATGTGATTTATTTATTTGTTTTTGGTAATAAAAAATATAAGATTGTCTCCATAAAGAAAGGTACTTTGTCGATATGCCCTTTCTTTCCATCACTAATTTGCTTTTTAGCTTTCTAATATTCTATGATGGATGTTGGGTGTGTTTACATAATTTGAGGCCATAATGTCGTGGGTTTAAAGGAATGACCCAATTAATGTACATGTTTAATGACCTAATTATTTATCCTTGAGCAATTGCTAAGGTTGATCATCTTGCGCATGAGCTGCCCATGCGAAGCAACCACCCTATTACTTTGATTGCACTAAACCACCCTTTTCCACTGAAATCTCTCCATTAAATTGACTATTCTTTTCAGAGTCTTGTATATTATATATATTTGAGTCAACTTATTCTTCGGTTTGGACAATCTTCTAAATTTTATTTAAGCTTGGAAAATCTTCATGGATGATGTTGGTTCTAATGGGTATGGAAACCTTTGGTTTGTAATATTACTTATGCTACATTGGACAAACTCTCACAGAACACTGTTCATGAACAGTAAAAAAGCTCTTTGAATTGTAAGATAGATTAGACTTCTTGCTTTGAACAAGGGTTGGGTCTGTAGCAAAGACCTCAATGTAGAGGTTCATAATCTTGCTAAAGCAGTTGCACTGGAGTATTTTATTAGACTCTTTGATATATATATGCTTTAAAGACCTTCATTTTTTTTTTTACTTCCTCATGATACATGTAATCTACTCTTAGATCTCTAAAGCTCGATCTTCGCCGTGAATTCTTGCAAATCAACTCACAAACACGGTTATTGTTCTGTGTTATGAGCCTCTAACGCTCATGTCAGTATTAAGTCAATAACTAAATAACTTAACAATAAAGTAAAGCTCTTGGAATTCAACCCCCTATAAGTTTCCCAAAAGCCTCTAGCATAATACTACATCTGGTTTGTGGATGTCCGCATATTAAGGATTTAATGCAATGTTAGGATATATCTAAAAGGAAGATTCCTAGTTCGGTGTTTGTCAGTGCCAAAACATGCAATTCTGCTAAAGTCGCTATTTGGTCTAGTTAACTAATTTCAACTGTTTACTAAGGTCACATATATTTCTCAGATTCGTTGGCATGTTTGTCATGGCGACTATTTTATTGCTCACCTATTGGTTCGAGTTCTACTGTCTATCTTTTATTCTCTTTTCGTCAGGACCACTTACTTGTTTTACCCACGTTTGTCAAAATTTCCCTCTACCACTCATGTGATTGTTCCATACCTCCTCATGTGTCGACCACATGCACCTTCCTAAGATTTAACCACGTACATGTCACGTGGTTCCTAACCCTCAAGTCGTGATCAAAAAATTATGATACAAATAAATTAAACATGTGACACGTGATCGTTAAATTTACAATACAAACAAATGAGCAGCGATAGGGGACGACCCTTCTACTAGCCTTGTGGGTGTTACTCGCACCTTAAGGGCTACTGTGTGTAATAAAAAAAAATCAAACCTTCTGTAATTTTTCCATGTGAGAGAAACTTTATAGAATGCTAAAATCAAGTGTTGTTTATCACTTGTCGAAGTCCTTTGTTGATAAGTGTTTGCCCTTGCGACATCGTGGTTGTAGTTTATAGAGAAGAAATCTTGGTAGAGTGAGTTTTGTATTCTAATTCGAGAACACTCAATAAGAAAAACTCGTTGCCCACTTTCGCCCTTTTATGGAGAAATTAACCAATCAGATCCAATCAAACTCCGATTTAGGTGAACCTCATTATATCTTGTCTTTTGTTATATTGTCTTCTTTACTTTCCCTTTATAACTACTTGTTCATGTTTTTTTTTTTTAATTGCTTGAGATGTTTATTTTATTTTCAACTTCCATGGTAAAAATAGATTTTGGAGATGAGCGCATTTTTTTGTCGTTTACACAAATGAACAAAGTTTTTAAAACTATAATTTAGTCCAAAGTCCTGATTTTTACTATAAATCTAGTGTTGATTACAATCTTTCAAAATTCTTCGCTAGGGTTTCAAGCCTAGTTGACTAGGCTAAGTTTTCTATGCTTGAGCTGATCTATCTTCATGTTTTTATTAGTATTCATTTTAAGAAAAAATAATTAAACACAATGTCATAGAACTACCTATAGTCAACTTCTTTAGAATTGCAATACGTTGTCTAAAGTGTTTAAGCAACTATCCTTTGAATTAGATATCTTCTGCGAAGTTGTCAAAGAAAATCTGAATTTCAAAATAGACGAGGAATGTTTGAAAAACGATCTGAAAAAGAAGAAGAAAAGAACGAAGAGTGGAAAGAACAGTCTAAGTCGAAAACCTTAATGGTGAATCATAATCAAGTCATGTACAAATTCCATAAATGGTTTTATGAACCATGATTACATTCTAGATTTACAAATCTCTCAGAGGGTGTTTGTTTTTTTGTTTAGTCAGAAGTCTTAATAAGAAGTGGAACACCCTACCGAGGATGTTTGTTTAACTTCTGATTGGAGTAAACACCATGAGAGATGATCAATTAACAATGAGTGCTTAATTAAAATTCATTCCAATAATAACATCACAATAAATTTGTAATAACTGATGTTATTTCTCTTCTCCACTAACCATCCTCTCTTCTCCATCTCTCCTCTATCACGTGAGAAATGTTGCTACTGCCACCACCACTCTCCCCTCCCTCATTCTCCTTCCTCTTTATCTTCTTTTTATTGTGGGATATTTATAAGAAATATAAAGTGATATTGGGTAGTTTATGGTGGAAAGGGATCTCAACGGTGTTTGGAGGAGAAAAAACAAATGAACAAGGCAGTAAATGTAGGTAGTTTGTTGTGAGTAGTGGGAGGTGTCATGTTGGAAAAAAATGTTAGACAGTCACAGTTTATTAGTTGGGGGAAAGGGTTGAAAACTAGCCAAGCCAAGTGAAGAGAAGGAAAAAAGAAGGGCAGGGGCGCACGAGGAACAAGAGGACCAAGACCAACACTGCACGACGAAACCAACAAGAGAGGAGAAATAAAGAAAATAAAGGACGGAATGAGTGTCGTGTTGTACTGTATTGTACTGGTTGAAAGAGTTAAAGATAGAGAGGAGTTGGCAAGGCACTACAGTAAGGAATGAATAAATAAAGAAAATAGCCAAAGGTGTGATGGCTCAGTGGTTGAGCAGTGGCAGATGGTATCGCTAGGTCACGGGGTCGATCCCAGCCGGTGACATCTGGATGAGAGAGGTTAAGGGATTAAAAAATAATAATAAAAATAAAAATAAAAAAATAAAATAAAGGGTAATTTTCACTTTGCCCCTATTAAACATAGCTAAATAATAAGTAGATTCATCATTAATCATTATTACAATTACCCCTTTGACTAGCGGTCAACGTCCATTGACCGTCAATTTCAAAGCAGATTACCAAAATGCCCCTAAAAAATCAAAGGCTGAGATTGAATCTTTTGTATATTGAACATCTCATCTCGAGAAAAATCCTAAGCTCCAACTGAAATCGTAATCGTATCTTGACGAAAATCCAACGGTCCACATTTAATAGTACACATATCTCTAGGTAAATCAAACTGTCAGAATTTAATTATGCACGCATCTCGAGAAAATCGGACAATTCAAGTCGCACCTTGACTAAATCTGGCATCCCAACACGCATCTCAAGAAAAACCTAACGTTTCAGATTTATTCGTCCACGCATCTCAAGGAAATCTGTCTGCTCAACTTTATTCATGCACGCATCTCAAGAAAAAATGTCACTCCAACCTGTATATCGAGAAACATTTGACAGCTTAGATTTATTCGTGCACGCATCTCAAGGTAATCTGACGTCTAAATAAAATTTAATAAAATTTTGCCCTTAACCCCATAAAATAAATTTGAATTTAGTTTTGCCCATTGAAAGAAAACATATCTGAGAAATGATCAAGAAAATTTTGATTATCTTCTTCCTCTATCTTGCAGCCTCGCCACCCCCCCCCCCCCCCCCAATTCATCCTCCTTCCTCTTCCTCATTCTTCCACTTCTTCTTCCTTCATCCTCATTCCTCTTCCCTCCTCCACTTCTTCCTTTCTACTCTGTTTCACAACCCCTATAATAAAGTTAGGGCTTCATTTTTCATTCATCATTCCTTCTCCTACCTCCTTTTTCCCCATTTATTCTCTTCCCTCTTCCTTCCTCTCCCCTTCATCTCTCAGGTCTATTCTGTTTCAAGGGACAAAATTAAATTCAAATTTATTTCAAGGGGCAAAAGTAAATTAAAATTTATTTAGACGTCAGATTTTCTTGAGATGCGTGCACAAATAAATGAGTTGCAAAATTTTTTCTCGAGATACGTGATAGACAGCTAGATTTCCTCGAAATATGCGTATGAATAAATTCGACCTGTCAGATTTTTCCACGAGATGTGTGTAAGAATATATCTGAGTTGTCAATTTTTTTCTCGTGATACATGCACACTTAAATTTGGACTGTTAGATTTACCTAGAGATGTATGGATCATTAAATTTGGACCGTTATATTTTCCTCGAGATGAGTTGTTTAAGATGAAATTTTTTTTAAAAATCAACTGTTGAATTTTCTTTGGAATACGATTACGATTTAAGTTGGGCCTTAGGATTTTACTCGAGATAAGATATTCGAGATACAAAATATTCAATCTCAACCTTTGATTTATGAAGGGCATTTTGATAATCTGCTTTGAAAATTGACGGTCAATGGACGTTGACCGCTAGTCAAGTGGATCATTGTAATATTGATTAATAATGAGTCTATTTATTAATTACCTATTATATTATAACAGGGGGCAAAATACAAATTACCCTAAAATAAAATAAAAATAGGTGAGTCCCGTCCCGGTCTCACTCACTCATTCACGCTCTTTTTCTCTTCTCTTCTTCCTCTGATCATCGCTCTCGAATTAATAATACTTGATACTCTCTCACTACTAAACACTCCCTTTCTCTCTCCGTCTCTCTTAAACTCCTCCTCCTGTGTTTTTTCTGTTACTGTTCCTCTCCAGTTCTCCTCAAAAATCAGTCACAACGTCACACAAAGGGATCCAAGCAAGTAAAGTAAAGAAGAAGTTCCCCACCCTCTCTCTGCCATTTTTACTTTGCATTTCGAGGAGTAGCAGCAGGAAGAGGTTCCCCTTTCCTTTTCCAAGCTCTAATCGAATCGAGTCGCCTCTTTCTTTTATCGGTGTGCGTGTGCGACTCACTGACTTAATCTCCCTCTCCTTCCTTCTTTCCCTCTCCCACCAGATCCCATCTATTTCTTTCGTTTTTTATCCATCGTCTGTTTCACACCCAATTACTCTCTCTCGCTCTCTATCTATATATATATATATATATACTGGTTTGTTTTGGTTCTATGTATGCTTCCAATTAAAATTAAAGAAGGTCTCTCTTCTCAATTTGGCCCTTGCCTTGGCTTGCTAATTAGACAGTGGAAACGTGAGTGAAGCCAAGAAGGATGCTTACTTGCATAGCTTGTTCCAAGCATGTGCAGCAACTTGAGCATCAACATCAATCAGAAGACGAAGATTTCGAGAATAGCAGCAATGTGTCGACCCCAACCACTAAACATGCCATCAAAGCTCTCACTGCTCAGGTAGGACTAGGTCTGCTGGTGTCTCACTCTCTTCTTCTAATCTGAATAATAATTGTAAATTGTTTAATGTCTCTCTCAAGTATCAACCAAACCAATTTGCATTTTCCCCAGATCAAGGACATAGCCTTGAAGGCCTCAGGTGCCTATCGACACTGCAAGCCATGTTCAGGCAGCAGCGAAGGGTCAAATGCAAATGCAAATGCTCATCGTCAACACCACAACTCCTACGCCGAATCAGATGCTGCTGCTACCGACAGATTCCATGGAGGAGGAGGCTCTTATCGAAGAACTGGGAGCTCAAGCTCTACTCCCAGGCTATGGGGTAAAGAAATGGAAGCCAGATTGAAGGGGATTTCCAGTTCCAGTGGAGAAGCCACTCCTACTCCTTCAGCCTCAGCCATCTTGAAGAAAAGCAGTAGACGTGCTGCTACTGACTCTTCCGTTGTCGTCTTAACTCAACAGCAACGACAACAAGAAGGAGAAGAAGAAGAACCCAAAGAATGGGTTGCGCAAGTTGAACCAGGTGTTCTCATCACTTTCGTTTCTCTGCCAATGCCCCGTGGAGGCAACGATCTCAAGCGGATTCGCTTTAGGTATTATTATTACTATTCAATTTTCCCCCTATCTTCTTTACTTTGGGAGTAATTGCAAATCAATCAATCCACCATTTCAATTGTCTAATCCTCTCAACTCAATTTTCTTTTCTTGGATCCATCCATTCATTCTCATGTTCTGATACTAAATTATTAGATTGTGGGGGGTTTGGTAATTGTCTTCTTTTGTGTTGTTTATTGAATTGAATTGAATTGAATTGGTGATGCTACCTACAACTACAATACAATTGTTTGACGAAATGAAAGAAATTACGAGATGGATGAGAGTGTGTGTGTTTTGAGGGAAGGGGAGGTGAGGTGAGAAAGTAATTATTAATTGTTAGACAGTGAAATGATAACAGACTACAACTAGAGAACCAGGGCATGTGCACATGCGCGTGTTCGGTCCTACCACTTAAAATCACTGGGGCCCACCCTCCTATCTTATGCCCCCGCAGCAGTGTTCATGACCTTTAATTCCATTCTCTTCAGTGGTCAAATGACGTGATCAATTGCCCGCCTCCCCTCAAACTTCATTTTCTGATAAGTGGTTTGGTTCTCTCTAGTGGGAGCCCTTTCAGCAAGTGCAATGCCATGCATTAATTTTTGTCTCTTCTACTACTGCTTATTGACTTTGTCATTTCTATCTGTTAAAGCAGCAGTTTGGTGAACTCACTACTATTTCATCTCAGTGCCCAGACCAGCATAGCATATAAAACACTATAAAAGAGGACAAAAGAACCACACCTACATTTGAAATAAGCAATTGCCTAACTTTTTGCTTTCCTCAATGGACAAAAAGTAAAAGCACCTGATATGATCCAATTTTTGGAGTGTAGCACCTGGAAATAATTGGGAGAATTTTTTTTTTTTTTTTCCTACATGGTTGTATAACATTGTTCCTGTGAAACTTTTGCATTGACCAAGCAATCTGCTATGATGTTTTTTGATTTGGTAGGACTATCAACAAAATATATGCGTAAAACCATATCTCATCTCGAGGCTTCTTAGGTTGCCAATTGGACAAAAACCTCATCAGTTGGGCTAAATCTGTTTTCTCTGATCATTGATACAAGTACGAGACCAGTCCACTGATGATACTCATATATTGAACTGCTGCATCACGGGTTCCACCATGAAGAGTTCCCCTTTTAACTAGACTATATTCCTGCATAGTCATGCTTAATGGTTCCTACTTCCATTTCATGATATAGCTTTGTGAAGTTCATTGCTTTTCAGAGATTATTAGGTTCTTGCTTTGGTCACTGGATTATGAGGAATAATGATTGGTGGTTTCCTTGTATCAATCAGCCGAGAGATGTTCAATAAATGGCAAGCCCAAAGGTGGTGGGCTGAGAATTATGATAAGGTCATGGAGCTCTACAATGTCCAGAGGTTCAACCAGCAAGCGGTTCCATTGCCAAATGCATTGAGGTCTGAAGATGAGGTTAGCTGCCCTACCCATGCTTTCATTGTTCAAAAATAGGAAGAAAATAAGGATAGTAAAGAGTCTTATTTATGGCACTGTTTTAATTAGAAGGAAACTAAACCCTGGTGCCTAAGCAGAATTCATTAATTAAATCAGCCTCAAGTGCTATTACCCTAACTCGTAAGTATTTCAGAGGCTATGTTATGATTAAATTTTGGAAGTATTGGCTAAACTTATATAATACCATGTCCGTTTCTTTTTTGAAAAGGTAAAACGGTATTGAAATCAAAAGGAGCAGGGGAGCTTTTGTTTGTGAAAAACAATCACTGGAGCAGAGCTACACCGATTTTACAATCTAGAATGCTCTCCCTGCTAGTTCTTGTTCAACTGTTAGTCTGTTACAAATAAAACTCGCCTAAACATAAATCTATCAAATGGAAGATCTTTGATTACATCTCTACCATTAACCGAATGCCAAATCATGACCTTAATACATAGGATGACGTGATCTACTATTTGTTTCTATCCATCTCTTAATCTCCAAACTTTTCATTTTTCCTTTCAGAGTTCTAAAGTTGAATCGGCTGAGGAGAGCCCTATCACACCACCACTGAGCAAAGAACGCCTACCTCGCAACTTCCACCGCCCATTGGGAATGGGTTACTCGTCCTCAGATTCACTTGAACACCACCCTATGCAATCTCGTCATTACTATGACTCAATGGGTCTCACTTCAACCCCTAAACTCTCTAGCATCAGTGGGGCGAAGACTGAAACATCTTCATTAGATGCTTCCATAAGGACAAGCTCATCGAGGGAGGCTGACCGATCTGGTGAGCTTTCAATCAGCAATGCTAGTGACATGGAGACGGAGTGGGTTGAACAGGACGAACCAGGAGTATATATTACCATTAGAGCATTGCCAGGCAACATAAGAGAGCTCAGGCGTGTCAGATTCAGGTGCGATATTATTTCTCTTGCGGTTTCGTGTTGCAATCCTAGTTAGGTAATGTGACATTGTTGATTCTAATGATAAGAAAGGATATCCCTCCTCTAGAGCACTAGCCCAGCTTCAACAAAACAATTCTAAGCACATTATCACAACCATGCTATGCAGTTAAAACCGACAACGTACCCATAACGGTCCAAGAGCGTTATAGGTTATAACGGGATATATCGAGATATAACGTTACATAACGGAATAGTTTTTTAAATATATTTTTAATACCCCAACAAAGTATTAATGTATTATAGAGTCAAAAAAGTAAATTATGTTTATAACATTAAATTTAAAATAAATTTAAAATAAATTTAAAATAAAAACATTAATAAAAAACATCTTCCCTTCGTATGAGAATGAGATCCCAACAGATATTGCGATCGGCTCTTCGTCTTCTTCCCTTCTCTCATTCTCTGTCAAACGACGAGGTTTGGTTTTTTGTTGATTGGTGACGTCGAGCTCTGGTCATTCTTTTTTCTTATGAGTCTAGGGTTTTGGTTCGATCGAGAATGAAATTGGTGATTTTTTTTATGTATTAGAACAAAATGTTAAAACGGTGGTATTAAAAAAAATGTATCTCAATAACAGCCATATAACGCCGTTATATTGGAGTTGTGATACCATTAGGTGATAATATCATAACGTAACGTCTCATCCCCGTTAAGCGTTATGTCGGAGTTATATCGGCATTATAACGTCGTTTTAACTGCACAACAACCATGAGAGATAATCTTATCCACCACCACCTGAATACCTCTGTGTAGGATGCTGAAGTCCTTTAAAGTTGCCCACCCCTCTCTTGGTAAATTTTGAAGTTGACTTTTGCCTCTACCATCAACCTAATTTTTGTACATTACACGTCTATGAAACTATCAGGTAATAGATTGGATCTCTTTCTTTGTGGACTCTAAAATATCCTTAGCCGAAAACGTCTGCCTCATTATGGACAACATGAGGAAACCTGCAACTACATCAAGTTTAATCTCCTCAACTTTAACTTGAAGGTTTTGAGTTGTAACATGAACCAGCATGGAGGATGAACAACTTTTAGATCAAGTAGCAACAACATCCTTTAACTTATTTCATATCATCTTTCCTTCTCAAATGCTTTGTTTACAGTGTTGTCAGCTAAAATAGTAAAAACACTCTTGTGAAAAGGTTTGGATGAGTTTTTGAAATGGTTGCTCACTGACTCACATCAAACCTTTCTGTAACTTGGAAGCAATTTGCTGAAAATTCATCAACAAACTCAAGCATGAGTGGGCCATGTAGCACTTTAAATTGTTGAAGACTCGGAGGATGCATGGAAAAAACTTAAAGTATTACCCCCTGTTTCATCACATCAACTTTGTTGACGAGTTTATCAGTTAACTCTTCTTCTAGGATACAACAAGCCTAGATGCAAGTCATACAGGAGAAAGAAGAGAGCTACAATCTAATACATTCGATTCTGTCTTGAGCGTGAGCAACAATGTCATAAACTCAAACAACTCATTGCTTAGTTTATTTTGCTCTTTAGGCAAACACCACAACATCAAAATTTGGAGAAGAAAACAAACATAATTATGTGTTGGAGCGAGGTCTATATAGAAAATAAAAAGATGTTGTAATCCCTTCCAAATTAAAGCAATGGTTGACAAGCATGTTTTGAAACCAATGCAATCAACAATATATTTGCAACTTTCACTGTTAAACATGGTAAGTAAATAGAATAATGTGAAATTTAATCTAAATCAAAGCAATGGTTGACAAGTAAATTTTGAAAATTATGCATTCAGAATAGATATTTGCGACTTCTATTTTTAAGCATAATAAGTTAATAGAATATAAAGTGTAACGCTGATGAATATTTGGTTGGAGGAATTTGGAAAAAAAATTTATAGAATTATAAATAAGAGGTTGGGCTCATATGTGTATGGATGTGAAAGCAGTGTATAGTTTTATTCATTATGTGTGGGTGTTCAAGGATTGGATGTACCTCATAGGGTTGTTTGGTTATACTCGGTAGTCCCAATCTATGGAGGAGGAGTTGAGAGGAGGGAACATCCTGATGCATCTATCTTTGAAATCCAAGGTTCTATTTTAACTTTTAACCGTTTGCGTTATGTTGGACAATGTGGAAGGAACGTAACAGTAGGATTTTCTGCAACAAGTCTTCAATGGTGAGGATTGTAATTATAGAAGTTCTCATTACCCTTTGGGATTGGGAATATCATGTACCAACCTTTAAAGGGATGTTCTTTGAAGATATATTTGTAAGACTAACACTGTTAGTAATATGTGAAGTGTTTATGAATAAATTTATATCTTTTAACAAAAAAAATAAGAGGTTGGGTAGTCTTGTGACTTCTAGGAGTATACCGCACAATCCACAATCCAAGACACAAGAAGCCTTGATGCCATTTGAAAAAATTTACCTCAAATTCTTCATAAAACCGTTTTAATTCTTTTGGCCAATATGCAGCACCTGAATTTGGCAGAGAAAAAAATGCATAACTGTTGGAGTGAAGTATTTATGTAGAAAATTGAAACATAGAAGTTTATAATGAAACCAAAAATCAATAGTTGCAAGTCTTAATACTAAAAAAAATGAACTAAATCAATTAATTCTATATTATATTTAATTCAAAAAACAACAATCCCTCACTAAATCAATTGCATAATGACATGATTATGCTTACCGAAGATGTCATACAGCTCGAATATTTGCTTAGGGGATCTCAAAGTTCCACCAAGGTCTTTGTTAGATTTTTTAAAGGCTCATTTATACCACCAGTATTGTCTCTACTTCATTGCCCTCTTGAATTTTTATGCGAAAAGCTCTCAGTACTGTTAGAGTGTGAGTCCATGCCAAAAGACTATAATACTCGAGCTCGTATATGAAGCTCTTGAAGTTCTCAAACGATATGACCAAGCAATGAATGTTGTAACTTTAAGCCAAGGTACAAGGGACTGTCAAGAAATTTTTTTTTTTACTGTGTGATCTCATCATAGTTGCTAAACTAGTGTTACATATAGTTGGATTACTATTGATCTGTTCTTTTTAAAATAAGAATTGCAACTAGGTTTTGGTTGCATTGGTTTGATCACAAGAGACATGTATAGCATCTCTTCATTTATAATGTCTTTTCGTTTCTCTATATAAATACATTACTCCATTAGATTTTTGTATAATCTTCACTTATAAATTTCATTCGTTATGTTGCTAACTAAGTGAGTAACATCAATGAGGTGAAAAGTTGGGGGCAGGTTTTAGAGATTGTTGTTTCCTGACTCATGTTAGAGCTTGTTGTGTCTTTGAAGTGGTTTGCGGGTGAACCCTTCCCCAATTGGGGCATATGAAGTTTTAAAAACACCATTCTTTAAGCACCCCTCGAGCATGAATTCTTATTTTGCTTCATAAGTCATCAGAGTTCCATAACACCTTGTAAGTTCTATATAAATATATTTCCAAGACTGTTCAACTGTTTGTCTGATGTTATGGGACAGTGCAGCTGAAACAAAACATGCGTTTTTTTTACGCCTTAGTGTGTTGTGTTTATGCCTGGCTGCGTTTTTTTACGCAAAAGCATCAAATCGGGTTTTTGAATCACCCCCAATGTTTTTATTTTTTATTTTTAGTTATTTATTTTTTAATTTCTTTTATAGCTTTTTTCTTTGAAGATGTGATGCTTTTGATGAAGATTAGCATTAGATGTTTGACTTGTTGGATCATGGTTTATCCATGACCCCATGTTTAGGATGTTATGGTTTTGAAATTTGAATTTTATGTTTGTATTATTCCTCACCTATTTTGACTTAAATTTAGAGACGGAAATATGAAATTGCAGTTTTTATTTTGATTTTATGTGATCAACGTTAACATCGAATAATGTGTTGTCTATCATTTGTCTTATTTTAAGCCGTATGTGTATATTTTCTATACTTGAAAATATTCTCACCTCTAAAAGCTTTACACATCATGTCATGGCCACCGATTGCCTTGAGTTGAAAATCTTTGATATGGTATGGATCAGGCAGTTTGAAAGACTTAAGCATAGGGATGTGATAAATAACTGATGGCAAAGAAAGCTATCTCAGTGACCTGAAACTTAGGATGATTAGAGATCAACCTGATAGGAAACTCTCTGAGAAGTTTCCGAATTTGAGAGCTTTGCATAAGCTTTGGACTGGTGGTCATCTGCAACATTGAAATTACTCTCTACCTCTGTAGGAATGGAGGTGGATTTGGCCACTCCGAGCAAAAACAAAGTTCTTGGCACATATTAGCCAAGAGGGTAAAAGGAGCCAAGGGCAGCCTCATCCCATCAGGTGAAATCTTCACTTTAAGAAGCAGGGACCTAGTTGGCTAGCCCAGCACATACTGTTCCCTGACATTTTTTTCCTGTTTTAGTAAACTGGCAGAAAAAGATGAATAAATAAAAAATTTCATTCTGAATGTAACACAAACTATGAACTCTAGTTTGTTAAGTGCAAAACTGATTTCTCTGGGTGTAATCTGGTTGAATTTGTAGTCACCTCCCAGAACTCCAGAGTGTGGAGTAACCAAAAGTAAGCGGAGTGAAGACATATCGTCTGGGAGAGGGGACTGTGAGAGTGTTTTCAAGACTGCCTCTGTGTCCTCACTGCCAAACTCTCTGATTTAAGACATGATCTGTTGTATGATCTGATGTTGTTGTTTTCAATGTTCATAATTCACTATGAAGTGCATGACACCTAGAGAACATGAACCTTGTGCAATAGATGTCATATAATACCAACAATGATGCACTTGTATTTTTAAATACAAGTGTGATGCACTGTCATTTTAAATTATTGTTCTTTTGACATCTGCTGGCGCTTAGGTCTAGTCTTTTACCCGTGAAAATGCACTTGTATCTTCACAAGCGTGATGCACTGTTATTTTAAATTATTGTTCTTTTGACATCCGCTGGCACTGTGTCTAGTTTTTACCCGTGAAAGCACCTGCTCCCGCCCAATTTTGCGGTCTATTACACAAACCCCAAACTTTCCCCTTGGTATTTGGATTTCCAAAGCTCGTTTACTCCAACATCATTTATTCAATAAGCCTTATTCTATTGTTTGATTTCAGTGCAAAATTAGTTAACTGAGCATATTTGAATTTCTTGTGGTTTTGCAGCCGAGAAAAGTTTGGGGAGATGCATGCGAGGCTGTGGTGGGAAGAGAATCGAGCCAGAATACACGAACAATATTTGTGATGACATACTGTGATAACACAACAGAGGAAGCAGCACGTACTATGGCCGATTCACATTCAAACTCAAATACATTACGATTCCTAGTTGGTATTGCAGGGCCCAAGTCGGCTTTCTTATTTTTGGTCCCTTAACATTTCTCAGGTTTAGTATGTATGTTTGTGTATACACATTGCAGGTGAGGCATATCCCAACTCACTCTGCCTCTTAATTCTTAGAAATATGCCAATGTTGGTATTTTCCCGTGATTCAGAGTGATTTGGTGCAAATTATTGTTACATGTTTCATATTGGAACATATAATTTAGCATTAGTGAAAGCTCCCTAGGAGTAATGGTGGTGCTTTATATTTATGTTTACAAGATTTCTGTTTACAGAAATGTTTCACACTGGTCACAATCATGGTTTGTGATTTCACAAAATCTCGCGAAAATTTTCGGTTTTTTTAATTTGACAAAAAGAAGATACCCGAATTTAATACTTACAGTTTTTATTGATGATTGCGAAAAATTTGATGAAATTTCTATAAAATCACGAAATTTCGATCTTCTTCCTCACCTCAGAGTGTCTTCCTCCTCCAGATCGAATCTCAAGTGGAGTGTTCCTCAGCCTACTTCTCCTTGGTCGATCTCAGCCTACTCCTACATCGAACTCCACAACAGTCTTCCTCAACCTCTGCCATGCTCCTCTTCCATCGATCTTACCCTGCTCATCTTCTAGATCGAATCTCCAGCTCTCCATAGTCTTCTTCATACCGATCTCCTCCTCCATCGATCAACTACTATTGGCTACTGAGTTACTATCTATATCCATCTTCTTCACTCTGTTAATGGTTCACTCTCAAGTCTCATGTACCCATGTACCTAGTAGCAATACCAATATGTACCCAACTACCCATGGACCCATTATCCAGTAGCAAGTACATGTATGTATCCAACTACCCATGCATCCAGTAGTAGCCAATACCCATGTACTCAGACTAGGGTATTTTAGTGTCATTGGCACGATAAAAGGTTAACATGATAATTAGAATTTATTATATTTTAAATAATTTGGCTAATATAGACTAGGGTATTCTCCGTGCTATCAACATTCAAATTGTTTTCCTTATGGTCAGTCAAATGTGTGTGATAGGAGAACTTTCAGCTTTGGGCAGAGGTATTTTAGTATGCAAACATAAAATTTCTGCCAAATACCCTCATTTTTCCCTTCTATGTGATCCGTTAGAGCTTCATGTTTGGGTAAATCGCAGTCATCTTTTATCTCCAACCTCAAACATCATTATGATTTGTAAGATAGATGTATTGTCCGTGTCATTGACACGATAGAAGGTGGGTCGTGGCAATAGGTCAAACTCGGTTAAAATTTTAAACAATTAGGAAGAAAACTTATTTTAAAATTGTCACAATTAACCCTCCCAAAACTTTGATTTTTCAAAATATGGAGTTCATGGTATTTGCTTGAACGTGTCTTAATATTGAAAATACTTATGACGTGAATTGCATTAGATTATTGTTCTTTTATTTGGAAAAGTGCATACAACGTAAAATACATATTTAAATCTTTAAGCATTTGTATTAATGGTTGGTTTTAAAATTTAAGCGTTTATATTAATGATTGGTTTCATTATAAGGATATTCAAAAATGCATTTCAACCATACCAAATTTACTAAAATTCGACAACTAAGTAAATAGCTATAACGATTTACATATTTAAATCTTTTATTGGTTTCATTTATCTCTCCGCCACATATGCATTCCACCAACTTTTTTTTTTAACTTTTTTGTCTATTTTCTTTACACTTCTACTTGCAACTTATTTACAAAAATGTCATTGTTGATAATGAATCTTCACCATCAATATCTTCCCAAACTTTCAATCTTTGTCATTTTTTTATCTCAAACATCATTCTGATTTGTAAGATAGACTAAGGCATTATCTGTGTCGCTGGCACGATAAAAGTTTAACATGATAGTTAGAGTTTATTCTACTGTAAATATCAAAATCTTAGGTATGGGAATCGAATCCATGCACTCTTGGTGTTTTTAGTTTTATGTGATTCATTAGATTTTTATATTTGGATAAATCTTAGCTGTTTTTTATCTCACACTTCAAACAACATCTTGTTTTGTATATATAATGGTTCACCCTGTACTCAGTGTCAAGTTTGTACTTCGAAAAGTTCAGTAAATTACTCAATAGAAGTCGAAGTAACATTTCTATTAAGTGTCATCTTAGAGAGAGCTTAAACCAACAAATTAGCCAAATTATTGTACACAGTGACTTGATAAGTTTATTTAGGCTTGCATCTTATTTTTTTCACATATTTCATATACCCTTGAAATTTATTATATATGTTTCATGGTATCTTTGAAATTTTTACGTTTATTCTTTACACACCGAAAATTAAAAAAAAAATTCCTAAAATTAGAAAACTGAAATTAACTCGAAAATTGAAATCACAATATCCTTGCTCCAAATAGTCTTGAGACATGTTGGTTACATAAAGGGTGATGTCTTATTTTAAATTTGATGTTTTGCAAAACTCAACACTTTATTATAACTTTGAAAGGGATCAACGTAGATTTGGGTCCTCCAAACATTAAAAAAAAAAAAAAAAAAATTACTATGGTTTGTTAGATTAACATATAGGTGCATTTAGAAGCATTTGTCAAATCAGGTTGAAACACATACGTATAATTCCGACGTTGACATTAATCCACATATTTCAGCTCAAAAGGAGCATTAAGGCATGGTTCATGTAAAAGTTTGCTGTAAAAAATGCACCAAAATCTTGACTATATAACTCATCTTCTCCAAATTAATAGTAAAAAGTATGTCTTCAACTCTAATTTTACTTTTCCATTTTGTCATTTTTTAATTTTAATAATTAAATGTAAAACCAACAGACCTATGAATAGTTCCAAGATTTATGTCTGAAAAAATACTATTACATTTTTACACTTTTACCCTCACAAATTCAAATTATTTATAATCAAACTCAGCCCCTCTCAATATTCATTAATTAGACCTAAGCCCCTAATATAATGTATTTGAAACCCTCCAATTATCTATAAATTACAAATATGTCCTTACAAATGGAAAACATTATCAAATTTTTTACCATTTTACCCTTTCAAGTTAAACTATTTACAATCAAAACCAGCCCATGCAAGGCCGCTCCGAGGGCAAAAAATGTTTGACCATCGCAGAAGCACCTGCGAGTGGAAAATTTTGGCACCGTTAAAACTTGATGCAGATGTTACTAACCTAAATTAATATGCTAATTTGACTTGATTGTTATACCGCAAGTGTTTGGTTGCCTAACTAGTACACAATGACAAATACGGGTCGATCCTATGAGAATTAAAAACACAATCGATAACTAAGACCTATTTAGACAAATTTAATTGGTGTTACAACAATAAAAAATTTCTAAACAATGGAAAATAGAAAAACAATTGAAAATTAAGTTTGAGAATCAAAGAAAGAGATGTTAAGGCTTTCGAATCATCTATCGAATTTATAGAACTATACTAATGTCAATTATTATCCCCTAGCAATGTAATTGATTGATTTTAGCAAAGATGTAAACCCCCAGCATTAATTGTTTGTTTAAGACACAATTAATAACATGTTTAAGTAATACAAATAAAACATACTTAAACAAAAACATAAAATAATTCTAATCCATAGATGCATGATTTACACGGTGAAAGTAATATGTTTTTGTTCACAAATCAATTCAATGTTAAACCATACAATGCATTCGAAAACAATAAAAAAAATTAAAATTAAATTCTACTAAGCCCAATGAATCATCTATGCCTTAACGGAGGATTTAGAAACCCATGGTGATTGCGGCGGCAATGTGGGTGAACATCTCCTTCTTAACAAATCTACGCTGCTATTCTGTGGTGGTACATAATAAAATGAGTAGCGTGCGATGGTGCTCTGCTGGTTTGTGAGGGTGACGAGGTAGTGACGATCATGGGCGGACCTACTAAGGGGCGAGGGGGGGCAGCTGCCCCTCCTCAACTTTTAAAATATTTTTAGTATATATATTTTAGTCTTAAAAAATCGATTATATAATGTAGAATACAATATGACAATTGTTTATGAAAATATTGAAACATGTCTTTGTTGGTGTAGTGGTTGAAGGTTTATTACTTTTTGTAAAAGACCTGAGTTCAATACTCTTCGAGTGCATTTTTTATTTTATTTTCAATGCAATTTTATTAGCAATTGCAAACATTAAAAAATGTTTAGTTTAATAAAAATTTATTAACATTAATTAAATGAATTGTTTTTCACAAGTAATATTAAACCCCTAACAAAAAAATATTTAAAATTAATATCTAAAATAATAACGATAGAATTCAATGGAAATATATACCATTAGCCAACTCGTATAAAATTTGAGCCTCATATAAACTATTTTTTCGTTGAAATTGTATTATGATCATATTAGATTCGCAAATTTCAAATTTTTTTTAGCTTCACCTAGAACTTATCCTAATTATTTTGTGATTCTCAATTCTAGACAACCAGGCTTTATCCTATTTTTTCTTTGAAATTGTATTATGATCATATTAGATTCGCAAATTTCAAACTTTTAGTAAAAGACCTGAGTTCGATACTCTTCGAGTGCATTTTTTATTTTATTTTCAATGCAATTTTATTAGTAATTGCAAACATTAAAAAATGTTTAGTTTAATAAAAATTTATTAACATTAAATAAATGAATTGTTTTTCACAAGTAATATTAAACCCCTAACAAAAAATATTTAAAATTAATATATAAAATAATAACGATAGAATTCAATGAAAATATATACCATTAGCCAACTCGTATAAAATTTGAGCCTCATATAATCTAGTTTTTCTTTGAAATTGTATTATGATCATATTAGATTCGCAAATTTCAATTTTTCTTTTAGCTTCACCTAGAACTTATCCTAATTATTTTTGGATTCTCAATTCTAGACAACCAGGCTTTATAGCCACTTTTTGGTCAGGTTTTAAGTTTTTTACATTTCTATCCCTTCTATAGATAATGTTTGTGATTGTATTTTAAAGAGAATGGGTAAATGTGTAAAAATGCTCTAGCCTGGCCAAAAAATGGCTTTAAAGTCTGGCTGCCTAGACAAACTCTTTTGTGATATTAGTTATATATTCTAGTTATTATGTTTGTTTGCTCTTTGCTAAGGTTATCAATAGTGACCTTATTTTGGCTTAAAATTGACTACACTTGGATCCAATTTGATATATGCATTGTATTTTTTATAGTTGATTTTTTTTTATTAGTTACTAGCTTCGGTAAAAAAAAAATTTGGCTTTACCATTGATAACTACTATTATCAACTAATAAGTATTTTCCATTTCGCCCCCCCTCGACTAAAATCCTGGGTCCGCCCTTGGTGACGATGAGATGAAGAAGCAAACATGGAGATGGTGGTTTGTGATTGCAAATGAGGGGCGAGATGGAGGCGTGGAGTTCAGTGTGTCTATATGTGTGAGAATCAGAAAAAGAAGGGGTTGTCTGTGGATTTGTTGCGAGATAGAGGACAAAAAAAACAGGTGAGGTGCGATGAAGGATGAGGAAAAAGAATGGAGAAACGATAGAGAAAAGAGATGAGCAGTGACTGGTGATGGTGGCATCAATGGAGAGGGAGGATTTTTGAGATAGTGACGAGGTGATGTGGTGGCTGGAACTGGTAGTAGATAGCGAAAAGAAGGGAAAACAGAGTAATCGGAGAAGGTGGTGGTATGTTCATTGCAAAGGATAGGGGATCAGAGATGGTGGCTCACGAATGGTTCATGGCTGTGAGGAAAATGAAGTCTGATTGTGGAGTTGGTTGTTCCAGGGAGGAAAAGATGAAGAACATAGGAGGAAAAAGGTGTTGATGGCAAGAAGATGACAGTTTCCGGTCTTTCTAGCTGAGAATCGACGGCAAGGGGGGCAGAGACGGAGCCAGGATTTTTGTTGAGGGGAGCGGAATAATGTCATAATTAATTAAATATGATAAATATAATATAAAAATTAGTTTCTTTAACATAAATATATATATTTATAACTTGAACAAGACATAAATGACTATACAAAACTTCATCTAATCTAATAAAAGATTTTCATTCAAAAAAAATGATGAAGACCACTTTGGATATACAAAAATAGAGTTTTATAATTTGAACTTTTACATATCTACATTCATGAATACCAAAAAATTCTATTTTCCCCCTCCCCCTCCCCAGTTAGAATAAAAAAATATTACAACTGGCTTCGACGCGCTTTCATACCCTGAACTCGTTTCATGATTGCTTCGTTGTCAATGTCATCAAAAACTTCCTTTTTCAATATACGTAACTAAACAATCATTCATCCCCTTGTTGTAAGTCTTTTTTTTTTTCCAATTACTGAATCCTTCACCAACAAAACAATCACCACCCCCTTGTTCTCCGACTCTGACACTTCTAAAAAAATAGCAATGGAGACAAAAGGCAACATCCTTTGTTATGCTATACTTCAGCCAACTCTTATACTCCGTAAACCAAGCTACATTAAAACGACGTAGCGTACCTCCTATTTTTTTTTGTGGGAATGTGTAGTTTATTGGCTGACATGGACCCCTTTGCAAATAAGCTCTTCTAACAACCTCTTGATCATTCGGATGGTAATCAGAAATACGAATTCTTAAACCAGGATCAGTTGGAAGATTTGATAGGTCAACCTCTAAATGACTTTTCTTTGAGATTGGTTCTGATAAATTATGATCATCTTTATTTTGTGCTAGAGGTGGTAAATCACTTACTGACTTTCTTTTTAAAAACTTATCCATAACTGAAATAAAACAAAGATTATATAAGAATGCATTCTATATATTTATATATTCTAAAACTTTAAATGAATAAACTAAAACCATATTTCCATGTAATAAATCATACATATTTCCAAAATAACAAATCAATATACCTCTATTAATGAAGCACCACAATAGAAGTATCGCCACCAATAATAAAACGCCCAAAATTGAAGATTTTCAAAGCTGCAATTGACACACAAGCAGTTCAATCAATTATTATAATAATGCTTCTTGGCGAAAACACTAATGTTAAAACATGTCTTTCAATAATTGACACATGAAGGAACTAAAACTGCCATATGAGCAAAAGGCAACTTCTGAAAGCTCTAAAAAACATAACTCAAAGGTTGCTAAGGCGTAAATAACCCAAACTATATTTTTACCTACAAATTAAAGTACAAACTACTTAACTTTGAAATACACTAACATACAATCAAATTTCATTAAGTGTGGGTGAATGAAGGGAAAATCGATAAGAGGAGAAAGAAATGCGTACAAAAAGTGAAGTTGTGGATGGCATAGTGACTCCCATTTATGTGAGAATTTGCTCATCTCTATAGAACCCAACTCCCATAACTAGCTAGATGCAGCCTATATGCCCCAAAATATTTGTAATCACTTTAGAAGTCCTTGATTTTGCACATTTCTATGGTTTGATCAATCTCTTGTTGAGCTCCTGACTTTGTTGAACACAAATACACATAATTACTAAAGGATTTCATTAGCATCAGTACTAGTAGTAACAAACTGTAATTCCCTTCTCACAAGCAGTACTAGACATTGATGCAATATCATCACAATTTTTTAAAGATCCTTATTTACAGATCTACAAGCAAGAGATTCCTAGGACAACAAACACTAAGCTATATCAAACAGAGAAACAAGTAGAGAAGATAACACACACACTAAGCAATACTAAACAATGTCTAGTCAGTAGTCTCATACCTAGTGGTCCAGCCAGCTAAGCAAACACCAGTCGAATTCCACAACTGCACACTACAATAACTGCTCTGACTAAATCAGGCTCCAAAAATTAAGAAGGGTGATTTTGATGGTGAACAGGAGTTTGTGTAGCTACTACGGTCAGTTGGTTTGTGGACCTTGTCCTGGGCTTACAGGTGGCTTCGTGAAGAAGGTGAAGAGCTTTTGAGCATAAAAAAAGGTGAAGAGCTTTTGAGCAACCTGCAACCTAGGGATTTGGGGTATGCATAAAAAAAAAATTCTCTCAAAAGTCAGTGGGGGAAGGTGCCCCCACTTGCCCCCACGTGGCTCCGTGCCTGCAAGGGGGTGATGAGATGGTTCTTTGGTGGCTGGAAAAAGAGGGGTTGAGTTTGGCAAAAAGGGGAATAAAGAGCTTTTGGTTGGGCTTGGGCTTAGGTTTAGGTTTGATTCACATGGATTTGGATATGGATTTGGGTATGGGCTTTGGCATGCGAATTATTATGGCGATTTTTCACCCGCACTTTGTATCGCCATTCAAACCTATCAAATAATTGTTATTTGGGGTGTTGAATTTATACGATTTCATCATTTAAATTTCAAATCTTACAAAACCTGAAAGTGAAATAGTTAGAATAAAATACAGTATTCGAAACACTAACAAATATTAACTACAAGGTAATTTAAGTATAAATTACGTGAATATCGAATACCCCCAAACCTATATTTTGCTAATCTTCCAGCAAAACAATTTTTTTTTAAATCCTAACTTACACTTTCGCAGAAATCTTCAGTTACACTTACTTTAAACGTGCAACAAGACTTTAAACCCCTAGATTACCTCTAGTAGGTGAGTGTAAACTTGAGGTCATCATTTTAGAGTTGCTCATCTTCATCTCCATTTTTCAGATCTTCGTCTCCATTTTCCAGATCTTCGTCTCCATCGAACTTCATTCATTCATTCAGGATTTGTTTATTCTTGTTTGTTGTGAAAAACATTTTAGAGTTGCAAACTTGATTCTTGATTTGATTACACAAATCTTCTGTTGAAACTGGGTGAATTGTATGGGTCATCAGTGTGTTTGCGGTGTCAATTACCTCAAAAAGATCTGGATGCTTTGGTTTCAATCACTTGTGATGAAGATGTTGCAAATCTCATGGAAGAGTATGACCAAGCAGCTGCTGCATCATCGACTCCATCTTCATCAATAAAGATCAAAGTGAATCTCTGATAAACAAAAAAAAATAGTCAATCTCTCCTCCTGCATCAGCAGATGCTTTGGTTTTAAAGAGTAAGACCGAGCAGATGCTTTGGTTTCAATCTCTCCTCCTGCATCAGTAAATCTCTGAGAAACAAAGAAAAATTTAACTGGTTTTTAAAATAATCGGGCCAGGCTGGTTAACCGGTGGGTTCTGGGATGTGAAACTGAGGCCCGAACAGAAAATTCGGCCCGGTTTGGGTTTTGGGACCGACAATTAAATTAATATTTAAGAAACCGGACCGAACCAGCCCAATCGGTCCGATTTTCGGTTCGATCCAATTTTTTGGTCTAAATTACCCAGCTCTAGTGTGAATAGCCTTATCAACATAACTCTCCATTTCACAGTAAAGACGCGACTAGATAACTTTTAGAAAATATGTTTCGACTACAAATCTTTCATGTCACTAAAAAATAAATCACTCAGAGATTAGGTATTTATCACTCAGTTTATATATCAGAAAAATAAATTATGAAAACAATAACATCTCACTTACAATTATCATAAAAAAAACGGACATTTGAAAAAATGAAATGAATATGATCTCATGGATAGGAATATCAATTACTTTTGAGAATAATGTTGAATATCATAGTTCTTGTCTATTCATTCTCCACATATATAGACCGAACTTTTACTTAAGATCAGTTAGGTTTTTACTAGATTGTAATAGGGTTTGGATTATGGCTAGCAATAATGAAAAATGATATACAAAAATTTCAGAGAATGGATACACCCTTTAATAAACACATGGGGCACTGAAGAATAAACCAATGTTGTAAACTATTGATTTTTCATCCTTCCAAATTCAAATTCATATATATTTTTTTGAAGCATCAAATTTTAATTTCTTTTTTATCAATGACATGATTTTCCTTTTTTACACAATATAAACTTTCAGCCTTGAGGGTTCATGGAATATTTAGTTTTATCTATTCAATTTGCCCATTCCAAACATATATCAAATCATAAGCATTCTCAGAGAATTGGGTCGGGAAAAAAATAATATGGGGTATTACTCCATAATTGGAATAGGTAATGGAAAATTGGTTAGCAAAGAAAAGACTATTTAAAGGGTCGAAATGGCTGCAAACAAATATTTATTACTGGGTAGGGTAAAAGCCTAGATAATGGTTCAAAGAAAAATGCTTATATCACTTCTTAAGTTCTAGTCAATATTATGATATCTCAACAAAATAAACCAAAAAGTTTTAGTGTAATAATTCAACTTTAATGTCATTCTCAAAGCAATCAATGAGAGAAAAAGAATAATGAGATTATCAACGAGATAATGCGGACTCGAGAAAAATTAGAGTTTATTAAATAACCCTAAAGAGAAATAGAATGGCTCTAAACTCATAAGGGTTAAGTCTCCACTATTATTCCAAGACTTTCTAGTAAATATCTCACTCATCAACTTCAAATTATGCTAATTTGGCTTATAGTGCAAAAATAGTCGAGTTGAAAAATCTCCTGAAATATATTTAACCTAAAGAAAACATGTTCCTATTAGTATATCAATGTGATAAGTGATAACATGTATTTTCTCAAATTTAAAAGCATACTCGGATGTTGAATGCATTTTCAAATCAAAGATTTTTCACAATTATCATAATCATTTATATATTCAAATGGAGATTGAGTAGAATACAGTAATTAATCGGTATAGTTGTGAAATACATTTCAGCTCAAAATTTTTGAAAACTGCACAAAAACTCATAAACCCCACCCCCAAACCTAAATCAAATATTGTCCTCAATGTATAAAAAGAATAATCATGGCAAATGAAGGAAAAAAATGTTAGGGTTAGAGTGATATTACCATGGTGAAGTTTTTACCAATTTCGAAGATATCATCCACTAATGAAAGCTCAAAAACAAAAGAATTGTGAACTTATCATGAGAAATTGATAAAACACATACAATACACGAAAAAATGTACAAACGAAAAAATGTGTACCAGTTGTAAGTCAAAATCGTTACGAAGCTAACGAGTATGAGTGCAATGCAACTAGAAAGAGCTCGAAAATCAATCCAGCATAACCATAATGACACAACTGAAGTTGAGTTGCCTCCTAGGAGCGTTTGGTTTAATGTCGTTAGCCATACAAAACACATAGAGTACCCATAAGGCCATGGGTGAGAGAGAAATAATTTCTCAATTCGAATACACATGATCCTCTAATAACAATACATGAACATTTGCTTCTGATGTAGGCAAATCTAAGAATGGTCTAAGACGCTGACCATTGATTTTAACCATTCTTAGGATCAACAATCTCAACAACTCCATGTGAAAACATTGTTTTCACAATATAAGTCTATACCATCGAGATCACAATTTGCCAAGAAAGAGATGTAACCGAGAATTAAATAACAAAACCTTTTGAAAAGGCTCAAAAGTCTCGCAAATATTGGATTTATCACGAAACACCTTCATTCGTTATTTGTAAATTTTAGCACTTTGGTATGTATTATTCCGAATCTTTTCTAACTCATTAAGTTGAAGCTTACGATGTGATCCAGCCTTATCTATATCAAAATTAAAGGTTTTGATAGCCCAATAAGCATGATGTTCCAATTCCACAAGCAAATGACAAGTCTTACAAAAAATAAGTCTATATGGAGACATTCCAAACAGGGTTTTAAACGCTGTCCTATGAGCCCAAAGAGCATCATTCAGACGTTGTTACCAATCCTTACGGTCTGGTCGAACTTTTTCTCCAAAATGTGTTTCATTTCCCAGTTGGAAATTTCAACTTGCTCACTTGTTTGTGGATGATATGGAGTGATGTAGTATTTCTTAACTAACAATTCAAATGGTCTATTGCAAAAATGAGAACCACCATCACTTATAACAGCACACAAAGTACCCAAAACGAGAAAAAAATATTATCTTTCATAATTTTGACCACAACCTTGTGGTCATTCGTTTTACAAGGTAACGCTTCTACCCATTTGGAAATATAATCAACAGTTAGAGAAATGTAAAGATAACCAAACGATGAAGGGAAATGTCCCATGAAGTCAATGCCCCAAACATAAAAAATCACCACAATGGGAATATTAGTAATAGGCATCATATTCCTACGAGAAATAGAACTCATTCGTTGACATCTATCATATGTAGCACAAAATGCATGGGTGTCACGAAAATAGTTGGCTAATAAAAGCCACATTGCAAAACCTTTGCCGCTATTTTTTTTAGAACTAAAGTGGTCTCCACGCGCCTGATCATGACAAAAGGAAATGATACTATGGAACTCACCCTCTGGAACGCATCTCCTAATGACATGATCAAGACAATATGTTGTCCTAGAAGAAATGTTTGACCTCAGCAAAAAACTTAGTCTTATATTGTTTAGAACAATTAGAAGGGAATTGGCTCGTAACAAGGTAATTCACGATATCTGCATATCATGGTAACTGGATGATAGCAAGTGCTCATCAGGAAAAAATTCACTCAAGGGCACATCTGCAATAGATGACTCTACAAGAAGTCTAGACAAATGGTCAGCTACAACATATTTGGAACCCTTCTAATCCCAAATCTCAATATCAAACTCCTGTAGCAATAGGACCAAACGAATTAAAAATGACGCATGATCAGTAAAAATAAGAACTTTTGATCCTATAAGGTATGACCTAAATTTGTCTAAATCAAAGACAATAGCGAGTAACTCCTTCTCCGTGGTAGAGTAATCAAGTTGCGCATCTTGTCGAGTTCGACTAGCATAATAAATAACATAGGGATTTTTCTCCCCTCGTTGTCCTAAGACAGCTCCAAACACAAGATCAGAAGCATCACACATAAGCTTAAAAGGTAAATTCCAATTTAGAGGTTGGATGATTGGAGCTGAAGTCAACAATTATTTAAGCTTCTCATAAGCTTTCAAACAGTCTTCATCAACGACAAAAATAGAGTCCATAACTATTAAATTGCATAGAGAATGAGTAATCTTACTAAAATCCTTAATGAACCTATGATAAAAACCAGCATGGCCTAGAAAAAATCTAATTTCTTTCACTGTCTTCGGTAATGAAAGACTCAAAATTAAATCAATTTTGGCTTTGTCAACTTCGATGCCCTTCTTAGAAATTATATGCCCAAGAAATATACCTTGCCTAAAAATAAAATGACATTTCTCCCAATTCAAGACAATATTTTTCTTTTCAAACATGTTTAACACTAAGGTTAAATGATTCAAACACTCATCAAATGAATCTCCAAATATTGAAAAGTCATCCATGAATACCTCAAGAAACCTTTCTACCATATCCGAGAAAATACTAAGCATGCACCTCTGAAAAGTGGCGGGTGCATTACACAACCCAAAAGGCATTCTCCGATATACAAAAGTCCCAAAGTGGCAAGTGAATGTGGTTTTCTCGTTATCCTCAAGTGCAATGGGGATTTGGTTATAACTGGAATACCCATCATGAAAATAATAGTAATCATGTTTGGCTAACCTTTCAAGCATCTGATCGATAAAGGGAAGAGGAAAGTGATCCTTCCACGTGTCAGAGTTTAACTTACGACAATCAATGCAAACTCGCCATCCGGTGGTCATGCGGGTGGGTATTAGCTCATTCTTATCATTTGTGACTACAGTCACCTCCAACTTCTTGGGAACAACCCGAACTGAACTGACCCAAAAGCTATCCAAAATTGGGTAAATAATACCCACATCCAACAATTTGATTATCTCGACTCAGAAAACCTCCTTAAGATTAGGATTACGGCTATGTTGCATTTCACGTGAAACTTTTGCATTATCTTCGATATGAATGCGATGCATGCAAACGGTTTGGACTTATTCCTTTAATATTTGCTATAGTCCACCCAAGTGTTGCCTTATGCTCTTTCAAAACATCTAGCAACTTATTTTCCTATTCAAAAGTCAACGCAGATGAAATAATAACAGGTAAAGTATAATCGGAATCTAAAAACGTATACTTGAGAGAGTCAAGTAGTAGTTTAAGGTCAAACTTGGGTGGCTTCTCAACAAAAGGGACTGATTTGACTCACTGAGTAGAAGGGGTTCCACTTTACACTTCCATCCATAACTAGGAACCATAATAGGGGTTGAATCAAGCAAAACATTCACTTCCCTAATGGAATGATCAATATCGAAGTCTAAATCAAAATGAGTCAAACATGTCGTTAAGGGGTCATCTAACGCAGATTGCAAAAAGAAAATTTCGACCAAATTCTCAATCATGTTAACTTCATAGATATCCTCGAACTTGGGCGGTTGTTGACTTACATTAAAAACATTGAGTTCGATGATCATGTTGCCAAATGACAATTTCATGATTCCATTCCTAGAGTTAATAATAGCATTGGATGTGGCAAAAAAAGGCGACCCAAAATAAATGGAATGTGACTGGAGGGACTGTGAACAAGTTGTGTATGAAGAACTATAAAGTCCACTGGAAAATAAAAATTTTCAACCTTAATTATCACATCATCTATAAAGTGCACGGGGGACTCTGACTGACCTATCTGCCAATTGCAGACTTTGCAGTGTTACTTTAGTCGATTTTATTCCGCCGAGATCTAATTGCTCATATATGAAAAATGACAATAAATTAACACTCGCCCCTAAATCCAACAATGCCTTATCAATCATATGATCACCAATAACACAAGAAATGATCGAGCACCCAAAATCCCTATACTTAAGCGGGGTTTTGAGTTGAATAATTGAGTTCACTTGCTCGTCAAAGAAGGCTTCTTTTTGCACATGTAGTTTTTGCTTCTGTGTGCAAATATCCTTTAAAAACTTGGCATAGGCAATAACTTGCTTAATAGCATCGAGCAATGGGATATTAATATGAACTTGTTTAAAAATATCATTGACATTTGTTCCTTTCTTAGTCGGAGCTAACTGTGATGAAAATGGCGCCTTAGGAAAATAGGATGTCTGAGTAGGGTTAGAGTCAAGAGGAGCATCTTTAGAAGGTGAGGCTTTATCTGTCACCTTGTAAAATGGAAATGCAACCTGCTTTGACTTAGACGGGAATGCAATGACACTCGAATTGGGCATTTGTATCCAATTATCAACTTATTTTCCACTCTTAAGGGTGCTAATATATTTGACTCGAATTAGGAGCATATTTATGGCTTTCCCCTGCAGATAATATGACAAGTAACAAAGAAGGAAACTATTGAAGCTACTACTTTTCATACAAAGTTTTTAGATGCATACCATGGAGTCTGCTGTGAAATTGAAAGACTGAAATGATATTGCCAAGACCAAGAAAACTATCCCAACAACAATGCCCAATGATTCAGGCCTGCAAAACACACAACCGAGTTCATGACAACAATGTTAATGAAAGTAAAAGTAGTGTGAAAGAGTAAAACAAGATTCAAATGTTAGACAAACATGATCCCAATATGTGAATGGTGACTTGAGTTTGAAGTTTGCACCGAATAGGCATACTTTAGAATGTGGCAAAGAAGCCTTCTTATAGGAATAACTCGAAAGAGAAACATAAATCTAAAACTTCTCAAATGGAACATGATTTAGGAAACAAGGATACAAAACGTTTAAGAATATACAAGACACAAATAGGCATCAATGCATTTGCATCTGAAATTTTCAAATATAAAGAACAACTATGAGCATAGTTTCTTATAATGGATTGTAAATGTTAAAAAAAAACAAAAAAAAAAAACAACTACAGAAGACAGACTGACAGTGAATGGAAAATCAAACCTCTGATCTGATATAAAAGACAGAATGAAGTAAAATGAAGAATGCAAATGATTGTATTGTATTGTTGTCATCAACTCTCTCATTTGTGCAGCTCAACATTTTCTACTATACAACAAAAAATTCACTGAATACAAGGAAGGGAACTTTAACAAATGAAAAAAATTCAAATGAAATGAAAAAAATTCATTTCCAAGGCAGTGGACTCTGTCCAAACAATTCAAGGCAGTGGACTCTGTCCAAACAAAAAATGAAACTTGAAGGCAGTGGACTCTGTCCAAACAAAAAATGAAATGAACTTTAACAAAAAATTCACTGAATACCTTCAGCACGTAATTTGAAGGCAGTGGACTCTGTCCAAACAATTCAAATGAAAAAAATCAGTGCCTCCTATATGAAACAATCGCCACTGAACAAATAAAACACAGTTTAAACGGAATGTAAAACAGGTGGTAGTAAATAATCTCCAAGGCCCCAAAAAAATTTGTCAGAAACTTGATGCCTCCATAAAATTCAACCTAAGGAAACAACATTAAAAGTAAACTAGTGCTGAAAGCAAAAAACTTTAGTGGGTTAGGAATTGTTTATCCAATCCCAGCCAAAGTGTGTTGAGGGGATTCACCAAGTTCATTATAATTTAGTATCAGTTTTGCTTTGTGGTTTTATGGACTTTACTAATCATACAATGTATGTAGTATCATTCATATGAACTTATTCATTAGACCCCTAACCCTCCACTGGCCATATAAAGGGAGCACAAATAGACACCTGTAAGGAATGAGAATGTCATTTACACCGTATGTTCATGAGAGGTGAGATAAGGCTCGGTGTTCTTCAACCAATTATCAATGTATGTAGTATCATTCATATGAACTTATTCATTAAGTGGTATCCCACTCAATCTCAAACCATTTTTTTTATTTATGAATTGCCCATTGGTTGATTTGTGGTTGGCTCATATGTTGGCACAATATATTAATTGATTTATATAAGTATTGATGCAATCGTTATCCGCTCTCTGCTCTGACTTTGACTTGCAAACTTGTTGACCTGCACAAGGAACGCACGTGAGCCACAAACCATCGTTGTGATGGTCGATGACACTCTGATACTAAAGTTAGATAGGGACCTGAGGAATGTGTAATGTTGTAAACAAGGAATTTATAGGGTACCTTAGCTTATCAACCTCATAACTTACTTATAGTGCAGGAGTCCTGGTACAACTAGGTCATCGATGACGTAGTTTAGGGAAGAAGATCTTTGTGAAAATCCTTCTCTAATTAGGAGTCGTGCTATGGAGGGTAGTTTCCCTGTTAGCCATGTGCTCCTAGATAGGCTCGAGATAGTTTTCGTTCCGAAAGTATTCTATAGGTGGAAGTCTCCTTATGTCATACATATTCTAGAATATGCTTCCTAGTTCGAAGCAAATAGTCGTTGTAATTGTCTGTCTGAAGCTGATCTTCGAGATACTCGCCTTAACAGGCCTTAACGGGTATTGAGGATAGTTGTTAGACATGTGGGCCTAGAGGGTTGTAATCACTTGGCGGGCTGCATTGGGCGGGTTTATAATCGTACGTGCCGGATCAGTGTCAGGCTGACGCTAGAGCCTATCTTTATCTTTTCCTTGAGATCATCATGACACATTTACGGCGTAGAGCCAAGACAGTTTTGGTGTATCATTAGCTACTTCACCTGAGTTAGTGGGTCATCACATCGGTTCGCTAAGTCATTTCTTGAAATGATATGTCACTCATGATGATTGAGTCTGAATTGTTTGCTTTAGCCACGCGCTTCATTAATTGAACGTGCGTTGGTTCAGTGAAGATGAGGCGGGAATCCAATTCTTATTTAGGTCATCCTTTGTGTGGAGACTAACTCTTCTATTTTCTTGTTTTTAAAGATCTTGCTTTGTTTGTCATTTGATTGAAAAGATTGTTTCATTTTCTTCATGGCTCAACAAAACCTTCTTGATGAAGCAACTTTGGATAGGGGTCTTGAGTTTTTCAAAGACATGTTGCTTTCTGAATCAGGTCTTGCTGAATCTGTATGAAGTTTGGGGTCCCTGAGGACATGCCATTATATGCTCTGAAAGATGACTAGACGCCAGTGTTGCCATCTACATCCGAACTCACATTGAACGGTGTACCCAATATACAAGCAAGTTTGCATACAAAAATCATATACCAAATATACAAGCAAATTGTATACTAAAATTATACTTTTTTTCACTTTTTTTTTAAGTTGTGGAAAAAAGCATTTACTAACCTTAGGAAAAGCATTTGCTTCAAAAGTAATTATTAGCCCATATGTCATACTCAAACATTTAACTCACTCCAAATATATTGTACCTTAAAACTTCTTAGTCAATAAAACCTAAAAAGATATTTCTAGTCATAACACCACTATTTCTCAACTAATAAATCATATAAATGTTATGTTAACATTACCCACTACCTTTACACACAAAACAAAAACGGGGGGTATTTTGTCAATTATAAAAAAATTCATACATTTGTGAGTGTTGTGTTTAGGATACTTGTATAAATTAAATAATAGATTGTGCCAACATATAAACCAACCCCAAATCAACCACTGGGAAATTCATAAATAAAAACAAATGGTATGGGATTGAGTGGGAATGAGACATCATACATTGATAACTAGTTGAAGAACACTGAGCCTTATCTCACAGATCACGAACATACGGGTTTAATGACCACACTCAATCCTTAAAGGTGAATGGTTAGGGGTCCATGTGTTAAAGAGAGTCCCTCCTTTATAGAGTAGACAATAAACAATGAAAAAAAAGATGTTGTTGAGCAAGTTTAGGAAAAGGTCAAAGGAAGTTGTCTTCCCATTGGGGTGGGGGGTTACAATGATGGATTCATAAACACGCAAAAAAAAGAAAAAAATACAATTTAATTGTCAGGGTCTTTGATTACTTAATGACATCTTTATCACTAGAGTGTACCTATGCCCAAAAAGAAGTTTGCGTTGAACATCAAACCCAAAACAACACACAGTGCATCTAGTACCCAACCATCAAAACGTTTTTGAAATCTGCTATACATGATGTAATAAGCAACTAACTACGTAAAACACAAGATGTACTCATACAAAAATATAAGGAGGAGCTTAGCAAAATCAAAAAAAGTACATAGGATAGAGTTTCACTCACTTATTCGTAAAACCCAAAATTAGGCAGGTATTACATTAACATAGAGTATTCTTTACGGGTAAAGTCGTAATGTACTCCCGTTGTATGAAGCTTTTGCAAGGTAATTTCTTTAGGGAAAAAAAAAATTCACTAAAAGGCTTCAATTGTAGGTTAGACCTAGAATGTCCTATTTTTATAAAATTCATATTTTAACTAACACATCCATATATTTATGATTGAAATTCATTAGCTTACCTCTTGTAGAATCAATGTTAGATCAGCAGTACATGGAATTAATCTCATCACTACAGCTTCCACCGTCTTTTCAAGTTTCTCATCATTTCCAAGATTATCATTGCATTAAAATTTTAGATTAAGATAATAAGTTGTCCATGATATAAATAATATATGGCATAAGGACGAAGATAAATAATTTTAATAATGAAGATAAATAATTATAATACCTTATAAATAAACAAAGTTATTCTTTACGTATCAGCTAGATGGAGCGGATGTTATTTTTTTTTTTTTTCTTTCTTTGACTGATTTGAAGGAATGACCATGTTGTCGACCACTATTTTTACTTGATCTTTCATCATCGCCATTGCATTGAACATATAACCCATAGTTTCCTGTCACCATCCACAATGATCAAGACTCTAACAATTAGACTAAAGATCACCACAATTTCATGTACGAAGTTCAAAACCTTAGATTTCCCACTAACCCCTCAAAAAATCTTACATCAGAAGTGTTACGGTGATTAAAAGCATTCCATTCATCACTTGCAAATATTTTTCTAAGTCTATCATTCTTTCAAACAAGCTCTCTAATGCAACATAATGGGTGACAAATCCAATAAGAACTGGCCTAATGATGTCATCCCCACAAAAACTGTTCATCATCGCTAGGATTTTATGGTGGTTGTAAATGTAATTAGCGATTTCTTCTTCTTTTCTACACTACTCTTAACTGGTGTCAGGTCACCTATCTCCTTCAATATCAAGTCAATACTATGACATGCACATGGAATCCAGTACAAATTATGTCATGGCTTATTCATTAATTTCACTTTTGCTTTCAAAAATTGCTTCTATTATCAGTTATAATCTGCACAACATTCTCTTTACCCACATAGTCAACCACTTCCTTCATCCATTCATAAAGATAATTGTGATCTTTCTTCTTATTTGAAGCATCTACCGACTTTCTAAATATGATTACCCCGTCATAATATATCATGAAGTTGATAATGCTCAACCTCACAGGACATGTCCAACTAAGGTAGTCAAAGCGTAAAGCGAAGGCGAAGCGATTTTCCATGGCTTGGCTTTAAGCGAAAAAGCGAAATGTGAAGCAATGACTTTATGCAAGTAAAGCCACCCTAAAAAAATGATCTTATTATTATATAAATATATGCAATTTTCTTGTATCTAAGCTTCTAAATATATGCATTATGCTTTTCTACTAGATTTAGAGGTGTTTGCTCAAGTCAATGTAAATGTTCATATTGCTTCTTATGTTATGATGTTTGTTACCATCCACTGCAATACCATATTTCCAACCAATGTCGCCTCACGGTTTTCTTCTATAATCAATCACCTTAAGTAAACAAAAAATATCAACATTCATGTATAGATTATTAATGCATAGAAAATCAATGTATAGACGTGGATTTCATTTTTGGGGTCAGGACGGTGAAAATTTTGGTGAAACTCTGTTGAAGGTAAGAAGATTCGAACCTCGAACAAAATCTCCAACTCCTGCTCTATTGAAGCTCCCAGCTTCAGCCGTGAAGCTGTAAAGAGAAGGAGAAAAAGAAAAAAGTATGAGAAGAAGAAGAACTACCAAAATAAAAAATAAGATAAAAAATAAAAAAAAACTTTTATTTAATGAAGCCATGGCTTTGGTGGCTTCACGTTTCAACAAAAAAAGGCAAAAAGTTGTGGCTTTTTGCAAGGATTCTGATTTCGTTTTTCGAATTAATTTCGGTCTCTTAATTTTAAGAAATATTTCGTTTTGTGTAGAAAATCGTAAAAAAAAATTATTGTAATTTAACAATATAAGTTATCTATTTTAAACTATTAAATACTAAATAAAAAGTCTCACACGACTTGCAAACTACATATTACATAAGAATCACTCAAGTAACAAACTTTTGATACTAAAATATTATTATAGCATGTTAAAATATATATAAATTAAAATATTTATTTCTATTCTCAAGAAAATTTTGACATATTTCGAATTTCGAATGAGATTTCGGTAACTTCAAAATAGGAAATATTTCATGAAATTTTGAAATATTTCTAGAAATCGCATTCCTTGGCTTTTTGTAGCATCACAGTAGTGGTCTGACTTTGACCAAGGCAAAGCGAAATGTCATGACTTGACTTTTGGCTTTAAGCGACGACTTTAAATGGCTTTGATCATCCAAGCACTTATGGGCTAGTTGCAGTAGATGGACAAGGTACTAGAATCTCTGAAGGCGTGGTGGAAACTTGGGTGTTGCAGTTCATAGTAGTTTTGTGGCATAATTTTGCGCAATAGTAAAGGCCTTAGATTGGGAAATGCCTTCTAGACTGCTTGGACGTGGTACAAGTGTTCCAGGGATTCAAACATCATATTATTGGCAACAGTCTTTTTTGGTTTCAAAATTGGAAACTATTTGAATAATTTTTGTTATGTTCCTAGATGTTTTTAATTCTGATGCCCATGATATAGGAAGACTAATAGATTAGGATATTGATTTGCTTTAAGATAATATAGGAGGTTAGTTAAAAATAAATAAAAAACTGAATTTCTTTCATCAAAGATTAAAAAAAAAAAGAAAAAAAGATTGTTTTTGCTAAACATATTAGGCTTGGGCTGAGCAAACCTCACCTGAATTGTGACCCATTAAAAAGAATGGTTATTTTCAATTTGGCCACATTAATTTATATGCTACTTTGTTTGACCTCCATTTAAAACCATAATCGAGTCGGACCCCATTTTCTAATAGACCTGTTAGGTCAACAATGTGTAAAACAACCAAAATGAATCCAATGGTTTGGATTTGTGAAACCTATCTCGAGGTAATCCCCTTGGTAGAGATAACCTTATTCTCCTTTTTTTTTTTCCTTAGTCAACTTCTCGGCAACTGACCACACTCCCAATCCATCCACTCTCCCTCCTCCTATTTGCTCTCTCTCATCTAGGGATGGCAACGGGGCGGATTGGGGTGGATTTGGACAAATCCATCCCCGTCCCGCTAGAAATCACGGATATTCAAATCCGCCCCGAATATTCGTTTACCATATTTTGTAAAAACCATCCCCGAACCGGACGGATTGGCGGATATCCGCCCCGCCCAAAATACCCGGAGAAAAAAAAAAAAAAACAGATTCTCAAATATCGAATCACAAAAATTACAAAAAAAAAAAAAAAAACAGATTATACATATTGTGAGATCATAACGAAATTACAAAAAATTCCAGAAATTACAAACCATACAAAAATTAACAAAAAAATTCCAGAAATTACAAACCATACAAAAATTTAACAAAAAAATAAAAAATTACAACAAATTCAAAAAATTCGATCTCTGAGATCAGATCTTGATCTCAGATCAGATCTTGAAATCTAATCATGATCAGATTAGATCTTGAAATCTCAGATCAGATCTTGAAATCTAATCATGATCAGATCTTGATCAGATCATGAACAGATCAGATCTTGATCTCTGAGATCAGATCTTGATCAGATCATGAACAGATCAGATCTTGATCTCTGAGATCAGATCTTGATCTTGATCTTGATCAGATCTTGATCTTGATCAGATCTTGATCTTGATCAAATCTTTATCTTGACCAGATCCGATCTCAGTCTCTGATCAGATCCGATCTCAGTCTCAGATCAGATTTGATTTCTCAGTCTCAGTCTTAGTCTCAGTCTCAGATCAGATCGGATCTCTCAGTCTCAGATCAGATCCGATCTTGATCTCTGAAGGGGGAGATGGAAGAAACTCTTTTCTTTTGAGAGCAAGGAGGCAGATCGCGGCGTGAGGATGGCGTGAGGGGAGCAGGGAACAGCGAGCAGCGAGCAGGGAGGATCTCAGCGTGAGGGGAGCAGGGAGGATCTCGACGTCTCGGTGTCTCACGGCGTGAGAGGAGCAGGGAGCAGGGAGGATCTCGCGTCTCGCGGAAGGAGGGAGTCTGTGCGTGTGAGGGAGGGAGGGAGGGGGAGCTTGGTGAGTGAGGGAGAGCGATTGGTGTGAGGTGAGGGTCCGAGGGAGGAAGTTAAGTTAATAATCCCTTTATATAGATAAAGGGTAATTTTGTAAATTCGTTGGTTAAACGGATATCCGCGGGGCCTGCGGGGCGGATATGGCCAAATTCGTATCCGCCCCGAATAGTGAACGGATATTTTTTGGATACCCGAAACCACCCGAAAACCCATTCAGCCATATCCAAAACCGCCCCAAACGGATTGGGTGGGGCGGATATCCGTGAATATCCGCCCCACTGCCATCCCTACTCTCATCCCAAATGGTCATTTTCTCAATTCATAAAGACCCCAATTTCCCTCCAAATTTTTTTTTTTTTTTTGTCAAACACAAAGATATTTATTAAGGAAAGAAAATGAAATAAAAAACAAAGAGAAACATTCATATATCAAGAAATGCCAAGACACCATAAAAGTGTCAAAACCCAAATCCCTAAACAAATTACAAATCGAATTCATCATCCACGGCAATTCTCTAATCTCGATAAAGATGGAGTGTTCTGATCTGTTGAGTCCTTCAAATACCTTTTTATTTCTTTCTTTCCACACACACCACATGAGAACGTGAGGGACCCTACGCCATAACTACTTCCCCCGATGGGAAGGATTTGCTTGAGACCGCCAACTTAGCCAATCTAAAATGGAGCCTTGAAACATCAAACTCAAACCAAATTCTGACAAGAAACTGCTCCAAATGGATTTGGAGAAACTGTAGTGAAGCATCAAATGGTCCAGCGTCTCGTCAATTTCATTGCAAAGCACACAAAGACTCCCTGTGTGGATTCCTCTTTTCCTTAACCTATCTTTAGTTAAGATCTTCTCATGCAACATTGACCAACTAAAGAAATTAATCCGAGGAAAAATGTTTTTCACCCATACCAGATTTTTGTGAGAGAAAATGAAGGGGTTAGAGTGGGTCTCATAATGAGGTGCAGCCAACATATCCGAAAATTCTTTCACCGAGAAGCCCACACCTTTACCCTTCCACACCAAACTATCAGATCCCTCTGAGAGTATCTGTCTATCCAACAGATGCATTAGATTAGCGAACTCTTCTAGCTCCCTAGTATTTAGGGGTCTTCGAAAGGAAAGATCCCAAGAATTGCCGTTAGACCAAAAATTGCTCACACTCCCATATTGATTGTTGTTAATGATAAACAACATTGGAAACAGATCCTTCAAAGATTGGTTACTACACCAAAAATCATGCCAGAAAGAGATGAGATCACAATTTCCACATTGGAGAGAGGTGTGAGGGTAGAAGCCACTTGCGCACCGGGAGATGGACTTCCACAAAGAGCATCCGTAGGAAGTGTACTTAGTTCTCTTTTCCCAAACCCATCTATTGCGCCCATATTTGTCCATAATGAGATATCTCTATAAATTATCATTTTCTTCTACAAATCGCCAAAGCCACTTAGAAAGTAATGCAATATTGAAAGTGAGCACCTGACGAATGCCTAAACCTCCTCGAGATTTAGGGCAACAAATTTTCTCCCAGCCCACTAAATGCATCTTTCTAGAGTTATGAGTAGAACCCCAAAGAAAATCGTGCATGATCTGTTCCATCTTGGCTGCTATTGAACAAGGAACCTTGATAAGAGACAGAATGAACATCGGGATAGAAGCTAATGTGAATTGTACAAGAGCTAGTCTGCTTTAGAGAGAAATTTGCGTTTCCAAGACGCTAGTTTCGATTCCATCAATTCGATCGTCTCATCCCACACAGCTTTACTTTTGAAACTGGCCCTCAAAGGCATGCCCAAGTACTTAACTGGAAGATGATCCGTTGAACAACCCAATAAACCCGCCAACTAGTGCAAATGAGGGACATCTCCAATAGGCAACACCCTTGACTTGTGAAAGTTGATTTTCAGACCTGAAATAACTTCAAACCAAAACATTATTCTTTTAAGAGCAAGAACCTGAGAAACGGAAGCATCACAAAAGATGATAGTATCATCCGCATACTGGAGAATAGAAACAGGAGGACTACCCTCTGCGACAGAAAACCCTCTCACTAGGCCAGCATCAACCGCTTTAAGAATCATTTGTGTTAGACCTTCTGCTGCTATAGTAAAAAGAAGATGAGACAAGGGATCGCCTTGGCGCAAGCCTTTCGAGTTATTGAAAAACCCGTGCAACTGACCATTAATCTTCAAAGAGAAATTAGTTGTAGATATGCAAGTGTGAAGCCAATGAATCCATTTGGAGTCAAACCCCATGCGAGCCATTACCAAATCCAAGTATCTCCAAGAGACGTTGTCAAAGGCTTTGGAGAAATCTAATTTGATAACGAGCCCTGGAACACCTTGTTTTTTTCCTAGAATCAATAATTTCATTGGCAATCAAAGGGCTATCAACCACCTTTCTTCCACTGACTGCTGCACTTTGAAAAGGAGAAATGACTGAATGAATAACTATTTTCAATATGTTAGCCAACACCTTGGCAATGATCTTATAGGCCCCATTCAAAATACTGATAGGTCTAAATCTTTGACTGTCCGCATTCCCGCACATTTAGGAATAAGCGAGATGATAGTGGTGTTCAACCGCCAATCAAGAAAATTTCTCGAGTTAAAATCTTCAACAACTTTCAGAAAATCAATTTTGATTACCTCCCACATTTTCAAATAGAACATCATTGAGAAACCATCAAGACCTGGAGAAACTTCAGATTTTAGTTCTTCCATTGCTGCTCTAATTTTCATCTCCGAAAAATAATCTACCAAGGCGGTAGCCGTAGACTGGGAGATAGACTTGAAGGTAATCTCCGAGAAGAAAGGTCGCCACTCCTCCTTTTCATAGAACAACTCCTTGAAGTGAGATATCAAGAGTTCTCTAATACTGACTTCATCCACTACCAACTCCTGGCCCATGCTAAGAGCTTCAATGGAGTTAAACAGTCTGCGTCTGTTAGCCAAGTTATGAAAGAATTTGGATCCCTAATCCATATGACAAACCCAGTTGACTCCTGATCCGATCCTCCAAAACTCCTCATCTCTTTTGGTTAATGTTGCCCACTTTTGATGTAGCTGCACTCTACAAGACCTCTCCTCAGCAGTCAGGTCTCTGATCTCTTCATTGGCATCAATGTTAGCAATTAAGGCAGAAATATTTTGAATATATAAATTTGTCTTACCCCAAACTTTAATCCTCCAACTTTTAAGATTGCATCTGAGAGCCTTAAGCTTCCACCATAAACAGTAGCCAGGGTGGCCAGAGACTACTGAGTTGTTCCACCAAGCTTTCATCTCCTCTGCCAGGGTAGGGTGATCAAACCAACCATTACCAAATGAAAAAAGGCGAGTACAGCCACCAACAGACGAGTTCGCAAGCAAAATCGCGTGGTGGTCAGAACCTGCTGCACCCTTGAGCCATTCAACTTTATCACCAAATTTGTCAATCCAATCCACCGAAGCCAGAAATCAATCAAGTCGACAAAGGATAGGACGATCTCTCCGATTTGACCATGTGAATTTTCCCCCTTTTAGACTGAAATCAGCGAGTTCCACCTCATTAATGAACTGATTTAATTTCTGCATGCTCATGGACCTCCTCCTGCATCCTTTTTTTTCATTCATATGACGGACAACATTGAAGTCACCTGCTAACACCCATGGCGATTGCACCCAACCAGCAATGTCATATAGTTCTTCCCAGAAGTGTTCTCTTAGCGAAGGATCACACGAACCATAAATGTTAGTCCCTGACCAAAATGAGTTATCCGAGATCATTTGAAATTGAATAGAAAGTGAAAAAGCTCCTTTCAACACTTCCCTCATCTGCAAAAGATCAGCATCCCAAATAGCTAAAAGGCCTCCCGAGCTGCCAAAGGATTTCACCATAGCCCAATCAAAAGAGCTATCACCCCACAATTTTCTGATAAATTCTCTAGAACATCTCTCCAATTCCGTTTCCTGAATGAAAACAAGGTCTGGACGATTCTCTGAAATTAATCTACGACAACCCCTTTGCCTCTCAGTATTCCCGAGCCCCCTACAGTTATACGAAAGAATTTTGAGATTCATGAAAGACCTTCAACCCCGGGGTTGTTGCACTTGTCCATTACTTTGTCAGATATTGTATCCTGCGCTGCAGCTTGAACCATATCTAAAGCCCTGTTTTCATCATGACTGAGGTCCACTCCCACTGCCAAGCCAATTTCTTTGAAAGTCGAACGATCTAATGCTTCTTCCTGAGTCGAATGACAGTCAGAGACAGAATGCTCCACGCTGTCATTGACCCTAGAAACAAACCCTGGAGACTTGCCAGAAGTCTGTTCGCTAGGGAGGAGAAACCCAAGATTTTCCATCTGTGGGACCTCGAAGCCTGAGGGAGCGCCTACGTGGTCTGGTGTAGATGAGAAACTCTCCGAATGAGAAACACATAGTTTTGTAGACAAACCATGAACTTCAACACATTGTTCTGCTAGTGGCTCGAAACCCGGGGGTAAGGGAGAGATACCGAACACTCCTGGGTCTGGTTGGAAGACTCTCCCCTTGTCAGCCCAGCAGGGGCACTACATCCTTTAAGTTCTACCTGCCCTGCTTTGTTGGTTGAGCTTGATTTGGTGGATCTCTTTTGAAGCATGAACCTAGATCTGGTTGGAAAAACTGAAAAATTGGCCCATTCAGCGGCTCTGTCACGCAGTGCTTTTCTAGCCAGCTTTCGATCCTTGCGGGCCTGCATAGACATCTTGGTCAAAAGGGGGTCCAAGTTGAAGACATCTTCTTCCACCGCTTATAAAACCCTCCAATAATTGCCAGATGTCTGTTGATCATTAGACTTGGCCAAATTATGTTCCGAAAAAGACTTGGGCCCCTTGCCAGGTGAAGGCCCAACAATACCTTTGCCTTTATCCTACTGAGATGGACGAGTTGACTCGGACATTGAGTTACCAACTGAAACGGCACGAGAAGCAGGGGAATGAAGAAGCGTTGGGTATTGCTGGGGAGACTGATCACTCAGTGTCAGCAACCTAGGAAGCGGCTTGTATGCCTCGCATGAGGTCACGTGTGGAGAGTTAGCGAAGACCAAGAAAGTTGTGTCCAAACGGAAGAGCAACATGTGTCCACTGAATCACTGAATCAGACAACTCTATCAATGACCTTGCAAGATTCTTTCTTGCAACGGGATCTGGAGAAAGATGATTGCCCCATACTTGGGACAAGAAATCAATGGGAGAATCTCGATGAATAGAAGTTGCTACAATGGGGCCCTTACTGGCAATAGAAGTAGGGCTCACACTTGAGGGATTAGTGGCCACTACCTCCACAAAGGTTCTGTTACGCAAGGGTGGGACAACACTAATACCTGGCAGAGTTGAAATCTCATCTCTTCTAAAATGCTGCTTAGGATAAGGCTGAGGCACCTTATTTAAAACCACCTCATTCATAGCTTGGGCGAGTTGTTTCCAGCCCGTCCCTTCCACGTCGGCTGGCACCCTGAGAGTTTTGGACCCTGAACCCCACCATAATAGAAAGGAAGATTCCTCCTTTATTGGCATCTTTCACCATCATAACTCATCTATTGTTGATTTTCCAACTGGCTGAGAAGGCATTAGAGCCTGATTCCACAGCTTTCTTAAGCTGAAACTCAATCCATTCACCCATCTACAATTCAACAAAAACTTTGATTCTAACCATCGAGCTCGATTCAAATAACAACAAACCTCCTCTTGACTTTTGAATCCCAAATTATTTCCCATCAATTTTCACCAAACGAAGATTTCCTTCTTTGAACTCCATCTCTCCCAAGATTTAGCACAAAATTACAAACATACAAGCACAATTTCACCAGCATACAAGCATCATAGCAATACGAAGATTAAAAATAACTGAAAGATATTACTTATTGCTGAAAAATTGCCAAATTTGTTCCAAAGTCTGAGAAAGAGCTCACCGCCGTCGCAAGCCCTCGCTCACCACCGTCAAGCCCTGGCAGTGGCAGATCGAGAAGAAGGAAGAGGCTCACCAGCCCTCGCTCACTGTCGAGATCCTCACCTTCGAAAACCCCTCTCTGCGAAGCCCTCACTGGCGAGATCCTCACCTTCGAAAATCCCTCACTGTCGAGATCCCCCTCACCTTCGAAAACCACTATCGAGAACCCCCTCACCTTCGAAAACCACCTCACATTCGAAAACTACTGTCGAGATCCCCCTCACCTTCGAAAACCACTGTCGAGATCTCTCTAAAGGAAAATAGCAATACTGGTCAATTTTCTTCTCCCCCAACAAGTTGTCAGATGTGCCAAAATATAAAAATTGTCATATAAAAATGCTATCCCAAAATAGCATTTGTGAATGTCGTGGTTATATTATCTATCATATCATTTGTGAATGTCATGATTGTATTATTTGTCATAGCATTTGTAAATTTCAAACTTATATTATCTATCACATGTATATAAATGCTATAAATTATTTGTTTTAACATTCAAAAAGTGCAATCGTAAATGGCTTTTCAAATGCTATAACTAAATAGTTACAATAAAAATTAAAAAATAAATTAAATATGACTAAATTGAAATATTTCCATCAAAATTATTTCTATTAGCCTTTCAAAAAAAAATATTTATTTCTATTAACATAATGGGAGATATACATCACTATATTGCTCTCATAGGTTCCTCAATACATACAAAACTCATTACAATAAAAGCCATGGCTTAATTACTGCTTTTAATTTTCGAAACTCTGTTAATTACTTCCATAATTCTTTCTCCAACTGAACTTAATAGCAGCCTCCACTCCCTGAACTTAATAGCAGCTCTGTGATTTAGTTCTAGCAAGGTAAAAAGTGATTTACATGTTCATAAAGTCGACATTAACAAAAATTCATGGTTAATAAGAGTTTAGCACGCATCCCGAGCGGGGTGGACGGCTCCCACCCCGCCACGTCCCTCTCCTAGCTCGTTTCCTCGGCATTTAGAATTCCCGTAAAACTTATACGTAGGCCCAATACTTCTGAATGTTCTATTAGAAGTACACAAATAAGATGCAACCAAAATTTAGAACACTAAACAGCTTTTATCTTTGGTTTTGTAGGCAACCATTGCTCTACTATAAGCTGCTTCAGGAGCAGCAACTTCTATGTCAAAACTAGGGAAAAACGGTAACTCACATGCCCGTTGGAACAAGATCTCTGACAAATTTGGCACATTCTGTGATCATGGTGGAGGTGCTTTGACTGTTGCTTTCCTTGGGATTGTTTCTTTAATGGTGCTCAATGCCTTATCAATGACCAGATACAGTAGTGCATGACTGACATTACCAAGAACTCGAAAGCATAATTTTATAGAGCCATTCTTAAGCGTAGAAAATGAACTTGACATTTAAATCAGGATGAAATTAAAAATCATTTGAAAATAAATCAACAAACTGGTAAGTGACAGTGTGGTGCAGTCCCTTACTTCATTTTCATCCATCAGAAGATTTGCCATTTTCAAGTCTCTGTTGATTATATTGTTCTCGTGCAAGTAGTTCATTCCCTTTGAAACATCAATAGCTACTTTGAGTACAGTTGGAAGTCTGAAAATCTCCTTTTGCTTATGCAAATAATCATACACACTTCCACCAGCCATAAATTCTTAAGCACAAGTAAACACCTAATGAAACCGGTGACCATTAAAACAGGATCAGAGAAGAATTTGGTACATAGACTAGAAACTGAGACTGAAAAGGCCTCTTCATCAGCATACAGCAGCAAACACATCTGGAAGCCAATCGATTACTTACCTGTCACATTGCATAAACTCGGAGGCCCGGTACATGCTCCAATGAACTGTACCGCATTCTTATGCCAAACTTTCCTGCAATGGCAAAGAGCAGTGAGTGGAAAACATTTGAAGCATGACAAGGCCTTCAATGCAACAAGTAAGCATAAAATGAGAAAGACAGAAACTATTGCTCTTTTAGGTTCCATTTCTGTCATCAAAATTTTAATCTGGAATGCAAAACCTTCTGGAAAAAAATCAATAAATATAGTCAAAATGTTATTTCCATTTACAAAAGCTACAGCATATTTTTGTTTCTCAATGGCATCTGTCCAAAATTTGTACCTGTGTAGGACATGTGTGACTGCGTATCGCTATTTAGTTTCAAATTATCTGTTCAACTTAGAAAAAACTCGTCCTGATGAGCATGGTTGTGGGTAGCACTAGCCAATCATGTCAGAGAGCAAAGTAATCATACCCACCACATCACACCCCATTCACTGGGAACCTTGGAGTTGCATAACTAGCACCGTAGCACAATGACAATTTGAACCTTCTATATCTCGGATTGGGAGGTTTCAGTAAACGCTGTGAAACAGTAAATCACTAATTTGCTACCTGATTGCTTCAAATCCCTCTGTGAATTACCTGGAACGATTATCCAGTTGAATCCCATGTATCACATAGATTCCATAATGTTTGGGTTATTGTGTCAAATTTGGAGTAAGTCGCCCATTTCAAACATTCTCCTAATTCAAACACGAACAATCAAGAACCTCTTGAGACTCTACATACAAAACATGTTCTTGGCACTAGTCTTGAACTCCAAAAGATAGAGAAAATTTGAGTCAGGTTTTGCCGAAGAACCAAGAATGTGATCACCAATGGCTTGTGTCATTGCTCTGTAGTATTTTTAGAGACGATTAATGCATAAAAGGGAGAAAATTTTATAACCATTTAATCGTAGTTGGCGCAATGCTTGCCTTTTCTTTGAATAATAACACTTCAACATAACCAAGTACAATAGGCATGCAGTAGCTAGGGAAATAGACACCATTCCATAATAGTATTGTACTATGATAATAATAAAAAAATCATCCCAACAGAATAAGTTGTTTTGTCAACATAAGATCACATGAAAATGAAAAAACCAACAAGTTAAGTGTGACCTTGAATATGCCTTGACCCAATTTGTAGCAAAAATGTTTACTGTGTAACCTAGAGAGGTGAAGTGAAGCTCAAATTAGAAAGGGACAATGTTGCTACTGTTATTAAGCTTTCAAAAAAGCTATGACATCTGGACTTGAGTTGTTCTTATTGGTTCAAATCTGGACTGGAATTAATCGAAATATCCTCTCAAAAGAAAGTAGTGAGACCACGGCAGCGTACCCTCATCAGTGAATTCAATAAAAGCGAATAACATAATTAGGATCACCACAGATACAACAATCAACGAACTTCGCACCAACAAAAAAGTGAAATCTGTTGAGAATTATAGACCCCTTTTAGCATAAGTCAATATACTTAAAATAACGGACAAAGATCAAATTTTTACCAATCCAGAGTTGATGAAGATGGCAACAAGTTGTTCTTCAGTAACCTGTAAATTAGACAGTGGAGCAATTCGGTCCAAATTCCCATAAAAACCCACAAAAAAACCAAACGAAGGATTTTTACCTGATGGTCAATGTCAGAAACAAGTCCTTCTAATTACCTCCTCCCTCTGGGCCAGACTTGTCCTACTGCTCATCCGTCGCTTTCCTTGACTGAAATTATTCTTCGTCTATCAGAGACAATCAAATTGCCAAGAATATCTTCATACTTCAAAAATAATATCTTTATTCTTCTTCTTTGGATGATACTGCCCAGTTTTTAATCTCAAGGCATATTCTGCCATCTACAAAACATATCACCAAAGAAACGAAGCCAAATCTCTCCAAATCAACAGACGAAATCAAAACCTATTCAAACACAAAACCTAAACCTTAATTTCTTCAATGCAACAACAAAACCTAAAATTTTCAAATCAGTGATCAGCTTACAGTGTACTTTGTGACCTAATCTTAGTTTTCTATCAAGTCTTCAGCCAAATTGAGTGAAATCGCTTGGAATTTCCAAATTAGAGAACAATTTACAATGTATTTGATTGCAATATCTTAATGATGAAGAGTACTGAGTGAGTCACCTTCGCTCCAATTCATCAATGTTGTCTACTTGAGTTTGATTGCACTGCACCAGCTCCTAAAACAGGAAAGAAAATGCACTCAAACTAACCTGCAAACACCACAATCAATCCGACCTAAAATCGCAAAAAGGAACCCAAAATTCAAATAAAAACTCTATAAAGAAGGAATTTCATATCCAAATCACGAGTCCGTTACTTGCCATTAGACAACCCCAATGCATCACAAACACTAGTATAAGTGAATTGAGCAGAGAGTTGAAATCTAGGGTTTCGAAGTGCTTACCTTCACGATCGAATGATTTGTGGACAGAAAACGAGCGAAGGATTTGTGGACAGAGAATAAACGAACGAACAATTTGGTAAGATAAAGAAGTTGAGTTGTCGCAATTCACGAACGATTTGGAGAAGTTGAGAACGAATGAACTCTCGAACTATTTGTGTCTTTCAGTTTTCATAAAATGGGTTAAGAGGAGATGTAGAGACTAAGGTGGGGTATTCAATTCCGGATTTGAAGGAATTCCGAAAAATTTTAAATAATCTCGTGGATTTTATAAATGTTTCAAATAATTTTACAAAATTTACTGTTTTTGATGAGTTTTAAATAAAATAATCTCGTGGATTTTATAAATGTTTCAAATAATTTTACAAAATTTACTGTATTTTGATGAGTTTTAAATGATTGAATTTTATAAATTTTATAAAATTTTGTTATGAATTTCTATAGATTCTTATAAATTCAATGAATTTTTATAAATATGTTATTAGTCATAGGAAACAATAAAAAAATATCACCTACATTGTTAATTATGTCAATACAAATCATAAAACATATCTAAAACATCAATTAAACAATTGTTTGTATGTTACGAGAATTTTATTTCAAATTAAAAAAAAATCAAATACATTGAAGATGGTCCAAAAGTAATACAAATAACTATTTTACTTCAAATTGTTATTCCCGCCACCGCCACCACGCATCCTCCTCATCCCCTTCTTTTTTTTTTCTTTTTCTTCTTCTTCTCCATCAATCACCACCTTCACCCATTTTCATCTTCTCATTATCAACCCCCCCTCACATTTTCTTCTTCTCTGTTTTTTTTTTCTTTTTTCTTCTTCTTCTCTTCCTCCTCCACTTTTTTCTCTCTTTGTGTTTTTTTTCTTTTTCTCCTATCTTTTTTTTCTTCTTTTTTTTTCCCTTGCGAAGGTTTTGGCAAGTGGGGAACCTCCACTCGCAGGAACCTCCGCAAGAGCGAAGAAGAAAAAAATGGGAAAAGAATAAAAGAGGAGAAAAAATAGAAAAAGAAGAAAATCAAAGAGAAAAGTAGAAGAAGAAGAAATCGGAAGGAAAAAAAAAGATGAAGAGAGAACAAGAAAAAGAAAAAATAAAATGAAGATAATGAGAAGAAGAATAATAATAATAATAACAATAACAAAAAAGAAGAACAAGAACAAAAGAAAAGAGGAAGTGCGGGTGGTGGTACAACCAGCGGTGGTAGGGCATGGTGGTATGGACGAAAGTTGTGGGACGAGGTGGTGCTGCTCTTGTGAAAAGAGAAGAGAAAGGAATGTGGTGGTGTCTTTGAGCAGATCACAAAAAAATGGGATGGTGACGTTCTTTAGCGAAAATGGTGGTGTTATTTAACAATAGCCAATACAAATCCGTTGAAATATGAGGGGGAATGTTGGATTTGGAATAACTCTTGTTATATATACTTTTCACTCACAAATCTTTCAAAATCCACAACTTTAACAAATTTATTAAAATCCACTATTTTTTTAATACCCCCTGATTTTTGTGGATTTTTTTAAAAGAATGAATTGAATACTCCTTGATTTTGATGGATTTTAAAACAATCATTTAAAATCGGTATTTGAATACCCCTAGATTTACATGTATCATTTTAAATACTTAATTGAATACCCCTGGATTTTAATAGATTTTAAAAACCAACACAATCCATTAAAATTCGTAATTGAATACCACCTCGTAAATGAAGAAGTATTCAAATAAAATGGGTTGGTGTGGAGACTTGAACACTTGACCCTCACGTAATTCACTCATAACAATTTATAACGTTTTTAACTAATTAATAAAATAATGATAACATTCATTTAATAATGCTATCTAAAAACAAAAATGCTAGGAAACCATGTTTTTGCAACCTTGTTTTGTAACCATGGTGACGTGGCGTGATCTCGAAAGAATGATGAAATCCCCAAAGATTTTATGTATATCTCGATGTTGTAAAAAACTCATCTAACGATGCCACATCATCCTGGTTGCAAAACATGATTACATGCAAAACCTGATTCCCTAGCCTCACTCATCTAAAAAATTTTGTAATAGCATTTCGATTTAACAAGCATAATAAATGCAATAATGCTAAGAAACTTGGTTTTTCAACAAAGTTTTGTAGCCATGTTCAAGTGTACATCCACATCACCAACTAGTGGCCTCGATTTCGCTTGTGGTCCATTTAACAAAAAAAAAAAAAACGGAAACCATTTAGGTAAACCTCTTTCATTTTCTCTTGGCTTTATTTTTTGTGCACTCCTTTACCATTTGCTTGCACCCGCTGTGATTGATTGATTTTGGAGGTAGAGAGAGAGATACGCACTTATAGAGGAACACCGTTTATGTAAACTTCTCTCTCATTTTCTCTTGACTTTAGTTTTTTGTGCTTTGTTTCGTTACTCTTTGGTATTGTGGCAAAACCTGATTTCTCCTGACAATAATTATTCATGAATATTGGTATTATTGGAAAGACATCTCTCTCATTTTCTCCTTACAATCATTCATGAACATCACTAACTGATGTGGACATTAGGAATAAAAGTCCAACTACTTTGTCAAATCCCTAACATTGGTTAAAGGCATGACATAAACTATTCACTTTACAGTGAACATAAAAGTATTCATGATGACATGAACATAAACTATTGATGATGACATTGAACATAAACTATCCGTTAAAAAGAGTGTTAAAATTCCAACATACTCATACTTACAATATGTTTGTTTTCCATTTATAAATTTCATTTATCAAGTCAATTTTGTTCATTTATTGGTCAAACTGAAATTTTGTATGTATAAACCCTTAGAGAGTGACTCACATGTCCATGGAACAATTCATATTCAACAAAAAATTTCATTGTACATGAACTACAGTTATCAATAATTGTTTTTTTGTGTATTACAGATATGGAAACAAATTTTGTCAATATTGAATGTGTGGTGAATGAAGAATTTGACTGTAATGAAAATGAAGAAGGTGTAAACATAATTAGAAAGGGTTTTCACAAAAATGCGAATAAGTGTTACTATCAAACTTCATTCAATAGTCTTTATATGCAATAACACTATCAAACTCCATTCAATATTAACAATACTACAAAAATATGTGAATAAGAAATGGTTTTCGCAAAAATAAGGTCGCAAGAAAAGAATGAAGAAGGGAAAGTTGGGTTTTTAATTCTCTCATATTCTAATGAAGGAACATATAAAAGTCGTTCAAATAAAGATTTGAAGCTACAACCTATTACCAAAACTGGATGTAAGGCTATGATTAGAGTTATTCTTGGCCCCGATAAGGTGCAGGTAACGAATGCCATAATTGATCACAATCAAGAATTAAGTAGTCCAACAAAATCAAAATTTTATAAGAAGAATCGTATTATAATGAAGAGCCCCATAAAAGAATTGAAAATAATGATAAGGCAAACATCCGACCATATAAAGGCTATAATTCATTTTTTACTAAAGTTGGTGGCCATGATAATGCCCCATTTACCTAAAAAGATGTGCATAATCATCTCGATAAACAGAGGCGGTTAAGATTAGTTGATGGAGATGTTATGAGACTTCAACTTTATTTCCAAAAAATGAAATCGAACAATGCAAATTTCTTTTATGATATTGTTTTGGATGATGAAGGGAGGTTGAAAAATGTATTCTGGGTAGATGCATGAAGTAGGGTGGCTTATAAAGAATTTGGTGATGTCATTACCTTTGATTCTACGTATTTGACAAATGAGTATGACATGCCATTCGCCCCTTTTGTTGATGTCATTCATCATGGTCAGTCAATACTTTTTGGTTGTGGATTGATCTGAAGTGAAACTATTGAGACATTCGTTTGGCTTTTCAAATCTTGGTTGGTTTGTATGAATGAAAATGCTCCCACAACTATAATCACCGACCAAGACAAAGCAATTGAAATTGTGTTTCCTAACACACGTCATAGGTGGTGCATATGGCACATTATGAAGAAGTTGTCTGAAAAGTTAATAGTTGTGTTAGGAATATGGCACATTATGAGAATGTGCAATGCCTTCCATGAGCTTGCTGACTTGGTGATTGATCATCCAGTTATTACAACAGAGGTAGAATGTTAGATTCATTCAATGATTCAGAAAGTAAAGAATATGAAGTTGTATGCTTCTTCCCCTATTGGAATAGCAACCGTAGTGCCCAATGGTACAGAAAGCGACAAAATTCATGACCCTATAGTGAATTCTCGTAAATGTCGATGTCGACGACGTGAAAAGAGGTTGGAATCCAAGGTTGATCAAGTTTGAAAATACACCGAAATATCTTTTCTTCTACACCGTACATGTGTCATGATGATTTCAAGGTATAACAGGCCCAAGCGTCAGCCCAACACTAATCCAACCCAAGCGGTTTCAAGCCCGCACAACGCAGTCCGCCAGACGGACCCAAATTACTACAACCTGCTAAGCCTACACGTCTCATAACCATCCCCAATACCCGTAAGACCTATTAAGGCAAGTATCTCGGGGATCAACTTTGGACAAACAAGACAGCAACACCTTGTTTCCAACTAGGAAGAAAATACCAAGTATATGTCGTACATGGAAACTTCCATCTGTGGACAACACTCTGATTGGGAACTATCTCCTGCATATCTAGGAGCACAAGTCTAACAGGGGAACTTCCCCTCACAACACAACTCCTAATTAGATAAGGATCTCCACGAAGATCTACCTCCATGAACTATACCATCGATGGCCTGGTCGAACCATGACTCCAACACTATAAATAAGACATGAGGTTCATAAGCTAAGGTACGCTACAAATTCCATGTTTATAACATTAAGCCTTCTTCAGATCCATGTCTCACTTTATCATTGGAGTGTTATCAGCCACCACAATGGTGGTCTGTGGCTCACTTGCGTTCCTTGTACAGGTCAGCAGGTCAAGGTAAAATAGGGAGCGAAAATCGACTGCATTAGTTTGGCGTTGTCCGTGGAGACGACAGAGTTCCTAACCAATCACTAGCATCATCTCTCTTCAAAATTCAAGAAGATGGTGACCACCAGATCCCGCAACAATGGAAAACAGGGGGACATGTCAAATGCTCATATTGACGTTATACCACCACTTACAGCGGTATCAGTGACACAAGGGCAGCAGGCTCACACCCTCGCGCCAGCAGCAGCAGGAGAGACCCCAAGAGGGATTTCTTGTCATCACAAATACAGCAAATCGCTAAAGCAATGGAGATTCTCATATAGCAAAACCCCCACCCGCCGATGGAGAACATGAACAACACTGACTTCAATCTCCAGAAGACAACAGAGAGCAGGCACAGGAGAGTCAAGCCCCTGCTAGTTCTCACTGGACTAGAGGGGCAACACGGTCAATGTGGATCCAACTTTATGGTAGACATGCTTGCCCTACAGAACCCCCTCTGCCAAGGGACTCATGACCCAAACGTGTTGAACCACCTCTCTGTTCCCCTGTTCGTGGACCACGTCATGAATGAGGTTCTGCCAAAAAAGTTAGGTCTTTGAAGCTCGAATTCTATGACAAGACCGGTGACCCGTTTGATCACTTGCAACATTATGAGCATGTAATGGCGCTCAAAAAAGGTTATGAGTTGGTGATGTGCAAAACGTTCCCTACCAACCTAAAGAAGTCAGCGCTGACATAGTTCCACAGGCTCCCTCCAAAGTCAATCGACTCATTCAAGACATTGGCCAAAGAATTCCTAACACGCTTTGTTGAAAGCCAGCGAATCAAGAAAGACCCACACTATATACTCTCCCTGAGGCAAAGGTCAAACAAACGTTAAGGGAATACGCCACGCGCTTCAATGATGAGCTAACGCTTATTGATGGCTGCAGCGATGAAGCAACATTTACGGCTTTTTCGCGTGCCTAAGAGAGAGAAAGTTTTACGACTTCTTCACCTTGGAACCCCCTGGATATGGCAGAACTCTTGAAGGGTGCCCAGAAGTACATCACCCTGGAGGAAATGAGAACAACAAAGAAGGAAATTGAAGTAGAGACTACAAGTGGTTAGCGACATACTTAATGCACTGATGAAGGGTGGAGACTACAAAAGATACCATGCGATGTACAGTAAAGATTACAATTTACAAGCATCTGAATCCGATGCGATGTACAATAAAGATTCACTTAAATAGTCTGATTCTAGAAGAGTACTCAGAAGTGACAACAAAGGTACACCGGGTAAATTAAGGAGCCTTCTAAGATTTCCGTTCAGCAACTTCTCCGAAGAAGATGACCCACCTCGCAAGGATGACCTGAGGTGGTACAGAATCAGCAACTATAGTCCCCGTGACACGTCGGCTGAAGCTACAACCGACTCACCCGCTCGATCCACCCAACCAAACGAACTTGCGACAAATATTAGGTTGAAATAGATCGAGTGCACCCTCCCATCGAGGGTTAAGAGAGGCGTCTAAGAGTCAATGGCCCACTTTGACAGGCCATGTCCAACTCCACTCCGCCCCGCAATCTTGAGTTCCAACGCAGCACAACATGTCAGGGCTAGCTGAGAAGGGAGGAAAGCAACTGTTCCAAGGTTGGTTGCTGGTGTTATCTTAGAAATTAGGCGGATCGAAGCATTGACAGGGCACTAGCACGTACACGACAAACTCATCCCTTGCGAGAAAGTTTGTACTTCTTCTGCGAAATATGAGAAGAAATTACAAGTTCTTAGACTGGGTGCTTACCCAGAGCAGGTAACCACGCATAATAGCAAGTCTTATCAAGACTTGTCGGCGAAAATGTCAGAACATTCGAAGACTCCAACGTTGGAGATCTTCCTTCAGCCTTTGGAAAACCCAAAACATATTCTTTGAGTAAGAGCATCTGAAGAAGTGCACTCTGTAAAAGATAATGCCTACAATGATGAAACAACACTATTATATAGACATAGTTTCACCAAACAGGCACTTCAACATCAAATATCAGCATTGAATACCGTATGGGAAACGAGGAGGCGACGATTACCAAGGAAATCGCACAGGACCATGTTCATTCAATTAATGGGAGAGTAACCGATACTCAACCGTCTCGCGATCTACACCGTACGCGTGTCACCATGCAATCTACAATGTACACGAGACATCACGATCCTACGACAAGACCTAGTTCTTTTTATACGGGCCCATCGGCTCAGCCCACTATTTGAGCGACATTCTACCTCATGCGCTGACGCAAGCAGTAGAAACCCTAGTCATTTTTTACACACGGAGCACACCTACATATCACCAGATGATTTAATGTATCTTTTTTCTTCTTCTTAAAATTAGTGAAAACTATTCCGCACGATGCAATCCGTCTGCTGAAGTAGGCTCGCACGCTCATAACAGACGAAGTCCTGACCTAACTAGGCAAGCTTAGTCAATTTCAACTGATGTCGACGACTTCTGGTTCATCCCGATGCCTAGTTCATCGCGCGCTAATGTCAATGGCTTAGGAAGTGGGAGTCTATTCAGCGCTTTACGCCAGATGACAACGACGACTCGTCAGGGACTGATGCCCCCTTCGTAGACAACAGTCGCTGAACCTGATCAGGTAAGCCTAGCCAGTGACGATTGACAATGACAACTTCTAGTCAAAGCCCAAACATGTAGCTCGCTCCGTACGGGTGTAGATGGTTTGGAAGGTGGGAGCCTAGTAAGTTTCGACTGATGACGACGTTTCTCCACGGAACCACTATTCTTCTATGGATCATGGTCGCCGAATTACCAACTCCCGGACTTGTAGCTCGCTCTGTACGGGTGTAGATGGTTTGGAAGGTAGGAGCCTAGTCAGTCCCGACTGATGTCGACGGCTTGCCACAGGACCATTGCTCTTCTATAGACCATGGTCGCCGAAAACTCCCAAATTTGTATTTCAATGCATATGGGTGTAGATGATTTGAAAGGTGGGAGCCTAGTCAAATCCAACTGATGCCGACGACTTATCACGTGACCATTGCTCTTCCACAGACCATGGTCGCCGAATTTTCTCATCCCAAACTTGTAGCCCGCTCCGCGCGAGTGTAGATGGTTTGAAAGGTGGGAGTCTAGACAGTTCCGACGGATATCGACGGCTCGCCAAGGGAACATTGTTTTCCAACAAACCATGATCACCAAATTCCCTCATCCAAACCTGTATCCCGCTTCGCGCGGGTATAGATGGTTTGAAGGTGGGAGCCTAATCAGCCCCAACTAATGTCAACGGCTCAGCACAGGACCACTGCTATTTCTCAAGACAGTGGTCGTTGAATTTGATTACAGCTCAAGCAACGTCTTTACGCTCACACTGGCTGACATTCTGTTATCAACAATGGCCACTTGAGCTAACTCGAAAATCAACCCATTAACATGTGGACAAATGTTGCACGGGATACCAGCCCAAGCTTACTAAACCTGACTAGGGCCAAGCGTTCTTGCTCAACTACAACGCATGTGCTCGGCTGCAACAGTTCACTCATGCCAGCAACCACAATCGACGGTTAGATACATAACTTGAGTCTCCAACGACTTTCCTCAAGGATGAGCTACGACCTAGGTAGCGTAACCCATTGTCAAACCATCCGCAAAACGTCCACTATTGGACGTAACCACGTGATAGCAACTCTGAGACCTCATAAAAGAACGGGTTAGAATTATTCGCGACATAAATGGTCGAACTCTCAACAGCAAACAGACCACTCAAATTCCTGCTAACCCAACCGGACCTATGTCAATGTAAAACGACAAGGCAAAGTGGAAAGCGCGCAACAAGGAGACCGAACAGAATACGAGTACAAAGCATACCCAAAATAAACCTGTTTTCATTAACAGTTGAAACAAAAAGTACAGATGTACAAGATTTACTCCTCATCGAGGGGAGGTACAAATACGGGAAAACTAAGACTACGAGGAGAAGAAGCAGGAATTGTGCCCATGTGTGCCTTAGCATGAGCGCCATTATCCTAATCACCCTTTTCTTCTGACGATTCAGAGACCGTTATGAAATTTGCATAAAACATCTTCTTGTAATAAGCAAGGTCTCATTCCGGATGTTATTCCTTCATCAGCGCCAAGAATTTTAACCTCCCATGCACGACCCATCGAAATTCACACTTGCCTTGTGCCTTAAGAAGTTTTTCCTCCCACACCTTTGCTTTAGCAAGTTCACGTCGAACATCTCCAGTTTGCCTGTCAGCGCATCAACCTGAGACTGCTCAATAATCAAGCTACTCTTAATTGCACTAAGTTCATGTTGCTCCAGGAGAAGTTGGTCCCCAACTTTCGTTGCTTCTCAAGCATTGAATTTCACGTCGACCTCTAATTGTTGTCTCTGGGAAATCCACTCGAATTCCTTCATGGTATTCTCCTCAAAAGAAACTATAATTCATAGCGCATCTTAGCTGCAGCTTTCTGCACAACTTCCAAATCACGACAGACCAAGTTCAGCTTTTCTCCGAATTTGTCCCTTGCTGACACCGCCCCGGTTAAATCAGACTCAAGGGTTTCTAAACAAACCCTTTGAGTTTCAGCATTAACGACTGACTGTTTCAACCTCCTCTCATTAATCTTCTTTCTCAGCGACTCATTCTAGAAAAATGCATCAGAATACAACTTTTGCATAATCGAGAAGACACGCTCCAGGGTGTATACCTTCTCACGAGCCGCCTCAACTTTCATCCCAGCGATGACCACCTGGCTGAATTGGGACATCCCCAGCATAAGGTGTTTCAACCCCTTATTCATGCGCTCCTCCAGCGTATCCTCTTCAGGCTTCGGAGCGCAGTTCGCCAACCAGCTATAACGTCTGCTTATATGCTTTCTCGAAGCATAATCAATGTCAACCTCCTAGTGTCGGCCTAGTTACTCATTTTCACCACATCTGGAGCAAACAAACTCATCCGCGCATTAGAATGAAGCTCTCCCGGATGCGGGATCACGCCAGCACTGCCCTTTGTAGTCTCCATCGAACCTATGCCCTCATTCACAACCTTCCCTTTGTCACCAACAGCCGCTCCCTTTGTTGCGAGCTGACTCAGCGAATCTAAAGGAATAGAAGGAAGCGAATTGTCTAACAGACCCTCCATTACCTTGATATACGGTGTGGAGCGAGATGAGGGGCAATGCGGACTACAAGAGGGAAGGTCCACACTGCAATGGCAACTGTTAGACAATCCACCAACAGGATGATTGAACTCTGGGACCAAAGACGAATCTTTATCAGAACCTCCCAGTAAAACAAGTTTGGATTGGTCAGCACCAGTAGAAGCCACCACAACAGCCAACATTAGCTTCTCACTCAAAGCCTCAGCCTGCTTAGTACTTAGTTGCAATGCATCATCAACCCCTGCTAATTGCAGGTGGTCCCTCTCCAAACCATATGCTACAACCTCCTTCCCAGCGGGCAGGCCAGGATGACGCTCCTCCCTAAATGGAACAGGCCGCTTGGAAGTCGGCTCGACCCCTATCATGAGACCTCTTCGAGCTTATGAAAGAGGCAAACGTCTCAGAAAGCCTCTCTATATCAGACAGAGTGGGAGCCTTAACTTTGGAGGCCTTCATCTTCATGGAAGGGGCTCCACCTTCAGATTTAACCTTCAGCACTCTGTAGAGAGTGGGAGCCACGTGCTAGTGATCCCACAACCCACTGCGACTGAATTTGGTGGGCAGATAACATCATCCACACTTATCCAAGGCATGTCATGGAATGCTTTCATAGTGACTTCCTCTTCCGGAGAAAAATGAGTAATGGAGAACCTCCCTACAAAAAACACACACGATAATCAACGTACAATCAATGCAACAAAATCAAAGGGCGAAACTATACTTACGAAATGGCTTGAACTCTCGCTCAAGTGGACGACCTTTGAACTTAAAAGTACTTCGAACCTGAATGAGCCAAGTAACCAAATTTCTGCCAGAATTTAAAGTCATCCGGCAATTTCTAAAGCAAGTTTGCGACGCCATCTTACAAACAACGTGATCGTTCAGCCAAGGGGAAGTCAACAACTGGATCACCCTCGTAGTCACACGGGCACCAACATCTTTCGCCCTGATCAATATGAGGAGGATAATCATGTACCCATTTGGTACCAACTGGGCGGGAGGGATTTCAAGAAATTTCAGAAAGCCCAGATCTCGTCAAGCACAGGAAAATGGACACCAGTTTGAAGCATGCCGCCATGCAAACAGACGAAACCTTCCAGAGGAAACATTGGCGTTTGATCATCATTCAGGGTGTAGAGTAGCAGGTCTTCAGGGATCCTGAATGTCTTTCGAATTTCAGGGAGGCTTAATTCGAAAGCCGCCCTATCATGGAAGAATTGGCCCTTAGCAAGAAACTCATCGTCAAGGTGATTTTGGCGCCATGGAAAATGTGAATAAACTTTCAATCAAAAGCTGAACAGAACGAAGTCTCTAAAAATGAAGAAATGGAAGAGTCAATCTTTGCAGAAAGGGAGATCTAAATAGGGATTGGTTTCCCGCCTTTTCTCCACTGAATCAATGCACGCTTAATTAATGAAGTGCGCTGCTCAATAACAATTCATACTCAATCATCATGAGCGGCGTATCTTTTCTAGAAGTGACTTAGTGAACCGATACGATGGCCCACTAACTTGGGGGGAGCAACTGATGATACACCGAAACGTCATCTATTCTACACCGTACACGTGTCATGGTGATCTCAAGGAACAATAGGTCCAAGCGTCAGCCCAACACTGATCCGGCCCAAGCGATTTCAAGCCTGCACAACGCAGTCCACCAAACAGACTCAAATTACTACAGCCTGCTAAGCCCACACGTCTCACAACCATCCCCAATATCCGTAAAACCTATTAAAACAAGTATCTCGAGGATCAGCTTTGGACAAGCAAGCCAACAACACCTTGTTTCCAATTAGGAATCAAATACTAGAATATACGTCGTACATAAAAACTTTTATCTATGGACAACACTCTGATTGGGAACTATCTCCCGCATATCTAGGAGCACAAGTCTAACAAGGAAACTTCCCTTCACAGCACAACTCATAATTAGAAGATTTTCCCCACGAATATATTTTTCCCTAAACTACGCCACCGATGGCCCGGTGGAACTAGAACTCCAGCATTATAAATCAGTGTTCTAAAAAACGTTAGGCAATGGGTGGGCGGCGAGCAAGTGCCTAGCGCCTAGGCAGTTTTAGGTTTTGTATTATAACTTTAATAATTTACAAAAGTTAAGCATAATACCTTATCAATTACATCCAATTAAATGCGAAGATACATATGCCAAATTTAAAAACATGAAAAATTAACAATCATGAACAAAATTTATTAAAACTCAAATGACTGAAGTTGGTCATGATCGGTACTTTATACAAAGTTGAATTTGTGGACAAATATCTAAACCTACTTTTTTATTTTTCTTTAAATTGCATGAATGGCCTCAGTCATGTTTGATAAAATCTACATTACTAAAATTGGTATCGGCAGATCCTTTGAGAATTTCATTAAGTAATCATCCTTTACTACATTAAGAAACATACTGAATAAAAAATAATTAAATTGTTTCTTTCCAAAAAAAAGGGAAAGAAAAATAAAATAAGAACACAATCAACCTTATTAAAAAAAAAAGCCCAGACCCGCCTAGGCACCTACCCGATTTTTCACCCCGCCCAACCATTAATCTGGGTGATTCTCTAACGCCTAGGCATTTTTTAGAACACTGCTATAAATAAGACATGAGGCTGGTAAACTAAGGTACACTACAAATTCCCTGTTTATAGCATTAACTCTTCCTTATATCCCTGTCTGACTTTAGCATCGGAATGTCATTGGCCACCACAGCGGTGGTTCGTGGCTCACGTGCGTTATTTGTGCAGGTTAGCAGGTCAAGTTCAAGTAGGGAACGAAAATCAACTGCATCAAAGTTTTTAAATGGAAATAGCGAAACCACGAAAAAGAAAAATTCAACATGGACCTAAAAAGGTAAAATAAATAGTATTTTGACAAATAATTTACCATATTTCAGTTAGAGAGTCTAATTTGTTTTTTTTTTTTGTTTTTCTGTAGGCTTCACAAGTGAGATATACTATTTCACAACGCATGTCAAATGGTCCACTCGATCTCAATGTTAAGTGAGATATACTACTTCACAAGTGAGATATACTATTTGTTAATTCTCAAATGTTAAGTTTTGATGTTGGATAGTCTCAAATATTTTCAAACTCAGGTTGATCTGATGGAGGGTAACGATCTTGTGATTTTATGTGACTTTATCCAAATTCAACGAATGTAGAACATGATTCGATTGGGGAAGATACATTTTTTTCTCTTCTCACTCGGGTTTACATTTCATAGGCAAATATGTAGTAAATTATTTTATATATGTCATTTTATAATTATTTTTTTGCAGACACCAAATGCAAGATGTTTATCCAATAACATGGATTTTGGGTTGGGAGAATAGACTCAATTAACACCTCATGTACTTTCTTTTTCTATTCCCTTCGATTTCTCGATTGTTTTACTTTTGTTCTTATTATAGTTTTGGTTTTTAAATTGAAGGCAGCGGTGAAGAAAGGGGGCTTGTGTACGCAACTACTTTGCAATTCGTGGAAATGCCCCAAAATTTGTCCAACTTGAATCCACATCGTCTAGGACAATTTTATCATTTACTATGATACATACTTATTTTGAGCTACTTAAGATCCCCATGATTTGATCTATTTAAATATTAATGAATTAGTTTTGATAGTGGATGACTTTCCATTAATTTTATGTTTGGTGTACTTACAAATCATGGTTTAAATCTCTCTAAATTTCATTTTGTCACGAACTTCTTGTATTATTGATTAGTTGTACAAAGAGCTGAAAAATCAAATCAAGGTTTTAGTAAAATTAGGACACAGGACAATTGTTTGAGTTTACAATAATTATTCATAAACATATATATGAAGTTGGTACGGCCGGAAAATTTTGTCCTATAACCTTGTTATTTGAATATGTTTGTTAAAAAAATATGCACATGGTGCTTCAATAGTGAAGGTAGAGTGAATTGCATAAAGTTGTTAGTGCTTCTCTTTACAGTGAAGGAGAGAGTGACATTTGATATGTTGACTTTTTGATACCAAAATGAATAAAATACTCCATGACACCAACCTTTTTATCCCTTCTATTATATAATCACAAAATGCATCAACACTTCAACAAAACAGCCAAACCCAATATTCAACCATTCTCTGTTTGTGGCAACTTGTGGCTGAGCTTCCATGGAACACCTTACTCACCCATGACAATTCGCCATTTTCGAAATAGCCTAGGCTCGAGAATATCAAAATTTATGGTGAGTTGCACCAACAAAAATCCTTGAGGTGAACTTGGAGGGAAGTATTTAAAGGCTGATGTTATGGAAGAATACAAAAATCCTTGAGGACCCCCTCCCCCTTCGTCTCTCTTGTTGCCTTCTTTTTACGTGTTCCCCGTTGAACACCGACGTCGAATTTGCAAGAGCCCTCACAACTCTCTCTCTCTCACTATTAAATAAAAACATACACACAAAGGCAAAGAGTGATTGAAGAATAAATACATCTCTTTCTCTTCTCTCTATTTTCTCCAATTCGATTGATTCACCTCCTACGTTGCAATGTAGTCATAAAAATCAGATGTTTTTCAATCGATTTAATTAAGAGACATCGAAGATTTCAATGGATTTTCTTGATTTCAGCTCAACGATTCAGTTATTTGACGTTAAGATCCACTATGGGTAGTTGAAGATAACCCCAACGATTCATTTATTCAGCTCAACGATTCAATGGATTTTCTTGATTTGAATGGATTTTCTTGAAGATTTGGATATGAAGAAGTAATAATAGTAGATCGAAGAAGAAGAACAAGAAGAGGGGTCTAGGTAGTCAAAAAAACCCCAATTGATGATGTGCAGGGTGGTGAAGAGTGAGAGGGAGAAAATGTGGTATATGGGATTCAAGTATTTGGGACAAGGCGAATTGAAAAATTGAAGAATTCCATGGTTTCGAGTCGACCAAGGATGAAGCTTTGGATGATTCGAGCTATTACAAGTGCTCTATGGAACGTTTGCATGGTGTTGAAGGTGGGGTGGGGTGTTTGAATTTAGTTAGTGATAAAGAAGGGATGACATTAGTTACTGATGTGGATGTCCACCACATCAGCCTGGTTGCAAAACATGACTACCAAACCTGGTTGCCTAGCCTGACTCTAATAAATGTTATAAGCCCTTTTAATGTGATATTTGTGTCATAACATTTGTGTGAAAATGCCATCAAATAAATGTTATTAAAGGCTACTTTTGTTGCAGTGACCTTGTAGTCAAGTAAACCTAACTCAAGTCACAAACAACAAGATATTACCATCTCTTTGTTTCTAGTAAATCTTTAATATTATCTCTAATTGATAATACCCAGATTGAAGAAGAGGTGATAACGCTTGTCTAGTAAGTGTAATCTTTACTAATAATTCCGCAAAGAATGAATTGTGGCTCCAAGACTTTGTTTTGCATCATGGGTTTGGAAATGAAGATGGCTTAGAATTGGAAGGCAATAACAAAGGGAACTTGAAATTTTGGTCGTGTCGTTATGGAGGAAGAGAAGTCATGGATGAAATGTGATTCCCTTACAAATCAGAATAGTGTTTTAAGGAATTGGAGATAAAAGATGGCTAGGATTGAAAGTTGAAAAATATGTTGAAAGTTGAGATTCATTTCCTATAATGGCAAGTTTGTGATGTAACACAACTATAAAAGCAAATAAATTGAAAAAGGAGAAAAAAAGTCAGTGGAGTGTACCAAGGATTGTGATTTCGTTTTTTGAGTTAATTTCGGTCTCTTGATTGTAAGATATATTTCGAGAAATATTTTGGTGTGTAAAGAAAAAATGTAAAAATTTTGAGGATACATGAAATATATGTAATGCATTTCGAGGGTATATTAAATATGTGAAAAAATGCAATGAAATAAATCTATTAAACATATTAAATGAAACCTAAATACCAAGAAATAAATCAAACATGAAATCAATATATAATTAGAAAATCAGGGGGGTTAAAAAATCAATAAATAATTAGAAGAAATGATAATTAGAAAAAACTCAAAATTTACAAAAAAAAAAGTTCGAAAATTTGGTTACTGAGTTTTGTGTTTTTGGCGAAAAACCGAATTTAAAAAAAAACTCAAATTTTTTTTCGAAAAAACCTTGAAGAAATGTAACTTTATATATATATATATATATATATATATATATATATATATATATATATATATATATATATATATATATATATATATATATATATATATATATATTTTTTTTTTTTTTTTCATAATTAAAAAAATGAAAATTTCGGTGAGATTTCGCGAAAACTCATTCCATGGTGTGTACATATGGAGGGGAGAGAAAATTTTGTGTTTTTTTTTTCTCAAAATAAAAAATGTTATAACTATTTACTTGGTTATTGAATATTGGTAAACTTGGTATCGTTGTAATGCATTTTTGAAGATCTTTCCAATGAAACGATTGATCAATACAGACCTAAAATTTTAAAATATATATTTTATTGCTAAATAACGTATAATGTATTTCATTTCGTTAGTATTTTTCAAATAAATGAGATGGGTTGATCATCCCATGAAAAAATAAGAAGATATGAGACGTACATCTTAATGCACATTAAACAAAAATCTTGAAATTCATGTTTTGGCGAATTCAAGTTTTAGGGAAGAACTCACTTTCGGTGTTTGAATTATTTTCCCAACTGAATCAAATTTTGACCTAGTCTAACCCTAAAGTTTATATTATATATTTTTACCTTAGAAGTTGCTTGAACTTCAAAACTGATTAGGGCGAATCTCGGGATGGTGGTGAGGGTGTTAAATACATGATATTTACCAAAACTAAATTACGTGGAATGCCAGTGGCACGGGGAATACCCTAGTTATATCTTACAAATCAGAATGGTGTTTGAGGTTGGAGATAAAGGAAAGTTGAGATTTACTTAAACAAAGATCCTAGACAATTTCTCATATTTCAACATCTCTTACACTCTTTCAATTTCCCATCTTTCAATTTCTCTTGACCCTCACTTATACTCTTTTATCTCTTTCGCTTTCAATTACTCATATTTCAAATATAAGTTTATTCATATTTCTTTTCACTAAATCTATTTTGATTTATACACAAATTGATAGTTGGGAGTTTTTGAATATTTGCAATTTCAAATTTGTTGGCAACTACGAAATACATTTTATAATGTGAAATGAGTGGCTTTGTATTGTAATTTATTTTTATGTTTTTCAATTGGTTTCTTGGGCAAAGTGAGTGTGTTCATGGGGACGTAGGCACGAACGGGTTGGCATGTCATGAGGGGTTGGCTCAACTAACCAGAAAATCAAAGTTTGATTGTAATAAAAAACCAGTTTGGGGGGCGGTGGTGGGAGGAATTAGGGAGTGGATGGGTTGGGGAGGGTGGTGTGTTAGAGAAAATATGAGGAAGGATGAGATGGAGAATAGGGTTTTCATTCCCACCATGGGATCACCTCAAGACGAACATTGAAAATCCAAGCTGTGGATTTATTTTGGTTGTTTTTATGAAGATTGTGCATTATGGTTGGGGTATTTGGGTTCATCATTTAACTTTAACATCCAACGTTATTGATCTAACAATTTGTTAGAAAATGGGGGTCGGACTTAGGTGATGTTTTTTTAAGTGCTTAGAAGCTAATTTCTAACTGGAGTTAGAAGTTTTGAATGAGCTTTTGAATAAACTATTTGTTTTGTTTATGAATGATGATTAAAAGATGTAAAATTAAAATATATTTATTTTTAGGTGTCGACTTGAAATTGTTTGACATTTTCGCCCACCACGACGACTCCCACCGTCCACCACAAACGTCAATATTAACCTCATTCTCCACTTGTTTTCTCCTCTAAACACCATTAGACCGCTTTCACTACCTCTAAAAACTAGCTTATATCGCTCTTCATTCATCATTCAATATCCAACAAAGAGAAGAGAAGGAGGAAGATGAGGAGGAGGAGAAGGTGTTGGCAGAAATGCTTGCATGGTAGAGGTGAGGTGGAGAAGAGGGGGTAGTCGGTAAATGAGAAAGTTAGTAGCAAATATTATGAATTTATTGTGAGGTTACTATTGGAATGAATTTCATTAAACACTCAGTGCTAAGTGATCAGTACTCCTCATGGTGCTTACTTCAATTAGAACTTCAACTTTTGATTTGAACTAAAAACAATCAATTTTTAGAGTGTTCGACCTTCTTATTAAGACTTATTGAGTAAAAAAAAAAAAAAAAATCCTCTTTAAGTAGTGTTTAAAATGGGGCCGGACAAAGTCTGGATATAGACTAATGGAGGCGTAATTGAAAATAGCCCTAAAAAGAGGTCCGAACCCGATCCATTAGGGTCGTGTGTAGGTGTAGAACTAACCAGAGCAAGTAGTGAATTTATGGGCTTTGGATGGCGAAGCCCAGATGGAGGTCCCGGTAAAATTTGCGCATGCGGAGCGTGAAAGACGAAACGATGGACTTGGAATTGGAAAATGAAACCCTACTAGCTTCTTCTCCTATCCATCTCTCGCTCTCGCTCTCGCTGTCGCCCAAACCAAATCAGTCGTTCGATCCTTTGCCGTTGCCTCGGCTCATCGTCTTTGTCTCCGTCTCCGTCTCCGTCTCCGTCTCCGTCTCGGTCTCGTCTTAGAGGTACGTACGTACCTACTCTCTCCTTCTCGCTAATATAATCTCGTTGTTATTTGATGGATCTGATTTCTTGCTGCTTGTTTTTCGATCGAATTCACTTAACCGATGAAAATCAAGGCGTAGGTTGGTCTGATTAGTAGAGATCAAATCCCTAATCATCTAGTCTTTCACAGTAGTATTATTATTATTCATCGTCTTCTATTTTGTCGATAGATCCATCGCCGATGTTACTGATAAACCTGCGTGCAGACGAACACGAAGAATAAGAAGAAGAAGAAGAAGAAGAAGAAGAAGAAGAAGAAGAAGCAACCATGTCGACCATCTTTGCTAAGCCAGAGAACGCTCTAAAGCGTGCTGAAGGTTAGTTTGTTCCTCCTTAAGAATTCATTCATGTGATTTCTGCCCAAGCATTTTATATGCTTCATTTTGGCTCTCCCTTGATTTTAAATCTCTAAGAATCTAGATTGATTAATCCAGCGCTTCCATCAATTCAATCCACTCAAATCACCCTTGTCCTTCCCTTAGACCTCAGGGACACAAATTCCATATTTCTATACACAATGTCATCAGTGTTTCCTTGCATTTATATTGGTGACGGTATTTTTACATGTGTGTAGTTGTTGCATAGTTTTTGCCATATATATATATATATATATATATATATTTCCATTTGAGTCACGGATAATATTCTTTGAGTTGAGTTAGCTGAAAGTGCTTGCTTTACTTTCATATTGGAAGTTTGCTACTATGATTTACATCAGAAAATTGATTTAACCTTTTATTTATTCCGTATTTATGGGATTCTTAATGTTCCAAATTTCATCTATTCTATTATACTCTTTCTATCCGCATTTTATATACTGCATGAAATCCTTCCCGTGTTTTACTTTTTACTGGTTTTTATGGTCACCAGAATTGATAAATGTTGGTCAAAAGCAAGCTGCTTTGCAAGCACTGCATGACTTGATCACTTCCAAAAGATACAGAGCATGGCAAAAGACCCTTGAAAGAATCATGTTCAAGTATGTGGAACTTTGTGTGGATATGCGAAGGGGTCGGTTTGCCAAAGATGGACTCATACAATACCGTATTGTGTGCCAACAAGTTAATGTGAGTTCATTGGAGGAAGTGATCAAGCATTTTCTGCACTTGTCAACTGAGCGAGCTGAGCAAGCTCGAAGTCAGGCACAGGCCTTGGAGGAGGCTCTGGATGTTGATGATTTGGAAGCAGATAAAAGGCCAGAAGATTTGATGTTGAGTTATGTAAGTGGGGAGAAAGGAAAAGATAGGTCTGACCGTGAACTTGTAACTCCATGGTTTAAATTTCTATGGGAGACCTACAGAACGGTGCTTGAAATTCTACGTAACAACTCTAAGTTGGAAGCACTTTATGCGGTAAGTGGGTAGGATGTGTGTCTTGCTTATAAAAAAATTATGAATTATTGGGTGTTTTTTGTTGTTTTATTGTAGGCATGTATAATGCTGGAATTCAATTAATTAGCTAAACTTTCTTCTTATTTATAGATGACAGCACACCGTGCCTTTCAATTCTGCAAGCAATATAAGCGAACAACAGAATTTCGCAGGCTATGTGAGATAATCAGAAACCATCTTGCGAACCTTAACAAATATAGGGACCAGAGGGACAGGCCTGACCTGTCGGCTCCTGAAAGCTTGCAGCTGTATCTTGATACACGTTTCGAACAGCTTAAGATTGCTACTGAACTTGAACTATGGCAGGTGTGTTTGCATGCCTTTTTCAACCTTTCTTTACTTGTTTTTGAGGATTTACTGGCAGTGTCTTGTCTGATTTTGAATGTGAGTATTGTATGCTACCGCTAATTGCTGTTAATTTTAAGACATGCAGGAAGCTTTCCGGTCCGTAGAAGATGTTAACAATTTGATGTGCTTAGTTAAAAAAACTCCTAAGCCATCTCTGATGGTGGTTTACTACGCGAAGCTAACAGAGATATTTTGGGTGTCAGACAGTCATCTGTATCATGCATTTGCATGGCTCAAGTTGTTCTCACTTCAGAAGAGTTATAATAAGAACCTAAACCAGAAAGATTTGCAGTTGATAGCATCATCTGTTATGTTAGCAGCTCTTGCAGTGAGCCCCTACAATCACATGCATGGTGCATCTCATTTAGAGTTAGAAAATGAGAAAGAACGCAATTTGCGAATGGCTGGCCTTATTGGGTTTGTTGTGGAGCCTAAACGTGAAAGCAGGGAATTGGTAATGTGTTTTCTTTTTAATTCTTTTCCTTTTGTTTTGTTTATGGCGAGTATTTCGTATTTGACGAGGTTATTCTCTCTTCTCCAGCTTTCACGGTCAACGTTAATATCGAAACTGGTAACTTTCAGACCATCTCTTTTTATCTAACATTAAAATTTTCATTATTCTAACTCTTTCTTTCCCCTGGTTATAACTAAACTTAATCTGTATGGGTTTGACAAATCCGTTGGGTTCACATCGAACACATGACCCTTAATGCGTATACTTTTGTAGGAAAGCTAGTTGTGTTTGTATTCAAATGCTCTTCTTTGTCATATCTGGACCGCTTGATTCTAGTTTTCATTTCTGTATTTGCAATTGCATTAATCGATATACTTTTATATCATAAATACAGTAAATTCTTTTGTCATATATACAGCTTCTTCTGCTTTGAGAGATGCCTGATTTTAATAGCTGTTAAGCGTACAATTCGTCCTGTAACTCAGAAATTACTTCAACAATCTCATATAGTCATAGGGCTTAGTTAACCTGGTCTCCAATTAGATCTATGCTAGCAACGATAATGGGGTTTGAGCACTTGTATCTAGTGTATTAAAACCGTTATGTTATCATTCTGAACATTGTATCATCTATACTGCCTGTACAGGTATCCAAAGGTGTATTGATGTGTGCATCACAAGAAGTAAAAGATCTTTACCATCTCTTAGAAGACGACTTTCTTCCTTTAGATCTTGCTTCGAAAGTACAGCCATTGTTAACAAAGATCTCCAAGCAAGGGGGTAAGCTTTCAACAGCTTCATCTGTCCCTGATGTGCAACTATCACAGTATGTTCCTGCCTTGGAAAAATTGGTCACCTTGAGATTGCTGCAGCAGGTATATCTCTAGCATGCTAAGCCAAATCCTACCTATATATGCATTTTGACTTCATAGTGACAGATTATGAAATAAATTTTCTTTGCCAATTTCCAGGTTTCTCAAGTATACGAGACCGTTAAAATTGAGGTTCTATCTAAGATGATCCCATATTTTGAGTTTTCGGCCATTGAGAAAATATCTGTTGATGCTGTTAAGTCTAATTTCATTGCAATGAAAGTGGATCATCTGAAGGGTGCAATTGTGTTTGGTAGTTTAGTAAGTTCAAACAAGCTAGTTTTGTATTAAAATATTGATACAAAGCATAGAATTTAGGAAATTTATGATGTTTACCTTTTCTCTCAGGATCTTGAATCTGACAAGCTTCGGGATCACCTGACTGTCCTTGCTGAATCTTTGAACAAAGCAAGATCTCTGATTTATCCTTCAGTGAAGAAGGCATCCAAACTTGGTGATACACTACCTGGTTTGGCAGAGGTTGTGGACAAAGAGCACAAGAGGCTTCTTGCACGGAAGTCTATAATTGAGAAGCGCAAAGAAGAGCAAGAGCGACAGATGTTGGAAATGGTAATGGCAACTTGACAGATTTGCTGCATCCTCTCTGAAAGTATGTGTAATCAAAATATTTATGTATTTGTTTTTATTTGTAAAAGGAACGCGAGGAAGAAACAAAGAGGCTGAAAATGCAGAAAATCACTGAGGAGGCAGAACAGAAGAGACTTGCATCTGAGTATTCACGAAGGGAGGAACAAAGGATTCGAAGGGAAATAGAGGAGAGGGAACTTGAAGAAGCTCAGGCTTTATTTCAGGAAGCTGAGAAGCGTAGTAAGAAAAAAGGAAAGAAGACTGTCCTAGAAGGGGTGAGTATAATCACAGTGCTACTTGTGCATTTGAAAGGTCTTTTTATTTATTGCAATACTTCCAATACTGGCCTTCTGAAAATTTGTAATGTTCACTCCACAGGAAAAAGTAACAAAGCAAACTCTAATTGACATGGCAATGAGCGAGCAGCTAAGGGAGCGGCAGGAAATGGAGAAGAAATTGTCAAAGCTTGCTAAAACTATGGATTACATGGAAAGAGCCAAAAGAGAAGAAGAGGCTCCTCTGATTGAGGCAGCATTTCAACAGCGCTTGGTAGAAGAAAAAGTTATTCATGAACGTGAGCAGCAGGTACATAAACTTGCTGATTGAATTCTGAATTCTTTTATCTTTGACATTTGACTTGTTCTTCAATATTTGCTCTAAATTACCTTTCATATTTTGTGTTTTACTTGCTCTTTGATAGTGTTCATTTGATATTTGGTTGTTAAATAAATAGAAGGTTACGTTGTATTGTGCAGCTAGAGGTTGAGCTGAGTCGACAGCGTCACACAGGGGACCTTCAGGAGAAAAATAGATTGGCCAGGATGATGGATAATAAGGTTTGTGTGTGGTGTTTTCTTTGCACATTGTCTTAATCGAGGGGACAAAAAAGTAACGCACAGCCTTACAAAATTCATAGCTGTTGTCAAATGCTGTAAAGTGAACCTTAGGGTTTAATTTTGACAAAACTAATCGTGATGATGTCTTGTGTTATAGACGCTGTTCCAGAGTAGAATTGTAAGTCTTCGTGAATCCGAATATAACAGACTGAAGACGGAGAGGGAACAAAGGATCGCACAACTTCTTCTTGAACGCAAGCAAGAGAGGGAGGCAAAGAGGAAGATGTTGTTCTATCTGAGGATTGAAGAAGAAAGGCAAAAGAAATTATTGGAAGAAGAGAAGGCTCGGAAGCAAGAAGGTGCCTTGTTTTCTTTTTCTTTAGCATTAGTTACTACTATTATTTTCACAAAAATGCCCTTGAGCAATTCTCTGTCTTGCATGACTTTGGACCGGATAAAAACGGGATTTCCATTGTTGAGCGAGGGCATTTTCAGGAAACTGAAATTTGCGCAATACAGAAGCTGGGTTACTGTTACAGAAGCGAACTTTCATTATCAAGTTCAGATTATTTACATTTATGTTTCTGTTTATTTACACTTGGGAGTATTTCCATTGGCTTCTGTCCTATAAGATTTGTTTTTTAGGGTGAGCTTTATCAATTTCTGATATAGTTATCTAATGTACTGTGCATTTGTTTCCCAGAGGAGGAAAGGAAGAAACGGGAGGAGGCTGAGCGCAAGGCGAAGTTGGATGAGATAGCAGAAAAGCAGAGGCAAAGAGAGCGAGAAGTGGAAGAGAGGATGAGGAGGGAGAAAGAAGCATTAACTGGTAGGCCTTTTGAGCCACTTCCGAAGCCTGCCACAGAGCCTTTTGTTGGCTCTAGACCAGTAGAGTCCGTGAGTGCAGCGCCAACTGCTGGAAAATATGTACCTAAGTTCCGCCGTGGAGCTGATCGTGGGGCTGATCCCCCACCACCAGAAACTGATAGATGGGGTAGACGTGATGATCGTCCAGCACCACAGGCTGCTGGTGATAGATGGCGCAGTGATGACCACAGGTCGTCTTCATTCTCTGGGAGCTCAAGAGGAGGATCTACATGGTCATCAAGACGTGGTTGATATTAAGACCATCTACATAACCGTCGAGCTAATTGTTTGAGGCACTTGTTAAATCACCTTTATATTAGAGAATTTTGCTCCCTGAATGTTGTTTCTGACCTAGGTGGTACTTTTTTTGGGCCTTCTTAGGACTTCATCGGGAATCCCAGAAATGTATTTGTTTTGCCTGAATTGTTTTTAAAACCCAGAATCAGCCAATGCAGTTTTTAATTCAAGAGGCCTGGTGACTGGACCTCTAGTGACTACAATGAAGAGGCCTTTTGAGGGTGATTTCTTTGTCTTGCAGGTATGTACTTGATGTATTTGATTTTGGTTGGAGTAATGTGTGCTTTTATAATCGTGACACATGTGAATAGTTTAATACCATCCTAAAAGGTATATTTTGATAGCATTGAAACCAGTTTGCTTCTGTCTACCTGTAATGAAAATAATTTCGGAATCAGAGGGAAAGTATGGAATGGACCTTTTTCAGACATTTTGGTTATGATCAAGTGCATAAATTTGGAAGGTGGGCATGACTCAGACTTTTTTGCATGTTATGATGACTCAATTTCTACCAGAGTTGGATGGTAGGCATTGGTTGGTAGTCGCTTAAAACTGATATCCATCTTGGATATGAAGGGAAACGAAGGAGATGGAGAAATAGGGGGAAACATGATAACTGATATCCATCATGGATCTGAAGGGAAACGAAGGAGATGGAGAAATAGGGGGAAACATGATGAGGGAAAAATGGCTTTAGAGAGGAGGATGTGGTCATATGCATGCAAGGTGGAAAGAACATCCATCTTGGAAATGGAGGGAAATGAAGTGGATGGAGAAATAGGGGATTGGGATCACACGCATGCAAAGCGGAGAGAAGCTGAGTGATCTTTGCATATAGGGGTGGGCAAAAATCGATTTAAATTCGGTTAACCGATCGAATCGGTTTTCAAATTGGTTCGGTAATCGAACCGAAATATGAGTAGAAAGAAATAAATTTAAATCGAGCCGAACCAATTATAAACGGTTTGAAATCGGTTTACGATTTTGAATCGATCGATTAATTAGATATATATAAATAACTAAATAATATGTAGGTGTCAATACTTGATTAGTGCAACAAATGCACTGCAGTACACCTTGTTGCACTGAATCGCCCCCTTCTCATAAAGTTTTCAATTTTGGGCTAAAAATTGGGTTTGTAAAAAAATTGGGCATGTAAAAAAATTGGGCATGTTTTAATGAAAGTCTTTTAAGTGCTTGAGCCTGAAATTTTGGCCCAATCGATCCGAAATTCGGTTCAATCGAATTCATCGGTTTACAAATACAAAATTCTTGTTCGATTTGGGTTTTGAGCAACGAACCGAACCGACATTGCCCACCCCTAACTAAATTGGGCTCGTTTTACTGTAGCAATCTGGTCTAGATGAGCAGATTTGGGTCCTGCTGGATTGGTTCTGGTTCTGCTAGATCGATTATAGTCCTGATGGACCATTTTGGATCGGTTTAGTCATGTTGGACTGGATTGGTCATGTTGGGCCGGTTTGGTTTTTGGGCATGTTTGATATGTTATGTCTGTTTGGCCTGTTGGGTCTATTAGTAATCAAAACTCATTTTCCTTATTTGTGAATTGACGTAGGGCTTTAGTATTGTCTAAGCCTAGTACATGGGGCTTATGTTTGATTTTATGAAATCTAAATTAGTTGTACTTTTAACTTTTGGAGCACCTAAAGTATATTTTAGAAACAATCCAAATTTAGATTTAGGTAGATTTTTGTGATACCTCGCCTAGGTGACCGTTTTCATGAAATTTATTTGAATTTAAATTTAAGTTTAGTATTTTTAGTAGATTGCATATGGTTTGTCATTCCATGCAAATAACAATCGGCCCAAAGGAAGGTTGTCATTTTGGCCGTTTTATGAACGATCTAAGGTAATTAATTTAAGTAAAATATTTTTGAGATTTCCTATGCGTTCAATAACTTGCCCAAAGGAAGGTTATTGCTTGGCAAAACCCAATTTTATTTTATTTATACTAATTAGCCTTAGTTATTTTGAGAGAACCACTAACACGTTACCATGCTTGTTCAAAAGCTTGAATTGTAATGATGTGTTTGGTTTCTCATAAGATGTAAATTTTATCAATAGGTTTTTTTTTTTTTTTTTTTGTTTTTTTTTGTTTGTTTTTTTAGTCTATTTGTTTGTTCCTCAATTAGACCAAATTTTGCATTATGATAATCACTTCGTTTTTTTTATTATCATATCATTGCATTACAGTTCATGGGTGTACATATAATAATCTGAACTTGTTCTTTTTATGTTTTTTAGTGAATGCTTTTTCGATATCTACTAATTTAAACAACATCCAGTGCTTAATGGTTCCAATTTTTAAAACTGGAAAAAACATATTATAATCGTTATTGAGTGTATGGATTTAGATTATGCGCTTTGTGCTGATGAACCCACTAAGCCTCTGATTCTAATTCAGATAAAGATAAGACTTCTTATGAAAAGTGGGAGCGCACTAATCACATTAATCTTATGATAATGAAATACCCTATATTTGAAACTTTTCGTGGTGCAATGCCTAAGGAGGAAAGCTAAAGATTTTCTATGCTAGGTTGCAGATCGATTTGTTGCATCGAAAAAAGTGGAGACAAGTACGCCTCTTAGCAAACTTTTTACCATCCAATTACTAGCAAAGGAACTATGAGAGTATATTATGAAAATGTCTAATCTTGTTAAACAATTGAGAAAATTAAAGTTGGAATTTTTAATGATCTTCTTGTGCACCTCATTTTGATTTCTCTTTCTACACAGTTTGATAATTTAAAATCAAGTATAATGCTCAAAGGGAGAAATGGACTCTTAATGAGCTCATTGCTCAATGTGTGCAAGAAGATGAACGACTGAAACGAGAAAATACAAAAAGTGCTCACATTGCTGCATTTTCCAATGAAATTTCATGCATCAAGGAAATGAAAACAAATACTAATATTGAAGTTAAAGGAACTTCACAAGAAAATTTGCCACGGAAACATGATAAGGTTGCTACATGTTTTTTTTTTTGGAAGAAAGCGAGTCTTGTGAAGAAATAATGTCACAAATATTAGAAGTGACTCGTAAATAAAGGTGATACTTTTAGTTTTATTCGTTTTGAATTTAATCTAGCTGAGGTACTACACCATTCTTGGTGAATAAATATAGTGACAACTATTCACCTCAGTGTTTCCATGCATGATTGCATAAGGAGCCAAAAACTAAATAATAACAAAGGGTTCATTTACATGGGAGATGACAATAAAGTTTGTGTGGATGTAATTTGAATATTTAGATTACAATTAGAGTATGAGTTTTATTTAGATTTGGATGAGACTGTTTATGTATCGTCATTTAGGTGAAATTTAACTTCTGTTTACAGTTTGGATAAATGGGGTTATACTTTTTCTTTTGGAAAAAAGAATGTATAGTCTCTTTCATAATTTCAATATTATTTGGTATTGGATCTCTAATTGATAATCTATACAAGTTAGATGAAGATGTTTCCCATTTACAGTCAAATGAAACCTTGCATGCTAATAATTATGTACTAAACAAAAATTAATTAATGATAATTCTTCTATATTATGGCATAAGCGTCTCGGTTGAAAGACTTGTGTCAACTGGGGTTTTTGGTCTCCTTGATTCTACAGAATTTAGAATATGTATTGAATGCATAAAGAGGAAACAAACAAACATTAGGAAATTAGGTGCTCATAGGAGTTTACTTGTTTTAGATTTGATATATACTAATATTTGTAGTTCATTCCCTACGACTTTTTGGAATAGTCAACACTATTTTATCACTTTTACAAACGATTATTCTTGCTATGGGTATCTATACGTAATACATGAAAAATCACAATCAATGGATGTGTTTAAGGCCTATAAACCTGAGGTTGACAATCAACATAATAAGAAAATTAAGGTCGTTAGATCTGATCGTGGTGGTGAATACTATGGTAGCTATGACAAATCATGCCAATGTTCAGGTCCATTTGCGAGGTACTTACAGGAATGGGGCATCGTCGCTCAATACACCATGTCAAAATGGTGTATCTGAGACACAAATTCAGAACCTAAAAGACTTGGTTAAGAATATGATTTATCATTTTACCTTGCCAAAACTTCTTTGGTGGGGCCTTAAATACTGTAATTTATATCCTTAAAAGAGTATTCAGTAAAACAACAAATAAAACTTTATATGAGTTATGGACTAGAAGATGTTCTAGCATTAGGCACTTACATATTTGGGGGTGTCTGACTTAGGCTAGGCCTTACAAGCCTAATGAAGAAAAATTGGGCTCAAGAACTATTAGTTACTACTTTATTGGATAGTCAGAAAGATCAATAAGGTTTAAGTTTTATTGCCCCTCTACTAATACCTTAATTTAGACGGACAATGCCAATTTTATTGAGGATGCTGAAAATAGTGAAAGTATACAATTCATGAATATTAGTTTTGAAGAACATATTGACATTCTTATGATGGATATTCATCCTGTTAATGTCATCGTGTTAGTTCTTGAACAGCATGCGGATGGAAATGACGAAGATATTCCTAGGTTGCCTTCTTGCTAATCCAGAAGAACCTCAACCTCCCCAATTATAATTACCAATATGAAAATCCAATTGGGAGAGGAGATCTGCTATTTCGGATTATTATGCAGTTTATCTCGATGAACATGAGTATGATAGATGAATGGAAAATGATCCTACCACTTTCATTCAAGCCGAACAAAATGCTCACTCTCTAGATTGGAAAAATGCTATCTTAGATGAGTTAAAGTCTATGAAGGACAATGACATTTGAGATCTTGTCGAGTTGCCTAAGGGTGTGAAACCAATTGGATGCAAATGAGTTTATAAAACCAAATGTGATTCCAAAGCAACATCGAATGATATAATGCACATCTTTTTGCCAAAGGCTTTACTCAACAGGGATACGTTGATTATAAAGAGATATTCTTTCAAATTTTTACGAAAGACTATTTTAGAATTATCATGACACTTGTAGCTAATTATAATTTAGATCTACATCAGAAGGATGTTAAGGTTACATTTTTGAATAGAAATGTTGCATAAACTATTTATATGAAACAACCACAAGGTTTTTAAATTAAAGACTCAAAACATAAAATTTACAAATTAAAGAAATCCATCCATGGCTTAAAGAAAAGATATCGTCAATGCTATAAAAGGTTTGATTAGGTAATTTCTTCATTCAGTTTTGAGGAAAATTTGGTTGATCAATGTGTTTATCATAATATTAGCGAGAACAAAAATTATTTTTTTAGTGATATATGTTGATGACATCCTACTTGGAAATTGTGCCATAAGTTTATTTTTGTAACAAAATTTCTTATTAAGATTTTTTGCTAAAACAAATTTTGTCATCGGCATACAGACTAATCGTATTGATCACTTAGTATTATCGGTCTATTACATAAGATATTTGTTGAATTGGCACTTGGTAGGTTTTTTGCACTAGGTAACGTGCTCATTGTTACGAGTAATAAATTGAGTTTGCTCGAATGTCCAAAGAATGGTTTATATATGAAATGAATACATGAAAATTATCTCTCATGCGTAGGAAGTAGAAAATATAATGTATGATAAAGTTTATCTGTGTTAGGACATTATGTATATCATTGGAATGTTTGGCAGATATTTCTGACTGAAGAATGATCACTAAGCATTGGCTACTACAATATTTTTTAAAGAATACAAGCATGAACTCAAATGCTAAATATCTAATCAAGTGGATTAAATATTCAGATTAAATTTTTTAGTATACTGCCGAGACAATAGAATTCTTTGTTTAATGTAAAACATATGATCAAACATTATGGTTAATTTTTAATTTTTTAATTTTATTATTATTTCGGGGCTTCATGCAATGAGTTTCATTGAGAAATATTATGAAATAAAGCCGCTGATTGTATTCATAGAATGACAATAGTTCATTCTAAATATATCGACTTCAAGTTTTTGTCGTTAAATAAAAAGTTCAGAATCATTTTATGACAATTGAATTTACTAATACATATCTCACTATGTATTATTTATTAAGGATGTACTATATAAGGTGTTCAATGAGCTCGTTTACGATGTAGTTAGTTCTTAAGATGTTTCTTATCAGTGAGAGTCTATATTACTATATCTAATTGTCATTTGATTAACTTTTGGTGATCACCTTTAGTTTATTGATGATTTTGAAATAAGGGTTTCTATATTTTCAATTGTGGTTGCATATATACTGTTTGATAAGGCTATTCAATTTTGAATCATAAGGTAGAACCAATTGAAAATGGACATGATCAGTGATCACATTACATGTCATTTCATGCTACACATTCATACTTTTATCTATGTCGTTGATTGTATTGGTATTGGTGACCATGAATGCGTCCAACCACGATAAATGTGGTGAATGCCGCTATGATCCTATATTGACATTTTCAATGGACAAGATTGTTTTGAGACGACACTCACAACTCTCAAAGTCAAATTTTGAGCTCACAAGGTTTTACAATGTATAATCTCTGGATGATCTATGTGGTCCAAGTGGGAGATTGTTAGAAAAATTAAGGTGGACCTACATAGTTCATATTATTATACGTTGTAGACCGTCGAACTAGAGGTAAGTGGTGTCTGATTAGATCTGATTAATTGTGATCATTAAGAAACAAGATCAGGGTCATAAACACGTTTGTAATTATACGTTGTAGGTCTTGAAATGTGTTACTAAATTGATTATCGATGTTATTTATGTGTAGATACCAATTTAAGCCCTACTATAATTATTATATTGATGATGGGCTACTAATAGAATTAGGGCTTTATATATACGGTTGTGGTCCCCACTTCAAACTTAATTCTCTACTTCTTACTTTCCCATCCGGTTTGAGAGAAATAAGATAAAGGTTCTTGAGGTGGAAGTCTTCTCTACTGCATGTTGCTTGGTTCGTGAGGATTACTACATGCGTATTCTTCATCAATCGATTCAGATATGCATTACTTTAGTTGTTCTTCATTGATTATTGACATGAACTTTTGGTGTGTATCCAATAATATTCCAACAGAAAAATGAAGAAGCAACACAGTGTTTGTAAACCTTTTTATTTTTTATTTTTCTTTTATCTTTTCCTTTTTTTATGATGTGTATTTTCTTCTTCTGTACAAAGGAGGGGTGTGGTGATGTGTTTAGGTTTGGAGAAGTGAAAGGAAGGAAGACACACACCTATCAATTTAACTCCATAATTAACCAAATTTCACTCTCTTTTGAAGTTCATTCGAACTTTTCACTTGCGGATTCTACTCATGTTTTCAATCCACCTTAATCTACCTAACAAGCAAACTTCCACTACTTTAATTGATCAAATTCACAACATCTACAAGTCAACCTCAACACTTTCGCCCAATCACCTCTCTTTTCACTGGCCCAACCGGTTTTCTCTTCCTCCTCCCTTTTTAAATTTCTGCACTTCATTCCCATTTCGGGTGCATTTCATGTGCATTTCAATGACATTTTTAGCCCATGTCCACAAGTTAATTAATTAACAAGGTAAGCCCTCCTTCAAATAGATTTGCTTCATTTTCTCTGTTTATTTTGATGCATCATGCATGATTACTTGATTTAATACTGATTTGTGTTGAAAAAATGAAGTTAATTTGGGCAAGTTCATCAATTATTTTTGTTCATCAAAGTTTCCGAATATCCTAGAAAACCTTTGGTTTGGTGTCTGTAGTGGATACAAGAGATTGAAAGCTTCAAAACTCAGCTCGATGCCTTAGATGACACCCACTCCATCTGTTCTAGCTCAGTCTAGTACAAGAAGGCTCTTCTTTTAGATTGGATTCTTTCTCTTTTTGTTTTTTTTTGCTTAGGGGTGGCGATCCCATCCTATTCGTTCGAGATCGGGACGAGATAAACCTCATCCTAACCTCGTCACATCCCAAATGGGTTTGGGTCAGGATAGGATGAGCATGCACTAAATAATCATCCAATGAAAAATAACAAAAGAAATTTATGTCACATTGCTCACACACCAATAATGTCAAATTTATGTACATATAACTTTCGTCATAACAATATTAAATGTCATATAGAAGGGTTACCTTACAATGGAATTAAGTTTGTCAAGTGAATAATAGAAGATGGAATAAGCCCCTTTATAGATTCGTCTTGCATATTTTCGCAAGAGTTGAAATATTATTCATACAAGATACAATTAGGAACAATGTTCTCCAATTATATAACTCATAGTGCAAAACTAACTCAATCCATCATTTGCCTTTATTTTCTATAAGAATAATTGTCCTATAACCAATCTAAAATGTGGAAAAACATACATTTTCATTGGTTCCATTTGACCTAAAATATCCAAATTGAAGTTTCTATCTAAACAAAAAGTACCAAATCAAGCAAGTTTTCAAACAATAGATGTTTTGAATTAATTTCAACACATCCTAAACTTTTTTTTTAAGAAGAGTAGTTTGATTAAAATTAGTAATAAATATTAAATAAATAAGTTTCGGACGGGACGAGATGGGCGGGATAAAATATCTACATTCTAATCCCATAACACTCTAGATCGGGACGGGATTGGGATGAGTTTGATCAATCCCAAAAGAACCCAGAAAAATTTGGAACGGGAGAGGATGAGATCGGATCGCGAGATACGACGCTCACCCCTAATTTTGCTTTATTTATAATTTTTTTTTAAGGATGAACTTGGGTTCATCAAACATATACTTCATTTGTTTTGTTTTATTTTCTTTACTACAAATTCAATGGTTGTTCTTGTTGATCCTAAAAATATTTCAAATGCACTTTACGAAGTTATAAACTGCTTCTGTCTTTGACAAAAAAAAACCCAGGATGGACTGGTTTGTTCCCGGTTCAAACCGGGTCTGCCCATAAATTTTTTATCCTAGACCGAGACAAGCCCAATCTCGGACCGACCAAGACCATGCCCACCCATAGTTGCATAGATAGAGTTCACACGAGTTCGGTCATTGATTTTAAACTCATATTCAATCTTGATCTTGAAAATTAGAGAGAAGCAAAGAGAGGGAGAAAATAAATGCCTTTGGAAAGGAGGAGGTGGTTTTGCGTTGAGAGAGATTGGTCCATGGATTTTATTAGGGGTGGGCACTGTCGGTTTGGTTCGGTTCGGTTTTGAGCCCCGAATCGATTTTGAACCGATTTCATTCGGTTTGCAAAAAACCCAAACCGAAACTGAAACCGAATTTTGTATTTGTAAAATGATGAATTCGGTTGAAATGAATTTCGGTTCGGCTGTGTCAAAATTTCGAGCTCAAGCACTTGAAAGGCTTTCATTAAAACATGCCCAATTTTTTGACAAACCCAATTTTTTTGTAGACCCAATTTTTAGCCCAAAATTGAAAATTGGGAGAGAAAATGGGTGATTTAGTGCAACAGGGCGCACTGCAGTGCATTTGTTGCACTAATCAGGAATTGACACCTACCTGTTATTTAGTTATTTATATATATCTAATTAATCGTTCGGTTATTATTCGGTCGGTTCAAAATCGTAAACCGATTTCGAACCATTTATAACCGGTTCGGTTTAAATTATTTTCTTTCTACTCATATTTCGGTTCGGTTACCGAACCGAATTTGAAAATCGGTTCGGTCGGTTAACCGAATTTAAATCGGTTTTTGCCCGCCCCTAGATTTTATGTGACACTCCACATAGTATCTTTGTCTCAAAGGAAACTTTATTCTTAAGTCTAACATCAAATTGCACTCCCAAACATTCAGAAATTATCCTTTCATAATAATCCACCATTTCATCATCTAATGAATGGCTACAAGAATGATTGGGTTATTTAACTTTTACCTCCACTTATTTCAACTAGTTTGCCTTTAGACTCCAAATTTGTCTAAGTTTACTTTAGATCCCAATTTTCATAAATTTTTTTGAACTGCTTATTCTGCCACTTTTCTTATCAGTGCAAGATTTGATATTCCCTCCTCAAATCTATACAATTTAGCCACTCATTGCGATTTGTTTGACTATCTTGAGGTAGTTTGAATGTTTATATCTAACTTACATAAGTTTAAGGAGGGCGCGTCAAATTTCAAAAGAAGGGTAAAAGAAATTTATGAAAATGGAAGTCTAAAGTAAAATTTTGACAAATTTGGGGTCTAAAAGCTAATATGGTTGTAATTTTGACAACCCTAATATTTGCAGTGTTTGCATTAAAATGGGAAATTTTATGAAAATAGGGGGGCAACAAGAAAATGCCGTAATTTGACAATTAGTGTACCAACAAATCCAATCCGTAAAATTGATGTAACCAAATGGTGAATAATAATGATGAGGTACAAATATTCCTAATATCCCTCTAGCACCCAAAATATTCTCTATTTTTCATTTTTTTCTCTAATAATATATTTTTTGTTGTAGGCTTGTAGTAGTAGTTATTTAAGATTACTAAAGGCCCTAAGTTACTACTGCTTGAAATACTTCTTTTGAAAGAAAAAATTGCTAAAACACAATTGTAATCTAGATCGTGATCATTATAGAGAAGCGTATTGATCACCTCTTGAATAATCTCTTCATAAGTATCCAATTCCATTACTATATCATTTTCACTAGGATAATTCAAAATGTGTTCAACATCCATCACATTTCTGTATCATAGATCATAATTGTCTTCACTAATCTATAGCTACCTTTTATCTTAACCAACTTGTTCAAGAGCCTTATATTGGATGTTGCAATGCTGAAAACATGAAATTCTTTTTAATGAATTATAGATAAATATAAGTAATCCCTCCCTTTAAATAATAGTTTTTTTAGTCCCAAAATAATTTGTTTTAGGGGTTACTGTTACCTTACTACCTTGGGCTTGGTTGTGAGAGAGTAAAAGTTGAACCCAATCCAATCCAATCCAACCAAACCATTGGGTTGCAATGCAACACGAGTACACTAGAAATCCCTCTCAGCTCGCCTAATTTTGGTATAGTTTGTTTGGTTTCTTTTTTGAATAATTCTAGGGAGCCTTGTTAGGGGGTCTCTTTGGGATTATTTGACACTTCTACCCCTTCTATGGATAGTGTTTGTGGTTGTGTTTTAAAGAAAATGGGTAAAAAGTGTAAGAAAACCAAAAGAGGCCCAAAACGAGTTTCCCTAGACTTACTCCTCTTTTTCATTTCATTTCGACAAATAATTGGTGAGTGTGGGTGTGAGGAGTAAGTCTAGGGAGCCAAGTTTGGGAGCCACTTTTGGGCCAAGTTTTAGTTTTTTTTACACTTTTTACCCCTCACTTTGAAACATAACCACAAACACCATCTATAGAAGGGGTAGAAGTGTAAAAAAACAAAACTTGGCCCAAAAGTGGCTCCCTACAATTGTTGGAGTGTGAGATAAACAGAAAAAGAGAGATGAATGGGTCTGGTTGTGAGTGTTCCCTTTTCTTTAAGCAGCAACTCTTTGGCCCATTTTAGAGGCTCTAATCTTCCTCCTCCACCTCCACAACTCTCGTCACATCTCATTCTCCAATCATCTCCGACTCTCACTAATTCAATCGCGTCTTCATTCCACTAGTAAATTGTTGCTATTGCCACCTTCACTTCACTTGTCAAATCTTTTCTTTATTCATTCTTGAGTTTCCCTCGTTCAAGCTGTTGGGTTCTTCTTTCGTTTTAATGCTACTTAGGTGAGATATTTGGATCCCTAAGTCCTTCATATCAAATTATATAGTTAGCGATGGTTGAGATAATACTTGCTTGTATTAGTCTACCATTTTCATCTTCTTTGGGATTCTGATACACATTTGGTTTGCGGTGGGGATAATTTTATCACCCTTACAATACAATTGATTAGTTTTTTCCAAATTCTTTTCGATGAAAGCACTGATGGCATGGATGGAACATCGATGACTCTTAGGGTATGTTTGGTTGCATGGAATCCTATGCCATGAGAATCCATGAGGAGACCCCTACATTTAAGGCTAAATTGATGTATCACTCTACATTGAAGTCCCATGAACATGGAAATCATGCCTTTGAGGGACCAAGGAGTGTGATTCCCATGTTTATAGGACTTTCATTCCCACCATTGATCACAAAATCTAATGGTGGATGTGGATTGATATATCAATTTAGCCTTAAATGTAGGGATCCCCTTATGGATTTCCATGACATAAGATTCCATCCAACCAAACACACCCTTAGAGAAAGATGATTATGAATATACATTATTTTCCTTTTAGAGTGTTTCTACTAAAATTCATGATTGTGGTGATCAATTTTTAAAAGAAGATATGGTGGTATCGTGGGAATCTCACAACTGCATCTACGTACTTTGTAACATTGCTTCTAATGGCATGGGATTGAATCCTTACTTAGTCTAGTTTGGTGCACTAAGTGAGGAGACAAGGGGTCACCTGAGTGCGTCCCAGGCCTCAAATAAACATTCCAGCCTGTGGGTTTTCAGTTTTATTTATTTATTTACTTTAAGAAATCATATGCTTGATACCAAAGAAAATTTTACAATGGGAAAGTTACAAAAGGAAAGAAGAAATAGGCAGAGGGAAAATCTCCATTTTGAGGTTGAAGACTACCCTGTTTTCGGCAAAAAATATCTCAGAGACTCGCTAAGAAAATGTTTTCCATGATCATCACAAAGTTCATGTTCTTCATTCCCTCTTCTCATTCATTCCTCATCCTTCTCATTCTTGGCAAATTTCCTTGGGGAACTTTTCCTTAGACATGCCCTAAAGGTAAAAATCAATCGCCATGAACTTAAAAAATTTATTCATTAATCCCCATATTTCCCCTAATTGATTTCACCATTTTCACGATCATGGTCAAAGTTTATTACATCCTCAATTTCATGTTGTGTCTCAGTCTTGGAGGCTTCATCAGACAAGGGTTATGTGATCTTGTTTTCATATGGATGTTTGGGTTTTTGATATAGGTTGTTTTCATATCTTTTGACTTATTAAAAAAGGAAGAAGAAGAGAGCATGTGCCCTGCATGTTCGAATTTTAGTAGTGTCAAATTATGACTTTGATTTCAACCTTTTGTGTTTAGCCTAAACGAGGCGATACATGTTTCATGGAGGTTCCTAGTGCACCTAGGTGTTGCCTTTAACTACATAGACCCTTACTCAACAAGGTTGGAGTGGCAATGGGTCGTGCCATGTTAAAGTAACATTCTGTGTCAACTTGTCAAACCCAAACCCGACACGGTGCTGAGTCATGTCGGATTGACTTGACTTGACACTTTTGCTCATGGTCATTACCTTTTAGACAATGTTTTTACCGTGCTAAAGCATTTTGTAAAGTTTGTTACTTTAAATGCAAGTTTGACACCATTTTATCTTTCTTTTTTCTGACAGTTCATAACCATGCCAAAGCCATATGACACCAATATATATATATATATATATATATATATATATATATATATATATATATATATATATATATATATATATATATATATATATATGTTAACATGACTATTAATAAAATGATAATTATGAAAAAATAGGTTGGTCTTGTGTTAATCGTGTCAAGATCTCAAACCCAAACCCAATCCATAAATTTGATGGGTCGTGTCAATATGGTTATTAGTTGTGTCATATTTTTCCAAACAAACCAGCTATGGAGTGGGTTGTGCTAGGTTATCGTGTTGGGTCACTAATTGCATCCCTACAACAAGGTAATTATACAAATATATCAAAAGAGTACAAGAGAATAAAAGGTAAATTGTATCTATGACAGGCAATAATTCTCAAGCAAATAATAACTCATTCACCAAAATACCACAAAACACCCACAATTAGGGATACCGACTAAAATACTAATCAAATCCCCCCATTTAAATATTTATTGTTTAAAGAAATCCCTTCAAAATCTTTTATGAAATTCTTAATGGATATAAGTGACTCTGCTCCCCACACTTTAAACCGCATGTAAGCGGTATGGTCGGCTAACTTGCGGCCCAAGCTGAGTAGGAAAGAAAGCCCTTAATAGCTCTCCTAAGTGCTATCTTTTTTCCTTGAAAAGCTTCGAAAAAGAAAGAAATAAGAGTAGTGAAGGTGTCTTATGTTTCATTTAAATGAAATTCCCCCAAATGGGCAGAATGATTGTTTTATTTTCTTTCATTTATGAACCGATTTTTCAGCAAATTGAAGAAGCCAATTTTTCGTTGAATCATCGATTTCTCCATAAAAGATAAGCCCACACAAAAATAGTGATTTCGTATCGACCCATGCATACCCGATAACCAATTAATAAATCGTTATAACACATGCATGCTTCTGGTGAAGGGTTTGGAGAAAAAGATGTGCTCCATGCATTCTGAGTGGGTCTGATAAAGAGGACATTTGTCTGGGATGGTGATACCTTTGGTGATTAGAAGGCCCAAACAAAGAAATTAACTCTTGGGGTGACTTATTAAAAAAGACCTTGTGCCCAAAAGGGGAAGGGAAATGAGTGGAGTTAAACATTGTGTTGGAATGAGTACGGAGTTTGAGGTGGGAATCAAATACAGTGAATTGACCTGACTTGTCATTCCATTTTCATATGTCCTCACTGTCCAATGGCTTCAAGAAGCATAAGCAATGAGGGTAGCTTATCATCTCTAATCCCTTTCCTTAGTTTCAAACACTACACCAAATTGGCATTTTTGTAACAACTCTCAAAACAGTAACACTTAACAATTCACAAAACAATTTTAAATATTCTCAAAACAATAATTCTATCATCATGAATAGTGTGGTCCTACAAGTGATACTATTCATGTCATGGTGATCTAATTTATTGTATCACATTTTTTGTGTAACTATTTTTCATTTTTTTGACTAAATTTAGTTTTGACTTGGAATTGTTTGTTGGATTGTAACAGCTCAAAAGTGTTACTATTTTGAAAGTTGTTACAAATATGCCAATTTGGTGTAGTCAAATCTCAGCCTGGAGTGTCAAAGTCAATGCATTGATAAACTTACTTGAGAAACAATTGCTAATTTAGCCAAAGATAATCCAACAGATGGAAAGAAAAAGTTCACTGAAAGAAAGGTTGGTTAGTGCACCATTTATTTCCCAAAAAGGAATTTTAGTCCCATCTCTTAGGTTTAGAGAGGTGTGAGCTTTGATCAAGTGTTTTAGGCTTAGAGCCTAGTTGACACTGAAGAATGCTTACCATTGTAGCCATGTGATCCATCTCTTATCCGGATAGAGGATAGACTTATGATAGTTTGTTAGAATATGTAGCGCTTGCACTCAACATAGCCAAGTCTAAGTCCAAGATTGATTCTCATCTACAAGAAGGAAAGTAAAATAATAGGAAAGTACAAGAATAGAAAAGTTAGAATAGCAAAATCCAAAGAGTTAAAGAAGTAAAGTAAGAATAGGAAAATCAGAATAAGACTCTATTTTGTATAAGAAGTTTTAAGTTTCATGTTTTCACAAGGTTATGTAGAAGTTTGCTTATATAAGCTTGTATTCGATCAAAGAATTAAAAACAACATTAATACAATTCTCCAATTATTTTCTTTACATGGTATCAGAGCAACTTTCTTCGGTGGGGGGGGGGGGGGGGGGGGGGGGGGAGGGAGGACAACAGCAATAGCCTGCCTTAATCAATCAACAACAACAACTTGGTGGTGTTTCTAATCCTCAACAGCAGCAGGAACATCCTCAAGAACAACAAACAATTCTCAACCACGCCTTCCTTGTTTTAATTGTGATCCCGCAAACAAAACCCAATTAGTTACCTCAAGTTCAAATAGCAGCAACTTCTCGCAGCCAGATCCTCGAACTTGATGCCAATCAGCAAGCGCAATGAGAAATCACAAAAAAATAAAACAATACCAGCACCAATGCTGAGCAATACCAGCACCAATGTTGAGCAATTCAGCACCAATGCTGAGCAATACCAACATTTGTGTTGAGAATTTTTTTCAACCTTCACGCTGAGGGGGAGTCATGCTGACTAGAATCAAGCCATTAGTCATTTACTCGACAGTCATGATTTCTGTATACCATAATTTTATCCAGAAGCATCCAGAATTGAAGAGTCATGTTGACCCCTTGAATCAAACCATTAACCGTTCACTTGACAATCATGATTTCTTCATACAAGAATCATCCAAATTTTTTTTCTTCAGAATTTGACAATCATGATGCCTCGAGTTGAATCATTAGCAACTTCACTCGACAGTCATGATTTCTTCACCAAATTGGACTTCAAAGTTTCCTCCAAGCTGCACATTTCTTCCGTGTCTACATGTCCAGCTTGCGAGGGCGTGTTAGAATATGTAGGGCTTGCATTCAACATAGCCAAGCTCAAGTCCAAGAATGATTCACATCTACAATAAGGAAAGTACAAGAATAAGAAAGTTAGAATAGGAAAGTCCAAATAGTTAAAAAAAAAATTAAAGTCAGAATAGGAAAGTTAGAATAGGAAAGTCAGAATAAGACTCTATTTTGTATAGAAAGTTTTAAATTTCCTGTTTCCACAAGTTTAGGTAGAAATTAGCTTATATTCGATCAAAGAATTAAAAACAATAATAATACAATTCTCTAATTATTTTCTTTGCATGGTTAATACTAAGCTCAAAAACAACATCAAACCAGAACAAAACTATTTGCAAGTGCCCTATACTTACAAGCTATTAGGTTCCAAGAAAAGGATTGTATCATTAGCATTCTAAAGAATATAATAGAATAGGAGTACAAGTTCCATGGGTTTTGACTTGGAAGCCCTTGATAAGATCATATTGCTCAGCTTCAAGAATCATTTGAGTTAATCCTTCTATTACTAGGGAGAAAAGTAATGGTGAGAGTGGGTCACCTTGCCTAATCCCTCGTGCAGTGGGTCACCTTGTGGACTCGTGCAGTTGCAATTGGAACCGTTGTTTCTCGATTTCTCGTACGGACTATAATGTTGAGTAACTGTTGGCTGACACTGCTTCGTAAACCACCTGCCTATATATAGGCTAGTCGTTCTTTGTTTCAAGCATTGCGATGAGCATTTTAGAGCACGTTGATCAAATGCATCTTACGAGAGAATATGTTTTGGGTTTTCCAAAGGCTAAAAGAAGATTTCTGCTGTTGAAGTCTTTGAATGTTCTGACATTTGTAGCGATGAGTCTTAATAAAACCTGTTATTATGCGATGACACCTGATCTGGGAGAGCATCCGATTGATTTCATGAGGTCTTTTAATATCTTCTTACATTGTGAAGAAGAGTTATGGACTCCCCCTTAGGGGTCAGGTCTATCTTCCATCTTCCAATGCTCCCAGGGCCTTTCGCGCCATCTACTCTAAGAAATTATGCTTGCATCTAGTTTTGAAGTGGTCATTCCCACTGTATCTATTGGGCTTCACGCATGATGCCACAGCTGGAAGGTAGGTTGGCTAAGCGGAGATGTTAACTCAGCAGCACCCCAGGTGCTCCCCTCTTGAGGGTCATCCTCCTCTGCCTTATTCTACTCTAGTTCCAAAATCACTTTGCAGGGTAGATTGGCGGAGTGAAGATGTCAGCGTTTTTTTTCGAAGTTCATGTTGCTACTTTCAAATCATCCTTGCTAGGTGATTTGACAGAGCAATGAATTGAATGCGTTCTTTCGGCTTCTTTTTCAAACACTTCACTACCTTCTCTTCTTGAGGTAGATTGGCAGAGCGAAATCTTTACGCTTGTTTCAGTGGACAAATACTTGTGTTTGACTTAGATACTTGTAGTATATAAACTCTTGCACTAGCTGGTTGGCAAGCTTTGTAATAACTTTCATTACAATCAATAAAATCTGTTTTATTTCTGGAATACGTCTGGTACGAACAATTCTTTTAAATTGAAAAAAAAACAAAAAACAAAAAAATGCAATCAAAGCAATAAAATAATTTAACTATGAGCGGGGACTAAGCTAACTCGGCTCTGAAGGAGGCGCGTACGGTTTTGGCTTGGATTGCATAGTCCCTATAGCGAAGTGTCTTACTTTGCCAAAGCTAGTGAAGTTACTGAATAGTGGACTTCGTGTTAGCGGGCAGTTCCTTGTTGATTATCAGCTTTGGGAGTAGGTGCCCATTCGCTGAAGTATTGTTACTTAGCTTTATATTGGTCTGGATTATGCTTCCAGCTCTGTACATAGTTGCACTTCAGTTGTCGGGGCTCCTCAGCCCATGCAGAAATATTCTTCTATTTTGTCTAGGACCGGTGCCTGACATGTCTGTTCCGCGAGCCCAAGCTACAATTAGTAGCAATTCAGCCGTTTCAGGGTCGCATAATGGTAATCTCTTTCTACTGGTTGATCTCCTCGGATAGTTCCTTGGGCCTGGTTTGCTTGTATATTTTATGTATTGGTACAGAGTGGAAACTACTGCCTCCATGTGATGAAGCCACGACCTTTCCAGAATAATGTTGTAGGTGGACGGAGCATCAACCACCATAATTTCTTGGACAAGGTACTTCTGCAATTGTGGCTCTCCCACCTCCACTATTAAATTGATCTTCCCAATGGGAAAACACTTCGCTCCACTGAGTCTGACCATGGGGTGGGTGGCTGGGGTTAAGTCTTTTTCCTGGAGTTGCATGTTGCGAAATGCGCTGAGAAACAGGACATTGAGTGAGATTTCTGTATTCCCCAAGGCCTTTTTGACCTCCCACTATGCAATGAGGACTGAGATGCATGCTGCACTTGTCGGTCCTTGCATTGAGATGGTATTCACATCTTGGTCAGCGTCCTCTTGTAGGACCTGTTTGATTGCTCCCCCTCGGGACCGACCCCATGAAGTACATAAATGATGCTAGAGTTTCTTTTTCAATATCCTTGACAACGTATTTTCTTTCATTTGCTCGACCCTGCCTCCTGTCTGAGCTAGGAACTCTCGTCCTGACGTAAAACTACAACTTTCGCGGGGTGTACTTCTTCGGTAGTGGTTCGTCAATGATATGATTCATGAACCGAGGAATAGTAAGGTGATATTCACATAATTATTACATAAAATATTCTCTAATTTATATTTGTTAGTGTTGCAAATATTATATTTTTTTCTAATTATTTTGTTTCCATGTTTTTGTAGGAATTTGAGCTTAAACGATGAAATCGCCTTAACGGGGCAAGTTTGAAAGAACTAGCCCAAAATGGTGCAGACGGTGAAGTGAGTAATAGAGCCTAAGCACAAAAGCTAACCTAAAAACCCAAACCCAATCTAACCAGGAAAAAAACCTATTTAGTCTTTATCTGTCCCCTTTCCTTTATCTTTTTTCTTTCCCCGCCTCTTTTCTTTCTCCTATCTCTTTCCAGCCACCAACCTGATCTCATCGCCTACCGGCGATCCTCACTCGATCGGAGGACCAGCAGCGCAGCTACCCAACCACACAATCTCACCTTCTCCATCCCTTGTTCCTTTGTTTTTGCAGTCACTGAAACACAAACTCCGTCTCTTGTTTCATCTCGCACAGACCGTCCTCCAACTCACCATCTCACCATCCTTCTTCTTCCTTACGATTGGCCACCACCATCACCAAAGCACATCTGCCTCCTCCACACAGTAACAGACATCAACCATCACGCTGTAATACCCGCCTAATTAAATAAATATAAAAATTTCTTATTTATTAATTGTGGCATATGTTGTAATCTCAATTATTGGGAAAAAGATTTGTTTTGTTTATCCAAAATTTGAAAACCCAAAAAAAAAGACATTTACCTTAAGTAAACTAATTAGTCACACTCTAAAAAAAAAGGGTGCACATATACTTTAGTTAAACCCTAATCTTGATGGGTTTTATTCAATTTTCTTGGGCTTGAGTTTGGGCTTTCGTGAAAGTAATGGTTAGGGTATTGGTTAGAGGGAAATAAAGGTTAAAAGAATAAGAGATGAGTGATGGTTGTGTTTAGCCAAATAAACCCTAATTAAAAACTCATTTAAGCCCTAGCCTCCTTTTTTTCTCTCTGGATACACGCAGAAGAAAAGAAAAACTTACGTTGAAAAAGGTGGGAGGTGCTGAAGGAAGAAATTTGCTCAAATCTTGGGATTCTTGCAAAAAGAAGTAAGTAAAACTCTAATCTCTATTTTTTTGTATTGAATATCTCTTTGATGAAATCTTGTTCCCTTGATGAAATCTTTGATGAATACCCCTTCGATGAAATCTGTTTTGAATCATATATAATTTGCACGGAAACCGTTGAACCAAATATCCACGATTACCTATGTTTGGGAATACAACCGACACATACATACCTTGTTTTGCAAAGGAAGGTATGAATATATCCTATAGGAAAGAAAGTAGATTACTTTACAGTGAACCATCATCATTCAACCTCTGAAATTGATGTTGGAGAATAGAGGAGTCGAGACAGGATAGATTAATAAAGGGACATTAGAATAGATTAGATTACCTTTCAGTGAACCATCATCATAGATTGTCCTGTATGTGTCATTAACTAGCAATAAAGGGACATTAGAATAGGATAGATTAATAAATACAGGCTTGACAGGTACAACCCAATTCCCAATTTGAGTATTTGGTACTTCTTTGTCTAGTACAAAACTATTTTATTCACAAAACAGGTAAGAGGAGACCTTATCTTTCCATATAGTGTCCTTATTTTTATCCTAAGTGTTTAAAGGAGTCATAAATTAATCAAATGGATTATACCCAACTGTTTCCAAACAGAGCTGTAGTGTTGTAACAATCTATGAGCTGATTTGTTTTGGGAATGTAGCCGATTATCCTTTCAGGTTTAGAGATTTTTGGACAACGTTACTTGAGTTTCTTTAGTGGGGCTAGCAACGTCAGAGTCTCTCCAGGTTGAGAGTTTTATTTGTTTCAATAATTTAATCATGTTTTAGTTGTTGCTGCTATTTGTTTATGTTGTTATTGAATTTTCACGTCCCGAGTTTTGGTGAAACGGATAATCCTACGTGGATTTTGGGATTTTTGTTTTCTTCGAAAATCGGGGCGTGACACACGCCCTCGCAGCAATCACGACCTCTCTATCTCTCCATCACGAACTCACCATCCTCTCTCTCTCAATGCTCCCTCTCATCTGTTTCTCTCCCTATCAATCACCATCCTGCTCCCTGAACACAAGGCTCGCACAACACCAATACCAGCCTGCAACTCACTCTCCCCCTCTCGCTTCTATCTTTTGTTCCCCCCCATACACTTCTCTCCTTCGCAGGTATCAGAGCATGAACGGAGGGAAGCAGTAGCAGAGCAGAGAAGCAGCATGAATATAAGTAGGGACGTGTGGAGAAGACGACTATGTTCGACGAAAAAAATTGTTCTTCAAAACAGTTTTGGATAATTGCATCCCGACTTGTTCTTCATACCACCACACCTCTTTCACTATTTGCACATGTTATGCTCAACCAGGATTTTAGTCAGAGCCACCATAGTGCACTTGCAGCTCTTTCGCGATGCGCATTCATGAGGATCTGATGGATTTTGCCCGCGCAACTACTATGACCACCTCCACCTTGATCTTCTCAACCCTGCGCCGAGGCGAAGATGAAACCACAGGGTTTCAAGAGTTTGTTGCATTTAAATTATTGTTTTCTCTATGCTTCAATGTTAGATACAATTGATTTATGAGTATTAACAATTTTATTTCACCGATTATATCGGGTATAATATCTAAACTAGTCACTAATTAAAGTTCTCTTTGTTGATATTCAAAGCCTGTTTTGATTAATTATGATAAACCTGTGATTCTGTGTGTCGTAGAAAGACATGCAATGCTAGGGGGGTTTAGACCTTTGCTGAAATTAATTTTGAATGTGGATTAATCCTTAGATTAATCGTAGTGATTCTTGAAAACAGTAATTTTGGTTAAACAAGTCTCCAATAACCTGTGGTGGATTCGATGCTTCGGTCAATTCCCTAATTATCTTATCAATTAAATTCTTTGTTGCTCAATTTAGTTTTGTTAATTTAGGAATTTCCAATTGTTGTAACCCCCACTTTAGATTAGTTTAAATGGATTTTTGAATTCGATTGTCTCTTCAATCCTCGTGGGATTGACCCGTATTTGCCACTGTCTACTAGTTAGGCAACCGTGCACTTGCGGTATAATAAGTAGGGTTTATTAGCTTATTAATTTAAGTTAGTAAAATCTGCATCAAGTTTTTTGCGTCGTTGCCGGGGATCGTAACAGTACAATCAAAATCTAAGGCTTATTTTCACTAGTTTATAGATTAGGTATAATTTATTTTTTAGGAACAATGTTAGGAGTCGCTTGCTTATTTGTTTTATTTGTTTATATGTTGAGTTTTGATTATCTTTTGCATTTGTTTTGTAGGCGATCATACACATAGGAGCTCAAATGGGAACGAAGTGAAAAGTAAACGTCGTGAAACACAAGTAGAAAGGAAAATAGCAAAGCAAAATAAAGAATATATATACATATTGCAATGTAAAAAAAATTTTAGGTTGTGATTTGCATGAAAATTCTCAGAAGTCGGCGAACTGTCGGGTGGACAGTGCTTTTGATCGACGACAACTCGACTTATAGCTGGCGTCGCAAGTACATGAAAGAGGTTCATGCCGGAAGTAACTTCTACCCACCGCATCTGCACGTGATTTCTATTGTGATCACTTGTGTTTTGGTTGTTTTAGGTAGCATTTCATGCAAATTTAAATAGTGGCAGGATTGATTTGCAACTTTCGTGCCCTTTTCCACAGATAGGTTAACCACCATCTATTTTAGGGTTAGGAACCTAAGCCTTCACTGTTTAAAATTTGTAGCAAGATAATTGTCTAGGACAAGTTTGACACTCATAGGGTCCCTCTTTAGAAGTTTTAAAGCTTAAAGTAGTCAAGTGAAGGAACATATCCTATCTGGGATTAGTTCTTAAACTGACATTTCACTTTGAGCTGGAAAGTTGAAAAAGATGTAAGAGCAATTTGTAGTGGCAGATTAATAGGAGATTACCGTGCCTTTCCCACAGTTAGGTAAATTAAATTGAAATTCAGCCTTGCATTAGTAAAAAAACTCTAGGGTCATCTACCATTCATCTTGTTTGTGCATCATTTAGGTGTCATTTAGGGTTCTGTTTTTTTTACTTTATTATTTTTTTTAGAGTTGGATCATCTTCATATAGAGGTTAGGCGTGCATTAAAAAAAAAATTTGAACCCTGTTAAGGAGTTTTGACTTTGAAAATTCGGTGTCCATTAGTTTTTCCATACCTGGGTGCGTGACTCTAAAAGTAGGCTTGTCCGAAAAGACCCCAACGAGTTCTTTGAAGTCCCCATTACCTATTTAGGTTCATCATCCTTGTCTACATAGATGGCTGGGGAGAAAGCCTTTAAGGACTATTTCTCTCCTCTTTCTAGTAATATTTTGTCTTGCATTGTCTTACCTGAGACAACTACAAACATCTTTGAACTCAAACCATCCATTATTCATCTTTTGCGTTCCTTCTATGGTTTTGAGAAAGAATATCCATATCTTCATGTCAAAAAAATTCTTGACATATGTGCTACCTTGAAGTACCAAAATTTTTCAGATGATTCGGTTAGTCTTAGATTATTTACCTTTTCTTTTAAAGATAAGGCAAAGTCGTGGTTAAATTTGTTAGAGACAAGATCCATCACAACATGGGATGCGTTGTTAAGAAAGTTTTTGTCTAAGTATTTCCCCATTCATAAAATGAATGCCCTCCGATGAGATATGTATAATTTTCACAAAAAGAGAGCGAACATTTCTATGAATGTTGGGAAAAGTTCAATTAACTCATTGTTGAGTGTCCCCATCATGCATTTGAGAAGTGGCAGCTAGTTCAATACTTCCAAGACGGTTTAACCCCTCAATACCATCATATGATTGATGTCACTAGTGGTGGGTCACTAATGAAGATGAGCGTTAATGAAATTTGGGAGTTCTTTGAAACACTTTTCGAAAACTCTAAGCAATGCGATTTTTTGGGAAAGGATTCTGATAGGCGTAAGGGTGGTATTTATGAAGTTAGAGATATATATGTCCACTCCCCTTCTGCCTTGAAGCTAGAGCAAGTTGTCATGACTGTGGCTCAGAAAATTGATTCATTTTTTAATATGACTCAACCTACACCTCTCATGAATGTTTCATCTGAGGTTTGTGCTGCATGTTTGAGTCCTAGTCATTCCATAGTTAATTGTGATTTGCAAAATGACTATCCTGCATACTATGCTGAGTAAGTCAATTCTTTTAATGTTGTGCGGTGACCTGGTAATAATCCACAACCTAACTATTACAATCCAGGGTTCGCCAAGCATCCAAATCTCCTCTGGGCCCATGGTCCACACCAAGGGGGATCTGTTGCTATCTCCCAGGCTCCTCAAGCCCCATGGTGCCATTAGGCCTCACTTTAACCAAGTTCCTCCATCCAACACATCCAGTTTAAAGGGAATTGTTAATCGTTTTATGCAGCGCATAGAGAGTATACTATAGCCGAATTCTCAAGATATATTAGAGTTGAAAGCCACGACTCAACACCAATCTCAAGCCATCAATAGATTTGAGCTTGCTGTGAGTAAGATTGCCCAGCCATTATCTGAGAGAGATCAAAGAAGATTTCCTAGTCAACCTGTTCCAAACCCAAAGGGTCAATTCGCAGTTGGTAGTACATCTCAGACAAGCCATGAAATATTCCAATCTATTACTACCCTTACTAGTGGAAAACAAGTTAACAATCAGGTACGAGAACCTGATTCGAGTGTCATTGCATCTCCGTCTAAGTCAAAGCAGGTTGCATCTCCATCTGACAAGGAGGTTGACAAAGCCTCACCTTCTAAAGATGCTCCTCTTGACTCTTACCCCACTCAGGCATCTTATTTTCCTAGGGAACCGTTTCCCTCACAGTTAGCTCTGGCAAAGAAAGGAACAAATGCTAATGATGTAATGGAAAATTTTAAACAAGTTCACATTAATATTCCATTGCTCGATGCTATTAAGCAAGTTCCTACCTATGCCAAATTTTTTAAGGATCTTTGCATACAGAAGCAAAAGCTACATGTGCAAAAGAGAGCCTTCCCTGCCGAGCAAGTAAGCTCAATTATTAAACACAAAACCCTGCCTAAGTATAGGGATTATGGGCGCTCGACTATTTCTTGTGTTAATGGTGATCATATGATTTATAAGGCATTGTTGGATTTGGGGGCGAGTGTTAATTTATTGTCATATTTTGTTTATGAGTAATTAGGTCTCGACAGGCTAAAATCAACTAAAGTAAAACTGCAATTGGCAGATAGGTCAATCAGTTTTCCCCGCAGTGTTATAGAGGATGTGATCATTAAGTGAAATTTTTTATTTTTCAGTGGACTTCATAGTTCTTGATACACAACTTGTTCACAATCCCTTCATTCATATTCCAGTTATTTTGGGTCGCCCATTTTTTGCAATATCTAATGCTATTATTAACTATAAGAATGAAATCATGAAATTGTCATTTGGCAACATGACCGTCAAACTCAATGTTTTTAATGTAAGTCAACAACCTCTTGAGTCTTACGATGTTTGTGAGGTTAACTTGATTGAGAGTTCGGTGGAGAATTCCTTCTAGTAGTCTGCATTAGATGATCCCTTAGTGGCATGTTTGACTCACTTTGGTTTAGACTTCAATATTGATAATTCCATTAGGGGAGTGACCGATTTGCTTGATTCAACCCCTATTATGAGTCCTAGTTATACATGGAAGCCTAAAGAGGAACTCCTTCCATTCAGTGAGTCAAAATCGACTTCTTCTGTTGAAACTATTTTGTTTCCCGACCCATTCCCTTCCCCACCTTTTTATGATGACCCATTCGACATATGTCTTCTTAATGACTCCTGCATGAAGTCTGATTCTCAATATTCTTTCGAGTTCTGCCTCGAATATTTTTACGATACGAATGACCCCATAATTCAAGAAATAGTCAAGTCGTTATTGGAAGACGCATCTAAGGAGATACTACATCCCATAGGTAGTGTTGATTCCAGGTTTGGGGTGTTGTTGAGTTGTCTAGCTCATCATCTTTGTGCAATTCATTTTGTTATGATGAGCATGTTTCACCCGATATATCTATAGACATACCTCTTTGCATCCCTTTCACATCAATTAACTCTACTTATGTGGATCCATTCTTTTTAAGAGGTGATTTTAGATTTGTCTATCATATTGTGCAAGAAATTCAATCTTCGTATATGACACCTGACTTAGGATGTCCCTTTTTAGGAGTAGGCAAGAGTCATTTGCTGGATATCACTATTTGTGACATCTTTCAACTCCATATCCTTATGACTTTTCTACGACTGCGAGTTCATTTGCATTTTCTCTATGATTTTGCATGGCATCTTCGTAGTTTTAGGGGTGTGTTAGTTTTTGTTGTACCACATGTGGTTGTTAATATTTGTTGGATCGATCCTCAACTTCTTAGGTTGTTGCTATAAGATCTATTCAACATCATGGTCTAAGTGTCTAGGTTTGAGAGAGTGTTCGCTATGCTCTTCCTCGTCATTTCATGGCACATCATTTATGAGGAATAATATGCGTCGGGCTAATGACATTAAATCAAGCGCTCATGGGAGGCAACCAAGCTTCAGTTGTGTCATTATGGTTAGCCTGAATTGATTTTCGAGTTCTTTCTAGTTGCATTCCACTCATAATCATTAGCTCCGCAACAATTTTGACTTACAACTGTTACATATATTTTTGTTTCATTGGTGCCTTTTTATGTGTTGTTATCAATTTCCCATGATGATTCCACATTTCTTATGTTTTTTAGCGTTCACGGGTGGATGATTTCGTCGAAATTGGTTAAAACTTCACCATGGTAATATCTTTCTAACCATCATCTTTTGTTTTTCCTTTATTTGTCATGATCATTATTTTTATACATTGAGGACAATGTTTGGCTTAGGTTGGGGGTGAGGTTTTATGAGTTTTGTGCATTTTTCAAAATTTTGAACTGAAATGTATTTCACAATTGACTATTGTATTCTAATCAATCACCACTGAATACATTAGATGATTATGAATGTGTGAAAAAAAATTCGATTTGAAAATGCATTTAAAATCTGAGTTGATTTCCGATGAAGAGAATGTGCTTTCAAGTATGCTTTTAAATTTGATAAATACATACTATCACTTGTTACATTGATATATTAATTGAAAAACATAAGGTTTGATATTATCTTTAAGTTAAATATATTTCATGAGATTTTTCAACTCGACTATTCTTGCACTATAAGCCAAGTTAGCGTAATTTGAAGTTGATGAGTAAGATAGTAACTAGAAAGTCTTAGAATAATAGTGGAGACTTAACCCTTGTGAGTTTCGAGAAATTCTATTTTTCATTACGGTTATTAAAAACGGGAGTTGCTATGTGTAACCGACTATTTGACTCGATGCACCCAACATTATTTTTAGATTTAGTTTTTAAAAATTGCTTGGTGTACCCAACAACACTTTTAACTCTAAAACAACTCTAATTAATTACCAAGAGAAGAAAAATACTAACTGATGCAGTCGTTTTCCGTTCCCTGTTTTGACTTGGTTTCTGCTGACTTGCACAAGTAACGCACGTGAGCCACGGACCACCGTTGCGGTAACCGATGGCACTCCGATGCTAAAGTCAGACATGGATCTGAGGAAGGTGTAATGGTGTACACAAAGAATTTGTAGCGGACCTTAGATTACCAACCTCATGTCTTATTTATAGTGCAAAAGTCCTAGTTCTACGAGGCCATCGAAGGCAAAGTTTAGGAAGGAGATCTGCTATGATATCCTTCTCTAATTAGGAGTCGTGGTTTAGGAGGGAAGTTACCTATTAGCCTTGTGTTCCTAGATACGAGGGAGATAGTTCCCAATATGGGAGCAATCCGTAGAAGGATGTTTTCTGTGTGGAATGTACTCTGGTATTTGCTTCCTAGTTGGAAGCAGATACCTGTTGTAGTTGCCAATCTGAAGCCGATCCTTGAGATACTTGCCGTAGTAGGACTTACAAGTATTGAGGATAGTTGTGATACGTGTGGGCTAGCATGCTATAAAAGTTCGAGTCCATTTGACTAACTGAATTAGGCGGGCTTAGAACCGCTAGAGCTGGATTAGTGTTGGGCTGATGCTGGGGCCCGTGATTCCTCGAGATCATCATAACACGTGTACGGCTCAGGGACATGACCGTTTATATGTATAATCACTAATGTTGTTGATTGAGGACTTTGTAGAAATGATTCTAATAATGGATTGTTGGATGTAGGATTTTTTTTTTGGTTTTAGATACGATTTTTCAAATTTTTTATAATAGTTGCAATAATTTTTTTTTTAATTGATGCATTCACTTATATGTATTTATTTATTTTTACTACATATTGATAAACACATTGTATCCTTTTGCACTTTAGATTAGATGCATAGAGAAAGAAAATTTGTTTGCAATGTGGTTTTAGAATATTTTTTAAGTTCATATTTATTATTTCTATTACACATCCTACCATAATGTTTACTATTTATTGTAGAACTTGTGACAATGGTTAATGTTTTTTTTATGTTTGTACACAAACTTGAAAGTTAAGAATTTGTGACTAAAGTTTAGTGTGGGAGCAGAAAATAACCTTTAGCCCAAATTGGATAAATAAGCCCAAAGATTTGGGCCTTTCCTAAGAAACCCGAAGATTATCTATGAAAGCTATGAGTATAGGAGGCCCAAACCTGGGCCCAATACAAACTCAGTATTAGTAAAACACTATTTCTTCATTAGAGGAGAACTGCTCGGCGTCAACCACCATGCTCAGTTGAGCACGTGGGCTTGCAGAAGAGATATCTCAAAACAGGAAGTTATAACCAATCATGGAAGTTACAACTGCTTGAAAGAAGTTGCAACCGCTTGCAAGTAGATAACCTACTAATCTGCCACGCGTCTTGCTCATCAACCACGTGTCCTGCTCATCAACCACATGTTCACTCTTTCAGCCTCTATAAATAGTCAAATGCAGAACCTTCTGGAGGTAACACTTTCCTGACTTACAATTTTCTCTTCAAGTATAGAAATATTTCTTATTTTCCTAAGAATATTATTCTAACTTTGGCATCAGAGTCCCCGTGGAAGGCACCACACCGGTGTCAAGAATTGATTTCTACCTTGTGCAGATTACTCCGCGTGATCGGCACGTGATCCTATCTTATGCAGATTGCTCTGCGTGATCAGCACGTGATCCGACGAAAATTTGCATCCACAATTTGGTGCTTTCAATGAGAACTTGAATCAAACTCATTGTATGCTCTCTTCCATTCACAAAAAAAAATGTTCATTCATTCAGATTCAATTTCACTCACAAACACTTTTGTCAATTCTATGCAAAGGTGGGAACTTGAAAACAAACTAGAAAAAATAATGTTACAAGGTATTCTACTCGTACTAGGCTGCCATCGTCATCACATGTTCAACCATTACCAGCCGGACAACCACTGATAGTGGGTTTGCCACCGCCTGCTGACCATCAATCACAACCTTCTGCCACAAGCCAAATGGAGATGACACAATAAGAGAATCTTGTAGGTCAGATCGCCAATCTGACCAAAATATTGGAAGAACAAGCCCAGGTGGTAGAGCGATTAGTAAGCGAACAACCAAGGCAGATGACACATCATCGTCTACCAGTAGATCATGTGCATGGAAGTGGGAGTGGTCATCCATCAAAGGGACACAATCCCTCTAGAAGCATTCATTCGAGATTAGGACCACAAGTAAGTGTGCACTCTAGGCTCGGACCTCAAAGGGAAGTCTTCTCAAGGTTGGGCTCCCAAGCAACCGTGCACTCAAGACTAGGGCCGCAGATTACACCCAATATAAGTGGTCAGCGCAGAAGACAAAATCCTGATGGATGCGAACATCGCAGGAGATCAGACCATTACATTGATTTGTCCCACGTCCCACATTCAGAGGCTCGTCAAAACAAGAGGAACCTTCAGGCGAATCCCATTAAAACTCTACCTCACTCACATGTAGGTAAGTCACCATCAAATTCGAAATGTGATGAGTCATCTACTGCAGATAATCAGAACCGAAATCACCATACGGCTCATCAGCAGGATACACACAAGCCCTTGGGAGCAAATGATGTGGCACGAATGATCAAAGAGCAGTTGATGAATTTACAGGTTATGAGAAACCCAGCTGATACTCTGCGTAGAGAGGTGGCCTTGGTGAACACTTCGCCTTTTACAGATAACATCAAAGAGGCTCTTCCACCAGCAAGGTTTACCACACCAACTTTTACCCCTTTCAAGGGAGATTCTGATCCTGAGAGGCACTTAAAGCATTTTCGAAGTGTCATGACTCTGCACAAAAATGATGATCCGCTTATGTGCAAAATATTTGCTATGACTTTACAGGGAGTCGCCCAAGATTGGTTTCATACTTTGACCTCTCAGTCGATCAGTAACTTTGGAGATCTATCCCTTGTCTTCACAAAAGAATATTCATCTTACCGAACTGTCAAAAAGCATGCCGACCACCTCTTCAACATGAAGAAGAAGTCAAATGAATCGCTCAGAGACTTCATTAAAAGATTCAAGGCAGAAAAAGCGAGCATAGTTGGGTGTGATGATCAAATTGCGTCCTCAGCTTTCAGGAAGGGTTTGCCTGCAGACCACCCGTTGTACGGTGAGCTGACCATGAAACCAGGCAAAACTTTTGCAGAAGTATACACCATGGCAGAATGATATGCATTGTGGGACGATGAAAAAAATAGTGCTAAGGTATCTGATGTGTTCAAGAAGGATAGCCAACCTACACAAAAGAATACAGATCAAAAGGAGAGTAAGAAGAGTAGGGGCGACAAGCGTATAACACACTCTCCAGCAAAAGACTCATCTACCAGTAGATCATACACAAAGTTCTCGGTTCCAATCAATCAAATTCTCCACGAAATAAAAAACCAACTTTGGCTGAAGAGACCGCCACCCATGAAGGGAGATCCAGCAAAAAGAAATCCGAATAAATATTGTGCATTCCATGGAGCAACTAGTCACTTAACAAAAGAGGCGGAACTTTGCTCAGACATGCTTGAAATTAATCCAACTGTGATCTGCCATAAACTGCATGTAGACTCGACCTATAGGCCCACTGTTCAGAAGAGGCGAAACTTTGCTGCGGAAAGAGTAGCAATCATTGAGGTCGAGATTGACAAACTCTTGGCAGCCGGTTTCATCGAGGAGGTATCCTACACCGACTGGTTGGCAAATGTAGTATTAGTCAAGAAAAAAAAAGGAAAATGGAGAGTTTGTGTAGATTACACTGACCTCAACAAAGCATGTCCCAAAGACAACTATTCTCTGGCTCACATTGATCAGTTGGTAGACTCTACATCTGGTAACCAGTTGCTCATCTTTTTGGATGCCTATTCAGGTTATAATCAGATTATGATGTACGAACCTGATAAAACCAAAACTTCATTCGTCATCGAAAGGGGGACTTACTGCTACAAATAATGCCTTTTGGTTTAAAAAATGCCGGAGCGACCTATCAAAGATTAATGAACAGAATCTTCAAGCATTTAATTGGAATAACCATGGAGGTTTACGTAGACGACATGCTAATTAAAGGTCCTCAGCGGGTAGATCACATCAGAAATCTTGAAGAAACGTTTGGAATTCTAAGGAAATATCGAATGAAGTTAAATCCAGAAAATGCACTTTTGGAGTTTCATCAGGAAGATTTTTGGGGTACCTAGTCACTCAGAGGGGAGTTGAAGCTCATCCAAATCAAATCAAGGCCATCATTGACATGAAGTCACCATCAACTCCAAAAGAAATCTAAAGTCTCACAGGTAGAGCAGCCGCTTTGAATCGATTCCTAAGGAGATCAACAGACAAGTGTAAACCATTTTTTAAAGCATTGAAAAAAGGAAAGAGAGACAAATGGGATGAAGAGTGTGAAACTGCATTTAAGAATTTGAAAACTTACTTATCTTCTCCTCCTCTACTGTCAAAACCTCAGCCGGGAGAGGATCTATACCTCTACTTAGCAGTTTCAAATGCAGCAGTGAGTTCAGCTCTCATCAGAGAAGAACTGGGGGCACAACTTCCCGTATTTTACATATCTAAAGCTCTTCTCGATGCTGAGACCAGGTACCCAACAATGGAAAAATTAATTTTAGCTCTTTTGGTTTCAGCAAAGAAGTTGAGACCTTACTTTCAAGCCCATAGAGTGATTATCAGGACGGAATATCCTTTACGGTCAATCCTCCACAGCCCGGATGCATCTCAAAGAGTCATGAAATGGGCCATTGAGTTAAGCCAATACGATTTGATCTACCGGCCAAGGACATCTATAAAGGCTCAAGCCTTAGCAGATTTCATAGTAGAATTCACACCTTCCTCAGCCGCTAAGACAAAGTCAGCCAGTAGAGCAGTGTCGCACCCCTCAACAGCAGCAGATTCCTCAATTCATAATGGAACAGGGGCAGATCAACACAAAGACATGTGGCACTTATATGTAGATGGATCGTCAAATCACAAGGGTGCCGGAGCAGGAGTTGTTTTATTCACACCCGACGGATCAATGGTAGAACAAGCCATTACATTTGGCTTCAAAGCTTCCAATAATGAAGCAGAGTACGAGACCTTGCTTGCTGGACTACGCCTAGCAAAGGAGTTGTCCGTTAAAAGGCTGCAAGATATTATGTAAAAAAAGAAAAGCTCTACCGCAGATCATATTTGGGGTCAGACCTCATCTGTATTAGTTCTCCAGCAGTACTCAAAGTTCTAAGTAGCATTCATGAAGGATCTTGTGGAAATCATTTGGGGGCAGATCGTTAGCACAAAAAGCTTTGAGTGCTGGTTACTATTAGCCAACCATGCATCAAGATGCGAGAGACTTCGTACAAAGATGTGACAAATGCCAACGGTTCAAACCAATTCCTACTCAGCCCGCAGAAGAATTGAATCCGCAGATCAATCCATGGTCTTTTATGCAATGGGCAATTAACCTTGTAGGGCCAATGCCAATGGCTCCAGCACAAAAGAATATGATGATTGTGGCAACCGACTATTTCACAAAATGGATTGAAGTTGAAGCCCTCGCCTCTACCAAGGAAGCAGATGTAAAGAAATTTATTTGGCAAAACATAATCTGCCGATTTGGTATTCCGCATTCTATTGTGACCGATAATGGTCTTCAATTTGTGGGAACGGAAATTACACTCTTCTTAGAGAAGCACGGCATAAAGCGACAAAATTCAACTCCTAGGTATCCACAAGGAAATGGTCAAGCTGAAGCATCCAACAAAACTATTCTGGATTGCATAAAAAAAGATTAGATAAAGCTAAAGGAAAATGGGTTGAGGAGTTACCTGGAGTACTATGGGCTTACCGCACAACCAAAAGGAGATCTACTGGAGAAACGCCATTTTCGTTGGCCTTCGGAACCGAAGCTATCATCCCACCCAATATATTAGTCCCTTCCTTGCGAACAAAAGTATCCAGCTTAGCAGCAAATACCAATGAAATGGCAACTAACTTGGATCTAGTAGAAGAGAATCGAGAGAGAATTATCACAAGAGTTGTCGCCTATCATCAACAACTTATGTCCTATTACAATAAGCGAGTCAAGATCAGACAATTCCAACCTGGGGATTTAGTTTTGAGAAAGGCCTTCGTCACCAGAAAGGTAGAAGGGTCAAAAAAGTTAGATCCTAATTGGGAAAGACCGTATGTAGTGAGTAGAGTTGGCGGTTGGGGAAGCTATACACTGGACACGCTTGAAGCCAAAGAAATCCCTAGACAATGGAACACCAACAACCTCAGAAAGTACTGTGTAACTCATCTTCAGCAGAGGACCCTACAAGCAGATCATTCTGTCGTCAGCAGACTACCTATCAAGTAAATTATAGTATTTTAGCTTTTTAGAAATAAAATGCAATGTACATACTAAAAAGACTTGATTGTATTTACTCTTTCCAGTAGAGGAACATACCTATTGGAAATGTGTAAGTACTGCACCTTTCTTTCTTCAGTCGAGGAATGTAAAAGTCCTATAAAAGGTTGTACTTGTATTCTTTCGAATAAAAAACATATCTCTCTTCAGCAGATGAGAATATGTTCGATACAACCCAAGATTGAGTTCTCACTCACAACTCTACTCAAATTCCCCATTTGGTAGATCACAACTCAAGTTTGAAGTTCTTGTACAACAATGTATGGAACAACTATTTTTTCAGATAAGCAGAAGGTAGGACACCTCTCCTTATAAGCAAAGAATAGAATACCTCTCCTCAACAGGCGAAAAGTAAACCCTACTCAGCAGATGCATGAGTTCAATCTCTCCTTAGTAAGTGAAGGGTAAAGTACCATTCCTTGGCAGATGAAAGGATGCATCATCTCCTCAACTGAAGGGCACATCCTCTTCTCAACAAGCGAAAGGTACATCCATGCATATATGATAAAAAAAAAATTATGAAAATATTTTCTAAGTTTATTATTCATGCACTGTATTTTGGTATGGGAGACGGCAGTTGAACATACTTAAAACGAGGAAAGTTTGGATTCATAATAACCAAAGTCGGTCAGCAGACCACAATTCAAATACATGAAAAAACAAAACAAAACTGATAAACAAAAGCATTTTAAGGACTACATGTTCTTAGAAAGAGTTGAAGGGCCAAGGTCATTAGCAGCAGATATATCTCCTTGTTCACCATGAGTAGAAGAACCAGCAACCTCGGCAAGAGAAACAGGAGTAGTCTGCTCGGGGGGAGTAGATGGAAGTTTTATAACCTGCAGGTGAAAATCAACATCTTCATCAGTTATTGTAAAAAAAAAAGGTGCACATCCTCCTTTACCCTCAACATAACCGAGCTTATAGGAGTCTTCTTTAGTGTTTGTACGCTTCTCAACTGCCTGAATTGCCTCCAACTTGAATTCGTTGCACTCCTTTTCAAGTAATTCATGGGTTCTTTTTAAGCCCAGAGTTTTTATTAGACAAAGAAGTTTGGAGATCAACATACTTATTTTCCAATTTGAGGATCTGGATATATATATATATATATATATATATGTATGTATATATTTGGTGTAACTGCTGCTCAGCTTCAAGAATCCTCTCAATACCTCCAAGGTCAGCCTTCAACCACCTGCAAATGAGCAAAGAAACACAATTACAAGGGTAAGGCAAAATGTAGTTGGAGTTAAAAAAAAAAAAAAATTGACGGTCATACATAGGAAAACGGTGGCGGCGGATAGATACAACAGTGGTACATAGCAAAATGGTGGCTGCGGATAGACACAACTGTGAACACGGCAGTAAACCTTTCTTTGCAATTTGCAATTTCTTTTGCAAATTTGACTTGATTGTGCCTAAATCCATTGGTTTATTGATGATGGTGAGATAATCTGGGATTTTCAACGTTATTGGATCCACTGGTTGATTAAACACCCAAGAGTAGTTTTGGGTCATTAACATCTTCAGAAGAGCAGGACATTGCTGCATCACCCTCCCATCCAGTCTCTGCTTCTTTGCCATACCACCATTCAAAACAGCTGATGGTCCACACTTTGTACCATGGTTTGGCCTCTTGGTTTCTGATTCGGTAATAAGCTTCGTTCTTAAATCAATTAGAAGTTCGAGAGAAGGAACTGGGTGAGAAAACATCTCTTCTAGAACTCAAGTATTGAAGCAATTTCAGAGACAGTTAATAAACTCGAGGTTTCTACTGGAAGGTTGCTTACAACCACCAGTTCAACTGACCAGTCTGATGCTCTTGATGTTGATCATCGCATTATTGCTGCTGTTGATGCGGGATGCAAATTGATTGATGAACTGCATGAAAAGCTAGTTCTGCGGAGTTCTGATGGAACGACCACCATCGCCCCCGTTGCGCGTCATCGGAAAAGAAAGAGAACCCAGGAAGCAAACTTGCAACTTCTTTAGTAATTTGCAACTTCTTTTGCAATTGAAGAAAACCAACAGGAAGCAGTACTCAAAATCACAACAGGGAAGCTAGTTGCGCCAGGGATTTCAGCATCAAAATGGGTACCATGGCCTACATTTGAGACTCCATGGAGTGCTTCATTCCACCAATTATACAAAGGCAACCCAAGTCTAGGTATCCCGGGCTTCTGGTCTCCTAGTTGTAGCTCTTTTTCACCCAGTGACATGCTATCAACTAAGTCCTTGGCTCGATCATCCAACGGAAGGGACTTATCGCAAAACCGAAGGGTTTGTAAATCCAAACCCAATTATTTTGAGACGATTTGGATCACATACATAAGTGTAGTTACCTAGACGTATGGACTGTGGAGCTGGAGATTGGGATAGTGCTATAGTAAGAAGGGAAGCTTGAGAAAACCATAGAATGAAGAATTTATTTTTGACTCACGTTTGTATAACATTTAAATCAAAGCCAAAGGATATAAAGGTATGAACAAGCCTTTTGCACATCGCACAAACAATAATAATAAAAAAATAAAAAAAAAACAAACAAACAAACAGAGAGACAAGAGAATCTTACCTTGCGATTAGCCAAGCCGAAAGAAAGAAGAAGAAGTACAAGTTCCTATGCTTCACCGTCTACAGATATGGAGGAGAAAGAAGAAACTTTTTTCTTTTTGTGGGGAATAAAAAAAAAAAATCGGTAAATTCAGAAAAAGGGAATAAAATAATCATTTTGAAAAGGAAAATTTATCTCAAGCTTCATGATAGACTCCTCAATGAAGATATTTGAGTACAAAAAGACTCCTAGTCCTGATAGACTCCATAATGAACATATTTTGAGTACAAGAAGATTCCTAGTCCTGATAGAACTCTTCAATGAAGATGCTTCATTATAAGAAGACTTCTAATCCAGATAAAGCTCCTCGGTGGAAGTTTCTCAGTACAGAAGGAGCTTCATTTTTTGGCATGCTCCTTAGGCACATCTCCTTTGTTTTAAAAAAATAATTTATTATTATTATTATTATTATTATTATTATTTTTATTTTATAAAAAACAAAGGAGACGAGGGGCATTTGTGGGAGTAGAAAATAACCTTTAGCCCAAATTGGATAAATAAGCCCAAAGATTTGGCCATTTTCTAAGAAACCCGAAGATTATCCATGAAAGCTACGAGTATAGGAGGCCCAAACCTGGGCCCAATACAAACTCAGTATTAGTAAAACACTATTTCGTCGGTAGAGGAGAAGTGCTCGGCGTCAACCACCATGCTCAGCTGAGCACGTGGGCTTGCAGAAGAGATATCTCAAAACATGAAGTTATAACCAATCATGGAAGTTACAACTGCCTGAGAGAAGTTGCAACCGCTTGCAAGTAGATAACCTACTAATCTGCCACGTGTCTTGCTTATCAGCCACGTGTCCTGCTCATCAGCCACGTGTCTCACTCATCAGCCAACAGTTAATTCTTCCAGCCTCTATAAATAGTCAAATGTAAAATCTTCTGGAGGTAACACTTTCCTGACTTACAATTTTCTCTTCAAGTATAGAGATATTTCTTCTTTTCCTAAGAATATTATTCTAACTTTGGCATCGGAGTCCCCGTGGCAGGCACCACTCCACGTGATCAGCATGTGATCCTATCTTATGCAGATTGCTCCGTGTGATCAGCACGTGATTCGATGGAAATTTGCATCCACATTTAGTTTTATCGATACATTTACTTTTATTCTTTAGTCAAAAATAAATTAATGCTTATAAATGATAAAACTTATCCATCAAATGGTTGTTATTGATAAAAATGGTAAGTCGGTGTTACATATTTAAGGTTGGTGCAACAAAGTCAAAACATCCCAAAATGTCGGTGCAACAAATACTTGGTGCAAACGAGCCAAATAGTCAGGTACACGTAGCAACCCCCTTAAATAAACTCTGAATTTTCTTGAGTCCGCATTATCTCGTTGATGATCTCATTATTCTTGTTTCTTTTATTGGTTGCTTTGAGAATAAAATTAAAATTGAATTATTTTACTAGAACTTATTGGTTTATTTAGTTGAGATGTCATAATACCGACAAGAGCTTAGGAAGTGATATAGGCCTTTTTTTTTCGAACCATTCTTTAGCCTACCTAATAAATAAATATTTGTTTGCAACCCTTTAAGCTTTTTGAATAGCCTTTTTCTTTGTTAACCCCATTTCCATTACCTACTCCAATTATGAAATAACACCCCATATTATTTTTATCCTTACCCAATTTTTCTAAGAATGTGTATGGTTGATATAGTTTTAGAATGGGCAAATAGAACGAGCTAAAACTAAATATTCCATTAATCCTCAAGGCTGAAATGTTTCATTGTGCAGAAGGGGAAAAACATGTATCATATCAAAATTGGTTGTATTAATAGTGTACAACATTGGTTTATACTTCAGTGCCCCATGTGTTATATAAAGGGTGTATCCATTCTCAAAGAATTTTTGTATATCCTTTTTCATTCTTGTTAGCCATAATCTTAGCCTCATTACAACCTAATGAAGACCTAATTGATCCTAAATAAATGTTCGGTTCATAGATGTGGAAATTGAATAGACAAGAACTATGGTGTTTGATTCGACATTCTCAAAATAATTGTTATTCCTATCCATGAGATCATATTCATTTCACTATTTGAAAAGTTTGTTATTCATGATAATTATATGTGAGATGTTTGTGTTTACATAATTTTTTTGTTTTCCTCACATATAAACTGAGTGATAAATAATCAATCTCTAAGTGATTCATTTCTGAGCGACAAACGAGATTTGTAGTCGAAGCATACTTTTTAAAGGTGATCTAGTCGTGTCTTTACTGTGAAACGGAGAGTTATATTGGTAAGGCCTTGCACACACACTTCGAGTTGAAAATGATTGATAAAATTTATTTAACCTTTGGATACTATTAAATTGTTGTTAAACTCTTTAATATATAGTTGTGACACTCTTAGTTGTTTTCTGAATTTTTTTGCAATTAGATTATTACTTCGAGGATAATAAATAGAGTGACCATGTCTTTGAAATTGATTGAGTCAGTAATGTTTGTGGGTAACATTTCTGAAAACCCTCACGGGACTATAACTCGTCCACTAGAAGTAATTTAGGGGTTCAAAGCCTTGTTGCCCGTTTAAGTTAAGTGCAACCGATAATTCATGCGAAAATGAGTTAGAAGTTTATTTTTCTTGTTTTATTCAAGGACTAGCAAATATAGGTTTGGAGGTATTTGATAATCACATAATTATTACATAAAATATCCTCTAATTTATATTTGTTAGTGTTGAGAATATTATATTTTATTCTAATTATTTTGTTTTCATGTTTTTGTAAGAATTTGAGCTTAAACGATGAAATCGCCTTATCGCGGCGAGTTTGAAAGAACTAGCCCAAAGTGGTGCAAACAATGAAGTCAATAATAGAGCCCAAGCCCAAAAGCTGGCCTAAAATCACAAACCCAACCTAACCAGGAGAAAGGGAGAAAACCCTATTTAGTCTTCTTCTCTCCCCTTTCCTTTCTCTCCTCTCGTTCCACACCTTTTTTCTTTCTCCTTATTTCTCCTTTCTCTTTCCAGCCACCAACTTGATCTCATCACCAACCGACGATCCTCACTCGATAGGAGGACCAACAGTGCAACAACCCAACCACGCCATCTCACCTTCTCCATCCTCTGTTTCTTTCTTTCTTTCTTTCTTTCTTTTTTGTAATCATTGAAACACAAAGTTCATCTCTTGTTCCATCTCACACAGACCGTCCTCCAACTCACCATCTCACTGTCCTTCTTCTTCCTCATGGTCGACCACCACCATCACCGGAGCACCTCTGCCTTTTCCACACAGACATACATCACTCCTTCGCAGCAATCACGACTTCTCTATCTCTCCCTCACGAACTCACCCTCCTCCCTCTCCCCCTGTCAGTTACCACCACTGGAGCATCTATGCTCCATCCACACTGGGCTCGCACAACATCAAAGCCAGCCCGTTTATTTCTTTCGTTTCCCCCTCATACATTTCTATCTCCCTCACAGGTATCGGAGCTTGAACGGAGGGATGCAGTAGCAGAGCAGAAAAGTAGCACGAACAAAAGTAGGGACTCATGGAGAAGACGACTCTCTTCGGCGAAAATTTTGTTTTTCAAAACAGTTTTGGATAATTGCACCCGACCCGTTCTTCGTGCCACCACACCTCTTTAACTATTTGTACATGTTATGCGCAACCAGGATTTTAGTCAGAGCTATCACAATGCACTTGCATCCCTTTCACGACGCACATTCGTGAGGACTTGATGGATTTCGCCACAACTGTTGTGACCACTTCCACAAGGATTTCTAGACCCTGCGCAGAGGCGAAGATGAAACCACAGGGTTTCGAGAGTTTGTTTCATTTAATTTAATGTTTTCTCTATGCTTCAATGTTAGATACAATTGATTTCGGAATATTAACAATTTTCTTTCACCATTATAACTGGTATAATATCTAGACTAGTGGGTAGTTAGAGTCCTTTTTGTTGATATTCGAAGCTTGTTTTGATTAATTATGTTAAACATGTGATTGTGTGTGTCGTAGAAAGAGATGCAATGCTAGGGGTTTAGACCATTGTTGAAATTAATTGTGAATGTGGATTAATCCTTAGTTAGTCGTAGTGATTCTCGAAAACAATAATTTAGGTTAAACAAGTCTCAAAGAACCTGTGGTGGATTTGATGCTTTGGTCAATTCCCTAATTATTTTATCAATTAAATTCATTGTTGCCCAATTTACTTTTGCTAATTTAAAATTTTCCAATTGCTGTAACCTCCACTTTAGATTAGTTTAATTAGATTTTAGAATTTGATTGTCTCGTCAATCCTCATTGGATCGACCCGTATTTGCCACTGTCTACTAGTTAGGTAGTCGTGCACTTGCGTTATAACAAGTAAGGTTTATTAGCTTATTAATTTAGGTTAGTAAAATCTGCATCATGAGGTTGAACAATACGTCTGGGTTTGTGGCCTCTTTCCGAATGGGATTGTGCGAGACGTGTTTGTCGACTCTGGACGCTAGGTATCTGTTGGTCGCTACTCTACCTCTGGTCCATTGAGAAGCTCTTAGGGCAACACAGCTCTCCTGAACGTGTTCCTCGGATTTCTCTGAAGACTAGGTTATTTGCTACTCGTAGTCTTCTTCTGCAGGTGGAGGATTTCGTTGTTTGAGTGCCTTCATCGCTTGTGCGATTTCCTGCAGCTCAGTTGATAGTAGGTCCACCCATTGGTCCGCCATGGCTGCCACCGGCGCGAGGGTCTGAGAGGGTTCCTCGTGCGATGTTGGTGGCACCGGAATGGGGGGTCTTTTACTGGTTCAAGCATTCAAGGGTTCCACAACATTTCCATTGTTGTGAGACCTTGTTGTCACCATCTTTCTGATTCTCTGGAAAAGGTGGTACTATTGTTTCTTCTCTGGAACTCTATCGTTCCCTGCAAACGGCACCAAATTGATGTAGTTGATTTTGTTCTTCTTCCTTGCCTTGACCTACACATGCACAAGTAGCACACGTGAGCCAAATACCACCGTGTTGCGGCCTATGGCACTACGATGCTTAAGTTAGATAAGGCTTAGGACAGACTTAAAGCTGTAAATTGGGTTTTTGTAGCTTACTTTTGTTCATTGACCTTATCTCCCTATAGTGTGAGAGTCATTGTTCGGCTCGACATTTGGTGGCATAGTTTAGGGTAAGAGATATTGTTGGAGATCTTTTCCAAGTTGGGAGCTGTCCATGTGGGGTAGTTTACCTTCACGACTTGTGCTCCTAGATCTGCGGGAAAGGTTTCTCTTTCTGAGTGTTGTCCATGCAAGGAAGTTTACTTGCTCGACTTATACTTTAGTATTTGTTTCTTAGTCGAAACCAATGTGTTGCTAGCCTACTTGTCTTGGGTCGATCCCCCAGATACTTGCCTTATCAGGTATTACTCTTGCCTTATCAGAGCTTACGAGTGTTGGGCTTGACTGCGTGACGTGTGGGCTTAGTTGCACGTTGCAATTTGGGTCTAACTTTCTGGATCCTGCCAATGGTGGGCTTAATGATGTCTGAGCTTTGCTGGATTGAGCATGCAATCAGGTCTGCTATGTTCTGCTTGACGAGATCATCATGACACGTGTATAGTGCTGATCAGAGGACGGTTTCATGCATCATCACCAACCCTGAAGACAGCCGAATTAAATCGGATGGGAAGTTTAGCTGGTTCACAGATATTGACATGCAGGATAGTGCACGTTATCTTATCAATGAATGGCATAGGCAGTTGGTTGAGAAGGCTCCAATGCATGCGCGACAGCCAAGTATTCATCTCGACCAAGGTCTCAAACAGATAATGGAAGGGCTGAATCACCTCACTTATGCTGGGATGATGGGGTCGAACTATCAGGCTGCACGTGGTCATGTGGCTTTTGTGGAGAGGAAGATGGCAGGATAGGCGTTGGTGTTTTCCCACGTTCTTCATCAGTTTGATGTGTTGAAGGCACATTATGTGGAGTGGGAGAAGGCAATTGAGACTGCTCATGCATCTTTGAATGAAGTGGATGGGACAAGCTTGTTGTTGAACTTGAAACCTTGGAAAAGGAGTTGAACAAAGTTCATGATCAGCTAGATGCTATTGAAAAGTAGCTATCAGTGAAAAAGTTGATTATGATAAAGCCATGCGTTTTGTCACTGAGCAATCTTCTACTCGTAAGGTTGCTGAGGAACGAGTAATGCAGTTGACTGCGGAGCTTGCTACTGCTAACTCAGACGCTTCTGGGAGGCTTACTACTATTGAAAGGGAACTTATATCAACCAAGAATGAGCTTGCAGCGGTGACCGATAGATTGAAGATTGCAAAGGTAGCGGATTGGAAAAGGGTCTTTGATGGTCGAATCGACCTTATCGACTCTATGGAGGCCAAGAGGATCTTGATCTGTCTAGATATAATGGTCTGGCTTACCAGTTCTTCGAAAATGGTGATAATGAGGAATGTGTTTAAGATCCGCCAAGTGATCCGGTTGATAAAGAAAGTTGTTTCCTCCTCCATCTGAACTTATGTTGTCATCTGCCCTTGGTACTGAAGAGAAAACTCCATCTTCTATTGTTTCCTTTCCAACTCTTGCATCTTTTTTCCTGATGTAACCGAGTAGATAAATGAATGATAAATCCCTTTTTGTTGACGCTTTCGTGCCTTTTGTTGTTTGTGTCTATTTCGTAGTATGTCTTTTTTGATAGATTATGTCCTTGGAAACTATCGTAGTTGTAGTTTTTCTAACAACTTGACTAACCGTGATATTTGATCGTAAACAATTAATGTTGGCTGATTTCTTTAATCTTATGTTGTATATTTTTTCTAAATTTGTAGTTTAGACTCGGCTTAGTTTCTGCCTTTGAATTTTCTTTTTGATTGTCTTGAATTATTGATTCATCTTGCGTTCCTTAAGCACATTCCATGGTTCAACTTGTTAGTTGGGCCAAGAGATTTCTTCATTAAGTTTGACATATACGTCCAAATTCATTTATGTACTTCGTGGTCTGACACAATAGTCGAGCCAGAAGCTTTTACGAGTAAGTCTGACTTATACGTCGAGACTTTGATAAGTCACTTCGTGGTCCAACATGTTGGTCGAGCCAGAAAACTATGAACAAGTCTGACTTATATGTCCAGACTTTTATAAGTTTACTTCATGGTCTGACATGTTGGTCAGACCAGAAGACTTTACGAGTAAGTCTGGCTTATACGTCCAGACTTTTATAAGTATACTTCGTGGTCCGACATGTTGGTCAGGCCAGAAGACTTTAGAGTAAGTTTGACTTATATGTCCATACTTTTATAAATGTACTTTGTGGTCCGACATGTTCGTCGGGCCAGAAGGTTTTATGAGTAAGTCTGATTTATATGTTCAGACTTTTATAAGTACACTTCATGGTTGAGTAGACTAGAAGTTCTTTGGGTACATCTGACTTTTCCCCTTTTGTTTTTATTTTTTTCATGATCCGACGTTATTATCGGGTCTAAAATTTTTAGTAGATTCCTAGTCTGACTTTAATGTCCTGACTTTATTAGATTATTTGAACACGAGGCAAAAGATTTCTTAAATTTGGAAGTCTTATTGATATTATTTCTTCAAATGTTCGACGTTCCATGGTAGTGGTAATTGTTCGCCTTTTGAGTCTTCCAACCAGTATGTTCCTGGTCTGTTGATTTTTACCACTTTGTATGGTCCTTCCCAACTTGGATTTAGTTTACCCGCACCTGGTTCTTTTGTATTGAGTTGGATTTTCCTAAGCACTTAGTCGTTGATGCTGAACATATAGGGTTTTACTTTTTTATTGTAGTAACTTGCCATCCGTTGTTGGCAGGTTGCTGCTTTGATCGAGGCTTTTTCTCGCTTCACTGTTATCCTTTGTTCGGAACTTTTCCGTTCTAAATGTTGGCATGTCGATTTCGACCGGTACCATTGCTTCAGATCTGTATGCAAGGGCAAATGGTGTTTCTCTAATCGGAGTTCTCTTTGTCGTTCTATAAGCCCAAAGAATGCCTGGCAGTTCGAACACCCACAAATCCTTTTGATTCTTCGAACTTGTTTTTTATTTCTTCTAGGATTGTTATGTTAGTCACTTGTGTTTGTCCGTTCGCTTGTGGTTGGGCAGGTGTTGAGAAGTGTTGTTTGATACTTGGGTTCTCGCACAACTTCTTAACATTTTTGCCTTTGAATTGTTTCCCATTGTCAGTGACAATTACTTTTGGGATCCCAAATCTGCATATTATATTTTTCAAGAGAAATTTTTCGATATGAGCTTCTCCGATCTTTGCCAACGGCTTCACTTCTACCCATCTTGTGAAGTAATCCACCGCTTCAAGGAGGAAATTCTTTCTGTCGGACATTGGAAGTGGTCCCATGGTGTCCATTCCCAATTGCGCGAATGGCCACGGACTACTCATCAGTATTAGGTTTTGGCCTGGCATGTGAGTATATGGGCTAATCTTTGACATTTTTCACAAGTACGAACGAGTTCATTTGCATCCACTTGTATTGTTGGTCAGTAGTAACCCAGTGTTAAGGCTTTGTCATCTAATGTTCGTCAGTAGTAACCCAGTGTTAAGGCTTTGTCATCTAATGTTCTTACTCCTGTATGATTCCCGAATATGCCATAATGAATTTCTCGTAGAACATAGTCGGCATCATCGGGTGAGAGGCATCTTAGCAGCAGTCCTATGGCAGACCTTCTGTAGAGTTTGTCATTAATCATTATATACTGTGTTGTTCGGTTTCGAAGTATACGGGCCTCCATCTTATCCGTTGGAAGTGCCGCTTTTTATGTATGTCAGGATTGGAGTCATCCAGTTGTTCTCCTGACCTGTTGCACATGCCTCTTGAACTTGGTTTTCCAGTATCGAGCTCTCATGTGTTGTGGCGAGCGGATTATCAGTTTCTCCAGTTCGTGATGCCTCCTTGGCAAACTTGTCAGCTCTGTTGCTTTCTGCTCTTGTGCATCGTTGAATGGTTGCATCTTGGAAGCTTTTCATTAACTCAGTAGTCTTTTGGTGGTAGGCTTTCATTCGAGCATCTTTAACTTGGAATTCGTTGTTCAACTTATTGACCACCAGTTTTGAGTTTTTGAAGACGTTAATTTCTCTCACTCCTAAGTATTTGGCCAACTGCAACTCGACTATCGCTGCTTCGTACTCGGTTTCATTGTTTGAGGTTTTGAAACTGAATTTTATTGCCTTTTCCAACATTATGCCTTCTGAGTTATACAAGATTATTCATGTTCCACTTCCCTTCTGAGTTATCAATTACATCCAATTTAATGCCAATATACATATGCAAAATTTAAAAACATGAAAAATTAACAATCGTGAACAAAATTTATCAAAACTCAAATGACTGAAGTTGGTCATGATTGATACTTTATATAAATTTGAATTTGTGTACTCTTTTATTTTTCTTCAAATTGCATGAATAACCTCAGTTATGTTTGATAAAATCTACATTAGTAAAATTGGTACCAGCAGATCCTTTGAGAATTCCATTAAGTAATCATCATTTGCTACATTTAGACATATACTGAATAAAAAACAATTAAATAGTTTATTTCTAAAAAATAGGAAATAAAATAAAATAAGAACACAATCAGCCTTATTAAAAAATTAAAAAAAAATTAAAAAAAATTAAAAATCGCCCAGACCGCCTAGACCCCGCCTAGGCCCCGCCCAGACCCGCCCAGACTGCCCAGAATCGCCCAAACTGCCCAGAACCGCCCAGACTGCCCGCCCAGCCATTAATCTGGGCGGTTTTCCACCTTCTAGCGCCTAGACGCCGCCTAGGCGGCCGCCCAGGCCGATTTTTAGAACACTGGTTTGGTCGACGTTCCTTGATGCTCGTGAATTCACCAATGAAGTATGCTAATGTTTGAGCTATATTGCAGTTTTACGAGCATAACTGATATCGAACTGTCCGAGCTCTATTGCTCATTTCACCATCCTTTCGGATAGTTCTGGTTTGTGTAGCACTGGCCGAAGTGGCTACTCTATCATGACAATTATTGGATGAGCTTGGAAGTATGGTCGTAGCATTGTTGAAGATGCGACTAGGGCGAGTGGCAACTTCTCCAAAGCTAGATATTTAATCATTGCATCCGCAAATGTCTTGCTAAAGTAGTAAACTGGCTTCTGTGCGCCCTTTTACTCTCGTATCAATGTTGAGCTGACTCCATGCTTGGACACTGGCAAATATAAATACAACATTTCTCCTGCTTTTACAACAGTTCAGTGCTTCTCATGTACACCTTTAGGCTTTGGAAAGCTTTTTCACATTTTTCACTCTACTTGAATGTTTTGTTTCCTTTCAAGATTTTGAGGGAAGGGAGATATTTATCTGATGATTTTGAAATGAATATGTTCAAAGTTGCTATTCTACCATTGAGGTTTTACACACCCTTGATGTTGGTTGGTGACTGCATGGTGAGGAGTGCGATTATCTGTTTCGGATCAGCTTCAATTCTTTTCTAATTAACCATGTACCCAAGCAACTTCCCTGACTCTACTCCGAATGTACATTTTTCTGGATTGGCTTCATTTTGTATCTTCCGAGCTAAGAGAAGGCTTGTTGAAGGTCTTTGATGTGGTCTTTTTTGTGTAGGCTCTTGACTAGCATATCATCAATGTACCCCTCCATGGTATTACCTTTCTAATATTTGAACATCCTGTTGACAAGATGTTGGTACGTGGCTCTCGCATTCTTCAGTCTGACTGGCATCACTCGGTAGCAGTACGTACCTCTTTCTGTTAAGAAATATGTATTTTCTTGGTCGGGTGGATGCATCTATATCTGGTTGTAGCTAGAGTATGCGTCTATGAAGCTTAGGAGTTCGTGTCCGACAATGGCATCCACTATTTGATGTATTTGTGGGAGTGGGAAACTGTTATTTAGGCATGCCTTGTTTAGATCCGTGTAGTCTACACATACTCTCCACTTTCCATTCTTCTTCTTGACAAAGACTGTATTGGCCAATCAGCCTGGGTAATGAGATTCCTTGGTAATCCCTGCAGTCATTAGACGATGCACCTCTTCATTTATTGCTTGGTTGCGTTTTGGGGCAACTGACCTTCTTTTCTGTCGGACTGGCTTGTTGTCCAGATTGACTTGCAATTTGTGAGTAATGATGGAGGGATCAATGCCCACCATGTCTTTCATCGCCCTTACGAAAACATCCTGGTTGTCTTTCAATAGTTGGATCAGCTTCTTAGGTAGCTCTGAGTAGACTTTGGTGCCAATCCGAACTATTTTTCCTCCTTCTCCACTGCCCAGGTCAACTGGAGTTGTTTCTTCCTCTGGTTGTGCAGTATTTGGTCGACCTTTTGGATTGGTTTGAGTTGTATTGTCTTCTGGGAGGTCGAAATCCATTTGACCAGGTTCTTGAGTGGCTTTTCTAGTCATGGCGGGGATTGCTAACTATTCGGTGCTTTCATTGTTGGGTAGTGGCACTCACGTGCAGCTGCCCGATCTCCTATGATGACCCCAATATCGTTGTCAGTGTGATATTTCAGACATTGGTGCATGGTAGAGGACATTTCACCCATCTCGTGTATCCAAGATATTTCGAGAAGCATGTTGTATGCAAATGGAACATCGACAACAAGGAAATCCGTTAACAAGGCTCGTTGTCTACCCAGTTCTCCTGCTTCACTGGTAATCATATCATCTTGAGTAGGCGGCAATGTTTTCCGCTGAAACCCACCATTGGCTGATCATTGGGTTAAGCATTTCCTCAGTGAATTGCATCTTGCAAAACGTTGTCAAGTATAGAAGGTTGGTTGAGCTACCCATGTCGACTATCACTATTTTGATCTCCCATTTGGCTAATAATACAGAAATCACCAAGGCGTCATTATGAGGGAAATGAACTCCCTTCGCATCCTCTTCGGACAAGGTCAGAGTTCGTTGGGTCGTTTTGATGCATTGTATGGAAGGCTCCGGGTATCGAATCCTTGTCCGTAAATCTCGGATTGATCGCTTTCGTGATCGGTTGAATAGATATTTCTCTTCAGCTACGTCGTGTAAGATGTATATTAACTCTCTTGTCTGCTCATTTGACCCTATGGTAGTGTCCGCCTTCAATTTCCTTTTAGACTGCTTATCTTTTAGCCCGATAAACTCTCCAAGTCATCCTTTCTGGTTCAGGTACTTGATTTCATCCTTCAAGTTGTAGTAGTCTTCGGTGTCATGTCTGTGATCTTTGTGGAAGAGCAATACTTCCTTTTATCTTTTCCATTTTGGTCTCCTCTCATCTTGCGTGGCCATTTGACATCCTCCCACTTTGCCATGGCCTTCAGGACATTTGCTCAACTTGTTTTCAAAGCCGTGAACGGTTTGTACTTCGTGTTGACCGCATTTTTTGATCGTTCATGTGTGGGTCTTCTGGATTATAGCTTTTCGAGTTCTTTTTTGTTGAACTCGGATGTGCCATTGGTCCAATGCCTTTTCGACTGACCATTCTTCTCTCAATGTCTGTTGTCTCTTCTTCTTTCCTCTCCCGATTTGCTGGGAAGGGTCTCTTATCAGATTCGCTCTTCTTCTTGGCAACCAACATCTCCTCAAGGGTGATGTATTTTTTAGTGGTCTTCAATAAGGTCGCCTTGTTCTTTGGAGAGTCTAGGATCAGAAAGTTTAAAACGACCCTTTTTTAACCCAGAAGTGAAGGTGGCTTTGGTTTTGTCATCGTTGCAGCCGTCGATCATAATTAACTCGTCAGTAAAACAAATAACATATTCCCTGATGGTTTCTTCAAGCGTTTGCTTGATGTGGAGCAAGTATTGTGGACCCTTTCTGATCTGCTAGCTACAAATGAACCTTGTGATGAAGGCAGTGGCTAATGCTTGGAAGGAGTTTATCGACCTGGGCAGTAGACTGTTGAACCAATTCATTGCTATGGACGTGAGGCTGGTCGGAAAAGTTCGGCACAAAATAGACTATGTGCTTTCTTTTATTGCCATCATGTGGTGGAAATGTCACTGGTGACCCATCAGATCAATAATGCCATCGTAAGTTTGAAACATTGGAGGAAAGAATTTTTTTGTAGAGGGGTTTTCATGAGTGAGTCGGAGAATGGAGGTTTGACTAACTTGTAAAATACGTTGGGGTCCGTACTCCGATTTTGAATGGAACTGGTGGAGGAATTCCATTGCTCTGAGAGCCTTCTCCATGTGGTTCACTGCCTTCAAAATTTGGTCTTCGAAGTTCTACAGGAATTTCATTGTTCTCTCAAACATTGTTGGCGAAGTTCTGTTGTGGTGGCGTTTGGACGTGGTCGGCAAATTGAGCACGCTCGTGGATGAGCTTGTCTACAACTTTAATCAAATAATTCATCTGGACCAAAAGCTAGTCCACACAGGGATCTGTCATTGTACTGCCAGGTGTTTGAGATGATTGGGCCACCATTCCATATTGTAATACTGTGTTAGCTGGCATAGTTGGTCGGCTCTACTGTTTTCGGATTTGGGGCATGCCTTATTGGTAATTCAGTTTCACTATGGAAGGATTGTTGCTAGGTTGAGGGTTTGTGGAGTGTTCCATTTGCTCTAACTTCTTTTTATTGCTAATTAGGGCTAAGGAAATTACCAACTACAAACTCTCTTTCAGAAAGGAAATTGATGTTCCCCACGGGCGGCGCCAAACTGATGGGTCCAAATTTGGTCTCCTAGAGATCTAACCAGCAAAACAAGGTTAGATTTTTAAAGACCACGTTTTTGGTGGCCGAAGGCAATCTAATTCTTAAGTAAGTAAATCGGTAGGAAAGAGCTTAATCTTGACAAAGTTCAGTTAAAATTGCTTACCTTTGTCAAATGTTCGATTTACTGTATATAATGTCCTTTATTAATTATCTACGTGACTTAAGCATGTGGGGATACATTTTTTGTAGAGTCTCATCCTTCATTGAGATATGTCCTTGGGGGAGTTATTCCCGCCATAACTCATCTCCTCGTAACGTCTCTCCTCTTTAAGGGAGAGACTCGTTGGGTCTGGATTCGGACGTCTAACTACGATCTGTTTTGAAGGGCCTTTTATGCTTTAATTGTTGGACCTGCATTTTTTGGGCTTTACGAGTCAGGCCTTAACTAAAATACCTGATCCCTGTGATGGACAATCTTTGCCATGTGTAGCATTGTGATGAGAGCCTTATTTGATGTATCATCATAGCTCGTGGTAGATACATATCTCCAATCACATGAAAAGTCTTAGCGGCCTGGATGTTGATTTATCTTTTATGCAACTATGTACGACTGTTCAATAAAAAATTATGTCTAAGAAATCTATAAGAGAACTCACTGAAGAAAACTCTTATAAGACACGGGCTTTTCCAGATAGTGGATCTCAATAAACTTGGAATAAATATCCTTATGATCATATTGTGGATTATTCATATGCACCCTCCTTTTATACTTCTTTCAGTTTGTATGAGAGTGACTATGAATCTATTGTGGAACATATGATTCCCATTTAGAACATGGGTTTTTTTTTAGTTTGGCATTCACTTTAAATTTTAATTGGATCTAACCCTCATTTTCTAACAGATCTGTAATGCCAATCATGTTGACATTTTTTAGTTTGGCATTCACTTAAAATTTTAACAGATCTAACAAAATGCATGCAGCGGCTCTAATTTTCAGAGCTAATCTACCAGTAATCCAATTGTGAATATCTAATTATTATAAAAAATACCCTTTTTCCATGTTTTCTTTCCTCAACTTATCCCCTACACTCTCTAACACACTTCACTCCTTCCGCTTGGCTTCTTTTCTTGAATTTGCAAACTCATCTTATTCGTCCTCGATAACACTAAATAAATAATTTAGGGATGAATTGCAACGAAAATTGGGTTAGGGGTGAAATTGAAAGATAGGGTGTGAGGTTTTTCTTTGTGAAAAATAAGAAGAAGAAGAGGGAATCAAGAGAGCTAGAGTTAGTGTTTGGTGAATAAGAGAGTTGAGAAATAAGAATTGGAGATTGGGAAAAAAATTCACTCTAATGAGGCAAAAAGAATCTGAAGGAGAAAACAGTTATGTGCCACTACTTCAAAGATTAAATCTATTAGATCATATGAGGATCATAATTTCACATCTATAGTTGTTGTTGTGTCTTCTACAATCTCTTTAGATCTATTAAATAACCTTAAAAAATTAATCAAATAAACAAGAAAACCAAACATGTTTCTTATCAAAACAAAAGTCAATAGGTATAATAGAGGGAAAATGTCTATAAAGAAATAAAGAATGAACAAAGAGCTGCATTTTTGTTTAAGAACAAAGAGAGTGTTGGGGACTAGTTTCTTGAGAACACGAGGAAAGAAGACATTGAAAAGATAGGTAGATTGTTTGGATTTTTGGTTTTATAATTACACCACTAAATTACTTCTAGATTACCATTGAAAATCAGAATCGTTAGATGCATTTTGTTTGGTTTGTACAACTCGTCTATGCAAGGTATGTGCATTCTGAAAGGGGTATCTTGGTCCATTACAAAACTTTGACCAGTCGACGTGATTGACCTAACGCATCTGTTAGAAAACGAGAGCTACCCCAATTAAAATTTAAATTAATGCCAAACTCAATTAGGTATATACAAATGAAGGCCAAACTCAAGAAAACGCTTTGGAATATGAGTCGACTAGTGAAACATCCACAATGTATTCACCTTCCTTTGAGGCAACCCTCATCGAGTTTATGCAATCAACTCAAGAAAGATTGTTAAAATTGAGAGATCGAGTGGTAAAGTTGTCAAGTTCTTGACAAGCACTTGATCAATTAAGATGAGATGAAAAAAGATTAAACAAATTTTTTTTTTTTTTAAAAGAAGATAAAATCTCTTAATCGAATGATTAGAGCTTGGAAATTCTTTTTCGATGCTTAAAATGTTCTACAGAGAGATCCCCTTGTATAAATGAGGAGATGTAACATAAATTGAAATGAACCACTACAATTAATACACTTGTCTTCCATCTGTAAGTTTAACTACTAATTCGTTTCTTATGACAAGTATTCCCCTGTTTTCAAATTACTCGTTTATTCTTCTTCCTGCCTTTTTTCTATAGCTAATTGCATTCTTTTTTCCCTCTTGATTACCCATATTCGTGTCAATATCTTCCTCATTGCCACATCCTTGTCCTCAAGGATGAAAATAAGGGAACTTAGAGGAGATGAAAGACCAATCTTCCCAAGTTTCTTCTTTAGGGGGTGAGTTTGACCACTGGATGAGTAATTGGGTGATGGCTTTGTTGTGATGAGGGATCATGCGCCTAGCTAATACCTTCGTTGGTTCTGCAATAAATTGCCCCTGGATATCAGTAGATGGCAGTAAGGTAGATCGAGACTGATTAGTACTCATCTATTTCTTGAGCTGAAACACATGAAACACAAGGTGAATTTGCGATGAAGATGGGAGGTCTGGTTTATAAGCAACCTGACCAACCTTGGCAGGTATTTTGAATGGTTCATAATACTTTGATGAAAGCTTCAAGTTCCTTCTTAGTTGCACCGAGACTTGTCTGTAAGGTTGGAGCTTTAAGTAGACCCAATTTCCAATCTCAAAAACTCTTTCTTGGCGGTGGAAATCAACATACTGCTTCATTCTGGCCTGTGCTTTCTACAAGCGTTCCTTCAGAATGTGCAACATGTCCTCTCTTTCAGCTAGATTGTGTTGAATGTCAGGAAGGTTTGTGGAGGCAATAGGTGGTAATGCTAACAATGGAGGAGAGTATCCATACAATACCTGAAATGGTGATGTCTTTAGACTTGAGTGATAGTTGGTATTGAACCAGTGTTCAATAAGATACAAACTTTGGGGCATGACCAGTCATACAGGGAAGAAAAGTTTCTAAGAATAATTCTAGGGAGCCTGCCTTGGTAGCCTAGGAGGCAGTCCGGACCCTCCTGGGCACGTGCCTGGGAGGGTGTTTGGCACGTGAACCCACCCTCAAGCGATTAACCTTTTCCTTCCTCTTTATTCTCTTCAGCTTCCTTCACTTCAACTTCACTTGGATGCAAAAAGTTGGAGATGAGATTGTTAATTATCCCACCACCACCACTCTCTACCTTTTGATCTTCTCCTTCTGCCACCTTCACTTGTACTTCGCTTCCTTCATCAACTTTTCCTTCCTCTTTCCTCTCTTTAGCTTCACTTTCACCTTCATTATGAATGAACAAGTTGGAAATCAGATTGTTAAGCACTCCCCCACCACCACCACTATCTAACTCTACTTCCCTCTTCTCCTCCTCTTCAAATTGATCACCATCAGCTTGTTCACCATAAACAACATCTCTTCCTTTTGGGCTTGTCAGATTGGAGAGAAGTTGGTTTAGGAGACCCCCACTTTCATGATTTCCATTTCCAACATCTTTCTCCTGATCTTCTTGCTTTGCTTCATCATCAGTTGGTTTGCTCAGATTCACATTCAACTGCGGCAATCTCTCACTCTCTATCACACTATCTTCCATATTTATTTTTCACTATAAATTTTCTCATTTCTTTCCAGAAATGCGTTTGACTTGAGTGGGTTTATGAAGACAGAGGAGACAGACGTCCTCAGATGCGTGTTCAGTGAAAAGAACAGGCGATGGGATGAAGACACGCGTTGTGCTTATCATTGAACCAAACAAAGATGTTAGAAGCAGATTTGGGCCTGGGTTCACGTGCCAAACACCCTCCTAGGCACGTGCCCAGGAGGGTCTGGACTGACTCCCAGACCACCAACGCGGGCTCCCTAGAATTACTCAAAGTTTCTAAACAGGCAATGGTTCTTTTTGTTTGGCCATCTGTTTGGGGTGATAGCAGGTGCTCATGTGAAGAGATGTTCCAAAGGCTTTGAATAGCTACTGCCAAAAAGTACTTATAAAACAACTGTCAAAGACTATGGTGGTGGGTAGTCCATGTAACCTGTAGACTGTCTGTAAGAAGAGCTCAACAACTTTATGTGCAGTGTAAGGATGGGCAATGGCCATAGGCTATACTTTGTCAATCTGTCAACCACCACCAAAATCTGACATCTTTCCATGCTTGAGATGGGATGGGAAGGGGTTGTAAAAGACCTTCATAACCACGCTGATCTGTCTTGTTCCTCTGACATGTGTCACAAGCAGTAATAAAATTAATTAGCTCTAGTTTCATGCCAGGCCAAAAGAAGTACCTTTAAAGCCTTTGGAGTGTGGCAGTAATGCCAGAGTGGCCTCCTACTGCTAATGAATGTAGTGTAGCCAGTATTTGATTTCTTACAGTCCATATGGAGCCAATGTAAAGTCTGTGTTTGTAATAAAGTAACCCATTTTGTAATGTAAAATTCTAGACTGATGTAGGTGAAATCAGTAGCTTGGCAATGTTGTCAGCAGCAGGGTCAAGATCATAGATGTGAAGGACCTTTGTGCGCCACTGAGGAGAAGCATGAGAGATCACTAAGCACTCAGTGTCTGATACAATGCTCCTGGACAAAGCATCAACAACTATGTTTTTAGTCCCTTTCTTGTACATATTAGTATAATCAAAACCCAGTAATTTGGTAAGCCATTTCTGTTGGAGTGTGGTGGTGAGTTTTTGGTCCAATAAGTGCTTTATACTTTGATGATCAGTAAGGATAAAGAATTTAGAGCCTAGTAAGTAAAGTCTCCATTTTTGACAGCTAGGACTATGGCAATGAGTTCTTTTTCATAAGTAGATAGACCCATGTTCTTAAGACCTAAGGACTTGCTAAAGAATGCAATGGGATGGCCATTTTGTGAAAGGACAACAAGTCCTACTGAGCATGCAACAGTTTCTACAAAGAAGGGTAAGGAAAAGTTTGGAAGTTGAAGGTCAGGAGTTGTAGTCATTGCCTGTTTCAAGTTATCAAAAGCAGTTTGAGTGGTTTCATTCCAGCTTTCTACAAAGAAGGGTAAGGAAAAGTTTGGAAGTTGAAGGACAGGAGTTGTAGTCATTGCCTGTTTCAAGTTATCAAAAGCAGTTTGAGTGGTTTCATTCCAGCAGAAGGCTTCTTTTTTCAGCAAATCAGTTAGGGGTTTGGCCAAGATTCCATAGTTCTTTACAAATCTTCTATAATATCCTGTTAAGCCAAGGAATCCTCTAAGGGTTTTCAGGTTATGAGGAGGAGACCAAGAGGTCATTGCTAAAAATTTTGAAGGCTCTGCAGCCACACCATGGGAGGATATAATATGCCCTAAGTATTCTAGATGAGATTGGTCGAAAGAACACTTTGACAACTTAGCATAGAGGGAGTGTTGTCTAAGAGTGGAGAGAGTGATAGTAAGGTGATGTAGGTGTTCATCCAAGGAGGTACTATAAATGAGGATATCATAAAATTTAAAAAGAATTAAAATAAAAAATAAAAAATAAAATAAAAAAATAAAAATAAAAAAAACTAAAATGAACTTTCTAAGAAAGGAATGCAAAAACTTGGTTCATAAGGGCTTGAAAAGTTGCGGGGATATTTGTGAGACCAAATGGCATGACTCTAAACTCAAAATGGCCATGGTGAGTTTTAAAAGCAGTTTTGTGGGTATCACTTAGATGAACTAAGACTTTTTTTTTTTTTTTGAAAGGCAAGCGCGGGGTGTAAATGGGCTCCCCATACCACAGAAAAAGGATCTTTTCAGTTACATGCGTTTATATTTCCTACCGCGAGCATCATCAAATATGATTTTCTTTACATCTTCCGCAAACGAACTCGGCGTAATCTCAAGAAAAACATGACTAGGCAATAGTTTGGCTAATTTGTCCGCCACTTGATTTGTTTCCCTGAATGTGTGCATAATCTTATAGTCAGCAAATTGAGTTATTGCTCTTTTAATCCACCTAGTGGTGTGTCTTGCTTCTCTAGGAGCTGCTCTAGTGGTAGTGAGATAGGTGAACACGTTCTTGGAATCCATGCAAAGTTCGATTTTTTGGAGCCCATACTGCTGAGCTAACTTGAGACCCAGTTCCACGCCCTGCAGCTCATGAAGAGTGACCGAGCAACCCACTTGCAAGCCAGCAGCAGCTGCTACTACCTCCCCATTATGATCTCGAATGATCGCACCATACCCGCCTCGGTTGCCGACGGATGAACTAAGACTTGGTAGTATCCGGATCTAAAATCAATCTTTGAAAAGATTTGAGCACCATGTAATTCATCAAGAAGTTCATCAATAAGTGGCATAGGAAAATCGTCTTTAATGGTTAGGATATTGAGTTTTCTATAGTCTACACAAAACCTCCATGTAATGTCCTTTTTTTTACCAAAAGAATGGGGGCAGCATATGAGGTATGAGAAGGTTGTATGAAGCTGGATTCTAACATTTCTTTGACTAGGTTTTCCACAATACCCTTGTGCATATGAGGTACCCTATAAGGTGCTTGAAAAGTGGGATTAGACTCGGGTTTTAGATGAATAATATGATCAAGAGATCTTGAAGGTGGAAGGGTTGTGGGTGTCTAAAATATATCCTTAAAAGAGTTGAGGAGTGTAACAATTGGCTAAGGTATAGTAGGAAGATCAGCTGAATTGAGAAAGAAAAAGTGACCAACAAATGACTATGAGCACTTCTTTATAAACCTGGAAAATTTGGCAGAGTACACCATGAACAGGGAGGCAGAGTCTCAACCCCTTGTAAGGTTATTTGTTTACCTTGGTAGTGTTAAGTCATTTGAAGGGTTTGAAGATTAATGATGATATTGCCCAAAGGTGTGAGACAATCCCCTCTTAACACCGTGTCATAACCTCCTAAGGGAAGAACTCTAATGGTCCCTTCAAACTTGTTATTTTGCATATTCAAAATAAGGGGTTGACAAACAAAGTTGCTAACCAAGTGTTGGCCATTAGCAACTTTGACCATAAGTTGAGGGGTTAACACAGTAGGCCAATGAGTAGCTTTAATGATTTTTGGGTCAACAAAGGAATGGGTACTATCCGTATCAATAAGGATTGAAATAGCTTTTTTTTTGCCATACTCTGTAAGAGAATTGTATTGGAAGAATGAGTTCCATGAAGGGCATGGATGGACAACTCCATATTAGAAGATTGTTTTGTAAACAAGTTTTTTGTGGCTACTATAGGATATGTAGTGTCCTCCTAGATTTCATTCAGATGTAAGCAAATACAGGTGTTGGGTTTTACACAAATGGCCTGGTCTATAGACCTCACAATTATAGCAAAGGTTTTTCTCTCTTTTAAGCCTCATTGTGTTGTTGGAGATAATCTTTTGATAGGAGGATTGGTTGAAGGGAGTCTATTAAAGGCATTAGGTGGACTGTGTGTAGGTTGTGATGGATGTTGGATTTGAGGTGTGTTACTGGTGTTCTGTATTATAGGTGAAGCAAATGGTGTAGATTGTTTGTGCCAAGTATTTGTGAAAGAGTTGTTGTTGTAAGGTCTACGAGAGTAAGGTGGAGGAGATGGTGTGGGTTGGCATGACTCCTGTATTCTGGCCAAAGAAAATGCATGAGCAAGTGAAGTTGGTTTAAACATCTGAACTATTGTTTATTTCTGACTTCAAACTACTCAAGAAACTCAGGATAAAATAGGCTTCAGTTAGGGATTGATTATGAAGAATCATCAAAGATTTGAGTTCTTGAATTTATCAAAATATTCTTCACCTGAAGTGGTTTGAGAAAGTTTATTGAAAGCATCCACATAATTTTCAGAAACTGGATTTTCAAAACGCAAACAGAGATCACGAACAAACTCAGGCCAGTGTATGGTTGGGTTAGCAACTTGGTAATCAAGAAACCACATATCTGCTTTAAGATCTAAATGAATCGATGCAAGAGCAACCTTAGAGTTATCCAAAACAGAATGTAGTGTGAAAAACCTCTCGCATTTCTTGACCCAAGATCTAGGGTTTGAGCCATTGAAACGAGGAAAATCGACTTTATGGAAACAAAATTGGTTACCTCCGGAATCAATGGGTGGGAGGGAGGGTGTTCTTAGCTCATTGGGATGTGCTATGGATCCCTAAGATTGCCTGGATTCCCCTTCTAAGTTCATCGATCGAGAATTTTGAAACAGCTGGATCAGATGATCTACCTTCGCATCCAACTTCTTCTCCTGTACTTCATTCGCTTGAGACATGTTTTTCAGCTCCTTCTTGATTAATTCAATCAGATTGGCGGTCTCCGATTGAATTTTTTTGCTCTCCTTCATAAAGTTATCCAATTTTTTGGCCCAGGTTTCCATTTTTAGGGTTAGGATCTAGATGATCTAATACCAATTGTCAAGTTCTTGAAGAGCACTTGATCAATTAAGATGAGATGGAAAAAGATTAACCGAAAAAAAAAAGATAAAATATCTTAATCGAATGATTATAGCCTGGAAATTCTTTTTCAATGCTTAAAATGTTCTACAGAGAGATCCACTTTTATAAATGGGGTAGATGTAACAGAAATTGAAATGAGCCGTTACGATTAATACACTTGTCTTCCATCGGTAAGTTTAACTACTAATTCTTTTCTTATTACAAATATACCCCTGTTTTCAAATTACTCTTCTATTCTTCTTCCCACCTTTTTTCTGTAGCTAATTGCATTCTCTTTTCCCTCTTGATTACGGATTCGGGGTGGCTCCTGTGCACAATGCACAGGAGGACGTCCTGCGCATGAAGCACAGCCGTCGGATCTGATCCAACGGCTCAGATCGACGGATTTCAAAAAAAAAAAATTTTTTTTTTTTTTTTTGAAATCCAATTTTTTAAATCCTTCGATCTGAACCGTTGGATCTAATCCAACGGCTGTGCTTCCTGCACAGGACGTCCTCCTGCGCATTGTGCACAGGAGCCATACTCCTGACAAAAGTTGTGTGAAGCCAATAGTCGTTTTGACAATATAGTTGGTGATGAGACATGTCCTCCTATTTAAGAGTCATCTTTTAACTTTACTTCCTCTTTGGATGATGAGTTAGGGGCTCTCTAGTTCAAACTGTCATGGAGGATAGTCATGCTTCAAATATATTGCATACTATTATTCCCAACTTTACCACTAAATTTGACCATGATGAGAGAAGTAATAGCTCCCTAGAGGCGTGTACTGAATTGTGAGATTTTTCTAATAACTTAAAAGGAGGAATAAATGCCATCCAATTCAAATTTAGAACTATGGGCTGAAAATTTTAAAGATTTCATTTTAAACATTTGTAGTTAGCCTAAAGTATGCTCCGTGCCGTTGACACTTCACATAATTTTATTTTTTGTTAATTATTTTGTATTAAACACCTCCGTCACTATCCCCATTTTTCTCTTATTAAAGTGTAAGCATATTCAATCAAATTTGAATCAGTTGGGGGGGGGGGGGGGGGGGGATTTTTAAAAGCCGAGAATGAGTTCTCCCCCAATCTTTGAATTCACGAAAACATGAAATATATGATTTTTGTTTAAATGTGCATTAAGATGCCCAACTCATTTTTTTATGGTATGATCGGTCCGTCTCAATGTTTTTAAAAATATTGAAAAATATTAAAGACATGTAATACATTATACGTTTTTTTAATTAGGAAATACATATATTTAATATTTTGGCTCTTGTATTGATCATTGATTTTCAACAATATTAGGTTTATCAAAATCCGACAACGATGTATATAGTTATGATAATTTTCATTTTGCTTAAAGGAAAACACAATATTTTCTCTCTCTGCCACATGTACATTCCACTAAATTTTTTCAAATTTTTTTTCATAATTTTTGCCCTTCTACATGTTTTATATTTACAAATATGTCATCATAGAAAATGAATCTCAACTCTCAAATTCAATATATTTCCTAACTTCCAATCCTAACCATATTTTATCTTTAATCCTTTCGATTTGACTTTGTCTCAGTCAACAATAAATAGCAAAACACCACTATGAATTGTAATATAGATGGTGAGCTCACATTTTATTACTAATTTGTGTTTTTCCCTTATAAAGGTTCTTAATTTAAGTTTGGAGTTGTCTGCATCCGAAGTTCTTTTAGAATATTTTGATAAAATATTAGGAAAATATATTTCACCTCTGAAGTCAACTACTTGTTCTATTCTTGAATTTGGCCCTTTAGTGATCCCGACATTGACCAGAGTGGATTTATTGTTCCATTTTTGTCATTATCAAACTCTGTTTTATGCATTTCAATGATTAAAATTTAGTAAAATCTGGGTTTGGGGCTGCACATGTTCATGCACTGCACCCTGGAATTTTATTGTTTTATCTTGAGTGTAAAATTATTTGTGAACATTTTACTTGGGTCTGATGATGTTTTGTAAGATGAATGTGAAATTTCATATCATGTGTTTCGGGATGATCCCCAACAATTTCATCTTTTGATATACGATGAGTGTTTGTATGGTATGGTTTGGGTGTAGTTCCTATATTATCTGATTTGTCATGTGATCACTTGTGATTTATTTTATTTGAACTCTAAACTTTTCAGGAACTATACATCAATTATTTCACATCAAATCGAGTATAAAGTTTCAATTTTCGCCGTGCTTGAATTTATTTAGATTAATGTCCAATTTATCACGTGTCACATGGGTGTCATAGTAAAATACTGAGGACGGTGCTTAATTTAGATTTGGGGGTAGGGATTTACAAATTTTTGTGAGTGTGCTATTAAAAAAATAGGATTTTATGTAATAAAACGCCCACGCCCTTTAGTGATGAATATTGTTCCTTTTTTGACCGCTTAACAAAGTACATACTTTAGTTTGAGGTGTCTAAATTTTCCTAGAGGTTTTTCATGAAAAAATCAAACTTAAAAATCATTCCCACTTAAGTAGCCTCAAGATTTTGGTCTAGGTTGAAAAGTGAGTACACTTGAGAAATCTCGATGTATCATTAGTGTAGACTTCACCTTAGTAAGTTTTGAGCCTTTTTTTTTTTCCTAGGGTTAATATGTTAATTCTGAATTATTAATAACTCAAAATTTTCTTTGGTTTATATTATCTCGTTGTTTGATCTCATTATTTTTTTCTATTCTTATTAAACACTTGAGAATAACATCAATAATTAAATTTACACTATAATATATTTCAAAAACAAGTCAAGGCATGAAAAATAACCATGTGGACTTGAGAAATGACATAGATAATGTTTGTTTTAGCCATTTTTTTGACTTAATTAGCTCACCTATTTGCATTATCACTAGTCACCCCTTTGAGCCTTTGTTTGTAACTTTAATCCAATACCTAACTCCAATTAAGAGTTTAACCATTATTTATATTCAATACCTATTTTTGTTTGAAGAATTGCAGTGATAGAGTATTAAGAAGGGTGAAATTTCCAAAGCAACAAATAAATATCTCACGAGCCTTCCAAGTGATGAAGAGAAGATTATTATAGAATAAAGGATGCAAAAAAAAAAAAAAGGGTGTAAGTAATGAAAAAACTATGAACACAAATTTGAAGTGATGAAGAATGAATTGATGGAGCGCTACATTCATTTTTGTCTTCAATTGACACCCAAGTGCATACAAGAAGGGTTACAATTCTCAAGCCAGACCATTATTGTTTAGCATTAAGCCTTACAACCTAATGATGTCCTAATTGATCTTAAGGGATCAATGGTTCATTAACGTGGAGATTAGTTTAGGAGGATCTATAGTAGTTTAATCCAATATTTTCGACAGTATTTTTTTCATGAGATCAATGATTTTTCTTGTAACAGTTTTTCAAAGAAAATCTTGTATGTGATTATGTGAATAATTTGAATTTGTCTTGACATTTACTCCTAGTTTCACATATAAGTATGAGTGAATTAACCCATTTCTAAGTGATTTTCCTTGTTAGTGTGTATGACCTGTGACATTAGAAGTTGACTCCAAATCTATTATGAAAATGATCAAGATTTAGGTAGCTTAAAAACCTAAAATTATTTTATTTTTGGCTATTCACACACACATTCCAGGTTTGAAAGATTAGTCAAGAATTTTTAATGACTTGTCAGTGCACTAAACTTAATTTAACTTTGTTGACTTCATTATTAATTTTCTGAAAAAAATTGCTATAATAAATCCGTTGTTTTGAGGAAAACAATTTGTGAGCAGGTTCATTGCAAACCCACACGAGACTATAGTTCGTTCATTAGATGTAACTTAGGAGTTCAAAGCCTTGTTGCACATAATTTAAATGTGAGTACAATCGACGGTGCCTGTGAAAGTGAGTTAGGAATTTGAATTTGTTTATTTTTGTTTTACTGGAGGACTAACAAAACGTAGGTTTGGGGTATTTGATAATCACATTTTATATTACTTTTATTTTCTCATATTCACATGCATTAACCTATTTAATTAGTTAATTTATTCTGATTGGCATATGTTTATGTTTTTCAAGCAATTTAACTAATTTGTGGTATTTATGTGTTTTTAGATAATTTTGGAGCATCTAAACTAGATCAAGGAAAATCGACATGTTTTTAAGAAGGAAATAAGATTTTGATGATGATCCATATTGAGAAATTAACTCCAAATTTCGTATCTTGTTGACCAGAATTCAAATTGAGCATATAAGATACCAAAATGACGGTGATGAGACAAGCTAAAAAGAAGAAGAAAAACTCAATTTCGAGTTGTAACTAGAAAGATGTCAAATCAGTATGTCTATTTGGGACTTAAGTGGGAAATCGAGATTTGCAGAAATTTCTTATTTCAAAAACATTTGGTTGTCTTTTCCATGTTTAGCAATTTTATGTATTTTAGTTGTAACTAGAAAGATTATTAGATGGAGTCGATATTGAAGGTAATGCACTAGGTTGATGAACTACTTTATCTTTTGCCCTATCCCTTGCTTGCACAATATCGTTTGTTTTTTGTTGTCCGAGTCCAACATGAAGGATTGTGTTGTTTTTTTTTTTTTGGAAAGCAAGCAGGGTTTTAAGAATCCCTTAACCTTTATATTAATGAAGCAAAAGCAAATACAGAAACAATCTCTCACATGAGAGAGGATTCACCATTACAAGCCTAAACAATGTACAAAGTCATTTTTTATACCTTTTGTTTGCTTTCTCAAGTCTTTTGGAATTTTAGGGGCAAAGACTAAAATCTTTGGTATAGGTAGTTGCAACCAATTCTATAATCACATCATCACTAGAGAGGTCTGGCTCATGTTCTTCTTCAGAATTCTGCAACTTCCTTGTCTCAACCTATTGTCTGTGTGGTTTTTGTGCTCTTCCCATACTTCTTTTAACCATATGTAGTCTTTCTTACAGTCTTCCATGCCACATTCCTTAATTTCTTGTATTTCATCAGGAACTTCGTTTCCCTTGTCGTATTCACTTGTCATCATTAAGAGATATTCAATCTCAGGTAGAGTAATAAGGTTTTTCGTTTCGTTCAGTTCTGCGATGGTGAGTAGTTTCACATCGCAGTATCCAAATCTTTCACCATCATTGGAATCATGGGAATTGTTGTCTTCCTTCGCATTACCATCATTTGACTCATTTTCATTGATCCCAGTTTGCCCAACTTTCGAAGTCATTTATGCTTCTGTAGTAGTTGTCACTGATAGCACCTCATCATTGGGAGTTGCATCTCTACCTTCGCCAACATCCTGCACTATCATTTCTGTATCTACACATAGAGGCTTTGTACTGTTTGTCATTTCCATATTATTATCCTCATCAATACCTTGTAGAACATTGAATGAATTATTTTCTGGCCTATGGTTCTCATCCCTCATTTTTTTTTCGTGTGCCTCAACTTCCGCCTTACCTCAACCCATTCTATGGCACATTATTTAGTTCCTTTGTCATTGTTCCTCCTATTGTTTAACTGGGTTTTCCTTTCAAAGGTCTTTCTTCTAGATGTTATCCTCTCCTTTTGTTCAATCATTTTATCATGCCCATTCATCATACACTGGCCTTTGCCATGCCCAAGGACACAACACTCAGAACACATCAATGGTTTCCAAGGATAGTCGATTGCAATTTCATCCACACAAATTTAATGAGGCGAGTTCTAGCTGAAATTGCAATCGACTAATGAGGGTTGCATATGTTGGAAGCCACCTCCTTCCCTACAACACTCATAACACAACATTAAATTGGAAGCCACCTCCTTCTCTACCCACATTTAAATTTAATGAGGGTTGGAAGCTCCTTATCTGGCTTCACTTCCACACAAATTGTTGCTTATGTGAGGCGAGTTCTAGCTGAGGTGGCTCGATCAAACCTGGCATGTTTCCCAATCAATGTAGCTCAACCCCTCCTTGGACCACATGCAAGTGGGAACATTGTAAAGATGTACCCATACTGGAATTATATTGATCTCCTTTCTTAGACTCCCTAAGTCTTCCTTCCATGGCTTAGTCACCATGAGTTTGTCCCTAAGTTTGAAAGGCGCTTCTTCAAGTGTTTTGGCTCGATCATCTTCATTCATGAAGTTGAAGAAAAAAATTCCCCATTCAATGTAACCTCAATATCCCATTTCAGCTGAGATGGATTCTTGGCAAAATCTTCTTCATCTCCACTAAGACCATCTTTACAGACAACCTTTTCTCCGTCTAGAATCGGTACGGTGGAAGCCATGAGGGTCTAAAAAGGATGCTTCTGGGCAGTGGTAGTCATTGGAGATTTGTGTAGAGCGGGGCCAAAGATATCTAAGGAGATCAAGTTTATTACCAAAGAAGGAACCTTGAATGAAGAAGAAAAACGACCTGAAAGATAGATCGGGAAGGGGCGACACAAATCTCTCCTCATGTTGACCTCACGAAGAGTAGGGGTGGGGAGCCACTTTCTCCTCCTCGTCGACCTCTCCTTCTCACTCGGGACCCTCTCTCCTCACACCAACCCCCTTTCCTCACGAATAGTAGGGCAAGGCGCCGCTTTCTCCTCCTCGCCGACTTCTTAGAGATGCTCTTATCCTTAATGAACTGGATTATTGTGTTGTAGAGAAATGACATTTTGGTGCTTTGAGAGAGAGGAAAATGGAACTTGAAAGCCAGTTTATATCCTAAGATGTCGAGCTAATGACCCGCTCATTTATCTCCTTAGACGCCAAGCTAATGACCGTGCACTTGATTGATGTAAAAATTGTTGGTAATATGGTGTTTCAGTCAATAGAAAATTGAAACAATGGTGACAACGGGACGTCCAAAATTATAAGAGAATAGGAAAAAAATCACTAAGAAAATTTAAAGGATACACTACAAAAAACGTAGTCTAAAACGGCACTCTGAAGGCGGCGTTTCATAGGAAGCGCCGGTACAAATGAATCAATAACGGCGTTTAGAAGATCAAGCGCCGGTAATAAACTGGGGTAAAACACTGCCGGCGTTTTTACTGAAGCGCCGCGAAAGATCGACCTAAACCGGCGTTTTGGGTACGAAGCGCCGGGAATGATAAAAACTAAAATAAATTTTTTTTTTTTTTTTTGGAAAACGCCGTATTAGATGTAATTAAGCGCCGGTGACGAGTGAACAATGCCGGCGCTTGTAGCGAAGCGCCGGTACAGAATGACCTAGACCGGCGTTTTCGTAAAAGCGCCGGTAATGACAGCTATTACCGGCGCTTCTTCTTCAAAGCGCCGGACAAGATAAAAAAATCTCTCCATCCTATGGCTGGGCATCCCATCGTGCAATCCCGATCCCGTCCCGTCCTGATTTTTCCAGGTCTTAATGGGATTGAATAATTTCATCCCGTCTCGATCTAGAATGGGATGAGATGAATATTTTCAATACTACCAACCCCGTCCCGTCCCAAGCTAATTTTTCACTCTGGTATTGATGAGTATTTTCTAGAATACATCCCTCAACTTTCTGCCATTTAAACATTTAGAAATACCTACAATGCAGGTTTGGTAGCATATTTTTTGAAGTTACCTATTACATAATTACTACATGAATATTAAACTTTAATTTCTCAAAGTTCAATTTGTATCTGATTTTTTTTCTATTATCTTCCTAGCTACTAGATCATCAGATGATGGAACATGTCGTATCTGGGATATTAGAAATACCTATGCTAGTCCTCGCATTTACATTCCAAAGCCTTCAGATGCTATCACTGGTTTGTTTCAAGTTTACATAATGTGTTTTGGTTGGTTAGTTGGCTGGGGTTTTTGGAATTTGGTAACTGAAATCTTAACTTGTAATTATATGCAGGGAAGAGCAATGGTCCCTCAACTAGCACCACGCTCTCAACTAGCACTGTTCCCTCAACTAGTACTGATCCACCAAGCCACCAAATATTGTGTTGTGCATATAATGCTAGTGGAACGGTTTTTGTCACTGGTAGCTCAGATACCTATGCAAGGGTAAAACTGAGTGTTATTCTTTGCGTTGTGTACATTATGTTTGTTTAAACTTGTTCTTCTATACTTAGCAAATATATTGTTCAAGATTGAAAATGCACTGTTGGATGCATAGTTTCTTCTTCAAGAATAAGCAATTTGCAGGTGTGGAATGCTTTGAAGTCTAACACAGATGAGTGCAAGCAACCAAATGATGAGATTGATTAAAGAAAATGAAATGCATATAATCAGAGCATGCTGATCTCGTCCCGTCCCGTATCGATCCCGTATGAACGGGATGGGATAGGGATGGGTTTATCGATCTCGTCCCATCCCGTCCTGTATCGATCCCGTATGAAGGATGAAGGATGTTGACCTTCGGTTGACTCCGCTGGTGGTCCATCTGCTGACTTTCCCTCGGCTGAATGCTCACGGGGCCATCCAGTTGAGCACGCCAGATTGTCTGGGTTCCCTTTATGATGATTTCAAATCCCGTATGAACGAGATGGGATAGGGACAGGTATTGGTTACCCTTAACCGATTCTGCTAATGAAAAAAAAATTATATTTTCTACAACGCCGCTTTAGATGTTACAAGCGCCGGTATTGGTTACCCTTAACCGGCGTTTGTGTTATGAAGCGCCGGCCGAGATAAAACCCCGCCATCCTATCGCAAACAGAATTGTGTTTTTTTGAAATGCCCATAGTGGCTGTAAATAAGCGCCGGTCAAAAGCTTACACTACCGGCGCTTCAAAACAAAAGCGCCGGTTAAGGGTAACCACTACCGGCGCGTTATTTAAGAAGCGCCGGTAACGATAAAAAACCCGCGCTGGTAACGATTAAAAACCCTCGAATTAATCCCGCGAAATAAACCCGCGAAATAAAATTTTGGGTTCGAAAACGCCGGTTTAGATGTAAAAAGCGCCGGTAAAGAGCTAACAAGACCGGCGTTTTGTGTAAAAGCGCCGAGAAAGAGCGAAAAAAAACCCGCGAATTATCCCGCTAATAAAAGTAAAATTTAGTTTTAAAAACGCCGTATAAGACGCTGAAAACGCCGGATTAGAGATTTTACAAAATCTCTGCAGCGCTAACAAACCGTCGATTCCATTCCCTTCTTCGATTTCCTTCTTCGATTCCCTCCTTCCTGCGATTCCATTCCCTCCTTCCTGCGATTCCATTCCCTCCTTCCTCCTTCCTCCTTCCTCCTTCCTCCTTCCTCCTTCCTCCTTCCCTCTCCTTAGCGCTTCGTGACGAATTCGCTCATTCGGTCTTCCCTCCTTCGCTCTCTGTCTCTCTGTTGAATCTGTCGAATACTGTGGTGGTGGTGGTGGTACTCATTCAAGAGCATTCGAATAGCAACCAAAGAGAAGAAGCTCAAGGTACAATCGAATCTAGATTTTATGATTTCCAAATATAGGGTTTTTGGTTTTTAATTTTTGATGAATCGTTCTTTTGTAATCGGGATTGGTTTTTGGTTTTTGGTCTTTTGAGTTAAAGATAAACCCCTTGAAGGTGATATGAATCATGCATCTTTTTGTTGAAACATTATCACACTATAACTCATTTAACAAGTCCATTTGATGATTTTGTTTTCTTTCTAGAATATAGTAGTTTTGAATTTTTGATAGACTTTACTGGCAGATTATGTTCATATATATATGCCAAGACAAGAGGATCCTACTAGGTTAAATGAATATGGAGTACGATAATAGTGAAAAGGGGTGTTCAATGGGTTGATTCCCTTATTTCGTTCTTCATTAAAAACCTAAATGTCGACATCTTAGACTTAATTTCAAGTTGTTTTGTAAGAACGCATTACTACAATACAAGAAAACTGTAAATCACAGTCTAAAACCATGTATTTATAGCAACACAACACAACTCTTGATACATAAGCCATGTGAGATTTGCCTCATATACTAAATTTGTTATTAGAAAACGAGTCAGGGAATAATATTACCCTACTATTTTTGGAAGAGACATGCTCTACAACTTGAAACCATATCGACGTAATCAGCAAAAACAGTTTGGGTTGATATGGAATATTACAAGTTGCAAGGAAAAGTCCATGATTTATACAATTTTAGTTGCGCAACTTGGCAAAGGTGAGTGAATGTAGAAGTTAGTTGCAATTGCAAGTCTCATCCCTTAAACTGCAAAGCCAAAGTGCGTTGCATCTGCATCTTCTACTTGTCTTCGTTAGACTCCAAATTTTAAGTTTTATTGGCCCAACTTAGCATATTCCACACCCACTGAGTCAATGACTGAGTTGATCACGCAGCCGGCGTCGTCTCACTCACCCATAATAAGCCACTTTTATTCACCAAATCAACCCCCATAATTACTTTAATCAATTCCACATCCTCCAAATTTTGTAGGCAAGCCAAGGAGGCAAGGACCATCCTGCCTGGATAAATAAGTTTGTTTCTCTCAATTGAGATATGGTGAGATATGGTGTCTTCATCTAGCTCCTTTGTTTCTCTCAATTGTGTTTACAATTCAAGATAGTGTTTGTAGGATGGTCATTTGTAGGATGGAAATTTTATGTTATGCACTGGTTGCTCTTTACATGATTAAAGCCAACTTTTTCTTTAGGTTTTATTTAGTTATCATTTTTATACATTTATCTCTTTTTTATTTTACTTAATTTTTTCGGTTTCACTTTGATATGTAAAAACATGATAGGGATTTAATGGCCCCGTTGGACAAAAGCTGGATGGATATTGGGAATCGTTTAGACCCCAACTATATAAGAGGAGTGGAAAAATTTCTTGATTTTGCGTTTCAGCACACAAAATCTGGGAACCTCATATATTGCCCATGTAGAAAGTGTTTCAATGGTCGTCTAAAGACAAGGGATGAAGTTAGAGAAGATCTGATCATAAGTGGCATACTTCGTGGTTACACATATTGGGACTTTCATGGTGAAGATAGACATGCTACCACAGGCAGTGAGGATGACGAGTTAGAGCTTGATAATGAGGTTGAATGTGATGAAATAGACGCGTTGATAGCGGATACTTTTCCAGAGTTTAATCATGAGAATGTCAGCGATCAAAGATATGAGACAGAGACTACTAGCAGTACAGGACCACAAAATGAGGCTGAAAGAATTTTGAGGGTCATTCAAAATGCCAAGACTAGCATATATCCTGGGTGCGACATTTCTTTATTGTCTTTCATCTTAAAACTTTTACATATTAAATGTGTTGGGGGAATGAGTAACAAAGCCTTTACCATGTTGCTTAAGGAGTTAAAGAAATTTTTTCCTAAAGGTGAGACGCTACCAAAGTCCTACTACGAGGCTAAAAAGATTATTCAAGATCTTGGGTATTCATATGATAAGATAGATGCGTGCATCAATGATTGTGTTTTATTTCGCAAAGAACATGCTTATGCAGAGTATTGCCCAACTTGTGGAGAATCGAGGTGGAAAAAAATTGATTGTGGAGATAATGATGTTTGAGCTTGCTTATACAAGCAAAGATGGATCATATTCAGATGTATCCACTCAAAGAAAGGCGGTCAGTATTATTTTCAATTTAAATTGTTGGTATCCATTACCATTTATATTTCATATTCACTAACTAAATGTGTCTCTAAATGTAGGAAGAGATTAAAAATCTTATTGTGCAACGAGAGGAGGGATTAAACTCCTTAGATGATGACCACATTTTTACTCAAGTATTCGGGCCAGACAGACCTGGACGTGTACGTTGTAGGGGACATGGGATCACGCCAACATCTGAAAAACGGTACGAGTAGTCGCTTTGGATCTCAAGCTATAGAAGAAGCAAGGCGAGAGATTGAGATTGCAAGGAAAGAGGCTGCGGAAGCAAAACAAGAGTTGGCAGACTACAAGATAGTGGCAGCACAAGAAAAGATAGTGGCAGCACAAGAGTTGGCAGACTACAAAAAAGTGGCCAGTGATGAAATGAATAAAATGAAGGAGGATATGGCCATGATGATGCAAGCAGTGAGGAGACTAACTGATCAAAACAATGGATCTGAGGCACATTAGCGGTGAGTTTTTTAAAGTGATAATAAATAGGATGTGTTTTGTATGCCATCAGTGATAATAGTTGTTTCCTTATTTGATCCTTGTCCACAGGTTTGAAGTGGTTGCCGATGTGCTATACTTGGATGTATATATATCTGAATGTGGTATATGTTATTTGGATCAGTCTTGTTGTTATAGAAGAATGTAGTATATATTCTTTGTAACTGTTTTACCTATAAATATATGAAAGGGTTATGTTCATTGCGTTGCTATTTTATTGTTATATTTTTCTTACATGCTAGTTAAGAAGTCATATGCTTCAATTGTAAGTATGATCAGTAGACATTTAATATTTCCTGTTGGCACGACCACTACTCCTGCACCTGAAGTACCTGCTCTTAGTAATAACAATGCTACTGAGAGCTCCCATCCAGAAGAAGGTAGTTTTCTTTTCATATCACCTTTATATGTGTATGATAATTGGTAATTAAAGTATTGTTGTAAATGTCATTTTAACCGAAGTTGTAATCTTTGTATACATATGAAGAAGGTCGCATTTCTCTATGAGTGGTTGTGGTGGTACACATTCAAGCAGCAGCAACGCAGCGCAGAAACAGCAGCATCAGCAACATCAACAGCAACAGCAACGCAGCGCAACAGCAGCAGCATCAACGCAGCGCAGCAACAGCAGCATCAGCAACTTTCTTCTTTGAGAACAGAGGATCTGCCAAGGCACTCGATAAACTTGCTGAGTTAGATGGTATGCACATCATTCAATGTACTTTCAGGTCCATCTTGCCACTACTAGATGTATGCTAAAGATTTGTTTTGTACAGAAACTGGGAAGGAGGTCTTGATCGTTAAAACCACAATTCATGACATCATGAGCAAAATGATTCAGGTCTGTATCAATGTATCTTATTTACTTTCTTCTGTCTTGATCATTAAAACCACATATTCATGACATGATGAGCAAAATGATTCAGGTCTGTGAAGAAAAATTTTCACCAACCTAAAGGTTACTTACAATCTAGTTTATTGAATTGCCATCCCTTTTGTCCTACATATGCCTAATGTTCTTTCTGTTATCATAATTGACTCCAACCATATATACATGTTTTGAAATTGGATTGCAGCTCAGACCCTTTTGTAGGAACCACTGGACTGTGCTGCTCATGTTCTCCTATCAAATATATATGCTGTCAAATATATAAGTAGATCCTGCCTGCTTCTACACACTTGTTCATATGTTTATGCACTTCACATAGAGCCTAAGTTATATGCCATCATTTTTCTATTCGCAATGTGCAGGGAGATATCTTCTTGGAGCAGAATTTGGCACTGGAATCTGACTACTGATATAGCATTGTGCTTCTTCACGAAAGCCTCTTTCTAGTGCTATTCTTTGCTTTTGTTTGAAATGGCTCCAAAAAAAGCTGTAGGAGAGGTGAGACCACTTGTACTATTGTTTTTCTGTTTATTGTACTTAGAACAGTTTAAAATTGATTTTTAGCTAGATCCTGAGCCATGTATCTAGAAAAGTCTGACTGCTAGTTTATTTATTTATTTAATAAATTTTGATAGCTTCATTATTAAGAAAGTGTTCTGTCTGAAATGTATAACACCGCTCTTCACATATCAGATGCTCTTCATATATTGTCTCGAAGGCAGTGACCTTCAAAAGTGCTGATGTAGTAGTGCTCATCATGTGTTACATATGGAATGTATAGTACATTGTATCCAGTTTTACGCACGTAAATACCAATTGTTGCTGATGTGAGATTCTTTTTCCTGTTGTTTGACATGGTGGAATGTACAATGGGTGAATTCCAGTTGGATCACAAGGTATATGGATACTGAATGTTGTTTTTACTCCATTTAGCTGCATTTTATTGAACTAGATGATGCACACCCCATGTCAGTGAATGTGATGGGCTTTTGTTTGCGACTTGAATGATAATATTGCAGCTCCCTGGCCAACTTTCGATCAATTTTCAGCTTCTTCCTTCAATAGCAGTATGTCACTATGTTTCTTCTATCCTTCTTTGCATAAAATTTTGGAAAGAATAGTTCCAGTGCATATAGTTTTATTTGTGTTCTGTTAGTCTGAATTAATTATCATTGCGTCTTATGGCTACTTCCTGTTACTGCAGCTATCAAAATGCCAGCACTCCCTGCTGCAGCATCTTCTCAAAATGGTAAGACTGCTAATCACTTCTATGTTTTTATTTCCATGTTGGTTTCACATTTTTTTTCCATGTTAGTTTGACACATTTGAAGTGAAGGAATAGTGCTGAAGTATTTTGCATGGAAGCTATTCACATTTTTTCAGGCTGTTTATGTACTCTACAGGGATGACCACACCATGAAGCTGCCCTACTTTATTGTAATCTCTGGGTTTGTTTGCGCTGTGTTTGCGTTTGGAATACCACATTTATCAGCCTTACGGATCTGGCTTGGCGTTTCAACACTCCTTAGTCTGATATATATCATCGTAGCATGTATACTGTCACTTCGAGATGGTATGCATTTTAAATCTCTTTTCTTTATTATTATGATTTTCACACTATCTAAATATGCGCACTCGATCTTGATTCTATATTCGATTCCACTACCCATGCTTTACTTTAACAAAAGATGAATTTGTCTTCTCTGTTTTCGAGTAATTGATGTTTGAAGTTTTCTTCTGCATTCTGGTTATCCCATATATTACTCCATCAGGGAAGTAGGTTTTGGCTTTATGTGCTAAAATTTTCTCTGTCCTGTAAGTTTGTTTGTGAAAGAATTGTTTTGTGTTCCTTAGCCAAGGTGTTAGGCAACCCTGGACTCTGATTTTGCATGTATTTTGCATTGTCAGGGAAACTATGCAGTCTCTGGAGGTTTGAAAGGGATTGAAGCAGTAGAAGCCAAGGCAAAATCTTTCAAGGCCCGAATGGCGGTAAGTCATTTCTTCATATCATATTTTAATTACCATGGTCAATTTGTGTTGGCTTCTTCAGTATATTGCATGAAGCACAATAACAAAGAAACCGCCTTTGCAACACTTTTTTGTACTAATTCTATGATCAATTTGTTCAAAAATTTTGGTTGTATTTATGTGTTTTATATATACTTTCATAGGTCCGCCTTGCTGTTGCTGGTGCTTTTCATACTGGGTTTATGAACCCAGCTGTCTTAAGATTGGAAGCCGCGTTGGCTGCAACAGAAATCAGAACCCCCAGAATACTAGTTATATCCAATGTTGATGCACAACCACATGCAGACCCAGAGACAATTAAGAAGATTTTAGCACTTCAGGTAGGCATCTGGAAATGTTACAAAGTGTCTTTGTATCTGTTTATGAAAATTGTTATCAGGAAATATTGAATGTTTGACCTGAATTCACAGGTGACTTCTCCCGTTCAATGGGAGACAACTGTGAAGACTCTTCTTGGCAAAGGGCTCAAGCAGAGCTATGAATTAGGACCTGGAAAGGTATGATTGTATTTGATATGAACTGATGGTAGGGTTGAGTTAACTTTTTATTCTGAGTTTAGTTAGATTTTCCCTTTTTGCAGTATCCTGAAGAGTGATCACCAAAACAACATGGACTATGCTTGGAATGAAGTAAGAGGAAAACTTTTCGGTGCACTTGATGTTGTTCAACATGACAAAAGTTTAAGACATAGAATGGATGAATATGAAAAATGCATGGATGTATAAGGATGCACTGCCTATGTTGCAGGTCTTAATATATAGTTGTTACTGTAGAAAATTAGTGTGCTTTGAGTTTATTTGTTACTGAAGGAGATTTTAGTAGATGATATGAAATTATAAAATTTACAGTCTATTTTTTCCGTGTCAATGACAGGTTTTTATTTTTATTTTTATTGATTTTTTTTTCAATATGTTAACATAACCGGCGCTTCCAAAGCGCCATTAAAATGTATGTTTTTTACAGATTCGTTAAGACAACCGGCGCTTTAAAAGCGTCGCGAAAAGCACTGAAAATATTATTTTTACATTACCGGCGCTTTTAAAGCGCCATTAAAAGTTATAAATACGGCGTTTCCAATAAAAGAAAAATGTAATATCTATTTATTTAGCGGCGCTAATACAAAGCGCCGCAACTGGTCACTTTTAACCGGCGCTTTGTAATAAGCGTCGTTAATCTTTTGGCGGCACGTACCTTTGCCGGCGCTTCACGGCGCTTCTCATAATGCCACTAATGCTCTAAACCGGCACAATATTACCTTTCCCGGCGCTTTTGAAAACGCCGCCTAAAACAGATTTGTTTTTTGTTGTCCGAGTCCAACATGAAGGATTGTGTTGTTTTTTTTTTTTTGGAAAGCAAGCAGGGTTTTAAGAATCCCTTAACCTTTATATTAATGACGCAAAAGCAAATACAGAAACAATCTCTCACATGAGAGAGGATTCACCATTACAAGCCTAAACAATGTACAAAGTCATTTTTTATACCTTTTGTTTGCTTTCTCAAGTCTTTTGGAATTTTAGGGGCAAAGACTAAAATCTTTGGTATAGGTAGTTGCAACCAATTCTATAATCACATCATCACTAGAGAGGTCTGGCTCATGTTCTTCTTCAGAATTCTGCAACTTCCTTGTCTCAACCTATTGTCTGTGTGGTTTTTGTGCTCTTCCCATACTTCTTTTAACCATATGTAGTCTTTCTTACAGTCTTCCATGCCACATTCCTTAATTTCTTGTATTTCATCAGGAACTTCGTTTCCCTTGTCGTATTCACTTGTCATCATTAAGAGATATTCAATCTCAGGTAGAGTAATAAGGTTTTTCGTTTCGTTCAGTTCTGCGATGGTGAGTATTTCACATCGCAGTATCCAAATCTTTCACCATCATTGGAATCATGGGAATTGTTGTCTTCCTTCGCATTACCATCATTTGACTCATTTTCATTGATCCCAGTTTGCCCAACTTTCGAAGTCATTTATGCTTCTGTAGTAGTTGTCACTGGTAGCACCTCATCATTGGGAGTTGCATCTCTACCTTCGCCAACATCCTGCACTATCATTTCTGTATCTACACATAGAGGCTTTGTACTGTTTGTCATTTCCATATTATTATCCTCATCAATACCTTGTAGAACATTGAATGAATTATTTTCTGGCCTATGGTTCTCATCCCTCATTTTTTTTTCGTGTGCCTCAACTTCCGCCTCACCTCAACCCATTCTATGGCACATTCTTTAGTTCCTTTGTCATTGTTCCTCCTATTGTTTAACTGGGTTTTCCTTTCAAAGGTCTTTCTTCTAGATGTTATCCTCTCCTTTTGTTCAATCATTTTATCATGCCCATTCATCATACACTGGCCTTTGCCATGCCCAAGGACACAACACTCAGAACACATCAATGGTTTCCAAGGATAGTCGATTGCAATTTCATCCACACAAATTTAATGAGGCGAGTTCTAGTTGAAATTGCAATCGACTAATGAGGGTTGCATATGTTGGAAGCCACCTCCTTCCCTACAACACTCAGAACACAACATTAAATTGGAAGCCACCTCCTTCTCTACCCACACTTAAATTTAATGAGGGTTGGAAGCTCCTTATCTGGCTTCACTTCCACACAAATTGTTGCTTATGTGAGGCGAGTTCTAGCTGAGGTGGCTCGATCAAACCTGGCATGTTTCCCAATCAATGTAGCTCAACCCCTCCTTGGACCACATGCAAGTGGGAACATTGTAAAGATGTACCCATACTGGAATTATATTGATCTCCTTTCTTAGACTCCCTAAGTCTTCCTTCCATGGCTTAGTCACCATGAGTTTGTCCCTAAGTTTGAAAGGCGCTTCTTCAAGTGTTTTGGCTCGATCATCTTCATTCATGAAGTTGAAGAAAAAAATTCCCCATTCAATGTAACCTCAATATCCCATTTCAGCTGAGATGGATTCTTGGCAAAATCTTCTTCATCTCCACTAAGACCATCTTTACAGACAACCTTTTCTCCGTCTAGAATCGGTACGGTGGAAGCCATGAGGGTCTAAAAAGGATGCTTCTGGGCAGTGGTAGTCATTGGAGATTTGTGTAGAGCGGGGCCAGAGATATCTAAGGAGATCAAGTTTATTACCAAAGAAGGAACCTTGAATGAAGAAGAAAAACGACCTGAAAGATAGATCGGGAAGGGGCGACACAAATCTCTCCTCATGTTGACCTCACGAAGAGTAGGGGTGGGGAGCCACTTTCTCCTCCTCGTCGACCTCTCCTTCTCACTCGGGACCCTCTCTCCTCACACCAACCCCCTTTCCTCACGAATAGTAGGGCAAGGCGCCGCTTTCTCCTCCTCGCCGACTTCTTAGAGATGCTCTTATCCTTAATGAACTGGATTATTGTGTTGTAGAGAAATGACATTTTGGTGCTTTGAGAGAGAGGAAAATGGAACTTGAAAGCCAGTTTATATCCTAAGATGTCGAGCTAATGACCCGCTCATTTATCTCCTTAGACGCCAAGCTAATGACCGTGCACTTGATTGATGTAAAAATTGTTGGTAATATGGTGTTTCAGTCAATAGAAAATTGAAACAATGGTGACAACGGGACGTCCAAAATTATAAGAGAATAGGAAAAAAATCACTAAGAAAATTTAAAGGATAACATGAACAAAGAATACATGTGCTCATGATAATAAAAGTCATCAAATTCATGAAGCAACAATACTAACCGGATCTGGTGTTGGTGTGGGTAGATTTATGTTACTAGAATCATGTAATACCTGTAAAGTAAAGACATAGAAACAAGTAAAAAAAAATATTAAAAAACTTGTAAAGTGAGTTCGGAGTATTTTAAAAGTTAGAAATAATGTTTAGTCGTGATCCAAGGTATGGGGGCATTGGGTAGCATTAATGGAAGGAGAATGTCATCGTTACATAATAGAAAGTAAATATTAGTATGGAAAAACTAATTGTTTTTATTTTCCAAGTCGGTGACAAAAAAAATTCTTTTTTGCATTCAACTCAAAGATGTTGGGAGACAGAGAAAATGAGAGATGAGCTTGATTGAAAAATGGACACTGAGAGTAACTTTGCATTTATTTAGGATAAAGAGGGCGAGTTTTTTTATTGAACTTGAATAAATGAATAATGCATATTGATTGTCATCATTATGACTATAGACATTGAAATTTATCTAAATAACTCACGCGAACCCCGAACACTCGCCATTAGAAGAAAAATAGAACAAATGGGTTTGCATACAAAGCTTTAAAACAAAATAAGTTACTGAACACTTTCTTAGTGCAACTAATCCAGATCTACAAAGTTACAAATAGAGAAATAACCCAAACAAAGTGAATGCCTTCCTTCACCAATCCAAACTAAATCTGAAGGAAGAGATTAATACACTAAAACCTGAAAACTAAAACAAACATGGGAAACACAAAATCAATACTATAATACTTGAGCAATGCACAGTCGCAAACATGGAGATTAAAACCTGGTCATCACGAACATGGTATTGTGGTTATCAAATTAACATGGAGATTACTTAACAATGGTATATTGGCTATTGCAATAACATTGAGATTATACTAACCTTCACTGAAAACTAAAAATAAAGAAGAACGCAAAGAGGTCAAACCATGAAGAAGATGAGCACCTAATTGAAAAGACGTGGGGATGGGTTTGGATGTAGAAGTGAAATTGAAGAAATAACAACAACCTGCAATGAAAAAAAAAACCCACTACATCAAAAACCTTGGATGTGAAATAACCTTCAAAGAAACAAAAACTTTGAATCACCACTTTTCTTCTAGCTTAAACCGACCCAAAAAACTTGAACTAGTTACCCGTAGAGGGATGGCGAAAAGGCTTGCGATAGAGATTCTATGTACGGCAGTGTGTAGAGGGATTGCAGATAAAGAAAATGTTGTGAAAGATGATGGGATTGGAAGAGAAGGTGGAGAGGGGATGGTGAGACATGGGAGAGAAGATGAGTTGTTGTAGAAATGTAGGTTATAGGGGCAATAGAGGAGAAAGGATTACAGGTGTTAGGTGATACAACGTTGTTTTGATTAAAAAAAACTTTGTTCAAATTAGTAGTTGAAGTTTAGTTGAATTCTATTAGGAATAAGTTAAGTTATTAGGCGCTTTTTTTGGATTAGAAAGTTTTTTTTTTTTTTTTAATTAGGCATTGCTTAAGGCTATAAGTAGCCCTTGTAAGATGGTTTTGAAAGGAATAAAAAAATTACTTTATTTTATCCCTTCTTCTTCTTCTTCTCTAACTTTCTTGTATTATGTTTTTATTCTTCAGTTCTTGTTTCAATAATAAGAACTCTCTTCAACATGTTATTAACATTGGTATCAAAGCTCCTTGAATTCGATCCAAACTTAAAATGGTAATTACGACACAAGATATTGCTCAGATGCTCACGACTTTAAAGCAAGAGTTAACAGACAGAGAGATCACTTGGTCTGAATTCCAATCTGCTTCAGAGATTGGCTAATTTACAAGTTGCTCAAGCACATACAAGTTCCTTTACTATCCAGCAACATCCGGCCTTTCTGCCTATACCCAAGGATTGTGATTTCGTTTTTCGAGTAAATTTTAGTTTTCTAATTTTAAAAAAAATTTCGAGAAATATTTTGGTGTGTAAAGTAAAAACGTAAAATTTCGAGGATAAATGGAAATATAGTGAATTTCGACGGTAGATTAAATATATGCAAGTTAATAAATGTATTAAACACATTAAATGAAATCAAAATACCTATAATTAGAAAATCAAGGGGTAGTTTAAAAAATCAATATATAAGTAGAAAAAGTGATAATTAGGAAATTAGGAGGTGGTTTCAAAAATCAATTAATAATTAAAATAAATGATAATTAAAAAATAATAATTAAAAAGCTCGAAATTTTTTAGCAGCTGGTTGTTGTATTTTTACAAAATTACAAAAAAACTCAAAATTTTCTAAAAATCCCTAGAAAAAATGTATTTTTTCTTTCGCCCTTTTTCTTTTTGTAATGTCAAAAAAATGAAAAATTCCTTGAAATTCTGTATAATTTCGCAAAATCACAATCCTTGCCTAAGCCACAAACACCTCATCACCAATTTAATCAACCTAGACCATCCGCTCCTCCACATCCCTGGCAAACTTGTTATACTCATATAGATTTTCCTTGCTTTCATGGTGATGATGCGTTGAATTGGTCCTACACACCGAATTATTTTTTGCTTTAATCAGACGCCACCCCACAAAAAGTGTTCCTTGGCTTTTTTCATCTTGAAAAACAATTGTGCAATGGTTTTGATGGATGGGTGAGGTTGTTCAATCGTAAACTTTGGAGAAATTGTGTACGACATTTTGTATTCGTTTTTGGATCTGCTGACTATACTTGGCTGGGTGAGTTGTTGGCCCGGTTACAACAAAAGGGAGTTGTGCAAGAGTACTTAGAGAAATTTGAGCCTCTTTCTAATCTCATTGTTGTTATTCTATAACCTTTCATGGTGGATTGTTATGTTGGCAGGCTGAAAGATGACATGTCATGGTGACGTGAATCTTTTCAATCCTATTTCACTTTCTTTTGCCATTGGATTGGCGGGTTGAAGAAAAGCTATCACTATTACGTAAGCAGCCACGTGTTCCATATGTCAATTTTTACCTATGTCTGCATCTTCTCCACATGTTTTATCATCGGACTCCCAACCTTCTTCCATTCTGATTCATCACCTAGCTCCGGCTGAGATGGTTGATCCACATAGATAGCAAACACCTTTATTTCAATTGTGATGAGCAGTTTCACTGTGGCTATAAATGCAAAAATAAACTGTTGTTTCTAATGGATGGTGATTGGCCCATTGATGATTACGACGCCATTTGCAATGATGTGGGAACTGAATAGTGCCTCTTGATGACCCCGGTCATCACTAATGAAGAGGTCTTAGTCAAATGGGTTGGAGCTTTTGTTGACAATGCTACTTGGGAGTTGTGGCCAGAACTTTCCAGTCGTTTTCCTGATTTTAGACCTTGAGGACCAGGTCACTTCTTAAGGAGGGTTGAATGATACGATGTTTTGATTGAAAAGTTGATGATACATCAAACCGTCGTCTGATCAGCACCGTACACGTGTCATGATAATCTCGTCAATAGAACGAAACAAGCTCGATTGCACACTCAATCCAGCGAGGCCCAAACAGCAATAAGCCCAATCATTGGCAGAATCCAGACAGTCGGGTCCGAGTTGCAATAAGCTAGTAAGCCTACACGTCACATGGTCAGGCCCAATACTCGTAAGACCTCTAAGAAAAGTATCTGAGAAATATACCCAAGACAGGCAGACCAACAACACATTAGATTCGACTAGGAACATATATTAGAGTACAAGTCGGGCAAATAAACTTCCATGCATGGACAACACTCAGAAAAGGGAAATCTCCCTCGCAGATCTAGGAGCACGAGTCGTGTAGGGAAACTATCCCACATGGACAACTTCCCAATTATGAAAGGATCTCCACAACAAGATCACTTTCCCTAAACTATGCCACCAAAAGCCTAGACAAACCAGGACTCCTTCACTATAAAAGAGAGATAAGGTCGATGAACTAGAGGTGTGCAATATAACCCAATTTACAGTTTTAAGCCTCTCCTAAGCCTTATCTAACTTAAGCATCAGACTGCTATTATCCACCACATGTGGTCCTAGGCTCACGTTTGCTATCTGTGCAGATCTAGGTAAGCAGCGAGGAAGGAGAGCAGAAATCAACTACATCAGTTTGGCGCCGTCCGTGGGGAACGACAAAGTTCTTAAAAAAAACTGTAGTTCCACCTTTTCTAGAGAATCGGCGAGATGGTGACAACAAGGTCTCGCAACAATGGAGATGTTACTGAGCCTTAACGCTCAAACCGGCAAAGTGCTGCCAGTTCCACACCGCCACGGGAGGAACCTCCTCAAACCCTCGCACCTGTGGCGGTCGTAGCAGATCCAAGGGTGAATCTACTCTCAACACAGATGCAGCAGATCATAGAAATGCTAGAGGCGCTCAAACAGCGGAATCCTCCACCTGCAGAGGGAGATCGTGAGCAGCAAAGTGCTCGTTCCATATAAAGTTCAAGAGAGCATGCTCAGGAGAGTCGCACAGCCTTAGCAACTTATCAGTGGACAAGAGGCAAAGGCACGGCCAATAGATACCCAGCGCCCAAAACCGAAAGGCGCGTCTCGCACAACCCCCTCTGCAACAAGGCCACAAACCCAGATGTGATGTTCAGTCTCACGATCCCTTCATTCATGGACCATATCATGGACAAACCACTGCCCAATAAATACACCCCACCAAAATTGGAGTTTTACGACGGGACAGGAGACCCGACCGATCACTTGCACCACTTCTAGCATGTTGTGGTGCTCAAAGAAGGGTCTGATGCAATAATGTGTTGATCATTCCCTTCAAGCCTGAAGACGTCAACACTGATGCGGTTCCACAACCTTCCTTCAAAATCCATCGATTTGTTCTAGAAGTTGGCATTGGCGTTTCTTACACGCTTCGTGTGGAGCCAATGGCTCAGTAGGGGCCTGCATTATTTGCTGACCCTAAATCAAAAACAAAGTGAGACGTTGAGGGAGTACATCACTCGTTTTAATAATGAGCTGACCCTCATCGATAGCTGTAGTGATGACACCACCATCATGGCTTTCACTTCGGGTCCGAAAATAGGCAAGTTCTATGACATCCTCACCTTGAACCCCCCAACCAATATGACATACTTGCTCAGAGATGCCCAGAAATACATCATTGTTGATGAAATGTTGGCCGCCAAGAGAGAGGCGGGGTCATAGAAGAAACCCTCTGTCCTGAAGGATGGGAAAGAGGGGAAAAGAAGGACGATGACGGTAACAAAAGGAAGCGCACAAATAGCAAATCGACTTGGGCTCCCCAAATAAGACAAGACCTCGAATTACGTCGGGTTCATGTCTGTCACTCCTCTCAACACCAGTCTGTTCGACATCCTTGATTCCATCAAGGATTGGGAAGAGTTGAAGTGGTCGCCTAAGCAGCAAGGAGACCCTGCTAGGCGCGACAACGACAAATACTGCGCCTACCACAAGAAAGGCGAACATGATACTGAGATTGCAGAAACCTCAAAGGAAAAGTCGAGTACTGGATAAGGAAAGAAAAACTCAAGGAGTTCCTAGGCATGAACAGGAAGCAGGGCCGAATAAAGGAAAGAGCGGACGTTGTCAATGAGATTAAAAAGGAAGCTTCGTGTCGTCATTTACGTCCGGTCCCGAGGGAGAGCAATCAAATAGGTCCCGCAAGAGGACACTGACTAAGATGCGAACACCATCTTAGTATGACGACCGACACGTGCAGCACGCACGAGTTCACAACCCGATTCCATCACTGTTGTTTACGGAGAGGGATCTCTAGGGGGTACATTCTCCTCACAATGACGCCCTATTCATCTCCATCCTTATCGCTAAGTGGGAGTTAAAGAGAGTTTTGGTGGACACTGAAAGCTCACTAAATGTCATGTTCCTCAGCGCATTTCGCAACATGCAGTTACAAGAGAAAGACCTAACACCCGCCAACCACCCAATAGTTGGATTCAGCGGCAAGAAATGCTTCCTCCATCGGGAAGATCAATCTAATGGTGGTGGCAGGAGAGCCGCAACTACGAAAGTACCTTGTCCAAGAGTTCATATTAGTTGACACCCCCATCCACCTACAACATCATTCTGGGAAGGCTCTGGCTACGTCATATGGAAGCAATGGTATCCACCCTGCACCAATGCATAAGCTATACAGCCAACTATGCCCAAGGGACTATCCGAGGAGATCAGCCAACAGCAAGATATTACCATTATGTAGCCCTAAAATAGCTGAATTGTTGCCAGTTACAGCTCGAGCCCATAGAACCAACATGTCAAGCATCAGGCCTAGACAAAAGAGTTGAATTACTCTATGAGGGCGGAGGAGCCCAAATAACCAAGAAGCAGCTATGCGGAGATCAAGATGTCAAAGCTAGCAAGGTGACTCAAATTAAAGATGAGCTAAGTAACGATACTTCGGCAAATGGGCACCAACTCCAAAAGTTGTTAATCAGCAAGAAATTGTCCGCCAGCACAAAGTCCACTATTCAATAACTTCGTTAGCTTTAAAAAAACTTTGCTAGAGGGACCATGAAATCAGAGTCAGGACCATTTGCGCCTTCTTCAGGGCAGGATTAGCTTAGTCTCCGCTTGGAGTTAAATTATTTGTTGCTTTGATTTTGTTTATTGTTTTCTGTTTTTCATTTTAGTATAGAAGAGTTGTTCGTAAATGACACATTCCAAAAATAAAACAGATTTTATAGATTGCAATGAAAGTTATTACAAAACTTGTCGACCAACTAGTACAACAGTTTATACACTACAAGTATCTAAGTCGATACAAGCATCTATCCACTACAACAAGGGTAGAGACTCTGATTTACTAATCCGCCTCAATAAGAGAAGGTGGTGAAAGTAAGCGTCTGAAGCAGAAGGCAAAGGAACACACTCAATTCATCGTTCCGTCGAATCACCCCACAAAGATGCTTCGAAAAAGAAACCATGATTCAATCTGCCTCATGAAGAGGAACAGAAGAAAACAACAGAAAGTTGGCGAAGCGTCCCCGAACAAGCAAACAATCGAGTTTTCACAATGCTGCCAAGCGAAGGCGACTCTCAAACGTGTAATGCCTACGGTGAGGCAGAGTTGCCACCCCTGGAACGAGAGTCAGGACCTCCAATGCTCCCATCTACCATAAACTAGTTGCAAAAACCAACCCTCAACAACAGTACACGGATGGGAGAGTGCTTGAGCACCAGAAGATGGAAGACAGACCTAACCCCCGAGAAGAAGTATGTAATTCTTCTTCGCAATGTAAGAAAATATTACAAGATCAATCCAGTGCCCACCTAGACCAGGTGATACCGTATAACAGCAAGTCTTATCAAGACTCATCGGCACAAATGTTAGAACATTCAAAGACTTCACTTGAGGAGATCTTCCTTCAACCTTTAGAAAACCCTAAGCAAACTTTCTAGTAAGATGCATTTGATTAACATGTTCTACTATTTTTATTGCAGTGCTTGAACGCAGAATACCCAGCCAATATATAGACGAAATGGTTTATGAAGAGGCGTCAACAAGCAGTTACTTCAACATTAAATGTCGTACGTGAAATCGGGAAAACAACGGTCCAATAGCAACTGCACAAATCCACATCTTTTGAATTAATGACCCTGCAGGCAGCTCCATTATCTGGGGGTAGTAATCGATAGTGAACTGTCTCGCAGATGCGCCGTATCCTTGGCACGCTATTCCATAAACAAATGGGCCCAAGCTTATGCCCTGCTAGATCCGGCCCAACACACTCAAAAGTACAAACAGCAAAGGCCTTGAGCACCCACAGAATAAGGAGCACGCCTATAAAGTGTTATCATTAAACCCAAGGCATCAGCTGCACTATTATTCTGCTACCGTTCATTAAAGCCGGTCAATCTAATATTAGTCTGATCAATCGATCCGACACTGGAATCAGACCGCCAGATGAGTCAAGTAAGTCAGGACCCCCAAGTTAGACTTACACGCCCAAAATTTTATATGTGAGTCAAGTAAATCAAGATCCCCAAGTCAGACTTACACGCCCAGAATCGTACAAGTGAGTTAAGTAAGTCAGGAACCCCAAGTTAGACTTACGCGCCTAGAATTTTATAGGCGAGTTAAGTAAGTCAGGGCCCCCAAGTCAAACTTACATGCCTATAATTTTATATGCGAGCCAAATAAATCAAGACCCCCAAGTCAGATTTACACGCCCAAAATATTATTCTAACCAAAACTTAATTGGTTTCGACCTATGACAACAATTTCTAGTACGCTCTAACGCCCAATCCGTTAAATTAAATGGGTGTCAACGGTTTAGAGAGTGGCAGCTTAGTCAGCACTTTGATGCCTGATCGATACGGCTTGCCAGGGATCGTTGTCCAAACATGGGCAATAGAAACCAAACCTAATTAAAGCTTATTCGATGACGACCGACGACGATAGCTTCTGGTCTGCTCAAATCCTAGTCTGTAAATAACGGATTTCAAGAGCCTAGAAAGTGGGTGTCTAGTCAGTGCTCTCAACGCTAGATTAAGATGGGTTGCCAGGGGTCACTACTCGTATGTAGACAATGATCGCCGAACCCCGACCAAAACTTAGTCAATGGTCATTGATGACAATGTTTTGGTCTACTTGAAACTTAGTTCACTGCATGCGGATTTCGACGACCTAGAAAGTGGGAGCTTAGTCAGTGCTCGTGTAACCTAGTGAAGACGGCTTGCCAAGGATCATTGGCCAACTACTGACAATGATCGTCGAACCCCCGCCAAAAGTTTAGTCAGAACGAGTGCCGATGATAAATACTGGCTAACTCTAATTCCTAGTCCGCCACAAACGGATCAAGATGGGTTGGAAAGTGGGAGCTTAGTCAATGCTCATGTAGCATGGTGAAGACAGCTTGCCAGAGACCACCATGGTCACCAAAACCTGACCGCGGCTTAGTCATTCATAACTGGTGATAACAACCCTTGGTCCAATTAAGCCTAACCTACAAATAGCAAATAAAGACGAGTCCAACGTTTGGTCATAGTTTTGAAAACTCGGCCCACACGACTCGCAAAGACTGTTGTCCAATCATCTACAAGGGTGCAAGCTCTAGGACCACAGTCTGACTAATACACTTGTAACAACGACATCAACTGTTGGTCCAACAAACAACAAGCCACCAAACAAATAGTGTATTACACTCCCCTATCTCTACAAAGGAGTTTGACCAGAACTGCACCAACTACTGCAACATAAGAAGTCAGAGCACTCAACAGCGATTCAAACATGAGCTACCTAGCCCAGCAAAGTTCCTTGTCTGACAATTAATGTCGAAATAAAATAATGCAGGTACAAGCTAGCAGGAAAAGCAAATGAAGACAAAAATGTGCAAAGTATTATTCATTTGCAAACTCAAGTACAAGATTCACCCCTCATTAGGAGGAGAGTCAGATACAACAGAACTAGACTTATCAGGAGACACATCTGTTGGTGTTACCTCTCGACCCCACTCATCAGGGCCGCCTTTTTTTTCAGACGAGAGATCGCTCCAGAATCTGTATATGCAATATTTTTATATTAGGAGAGATCCCAGTCGGGGTGCTCCTCCTTCATAAGATGCAACAGCTCCAACCTTCCAAGCATGACTCTGCTGAATTCAAATGTGCCCTGGGCCTTGAGAAGCTTCTCTTCGCGCCCTTTTGACTTGGTAAGCTCTTGCTTCAGTTGTTCCAACTCGCCCAGCAAGATCTCAGTCTTGGATTGCTCAACATCCATCTTATCATTGACAATGATCAGCTCACTCTGTGCCAGTTGGAACTGCTCTCCAGCAGTCCACGCACTCTCGGCATGAAACTCAGCATTAGCTTCCAGCTGCTAACACCGGATAGTCCACTCGAACTCCTTCTTAATCCTCTCAGCATGCAAAGCTTTCAGTTCAGCTTGCACTTCATCCACAGAATCACGGGCAAGCTGCAAGTCACGACGGACAAGGTTCGATTCACTCTCGAGTCGATATCTCGTGGACACTGCCCCCGCCAAGTTCAACTCAAGTGCTTCCAAGTGAGCCTTCTGAGCCTCCGACCCAATGGACATAGACTCCGCTCCAGTATTTGAGAAAGCTTCAAGTTGCTTCCTCAACGACTCAATCTCATGAAGAGCATTGGAGTATGACTTCTGCAAGTTTGTGAGGTACACCCTCTCACGAGCGACCTCAACTACAATTCCAGATGCGGCCACTTGATTCTAATATAACATCCTCAGCACGTGGTGTTTCTGCCCTTTATTTCCCAGCGTATCTCAGCGCTCTCCTAGCGTATCTTCCACTCAATCTCAACGCTCTCCTAACGTATCTCCCACTGGCTCCAGAGCACAGTTCGCCAGCTAGTCATTCCACTAGCTGATATGCTTCTTCGCATCGTAAGAGATGTCAACCTCCTGATGCCAAGCTTGGTTGCTCATCCTTAATACATTTGGAGCAAACAGACTGATCCGAGCATCCGAGCATCCAAAATCACTTCAGCACCACCCTTAGCAGTCTTCACTGCATCAGGGTCCTCATCAACAATTTTCCCTTTGCTCTCAATGGTCTGCTTTCTCTCATGTGTCGGTCAAGCTTCAGTTGAAGGAGAAGAGGGAAGCAAATTATTCCTTGGACCATCATCAGTTGAATGTGAGGACATGAATGAGATGGAGCACAGTATGGGCGACAAGAAGGAGAACCTTCGCCATGACGCCGAAGATCAAACGACTCTTCAACAGGTTCATGGTCCAGAGAGAGGCAAAACTCGAAGTCTTTTATTGAAAAAGGAAAATCGTTCAAAGCTTCCATGCCCACCTGCAGCAACATCTTATTCATAAACTCCGCCTGCTTGGTGCTCAGTTTGGTAACATCCTCCAAGCCAACCATTTGCAGATATTCTCTCTCCAAGTCAAGAAGTGAGACAGGGCCATGACTTGAGCATCACGCCCCTTAGAAACAACAGTTTCACCAGGCTTTTGCCCGACAGCATCACGTCCTTCGGACGAGGCCAGATGCCCCCAGACGAACCTAGACAAAACATGAGATCTCTTTTGATGCACAGGATAATGAAGCGCTTCATCTATTTCTGCCCTCCTTGAAGGGCTAGGAACCTTAATCTTCGGAAGCTTCATCTTCCATGAAACATAAGCACCTTCAGGCTTTGGACTTTTCACCCGATGCACAGTGGGAGCCACATGCCAATAAACCCATAGACCACTACGCTCAACATTGAAAGGCTTTACTACATCCTCTACCTCCAGACAAGGCATGTCGCGGAACGCATCCATAGTTGCTTTATCTTCAGCAGAAAGAAGGGAAATAGAAAATCTCCCTGTAAAAATCACAACAGGTCAATCTAATATGCAGTTGACACAAACAAGACCGAAAAAGGAATCAACTTACTAAGTGGTCTAAATTTACGCTTGACCAGACGACCAACAAGCTCAAAGTGCGAGGAGTCCGCGAGAGCCACAAAAAAGAACTTCTGCCACGCTTTGAAATCATTAGGAAGTTTCCTGAAGCAATCCGGCAATGTCAACACACACATCATGCTCAATTATTCAAGGAGAAGTGAGAAATTGCATCACCCTCGAAGACACTCGAACACCAGCGTCCTTAGCCCTAATCAGAATGGCAATGAAAGTCTTATACCCATTCGACACAAGTTAAGCGAGTGCAATGCCGAGGTACACCAGGAACTCCCAGATCTCCTTGATAACATGAAAGTGGACACCCGATTGCATCATACCTTGGTAAAGACAGATAAACCCCTCAGTAGGATACAATGCCATCAGATCGACGCCTAGAGTTCAGAGCACCGGATCATCAGGAATCCTGAATGTTTTACGGAGGACTTCCAGATCAGATTCAGAAAGTAACCTCTCCCAAAAAAAACTTATGGCCCTTGGCAAATAGTTCATCAGAAAGCTGATTCTAGCCCGCCATGAAAAAATCAAAAGCTTTCGAATACGCAGGTTGAGCAAAATCAAAAGCACAACAAACAATACGGCAAAGCAGAATCTCCGAGATCGAAAAGGTAAAAGAGTTATACTCCACAGGCAAGAGATCTATTTAGAAAGCTGAGTTCCCACCAATTTGCCACTCAAGGAAATCACCCAGACTCAATCATCATGACTGCACAGTTGCTTCATGAAATGACCTAGTGGACCGATAAGACAACCACTAACTCAAGGGAAGTAGCTAATGATACATCAAACCGTCCTCTGATCACCACCGTACACGTGTCATGATAATCTCCTCAACAGAACGAAGCAGGCCCGATTGCACGGTCAATCCAGCGAGGCCCAAACAACAGTAAGCCCATCATTGGAAGAATCCGGATAGTCGGGTCTGAGTTGCATTGAGCCAATAAGCCCACACATCACGTGGTCAAGCCCAATACTCGTAAGACCTTTAAGGCAAATATCTGAGAGATCTACCCAAGACAGGCAAGCCAACAACACATTTGATCCGACTAGGAAACATATATTAGAGTATAAGTCGAGCAAGGAAACTTTCTTGCATGGACAACACTCAGAAAGGGAAACCTCTCCCGTAGATCTAGGAGCACAAGTCGTGTAGTGAAACTATTTAATAGCAGCATAATTATGCTATTTTAGTACCATATTTCGATATATAATTTTGGCAATTTCTTGTTAACTATGATATTAATTGATATTCTCGTGTTTGTGTAGGTTTCCAATAACAAAATTCCAAAATAGAAGCAAGTGGTGCAATTTGGTTTGAATTAGGAAAACTTATTGCAAAAGGAAACTACACAAAGAAGGAAACCTAGAGAACACGATTATAAAAAGGACAATCACTTTGCCATCAACAGCCACCATCGTCCGCACAATACGCATAAAGCCATCACCATATCTTCACACAGAGCCTGTATCTTTCCCAACCCTAGCTACATCGACCACTACCTCCATCGTTCCACACCCTCATCTTAGTCTCTCCAGTTGCAAGCCATCATCCCAATCGCACACACGGCCAACATCAGACCATCACACGCACGACGTCCATATCCCTCCTTACCAAACTCGCCCTGCTTCATCTCTTTCTATCTGTCTAGTTTCTCTCTCATAGAGTAGAAATCAAAAAGAAGAAGAATGAAGAGTTGTTTTCTTTTCTTCGCGCTACTCACGCCCATCAGTCCACTTAGTACCACCAAACACGACGATAGTGTTTTGTTTCTTCTCACCCTCTCTCTTATTTTTAGTTTGATAAATAACTATGTATTGTTATTCAAACATAATTAATATGTATAGCGAAACTCCTCTTAGCTAGGGATGGATTCAAAGCCCCGAACATGTTCTTTATGAATTAATTGAATTTAATCTTCCTTGCTTATTAGTGACCTTGTTTTGCTTAACTGCTTTATAGAGAATTTTTCTTTGTATGTTTGTTAAGGTGTTCAACTTGGTAAGCATGCTAGGATCTGGGGCTAGAGTATAAGAGAGTTTCACCTAATCATTACAATCTTGTACTCACAAGTAGTAAATACCAATGAATGCTGGTAAGGTTAAGTAAAAAGCTAGGTTAAGAACAAGATGTTATTCATACTTGTAATTGCCTAGTCAAAGTTAATATTTTCCACAGAACTTAATGATCTTGGATTGTTATCTAACTTGTGATTCCTTATTAGATGCTGAAAAGAATAGTTTGAAAGCGACGCTTAGTTTAATTCAACGAATTTGGGAAAATAATAAGATTAATGCAGTGCGGTCACGGTTAATCTTGAGCATTGTCTTTCACGAGTTAGCAAGTGATTATTGAAGATTGATTTATGAGAATATGTTTGGTGTGTGGAGATAAAACTCTTAGCTAATTTCTCATCTTTGCCATCCTTTTAGTTTTATTATCTTTATAATAATTTTCATAGTTATTTTTCTTGTTTAAATTAGAAAAATCCAACCCCCAATATTTTCCTATTTAATTAGTTAGTTATCCTTAGTGTTAGTTAGCAAGCCCTTTAATCCTCGGTCCAGAACGATCCCTATCTATTTTTACTACAATCACAAAACAGGGTATTAAGTTGTGTGCTAGTAAAATAGTGCATCAATTTTTTGCGTCGTTGTCGAGGATTAGTAAAATTGTTAATTACTTCATTAGTTTTTTTATTAATTTTTATTTTTATTGATTTTTTCTTTCTGTCTTTATCTCAGGTACTAGTTAATGCGCAATAAGAGATTCGGTGAGAACTTATTAGAGTACAATTCGGAGCCTGAGAAAACATTTAGAAGACGAATGAGAGAAACAAAAGAGTCACAAACGTCTAGCTCTGATTTGAATCAGAAGAGCTCGACATGGCAGACTACAAATCTATTAAAGAACTTTCAGCATCCACCTTGGACAATGTTGCACCCCTGTGCATTAGTATCCAACAGCAGCGTAGGGCAAGACATAGTCATTCGAGCTGATTCACCATATTCCAAAGTATCATGGTCTTTCTATGGAGGATCCAAATAAGCATTTAAAGGAATTTGAAGTTGTATGATTCTAGTATGACGCCAATCACGGTGGATGAGAACATCCTAAAGTTCAGAGCATTTCCCTTTTTCTGGCTAATAGGGCTATGGATTGGCTTTATGAACTACCATATCCAGAACAATATACTCTTGGGATAGCATGAAGAAGGTGTTTCTAGATAAATTCTTCCCAACTTCAAAAATCATCTTGTTGAGGAAGAAAATCAGTGGTATTCAGCAAGGTCTGGAAGAATCATATCCAACATACTATGAGCACTTCAAAACTCTCATAGCATCATGTCTGCAGCATCAGATGAAGAAGGAGTTCCTAATTCAGTACTTTTATGAGGGATTGTTTCCTCTTGAATGACAGATGTTAGATGCAGCGGTAAGAGGAGCTTTGATTGATAAAACTCTAGCGGCAACGAAGACTTTGATTGCAAACCAAGCCTAAAACGCCCAACAGTATGAAGAAATTGGAGAGCCTTCACACCAAGTCCATGAGGTAAGTACTAATTCTAGTTTGAAAGCTCAAATGGTTAATCTTACTTTACTTGTGACTTTGGCTCTAAGGAAGCCGAATGTGCTAGGAGTTGCACAAGTTTGTGGCGTATGCACCATACCAGGACATCCATCCGATCGATGCCCTCAGCTGATTGAGAATGGTGGTTGGGATAATGTTAATGCAATAGGTTTTCAGAGGCAGAATCGGCCCAGGAATAACCCTTATTCTAACACTTACAATGAAGTTTGGAGAAATTATCACATCTTTGGATGGAGAAATTCAGAATAGCCTCAACAACAATCGAATCGGTCACCCCCTCGTTTCTTCCAGAGGCCGCCAGAACCACCTCAGCACAATTCAGGTATGTTTCTTAATTATGATGAGATTTTGAAATCGTTAACTATTTCTCAGCAGAACCAAACAAAATATATTGCATATTTGAAGCTACAAATGGGACATATAGCTGACTTTATGGGACAAATTCGTGAGCAAGGAAAACTTTCTAGTTCTACCATTCCAAATTCGAAAGGCGAGTTTGAAACCGCAAAAACAATTACATTGAGAAATGGTAGGCAAATTGAGAGTGAGCCAATAGTTCGCAAACAGGGCCAAAATTTGAAGCTAAGTTACAGGAGGATGGTCCAGCCACCGTTGAGAAACCAAAGTCCCCAGTTAAGAAGGTGAGTGTTCCAAGTTCAGTTTCTGCTAATCCGTCTCCACCTCTTCTGCCTTTCCCTCGTAGGTTTGCCCAGACTAAGAAAAATGAACAGGAAAAGGAAATTTTAGAAACCCTCCAAAAAGTCCAGGTCAATATTCCGCTTCAGCAGGTGTCTAAGTATGCAAAAATTTTGAAGGAGCTTTGCACAACAAAGAGACGACTTCAAGACGGAGAGGTAGTTAAGGTTAGTGAGAATGTCTATCCCTTGTGTTATCGGTAATATTAAAATTTAAAATGCAATGTTAAACTGCTTCAATTAACGTTATGTCGTATTGTGTTTATCGTTCTATGAATCTCGCGGAGCTAACAACTGATGGTGTAATTATTCAATTGGCTGGCCGTTTTAATGCATATCCTCGAGGTTTTGTTGGGAGATGTGTTGGTGCAGGTTAATCATTTGATCTTCCCAGCAGATTTCTATGTGCTTGAGATGGAAGATTCGGCATTTTCAGCACTTTTGCCTCTTCTTTTAGGGTGCCCTTCATGAAAACTGCAAAGAAAATATTGATGTGATTGGTGATGTGATTGGCTTCAACATCTTTGAAGCCATGAGGTATCATGTTGATGATCATTCTTGTTTTTCTATTGACGTGATTGATATTTGTCCTAGGAATTTCTCGACGTCATGAATGTGGATGAATTTGAAATCACCATTACCACAGCCGACACATATGAGAGGAATGGAGTTCTTTGTTACACTAAGAAGCTCTCAACCAATAACATGAGGGAGGATATCATTGACATTGTGACAAACTTAGAGACAATGCCACAAATTGTTAGTAAGTTACCTCCACCAATTATTATTCTCTCATCTACTAATAAACTTTTACCTTCTGTAATTCAGGTACCTACACTTGAGCTTAAACCGTTACCGGGTCACTTGAAGTATGCATATTTGGGAGATGATGAAACATTGTCTATCATCATTCACAATTTTAGAGCAGGAAAAGCTTATTCGAGTTTTTAAGGAATACAATATTGCAATTGGGTGGACATTGGCTGACATTAAGGGTATTAGCCCTACCACTTGTATGCACCGTATACTTCTTGAAGAAGGGGCAAAACCCACTAGAGAAGCTCAGCGTCGCCTAACCCCCTATGATGGAAGTCATGAAGAAAAAAATCATTAAACTCTTTTATTGTGGCGTGATCTACCCTATTTCAAATAGAAAATGGGTTTCACCAGTGCAAGTAGTGTCGAAGAAGTCTACATAACTGTGGCAAAGAACGAGGAAAACGAGTTGGTTCCCACGGGAATGCAAACTAGGTGGTGGGTTTGTATTGACTATAGAAAGCTAAATGCAACAACCAGGAAAGATTATTTTCCTCTTCCCTTTATTGATCAATTGCTTGAAATGTTGAACAGTCATGTTTTTTATTGTTTTCTTGATGGTTATTCAGGATATCAGATTGTCATCGCTCAGAGGATCAAGAAAAGACAACTTTTACAAGTCCATTCGACACTTTCTCATATAGAATAATGTCACTCGGTTTGTGTAATGCCCCAGTTACCTTCCAGAGATGCATGGTAAGTATAATTACAGACTTTATTAAAAAATCATTGAGGTTTTTATAAATGACTTTAGTGTTTTCGGTGATTCTTTTGACCATTGTTTGGATAATCTTGTCTTGATTATGAAGCGATGCATTGATGTTAACCTTGTATTAAAATTGGAAAAATTGTCACTTTATGGTTAATCAAGGTATTGTTTTAGGCCATGTGGTTTCAGCTAGGGGTACTGAGGTTGATAAAGCTAAAATAGATCTTTTACGTTACTTACCATTTCCTACTTCGGTGAGAGAGTGATATTCACATAATTATTACATAATATACCTCCTAACTTATGTTTGTTAGTGTTTCAAATAGTGTATTTTAGTTTAATTATGTTATTTTTGTATTTTTGTAGGATTTGGAGTTTAAATGACAAAAGTGCGTTAGCGTGGCGAATAATGGTGATTCATAGACAAATTGACGAAGTGGAGCGAGAGACACTCAAGCCAAAGATTAAGAGAACCAAAGAAATAAAATAAAGGAATTTAGCTTTGCATTTTGGTGAAACAAAGAGGTGATATGAATGAACATAGCCAAATTCATTTTTCCTATTATTAGAAGAGAATCTAAACAAAAGGGGTGGTTTCCAATTGTATTTGGTTTCCAAGTATATATGGACCCCTTTTGTTTCCTTTTGTTGGTGGTTTTCAATTTGTATTGGGTTGCCAATTGGAGGACCAATAAGGAGTTTGTTTCCAATGGAAATTGGTGGAAGATAGTAAATGCTTCATGTCTCAAATATGTAAATGATATGCCTGCATCTATCATTAGAATATATGAGGAGTTTGTTTACAATTGAAATGGGGGCTTCCAATTGAAATTGGTGGAGGAAGGAAACGCAGGACAGCAGCCAATTGGAAGAGGAGTTTTGGTTTCTTTGAACCACAAGAAGAATGGCTTGTTCTCTCTTTTTAACACAAAAGAAGGCAGCAACAACAGGGGACAAAACAGGAGATAGCGCAAGAGTGCAGCAATGCAAAACGCTGTCCAGCAAGCAGCCAAAAACGCAGGGCAGCGAGCAGCCAACACGCTGTCCAGGACAGCAGGGAGTGCATCACTGATTCGCCACGCGCTGCCATGCCGATGAAACTCCACACCACTGTTGCTGTTGTCACCTTCACTATGCGTCACTAAACTCCACGCAAGGTGAAGAGACGAACTCCTAGATGTAACGCACTTAATTAGTATTTGATTCGTTTTATGCTTTCACGATGAATAATGGTGTTTATGATTCTCACTTTTATTTAATATAGGAATTTATGTTATTTTAGTGACAAAGATTTCATAAACTTCTTCGTAGATTATTATTCCGGTGGTTGTCGTTTTCTTCTCCTTATAAGTTTAGTCACGCTTTTCTTATGTGTGGAAATTTTAAGGATCAATTGATTCCGGTAGGTTAGTTATATGTGATTGTCTTTTATTACGTTATTGTCTCCGGATATATCGTAAGTTTAGGATATCACATATGACCAACCTTTGTGCTTTCTAGAAAAAGTGAAATCTAAAATCCATTTACATTAGGATATATTAATGCATTAAAGACTATTTTTCCGATTATATTGTTTGGGATGTAAAACACGTAATCGAGTCATCATAGCGAATCAATACTAGTTGGCGAGTGAAATCTAGGAGGGATTCTTGGAACCTTGTGATTTCTCCAAACTTGATTTTTATTAAACTAAATTCAATTTCACATTTTAAAATTGCTAGAATTTCTTACATTTAGTTTCGCGTAGTTTTTTTCTTCCTTGACCTTGTTTTATAGATCGCTTTTCCTCGTGGGATCGACACTCCAATCTTTACTGCAATTGACCGCGTGTATTGTTTGGGCGTAATCAGAGAGGTACGTTCTTTTCTTGAACATGCAGGATTCTATCGACGATTTATCAAAGAGTTTTCTAAGATTTCTGAACCCCTATGTCGACTCCTACAAAAAGATGTGTCATTTGAGTTCAATGATGACTGTTAGAAAGCATTTGACAAGCTTAAGAAGTTGTTGACATTAACACCTATCATTGCACCACCGGATTGGAATCTTCCATTTGAGCTTAAATGTGAAGCATCAGATTATGCCTTAGGAGCAATTCTAGGCCAACAGAGGGACAAACGTCTTCAAGTCGTCTATTATGCCTCCCGAACTTTGAATGATGAGCAATTGAATTATTACACGACTGGAAAATAACTTGTAGCTATTGCATTTTCTTTAGAGAAATTTTGATATTATTTAATTGGTACTAAAGTTATAATTTTCTCTGATCATGTAGCTTTAAATACTTGCTTACGAAGAAATAGGCAAAATCAAGACTTATACGGTGGATACTTCTTCTTCAAGAGTTTGATGTAGAGATCAGGGATAAGAAAGGGAGTGAAAACGTGGTGGCTGACCACATGAGCTGCCTGGTGCACAATGAAGAGCCCCTGCTGATTCTTGAGACTTTTCCTGATGAGCTACTATTTTTGGTCGAGGTAAGTGAACCATGGTATGTTGATATTGTGAATTACCTTGTATCCAAACATATTTTGAATCCCTTGACTCGAGTTCAAAAGGATAAGCTCAAGAAAGTTGCGAGACAGTTTGTATGGGATGATCCCTATTTGTGGAAGCATTGTGCTGATCAATTGATTAGAAGGTGCGTGCCCGATTTTGAATTTAATTCGATATTGACATATTATCATTCTTATGCTTGTAGGGAACACTTTGGAATTCAAAGAACAACTCGTAAGTTTTTAGAGTGTGGATTTTATTGGCCCACTTTATTTAAGGAGGCTAGATTTGCATGACTTTTGACCGATGTCAAAGAACAGGTAACTTAGGCCCTAGGGATCAAATGCTGCAACATCCTATATATAATGTGGAAATTTTTTATGTATGCGGTATTGATTTCATGAGTCCATTTCCTTCTTCTAATGGTTTCCTTTATATATTGCTTACCGTTGATTATGTTTCAAAGTGGGTGGAAGCAAAAGCTACACGTACTGATGATTCCAAAGTTGTTGCAAAGTTCATTTGTTCTAACATTTCTGCAAGGTTTGGAATGCTGTGAGTGATTATAAATAATGGAGGTTCTCATTTTTGCAGCCGTACAATTGAAGTTTTGCTTAAGAAATACAATATCACACATAAAGTTTCGACACCTTATCATCCCAAGACAAGTGGACAAGCCGAAGTTTCAAATCGTGAAATCAAGGGAATCCTAGAGAAGACAGTAAAGCCCACCCGCAAAGACTGGAGTATGCGGCTTGATGATGCTTTATGGGCATACAGGACAACCTATAAGACACCTACAACAATGTCTCCCTTTCAGATTGTATATGGGAAACCGTGTCATCTATTGGTTGAGCTAGAACATAGGGTGTATTGGGCAATTAAGACTTTCAATATGAACATTGATGATGTTGGCCTTCATAAGAAATTGCAGCTGAACAAGCTTGAAGAGATTCGGAATGAAGCATATGTGAGTGCTAGGATTTATAGGGAGAAAACCAAAACTTTTCATGATCGCATGATCCGTGAAAAGACATTTGTTGTGGGCCAAAAAGTCTTACTTTTCCAGTCATGCCTTAAACTTTTTCCTGGTAAGTTACGTTCTAGATGAGTTGGTCCTTTCATTGTTACTAATGTTTTTCCCCATGGTGCTATACAGGTGAATAGTGTCACAACTGGTAAGTAGTTCAAGGTGAATGGGCATCGACTTAAGCCCTAATATGAGTCATTTTGGAGCATGACATGGAGGACGTATCACTCCATGTTCCCACTTATTCTGAGGATTAATTGGAGATACTGTCAGGCTGTACAACGTTAAAACAAACGCTTCTTAGGAGGCAACCCAATCAAATTTGCTTTCTCTATCCCTTTTATTTTATTTTCGTTATTTTTGCTTTTAATTGTTAGTAGTTTGTTTTTCCTATTTTAAATCTTTCATTACATGTGCTATAATCTATCAACATTGAGGACAATGTTAGGTTTAAGTGTGGGAGAAACAACATTGTTTTTGTTTTGTAAATTTTTTTTGAAGTATCAGTCAATAAAAATAAAAAAAAATGTTGGTTTTTGTTTTCTTTGTTGGTATTAGTGTCAGTAAAAAAAAAATTATAGTTGTTTTATGTCTTTGGATATTTTTCAACACAATGATGAGATTTGGTTTTTAATTGGATGACTTTAAGGTGATTTATAAACATGATTTAAGGTCTAATATTATTCTTTGGTTAATGCTTATTCATGGTTGTCATATGCTAATTCATATGTAATCAACTGAATAATTGGTACTCATAACATGTTTAATTGAATTTAATTCATTAAAACCCATATGTAAGTTTTGAGTCTATTGTTTATTTGATTTTGAGGGTTTTTAGTTAGGTCATCTTTCATTTCTTTTGCCAATAATAATTTGTTGCATGGTCTCATTTTTGTTTGTTTTGGTTGCTACTTGGATTGCTTTCATAATTAAGAAATAAACACTAGAAATAAACTTCGTTCAAAACATTATATTGAATTGCACGATATGTTTGACATGATAAAGACACCTAGTTTTCACCATTGCCAAATAAGTCTGATCCATGATATATTTCTTTTATATTAACCCCGTTGAGCCTGTTATTAAGCTTTTTTATTTTATTACCCTCATTTTCCATACTTAACCTAATCAAAAAAGTGAAGCATAATTTGATTCACAAAAACTTTATTCTGGTTCAAGGTATGTTGAAAAGAAAGTTTGGGAGAAGGTCCTTATGGTAGATACTTCAAGAAAAAAGAGTTGCAAAAAAAAAAAAAAAATGGTACAAAGTTACAGAAGGGATACAAGTCATTGTCTATATTCATTTATTATTATAGAAATAGTCTAGTTATTTTCATTCTCAGTACATAAAAAATAATGGTTGAAACTCTTCATTATCAGTAGGACACTTCTTCATTTTCCTTTTCCTACTTATGTCTTGAACCATGTGATTCCTTGCTAATGTCTCTAATCTTATTGCATGTTTTCACCATTTCCTTAAGCCCTTTGATATTTCCTTATCTGTTCTTTTTATTCCCTTGACCCATTGGCCGCACTAAAACCTGAATTAAGACTTTTTGATTGAGTGTGTCTTGCAATGTCACGATGTGGAGTTTCGAATGAGGTATGAGCATATGGTGTCACTAGTTTTTGCATTAATTATAGTAGCATTCCTTCCATGAGATCATATATCTGGAAAAAAATGTCTGAAAAATAAGAATAAGAAGCATTCCTTCTTTCTTGTTATATCATATGTGAGCTATTTGTTTCCCTTTTACATCAATCCTCTCACATATAACTAGAATAAGAAGAGTGATTTTACCAAACAATCAGTAAACAAAAAAAAATATCCAGTGAGATTTTTGGGTTAAATCTTTTTGGCATGTGTTTGAGTTTCACTCGTTGCATGGATTGATTTAATTGTAAATTTTCATATCATTGCTATGAACTTGTATTAGTTTTCGAATTATGTGGATTACATCTTGTGTTTGTAAAGAATCTTATCATGTCATGATCCGTTGAAAATCTCTAAGATAAATGTTGGAAAATGTAGATTGAGTCATTTTAGTCTTTTATTTTTGTTTCTTTAATTTGCTCGAGGACTAGCAAAAGATAAGTGTGGGGGAATTTGATATGAGCATAATATTGTTATTTTAGTACCATGTTTCTATTTATAATTTTGGTTATTTCTTGTTAATTATGGTATTAATTGTTATTTGTGTCTTTGTGTAGGTTTCCAATAACAAAATTCCAAAATATAAGCTAAGTGGTGCAAATTGGTTTGAATTAGAAAGACTTATTGCAAAAGGAAACTACACAAATAAGGAAACCTAGAGAACACGATTATAAAAGGGACAATACATGGCTTTGGAGTGATCATCACTCATCGCAATCATAGCCTCGCACAGGCCCATCATCAACCATCCTCGCAACAGCAAGCCGTCATCCCTCCTCCTCACAGCAGCAAGCCTTCATCATCAATCTCCACCACAATCAAACGCCATTTTCCTCCCATAGTCACTTCACCATCAACAACCACCACCGTCCACACAATACACACAAAGCCATCACCATATATATCTTCACACACAGCCCGTATATTTCCCAACCCTAGCCACATCAACCACAGCCTCCATCGTTCCACACCCTCATCTCAGTCTCTCTCGTTGCAAGCCATCGTCCCAATTGCACACACTGCCAGCATCATGCCATCGCACGCACAACGTCCATCTCCCTCCTTGCCAAACTCCCCCTGCTTCATTTTTCTATGTCTGTCTGGTTTATCTTTCACAGAGTAGATATCAGAAAAAACAAGGAGGAGTTGTTTTCTTTTCTGTGCGCTATCCGCACCAATTAGTCAAGTCAGTACCACCATGCACGACGACAGTGTTTTGTTTCTTTTCACCCTCTCTCTTATTTTTAGTTTGATAGTTAATTATGTATTGTTATTTAAACATGATTATCATGTCTAGCTAAACTTTTCTTAGCTAGGGATGGATTCGAAGCCCCGAACATGTGTTTTATGCATTAACTGAATTTAATCTTCCTTGCTAATTAGTAATTGTATTTTGCTTAACTGTTTTATAAATAACTTTTCTTTGTATGTTTGTTAAGGTGGCCAACTTAGTTGTATGTTTCCACATGGGCAGCTCTCAATCAGGAAAGGATCTTCACATCAAGATCATTTTCCCTAAACTGCGCCACCAAAGGCCTAGCCGAACCAGAACTCTATCACTATAAAAGGGAGATAAAATCGATGAACTAGAGACACACATTATAACCGAGTTTATAATTTTAAGCACCTCCTAAGCCTTATTTAACTTAAGCATTGGAGTGTCATCGGCCACCACACGGTGTTCCTTGGTTCACATTTGCTACCTGTGCAGGTAGGTAACTAGCGAGGTATGAGGGAAAAAATCGACTACATTAAAAGTTTTTTTCTCAAATTAGTAGTTGAGTTGAATTCTATTAGGATGATGTTGAATTCTATTAGGAATAAGTTATTAGGTGTTTTTTGGATTAGAAAGTTTGTTTTCCTTGTTGAATTAGGATTAGAGAGCTTGTTTTCTTGTTGAATTAGGCATTACTTAAGACTATTAAGTAGCCCTTATAAGATGGTTTTGAAAGGAATTGGAAAATTACTTTCTTATATTCCTTTTTCTCTAACTTTCTTCTATTCTATTTTTATTTTTCAATTCTTGTTTTAATATTAAGAACCCGCTTCAACGGGTTTTAAACATTAGGTTTGGAAAGAAATTGTTGTGGCACGACATGGTTGGAGAGTAAAGGGCGCACGAGGTACCTTCGTTTGCATAGACAATGAAAAAGGGATTAAAACAAAGCCATTGGATCTTTTGATCTGTTTCCACTTTCGAGAAAATCCTCACTCTTCTTTGTTGCACTATAAACCCCCTTCTGAAATGTTATATAGACTAGGGTATTCCCCGTGCCATTGGCACTCCACATTTTTTTTTGTAAATAACACCCCCCCCCCCCCCCCCCCCACCATCCTCAGGGATATTCTAAGGTAAAATTATATACTATAAACTTTAGAGTTAGAGACGGTCAAATTTTGAATTAGTTGGGAAAAAAATTCAAACGCAGAGAATGGGTTCTCCCCAAACTTTGAATTCTCAAAACACAAAGTTCATGATTTTTGTTTAAATGTATATTAATCGGCCAGTCTGGTTTTTTTGAAAAATTGAAAAAATGCTAATAGGTGAAATGTCTTATATGTTTTTAATAATAAAATATGTATTTTTAAATTTCTAGTGCTTATATTGATTATTGATTTTATTGGAAAAAATCTTCCAGAATGCGTTCCAAAGATACCAAGTTTAACAAAATTTGACAACCAAGTATAAATTTATGACAAATTTAATTTTGAAAACAAAAATCACAAAATTTTCCCTCACCGCCACATATACATTCCACCAGCTTTTTTCACAATTTTTTCATTTTCTTTGCCCTTCTACATTTTTTATATTTATAAACATGCCATATAGAAAATGAATCTCAACCCTCAACACATTTCCCAACTTTGAATCCTAGCCATCTTTTATCTCCAATCCTTACCTCATCATACACTATGAAAAATTAGAGTGGGAACACCCCTTTATCTTAAAAAAATTGTTTAAGGGTTTGGTTTCTGCACAGATTTCACACATGAAAATAACAGGTTTTGAATAAGGGAATCTTGGAGAATGGGTTTTTAATCTTTTTAACTTCGCCATCTTTTTCGTTTTCGTTGGTGAAATCCATGGGTGTTTTAATGCAAGTTGCCATGATTGTTTTGTGAAGCTTCTTATGCAATATATACAATTCAATAAAGATGGGGTCCTTAGTGTTCTCACCTCTCCTTGAAGGGGAATATGGAGAAGATGATCATTATCACGGTCTACAACTTCTATGAGATCAACATCAACATCAATTGAGCATGAGATGATTAGATGTTTGGGATGATTAGAGAAATTAAGGGGGTATTAGGATAGGGGGTATTCATTTGGGTGGGGTGTTGGTATTGGAGATGATTAGATGTTTGGGAAAGAAGAAGTGAAAGATCTTTCAATATATCCTGATCTTAGATGAATTTAGATATGCTTCCCTGAAATGTATCTTGCATGTGCCTTCTAAGTGAAAGATATTTTTTGTTTTAAGAATACTTAAACAATCAATGGAGGTCAACTACGTTGACCATTACAATCTGAGTGTTAGATTGAATTAGTTTTTTAAATGAGTACTAAACTCAATTAGACATAAACTAATGAGAGCAATAAAAAAAAATAAAAAAAAATAAAAAAAACTATAGATAATGGAACATTGGTGATGAGGGTAGGGGTGGATGGTAAACTGATTGAGGTAGTGGTGTGTACGATACCCTGCTAGAAATGTGCTTTGCCCATAGAGAATTAAGGGCTTGCGACAGGTTGTCTCCCACACACTTATAACTCCTAGAAAGATATTATAATCATGGACATGCACTCTTTCGAGATTGAGATATTTTTGGCTCAACAATAGTAGTCCTGACTGATTACATCATGGATCAAAAGGGTCGATCCCGTCAGGACCAATTTAATTTTATAATATATTTGAGTTAAAAATCTCACACCTATGTGGGTGAGGTTAATTTGCGACACTACGTATGGCACAAGAGTGTGTCGTATAATATTGCCATATGTAGTATAAGTGTGCATAACCATTATAGGGAACCACATGGTATGGGCTTAGGATGTGTGGTGGAGAGTATGTATGGCCTGATGGATGAACATGCTAGAGTCAAGGGTTAATGCCTGACTATAGGGCTGAAAACCGAACTGACGGTTCGGTTTTTCGATCAAACCGAAAACCGAACCGATTAGTATCGGTTTTGTTTTTTCCCAACCGAAACCGAACCGACTCTATGTAAAACCGAACCAAACCGAACCGCATATTAATTTTTGTAAACCGAACCGAAACCAAACCGCTAACATATTAATAAAACTGACATAAAAACCGAACCGACTACGTGATGGGATGCATTATTCTCCTCCTTGGTATGTGTAAATGTTTTCCTGTTGTTTGAGTATGTTTGCACAATTGTAATATAAATCAAAACATTATGTTACAATGGGAATACAATAGCTCACATGCCAATTCATGTCTAAATCAACTTGTAAGAAATAGTCATTCCAACTAACTGCAAGTAACATGTAACTAAAAGACAATGTGTTATCCAATCATCCATGTTATGCAATCGAAGCTATGTATCCCATCAAAGAAGTCATGTATCCCATCAAAATAACATTCAGAAGCCATGTATTCCAACAAATTCAAATTCATAGGCCATGTATCTCATCAAAATATCATTCAAAATAACATTCAAAAACCATGTATCCCATCAAATTTAAATTCAAATTCAAAGTAGAGCATTAGGTTGATCCAATGAGATTTCACAAGCCAACCGTAATCTCATAATGGGCAAAAATGGGAAGTTAACAGGAGCAATGTATATATCCAATTGCTAGCTTCAACAAAAGTCCAAAAACCTGCATTAGAAGCCCAATCACTTGATCAAAAAATGATAGTAATAAAGTGAAAAATTAAAATAAAAGGACAAAGAATCCTTACCCAAAATAACCGTAGATATAATCACTCATTCACGTTGTTAATATCTGACAGTGGAACCGATCCAAACACCTCTAAAAAAACCAAAGCAAAAAAATATCAATATAAATGACAAAAACAAATTCAAATATGTATAACAAAAAAAATGATGAAGTGAATATTTTAGTGTGAATATTACCTGCATCGATACTATCATATGCTTCCAACTCATCCATTGACTCACGAATATTGATTGAGACTGATGGAGAACGAAGCCAATCTTGGGCACAAATAAGGGCTTCAACGGTGCTAGGAGACAAAGAACTACGGAATGGATCAAGTATACGACCCCCCGTGCTAAAGGCAGACTCGGAAGCAACTGAAGATACAGGAATTGCCAAGACATCTTTTGCCACGACGGAAAGGATTTGATACCTAGCTGAGTTGTTCTTCCACCAATTCAAGACATCAAACTTATCACAAGAAGCTTCAACACTTTCTCTCAAATACTTTTCAAGCTCTGATTTGTTCGTCGACCCATCTTTCTCCTCCATATGCTTTTGATATTGAAAAGCCAACATCACACTATCACTTTCTCCATCATCATCGTCAATTTCCATATCTTTTGATCCAATGACAATATCTTGTGATTGAGAAGTGGAAGTTGAGTAATGCTTAACATACCACTCAAACAAATGAGTCAAAGCACCATGGACCTTGTCCTTTAAGTTCTTTGCCACACAATCATCATACATCTTTTCAAAGCAAAATACAAGAAAGTTCATCTTGTACCTAGGATCAAGAACCACAGCAACATGCAACAAAATGTTTATCTTATCAACATTCCAATATTTCTCATGTTTTGCTTTCATTTTCTTTGCCATCTCTTGTAGGCATTCATCATCGTTACGTGCAAATTGAGTTAATTTGCTCTGGATAAGAAAAAGCTGATTAAAAAAGAGATTAGAAGTTGCATATAAAGATCCTGAAAGCCTCAATGTTGCATTATAAAAGACCTTCAAAAACTTCACAAACAATCTTACATCCTTCCAATCACAATCAGTTGGTGGTCCCAAGTTTCTTCCTCCTGTTTCCTCCTCTCCAAAGTAAGGAGTGTAATGCATGTCTTCATCCTCTAAACGCTCAAATGCCTTTTGAAACTTCTCTGCTGCATCTAACATCATATAAGTTGAATTCCATCTAGTTGGCACGTCTAGGCACAATAAACTTTTACATGCAATCTTTTCATTTTCGACACATTTTTTGAATGTGGCCAACCTAGAGGGAGATGATCTGACATACCTCACCGCATTGCGCACTTTAATAATCGAATCATGCAAGTCTTTCAAACCATCACAAACAATAAGATTTAAAATATGTGCACAACATCTCATGTGTAAGTGCTCATGTCCTAAAATGGTCCCTTTCCAATGCTTAGTCTTTCTTTTCAAATAGTCAACGGCACCACTGTTCGAACTAGCATTATCAAGTGTTAGTGTGAAAACACTATCTACACCCCATTCTATCAGGCACTTCTCCACCATCTTTCCAATAGTCTCACCTTTATGATTAGGTACTAGAGAAAAACTTATGATTCTTTTCTGTAGTACCCAATCACTATCGATAAAGTGAACTGTGATGCACATGTAATTTAGATTTTGGATAGAAGTCCATGTATCTGTGGTCATGCAAACTCTCCTGCCTTTCAAAACACTTTTCAACTTCTTTTTCTCTTCAAGAAAAATTTGCAGACAATCCCTAGCAACTGTAATACGAGAAGGTATTTTGAACCGTGGTTGTAAAACATTACTATAATACTTAAACCCCTCACCCTCTACATGCCTAAAAGGCAACTCATCAGCTATCACCATTCTAGCAAGTGCTTTTCTACAAGCTTCCTGGCTGAAACTAACGGGCACAAGCACATTTGAAGTCATTTTTGCTAAGATATTTTGCTTGGGGTCTTCTTTCTTGTAGGGGTATTTCTTACACTTTCCCTCTATTTGTATGTGGCCTAACAAGTTACTAGTTCCATTTTTAGAAGCACATGCATACTCCTTTCCACAGTGCTTACATGTAGCCCTAGGATTGCTTTTTGGACAACCAGGTACTAATGTAAAATGATCCCAAACAAGTGAAGATTTCTGTTTTTTACCTTCAATGGATGGGAGTGGGTCATCCTTAGTTGCTTCGGTGGCAGGCTTGGGATCATTTGTATTTTCTTCATTTGGACGATCGTTTGTAGAAGCCATCTAGCAAAAAAAAAACGATTAAATGGTGTATTTCATTTACTTTCTGCATACAACACTAAAATCATAAAATTCTAAGCACTAACCTTGTACACTAAGTTCTAGAGACTAGGTGGTTTTCTGTACAGACACTGAAGATCGGCGGAGCCAATGAGGAGTCCACTCTGCAAGACAAAAAAATAAATATTAGTTCCCCAATAAAAACGTGATCAACTCAAGCACATATATATTTAAAAGGATGTATTACAAGCTGACAAGATACAACTCTGGACAATAAACCTGCAAGTAGTGTAAGACTGACTCTACTTAGAGGAAGTTGTAAAGACCAAAATCAACTACATGCCATGATACTGGAATTTAGAATTCAAGTGAGATTTGAAACAAAACAAATCACAGTGTCCCTTGAGAGAAAAGATGAAATTGTATTCATTGATAGAGCAAAGTGACATCGTACCAAGCATTACGTTCTGGTCCCCACACGTCTGCAACATGATCAAAAGTTGAATATGATCGACAAGCAAGATTGAATATGGTGCATGTTGGTTCGAACAAATTAAAAACTTCCTAGCTAATGCAAACCCATTACAGATTGCAGTAGTCAGGGTATACGTCATTAAATGGAAAAAAAATAGATGAGATGAGATGACTGCTGATTTTCATTATTATTGAATTACAACACTACTTCTACTTGTGAAATTTGTGTGTTTTGAACTATGGTTTCTAAGAGTAGTTACCTAGAAATAAATGAGAACTCAAAAGCAGTGAGAAAATGCTATGCATTCTGACTAAATTGTAAATGAGAACTCAAAACATGGTGATGTAAACATAACAAACTTATCCCCAATATAGTACTATCCCATAGGCATCCAAACTAAATTGTTTGCCTGTGTTCAAGTTGTACAGAAACTGATTGAATATTATCAAATTTAACATTTAAGTCATAAAAAGCTTGGGGTCGATAGCTACAAATTGAGATTGAACAAGAGAATATCCCTAATAAAATCAGGAAAGTGTACAAGTAAAAGTGGGTTCAAGTGCATTCACTATCTTCTATTTTCTTTTCTAGTTTTTGGCATAACAGAAGCAACCAACATAATCTAAGAAGTTATAAGGCACTTGGATATTCCTTTGAACAATGGTGTGTGTCGTATGCATTTCGTATGCATTGCAACAAGTTGTGATTGAATATCAGAATATCCTCAGTCAAGTTGCTGAAAAAAAAAAAAAGAAGTAAAGTAACAAAAAACTCACTGTTTAGCAAAGAGAGAAATGTTGAAAGGTTTAAATCTTTTGTTGTTTAGAAAGAGAGCTTGAAACTTGAAAGGTTGAAAACTTGAAATGTTGATAGAAAAGAAAGAGATCTTGAGAGGATGAAGAAGATCTTTTGTTCATTTGTTGTTTAGACTCTACACAACCCAAAAGAGAGAAGTCTTTTCATTTCCTTTCCACTTTCTACTTTCTACTTTCTACTTTCTAGATGAAATCAAATCACATTGGAACCCGAGAAAATAAAGTGAGAGAGAGGGTAAAGTGAGAGAGAGAAAATAAAGGAAGAGAGATATTTGAATAATATAAATAAAATATTAAAATTTTCTCTATATATATGGGTATCGGTTCGGTTCGGTTTTTTCGGTTAAAATCACTTACAAACCGAAAACCGAACCGACCCTATCGGTTTCAAAATATATCAAACCAAACCGATCCGAAACCGATTTTAAAACCGAACCGATCGGTTCGGTCAGTTTAATCGGTTTTTCGATTTTTTTGTTCAGCCCTACCTGACTAGAACAATAACTTGTTTTAAAAAGATCAAAACTCAATGACTTCTTTGAATAAATTGATTTGGGGAATAGTGTTGCAACTCTCTAAAAGTTTACTATAAGTAGTTTTCCATTACTAAAAGACACGACGGATTGGTGGGTTAGATGTCCTAACTCAAATTGGACATGTTTAGTTTATCGTGTAAAAAAGCTCAACCCTATTCCGACTCACTAGTTAATGGGTTGACCCGACCCGAGCTATTTGACTCACTTATAGGTTGAGAGGTTAACATGGCACACTATGTCTTAACTTTGAAGTTTTTTATTTTTATTTTTTATAATTCCTTAATTAACTTATTGGAGTAATTGAGATGAGTTAAGATTATTTTGGTTTAGTTTGGTTGATCAAGGTTTTCTAGAGATTGAGAAATTTGTTTCATGTCAATTTTATTTGTAGTATTATCAATATGTCCCTTGTAATGGAAAATTCCAAAAAAAAAAAAAAAAAAGACTAGAAGTTGCACAATGCTAGAAATGATACCCAATAGCAAGCATTTCCCCCCTTTTTAATATTGAGAAAATGTCATGGATGGAAAACAACTCTCTTACACCTTTGTCTCCCTTTACCAATTACTATTGTTTTTGCGAGGGACCGCCACTTGCAAAACTTCTCTCATTCTCTCTTATTCTTTGCCAACAATTCCCAACTCCATTAAAATGGAAAAACTTGCAATTTGTGGTTTCCCTTCTTGTCCCTTTCATAAAGTGAGGCTTGTATTTTTCCCTTGTTTGTGTTGATTTTCATGTTGTTCAAAAGGAGTTGTTCGTTCAATCCATTGATGGATGAATGCTAGTCGCTGATGAATGAATTTTCATTTGTGATGGTTTATGTTGTTGTCTTACTCGCCGGTAAACGAAGAGAATTGTTTCAAAGTTACTATTGGTGCCCCATCACCATCTTCTCCATCTATGTTCATCATCTATCCCTATTTCTCTTCCCATCTCTCTCTTTTTTTCTTCTCATCTTTCTCCATTTATCTTCTCATATTTACTTGACCATCTGAATGTGAAGCTAACAACTAACAAATTTGAGTTTCACGTGGATCACCTTCAAGTGCTTAATTTCCTAATTCAATTTATGTTAGGTAATATGGACTTGATTCTTACTCACTCTAAATATACTACTGTATTTAATGATAGTTCGTTGATCGAGTTAATAAAACACATATGTTAGGTTTTGTTGGTTTCGAATACCTATATGCGGATTATAGAAAATGTTCAAGTGATGTAACATTGGATGTATGGAAGTGTTTGCTTTGATTTTGGTTGTTCATAGTACTATGTATGCACCGTTTGATATGTAAATTATAATGATTACCTTGCAATACACTATGCCCTAGAACATGTGATGTGGGTCTACGCATCGATGCATATAAGCCTAAGAAAAGACGTAAGTTTAATGACTATGTTTAATGTGTTTGTTAAGTATTTTGAAAGAATATTAAAGTATAATTTCCCAAACAAATTGAGATAGTTGATCGTATCAGATTGTTGATCAATACTCATTATTTGAGATTATATCTACACTTATAATTCAGGCGTATACTTTAAGATAATCATCTATTAATTCCAACATACACATAAACATAATCGGTAAAGTAAATTTACTATAACTTTTACCGGTTCATACGTAATTTATATCGGTGTTAATAAAGTTTACATGCAATACGTGATATAAATCTTCATATAGCACCCCTTTTAACTATCATAGTTAACAATATTAATTGTTAAAATACGTTATTTCCCTTTCAATGTAATCAAGTTGAAGGGGGTGGTATTCAATTACGAATTTTAATGGATTGTGAAGAATTTTAAAATCCATTAAAACTCAGGGGTATTCAATTAAAGATTTAAAATAATACATGTAAATCTAGGGGTATTCAAATACCGATTTTAAAGGATTGTTTTAAAATCCATCAAAATCATGGGGTATTCAACTAATGTTTTTCAAAAGTGCACCAAAATTAGGAGGTATTCAAGAAGTAGTTGATTTTATTGGACTTGTTAAAGTTATGGATTTTGAAGGATTTGTGAGTGGAAAGTATATATAACAAGAGTTATTCCAAATCCAACCTTCCCCCATCATATTTCAACGGATTTGTATTGGCTATTGTTAAATAACACCACCATTTCCGCTGAAGGACGTCACCATCCCATTTTTTTGTGATCTGCTGAAGGACACCACCACCCTTCTCCTCTTCACAGCAGCAACATCACCTCGCCCAACAACTTCCGACCACACCACCATGCCCTATCACCACTGGCTGCACCACCACCCGCACTTCCTTTTATCTTTTGTTCATGTTCTTCTTTTTTGTTATTATTCTTCTTCTTCTCATTTTATTTCTCTTATTTTCTCTTTTTCTTGTCCTTTCTTCATCTTTTTTTTTGTTTTTTTTTCCTTTTGAATTCTTCTTCTTCCACTTTTCTCTTTGTTTTTCTTCTATTTTTTTCTCATATCTTCTTCTTTTCCCATTTTTTTTCTTCTTCGCTCTTACGGATGTTCCTGCGAGTGGAGGTTCCCCACTTTCTAGAACCTTTGCGAGGGAAAAAAGAAGAAGGAAAAAAAAGATAGGAGAAAAAAAACAGAGAGAAAAAAAAAGTGGAGGAGGAAGAAAAAAACGAAAAGAATAGAGAAGAATAAGATGTGAGGGGGAGGAATATGAGAATAATAAGATAAAAATGGGTGGAGGTGGGATGAGAGGTGGTGGTGGTGATTGATGGAGAAGAGGAAGAAGAATAAGAGGGGGGAGAATGAGAGGTAGCGGGAGGTGGCGGGGATAACAATTTGAAGTAAAATAATTATTTTTATTACTTTTGGACCATCTTCAATGTATTTGATTTTTTTTTAATTTGAAGTAAAATTATCGTAACATACAAACAATTCTTTAATTGATGTTTTAAGAGATGTTTTATGATTGGTGTTGGCATGGATAACAATGTAAGTGATGTTATTTTATTGTTTCGTAAGACATAATACATTTATAAAAATCCATTGAATTTATAAGAATCCATAACAAACCTTTATAAAATCTACAAAATCCAATCATTTAAAATCCATCAAAATTCAGTGGATTTTGTAAAAGCATCTGAAACCTTTTAAAATCCATGAGATCTAAAATTCTTCAGAGTCCATTCAAATCCCTAATTGAATACCCCCGCCTTATTCATAATCCAAGGAATTGTTATGGGTTGAATTTTGGTGTAAATTAAAGATAAAAAAATATGTTTCTATTAATTTCGGTACAATCAACTTAGCAACTCAAACGTGTAAGTCCACAAAGTGTCACACTCTTCGGTTAGAAAATAAATATTTTAAATTGACACATCGCACAAGTTCTCGATCTCATGGATTTTAACTAAAGTCGAGTTATGAATTTTATTGGTGACATCAGAGTTAATCTGTAAAACTCAAAGTCGAAGTTCGCACGAGCCTACAAAGTTTCATTACATTCGTTTCAAAACTAAATATGTCACAGTAACACGTTGCATAAGCCATTTGTCATTAGTATATTGTAGTCGTCATTGACAGAAAATGATTTCATTGCTCAACTCTCAATTTAAAAAAAAATCGAGTTATAAATTCGATTGATGACATTGTAGTTCATATATGAAACCCACAGTTTCAGCTCTTGCATGACCTACAAAGTGTCATGCTCTTCGATTCGAAACTAAATCTCCTAAAGTGATATGTCACGCAAGTCATCTATCATTAATATATTATTAGTTGTTGTAGACAATAAATTATTATGTCGCACAACTCTTGATTTAGCTCAAATTGAGTTATGAATTCAATGGGTGACATCGGAGTTAATCTATAAAACCTAAAATTCAATTTCGCGCGTGACCTAAAAGTGTCATGTTATTTGGTTTGAAACTAAATCTGCGAGATGACACCCGCAAAGCCATTTGTCATCATATATTGTAGTCATCGTTGAAAACAAATTATTTTGTCTCTCAACTTTTAATATAACTAAAATTGAGTTATGAATTTGATTGATCATTGGAGTTAATTTGTGAAAAGCTAAAGTCTAGCTTCGCACGTGGGGCAAAAAAGTGTCATGTTTTTCAGTTCAAAACTAAATCAGCTAGAGTGATTTGTCGCACAAGCCAACTGTTATCAGTATATTGTAGTCGCCTTTGAAAGGAAATGATTTTGCCACTCAACTAAAACAGAGTTATAGACCTCGATTAATGGTTCGACATTGGCATATAATTTATATCATTTTGTAATATGTATGGATTTACGATTCAACTTTATTTATTTTCATAAAATCGTAGTCGTACCAACTGTTACGATGTGCAATTAGGACATAAATATGTTAGTCACTAGTATCTTTCGGTCGACGTTTATGGAAGAAAGTGGCTCGCTAAATATTGAAATTAAATGAACCATTTTAGAATGAGACTAGTATAACGATTATTTCAGAACAAAATGTATGAGAGGGCTATGAATGAGAATCGAATAAGTTATAAATAGATGAATAAATAAATTTTATATTAGAATAAACAATATCAATATACAGGCACAATACATTTGGTCGCGTGTGTAAACAAATATAATGAGACAAATCTCTGTTTACATTAGTAATTATAACTAAACTGATCACTTATTTGTCGAGAAAATTGAAGTTGATGTCTAATCAATATCAGGCTTTTAGTACTAAATTGATAAAAATAAGAAAATTAATCTGACACGAAACAAATGTTGGTCATGGAACGATTTGGTTAGACTGTACGATGATAAGAAAAAAAAATTGTAATATGCATGGGTGTAAAGTATAAATTAACTAAATCTAACATGAAATAGTTTGGCCCTGCTGGTTACTGATATTGAAAAATTACAGTAATCATCACTGGTATTTAGTAAAGACATAGTAAAAGGCAATTTAGTATTATAGACTAGGTTAAAAAACTCGCATCGATTCAATTAAGACAACCAAGTTTTATTTATTAAACTAACCAAAATATGAGCAACGACTCTGATAACAGATAAAATAACATATGCACCCCTTTAACATCCAAAAAGACCATTATAGATACACATAAACATACTAGAACAAATACACCATTGCATCGAAATCAATCGTTCCAAACATCCAAAAATCATTATTATAAAATAAACGACGTATAGCTATATAACAAGGAAAAATAACATTAGTACACATTTTATATCAGTGAATGAAGAACTTTTGAAACCTGCCTTTATTACATATTTTATATATTTATATCAAAAAGTGACAAAAACCTTACATGCATCCATGGAAAAGTCACATACCTCCATCAACTCAGGGACTCGGGGTGTGGGATTCAAGCTTGACCTTCACCTTGAGGGTATTGTTTGTTATGACATCTTTTATCTAAGCTTAACACTTCTGGCAGCCTTCACACTAGCAATGCATCTAAGCCACTCCATGTGTTGTTCCTTTATCAGATCTTGATCGGTGTGACACATTTCCTAGCAACATGTGTTAAAAATTTGGAATCCAATAGAAACATAACTAGAAGTTTTAAGTTAAATAAGTAACTACACACAAGTATCAAATATTCTTAAAAAATGGTACGAAATAGGAGGTTACGAGAGAGAAGCAAATGTTGAAAGGAGATGTTTCTTTCAATTTCATGGAACAATGCGTGAGCGGCAATATAGCCAACACAAATTGAGATAAAAAGATTAATTTCACAAAGAAAATAAACAAAAAAAATGTGTTTTTCGATATTACATTATTTGGTGATTTTTTCAGCGATGATTCGAAAATGGGGAATCAAAGATAAACAAAACAAACATCACAAGCATGTTCAATAAATTGATTTCTAGAACAATCGCTTCAATTTATTTATTTTTAATTTTCAAATGCAAGTTGGGTTTTTATAAGATCCCATAAGGCCATAACCATCAAAGACCATCACCATCCACAACATTGGTATTAAACAGTGTTCTAAAAAACGTTAGGCGTTAGGCGGTGGGCGGGCGGCGAGCAGGTGCCTAGCGCCCAGGGGCCTAGGCGGTCTTAGATTTTGTATTATAACTTTAATAATTTACAAAAGTTAAGCATAATACCTTATCAATTACATCCAATTTAATGCCAAGATACATATGCAAAATTTAAAAACATGAAAAATTAACAATCATGAACAAAATTTATTAAAATTCAAATGATTGAAGTTGTTCATGATTGGTACTTTATACAAAGTTGAATTTGTGGACAAATATCCAAACCTACTCTTACATTTTTCTTCAAATTGCATGAATAACCTCAGTTATGTTTGATAAAATCTACATTACTAAAATTGGTACCGGCAGATCCTTTGAGAATTCCATTAAGTAATCATCCTTTGCTACATTCAGACATATACTGAATAAAAATTAATTAAATTGTTTATTTCCAAAAAAGAGGAAAGAAAAATAAAATAAGAACACAATCAACCTTATTAAAAATAAATAAAAAAATAAAAAATAAAAAATAAAAAAAACTCGCCCAGACCGCCTAGACTACCCTGAACCCGCCTAGCCATTAATCTGGGCGTTTTTCTAGCGCCTAGGCGGATTTTTAGAACACTGATATTAAATACCATATACATCAAATGTCACTGGCCGGATTCGAACATGTTTTCGCAAAAAAAAATAAAAGTTACAAACATCACACAAACCCTTGCAAGTAATTGAAGTTGTGATTATTCAAATAACTCAATACGCACAATGAATAATATAAAGGTAATCGAGTGGGAATGTATAGAAAGAAAGATAATTTCCAAATTGGTCACTTTCACACTATTTAGGAGGATGTTACTTTCGCATGGAAGATAATTTATCAACACACACATAGAGAAAGTAATAATTTACAAAATAGATAATGTCATTTTTGCAGGGCAGAGGATCACTTTGCAAACTCAATTGAGAATCAAGCGAGAATCAAAGAGAATTGAGTGTAAAAAGAAATAAAAATACTATATAGAGAGATAACCTGAAAGAGGTGGAAAAAAGAAAAAGACTTTGGTTGCGTTGGAAAATGAGCATTGACATGTACGAGGGTTAGTTTAGTTTGTCATTTAATATCAAATAGATAAAAGAGTATCACGGTCATTTCCAGAGGTCTTAGTTTCAATTTAGGAAGGGATTTTTATTGGGTATCATTTTAAGCATTTTTGCAACTTCGAGTGTTTTTTGGAGAATTTTCTCTCCTAATAATTTGAAATAGGAGTTGTTTTGCAAAACACAACCATAATAGAGTTCCTAAAATCTTATATGAAGAAATCAAATTTTTTTCTCCATTAGCTCGAGCTACCAGTGGAGAAATCAATTTTTGATGAACTATAGTTGAAGTGTTAGCTGAGGCTCACAATATTGTCTCCCAAATAAATAATTTGTAGGTTCATGTGTTCTTCGATACTACCTATTACACAAATTCTAAGCAAGATGCATTGGGGTGTGACAACAAATGTTGCAGGAGATACGATCTTGTAGTGTGCTTCAAAGATCTGTGCGACAAAAGCAGCGTTGGGGCCATAGACTAATAAGACTTAACTCTTACTCGCTCTACATATAAAATCGTATTTAATGATAGTTCGTTGTTCGAGTTAATAAAAAACTTATATGTTAGGTGTTGTTTGTTTCGAATACCTATATGCAGATTATAGAAAATGTTCAAATGACATAACATTGGATGTATGGGAGTGTTAGCTTTGATTTTGGTTGTCCATAGTACTATGTATGAACCATTTGAGATGTCAATTATAATGATTACCTTGCAATATACTATGCCCTAAAACATGTGTTGTGGGTCTATGCATCGATGCATATAAGCCTAAGAAAGCAACGTAGGTTTAATAACTATGTTCAATGTGTCTGTTAAGTATTTTGAAAAACTATTACAGTATAATTTCCCAAACTAATTGAGACAGTTGATCGTATCAAATTGTTGCTCAATATTTGTTATTTGAGATTATATCTACACTTATAATTCAGACGCGTATTTTAAGATAATCATTTATTAATACCAGCATACACATAATCATAATCGGTAAAGTAAATTTACTCTTACTTTTACCGGTTCATACATAATTTATATCGGTGTTAAAAAAAGTTTACATGCAATTCGTGATATAAATCTTCATATGAGCACCCCTTTTAACTATGATAGTTGACAATAGTAATTGCTAAAAGACGTTATTTTCCTTTCAATGTCATCAATTTGAACTTTATTCATAATCCAAGGAATTGTTATGGGTTGAATTTTGGTGTAAATTAAAGAAAACAATGCTACCATTAATTTTGGTACAATCAACTTAGCAACTCAAACGCGTAAGTCCACAAAGTGTCACACATTTCGGTTAGAAAATAAATATTTTAAATTGACATATCGCACAAGTTATCAATCATCGGTATATTGTGGTCATCTTTGATAGGAAATGATTATGTCAACTCTTAATTTAACTAAAGTCGAGTTAGGAATTTTATTGGAGACGTCGGAGTTAATCTATAAAACTCAAAGTCGAGGCTCGCACGTAGCCTACAAAGTTTCATTATCTTTGCTTCGAAACTAAATATGTCAGAGTGACACGTCACATAAGACATTTGTCATTAGTATATTGTAGTTGTCGTTGACAGGAAATGATTTCGTCGCTCAACTCTCAATTAACAAAAATTGAGTTATGAATTCGATTGATGACATTGTAGTTAATATATGAAACCCATAGTTTCAGTTCTTGCATGACCAACAAAGTGTCATGCTCTTCGATTCAAAACTAAATCTCTCAAAGTGATATGTCATGCAAGCCATTTATCATCAGTATATTATTAGTCGTCGTAGACAATAAATTATTATGTCGCACAACTCTTGATTTAACTAAAATTGAGTTATGAATTCGATGGGTGACATCAGAGTTAATCTATAAAACCTAAAATTCAACTTCGCGCGTGACCTAAAAAGTGTCATGTTATTCGGTTTGAAACTAAATCAGCGAGATGACACCCGAAAAAGCCATTTGTCATCATATATTGTAGTCGTTGTTGAAAAAAATGATTTTGTTTCTCAACTCTTAATATAACTCAAAGTTGGGCAAAAAAGTGTCATGTTTTTCGGTTCGAAACTAAATCGTCTAGAGTGACATGTTGCACAAGCCAATTGTTATCAGTATATTGTAGTCGCCTTTGAAAGGAAATGATCCTGCTGCTCAAACTAAAATAGAGTTATAGACATCGGATTAATGGTTTGACGTTGGCATATAATTTATTTATATCATTTTATAATATGTATGGATTTATGATTCTGACTTTATTTATTTTTATACAATCGTACTCGTACCAATTGTTACAGTGTGCAATTAGGGTATAAATTTGTTAGTCACTAGCATCTCTCGGTCATCATTTATGGAAGAAAGTGACTCGCTAAAAATTTGAAATTAAATGAACCATTTTAGAATGAGAATCTAGTACATCGATTATTTCATAACAAAATGTAGGAGAGGGCTATGAATGTGAAATCGAACAAGTTATAAATAGATGAATAAACAAATCTATATTAAAATAAACAAGATCAATATATAGACGCAAAACATTTGGTCACATGTAGACAAATATAATGAGACAAATCTCTATTTACATTAGTAATTATAACTAAATTGATCACTTATTTGTCGAGAAAATTGAAGTTGATGTCTTATCAAAATCAGGCTTTTTGTACTAAATTGATAAAAATAAGAAAATTAACCCAATTCAAAACAAATGTTGGTCATGGAACGATTTGGTTAAACTGTACGATGATAAGAAAAAAAAATATTGTGATATGTACTTGTGTAAAGTATAAATTAACTAAATCTAACATGAAATGGTTTGGCTCTACTGGTTAATGATATTGAAAAATTACAGTAATCATCATCAGTGTTTAGTAGAGACTAACAAGTAAAATCCAATTTAGTATTATAGACTAGGTTCAAAAACTCGCATCGATTCAACTAAGACGACCAACATTTATTTATTAACTAACCAAAATATTTGTAACAACAATGATAACAAACAGATAAAATAACATCTGCACCCCTTTAACATCCAAAAAGACCACTACAAATAGACATAAACATACTAGAACAGATACACCATTGCATCGAAATCGATTGCTCCAAACATCACCAAAATCATTATTGTAACTGAACGATGTATAGCTATATAACAAGGAAAAATAACATTAGTGCACATTTTATATCAATGAATGAAGAATTTTTTAGACCTGCCTTTATTACATATTTTATATATTTATATCTAAAAGTCACAAGAACCTTATATGCATACATGGAAAAGTCACATACCTCCATCAACTTAAGGACTCGAGGTTGGGGATTCAGGCTTGACCTTCACCTTGAGGGTATTGTTTGTTATTACCTCATCTAAACTTGACACTTCTGCCAGCCTTCACACTAACAATGCATCTAAGCCACTCCATGTGTTGTTCCTTTGTCAGATCCCGATTGGTGTGACAAATCTCCTAGCAACAGGTGTTAAGAATTTGGAAACCAATAGAAACATAACTAGAAGTTTTAAGTTAAATAAGTAACTAAATAAAAGTAACAAATATTCTTAAAAATGGTACGCAATAGGGAGATACGAGAGAGTAGCAAAGGTTGAAAGGAGATATTTTCTTTGGCAATATAGCCAATACAAATTGAGATTAAAAAAATTAATTTAACAAAAGAAAAATGAACAAACAAAATGTGTTTTTGATATTACATTATTGGTGATTGTTTTAACAATGATTCGAAAATGGGGGAATCAAAGATAGACAAAACAAAATCACAAGCATGTTCGATAAATTGATTTCTTGAACAATTGCTTCAATTTATTTTTTTTAATTTTATTTTGAAATGCAAGCTGGGTTTTTATAGGATCTTATAAGGCCATAACCTTCAAAGACCATCACCATCCACAACATTTGTATTAAATACCATATACATCAAATGTCATCGGCCGAGTTCGAACCCGTTACCTCTGGTTTCATCTCCTACGCTTCTACCAATTCACCTAGTATACCATTGCCATTGTTTCAAGTTACAAATGATGACTTGAACAAATTTTCGTAAAAAAAAAAAAAAACAAGTTACAAACATCACACAAACCCTTGCTTCAAGTAATTGAAGTTGTGATTCTTCAAATAACTCAATAAACACAATGAATAATATAAAGGTAACTCGAGTGGGAATGTATAGAAAGAAAGATAGTTTTCAAATTGGTGACTTTCACACTATTAAAGAGGATGTCACTTTCGCATAGAAGATAATTTATCATGATAATTTACAAATTAGAGAATGTCATTTTCGCAGGGAAGATGATCTCTTTGCAAACTCGAGTGGGAATCAAGTGAGACAGGAGTGAGAATCAAAGTGAATTGAGTGTAAAAAGAAATAAAAATTACAATAGAGAAATAACCTGAAAGAGGAGGAAGAAGAAGACTTTGGCTGCATTGGAAAATGCGCATTGACATGTACGAGGGTTAGTTCAGTTTGTCATTTAATATCAAATAGATAAAAGAGTATCACAATCATTTCCAGAGGTCTTAGTATCAATTTAGGAAGGGCTTTCTATTGGGTATCATATTAAGCATTTCTGCAACTTCGAGTGTTTTTTGGAGAATTTACCCTCCTAATAATTTGAAATAGGAGATGTTTTGCAAAACACTACCATAATAGAGTTCCTAAAATCTTATGTGAAGAAATCAATTTTTTTTCTCCATTAGCTCGAGCTACCAGTGAAAAAATCAGTTTTTGATGAACTAGTTGAAATGTTAGCTGAGTCTCACAATACTGTCTCCCGAATAAATAATTTGTAGGTTCATGTGTTCTTCGATACTACCTATTACACAAATTCTAAGCAAGGTGCATTGGGGTGTGACAAAAAATGATGCAAGAGATTTGATCTTGTAGTGTGCTTCAAAAATCTGTGTGACAGAGGTGGCATTTGTTCTCATTAGATTGAGAGGACGGACTAATGTGACTCTCTTTTAGTGACTTTAACAACAATTAATTGGATTTAAAAAAAAAAAAAAAGCAATACCGAACTAAGAAAATCTAGTATAATGCAAACCAATAATACCATAAGAAAAACCTTGATACCCAACAATAATCAGTATACTATAGAAATTTTAAACTTTGTAATTGAATAATAATATATAAATCAGTAATACCATGATAGAAAAAAATAATACTAAATATCAATGGTATAGTAAAAAGAAAGAATGAAAACTTTGAAATAAAAAATGCATTGACTGTGTAAGTAAAGCTCAAAAATGTCTTAGATGAATAGAAAAAAAAGAGGCAAGAGTTGAAGGGAAGCGGAAGTATGTTTATCAATAAAAACGTCATAGGAATCCTATAACTTTTGTGTTTTAAACTCTAGCTCCATAATATGCATGTATATCAACAAACAAAACTTTTTTCCAGAATCCCCTCTACACTCCATCTTTAGTAATACAACAAGGAGTTAAACATCACAACTAGCAACATAATGCAAGGGAAGATTTTATAAAATTGAAGATACTGATAAGTTGTTAGGTAACATACGGTTGCTTTGATTAGGTCATTGTAAGCAAGAAAAAGATTGCATATGGGGTTGCTTTAGGTTATTGTGTAAGTAGGAAGGAAACTAAAACTTCTCAAAATCTCGTAAATTTAGTATAGTTTCCTAAACTACAAACAAATTGAAAATAGCTACACAAATTGAGTAAAAAACCATTGACTTGTTTTTTATTTAGTAAGTCTAGCCAGCCAAGTTTGGTAGCTGTTTTTTGGGCTAAGTTTTGGTCTTTTTACATTTTTTTTTTACAAATTATCTTTAAAATACAATAACAAACACCATTTATAGAAGATTTAGAAGTGTAAAAAATCAAAACTTGGCCCAAAAGTGACTACCATACCTGGCTAGCTAGAAATTTTTTTCCCCTTTTGTCGATTTTCTTTTTACATTTTTTCTTGATTTTTAAAGCATGCCACCTAAGCAGAGGGGGGGGGGGGGGGGGGGGGGGGGTCAGGAAGGTGACGTGCCCCAAGTTGTAGTCCGATGTTATATATAGAGATCAAATTTTAAGGAAGAAATATAAGGTAGCTATTGGTAATGGTGTTACTTGGTTAAATTTTGGTTTGATTTTCATATAATTAGGGTGTCACGTGCGTGGATATTCAGTAATTTTAAAAAATATTTAATAATAATTTGTATTTGTAAGAGCTTAAAATAAATTATTTAAGAACTTAGATGTAATTAATAAATATTAAGAAGAGTTAAGTTTGATTATAAATAATTTGAATTTGAGAGGGAAAAAAAAAAAAAAACGTAATAATATTATTTTTTAATTAAAAGACTCTAGAACTATTATTTGGTTTTAGTTTTATATATAATTATTAATAATAAAATTAAAAAGTAAATTTAGAGCAGAAGACATTGACTATTCATTTGGGAAAGAAGTGTTCTTTTGATTTGATTGAATTTTTCATGTTCCGTTCAAAAAGTCAGAATTTGTGATATATTCATTGCAAAAAGTGATGGTTGGCTCCAAATGCTTGAACAAAAATCAATGGTCAGGATGAGTTGTTACTTAAATAGTAAAGGCTTTAAGATGAGAAAAGTTTGTCGCTTTTACTGTGGAGAGAGAAAGAGAGAGTCTCTCTTGGGAAACAGCAAAGCAGTGATACTGATGATGAAGCCAATCGCGTTGAGTTAAACGAGAAGAATCAAATAGCGGAGGTTGATACCTAATGGTGATGATGGATCACAAATTCACATCAATCTGACCCATCATCAAATACCCAAAGAAAGAAAAGTAAAGTTGTCAGTGTTTTTTTTTGTCATAATTTTCTTTATTATGAATCAAAGACATATTGTTATTTTGTGCCTTTTGTTTTTGATGAAGTTGAATTGAGTTGGGTTGGGTTGGGTTGTTGTGATTAAGTCATATGGGACACCCACCAATTTAATCCACCACGAATCAAATCCAGATTTTTACAACAAGGAAGTGTGTTGTTTGTGGGAGTTGTATTCAATTGAATCTCTCTCTTCTCCTCTCTCTGTTTGTCTGTCTGTCTGCAGTAGTTGTAGTTGTATTAGTATTACAATCAATCAATTGTTTTATTTATTTATTTATTTATTTATTTTTCTTTCCTTTGATGTTCTGTTTTTTGCGCTTGACTTGTTTGGTCTCTCTCATTACCTTGATGTTTTGTGTTTGTTTTTTGAGTTTTTGCGTGAAAACTCGTTGACGCGGTTTTGCTTCGATTTTTTTTGAGTTATTTATATTTCGAGATACCCTTTCGGGGTTTTTAACCACAGTCGTAGGTTTTCCTTTTCCTCCTCTTCACTTTACTCTTTTTTCATCTGATTTCGACTTCTCCTCCTCATCTGGGTTCGGTTAGATTGGTTTGGTTTCTCTTGATTTCCACATCCGGGGTTGTCGATTTGGAGAGTTTTGAGGTCTGATTCGACACATTTTTCACTTGTTTCTTAGGGATTATTTTCTCTGTTAGAGCTTGGCTTCTGGGGGGAATTTGGGGTTTTGATTTAGTTGTTTAGGGTTTCTGGGGAGTTTTTTTTTTTTTTGTTTTTGTTTATTTGAAGGTTTTTATTTAGTAGAGGGTGAAAGTGGAAGCAGTGGGTTGGCTGCTAAGCTAAGTGTCTCACAACTTTCAAGGGTGGTTTGGTTTGATTTGATTTGGTTTGGGGGTGGGGACTGTAATGTGTGAATGATGTTTCACCCTCAAGGAACCCTCAAAGATTCATGTAATCTTCTTGCAGTGCTGTGTGGGACACATACTCAGAAGAAGTCGTCCGAGTACCCATTCCCAGAGCTTGTTTCTACTGGCCGTCTCGATGTGCTAATTCAACTCCCAACACTTATTCTTTCCATTCTGTCTCCAATTATTTAGCTTTGAGCATTTTCTTATTCTTGTTTTAACAATTGGACTGCAGGTTCAGACTTTAATCAATCCAACAACTGATGAGTTCCAGAGAGTTTTCGCATCATCCGAGCCTAACATTGTCTACTTACAAGGGGAGAAGCTTCCGAACGAGGAGGAAATAGGGCCTCTTGTATGGGGCAAATCTAAGTCCTCGTGTATTGAAGCAATATCTGAGCTCTTCACTGCCACATTACCCACAACAGTATGTGTTTACATTGTCTATTTCAATGTTGTCAAGTTTGTGGCATCTTTGATTACAACTTTGAAAGCTGCTGGTGGAAATCCATAAATCAGTTGTTACGAAAGATGAGCTGCATTTAGTGACAATGTCACATTCAACATTTATATTGAAATACCTCTTTCCAATTGTTTATGATTTCACTAAACTCATCTCAGGTTTACCATCTAGATATGATTGATATTAATTGTAATGCCTTGCACTTTAGATGAGATGAATCTGCTGAGAAACATATCACTGATGCATTATCTTATATTATTATTGATATGTTGAATATATATATGAAAATTGCTTCAGTATATATATATGAAAAAAAAGTGGGTTCTTAAACTTTGAAATGTGAATTGTTTAATGGCATGTGAATATGTGAACGAATTTGACTCAGCCCCTTGAGCTTAAACCTTCATTCAGATGGTTTCTAAGTGGCACAAGGAGTGGTGCTCCCTCAAAGGCAAATGGCTGTGGAGTAGAGTTTGCTGGCATGCATGTGGATTTTGTGGAAAGAGAAAAATAGCACAATTTTCAGGGAGAAGAAGAACTAGAACTGCCTAGACATTTGTAATGATACAAAGATATGGTCTTTGCATTGGGGCATTGGGGAATTATCTGGTTCAAAACATTGAATTTCATGTTTGTATTTTTAATTGGGAGAGTCTGTTTAGCAAATAGTTGACCTTTTGCTCATTTGTATCCTTTCCGTGTGACCTGCCCATGCACTTGGCTTCTTCTCCAGTTATGAATATATCTTACTTTGTTTGATTGATAAAAAATAAAATAAAAAAATGGTTAGTTCTTTGATTGAAATCGTAAATCTTTGAGCTATTGAACCTAAAATAAGATAGAAATGGAGTTTAAGGGGTCAGATGGAAATGGAGTTGGGCTCTAAAAACACGCGGTAATCGCATTTTTTAGTAGCATCTCTCCTGGATTGAACTTCCTTGACTCCCTTTGATACTATTCCAGCCCAAGTTCATCAATAGCCTTCCTTCGGTCACAATCCCTTTTTGAAACAATAAAATCAATGGAAGATGAATAGTTAGTATGGGCATTTTTTTTATAACAAAATCAAGTAATCCTTTTTCTTTTTTATTTAAATAAGTAATTTAATTGATTGAGCCATTTACAGATGATCCAAGAAGTTATATGGTGAATTCTGCCCATTTTTTAAAAAAGACCACTTCACTAGGAAAGGTCTTAATACATCTGCCACTGTAGAATGAAGTCAAGTACAAGTTAAGTACTATTTAGTGAAAGCAAGGCCGGGAAATAGGACCACTCAAATGTGGGTAGTTCATATTCTCAAACCTTTTCATTTTCTCAACCAAGGAAGCTTGAGGATAACTCATAATTATCTGGTAGTGATGGAGATCTCATAAAAAAAAACTGAATTGATCTCGAAATTGGAAGATATATGAAGACCTAGCTTGAACCTGTGTGATTTCCCCTGAATTGGATATATTTGGAGGAATGAAGTTTTCTACAAGTGTTGATCTTACTCTAGGGACCTAAAACTAGAGATGAAAATCTGAGGAAAAAGAGATAGGGAGAACTTTCTCAATTATTTGTTTCATCCCATAATTGTCTAACAACCAAAAGACCACTACTTTAGAACAATTTACTTATACCCTTCATGTCTAGTTTCCTGACACCCAAGATCCCTTGTATATTCAACTCTTTAACTCATCATTAGGGACTCTCAATGATGTATTAAAGCCTCCCAGTGACACTTACAGTTAGGAAGATGATCCATTTTGCATCAATTCTTGCCCCCCTTAGCAGATGGTAAACTGCGCCTTAACTACAGGATAGATCAGGCGCATCTCCATTTCCATTTTGTATGTTGACTTGGTAAATTAGGATTGCACTGCAATTATTTGCCGTCAGGTTTAGGAATTGTAATGCAGATGATGTTTTCTCTCCATTCTTCCCAAAGTAACTGAGGTATAACCCCATAGCTATTATTTGATAGGAAATGTGAGAAGAGAACATATGACCTTTCAAAGCAAACACAATGATGAATGTGGTTACTGTCAATCAATATTTTACCTGGAAAAGAAAGGATTTTAGCAAGGATGCACAGATACAAATACGACACGCTGACCGACAATTTTCGAAAAACTAGGACTCAACGACACAGTGACATGTCATACCTTTTTTTCAATAAAACAAATGCAGATAAACAACAATTTAATAAATAAAAAAAATGCATCCATCTTTCTATTGCAAGTAGGAAAAATAAATAGAAAAAAATGAAAAAAAAACAGTAGAGAAAAAAAAGTATAAAACTGGAGAAGAAAATAACGTGCTGTCAAAAAACAAAAAAGTAGATGAGAAAAGAATAAACAAAGATTAAGAAGTATAGACTACATCTATGCTTTAGTGGTTTTTTATCGCATTTTCTATCTTGACTCTTAAATCATAATTTGAAGTTTTTCACTTCTGATGAACTAACAAAAATAAAAATAAAATAAATTTGGTTGTCGAGTCTTGACTGTCTCCTAATCGAGTTTTGGGTGTGTCCGACACTTGACCACATTGACCATGTGTCTGACTCCATTGACACTTACATTGATCATGTGTCTGACTCCGTTGACACGTTGACCAAGTGTCTGATACGTATCGAGCGAGTGTCGGTGTCGGATATCTGTCGAACACGGGTGCGGCAAATTTTCGGAAGAGCTCGTGCATCTTTGGATTTTAGTGTTTACTTTTGTACTAAAGGTTTGAATCAACAAGAAAATTGTATGAAATTGAGGAATTTCACAAGGCTTATGTTTATTTTGAACTACTTTCTTCATCTCATGTCATTTTCCTCTATGAAAGTTGTTGCGGCCAACGATCATCACTCGTGCAAATTATTTTCGTCACTGTTGTCATTACTGTTAATCAATTTTAATCTTTAAATGCTTTTGCAGGTTTACTTGGAAATACCCAATGGCGAAAAGTTGGCAGAGGCACTTCATGCTAAGGTAATTTTTAATCTGGCCTTTTTTGGAAGATGTTCATTTTATTTTGAGATGGAGATCTTGATGATTCATGAATGTTTTGATGGCACTTTAAGAGTCGAGAGTGAAAACATGCATCAGTTTGTAATTTCTTCTGCAGTTTATTTTTTTCGTGAAATGCAATTGTTGTTTTCATGCCAGGGAGTTCCTTACGTTATATATTGGACGGATACGTTCTCGTGCTACTCAGCTTATCATTTTCACCAAGCGTTGTTTTCCGTGATACAGAGGTATTGGTAGTTGTTTTCTTAAGATTTGGTTTTTTTGAAGTTCTCATCTCATTATGTACGAAGATGCCCAATGCCTTTATTTTTCTTTGAACATATCCCTATGATTATTGCAATTCAATAACTTCTTCTAGATTGTCTAGATTGTCATTTGTATGATGTTATGAAAAAAAATGATTCCCTGGTTAGTTGTTCAACAAATTTTGTGACCAAAGGTTAACATGCTGCCTGCATCATAATCCATCATTGGGAAGTACAATGTTTTTCTTATTGGATGTGAAAAATTGAAAATATGATCTTATTGTTGTTTCTTTGTTTCTTTTGTGTCTTTCAGTTCGTGTAGTCATACATGGGATGCTTTTCAACTTGCACATGCATCCTTTAGGCAGTACTGCATACGGAACAACCATGTATCCTCTACCAGTCACAAAGATAATGGGAAGCCAGGACCTCGACTTCTAGGGGATCTGCCAAAGATCCACATCTCCCCAATGGAGAAAGATGCAGAAGAAGACGAAGAATTAGATGGTAGTCTTCCACCTATAAAAATATATGATGATGATGTGAGCGTGAAATTTCTTATTTGTGGAGTACCTTGTGCTTTGGTGAGTTGTAACACGTTCTAGCTTGATTCGGTGATGGCAAATTTTTGAAAAATAAAATAATATATATCCCTTCAATTGATTTCTTATCATTTTTTACTCCAGGATGCATGCTTATTGAGCTCTTTGGAAGATGGTTTGAACGCTTTATTGAATATTGAAGTGAGTATAATGTTGTGTTTATGTTATCAGAGGTTAGTCTTCATTGTTGTTTGTATGTATTATAAAATTGCATTTTGAATGATTTCGAGTTCAGCTTAGTCCAATTGATCTACAGAATGAAGATAAATTAAATTCAGAACTCAAAAGGGTTGTATGCATAATGATGCCCGTGCTAATTCTTTCTTTTTTCTTATCCATCTTCACCAAGGATTGTTCAGTATAGTAGTTCATAGATACCTTTTTTTTGAATTACTATCATCATGTGCATACTTCTTTTGTGTTCAACAAAGTTTATTGGATCCTAAATCATTGGTATCCAAATATTCAGACGCGCACATGAGTACTAGTAAGAAGGTAACTTGAAAATAAACAAAAAGGGTTCTCAATTCAAACTGCTACCTTGATGAACAGGAACTAGAGCATAATGTGATTTTTGTGCAGTTAAAACGGTGTTATAACGCCGATATAGCTCTGATATAACTCTTAACGGGGGTGAGCCGTTATATTATGACATTATCACGTCATGGTATCACAGCTCTGATATAACGGTGTTATATGACCGTTATTGAGATAACGTTTTTTTTTCAATAACCTCGTTTTAACGTTTTGTTCTAATACATAAAAAAAAAATTTAAAAAATCACCCATTTCATTCTCGATCGAACGAGAACTCTAGACTCATAGGAAATAAGGACTTGAGCTAGCCGTCACCAATCGACAGAGAACTAAACCTCGCCGTTTGACAAAAAAGAGTAGAAGGGAAGAAGACGAAGAGTCGATTGCACTCTCCATTGCGATCTCACTCTCATACGCAGGGAAGGTGTTTCAATTTAATGTTATGAACATGATTTACTTTTTTGACTATAGTATATTAATACTTTGTGGGAGTATTAAAAATATATTTAAAAAACTATTCCGTTATATCCTTTTTGACTCTATAATACATTAATACTTTGTGGGAGTATTAAAAATATATTTAAAAAACTATTCTGCTATATGCTGTTATATCCCGATATATCATGTTATAACCTAGAACTCTCTTGGACCGTTATGGGTTCGTTATCCGTTTTAACTGCATAGTGTGATTTAAAACAACGTGCTGAGGAGACAGGCTTTTCATAGTTCAATTTTTGCTTTTTATGGGGTGTGCAAAGAAGGGGAGGTTAATGATTTTGATCCATTGATCATTGTATGGTGATGTGACATCATCACTTTTCCTAATGAAAAGTTGTTTGAGGAGATTGGTGAATAACAGTTCTTCAGATGTTGTCTTGAAGGTGAAGTGCTAAAGATCACCACTTCAATGTTTGTTCTTTTTATTCTAAATATTTATGAGTGATTCTATGTGAGAGGAGCTTCCATAATTTTTCCTACAACATTGGTAGAAAAGAGACTTATTTCTACAAAGATATACTTTTTCATGTGGGCGGTCAATGTAGAAATTACTAGCAATAAAAGAGGTAGATGTCTTGGCAAAGAGAGGAAGTGAAGTGAAAGAGACTTGCTTTATGTGCACTTGGCTAAGTTATGGGATCATCTATTGTGGTATTCTTTTCAGAAGATTGGGAAACAAAGTTCTGGGCTTGGCAATCCTAGAGAAGATAATCCAAGGCTGGAAAGTAAGGCTTAACAAGAAGATAGCTTAGGAACAAACAATTACCCCTTATGCTCTACGTTTGACTTTAAACTTGCAGATGGATAGTTGAGTTTTCAAGAGACAGTGCCAGGTGCTATGGCCAATGATGCCTCAGTTATTAGTACAATAAGGTGCTGGTATGTGTGGGTAAACATCTTGTCGATCCTGGACCCACTTTAATATATCTTTGTGCTCAATATATCTAAAAGCAAGACAGAGCACAAAGATATATTACAGATTGCGAGTGAGACGCTCACAAAGCAAAGAGAGAAACAAAATACTTGCATAGTTTAGGTCAGTTTAACCTGAGATCTCTGGTTCCACTTAAGGTGCTAAACCCCTATTATTCCCTTTTACACCATTCCTCATCTCAAGCCTTAACTTTGTTGCTTTGCCCACTCATGGTGTCTTAAAGAGAGTCTATTTCTCCCAAAGACTCTAAAATAATGTGAGTACCCGCATTCTTGTAATCCCCGTATTTTTCATTTTGGTCATTATCCTAAACCAGTTTCTACTTTGAGGTGTTGTTTAGGTATAAAAATATATATGCTTAGATCAGTTTTCAGTTTTCACACTTGCATAGTCTCCTTTCTTTTGTAAATGTAGTAAACCCATTTGCATTGTACTTAAAAAGAAAATTTTGATTCGCTATGTGCTTTTCTCTATGTGAGAAGTTAGAAACTTAGCTCAATTTAAATGATAACCATAAGTCAGCTTTTGCACTTGCAAAGTGCATTATTCTTCTAATCAAACATAAGCTTCCTTCAGAGTACTAATGTTATACATGTATATTTTTGTTGAAGAGGAAGAGATCATTCGGTGAGTTTAGATACTAACGTGTTTGATACATAAGGTTTACCCCCTACACACTAAATTGAAACAAAATTTAAAGCTGATTTGCAGTAATTAGAAGAGCTATGAGAACGTTGTCTGGGTTCTTTGATGAGGATAGTCATGTTCCTCGTGCAAGACTCAAGCGAACAAAAGAACAATTTCTGTTTAAGACTGCATTTCCGTTCTTGCATTCTCTTACATTTGTTTTGTGCTTACGCAACTACATTGTCTTTGCTTATAGGCTATAGTGCATTTCTGACTATTTTTTCTTGTTATTTCAGATCAGAGGTAGCAAACTTCATAATCGAGTTAGGTATGCTATCCTCAAAACTGGTTGCTTTGGCTTTTGGGTACATGAATCTTGTTCTGTTATATGATAGGAAATACTTTTTGTGTTTGTGTCAACTGTTTTGTTGGTTTAATAATAAATTACTAGCTCGTGCCACTCCCTAAGTCAACTCCCAAACAACCAACCGAAAGAAATTACATCCCAATTTCACGCCCCTGCTTTGATAAGATATACAACCTGAATCAAACAAGTGAAAATGAAAAAATGGATAGATGGCAAGGAAGAATATATATTTTGATTTAACCCCACTTCTACCTTTGAGTTCAAAAAAATTAAAAGTCCATGCACTACTATTTTGTGTATTTGACCAAGGATTGTGATTCCATTTTCGAGTTAATTTCGGTCTCCGGAATTTTAAGAAAAATTTCAAGTAATATTTCGGTAGGCAAAGAAAAAACGTAAAAATTTCGGGATACATAAAATATATTATAATTTTCAGGGTATATAAAATATGTGAAAAAATTAAATACAAATAAGTAAATCTATTAAACACATTAAATGAAGCCTAAATATCAAGTATCTCTTAAATTTATGACATAATTAACGATATAGCAAAAAAAAATCACAAATTTCACACAAACGACTATAAAATTTCATGTTTGTAATCGTTGAAATTCTTAAATATACTACATCAAAAGTCTCACAATAGATCTTATAATCTCCCTTGCATTAAAAGTGAGATCTTTCACCCTTACAATATGAAGGTTGCAAGTGAGAATGAAAATGTTCCTCTCTAGGGTTTTTAGACTGTGATTAGTTATTATGTTAAGTTTATGACATAACAAAAATTATGACCAATTACTGCAATTTATTGGGTCGGGCTACAAGTTTTCGAGGAATTTTTGCTCCTTGTGTCATTGGTCAATCGAAATATTACAAATGGCTCCAAATGCAAAAAAATTTCTCAAGTTTTCAGCTGAAATTTTTTCCTTTTTCTTTTTTTTTTTCTTCTAGTATGTAGCATATAGCAGTCGTTTTGGGTTGGGCTAGAGTTTAGGCCACCAACCCGTCCAAAAGGAAGAATAGCCCACAACCCAAATTACTCCATTTAGGGTAGGGTTTTATATAGGCTCTCTCATTCACCTCTTCTCTTCAAGTAACAGAGAGAGATAGAGACGAGAGGCAAAGAAAACTGATTGAGAGACGAGACGAGAGGCTGAGATAACTGAGAGAGAAAGAGAGGTTTTTAGGGTTTCCAAATCGATCTCTCTCCAAACATCATGGTTACGCTCAAGGTGGGTTTTCTTCTTCCATCTCTTATCCTCTCTATACACTTTGTTTTCAAAATGATTGACTCTTCTTTATATGTTAAAGTAAAAAAAACCGGTAAATCTTGCGAAATCACAATCACAACGCTAGGAATTGCCCTACTATGTTGTTTATCTAACGACACTGGTGTAGAATTATAAATGCAATATCTATACCATACAAAAAATGGCTAGTATGACACATTTTTCAAGTACATAGACACTTAGACTTGGTTGGATGATGCAATTTTGACAAATAAAATAATTTAAGTTGTTTGTGGCAGTGCTCCACCACCTCCTCTCCAGGCAGGGACATTTTCTCGTGGAGTTGTGACTATGAGATGTGATTTCTCAACATGTAGTTCAACTCATATCTCGCTTTTAGTGTCTGGTAGTGCACAGACTTGTTTTGATGATCAGGTAATGCGCTAGTAATTTGTTAATATAGTGATATTACTTCAAGCATTTTTGTAAAGTAGTCCTTAATCATTTTGCTTGTGTTCAGCTTTTGGAGAGTCATATAAAAAATGAACTCATCGAAAATAGTAAGTTAGTCCATGCATTGCCACGCACAGAGGAAAGGAAAATGTCCTTATCTGAACCTCGGAAGTCTGTTTCAGTAGCTTGTGGGGCCACTGTATTTGAAGTTTGCATGAAGATTCCAACATGGGCATCACAGGTTTATTTCCTTCCAGATCTCTCTGATTTTAAGAGTTCAAGCAACATGACTTATATGAATAAACTTCATTCTCTTATGGTGATCAAAATGATTGAATTTTAGATCAGTCTTTGCGTTTCAATATTGATCCGAAAACCATATTTGCAAGCTATGACTGCCCTTTAAAGTGGGAAAAGTTGGGATATGGGTTGCAGTGTGATGGTTGGAAATCTATATATTATGTGATCGTGGAATTTCTTTTAGAAATAGCAACTTTTTCATTCAGAAAATAATAACTTTTTATCAAAGATTCTTATTACAAAAATGAAGGCCAATGGCTTTTCTAACTTTGGCTGTATTTATATTTGTAGTAGTGTTTTTTTTTTTTTTTTTTTTTTTTTGTAATTTCATTGTAATTCATGTTGTGCTTTTTGCAGGTTTTGAGGCAACTTGCACCACAAATTTCTTTCCGTAGCTTTGTTTCCCTTGGCATTGCCAGTGTTCAGGGATCATCTGTTGCTTCTTTTGATAAGGAGGACACTGAGCGCCTTCTTTTCTTTTGTACGAAGCATGGGAGGGATCTTCATCTGCAAAATCATATTATTCATAATAGTCTCCCAAGCTGGTTAAAATCACCTGCTCCGATCCGGAAAAGGTCTGAACCATGCCCAGAAACAAGACCTGCCACAGATAATGTTGTGGGTGAAGATGAAATTGGTGCTACCAAAATGTACCTCGACAAGAGTAAAACCATGAGATTGGATGATGGCGTTACCATGCCCTTAGTACCCATTAGACAGAAACTGAAAGTAGCTGCAATGAGACCAATCCCTCATATTCGTCACCATAAACTGCTACCCTTTTTGGGAGTTTCAGAGGCTGATGGACATAATGGAGGCCTGACAAAGGCAAATTTATCTATTCTCCCTGCTACAAAGCATAATAATTTGGGGCCGGCTCCTGTGACACATAAGAAATCATTATCAAATTCTTACCAAGCTCAGCAGATCATTTCATTGAATCCCCTACCTCTGAAAAAACACGGGTGCGGCCGATGCCCAATACAGGTTTGCTCAGAGGTGAGTTATTTTCAGTGTTTATCTAAGACGTGTTGTGAAATCGAGATACCAATATTTTGTTGTTATTATTATTTTTTTTAATTTTACAAGAAAGACCCTGTACTACAATTCTTTAGGGGTTGTTAAGGTTTGGTTCCAAGGGAATTGACCTTTTGTCACTTTCAACTCAATGAAAGAAATGTGTAATAGGGAAACCCATGGGTCATTGCCTTTCCAAGAGGAAAAAGACAAATCGAATGACCCAATTAATAATTAATCATTATTCAATGCTTCTGAGGGGCGCTGGGGTGCCAGTATCGTTCGAATAGTTAAACTTTAGGGGGAAAAGCCACCTTTTCTAATGGTGTATTTGATCTGTTTCTGAGCCAGTCAATGCTGTCATGTCATGGTTACGAGTTCTGACTCAATTTGTTCTTTTGCAGGAGGAATTTTTGAGAGATGTAATGCAGTTCCTTATCCTGAGAGGACATTCCCGACTTGTTCCACAAGGTGGGCTTGCTGAATTTCCAGATGCTATACTCAATGCAAAACGGCTGGACCTTTACAACTTGTACAGAGAGGTGGGTTATTGTAGTCAGATGTTTATTATAGTTGGTGGGTTATTGTAGTCATATGTTTATTATAGGTGGCTTTACACATGTTTGCAAGCTGCTCATGTATTCTGGAAGACAAAACATATTTGGGGAACTTTTGAGGTTGGTCCCACAATAATAGGGCACTTGACTTTGGTTCCAGGAGATCACACTATTTAGTTCATTGGCTCAAACCGTGAGTTGACTATCTAGTCTTCCATTAAGTCTCATGGTCCATACTGCGAGTTGACTATCTAGTCTTTAGTTAAGTCAAATGATAGCCCAGACTCCTATGCACGTGTTGGGAGTGAGGATGAGGATGTCATTTTCTTTCGTCTCATGTTGCACACTTGCTGACTTAACCGAAAATTGGACAGCCAATTCACGATTTGGGACCATGACCTAAATATTGCAGTTTCGTGGGCCAATGTTGAAGTACCTTATTATTGCAAGACCAACCTCTAAATTTCTCAAAATTGTCTCGTTACGTTGTGTCGATTTGAGACGAGCTTACTTTGAATTCCTCTCTTTTAGGTGGTTTCAAGAGGAGGTTTTCATGTTGGAAATGGCATCAACTGGAAAGGGCAAGTTTTCTCAAAGATGCGTAACCACACAGTAACTAACAGAATGACAGTATGTTCCCTAACTTTCTCCCATGAATCCAATCTGAATTTATACTTTGGATTTTTGCTCTTTATTATGTAGTTCGTACTTCACCTGTTTGTTTTATTGATTATTATTGCTAGTAGCTATACAGTGTGATCCTTCCCCTAATTATGGTATTGCTATTTTCGTTTTCTGATATATTGATCAGGGTGTTGGCAATACACTCAAGAGACATTATGAAACATACCTCCTAGAGTATGAATTGGCGCATGATGATGTGGATGGAGAGTGTTGCTTGTTGTGCCACAGGTTCTCTTTCTGCCCTCTCCTTCTTCCTCCCCTCTTTTCTATCTCCCTTCTCTCATCTTATTAGTATTTGCAATGTTGTGCAGTAGCGCAGCTGGTGATTGGGTCAACTGTGGCATATGTGGAGAGTGGGCACACTTTGGCTGTGACAGAAGGCAGGGACTTGGCGCCTTTAAGGTAAGCTACAGTAAAATTCAAAAGGGTTTGTATAAGATAAACCACAAGCATAAAAACAAATATCAGAAATATTGGAACTAAAAGAAAATTGTGGTGATTGTATCTTTCAATCACTTCAGACTTGCACCAATAATTTGGTGGAGTCTCGAACAATTCATCAAATTGATATGCCAAGGTCACCATAGTCTTTGAACAGGACCCTGTTGGGTGCTTTATATATGTGCTTGAGCTTTACCCAACACCAAAAACCTGAAGTTGATCTTGGTTCGAGTTTGAAGGTTGCTACTCCTGAGGCCTAATTCGGCATTTCTTACAAGGCTGCAATTTGGAAAAATTGTATAATGATTAGTCAGTTTTATGGGTACCAACAAGTTAGATGTTTCTGTTAACTTTTTCACCTTGTGATCTGTAACAGGATTATGCTAAAACAGATGGGCTGGAGTACATTTGCCCTCACTGCAGTGTCACCAACTTCAGGAGAAAACCACCAAAAAGTGCCAATGGGTATGCCGCCAGTTCATGCACGGTGTAGCCCTTGTTCTTGATATCATGCTTCTTCGGTGAAATTTCTATAAGCAAGTAAAAGGCCCTTCCATTAGATAGATAAGAGGCCATCAGACCACCTCATTTCCATTAAAGCCTGTCTGGCCCATTTATGGTCAAAGCATAAGGCCTTTGACAACGGTCAGGCTGGTCTACATACAAACAACAATTGATGCAAGATCTTATCAACCATTGGTGCAAGATCGTATCATCTGCACCAAAAAATCAACATACAGATTGGTTTCATATCCTGCCATGTTCATCAATTGCTTTATAAATGTTTGTATTGTAACTAGCTATACTAATGTTACAACTGTGATATGAACAATTCCCATAATTTCTTGGGATTTCTGAGCATCTGAAGTCCAGTTTAGGTTCTGTTGGTCGTAGGGTACAATCTTTAGAGTGACATGAGAGTAAATTTATCGTAAACATATTGTATTATACCTCAGCTCGTCTTTAGTGATATCTTTTTAAGAAAGGAACTCATTTTGTCTACTATTTTTTGATCAATTGAACTTGCTATACTCTGTTGAAGCACAGCATATTCAGTTACAAGTTCATAGGCAAATCATGATTCTCAAATTCAGTTTCTTGGTCTCCTTGATCCTCTTGCAACAGTTGCTACCCCTTGACCTTAATGGTTCCTTACAATTTTGCTCAATCTCTTGAAGATTTATGCTTTTGCAGTTGTATTTTTAGCTGTTTTCATTGCATGCATGTCCATTTTCGTACTGGTCACTCATACCATGCTGATCAATCCACAGGTATAGCAAAACTCATAATCACACATGAATCCCAACATGGAAATAACTCGAGCATCAACTTTAGAATCAAATAAACATAATGCATTTTATAACTTAGACGTCAGATATACCAAACTCACCCCTCCCTTTATGGACCGTCTTCGGACTTCTTAAATTCGACTCATAGTTTGACTGACATGTGCATCCAATATAGAGTTTACTATCTCATCGAATTTTCTATATGCACATCTTGTGTAAAATCATCCCAACCATATCGTTCAAGTGCATGTTGGGTTTATAAGTTGTCTTGTTATATACAAAGAGGGAAAACAAATTTGTCTTGGTAGTGCGTAATTGTGAGTAGGGGTGGCAATTAGTGAGCCCGACACAACCTACTCCGTAGAGGGCATGCTTGGAAAAACATGACACGATTAATAACAAAATTGACACGATCGACACGACCCATCAAATTTGTGGGTTGAATTTAGGTTTGAGGTCTTGACACAAAACTAACCCGTTTTGTTATTTAATTAATTAGCATATATATATATATATATATATATATATATATATATATATATATATATATATATATATATATATATATATATATTTTTGGTAATTATATGGCTTTGGCTCAGTTATGAATTGTCAAAAAAAAATATAACAGTACCAAACTTGCACATAGGGTATGTACAAGCTTTAGCAAATGGCTTTGACACAGTCAGAAATATTGTTTAAAAGATAGTAATTATGATCAAACGTGTGAAGGTGGGTCAAAACGACATGACTCAGAACCGTGTCGGGCGTGGGATTGATATCTTTGACACGATTACTAAATGGGTTGGTTTGAGTTTGATAAGTTGACAAGAGATTTTACTATGACACGACATAACCCATTGGCTCCCCTAGTTGTGAGTGTGATGTGCAATGACCATGCTAGATTCAACACTCTCAAGCGGTTAATTGATTACGGGGATTGTTAAAGGCAAACCCCATTTAAATTATGGCATACCCTAGAAGATTCTGAATTTGGTACCCAATACAAATAGCAAACCTCAACTTAAGTTTCATCAAATTTGGTTGACTAAAATAATAAAATATTCCACTTTCAACCCACATTTTTTTTCACTCCATCTTTTTTTTTTTTTTTTTTTCATTAAACCTTCCTCAAACTCTCTTTTCTTCTCTAAATCTCTCTAATCTCGCTTCTTCCCCAACTCTTATCTTCTCCCTACATATTGCCTCCATCAAACATTTTCCATGTTTTCTCAAATCTCTCTCCATTTTCTTTCTCAACTCTCATCTTCTCCCAACTCCATTTCCTTTGTCATTGCTCTCTCTCTCTCTCTCCCTAGCTCTCCCTCAAATTGGTGGTGATGGAGCTTGTTGAATGATAAGAAATTCTTCTTTCTTCACTTTATGATTCCAGGTACTTGAGGAATAATTTTACATTTTGTTTGAGATCAAATAGTCATTGGGCTTTCATTTATTTTATAGATGCGCGAAATAAAACAAAATAAAGTTTTATTGATATTCCCCAAAATTTGAGGAGAATTTTTTTTTCTTCAATGAGTTGGTAAAATGAACCAAAAAGTTCTTTATCATGAACTTTGTACCGCGCACATCATTTTGAAGGGTTTTCTAGAAAGTCACGTAAAGGGAAATGAAGAAATAGAAAATGTAAAAAAAAAATTTAAGAAATGAACACGTTTTGGGTTCTGTTTGTACTGCATCAATCTGAGATGATTTTTTTTCTATTCCCACTGTTTACTCTTTCAGACTTTGGGGTTTTCAACCAACTAAAAAAAACTTCAAATTTCAAATATGTACGAAGTGTTAACATTCTTTTTGAAGGAAAGAAAGCACCATACGAGCAAAAAAAGAAAAGAAAAAAGAGTGAACCATAATCTAATTTTTTCATCCACTGAATAATATTTAACTATTTGAATTTGAAAGTCTGTTTTAAATTGTCAAGTTGCAAATATTTATTTACCGAGATCTGCTTATGATTTATTAAATGGTAAAAATGAAAAAGAATTTGCAATTTTAGGGACAACCTTTAAAAGACCCATGCAATTCCTATTTGGAAGTAAGGAATTTTTTTTTTATCACATTCATCTATGTCAATCCCTTGAATGATTGGCATTCTTTATATATAATTTACCTGCATGTGGTGTGGGGACACCCATCTACTCTCTCTACATAAAACTTACATTTGGGACATTTCTGCCATTTCTTATCCTTGGCTACTAAGTTACAAACCATTTGATCTTCCTCCCTTGCTGTAGTTTCTTTAACCTCGGTGCATATACGTTCCGAATGCTAAGGTACCTTACATTGTGCGCAAAGCAGTCTTAGACAATGCATACATTCTGTTTCCGTAGCATCGACGTCCTCTGCTTCCATCACCAATGGACCTAAACAGTCCTTGTAAGGACAACAACCTATGGTTGAAACGTCAGTCAAAAGACTCCCACGAAGCCATTCCCCACTTTTCCAACACAGCTGCTGGAAGTATTGGTTGGCAGAACTCAGGCTCCAATAAGGCATCACACTTCAAATGTGGACATTTCACTGATACTATCTTCTCCTCTACTTACTTGTAATGTAGTTTGTTGTGCAGATTGTACAAAAGCAGTGACAACAGCTTTTATGAGTGAACATTTCTGTATTTGGTCTTGTTTCCATGCAAATCTCACACGACCTCATAACTTGTTGGTCTGCTTAAACTGCCAAAAGGATCGAAAACAAGATTGTAACACACACACACTATATATATATCTTTCTTTTGAAAAATAGTGTACAATTTTTCATAGAGCCTAATGCGAAAAAATCTAATTGGCGAGGGAAGCAGCGAGGAAAACAGCGAGGGACCCCACAGGGGGGAGGGGGAGCCATCCATTCCCCCCGGGATGCGCGTTTCCCTCGCTGTTTTCCTCGCTGCGTCCCTCGACAATTAGACGGGTTCGCCTAATGCCTATTATAGGCCTCTAACATAACAATCAAGAGAAGTTTGAAGCCTAAACAAAAATGTGCTTAATGAACCTCAATTTCCCACTTCATTTATCGCTAATTAGAGACAACCAAGCCAGGTTCAAACAAGCACCATACCATTCCTCTAATTAGAGACACGAGACTGTAATAAGAAAGTAATCACACTGTTTAAGCCATATATAGTTAGGTAGGTGTACCGGCAACCATGCCACGCCCCTCCAAAACAAACACGGAAACACCTAGCTCCTTGGAGCGATTTAGTTAGAAGCAAACAAAATGAAGAATGGCATCCTAGCTATACTTATGACTCAAAACTCAATTTACTTCTCATTCAATCAAATGGCAGTTTGTGTTGAACTCTTCAAAAAAAAAAAAAAAAAAAGCTTCCATTGTCTGTGCATGAACATTACGTACGAGATGATCAGTTTTTATTCCTCGTAACATTCAGTAGACTTCAACTTATTATTTATTGATTTTTGTTTGCTAAGATGATCTTATGGAGGCAATAGCTAGTAGGTTGGTTTTGGCTAATAACCATGTTTACATGCATGCTTATTGAATAATCATCTATAAATATAATGATGAATACATATGTATACCAAGTTAAGGAAATCGAAGAAGATGGAGGAGACTCGCCCATATAACTCCTTAAACTCTCCCTGTGGCCGGGTAGCTGATGATGAAAGGATTCTATTTTTATTTGACTCAATTTCCTTGTCAAATGTGTACCAGCTGAGTTGGTAGAGATGTGATTTGAACCAACCGACAACATGCGGTGAAAGAGGGTTTAGGATAAAAAAAAAAAAAAATCCTTTCCTCACTTATTTCGTGATAACTGAGGTATATGTTGTTGTTGTTCACTATAACTATGGTACTAGGCTTATTTTATCCTTTTCTTTGTATCATTTTATCACCACCCTCTAAAATTCAATCCCACCATTTTTTTCCAGAGATATTTGAGGTGCAATGCAAGGATCCATCTAGGAAATCCACCAACTAAAGTTATTATTCTCATTTCCAACCAATTAATTGTTGTTTTTAAGGGGGAAATTACATCTCAATCTTAAATGTCGATCTTCCTACAAACAAGGAATGTGATTTCTCAAAATATGTTGAAATTTCACGAAATATTTTCTATTGAAATTTACCGAAATCTCTTTCAAAATTCGAAATATGTTGAAATTTTTCTGAGAAAAGAAAATAAATATTGTAATTAATTGCAGACTACTATGGGACTTTTTGTCTGTCTATGTGTTTATTTTCCCAATCATATTGCGTTGGTCCATGTGAGGGTCTATTTAACATGTTTAACTTACAATATTTTTTTGTTTGCCCCCATTAGTTTATATTGAATAGAGTTTAACCTTTATTTTAAATTTTAATTGAGTCTAACACTCATTTTCTAACAAAAACCATTAGGTCAATAATTTTGATTGGTCAAGATTTATTTAGTGATTGAAATACCCCAACTCCTCTAAATACACATGCCTTGCACGCACAAAATTAATAAATGATTATCAAAAGGTTTAGATTTTGCATACTAATCTCAAGGCGATCCTAATGACCCAATTTCTCTTCCTCCAACTTCTCTACCAAAAACTGCCGTCCCCAACCCAGCCCAGCCCCTCCTCTTATCCTGTGCTCTTTCCTTTTACCACCATCAAATCCACACACCTCATCCATGATCTTTCTCATCCCACCACTGTTACACCCATCTAAACCACACGACTTGTGTAGTAGTCTCACTACATATCTCAACCCAACCAAGTGACCCTATATATCACCCTCCCTTCACTCCCAACCCAACTACCTAACTAGCTTCCTATCCTTAGAGGGGCTTACACCATCCTCAAAACTCCACCTGAACTTCTCATCCAAATTTCACAATCTAACCACCACCAATTCCCCTCCAAAAAAATGTCCTCTCAAATCCCAACTGTTTGAAACACTCTCAGTTCTGGCCTCACCGAGCTCATCCTTCGTTTTAGGCTCATGTTGACTGCCTATGTGTCACGATAACCCAATAGTTATTAATCTACCCATCCATGCATTTTAGGCAAGATAGAGCAATGAGCTTGCCTTTATTTGTCTCTGATAAATGTACCATTTACTCGGATTTAGTACACTATTATTCATCAACACCATTATTGTTATTCTGGTCGTTGTTATCATTATCATTGTTTAAGAGCAGTTTTCCTTCTTTCTTTTAACATGGAACCCTGTTCTGGATATTGATTTAAGTTTGCTGACATTCTTTCAGATGCAGATTTGCTTCACCTTCCAATTGACAGAATTGACCGCACTTGCACTAATATGTCAATAAATCGATTCAGGATGACAGAAAAATGAGCAGTTATCTTAATGCCTTGATTTTTTTGGGAATTTCAACGCAAAGTAGGTTCATGTTCATGTACTTGAGATTTAACCTCTAGAATTGCATGACAATTGCAATCTGAGAATCAGGCCTAAATTACATGACAATTGTATCAAACATGCTATTTTTAGATCAAGTGCAATCTCAAAGGATGTAAGGGCATGACAATTGTATCAAACATGCTATTTTTAGATCAAGTGCAATCTCAAAGGACGCAAGGGCAGTCACGAGTCTCTGAGAGCTGTGCATCACTCACATACGAAAGACCAAAGAGATGTTTATACACCACAACTGCTCAGCCGCCGTACATATACATGAAGACATTTGCTGGGATAAAGTGCCCAAAACGCTACTACAAAACCCTGTTAGGATCAGATATTTAGAGGCCACTCCTTCCGCCTATGGTCTTTATCATGTGGAAGACGGCATGTGCTTTAGGGCAGTCTTCTTGTCTCACTTGATCGAGAACAAACTTACTGCTCTCCTAGTATTGTTTGACACATCACTAACTCAAAACCAGGTACATATGTTGCACTCAACACAATGAAAGGGCAGCTAATTGGAAAGACTCCAAGCAGATGTAGAATATGGACAGTACAGTGTATCTATCTTATTACGAGGCCAGCTTGCTCTTTTCTAAAGGAACAAAACAAATTTATTTGAATATTGTGTCATGTTACTAACATTATCTCAAACATAAGTTATTAAAGTGTAAAAGAGATGACAAACCGACTAGTGAACCAGAAACCAGTGGTTTTGCAACATCATAACAGGCAAACAGTGGAACAAGAGATGATCATCCTTCTAGACATACATATATTCACCCCCACGTAAGGCATTAGCAGCACCCTTCCTTTCTTCCTCGGCCTCCTTATCCTGTTCTTTCTGGCTCTCATATGCATGGTCATCTGTTGGCAGTTCATATCGGCAAATTGGGCATGAATTGTGCTCATCCTGCGATATAAATCAAGCAAAACAAGATTCCCCATAAGCTGTTGGAGTAATTCAAATTAAGTGAAACCAACTGGAGAATACCTATAGCAACAAGTGAAAACGAAACGAAAGAAAACTGAATGTATACTAAATGTTGGATTGTCTTATGTTACCACATTGAACCTCTAGTTTTTAGGCACTATCTAATAGTGATCATGTTAGTTGGTTTTGCACTAATCACCATAGTACATAATTATGCTAAATGAAACCAAATTTGTGCTGTGGGTTTGACCACTGAATCAACCTTTCATAGCCAACCAAAGTGGAGACATCAAGACGGCAGAATCCAAACCCCTTCTTATGAATTTCCAATCTTGAGAAAAGAGACAAGATGCTTGTTGAACAAAATTTTGACCTTTTCTTTTGACAACAGCAAAAAATGGTTGGTGTACCAAGTAACTGTGAATAATTTTGACCAACAGTTTATAAAATGTGACACAGGGTGAAATTAAATTACCAGCCATGGCTTCAGACAAGAGGGGTGGAACAAATGCTTGCAAGGCAACTCCTGCATCTTGTCATCAATGACCAAATTTTCTCGGCATACAGCGCACTGCATCTCACTTCCGAGCCTCTTCAGGATTTCCTCTGTAACAGTGATTATCGGAAGCTTCTTCACCGCTTCTTTACTAGCAGGAGGAGGTCGAGGTGGTCCAGCACCAATCTCCTGCAGATTGAAATCAGAGGACTTACGACAACTTCCTTGATAAAAGGAGAGAAACCAATATAACCAGCTCAATAGGCATAGATATGAATCATTCTAAAAGAGAAGATTTACGCGAACTGTGCTAGCCACATTTGACTGCATTCATCTATACAACCAAATGCAAAAACTTTAATTGTTGCAAAATTACTAAAAAACGGAACATTGATTGTTGAACCAAATCGGATATCGGTTGGTGGAGCGACTCTCGAACGAATTTTTAACATTCTTGGAGAGCCTATTGATAATTTAGGTCCTGTAGATACTCGCACAATATCTCCTATTGTTACAAATGTTTGTGTTCATATGTATAAAATACCTATTAATTGGTAAGAGTTCATGAATGCTGAATATGCAAGTAATTGAATACCTAATGTTTATTATTTTTATTTTTTCTCAGTCTTTTTTGTCCAATTGAGTATTTTTCCATGATATTGTTTCAATTTGATAAGATGAAAGATATGGACTTTGTAAAAGACTAGAATTCCTTTGTTTTTTTAATGAGTGGTTTTTTAACATTCTGTTAACCTACAAACTGAATACCTGACGGTTTTGCAATTACCTTCTTTCTGTCTTTGCAAGTGAAACGGAATAAATAAAGGGTATGTTTGGTAGCATATTTTCCATGGGAAATAGAATCCAAATCGCATGTCAATCAATTTTGTACATGACTAGTTTTCCCATCACTCATGGAATCCAATTCTTTGGCAACCCTCCCCCTGGAATTGGGAATCTAAATGAAAAAGCTCTTGTTGAAATGCCTTAAGAAAAACCTCTTGTGATGAGACCATTTCGAGAGGCTCTCTCAAGATTAGGCTTCATGAATATATGAAGATCAAGGACCCAAACAACACGTTCATAGTGACATACAATTTTATTTTATTTTTACTTTTCTTCAGATCCATATTTTTCCTTATAGAATAGCTTTGTGTGTCTGTTAGGGGTGGGCATTTACGACCGAAAACCCGGACCGAACCGGCAACCAGACCGATCGGGTCGATTCGAATCGGTTTTAATTAATTAAAAAAATTTCGGTTGTAAAAGCCCGGCCCGAAGTTTCTGGTCCGGGCTTCGATTTCCATTTCTGAAGCCCGTCGAGTAACCGGCCCGGCCCGACTCCTCGACTCCCTATAAACATAATTGTAGATGTAGACATTACTGGGTGCGCAGTTTGCAGCAACCTCCATTATGTTCTGAACTCTGAAGCCCGTCTGACTCCTCGGTTTGCCATTCTTCTTCGATTCAAGGGACAGAGAGCAGAGAGACGAGAGGGCGAGAGCAGGTATATCTTTGCCATTCTTCTTTGCCAACCGATCTCGAACCAAAGATAAAGGCTTCTTTGCCATTCTTCTTCGAACCAAGGGACAGATAGCAGGTATATCTTTGCCATTCTTCTTTGCCAACCGATCTCGAACCAAAGATAAAGGCTTCTTTGCCATTCTTCTTCGAACCAAGGGACAGAAAGCAGGGAGAGAGTTGGGCGAGAGCTGGGAGACGAGAGGGACAGAGATGGAGATAGCAGGGAGACGAGAGGGACAGAGATGGAAATAGTTGTTTTGGTGATGATGATCGATCAAAAGATTTTGATCAAAATATTTTGATGATCTCAGCGAAGGCGAAGCATCGACCGCGAAGGCACGAGATCGACCGCCTCCCTCTCTCAGTGAAGGCGGAGGCCTACTCCCAGCCCTACTCTCAGCAAAAGCGAAGGCCGAGCCGCCTCCCTCTCCCCTCCCTTCCCCGCATTTCCCTAGATCAGATCTGATCTCAGATCTTTTTTTTTTTTTTGAAAGGCAAACAGGGTTTTTATAGGATCTCAGAACCCATAAAGATGCCGCAAGCTGGGTTTGAACCCATGACCTAGTGGTACCATCCACCAGATCTTGATCCACCTTACAGACGATGAATGAATGAAGTTTTTTTTTTATTTTGTTGTATGTTTACAGACGATGAATGAATGAATGAAGTATTACAGATCTGATCTTGTAATTTGTTGTATGATTTTTTTTGTAATTTTTTTATATAATTTTTGTACGTATGATGAATGAGTATTTTTTTGCTCTTAGGACCGAGACTGGCCCGAAATCGGCCCGTAAATCGGTTAACCGGGACCTCGATTACCCGGTCAACTCGGTCCGGTTTCGGGTCTCATAAACACGGGGCCGATTTTCGGTTTTTAGCTTTTGGGCCGATTACCCGTACTTGCCCAGCCCTAGTGTCTGTGTATCTTACCATTTCTAAATATATTCTTCATTGCAGTTTTGTTATCACTGAGGTCAGACTTAATGTTGTACTGCCAAAGGAGGGGAAAGATTCCAACTCACAAACAGTAAGAAAAATTCAATGAGTTGTAGATCTGATTTTGAATGTGTCAGGTTTTCCTCCCAAATTCATTGGAATTGATCCACCGAAACTGGTCTTGAGAGCACGAATCCTTCGTGAGGGATAGCCCGCCAAAAAGTACAGTAACTCATAACAAGAGCTACAACTTAGTAGAGCTATGTGCTGCCCCAAGTAAAGAAATGTAAAAACTATACATGCGCCAATGCGAAGGAGGCCTTATACCTACTACCTCGCATATCACTAAGGCCAGCATCGATCCTATCAAATAAATGTATAAATAAACTTGCTGAAATGAGTCAAGCGTCTGACATTTAACATAGATAGAGAAAAGGACGGTTGCTTTAGTCTAAAAGTTGGCAGCAGAGAAACAAGCAAAATTTGCTTCGGCCGGATTATTCAAGGTTCAATTTACTTAAGACAGTTAAGGAGCTCAATGATATCTATTAATGACCAACACTAGGAGGTAGTACACGAGGCGCGTTGCGCTCTGCATTTGCTTCTTGCCCATGGCCTACCTTGGGGACAAGTGATGAACCAGTACCTATTGGAATCTCAATAGGAGGAAGTACAGAGGAACCCTGGATTAGAGCCACAGAATAGGAGGAGATCCATAAGGGAGCACCATATATCCCCTATGAGTGAGCTATACAACTGCTCTTAATGATTTGGAAAGATGGGACGGGCTTGGGCACTCCATAATGAGATTAACCAAAACACAGACCAGCTGCTCCAGTCTGGCTTTTCTCTTTGAATCAGCTCTTTTGAGTATCTCATAAAATTTGGGCGCCCTGCACCCCACAAAACTTCATGCCATTATCTTATCTTAATTTTGAACTTCTTTTTTGTTTTGGCCATTCACCTTTTACAAGACGATTGCACAGATTAACTTAGATCTCACAACTTCCAAGAAACAATGGAAGCTGGCCTTGTCATGGTCTTCCTATGATTGTGAAATGAACAGGGAAGAATATATAGCAAACCATGTAGTAGTTTTAAAGTTCTCAGGGTGCGACCTTCCTTGGTGGGAGTGGGGCATTGTTGGAGAATTCTCTCTGGGCCTACTTGATAGAGAAGAAGGCATGTGACAATCAGATTTGATTCCTAGGATGAAGTTAAGAAGTTTTTGTTTAGAGAAAATCTGTTGTTAGAACACTTATCTTAATCCGTTACAGTTGGAACGAATAAGTTTTAATGTTGAATTTTGTGACGACAGGGGTGTCTTACAAAAATAAGACACCAAAGGATCATATCATCATTTTTAGTTATATAAAGCTTACCTCTATTAAATTCTTAAAAAACTAACTCATGCTTACATCTCATTTCACAGGAGCAAGAATGTTGTCACTATTTGAATTCGTGCTACACAACTAAAATCTCTTGGGAATTAAAACTTTCAAATTAAAAGGGATCAATTAAATTAACACAATGTTAACTAATGGCCCTAATGACCACTATTTGACTAAAAAGGAGCAAAGTTACTAGTGGATTGAGTGTTATATCAAAAACCACATCGGAATGCTTGTAACAGCTACCTGTAAAATCTGGTGGAAATGCTCAAGTAAAGCCATACCTGCAGTGAAGCTTCAATGACATCGTCGAGGTCTTGAAAGCTCTGGCCCATGCTATTTACCAATTCTTCCATTAATCCAGATACACTTTCTGCTGGGAGACTATTCCCTCTCTGAGCTTGAGATGATTCAGCTGTGGCATTAATACCACTCAGAAAGTCTTGTGCCACCAACCATGCAGGTCGTGGAGGCTCAGGGTCCACGGTCAGATGCCCTTCGAAAATATATCCTGAACCGGTTTGACAACACAAAGAATAAATTATACAAACCGAATCACTAACATGTTTTAAGAAGAATGTAAGTAGAGCATAAATGAAATGTACCTCTATTTGTCCTAGTTTGTGCAGATTCAGATAACTCAAACTGATTCTCTACTTCATGCAAGTGCTGTTGGGCTTTAGCAATGCAAGACTTCAAATGCGCCTTTTCGGAAGGCTCGTTAACCAGGCATTCTGCCTCCTCAAAAAGCCCTTTACCCGCAAACCAGAAACCTGGTGCTGTATATCTTGTCTGCAAAATGGTTGCGACCCTACAGACAACAGAATAGATCTGCAGAGGCACAAAACAAAAATTTACCTGATTAATTTTTTCAGCAGTCATCATATAGTTGGAGCGAGTCTTTCATTCGACATGAAAAGGGAAAGGGGTCGCTTGGGTTTCAACTTCGTCTGATTTTGTATCTCCATCAAAGGGGAATTCAATGAATTTAAACTAAAAGTATCACTCAATTTCATGATTCTTCAAGGTATTTCAATGCAAAAATGTTAAAATTTAGGGTTGGTCCGACTTTTTTAGGGGGAAATTGTGGACTAAATAAACCATGAAATTCGACGGAGAAGATTAAGAAGACATCAAATCAATCCCGAATGCAAAAATAAATAAATAAAAAAGAGAGATTTAGTTTCTTACGGATTTCTTGAGAGATGGAGAGGCGGATGAGTAGTTTTGGATGAGCAGAGCTTTGATAGAAGAGACGGCCTCTTCGAAGCTTTGTTTCTTCCCAAGCTGCTTCTGCAAATCTTGAAACCTTTCCTTCAAATTGTCTTCTGCTTCACACGCCATATTATTATTATTATTCTTCTTACTCTTCAATCGATTCGATTCGACTCAAACCTAAATGCTATAAACTCAAGACCAAATCTCTCGCTCTACCAATTTTCTTCTTCGGTGTGGTGTTGTCTAACATGATGACGGTATAAAATCCAATTTCTTGCACCAGGGGAAACCCAGCCGACGGCTAACGCTTACGCTAACGCACGCACCTCTCTCTATTCACAATGTGTCAATCGGTAATTTTTTGAATTTCCAAAATACCCTCGACAACTTAAATATTTCTAAACATGCCCCTCCCATTCCCATTCTCAAATTATCTCTATCTCTATCTAACCCCAATTAACAATCATTGTTCATTATGCATCAGTTTGTCAATAGTTTGTCAATTGGTCATTTTTGGAATTTCTAAAATATTCTCGATAATTTAAATATTTTTTAAAGTACCCCTCCCATCCCATTCTCAAATTATCTCTATCTCTAACAACAATTGACAATCATTGTTCACTATGTATGTCAATCGGTAATTTTTAGAATTTCCAAAATTTTCTGGGCAACTTAAATATATTTGAAAATTCCCCTCCCATCCCCATTCTCAAATTATCTATATCTCTAACGCCAATTGACAATCACTATTCACTATGTATCAATCGATAAATTTTAGAATTCCCAAAATACCCTCGATAACTTAAATATTTCTAAAAATGCCCCTCCAATCCCCATTCTCAAATTATCTCCATCTCTAACCCCAATTAACAATCATTGTTCATTGTGTCAATCAGTCATTTTTTTAATTTTCAAAATGTCCTCGACAACTTAAATATTTTCAAAAGTACCCCTCCCATCCCATTCTCAAATTATCTCCATCTCTAATGCCAATTGACAATCATTGTTCACTGTGTGTCAGCGTGTCAATCAGTAATTTTTAGAATTTCCAAAATTCCCTGGGCAACTTAAATATATCTGAAAATGCCCCTCCCATCCCACCATTCTCAAATTATATCTATCTCTAACGCCAATTGACAATCATTGTTCATTGTGTGTTAGTGTGTCAATCAGTAATTTTTGGAATTTCCAAAATGCCCTCAACAACTTAAATATTTCGAAAGTACCCCTCCCACCCCCATTCTCAAATTATCTCTATCTCTATCTAACCCCAATTAACAATCACTGTTCATTGTGCATCGGTGCGTCAATCGGTCATTTTTGGAATTTCTAAAATACCCTCGACAATTTAAATATTTTTTAAAGTACCCCTCCTATCCCATTCTCAAATTATCTCTATCTCTAACACCAATTGACAATCATTGTTCACTGTGTGTGTCAATCAGTAATTTTTAGAATTCCCAAAATTTCCTGGGCAACTTAAATATATCTGAAAATTCCCCTCCCATTCCCATTCTCAAATTATCTTTATCTCTAACGCCAATTGCCAATCACTATTCACTATGTATCAATCCATAATTTTTAGAATTCCCAAAATACCCTCGATAACTTAAATATTTCTAAAAATGCCCCTCCAATCCCCATTCTCAAATTATCTCTATCTCTAACCCTAATTAACAATCATTGTTCATTATGCATCAGTGTGTCAATCAGTCATTTTTTGAATTTTCAAAATGCCCTCGACAACTTAAATATTTTCAAAAGTACCCCTCCCATCCCATTATCAAATTATCTCTATCTCTAACGCCAATTGACAATCATTGTTCACTGTGTGTCAGTGTGTTAATCAGTAATTTTTAGAATTCCCAAAATTCCCTAGGCAACTTAAATATATCTGAAAATGCCCCTCCCATCCCACCATTCTCAAATTATCTCTATCTCTAACGCCAATTGACAATCATTGTTCATTGTGTGTTAGTGTGTCAATCAACCATTTTTGGAATTTCCAAAATGCCCTCAACAACTTAAATATTTCGAAAGTACCCCCTCCCATCCCGTTATCAAATTATCTCTATCTCTAACGCCAATTGACAATCATTGTTCACTGCGTCAGTGTGTCAATTGGTAATTTTTAGAATTCCCAAAATTCCCTCGGCAACTTAAATATTTCTGAAAATTCCCCTCCCATCCCCATTCTCAAATTACTTCTATCTCTAACACTAATTGACAACCATTGTTCATTGTGTGTCAGTGTGTCAATCGGTCATTTTTTGAATTCCCAAGTTGCCTTCGGCAACTTAAATATTTTCGAAAGTGTCCCTCCCATCCTCATTATCAAATTAGGAAAATACCCTACCTCACTAAATTACGACACTGCCCCTCCCTATTCGCCAATCTCAAAAATGCCCCTCACATATCATTTGCCAAATTATGAAAATGCCCTCCCATTCGCCAAATTATAAAAACGCCATACATTTCTAAAATTACGAAAATGTCATCCCCATTCGCCAAATCTCAAAAATGTCATTCCTCATCCACTTTAAAGCCAACCATATCAAGTTATTAAGTCTAGCGATATCAATAGCCCATTACCATATGATCCAGCCATTAGATTTTAGCAAATTTCATCATCCTATTTACACTCTATATTTCTTTGTAGGCATTCACATTTCTTTTGTTTTAAACAATATCTACTTTATAATGTGAACAAGTGAATTTCTGCTATCAAGGTTAGATAATTTGTTTTCATATTTGGTAATTTAATTAGTAACCTATTTGAGGAGTGTTGAAGGTACGACACAAAGACTAGGGTTGGCATAGGTACATGCTATGTGGAAAGTGTATGACCATGCTAACGACACGTTTGATACACTAGTATTCAATAAATAAATATGTCTATGTTATTGATTATGTTATATTGGTTATATAAATATTACTTTTATATAGACCCCAAAAGTAAAACCCTAATACACGAGTATATGATGGTGTTTGTTTTTGTAAGTGCTTTAGAAGTGAACTTCTAACTGGAGTTAGAAGTTTTGAATGACCTTCTAAATGGACTGTTTGTTTTGCTTCTGAATGGGTTGCTGATTAAAAGTTGTAAAATTAAAAGATGTTTGTTTTTAGGTGTTGACTTGAAGTTTTTTATTTTTATTTTTTATTTTTTATTTTTACATTTTTCCCACTATCACAACTCCAACCGCCCACCACAAACCACCAACATTTACCCTATTTTCCACCTGTTTTCTCTATTCCAAAATGTCATTGAAATCCATATCCACCACTATCAGAAATCACCTTATATCCATCTCCATTCCAAATATAATCTTCAATAGAGAGGAAGGGAAAGTGAAAGAGAAATAGGAAGAAGATGAAAATGATGGGAAGGTGATGGCGACGATGGCAGCACTGCTAGCATGATAAAGATGAGGTGGACAAAAGAGGGGATGGTTGGTAGAGAAGAGAGGTAGCAACAATTATTACGAATATATTGTGAGGTTATTATTCAAATAAATTTTCGTTAAACACTCAATGCTAAGTGATTAGTACCCCTAATGGCACTTACTCCAATCAGAATTTCAACTTCTAATCATAACTAAAAACAAACACTCTTTTAAAGTGTCCCACTTCTTATTAAGATTTTGAGTGTATTTAGAAAAAAATAGAAGAAAAAAAAAAAAAAAAAAAAAAAAAAAAAACCTCATGTCTTACTCTCTAAGGATCCACATACTTACCAATTACAATACTCCACTTTAGACGTCCACATAGTAAGTTCATTGCTTCACTAAATTTTGGGCATAAATTCTTCACTTTCCAAAATATGTCTTGAAGGCTGGAATGGAAACATTTTTTTGTGGATAAATCTATTGGATCTTCACATAATTAAATTTTCTACATGTCAGTAACAAAATAAGAACACAAAAAAGTAATTTGTTTCGTCGCCTTTGACAAAACCATATATGAAGCACTATAATCTTTGATTATTATAAGGTCACCCGAACTTACAAGATACGCAACATTGTTGCCTCACTAAACCTTGCTAAGGAAAAAACAAGTGGGAAAAATCAAAAGCTAAGGAAAAATAGTACAATGTTATTTAGGAACTATATGTGATGGGTGCACATAATGTTGCATCATTAAAACCATGATTGGAAAATCAATCGGATAAAACCTAATCGAAGGAAAAAAAAAAAAATTGCCCGCTTAACTTTAATATTCACATACTTCAGGATGCTAGCATGCTTTAGGATGCTTTCCATATTACTATTTGAAGAGTATAATGCATTCAAATTTAACATTGCATAGTTTAGAATGCTATCTTACTTCTGGATGCTAATTGGTGCATTCAGATGAAGTATTTGGAAACATGGCTTGCACAATGCTAGATCATATTTGTTTAACTTCAATTTGACAATTTTTTTGAGGTTCATGTCGGTAGCAAAATGTGACATGATCTCCCTTGATGAAATGTCGTTTCATTGGCGATACATTTAGCTGTAACTCTATTGTTTTATAGCTGGAATCAGTTCAAAATTGTTTTGTATAATGATTAGCAATTTTAGTCAGATACTCAATAATTAATGAATCACCATAGAATCATTATAGTTCCAGCAATATCACACGAGTCTGAATAATCAACTTAGCAGGAATAAGTAAATGCAACTTAAAAATAAAACTATATTGGTAGTCTCAAAAAATGTACATCATATTCTATTTCACTTCCAATTAGTGGGTACAATGCTATATCTTATAAACTGTCAAAGAATAAATTTATGACAGATCCCATAATGATAATGCACCAATATCACATAAACATAGTACTTCATAACCAATTGCCTTTAGGTTGATATGGATCAATATTAACACTTAAAGTTAACCATGGATATACTAAGTAAATTTACCCATAAAATTCTTCAATGTCTTTTAGTATATCTTCACATATGGATTGATACCTTACTAGCACCACATTCGATCTACAAGCTGAGACAATTTTTTTGTGGTAAAGTTTTCTATTTCAAATTTATCCTCAAACTATTAGCATCTTTCTCAAGCTCAAGCTCTTATGGAGATTTGATGAGATTCAATACTTGTTATCATGGAAAATTCATTCAAGAATTTTCTTAAACACATTTTTTGTTTATATTTATTAATTAACAACAATCTTCTAGATCATTCCAAATCTTATAATGCACGCAATTTGGTTGAATATGTACTATTTATGTTTGCTTAAAGCAAAACATGTCCTTCAAATATTTATATGTAAGTTTTAAACATAAAATGTATTTCATAATTAATCTCAAGGTTTTTACAAGAACCTTTTTACCATAAATTATATAATATGTTTAAAATAGTTGGTCGGTTCGGTTTTATTTAGATTTTAATCGGTTTGGTTTTGTTATGGTTTGCTCAAATTAGAATCGATTCAGTTTCGGTTCAGTTTTGTTAATGGTCGGTTCAGTATCGATTTGAAAATTTTGAAACCGACCAAAATTAGTTCGGTTCACGGTTTATGTGAAACGGTTAGATTTTCAACCCTAATTGTGTGTTTGCAATTTTTTTAGTTTTGAAACCTTTGGGTTTTATATACATGTTTATACTATAGGTCCAAATATACCATGTTTTTCAAGATAATTCAATTGTAATTGAAATCATGTTTTGATTTTCCTAATCACTTCTTTGTCTATGTTCATTATAGTAACGTGTTTTTTTTAACAATACTGTTATCATTTCCCTTGAGACCTTTTAATAGCTCTACTAGTAGCAAATGTCATCAATAATCGACCCAAGACAGGCAGGCCAGCAATACATTGGTTTCGACTAGGAAACAAATATTGGAGTATAAGTAGGGCAGAGAAACTTTCTTGCATGGACAACACTCTTAAAGGGAAACCTCTCCCGCAGATCTAGGAACACAAGTCGTGTGGGGAAACTTCTCTACATGGACAACTCCCCAAAAGAAATGATTTCCAGCAAGATCTATTTTCCTATACTATGTCACCAAAGGCCTAGCCAAACAAGGACTCTCGCACTATAAATAAGAGATAAAATCGATGAACAAAGGTACGCTAGATAAACCAAATTTACAGCTTAAGCCTCTCCTAAGCCTTATCTAACTTAAGCATTGGAGTGCCATCGGCCGTCACACGGTGGTCTTTGGATCACGTGCGTTCCCTTTGCAGATTTAGGTAAAGACGTGGAAGGATAGCAGAAATCGACTACATAGTTTGGCACCGTCTGTGGGGAACGACAGAGTTCCTCAGAAAAAACAGTAGTACCACCTTTCCCAAAAGCCAGAAAGATGGTGACAATAAGGTCTCGACACTAGAGACGCTGCTGAATTCTCAAACACTTGAACTAGCAAAGTGCCGCCAGTTCTGGTGCCACCACCACCGCGAGAAGAACCCTCTAAGATCCCCGCACTGGTGGCAACCACGGCGAATCCAAGAATGGATTTACTGTCAATCTAGATGCAACAAATCGTACGAACGATGAAGATACTCAAATCCCTAAAACATAATTCGAACGAGACGTTGAGGGAATACGTCACGCGTTTCAACGATGAGTTGACTCTTATCGACGGTTGTAGTGATGAAATTGTCGTCACAGCCTTCACCTCGGGTCTAAGGATAGGAAAGTTCTATAATTTCCTTCCTCTAGACCCGCAGACCAATATGGGAACTCTACTGAAAGAAGCCTAAAGATATATAATTCTAGAAGAGATGCTAACCGCCATGAAGGAGGTCGAATCCAAGAAGAAACCCTCTGTCCCCAGGGACAAGAAGGAGGACGACGACGATGGAGTGTGCTCAGAGACTAAATGGTCCAACAGGTTCTGAAAACAATTGCTCCACGAATTGCGGACCAAGTTAGCCTATAAGGACCAACGGATGCAGTAATTTTGCGCCTAGAGCCTGATCCTACCCCTGACTTTCACATATATGGACCTCCAGGGCTTCCATAATCCGCATGACGATGCCCTGGTAGTATTGGTCTTCATAGCAAACTGGGAAGTGAGCTCTTTAGTAGACACCAGAAGCTGTTCGAATGTACTGTTCCTCAACACGATCCGCAAAATGCAGCTGAAGGAAGATAACCTAAGCCACTCAACAAACCCCCTGGTCGGACTCTGCAATGAGAAGTATTTCCCTAGGGGGAAGATCAGATTAAGAGTTGTAGCGGGAGAACCACGACTTCAGAAAATAATTCTTCAGGAGTTCATGGTGGTTGATGCGTCATCCACCTACGACATCATCCGGGGAAGGTCCTGGCTTCACCAGATGGATGCGTCAGTCTCCATTTTACACCAATGTATCAAATATCCTGTCAATCAGGCAGTAGGCTCAATACGTGGAAATCAGTCAATTGCCAAAGACTGCCACTACGCAGCATTAAAGTGGCTTGACGGCCATCAACTGCAGATTGATCCCATGGCTGATGCGTCCCTAATCATGGGTTCAGAGTTGAAGGAGGGCTCTCCCTTCCCAGATGAAGAGGCCCCTGCACTCCAAGAGGAAGACCCAAAGTTGGATGACCCGAGGAGGAACCTGTGATTGTATATTTGGACAGCCCGAGTGACTGCAGAGCCATCCATATAGGTTCCCGCTTATGCAAGGAATTTGTTGAACGACTTATAACACTACTGCGGTAGAATCAAGACGTATTTGCCTGGATGATATGGGACATGGTGCGAATAGAACTCTCCATAATCACCCATCAACTAGCTGTAGAGCCAACACGAAAAGAGGTCAGACTGAAAAAAAAACTTGTGGCCCCCAAGAAGAACCAGAACATAAATGAAGAAGTGTAAAAACTACTTAATGCCGACATGATCAAAGAGGCATGGTGCCCAGATTGGTTGGCGAACACTATCCTGGTTAAAAAAATGACAAGTGGAGAGTTTGCGTGGACTACACTAACTAGAACAAGCATGCCCGGCGGAGTACTTTTCGCTTCCCCGTATCGATCAAATTGTAGATGCCACTTCTGAATACAGCCTCTTAAGTTTCATGGATGCCTAATCTGGGTATAACCAGATATGGATGCACCCCCCAGATCAAGAGAAAACCTCTTTCATAACCAAAAGAGGAATATATTGCTATCGGGTGATGTCGTTCGACATCAAGAACGCAGATGCAACATATCAACGGCTAGTGAACTAGATGTTCGAGAACCAAATCGAAAGGAACATGGAGGTCTACATAGATAACATGCTGGTAAAGAGCCTCCACAACCCAAATCACATATCTGATCTTGTCGAAGCGTTCGGCCAGCTCTGCAGGTATCGGATGAAGCTCAACCCACAAAAATGCACGTTCGGGGTTGAGTTAGGCAAGTTCCTAGGTTACATAGTGAACCAAAGGGAAATAAAAGCAAATCCAAGCTCTTCTCAATATGAAGTCCCCAACCTCCATTACAGAAGTTCAGAGCCTGACCAGGAGGGTGGTGGCACTCAACGGGTTCATTTCCAAATCATCCGACAAGTGTCTCTCTTTCTTCAAGATTCACAGAGGAAGCAATGACTTCAATTGGGACGAAGAGTGCGAGCATGCCTTCCAGAACTTAAAGTCATACATGGGGAGTACCGAGCTACTCTCGAAACCAGTCCCAGGATATCTAGCTATCTCAAATTATGTCGTCAGTTCAGCTCTTGTATGGAACGATAAGGGGGTACAGGACCAGTGTACTACGCCCACAAAACTTTCGTGGAAGCAGAAGCAAACTATCTAGATCTAGAAAAGCTAGTTTTGGCGCTAGTCATCTCCTCCAGAAAGTTGCGACCTTATTTCCAAGCCCACTCTATCACGGTCCTGACCAACATTCACTACGCACAGTGCAGCACAAGCCAGAATTATCTTGCAGGATGGTTGAATGGTCGGTGGAATTAGGAAAATTTGACATCAACTACGCTCCAAGAACAACTATCAAAGCCCAAGCATTGGCAGACTTCATCCCCAAATTTACCAGCGGTGGACAACAAGAGCCCGACAGCTCAGAACAAGGACCAGACGAAGAAGGATGGATCTTGTGTATGATGGGTCATCCATAGTAAAAGAAAGCGGAGTCGGTATCACTCTCCGCTCTTCAGGTGGCTTCACCCTGGAGAAGACGGCCAGGTTCGATTTACTGGCCTCAAACAACGAAACAGAATACAAAATTCTCTTGTTCGGCATGAAGCTCGCAAAGGGGATCAGGATAACTGAGCTAACCGCATGCATTGACTCATGCCTGGTAGTCAACCCGTTCAAGGGGGAATTCAACAGCAAAAATCTCAGGATGATAGCTTACCGCGAGAAGGTCAACGACGCAGTAGGACGATTCAAAAGATTTTAACTCCTGCAATATCCCTGAGACGACAACGAAAGAGCCTACATACTAGCTAGGCGAGCCTCAACCACTGCCGAGACACATACCAATGATCTCTATGCAATGGACATAGATTCAAGCTGGATGAACCCCATTATTGAAAACATCAAGAATGTGGCCCCGTCGGCTGAAAAGACAAAAGCCAGAAAGTTGAAAAACTGAGCAGCATGGTACACTCTCCTAAACGACAAGCTTTATATAAGGTTGGCCACCGGTCCCCTGCTTAGATGCCTAGCTTCCTCAGAGGCAAAACGTGCTCTTAGAAAAATCCATGACGACATCTGCAGGAGTCACCGATGCGGGAAGACACTCGCCCACAATGCCTTAACTCTAGGGTATTATTGACCGTAAGTGCAGCAAGACCCCTAAGACACCTTCTGCAAGTGAGACAAATGTAAAAGGTTTGCGTCATATACACACATGCTCACTCAGCCCTTGACTCCGATGACCAACCTATGTCATTTGCGAGTGAGGGATGGACATCGTTGGACCGCTCCTAGCCTCAGCCAATAAGAAGTTCATCCTTGTTGATGTGGATTGCTTCACTAATTGGGTCGAAGTTGAGCCCCTGTCCAAGTTAGGCCATGATCAAATTGAGAAGTTCATATAGACCTCCATCGTCTGCAGCGATATTCCAAGAACACTAGTCAGCGACAACGGAAACCAATTTGAAGGCAGCAAGGTCAAAAAACTATGCAAAGATCTCGGCATCAACCATCATTTTTCCTCGCCAGGACACCCGCAAGCCAACGGCCGACGGAAGTCACCAATAGAACAATTTTGGAAGCACTCAAAAGGAAACTCGACACGGCCAAAGGGAAATGGATCTCAACACTACAAGGGATACTTTGGGCATATCGAACTACCGAAAGGACCCCCCACTGGAGAAACACCTTTTGCCCTAGCTTACGGATCAGAATCCATGGTCCAAGTAGAACTCAAGGTACCAACTTTCTAGACAGAAGAATTCAGATCGGAAGACAACGATGAAACCATGTGCGTCAGTTTGGTCCTCCTTGAAGAAAAGAGAAATCAGACATCTACCAGAATAGCTGCCTACCAACAAAAGATTGCTTAGTAATACAACAAGAAAGTTAAGTCACGTGAATTTATAGTGGGAGATTGGGTACTTAAGAAGATTCAGCAGAACACTAAGGAACCGGGCAGGCAAGCTGAACCTGAATTTGGAAGGGCCCTACAAAGTGACTGAGGTCAACAGGCCATGGACATATTGGTTGGAAGACGTAGACGAAAGAAGCCTTATTCGGCCATGGAATGTAGAACACCTTAAAAGTATTATCAATAAAGAACATCTGTTTTTTTTCTAAAGTTCCACTACTTTTAGTCAATCTTCCATTGTCAAACTCCCACATACTCAGTGAATTGCATAAGTCAGGACACCAGAGTCTACTCGACCAGAGCCTAGTCAGTTTCGACTGACGGTGATAGCCTAGAGTTCATTTAACACCTAGTCCACAAATAACGAACGACGATGGGTTATAAACTAGAAGCTTAGTCAGTGTTTGTAATACCTGACCATGATGGCTTGCTAGGGACCATTGTCCAACTATAGATAATAGTCGTTGAACTTAACCAAAGTTTAGTCGGTTTTGACCTATGATGATAGCTTCTGGTCCGCTCTAATGCCCAGTCCGTTAAACGGGTGTCAATAGTGTAGAAAGTGGAGCTTAGTCAGTGCTCTAATGCCTGATCGAGACAGCTTGCCAGGGATCATTGTCCAAACATGGACAATAGTGACTGAACCCCACAAATGCTTAGTCGATGACTACCAATGATGATAGTTTTTGGTCCGCTCGAAGCCTAGTCCACCTATAACGGATTTTGACGGGTTAGAAAGTGGGAGTCTATTCAGCGTTCTTGACGCCTAATGACGATGGCTCACTAGGGATCCTTGCATGGACAACTATTGCCAAACCCGAGCAAAGTTTAGTCAGCGGCCACTGATAACAATAGATTCTGGTCTGCTTGAAGACTAGTCTGAATAGAACGAACGACAATGGCCTAGAAAGTGGGAGCTTAGTCAATGCTCATACAGCCTGGCGGTAAAGATGGCTTGTCAGGGATCAATGTCCAACTATAGATAAAGATTGTCGAACCTTATCACTCTAACACTTAGTCCGCAAATAGTGAGCGACGATGGGTTAGAAAGTGGTAGCTTAGTCAGTTCTCATGTAGCCTGGTGAAGACGACTTGCTAGGGATTGTTGTCCTTCCGTAGACAATAATCGTCAAACCTTATCATTTTAACACCTAGTCAGCAAATAGTGGAAGACGATGGATTAAAAAGTAAGAGCTTAATCAGTGATCATGTAGTCTGGTTAAGACGGCTTGCCAGGGACCGTTGTCATTCCGCAGACAATAATCACCGAACCTTATCACTCTAACACCTAGTCTGTAAATTGTGGACGACGATGGGTTAGAAAGTGTGAGCTTAGTCAGTGCTCATGTAGCCTGGTGAAGACGACTTGCCAAGGTTTGTTGTTTTCCGCAGACAATAATCGCTGAACATTTTCACTCTAACACCTAGTCTGCAAATAGAAGATTGCGATGGGTTAGAAAGTGGGAGATTTGTGCTCATGTAGCTTGATGAAGACGGCTTGCCAGGGACCATTGTACTTCCATGAACAATGATAGCTGAACCTAATCAAAGCTTAGTTAGCTTCTGCTGATAACAATGGCTCGGAACCCAAGCTACAACCCAGTCTAAATTAAGCAGATTAAGATGGGTTAAGGAAAAAGAAGTACAAGGACTTCAAAATCTATTATGCAAGTAACAGACTAACGCAATGGCATAATAACACAGATAAGCTTTAGAAAGTACATGTATGAAAAACTACTTGACAAACTTTTTTTAAGTCACAATTCAAAGATTACAATTGCTTTGGAGAACTCGATCCAGAGGCTGAAGAGCCAGTTACATCAGAAGGAACTGCAGGAGATAGGTTGACATTGTCTGAAGCCGGTCTTGAGTTGCTAGACTGGGACACAGGGTCCGAGACTTATGTCTCGTCAATCTTCTAGTAAGCAGCCTTCCTGTATCGTTCAAAATCAAGCTCCAGATCGGGGTTTTCTTATTCAATCAAACCAAGCAGTTCGAGTGATATCAAAAGATTCTAAAGTTCTCGTTGCTCCTGCTCATGAGCCTTGGTCTCTACTAAACTCGCCTCCACCTTCGATAGCCTATGTGAAAGCGCAACCACATGAGATTGCTCTTCCGCCAGTCGTTGTCTTAGTGGACTTAGCTCAGCCAATGTGGACGCAACCCGAGTCTCCGCTTTTTGAACACGCCGACGCCCGTTGGCCAGCTCGGATTCAAACTCCCGGCACAAAGCAGTCAACTCGGACTCAACTCTCTCTTGTTCAACGATTCGGGGTTACAGGTCAGCCTGCGCCTTGCTCGCCACCTCATCCAACTGCTCGCTTAATAGGTCTAACCGATAGAGAACATCTGAATGACTTACGCAGCTTAGCAAAAGCCTTTTCCAAAGCATGAACTGTACCATGAGTGTGAGGGTGAAACCGAACTAAACGAACAACGCTAATCCAAGTGGATCTTTGAAGACACCAGCTCCACATCCATGGCCTTCTCAACTGAAAATTCAGCTCAATGCTCCGTACCTAGTTCTTAAGGCGGGAGAGAAGATCCGCGCTTCAGGGCAGCAACTTCAACAAAATGAAGAGCATCAGTAGCAGCATTGACTTTGCTAGGGTTCGCCGAATCTGAGCAACCCCCTTCCAGTACAGATAATGGAACAGAAGGCTCCAGATAGGCACCTCATTTTCCCATAACCATCTTTTGAACAGACTGATTGGGGCAGCATTGACTTTGCCAGGGTCTGCCGACTCTGAGCAACCCCCTTCCAGTACAACTAATGGAACAAGAAGCTCCAGATAGGCACCTCGTTTTCGCATAACCATCTCTTGAGCAAAATGATTGGGCCCAGACTCTGCGACCGTCACTTTTTGTTCCAGCGAGATTAGTTTAGAAAAAGAAACAGTCTTGCTACTAGCCTGCCTCCTCTTGGGCCAACTAATAGGTGGCATAGCTGCTTCCGACTCGGCCTGCCTTGTAGGGCTTGATATTGTGAGCTTCCTCTTCTTGGAACGACCACTACCAGTCTCTTTCAGCGATGACCTAGGCACAGTAAGAGCTATGTGGAAGTACCTGAATAACTCTCTCTGCACGATGTTATCCGAAGCCATAACCTTCTCAATAGTGATCAAAGGAAGCTCATTAAACGCCCTCCTCACTGATTCCTCCCTCTCAGTAAAAGTTGGAGTCACAAATTTATCTGCACTAAACAGTAGGACGATATGTCAGTATCCGTAAAAGCACAAATAATAGAAAAATGAGGAGGGGCATTACGATCACTAAGATCGAATTCGAAATATCAGACAAGCGACCACCCTTCCACCTTAAAATACGGTGAGTTTGAAGAAGCCAGAAAGCAATGCTTCTGAAAAAACTTGAAATCATTAGACAGGGAGCCCAAGCAGTTTGGGGTACTCAACCAGCATACCCCGTGACCATTTAGCCAAAGAGAAGTCAGCAAGTGGATCACCTGCAGAGTTAACTGAAGGCCAACATCCTTCGCCCTGATAAGGACAACAATCAAGGTCCTAAATCCATTAGGCATCATCTGAGCAAGAGGAATGCAAAGGTATGCCAGGAAGCACCAACTATCCTCTGGAACTGGCAAGCAAAGTCCCACTTGGAACATGCTTTTGTGCAAAGCTATGAACCCTTGCGAAGGCGTCAACGGGTTGTGAATAACACCCAATGGGGAAAGTTCCAGGTCCTCAGGAATCTGATAGTCCTGTTGGAGCTTAGCCAAGTCAGACCCCTTCTACTCCCGATAAAAGTTAAGGACAACTCCTACCCAGAAGTAAGTTCGACGTTGTCCGCCATGAGAGAAAGTTTCAACTACAACAAGAACACAAAAGCAAGGAGTTGCAGAGAAAAAAATACAAAAGTAAAAAAACTTTCCCTTGCAGATGTATCAACTTATATAAGGACCAGGGGGTCGCACCCCCTTCCTTACTGAGCAGTCACATACTCATTTAAAGACAAACGCCGCTCAAGACGACATTTTGGGTTCAATCATCACAACTATACAGATTCTATTAAAGTGACTAAGTGTAATGACATGATGGCCCACTAACTTGGGGGGGGGGGGGGGGGGAGTAGTTGATGATACACCAAACCGTCCTCTGATCAGCACCATACGCGTGTCATGACAATCTAGTCTATAGAATAAAACAATATTGATTGCACGCCCAATCCAGCAAGGCCCAGACAACACTAAGCCCATTATTGACAGGATCAGAAGGTTGAACCCAAATTGCAACGCGCCACTAAGCTCACATGTCACGTGGTCAAGTGCAATACTCATAAGCCTTGATAAGGCAAGTGTAAGCCTTGATAAGGCAAATATCTGGTGGATCAACCCAAGACAGGCGGGCCAGCAATGCATTGGTTTCAGCTAGGAAACAAATAATGGTGTATAAGTCGAGCAGGGAAACTTCCTTGCATGGACAACACTCCGAAAGGAAAACCTCTCATGCAGATCTAGGAGCACAAGTCGTGTGGGGAAACTTCTTTACATGGAAAACTCTCAACAAGAAAAGGATATCCAGCAAGATTTTTTTCTTCTTCCTAAACTACGCCACCAAAGGCCTAGCCGAACAAGGACTTTCTCACTATAAATAAGAGATAAGGTTGATGAACAAATGTACACTACAAAAACCCAATTTACAACTTTAAGCTTTCCGAAGAAGGTGGGTCGTGGCAATAGGTCAAACTCAGTTAAAATTTTAAACAATTAGGAAAAAAACACATTTTAAAACTGCCACAATTAATCATGCCAAAACTTTGATTTTCCAAATTATGGAGTCCATGGTTTTTGTTTGAATGTGTCTTAATCTCAATAATACTTACGACGTGAAATGCATTAGATTACAATTATTTTTTGAAAAATGCATACGACGTGAATGCATATTTAAAATTTAAGCGTTTGTATTGATGATTGGTTTTATTGGAAAGATATAAAAAATGCATTTCAATCATACCAAGTTTACTAAAATCCGACAATTAAGTAGATAGTTATGACAATTTGCATTTAAAAAAAAACAAAAATTTATCTCTCCGCCATATATGCATTCCACCAACTTTTTCACATTTTTATTCATTTTCTTTGCCCTTCTACTTGCGACTTATTTAGGGGTGGACACAATCTGGATCAATTCGGGATCGGGCTTGTCTGATCTCGATCCCGGTCTCGGTAGAACGATCTGGGATACCATTTTTTTCAAGGCAGGCCCGGTTGATCCCGAACCAGTTTGAACCGGTTCGGGATGAGACATGCCATCTCGATTCTAATTCCATCGATCAAAGGCCCAAACTCCAGCCCAAGCCCAATCAAAACCCATCTCATGTTTCCCCATATCTTGTTCTTCACCTTTCGAGAAACAAAAACAACCCCTTTTGTTGGATGGTGGATAATTTGTGGATGGAAAGAGGTATGTTGGATGGTGGATAGCGAGAGAGAGAGTCAATTTTGTGGGTGTGTTCTGGTCGATTGGTTGCGTGTGAGGATTGTGTGGCGAAAGAGAGAGGCGCAAGCGATTGACTGGCTGTGACGACCAACAAGAGGGACAATCGGTTCTATTTGTGTGACAATCGGTGGCTGTTGTTTCTTCAGGTTTTAAGCAAGAAAAAAAAGAAGAGGATTTTAAATGAGTGCAGATAGAGGGGCATGAGAAAAAGGTGAAAGCCTTGAATAAGAGGAAAATAAGAACACTGGTAATTGTGTCTGAGTTGAGGAGACTTGAGATAGAAAGAAAGAAGCAAAAAATTAATTGAGACATAGAAAGAGCGGGAATTCTAATTGGGGACTGGGAATGAAAAAGAAAGAGAAGAGATGTTGTCAACACGAGTAATTCTACATGGCCCGCTCATGTAGCCCGCTCCTGGTCCGGACCCTCCCAGGCAGGTGCCATAGAGAGGGTGTTTGGCACGTGAGGCGAGACTTTCAACAACTCCTGCTCCTCCTCTACGACCCTCAAGATCCCTAACCCTCAGAGCCTCCTCCTCCTCCTCGACGAAGGCGACTCCTCCTCCTCTCCTACGCGCCTCCTCAGAGCGTCCTCCTCTCCTGCGAGTCTCCTCAGAGCCTCCTCTGCTCCGCTCGCACTGCTCCGCTCACTCGGCCCCTCCTCCTCTTCTTCTTCTTCATCTTCTTCTGGTACGTAATTTCAAATTTTTTGTTAATTTATCTTCTCAAATTATACTGGCGCCTGCAGTGGAAGCTGCTAACTTACGCCCCTCCCTCATCTCCGCCTCCAAGAAGAAGAAATGGAACAGTGGGTTGAGAGCAAATCTTAAAGGAGACGATGACCCATTGCTCCAAATAGCCATTAATGGTGCTTTTCTTCGTTTTCAGGAGACCCATAGACCAGGTAAGCTACTCTCTTCTTGGTGTCCATTTGTTATGTACAAATAATGTTTATGTAGATGCTAAGCATATTATTAACCCATTTTGGCAGTTGCTGAAATTTTAGTCACTTTGTATTGGAATTATTATTTTGAATTGGTGTTTGTTCAGTTCTAGGGTTTAATGATGTACCCATTTGAGATTTTTATTGGACACCACTATTCATCATTCATTCTAGGAGTAATTGCTAATGAGTTGGTTCAAAGGTCAACACTTTGTTGATTTAGTATTGACAATGTATTATGCAAGTTTTTGCATTGTTTTTCGATTCGAACAAGTTTTTATTCATCAGAGTATCTTATTCAATCAATTTGAGTAATTGAGCTGACCTTAGTTTGAGCCCAAAATACAAGAGATGGTTTACCTCATACTGCCGAGTGTCCACCAACTTAACTGGCTGTCTATCGGATCACTTAGGATACACAACCATACTGAGGTGCCGGGAGCATTTTCAATATGATTCCTTTCCTCTTTGTTGAGACAAAAAGGAACCTTGAGCTTCGACAATGTTGTTAGTGGCTTCTTTCGAAATAACTACTTAGCTCTAGTTCCTTGTTTCATAGTTGAATGGGTTTGATTTTTGACCAATTAATCAATGAAGCATATATGAGGTCACAAATGGTGTTTGGAATTCAGCAAGACTTTTGACGAATATATCAATCAAGCATATATGAGGTCACAAATATTGTTTGGAAACTGTAATTCAGCAAATGGGTATTAATTGCTTTAGGATTTTCTTTTCTCAGTATTTTCTCCTTGACACATTTTGGTGAATCATAAATTTATATTTTGTGAGCATTTGAAATTGAAATAAAAGAACTTGTAGGTGTTGGTGCTAGGATTCAAAAAAGCTGCTTGTTTCTCCAAATTCCATCAGAGTCATCTAATATGCAAGAGATGCTGTCCAGAAAAGGCTTTAATGGTAGTAGGCCAAGTATATGGGTGCTGCAGGTAAATTTTTTTATCCATATTTTAAATTCCTTCTCATGGTTTAGCTGAGGCACTACAACCAACTACATACTTGGGCAATCAACTAATCCATATACTTTTTGTTGCAGAGCAGTTGCGGTTATCAGATGATCAGGTACAACAATATCTCCAGAGTTTAGCTTGTTCATATTTCCCTACTAAATCATTAGAGAATGATAAGGCAATTCATGAAGTTTGTGTGTGCACACACTCTCACTCATTTAATCATTTAATTATTCATTATTGTAATGCAAAGTACATGAATCTGATGTAATGCGGTTTGCCAAATTTACGTTGTAGCCAAGTCAAAATCTGATGGAGGAAGAAGGGGATGAAGAACCTCCATGTTGATCTTGAAGAATTCCATAAACCATCCAGGAAGCAAGCTGGTGGTACATGACTTGATGTCCATGCCAAAGTAACCTATGCTTTTGGTAGACAAAATCAACAGAGAAAGTCAAGTCAAGCAAGCTGGTGGTACATGACTTTGAACTTCTACTCTACGGACCTTAGCAAAATAAGTGCCAAAGATCTTGAACTTCTTGCCAGAAGATGTCCTTATTTAGTGGACAAGATTATTTCAATATCAAGATGTAATTCCAGCGCCAAAGGGGTCGTGGTCGAGTGGTTAAGGACGTGTGGATTTGATCCCCACGTCCTTGCTTCAAGACCCGCCGGCTGCGGCATTTGTTTCGGGGTGATGTTAGACCCGTTAGGTCGCATCTCGGACGCAGGTTACGGACCCTGTGCTAACAAACACCGGCTCAATTTCCAAAAAAAAAAAAAAAAAAAAAAAAAAAAAAGATGTAATTCCAGCAGACTGCATTTCCGCAGAGGACTTGGCCTGCTTTAGTAGATTGTTAATACAGATTATGTTTTGGTTTGGCAATTGTTTAGTTTGGTTTTTCTGTTCAGGGAAATTTGCTTATTTTTGCAGTGTTGCTACGTATGAATTTCTGAGTGTATGGATTCTGTCAGGGAAATTTGCTGGTGTTGGTGAAAGTTTTCATATTTGGGCTCCATTTGTTTGTGCTATGATGCAGAATTGGCTGCATAAAACTGACAGAAACTTTTTGCTTACTGTTTAACATTTTGTGAATTACAATTTTATTAGCAGTAGAACCATAATTTGATTCATAACATGTTCCGAATCATATAATAATTTCCCTTTCTATTTGATTCATAACATGTTGCTATGGATTCTGAGTTTTGAGTAGTGTTGCTATGGATTCTGAGTGTATGGATTCTGAGTTTTGATTCATAACATGTTGCTATGGATTCTGAGTTTTTTGTAGTGTTGCTATGGATTGTGACTTTTTTGTAGTGTTGCTATGGATTCTATCAGATGGAGATGGTATGCTATATATGAATGTATTTTGTTTGGTTGGATGCTACCATGAAAAGGTACCTTAAGGGCAAAATGGAAGAAAATATGAAGAAACAGACAGGGAAACTTGAAAGTCCAATTTGCAAATAGCAATAGCAACAAATATCATTCAATCAATTCATTTTGTTCTTTCATTTTAGAGAAAAACTGACAAACTTTTAAGTGTTTGAGCTTTGTTAGTGCATTTCAAACCTCAAACTGATATAGTTAAGCAATCAAGACAATTATCAGATGATCTTTTATTTTTTACATTGCCTAGTCGTCATGATAAGTGCAAGTTCAAGTTATTAAAGTTTCTACTGGTTCTGAACTTCTCAAATGCTTAGAACTGAATTTAGTTCAAGCAATATGATTTCCACATATCAAGAGTGTTGACAGTGATTGAATTCACCATAAAACAATGATTGAATTCACTATAAAATTACAAATGGAGAACATATGGTGCACTATGACTTCAATTTTATTTGGATTTTCATAGAATGGTTGGGGGAGTATATTTATATTCACATATTACATTACACATCTATACATCATTCGCGGTAGGATCCAATGTCAAGGTGTTTTGTAATGGCGTCAAGGACATCCGTGTGCCTATCTGATTCTTGTATTATATCAAGCCTTACAAGAGAAAGACCGAACGTAGAAACTTGTCGTAAGAAATCGAGAAGACTCCCATCAGCAATTGGTCTATCGCCACATGCACACAACGAACTGTAGCAAAGCTCAAGAGGTTCCAGGAGCTATAGAATACAAATGGAGGAAAATCAGCATTGCTGAAAATGGTTGAGAAAAGATACAGCAAGCAAATGCAAAATCTCAAGTCTATTGGCTAGTTCAGAAACCATTTCTGAGCCAATTTTAACTGTTAACTTGCTAGTTCAGAACATCTTTTCCACAATTTCAGGAAGAAAAAAAAAAAAAACACGGATGAAGATCATTTTCAAACCTAAAATTAAATTTGTACATTATGGGTAATCACAGTTTTGCCTTATCCACTCAACCTGCAAACTGGGTACTCCCAGAACAACCAATACATCCAAACTCAGACTCATCAAACACTTGAAATGGGTAATATCAGTACTAAAACTTAATAAAAACTTACTAAGAGTACAAGAAAACAAAATAAAGTTTAACCAGAAGAATTAAAAAACATACAGTTTATTTGATATCTTCACCATGTCTTGATCCAAAGACCAGAGAAGATTGTGGGTCTTTGGAGCCAAAAACCAAACTCACCCCGATTGAATATGAGTCTGTGAAGAGGAGATGTTCTCTTGTGAAGGAGTCTGAGTATGTTAAGAGGAGAAAGAGCTTGTGAGGATGGGATCTGAGTCTTGTGGAGCTTGTGAGGACGAGATCTGAGTTTGTAAGGACGAGATCTGAGCAGAGTGAGTCTGAGATCTGAGTTTGTTCTTGTTCTTTGGTTGAAGGACGAGATTTGAAAATGGCCTCTTCCACGAATGCGATTTGTTCTTCCCCGAATGCTGCAGTCTGTGAAGAGGAGATGTTCTCTTGTGAAGGAGTCTGAGTATGTCAAGAGGAGAAGGAGCTTGTGAGGATGAGATCTGAGTCTTGTGGAGCTTGTGAGGACGAGATCTAAGTTTGTAAGGACGAGATCTGAGCAGAGTGAGTCTGAGATCTGAGTTTGTTTTTGTTCTTTGGTTGAAGGACGAGATTTGAAAATGGCCTCTTCCACGAATGCGATTTGCGATTTGTTCTTCCCCGAATGCTGCCTGCGATTTGTTCTTTGGTTTCTTCTTTGGAGCCAAAAATGGCTTCTTCTTTGGAATTGAAGGACGAAATTTGGGGAGGCTCATGCGAGGTTTGAGGGTCCTTCACGTGGCAAACACCCTCCCTATGGCACGTGCCTGGGAGGGTCCGGACCAAGGGCGGGCCACAAAGACGGGCCATGTAGAATTATTCTGTCAACACTCACAAAGATCCAAAAACTTTTTTGCGTACATATGCAACCAGTACATTTAGCATCATTCTTCATTGAGATGCACATCACTTTTTGACGACCTCAAAAATTGCATGACCATTGAATAATTTTTGTTTCAAATTACAATAATAACCTTACTTATTCACATACAATATACCATTACAATCGCACATATATATATATCATTAAAAGCAGCGGCATTAAAATCATTTGATCCCAATGGACCACCCCTTTCCAACCCAACCCATGTGACCACCCACTCATTTTGCCTGCCAACTAAACAAACCATTTTACCTTACCATCCATCATCTCTTCTTCTTATCTTTCTTTCTCATCACTTTTACTTTCACTTCCTTATTCTTAATATCACTCACATACGCAGTGTCTATCTCCCCCTTCCCAATTCCTCCATTGTTTCATCTGTGTAATTTTGATTTGTTTGAAACTCATCTTTGGTCAACTCTATTTAGTTTGGATTAGGATTCCATGTTTAATTTATTGTTCTATCTTTATCTAACTAGCCAAAAGGTTCCATTTTGGGGGTTAATGTATTTCAAATTCTGATCTTATGAAGTTCATATAGAATTTGTAGAACTTGAACTTCTTCATGTAGGATCTTTAGTGCTTTGGTGGGTTTGTCGTTGATGTTTAGGATTTTGATTGTATATGTATGCAAAATAAAAGCCAATAAGCACAGTTACTACAATAACTGAGACGAATCGGAATGGTTCGGGACTAAAATTTTGAAACCAGTTCCATCCCGATTCCAAATGGTTTAGGATCGGGACCGGGACCGAGTGTAAAAGAGAGAAACCGGTTGGTCCTCAATCGAATTGGTTCGGGACCATACCGGTTTGGGTCATATGGGTCGAGACCGGGATTCTTGCCCATCCCTAAACTTATTTACAAACATTGCAATGAATCTCTACTATCAACGTCTTCCCCAACTTTCAATCATGACCGTCTTTTATGTCCATCACCAAACACCATTCTAAATTGTAATATAGAATAGCATATTACCTGTGTTGTTGGCACTCCACATACTTTTTTTTGCTGCTAATTATCATGAACTTGGACACCATCACTACCATCCCCACCATTGCTCTTAGTCAATTTCATAAATAAATAATAAAATAATTTAGAATGTAAACTAAATTTTTTTAGGTGCAAGTCTATTTTACGATAAAATTACTAATTTTTAAGAGTCAAACTCGATTAAAATTATAATCGATTGAGTGTTCGTGGTCTTTGTTTTAATGTTCGTTAAAATGTCTTTCCATTTCTTAAAAAATGTTATACTTAGGATTGAAAATATTGAAAATACTTACATGTTTTAATAATAAAATATATATTTTGAAATTGAAAGTATGTGTATTGATCATTGGTTTTGTTGGAAAGATGCTCAAAATTGCATTTCAACGACACCAAGTACCAAAATTTGACAACTACATAAATAGTTATGATAATTTTTATTTTGAGAATAAAAAAAACCACAATACTTTCTATCTCCGCCACATGTACATTCCACCAATTTTTTTCATAATTTTTTCATTTTCTTTGCCTTTCTACATGTTTTATATTTACAAACATGTCATCATAGAAAATTAATCTCAACCCTCCACACATTTTCCAACTTTCAATCCTAACAATCTCTTATTTCTAATCTTTAGTGTGTCACAGTCAGCAATGAACAGTAAAACACCACTCTGAATTGTAATATAGATTAAGATATTCCCCGTGGCTTCAACACTTAAAATGTTTGATAGGATGAGAAAAAAATTTCAACTTTGGCCATAGGTATTTTAGTCCTATGCGAATATAAATTTTAGCCAAACACTCTATGTGATCCTTAGATCTTTTCTATTTGGGTGAATTTTAGCCATCTTTTATCTTCTACCTAAAACACCATTCTGATTGTTATACAGACTAACATATTACTCGTGTTGTTGGCACTCCACGTATACTTTTCTTGCTGCTAATTATCATGTATTTGACACCCTACCATCCCACTAGTTACATCAATCAGTTCCATAAAAAATATTATAATTTAGACTATAAATTAATTTTTTTAGCTACAAGCCTATTTTACAGCAAAAATACTATTTTTTTTAGAATCATGCTCTGTTAAAATTAGAATCGATTGAATGTCAGGGTCTTTGTTTGAATGATCATTAGAATGTTCTTCAGTTTCTTTGAAAAATATGATACTTAGGCATGTAAATATTAAAAATACTTACAGGTTTTAATAATAAAATATATATTTTAAAATTTTAAGTATTTGTATTGATCATTGGTTTTTTGGAAAAATCTTCAAAATTGCATTTCAATGAAATCAAGTTTAACAAAATCCGACAACTAAGTAGATAATTATGATAATTTTCATTTTGAAAAAAGGAAATTACAATACTTTATCTCTCTGACACATGTACATTCCACCAATTGTTTTTTACAATTTTATAATTTTCTTTGCCATTCTACATGTTATATATTTACAAACATGCCATCATAGGAAATGAATCTCAATCTTCAACACATTTCCCAACTTTCAATCATAGCCATATTTTATTTTCAATCTTCAAGTTTGTCCTAGTCAGCAATGAATAGTAAAATACAATTCTGAATTAATATAAACTAGGGTATTTTTCATGCCGTTAGCACGATAAAAGTTAAAAACTTGTCAAAACATGATCACCCTTAAGTTTTCCTCCTTCATACTTACATGTCTAATCACCACCATCAACAATTGAAGAAAAATAAATAAATATTAAAATGTTGGGTATAAGAATCGAACTCATGCACTCTTGGTGCTTTAAGTTATATACGATCCATTAGATTGATATATTTGGGTAAATCTCAGCCGTCTTTTATCTCCCACCCCAAACATCATTCTGTTATGTAATATAGACTAGTATATTCCCCGTGCCATTGGCATGATAAAAGTTAAAAACTTGTCAAAACATGGTCACTCTTAAGTTTTCACCCTTCATACTTATATGCCTAATAACCACCATCAACAATCGAAAAAAAAAAAAAAATCAAAATGTTGGATATGAGAATCGAACCCACGCACTCTTGGTGCTTTAAGTTTTATGTGATCTGTTAGATTTTTATATCTAAGTAAATCTCAACCGTCTTTTATCTCCCATCCCAAACACCATCATGTTTTGTATATATACTAGGGTATTCTCCGTGTCATTGGCACGATAAAAGTTTAAAACTTGTCAAAATATGATCACACTTGAGTTTTCATCCTTTATACTTACATGCCTAATCACCACCATCAACAATTGAAGAAAAATAAATAAATTTAAAAAAATGTTGGGTATGAGAATCGAACCCATGCATTCTTGGTGCTTTAAGTTTTATGTGATATGTTAGATTCATATATTTGGTTAAATCTCAGCCGTCTTTTATCTCCACCCCAAACACCGTCATATTTTGTATATATAACTAGGGTATTCCCCGTGTCATTGGCATGATAAATGTTTAAAACTTGTCAAAATATTATCACCCTTGAGTTTTCAACACCACCATCATCAACTATTGAAGAAAAAAATAATTATAAAAAAATGTTGGGTATGAGAATCAAACTCATGCACTCTTGGTGCTTTAAGTTTTATGTGATATGTTAGATTCATATAGTTGGTTAAATCCCAATTGTTTTTTATCTCTCACCCCAAACACCATCATGTTTTGTGTGTGTGTTTGTGTGTATATATATAGTTATCACCAAGGGAGTAAAATTCACTTTGAATTGTGAATGAGTTGCATGCCCTTGGATTGTTATACTTGGCATTGTCGAACCTCTTATCCCAACTCCTTACAAATAGTAAAACACCATTGTGTTACGTATATTATTCATTCTTGTTTTTCTAGAATCAACCAATTTGGATGAAATGAAATTTAATGATGTACCAATATGTGGAAGAAGTCACTATCCATATTTATTGACTTTAGTTTAGCTTTTGATTGTTGGCTCATCGAACAAATTTTTTTTTCATTTATGAGAAAATCTTTCATACACCATTCCTACCATCACCTACAACATCTAGCATCAAACCAATGACTCACACCACCACCACAACCTCACAAACTATTTGCTCATTTGGATGGTGTCCAAGTTTATTGGATCCTAGAACCATTAAACGCCTTCGGCACTCATCTGCCACAAGTATGCCAGCTAATCTAGTACTCATCTGCCTGAGCAAGAAAAATGAATAGAGGATTTTTTTTTAATACCAAAATACAAATTTTTCACAAAACAAATGGGCTTTGATCTTTTTTGGTTAACCTTAGGCAGTGTTAGGGAACACATTGAAAAGTAACTTTTTAATTTACACCTGCCGAAAAGTACCAAAGTAAGTTTGGTGACTCCAAAACTTTCAACTTTTGGGAAGTTAACCTCTTGCTTAAAACTGAACCCAATTATTTTTTTTCTCATACCCTAGTAAGTTTGGTGACTCCAAAACTTTCAACTTTTGGGAAGTTAACTTCTTGCTTAAAACTGAACCCAATTATTTGTTTTTCTTTTGACTTATAAAATAATTTTATCTTGATACATAACTAGCTATTTTGACCAAACTAATGACAAAACTAACTATCCATTATGTAGCATAAGTGCTTTCAAGACAAGTAGAAGTTTTAGTGCTTTTGGTTACCACACACTATCTTATTCTTGCTTATTGATCCAGATATCATTATTGGTTATAACATCAACAAATTCGATTTGCCGTGTCTAATTGAGGTTTTTGCTTTTTTTTTTTTTTTTTTTTTTCTTACCTTGAAAATCTTTAGCGAGTATTTATTACTTTTTCTTCTCATTGAAATTTGATTCATATGCTTTGTGGTTCCCACCTTTAGCTAGTATGTGTGTATTCCTGGTTTGCAGAAAGCCAAAGCCTTAGACATACCAGAGTTTCCAATCCTTGGGTGCATCAGGAACATTAGGGATCTGTCACCAACAGAGCAGTAAAAACTAATTGGGGAACAAAAGGCACGCCAATAAGCGCGAAATTCAAATTTAAAAGGGACAAGGGTAGTTTTGTAATTTGATTGATGTTAGTCAATAGCAACGCATGTCACCTTGCTATTGGTTAGATCCAAAAGTTTGTTAGGTTTTTCTCTTAAAATAGAAAGGTGTCTCAAAAATTGATCAACTGATCCAAATGATGAAAGGATTCACAGGGTGCAACCAACGGAGCGAATCGAGTAACTCACAGATTTTTGTTTTTATTTATTAATTTTTTTTATCCCTTAACCCCTCCCACACCCGATGTCGTCGGCTGAGTTCAACCCTGTGACCTAGTGATAGCATCTGTCACTGCTCAACCATTGAGCCATCACACGTTTGACAAGTAACTCACAAATTACTGGGATGAACATCAATCAGATGACGACTCCCTCTGAAAGTGGCAGTAATTTTTTTTGATTCCCTAAAATAAATTTTCCTCACTTTGATGGATCCAACCCTCGTTCTTGTGTCAAAAAATGTGATCGATATTTTACTTTGCGTCATATTATGGATGATCAGAAGGTAGACATTGCTTATATTCACCAAGATAACAAAGCAAATACATGGTTTCTAGACTACCAAATAGCAAACCAATTATTCGATTTGAGGATCCTGTATCTGATAATTACATAGACTCATTTAATAAATTGTCTCAGGATCAATCAGTTGAAATCTATTATGAAAGGTTTGAGGAATTGAAATCCTTGATGCTTTTGCACAATCCAACCCTTCAGGACCCTATTTTGTTCTAAGTTTCTTGAGTGCCTTGAAACCATAAATCAAATTAGTGGTTCAAATGTTTAAACCTACTTCAGTTGCTAAATCTTTTTCACTAGCTCGCCTTTTAAAGGCTCGTACTACAAATGCTTATACCAATTCTTTTCAACGTAAACCTTACAGCTATTCCTCATCCACTAACCCTTGTTACAAATCTCAGCATCACCAAACCACATTCAATCCAGCTCCTACAGCTCTTATATTACCTTCCAGCCAAAACCACCACTTCTTCCACAACCTATCAATCCCACAGTTAGATTTTCTTTTTCTACCCCCTATGAAACACTTAACCCCTGCCCAAATGAAAGTGAGAAAAGATAAGGGTCTATGTTATAATTGTTGATGATACATAAAAACGGTCACACCTCTGAGTCATACATGTGTCAAGATGATCTCGAAGAATTACGGGCCCAGCATCAGCCAAACACTGATTCGACCCAAGCAGTTCTAAGCCTGCCCAATTAAGTCCGCCAGACAGGCCCAAACTCTGACAACATGCTAGGCCAACACGTTTCACAGCTATCCTCAATACATGTAAGTCCTACTAAGGCAAGTATCTCGAGGATCGACTTCGGACGGGCAACTACAACAACTCTCTGCTTCCAACTAGGAAGCAAATACCAGAGTACATTTCACACAGAGAATCTTCCTTCTACGGATTGCTCTCGTAATGTGAACTATATCCCCACGTATCTAGGAGCATAAGGCTAACATGGAACTTCTCTCCTACAGCACGACTCCTAATAAGAGAAGGATTTCCACGAAGATCTCCTTCCTAAACTACGCCTTCGATGGCCTGGTAGAATCAGGACTCCTTGAACTATAAATAAGACATGAGGTTGGTAAGCTAAGGTACGCTAAAAATTCTCTGTTTACAACATTACGCCTTCCTCAATTCCTTGTTTGACTTTAGCATCGGAATGCCATCGGCCACAACAACGGTGGTCCGTGGCTCACGTGCCTTACTTGTGCAGATCAGCAGGACTAGGTCAAAGCAATGAGTGGAAAACGACAACATCAGTTTGGCACCGTCCATGGGGACGACAAAGTTCTTAACTTTTCATTAGCGTCGTCTCCTTTCAAAATCTAGAAAGATGGTGACCACTAGGTCACACAACAATGGATAACAGGGGGACACGTCAAACGCTTTGGTTGGTGCAACATCGTCACTTTCAACGGCTTCGGTCATACACGGGCTGCAGACTCACGCCCTCGCGCCGACAACAACAACAATGGACCCCCAAATTGATAGGCTGTCATCTCAAATACAATAGATAGCCAAGGCGGCGGAGGCTCTCACGCGACAAAATCCACCACCTGCCAATGGAGACCATGAGCCTCACGGGCCTCCGTCTCAGGAGGATGGCAGGGAGCAAGCACAGGAAAGCCAAGCCCCCACTAGTTCTCATTGGACTATGGGAGGCTGAATGGCTAACACTGAGCCCGCCGCCAGGGCAGAGAGGCTCTGCCCTGGGAACCCCTTCCACAGAGGGGCGCACGATCCGAACGTACTATATTGCCTCTCCGTCCCGCCATTTATGGATTAGATTATGAATGAGGCCCTTCCGAGGAAGTTCACTCCTCGAAGCTCGACTTCTACGACAGAACCACCAATCCTTTCACCTACGCCATTACCAGCACGTAATGGCCCTTAAAGAAGGATCTGAGTCTATCATGTGTTGAACCTTTCCCTCTAGTCTGAAAAGTTCAGCACTGACGTGGTTCCACAGCCTTTCACCAAAGTCGATCGACTCCTTCAATACACTGGAAAATGAGTTTCTAACACGTTTCGTAAGGAGCCAGCGTTTTCGAAAAGGCCCACACTACATACTCTCTCTAAAATAGAGGTCCCACAAGACTTATAGAGAGTATGTCACGCGCTTCAACAACAAACTGACTCACATCGACGGATGCAGCGACGACACAACATTAACAACCTTCACTGCGGGCCTCAAGGAAGGAAATCTCTATGAAGACCTCACCTTAGAGCCCTCTCTGGACATGACAGGGCTCCTCCAGAATGCTCAGAAGCATATTACATTGGAGGAGCTGAGAACCGTGAAGTGATAAACCGAAGACGTCCGCTCCTAAGGACAAGAATGGGGGCTAGAGACGCGAGGATGAGGAACGAAACAAAAGGAAGCATAGTGACAACGGGCCAGACCCTGGTCGGTCCAGACAGAAGAAAACATCCAACTACATTGGATCCAGAACTGTGACACCCTTCAATGCCTGCCTATCAGACGTACTAAACTCCATGAAGAATTGAAAGGATCTAAAGTGGCCCCCAATAGGGCTGTTAATTGGTTTCTGAAAATCGATCAAACCGATTGAATCGAATTGAATTGAACTGATAAATAATCAAACCGAAAAATAACCATAACCGAATAGTAAAAACTGAATCGAATCGAATGAAGTTCGGTTCGGTTTTGGTTTTTAGAATTTTGAAAACCGAAATAATCAAACCAAACCATATAAAGAAAAATTTCCCCAATTACCTATGCAACCCTTGAAAAGTACCCTTGCAACCCAAGCATATGCAATTTTGCTTTTACGTATGTTGAAATTATAGGACTATTCTTTCAGAGCTGCAATAATCCATGTTGAAGTCACAGGCTCTGAATTTATAGTACTGAATCTTGAAATTATAGGACTGTATTTATAGGACTAAAATTTGAAATTATAGGACTGTATGTTGAAATTATAGGACTGAATTTCGTAAGCCCTGTGAATTTTGTAAGCCCTGTTGAAATTATAGGACTGAAATTATGTTGAAATTATAGTGTGAAACATTTTGTGATGAAAAACCGAAAAAAAACCGAATTGAATCGAACCGCTCGGTTTGGTTTGATTTTGGTTTTTTAAATTATAATTGGATAACCGAATCGAACCGAAAACCGAACTTGAACTTGGTTCGATTTTGGTTTTGGTACAAAATCGAACCATTTGAACCGATTAACAGCCCTAGCCCCCAAAGCAGCGTGGGGACCCCGCCAAGCGTGACAAAAGCAAGTACTGCACGTACCACAAGGAGGGCGGCCACGATATCAACGACTGCAAGAGTCTGAGGTATGAAGTTGAGTACTGGATCCGCAAAGGCAAACTAAAAGAGTTCTTGAACTCCGAAAAGCGGCGAAAACGAACCAGGGATAGGGGGAGTTAGCTAAATAGATAGCGAAAGAAACTCAAAGAGATAATATATGTCCTTCATGGAATCAGACCAAACGAAGACCAGTCGTACAGGTCTCGCAAGCAGACCTTACTGGAAATGCAGACACAACCCGCGAATGAGGACATACGCATCTGCCACTCAAGGATTCAGAGCTTCATTCCCACCTTGACCTTTACAGACCAAGGTCTTGAAGGAGTTCGAGCACTACATAACGATGCCCTAGTCATCTTGGTCTCCATAACAAGGTGGGAGGTAAAGAGAGCTCTGGTGGACATAGGAAGCTAACTCAATGTCCTATTCTACAACGCGTTTCGCAGTATGGACCTCAAGGAAAAAAGTTTGACGTCCTCAGATTACCCGCTGATTGGATTCAGCGGAGAGAAGTGCTTCTCAATCGGGAAGACAAGGTTGGCGATAGTGGCAGGAGAGCCGCAACTAGGAGAGGTATTGTTTCTGTACTTCATGGTCGTAGACGCACCGTCAACCTACAACCTAATCTTGGGAAGACCATGACTCCACTAGATGGAGGCAATAGTTTCCACCCTTTACCAGTGTGTTAAGTACACTGCTAACCACTCAGAAGGGATGATACGCAAATACTAACCTACAGCACGAGGCTGCCATTACGCTGCACTAAAAAAAATAGAATGCTCCTAGATCTAGTACATACTGCGAGACAACCTGAACCAGTGCCAGGCCAAGCAACAGCGGGGGCATCACCTTCAAACAATGCGGGAGCTGTCTGCTCTTCCACCCAGCGAAACAAAGAAGCCAAGGCAAATTGGAATACATCCCCCGACGTTCCGTCCGTACAAAGATTGACCCCTCTACAAGATTTACTCTTCAGTAACCTCTTAAGCGCCTCGACAGTCCACTGAACAATCCACAAGGGAAATCTGAAGTCACTTCAAGGCCATAATCAATTCCTCCCGCTCAAAAGTTAGTCTGCTTTCAAATATTTATTTTCCTTTCCATAGTCAATGTAGAGTTTTAGTTCTTAAAGACTTATGTGATTTGCAATCATTTAAGAAATAAATGAAGAATTACAAAAACAAACTCTATTGATTATTTGAAAGATGTAACAAGTGCCTTGAGACGGATACAAAAGACTACATACTACAAGCATTTGAATACAGTGCAACATGAAGTAAGAGACTCTCTTCGACAATCTAACTACGTAAAAGTGTCTGAAGGAGGACATGCAAGCTATTTGCAAGTGATAACAAAGACATGCGAACAGACTTTGCTCGACCCCTTCCCAAGATCAAGAACAAAATGCCAGAGGGGATTGAAAGGACTGAGCGGTCAATTTCTATGTCAAATCACCCCAGAAAGCGACCGTACAACAGTGTTGTAGACCTTACAACGGGTTGTTGATTTCCTCAAGAGACATTCCACCCCTTTACAGGCTTCCTCAAACGGTTTTCGGCCTCTAGAAGGGGGATGGAAGAAGGCAGATGAGGATGGCCACAAGCGACCACGTCGAAAAGGTCCCCCAATGCTGTCAAGCAAGGCCACCTTTCCCATGTGCGATACCAGGAGTGACTGAGAGCTACCATACTCGGAAGCATCGCACATCGGCTAACACTTCGATCAGCCATTGGTTAGTAGCTGGGTACACGAACACGCGGGCACAAGTGGCACAGAGTAACACCAAGGCATCTCCCTTCGTAGGAAACTCGTACTACATTTCCGCAATATGAAAAGAAATTACGAGATCTCAGCAGGCCAACTATGTGCCCACCCACAACAGGTGACCACGCATAACAACGATTATGATCATGCATGATCGGGGCAAATGTCAAAACATTCAGAGACTTCGACAATGGAGATTCACCTTTAGCCTTTGGAAAACCCAAAGAATTTTATTCAAGCAAGAACATTACAGGAGATGAGCTCTGCGAAAGATAGTGTCTACAACGATTGGAGAATTCCATTATATAGGCGTAATGATTCATCAAATGGGCCTTTTGCATTCACTGCTAAGCATAAAATACCGTATGGAAAATGAGGAGACGACGATTCCCGAGGACACTACGCAGACAATGTTCACTCAAATAATGGCGTTGCATGCAACCTCATCAATTCTGGGGGAGTAACTGGTACTTAATTGTCACGCAGTCTATGCCGTACACGTGTCACTGCACAATCTATGTCGTACACGTAGCACAATCTAACAGGAAACCCTAACTCTTCTTTCGCGAGCCCAAAGGCTCAATCCACTTGGCCCACCATTCAAACATTATTATGCTACATGCTAGGCACGAGCGCAAATCCAAAACAGCCTTGACACACGGACCATACCTACGGATCGCTGTTTGTTTTAAGGTAATGTTATCTTCACAGTGCGTGACACTAGTGGGCATGGGTTCTCACTCCCTCAAACGGAAGGAACCCCTCTCCAACCGGGCAAGCTTAGTCAGCCTAAGTTGATGATGACGACTTCTGGTATCACCCGACACCTAGTCCGCTTAGCGCAGATCTCGATGGTCTAGGAAGTGGTAGTATAATCAGCGATCACGCCTGGTGATGATGACTTGCCAGGGGTCATTGCCCTCTTCGCAGTCAATGATCGCCGAACTCAATCAGGTAAGCCTAGCTGGTGACAACTGGCAACGAAAGCTTATGATCAAAGCCCAGACCTGTAGCCCCCACTGCGTGGGTGTAGATGGTTTGGAAGGTGGGAGCCATGTCAGTCCCGAATTGATTCCGACGGCTCGCCATGGGACCATTGCTTTTCAGCGTGGTCGCCAAATCACCAACCCTGGACTTGTAGCCCCCATTGCGTGGGTGTAGATAGTATATAAGATGGGAGTGTCAGTCCCGAACTGATTCCGACGGCTCGCCATGGGACCACTGCTTTTCAGCGTGGCCGCCGAATCACCAATCCTGGACTTGTAGCCCCCATTGCGCAGGTGTAGATAGTCTAGAAGGTGGGTGCCTAGTGAGTCGCGAACTGATTTCGATGGGTTGCCACATGACTACTGCTTTTCAACATGGCCGCCGAAAACTCCCAAATTTTTAGCTTGATGCACACAGTTGTAGATGATTTGGAAGATGGGAGCCTAGTCAGTCCTGAACTGATCTTGATGGCTGGCCACGAGACCACTACTTTTCAACCTTGTCGCCGAACCCTTTTACTCAAACTTGTAGCCCTCACCGCGTAGGGTGGGTGTAGATGGTTAGAAAGGTGGGAGACTAGTCAGTCTTTAATTGATGTCGACAACTCGCCACGGGAGTACTGCCCTTTAGCATAGTCACCAAACCTTCACTCCCCCAATCTGAACCCACATTGCTCAAGCATAGATGGTTCGGAAGGTGGGAGCCCCAAACAGCTCGCTACGCGACCACCGCTCTCCTACAACGATCGCAAATATGAATCTAGCCGAGTCAGTGTCTTCACGCTCAAACAGATTGACATTCTAATATTAGCAAAGGATACTCACGCCGATACAAATATCGTACGACCAGGGCTAAGATAAAAGCTACTTTGGATGCCAACCCGAGCTTACGGCGCCTGACTCAGCACGAACACTCTGACATATACGCTCGGCCATCGCAACTCGCCCATAACAGCAGCCGTAGCCGACCGATCAGACAAGTGAGGCAAGCCTCAAGCAGCTTACCTTGAGGACAAGACACAGCTTGGGTAACTCAACCCTTAGCTAAACTGCCCGCAACATGCCCACTATCGGACATGACTACACAACAATGACCCTGAGTCATTCACAACTCAAAACGGTCAAGCTATCTATCGTAGACAGACCAGTCAATGTTCTATTGATTCAACCAACCTATGCCAAAGCAAGACGACAAGAGAAACAAAAAAATGCAATAGAGGCAACAAGCATGAAACGGATAAAAATGTTTTCATTAATGGTCAAAACGGAAAGGGGTACAAACACACAAAGTTTACTCCTTATCAGAAGAAGGTACAAAAACAAAAAAGCTAAGCCTAGTAGAAGAAGGAGCAAGAGTTGCGTCCACACACTATCTTCCTTGGCCGACGACGCAGAGGTAACAGACAAGTCTACATACGACATCTTCTTATAACGGCCAAGATCTCACTCTGGATGCTCCTTCTTCATCAGTGCCAGCAGTTCCAACCTGTCATGTACAACCCAGCGGAACTCACATTTGCCTTGTTCCTGAAGAAGCTCCTCCTCACGCACCTTCACATCAACAAGTTCACGTTCCAATAGCTCCAACTTGTAAGTTAGCGTGTCGATCCGAGACTGCTCTTCACAGCACTAAGCTCATGCCACTCAAATTCAAGCTGGTCCTCGGTCTTCTTCGCTCTAGAACATAGAACTTTACATCGGATTCTAACTGTTGCTTTTGAGCAGCCCAGTCGGCCGCCTTTGAAGCATTCTCTTCAGCAAGAGACCACAATTCAGAATGCGCCTTAGCCACAGCTTCCTGCGCAACCTCTACGTCTTGGCAGGTCCGGTCCAACTCCAATTTGAGTCTATTTCTCTCGAACACCACCTCAGACATATCACACTCAAGGACCTTCAGACGAGCCCCTTGAGTCTCAACGGCCACGGTTGACTGATCCAGCCTCTTCTTCTCAGCCTGCTTCTGTAGTCGATCAATTTCATAAGGCACATCAGAATACAACACCTGCATGTGCAAGAAGACATGCTCCTAAGTGTATACCCTCTCACGAACCGCTTCGACTTTCATCCCAGCAACGACCACATGGCTCAAGTGAGACATACCTAGCATAAGATACTTCAAGCCCTTGTCCATTCACCCTTCTAGTGTATCCTCCTCAGGCTCTCATCCGTGGACTTTCCTTTGTCACGAACAGCCGACCCTTTAGTGCGAGACGGATAGACAGGATCCGGTGGAAGAGGATGGAGTAAATTATCCAAAAAACCCTCCAACACTTCTAGCTGTGGCCTAGAATGAGACAGGAAATAATGCGGACTATGGGAAACCTAGCCCTCGACACCACGACCACTATCAGAAAGCGCACCAATGGGACAATAAGATTTCACAACCTCAGGCAGGTTTTCACAGAAGCCTTATGTCAGAACAGCCTCGCGCAAATCAGCAACAATAGAAGCGGCCATTGCGATCCGCACCAGACGATCATTCAAAGCTTCGGCCTGCGTGTCACTGAGATTTGACCTGTCTTCAACCCTTGCAAACCGCAGGTAATTTTTCTCCAAGCCGGACACATCAGTCTTCTCCCTAGTAGGCTTACCAGACTCGCGCTCTTATCTCATTAGAGCGGGTCGTGCTGAGGCAACCCAGTTCTAACACGGGACCTCTTCCTCACAAAAGAGGCAAGCGTTTCAGACGGCTCTTCTACGTCAGACAGAACAAGAGCTCTGGCCCCAGCAGACTTCATCGTCCTTGAAGGGGCCCCATCTTCCAACTTAATTAGCGATACTCTGTATAAAGTTGGGGCAAGGTGCTAGTTGTCCCACAGCCCACTACGGATGAAGTTGGAAACTCTTATGACATCAACCACGTTCCTTTTCGGCAAGTCGTAGAACGTCTCCATGGTGTTTTGCTCCTTTAAGGTAAGAGGAGTAGTGGAAAACCTTCCTGCGAAGAAACACAAGCAATGATTAGCCAACCCACAATCAAGCATATTAAAGTCACGGGAAAGGGTTAAACTCATAATTTGCTCATTTCAAAACATTTTCAAGTGATTCAAGTTGTGTTTATTAGATAACTAAGAGTAATACAATGTTTGTGTTTTGATCAACTTGAGTATCGGTCTCAATTAAGCACATAAGTTGGCCGAAAGTCAAGAACACTATCCCGTTTTCACTGCGAGACAAATTTGCACGACTTAAGAAAATGATCATAACTTTCTAATTTCAAAATATTTTCAAGTGATTCAAGTTGCGGTTATTAGATAACTCAGAGTACTACAATATTTGTGTTTGGATGAGCTTGAGAATCAATCTTGATCGAGCATATCAGTTGACCGAAAGTCAGGGACATTATCCCATTTTCATTGCGAGACAAATTTGCATGACTTTAGTAAAATGATCATAACTTGCTAATTTCAAAACATTTTCAAATGATTCAAGTTGTGTTTATTATATAACTCATAGTACTACAACTTTCGTGTTTTGATGAACTTGAGAATCGATCTCAATCGAGGGTTTAAATTACCCTATTTTTAAGTTAAGTTACTATTTTTTTCAAAAATAGTTTTTTGGATGGTAGTAGTGGTGCGTAGGTTAGTAAAAAAAAAATATACGTTGGTGTGAGAAAGCGCTTTTTTTTTGTGGCGTGGATTCGAAGCAAGTATTGTGTCATTCTCATATTAGATAGAAACGCATTTAACTCAAAAAAAAAAAAAAAAAAACTCTCCGCAATATCCGGACCCATTAAAACTTCTTCGCTTCAAAATGACTATTTTAACTAAAACCCCACATCACCAGACATCCAAATAAGTGACAATCATTCAAGGGTATTTATGGAAATTAAAGATCCCCTGTACACTACGCTCCTGACGAAGGCCCGCCCGCATGATAATATTTTTAAAATGCAAGTAAACGGTTTCTCCTACATCCACAAGAAAACTATTTCATCATATCAAAACAAGACACATGGACATATGTTTCAGGTGAAAAAAATATTAATTAGCTATAAAAAAAATATCAATAGCGGTTTTATTATTATTATTATTATTGACTTACTCGTTATTTCTGCTTCTGCTTGTGTTTCTGTGGATTCTCTGTCTCTCTCTCTCTCCTCTCAAGCTTACACTCCCTTTCCCTTCTTGGCTTTATCTGTAAGTTGTTACTTTCTTCTCTCATATTTTCTTCGCTTACAGTAGATTTTGGATGAATTCTTTCAGCTGTTTTTATGGCTTCTCTGAAAATTTTAGGAGAGACACAATTTGCATGAAATAGGATCAGAGCAAGATTGCCGTCTACTTGAGATTTTTATTTTTTTATTTTAAAGGGCTTCTTTAGTGAATTTTTTTCATCTGGGGTATGTGTAAATTTTCTGAATTGTGTATTACTTTTTTTTTTTTTTTTTTTTTTTTTTTTAAAAAAAAAAAAAAAATTGAGTGTTGAGTTAGGTTTGGAGAAAGGTGGGTTAACTGAGGTTTTATTGGTATGATTGTTGAATGATTTGTATGGTTGTGATATCATATCTGAATGATTCCTAGTTTTGGCAATGGAAAATTTTCAAGTTTTGTATATGCATTTTGGTGTTCCAGAGTCCTAGTTTATGAATAATTTTTTGGTTGCTCAAATGTTGCGCCATTTTCTACTTTGATCTGTGTTTTTCTGTTAGAGTTCACTGATATTCGCTTTAGGAAATCAATGGGTCAATGAAGTGTTCTCCCCATTGTTGGTTGAGTGACATACACTAACTATTTAGCTTGCGGCATTCTAACCTAGTTAACTTTTGCCATCATATTCACAATTTGCCATATTTCAAACTTATTGACATCTAATTTTATTTTTATCTGACTGCATTTTTTTTTTTCAATATATAGACTAACGATATCCAGCAATTCTTTCATTATGCATTTTACAATGCATCTTCAGGTTCCCATATTGCAACCATACCAGTGCTTATGTTGAATAGAATATCTCATTCTTTCTTTTATCTTCATTGCTCTCAGCTTGTGCACATGAAATCAAATGTTATCTCTTCTGTGCTAGTTAATTGATGATTACCATCTACAATCTTTTCCACTTCTCTTTATAGACGTTCTTGATCACATATGTAGGAGATGTGGCTGTAACGTATTTAACACTTATACCTTGATTCTCAAGGAAACACCTAGGAGTACAAATGTTTTCCTCTGTTGATAGTATTCAGTCACTTCTGAGCATTTTGAGCTTTACTTTTTCTTACAGCTGTATTCATTGGAGAAGTCCATGACTATGAATTGTTTGATCAAATTTACCTGTTGATAATCTCCTGTAATGTTGTGAGATATCTTAACTTCCTGTATCAGTGTATACTATTTACTAATGTGTCATCTCAATTAATTGCACGCTTGTAAGTATTGCAATTTTTTGTTTCATTCCTGATGACAACAGGTGATGAGAAACTAACTTAAGTTCAACTTTGGTGTCTGAAGGTAGGAGCCAGGAGGATTTGAGAAGCAGCCCTTTACACATCAATCTAAACCCCGTTTGAGAAGGTTCGTCATTCGTTGATGGACAGATTCTTATATGTTGTAGAAGCCCAAGCGGAGTGAACTCCTCATTACACATTCTAGTATGGATGATTTTCTCAATCAGTTCTTATCATCTTCTTCTTGGTCAGATGCACATTTGACAGAGAGATCATCTTGGGTTGGTAATGGGCCTGGTGAAACGAATGGGTTGCTTTCGAATTCAATGAGGGCATTTGAAGGGGAAGAAACAAATTCACCTGCAAATATGATTAATACAAGTCACGTTGTAGAGAGCCTACTCGCTCAAAACACTTCTATGCTTGGTGGCCGGCAGTCAAGTTATGCTATGAATAAGAGTTTACTTAATGGAGAATCCAAACTTCAAAAAGAGGGTCCCATCTGTGACAGTGAAACTTCGTTGTTGGAATGTGTGAATGGTAACATGAAACCAGGATACATGGATTTGCAGTTGGATACACCTATGTCTACCAAGTGCGCACCAAATCATGATCCATCTGAGTTGCTACCTGCTGCTGTTGCTCTGGTCAAGTCACCTAGTTTACATCCTGAATCTGGATCTGTTGGAAGCAACGATAGCGAACAATCAGAGTTTCAACCAACACTTAGAGATTCACATTCCCTTACTTCAGTTCCGCAGTTATGGCATCCACCTTATGGGAGTGCTTCTTCCTTATCTTCTATTATAATGCAAGATGAGCTTAAAGGCTATGATTTGCAAGGACAGTATTTGGATCATGGTACTGCCGTCCTGGGAAATGAATATCTAGGAGATGAAAAATTTCCACGAAGCAATCTGTATGCTTCATTGCCTATAAATGTATAGATCTTAGTCCTGAACTGACATCTTTGTGTAAAATTTAAATAGGTTTATATAGATGGTAATTGTGGCTTCGTCATTGTATACCAGCATGTGTGTATACTATCCATCAGGGTCATTCAATCGTTGGTCCCTGAATGCAAACATGGAATAGTGATATTATTATAGTATATAAATTATGGTAAGGGGTCTTTTTCCCTGCCAAACCATCTGAATGGTTGGATGGTTTATACCATTCGATATCTTTTGCTGGTAAACAAGTGAGAACCCGTTAACCAGTATGCCGAGTCTTCTTATAGTCTGTTTCTATCGTATGGTCCAGCCTGACTTACACTTCTTTTGTTGTCAAATAATATAGGGGCAAGACGAGCTGAATGGCCACTGTTTATCCTCTGCTGCACGACACTATATTCCACTGGGGAGAGCAGCTGATTTACATTCCCACTCACAGGTGCTTCATATACTACAGAGTTTTTAAGCACTTCTGCAGAGACTTATCTTGCATCTTTATGGTTGAATTTTGGGGTTTCTATGAAGTGTTGTGCTGCTCTTTTTGTATTATAAGCAGTTCTCTGACCAGTCTTCAATTTCTCAGTTACCGCACGTGCCTTCTACGCCCGGTGGAAATTGTAGTGGAACTGCAAAGCCTCGAGTGCGAGCACGAAGGGGTCAAGCAACTGATCCTCACAGTATAGCAGAAAGGGTTAGTATGCATTTCATTTTCTCAGAAAAAAAAAAAAAAATTCCCTGTTTAAAGTGATGATTTGGTATCAGCTGTGAAAGAATTAAAGCCTTCATACATGTCTGGTTCTTGAAATAGTGACACTTGTATTGCTTAATATGATATGCAGCTTCGGAGAGAGAAAATTGCTGAGAGGATGAAGAATTTGCAAGAACTTGTTCCAAATTCTAATAAGGTACTCTGATGCTTTTATTTTTTGGAGAGTCTGGTTACAGTTATCTTGATTTATATGCTTCCAAGTATTTGTTGCCTATCTATTGTCAAGGAAAAATTGTGAGCTGTATGTTGTGCAGCTTCTAGGCTTAGTCAACTTTTAAAGATCTTGTGTTGCCCCTTTGAATGTAGTTTCATTTGGCTTGTGGCACGTATTTCTCATTGACTTTTGTATCTTGTGAACATAATTTATGATAATCAATGAAGCAAGCAATTGTGCCTAATTCAAAAGCCCTAAGCCCTTACCCTGACACTACGGGCTTACAAGCTCGAAAATTTAATTAAATAACAATAATTTAAATTAGCCCACATAATTATCAAACCCACCATCCCCCTATGTTGAAGAAGCTTGTCCACAAACTTGGAGTGTACAAATGACCCCATCCGTCACTGACGAGACAACCCCCCATTTATGAGTTTCTCTTACTGTTACTGTTTAACTTGCTTTCAGTTCCTACAAATCTTCACCACCTAAAGTGGTCTTCCATAGTTATTCTGGATATGACCAGGCTGTCTACAACCAAAACACTTAAGCTGCAAATCAAAATGAGCGAGTCGAACGGAGTTACTAGTTCGAACAAGAGGTCTAGGAAATGTTTCAGTAGTGGACTACATTTTCAACTTGGCTACAACATGCTTGGCCCTGTTCTAAGCTTCTAGGTTTTCAAATTCTTCCATAGGGAGTGCAGCCTTCATTTTCCAATCTAGGCTATGGTAATAACCGTATGTTTTCTATCAGTCTGACTCTGGAGATTTGCCTGGTGTATTCAACACGAACATGAATTTCCAAATGTTCCATAACTGATTTAGACCCCTGCACCATTCCAGTAGCACCCTTTCATAGTCTTTAGGTACAAAATTAGCTGCCATAAGCTCTTCCATGGCATGCCAAGTGGTAAAAAGGTTGCTATAATGCAACTCTCTTACCACACCGTTCCTTCCACCAAATTGCTTGAATACTCGAATCCCTACAATATCTTTTAATTCTAAAATTTATTGTCAGTGATGAATGGTATTGGATCTACTTGAACTGCAGAGGCAAATCTATTAGAAGCTTCTCTCTTAGAACTGCATTCAAGTTTTTCATTCACCTCATTTGGGAAGAAAGAAACCACAGGAGATTCAGAAGTTCTATATTCTCCAAAGAGCGATTGCTGCAGAAATGTAAGGTCCAAATCAGAGAACCTCTATTCTATAAAGTTCTGAAAAAAGCTTAAAATACCATGGATAACCAAAAACAGTATTCTGTATGGGGTCTATCCCCCACATGGTGCGGCCTCACCTAAAAATATGAAGCTGAGCACAGATGGTTCTGTGAGGAGTACTGAAGGTGGAATTAGGGGTCTTCTCAGAGATTACCATGGTAATGTTTGGATGGCATTTAACAGGTACAGGCGATAAGAATGATAGTTTGACTCTAAAGTTGACTGTGGGTTTTCAGAGTATTGAGCTTGGATGTAAGAAGTTAGAAGTGGTGGTTGATAAGAAGCAAATGGCGCAGATGATTAACCATATTGAGCAGATTCCTTAGAGACAACAACATTACTTGTGATGTATTCGGGAAGACATCCTCAAACTTGAGTTGTTCTCCATTGGACATGTACTCAGGCAAGCCAATAGAGAAAAGCTGATCTCCTTTCCAGCTACTCTGGTCTTTTAGGCATCACCACCCCTCAACCTCCATTGATTGAGGAATTACATAAAATTGTTTTAGAAGCAAAGCTGCAAGTCGTGTACGCAAGACGGACATAGAAGAGCCGACTGGTCTTCTCTCTCTGTCTTGTTTTAGTTTTCACTGTTAGTTAGCTTATTGGTGTTGCTTCTCTCTGTCTTGTTTTAGTTTCAATGTTCTTTAGCTTATTGGTGTTACTTCCTGGGAGACAGCACATGATAATCACCCTTGTGGGTACCTACCTTTACTCATTCATTCACCATGTGAATGAGAAATAGGTTGAATTGTACACGAGTGATAAATTGTTTATCGTCCATTCAAATATTCGTCTCCAATTGTGTTTCAGTGGAAGTTATAGGGATGGCCTTTTAGGAAATGGGATGTAACTCCTGAGAATGCTTATATAGATTGACATGGAATTATAGTTTTAATCGAAAATAAATGATACAATGGTTTTAGTTAGACACTCCATATATATTTATTTATTGTGCTATGGATTCTTTGGTGTATACTAATTACATAAAACACTAACCACAACTTCGACCCAAATGAGATTACCCCTTCGTGTAAAAATACTGTACCCTGTACTCATACCCATACCATGTACCTGAGTGATCATGTTGTTCTAGGTAAGTATGGAATGGGTACACTTGTGGAAGGAGAATATGTTTTCTAAATCAAGCCCACCACTGACCAAATTGCTTGGGAATACAAATCAAGTTCTTGGAAAGCCAAGGTTGGCATTGGCTTTAGGAATGACTCGGCAAAAGAGGTCAGGTTTTTCATTTTCATTTTTTAATGAACTAAACCTCAGTGCCCTCACCTCAGTTCAAATAATCTATCTTGAGTTTGTAGTGTTTTCCATAATTACAAAGTTTTGAGGACTTCATTACTTTTTTCAGAAATGCAGGGACTCGGAAAGAATTGTAGTTGAATAGAAGATATTAGTTTCTTTGTTCTTTTTGTGTAATTAGGATTTGCTTTCAAACCCTAGATTGTGAAGTTGCATGGTTGTTTCTGCTAAATAATTTACATAAAAAACAATGTCCATCCTGCTGGTGGTATAAACTTGGCCCCTAATCAACCCTTATCTAAGAATTTATGCACTCACACTTTCAACATTCGGTAACAATTTAAATATGTGTCCCACTTGCTTCTTCGAAGAAAACCCTTTGGGTTCTAGAATGACCTTTGAAAATTTTGAGTAAATGGTGCAGCTCCTTATTCTTTTGGTCGTCATTGCAATCCCAAAGTTAGTATTGACTGGTTCACAGGTGGTCCAATCATAAGCAATACAAACTTATAACTTTAACTAAATGTTTATCTTGTTGCGTTGTCATCAACTATAGCCTTTTCTTCTCCTTGGATGCCAAAATACAGATCTTTTCTGTCTTTCACCAACACATTTTACTGCATCAAGAATGTAGCACCTTGGTTCCATGAATAAGGACTATCAGAGGAAATGTGGCACACCTCAAGTTTTACCACATCATATGGTACTTGATCTCACTGATTGCAAACTTCAAAGTGCTCCAAGTGTTTACCGGTAACTCAATATCTCTCTTCAGTCACTTTTAAGGATAAGTTAGGGGTGGTGATGTCTTCAGTTGTAACTGCTTTACAAGTTGTTTGATACTTAGGTTCCTTATGAGCCACTATTAAACAATGTATTGACTGGAGTCATTCCATTTTCTGCATACAACCGAAGTATCCTTCTCTAGTCGCATCTGGTACTGAAGTGAAGACTTGAACTGTTGCCTTAGCTTGGGATGCACTCCAGTTTAGTAACTACTAACTACCATTGCAATTTTTCATTGGTTTTAAATAACCCTTCAATTTCTTCATCTTCTACACAAACGTCTACTTTCTCACTAAATAAGAGCATGTCTTCCAAACTTCAATTTTGGCAAAGCTCACCTTCTACACTTCAGTAGACGTCTTAGTTTTAATAAACGCCTCCAAGGACGTCAATTTCTCTGGATCTAGTTCAGTATCGTACATTATCAACTATTTTACCTTGGAATGGTGTTCCAGAAGTTCAACTTCCTGAGTCTCTCGTTGTTCCATTGGTGCCAATGTGCATAAGCCTTTTCATCATTAACATGCTTGCCAAGAATTTGTTTTCCATCTCCTGATATCATCTGCCAGTTTCTATATGCAAGAGTCAACACGGATGCTTTCTTTTGACCAATTTCGTGAATCTACTGGTACTAGTGTTTCTCTCCCCTAGTCCCCTTATATCTCCCTGGCATAAACCAACTAACTCAAAGCTAAAGTAGCTCTGATCCAAAAAGTTGATCCCCTTTGTTGTTGGTAAAATTTCCACTAAGGGTGTGTTAGGTTCAAAGGAAACTCCTCTTAAGAAAATTTTCCAAAGCTGAGGAGGAAGAGAGAATAATGAGCATGAATTTTGTTATGATGTCTATCCTCATGTGTTTTAACAAAATTGTGGATAATGTTTGCCAAAATAGATGGTCATCTTCAACGGCAAGGTAGAGAACTTTTTGCCACTCCTTCCCCAATCTCTTCTCATTTTTGTTATTTTCCCTTGGAAAATTTTCCCTAAAACCAAACACCCTAAAACAAGAAAATTCTACAATGTCACAACTCGGAAACTTTCTCCTTGGTATTGCTTATTTCTCACTGACACAAATTTAGCAATAAATAAACTCAAAGAACTACAGAAAAACGTTATTCTGATTGATTGATTAAGGGCATCTCCAGTGGTCCAAAATATATAATATTAAGAATATACATTTCCAAAAAACCTCTCCATAAATATGTAAACTTGTACATTTGGTCCAAAACGTATAACATTTATACAGTCGGTCCCAATTTTCATTCCTTTAACTTGTATATATGCCCACATCTCCTTTGCTTTGTGTATATTCATGAGTTTCTACACAACATAGGTTGTTTATTGTGGATGCCGTCAATGAAGTTACTTAACTTTGGAAGATTGTATTTCTGAAGAATGCCTGAGTACAACCTTTAATTTTCTTATTGGAGCAAATAATGGAGTGAGAAGTGATGAAGGTTGGGGATTTTGTAAAAATGGATTAACCTGGTTGTTGGGTTGACCAACTCCATGTCAATGGGTCACTGGATTGTGGTGACCATATTGGATTGGTTAGAGCTATTTTGGTATTTATTAACTTGGTTTATGCAAGATCGTATTTCTAAGGGTAAAAACTACTAATGCCATCAGATCTTGCAATTGGTCAAAGAAAGAAAACATCCATGTCGACTCTGCAGATCAACATGTTACGATGAAGAAACGTGCAGAAGATATGAGGCGATGAAAACACAACTTCCAAACATTCATGAAAATGATGAAGGGGTTCAGCATCAAAAGGCATTACTGAATCGTGCCAAGCGGGATTTCCCCGAAACAAATGCAGAAACATCTTTTCATCTCTTCTTGATAGTCTGAGGGACCAAAAGTCTGTCATGATGGGTCTAATCCATTGACCCGTGCAAATGGGCCAACCATTGACCTTCCATCCAATTGGGTTAATCTACTCAAACCCAACAGGTCAATTAATTAGAATAACAGAAATTACTATTACTTTCAGCCACAAAGTTGATGACCTAAGCATGTGTAGTGTTTGCTGGCATGTCCAACTGCTGGAGTTTCCAATACAAGTTTGTCTGACACCTTTTCTTTTTCAGGAAGGTCTTTGTTACAATACTCATGTAATTTAAAGTTGAGTAGTGGATTGTTATTGCTCCTGGGGTGGAAATATTTCACCGAATCACATGAATTATCGTGTCTCTTATACTTGGTTGGTTTCTTCTATGTTTTACTTTACTGCATTTGAATACCATTTTTGTTTGAATCCTGTCTTGTTTTAATTGCGATATTCCTTTACATCAAATCCATATCTGTCGCCACTGAAGTGTGGTGTCTGGGACACCCTTCACATTATAAAATGCTTGTTTAAGTTTTTGATATTGCTTTGGTAATGGTCATGAGACTGCTTTCATTGCTTACGTTATGATGTTTCAAGAATTAGTTGAAATTCATGTACGTTAATTTTAGCTTCTAGATGTTTGTCTTAAAGTTTGACTTGCAAACTTCATGGTAAGCACTAAGAATTATGATGTTTTTTGTATTCTTTAAAGGCAACGTAAGTGGTTAATTTCATCTTTGTTCTTGCAGACAGATAAGGCATCCATGCTTGATGAGATTATTGAGTATGTCAAGTTCCTTCAGCTTCAAGTAAAGGTCTGGAAGTAACAAGCCCAAACTTTTAGTCCCCCGTTTAGCAACTTAGAGCATTCATAGACATCAACTTAAACCTAAATAGGAGTGAAATCAAATTATTGAACAGTTAAAGAACCAGATTGAGGGCTTTAACTGGAGTTGCACTTGTTTCCAATTACAACATGCCACAAATCCAAAAGTCTGTCAGAAACATTGATTTGGAGTGGACGAAGCTTTCAAACTTTACATAAGAAGCTCTGTATCCTTTGTCCGTCCTAAGATTTGTGGTATCTGTTTTATCACCTGGGCATATTACAGTCCATCTCCATTGTCAAGTGTTCTATTTAAACTAGTGACGGAACTCAGTTTGGCTGACCTTTTGCATGTCACACACAAATGCAGTTTTTTTTATTACTATGAATGACATGGTTCCTGCTGATATACAAGTTGCAGGTTCTAAGCATGAGCAGACTGGGAGCAGCAGGGGCAGTTGTCCCCCTCATTACTGATGTTCAAGCTGAGGTAGTGTACCTTCCCGCTTCTTCCATTTTCTGAACTGTTTCCATTTTATGTTAGGTGGTTATTCTTTTCTTATGACCATGCTTGGTTCGGTGAAAAGATTGTTCCTGCTGAATGGAGGGATTGTGTTTATCTAACTGAAACTCAAGAGACAGTATCTCTTACAATTGACATAAATATACAGAGTATAGCTACAGAGATTTGGAAACTGTCAAGTCTTTGTAATTTGAAATGAGAAAAGATGCAGAGGCTCTCACCACTCGCTCGTTGGGTTTATTTTATAGTAGAGTCATTTATAAAAGACATTACTACCTTTGAAAAAGGCAATGCTCTCACATTTTTTCAGTAGAAATTTTTACTTTGTCTTCACTTTCTTAAGGTCGTAAATGAAGTTGGAAATAAGTCATATTTGCTTGTGATCATTTAACCGTGGTGATTTTATTCATTGTCGAGATTATGTCTTGAGTTGTACTTAGCTTAATTGTTTCCTTCTGTTACAAGATATTAAGAGAATACTTTCTTGTGTATTTCATTGAAGTATTACATGTATTTATATACAAACTATTAAATCTAAACTAGGAAACTATATCAATTAGAATCTCTAATTGACAGCCTAATTGCCAGCCTATTGACAACTATATACACACCGTAACACTCCCCCTCAAGCTGGAGCATAAATGTTAATCAGGCCCAGCTTGTTACAAAGATAGTCAACCCGAACCCTATGTAATGCTTTCGTGAAGATGTCCCCTAGTTGTTCTCCAGTTTTCACATAACCAGTAGAAATCGAGCCTTGTTGAATTTTCTCACGAATAAAATGACAATCAATTTCAATATGCTTAGTCCGTTCATGAAACACAGGATTAGATGCAATATGAAGAGCAGCTTGGTTATCACACCACAATTTCGCTGGTACTGTAGTTTTAATTCCTACTTCAGTCAAGAGCTGATATATCCAAATTATCTCACATACAGACTGTGCCATAGCCCTATATTCAGACTCTGCACTGGATCTTGACACAACGCTTTGCTTCTTACTCTTCCATGAGACCAAATTCCCTCCAACAAAGATACAATAACCTGAAGTGGATCTTCTATCTCTGATACCATGTTACAAGATATTAAGAGAATACTTTCTTGTGTATTTCATTGAAGTATTACATGTATTTATATACAAACTATTAAATCTAAACTAGGAAACTATATCAATTAGAATCTCTAATTGACAGCCTAATTGCCAGCCTATTGACAACTATATACACACCGTAACACCTTCAATTTGATGAACTTGTTGTATCTGTCATAAAATTACTGTCAAGGTGTTCCGGTAATCTCATTATGTTATTTCAGGGATCTGGTGGGCTACTTGTGTCACGATCAACTGGTGAGGGAGCTGATCCTCCTTTTGTCTCTCCTGACGACCTCGCATTCGAGCAAGAAGTAGTGAAGCTGATGGAATCCAGTATGACCACGGCCATGCAATTTCTTCAGAGCAAGGGTGTCTGCCTCATGCCTGTTGCCCTTGCATCCGCAATCTTTGGCAGGAAGGTGTCATCGCCCTGCGCCATTTCTTCTGAGAAAAAAAAATCCATCTTAACCACTGGCATTGATCATCCTAACAATGGCTCATCTAACACGACAACAGTTCAGAAGTCTTCAGGTGGTAGTGAGATTGTGACAAAGGAGAATGTAGCTGGGACATGCAACAGACAACATATTTCAATCACTGGTTGCAACGGGGCAACAAATGTGCTCGTTATTAAGCAAGAAGAGGTAAAGAACACTGAATGCATTAAGACAACAAGAGAAACAATGCCTGAGCATAACTGAAGTAATCTCCTCTATTATCCATTTCCATTTCTTAGATTTCAGTTGGGTTGGGTAGATAATAAGTATAGTTTTCCAAGTGAACTGCTTTTTTGAGTATTGGAGTTTAGTTTTATATTTTGTATATATATACTAATTGGCATACACATGCATGCCCATATATGTATATACACATGTATGGATGTGTGTTTTTGCCCGAGAAAATAAATAAAAATTTGAGTTAAGTTTTTTTAGCAGTTAAAAAAGGCACGTTTGAATCAGTTTTATTTGTGATATTTTGGTCAGCGGTCTTTATATTGAGACCATGCGTAGATGCTTATGAATCAATTGTATGACCGCTCTAAATTTATACAATATCTGTTTACCAGAATTTTCTATCATACAACATAACTGAAGGTTATTCTTGCTTTTGGTTGGGATGGGAGACATGCTTGTTCAAGATTAGAGTGAGCTAATCATCACTAAATTGGTAAAAGTGTTGATGCGTAATTTCTCTTCAGAATGCAGTAATTAGAAAGTCATATTGCGGCTTGGAATTCCAATTCCATTACCGAATACATGCAATCTCCCCCACATGTTGTCCATGATTTCAAGACAAATTAAACATGCGTTTCCAATCTATTCACCCCATTCTTTTTCGCATGATTTTTTATTCCTTGCAACCAAAAACAGCCATAGATCTATTTGGTAGAAAACTTGGTACATTTCTCCAAAAGTCCAAGTCAGCATCCTAGCTCGTTTATTACAGAAGAGGAATTCAAACTTCATAAGTAATGCACAAGAATAAACTAATCCAAGAATGAAACTCCAATAACATTCTCCAAACCGTTGTTCGTGTTGATGTATTGCTAGCAACATTTGATGATTATTTATTAGCTATTATGTGCATGTGTTCATGAGAAATGCTTTATAGTTATCATACTAATTGTTTCTTGTTTTGGATTCAGTGGAGCATTGGAATGAATTACGAACATACAAAATTCTGAAATCTCACATTTTGGATTGAAGGGCACATTATAATCAATCACATACACCAAATCAAATACTTGCTACCTCTAGCAGACCATCAATTGCAATCTTCCCCCTAATAATTAATCGAGCCAAATGGAGATGAAACAATAAGAAAATCTTACAAGTCGGATCACCAATTTAACTATAATATTGGAGGACAAAACTTGGTGGTAGAGTGATTGGTTAGTGAACAATCAAGGTAGAAGACGCATCGTCATCTGCCAGTAGGTCATGCACATGGGAGCAGAAGTAGTCATTCACTTAGGGAAAATAATCCATCTGAAAACATTCATTTGAGATTAGAGTCATGAGCAAATGTGCACTCTAGGCTCGGGCCTCAAACACGAGTATTCTCAAGGTTGGGTTCCCAAGCAAATGTGCACTCAAGGCTAGGGTAGCAGATGATGCCAGATATGAATGTTCGGAGCAGAAGACAAATTTTCGATGGATGCGAACAACATGGAGGACCAAATCTGGATTACTTCATTAACTTGTCCCAATCACCAGTCCCAAACACCAGATTCAGAGACTCATCAAATTCGGAAGAGCTTTCAGGAAAATCTCATTGAGACTCCTACCTCATTCACATGCAAGCGAGTTACGACCAAATTTAGAATATGAGGAGTCATCCTCAACTGATAATCGAAACCACCATGCAGTTGATCAACACGATACACCCAAGCCCTTGGGGGCCAATGATGTGGCACGAATGGTCAATGAGCAATTAAGGAATTTGCGAGTCATGGGAAGTCCTAATGACGCTCTATGCAGAGAGGTGGCCTTGGTGAACACTTCACCTTTTACAGATGACATTGAAGGGGTTCATTCACTGGTAAGTGTCACGACTCAACACAAAAATGATGATCCACTTATATGCAAAAAAATTGCTATGACTTTACAAGGAGTAGCCTAAGATTGGTTCCACATTTTGACATTCGGTTCAATCAACAACTTTGGAAGGCTCTCCCTTGTTTTTACAAAGGAGTATTCATCCTACCGAACCATAAAAAGCTTTCTGACCACCTCTTCAACATAAAGAAAAAGTCAAATGAATTGTACCAGACTTCATCAAAAGATTAGAGCATAGTTGGGTGTGATGACCAAATTACATCCTCAGCTTTCAAGAAGGGTTTGCCCACAGATCACTCATTGTATGGTGAGCTGACCATGAAATCGGGCAAAACTCTTGCAGAAGTCTTCGTCATGGTAGAATGATGTGCATTGTGGGAGGACGAAAAAAGTTATGTTAAGGCACTGAATGCACCCGCGAAAGATAGTCAAACATGCACAAATGAATGCAAATCAAAAGGATGACAAAAATAACAAGGGAAACAAGCGTAGAACACGTTCCCCAACAACTGACTCCTCAGTCGTTAGATTCAATCAAATTCTCCATGAGATAAATAACCAACCTTGACTGAAGAGACCAATGCAGATGAAAGGAGATTCCGCAAAAAGATATTTGAACAAATATTATGCATTCCATGGAGCCACTAGTAATTTGACAAAAAAAATGTCGAGCATGGAAAGACCACCTCGAGGAGTTAGTCAAAGTAGGGCATTGCACAAAGTATATGGGCAAAAAAGCTATTCAGCAAATTGAGGAGAGGGATGCAACCAAGGGACCCCCAAAGAAGATCATAAGAATCAATGAAATTTTCGTTGAAACTAAACTCATTGGTCTCACTAGTAATGAAAGGAAGCGAAAGATCAAACAAGCAATTTTAGTTGCCCAAGTGTTGATCACCTCCTCAGTTGCTAACTCCTTTGTCGCCAGTCCCACAACTGGCTCCTCAACTGATGATCAGATGATCGGCTACACAAAAGGGACCTACATGGCCTTGATCTACCATTATGCCATGGTTGATAGAATTCACATAGATGAGGGAAGTGCAATCAATATACTTCAACTTTCGGCTGTCAAACAGATGAATTTAAAGTCACTTATCAACAAAAAGACAAGTATTGACTGCCTTCAACGGGGCCACATCAATCACAGTTGCTACATGATTCTAAACGTCTACTCACCATCAGTTATATGTTTGCAAACCTTTATGATAATAGATGATCCCTCTCCCTACAATAAAATTTTGGGTAGACCATGAATAACTAAAATTATTGTTGTCACATCTTGTCTGCACCAAAAAAATCAGATATCCAATCACAAGAGGTGGAGTGGGAGAAATAAAAAGTGAGCAAGCACGTAGCCCGAGTCTTGAAGGAAACAAAACAAAAGGAATTCATTCCCGTCACTTCAGCCAACGTGAAAGGAAAAAGCCTTCTACCTCCTAATAGCAATTATAGCACCAGGATTAGAAGTTCAATTCAAATCCTCAGTTGGAGAGGGATGGAAAACTGAAGAAGATGCAAAATTTGTGATTCTTGATCCTGATCTGCCTGAGAAAAAGACAATAATTTGCTCTCGCATCAGCGCAGATGAGAAGGCATAGCTGACTAGTTTTCTTCAAAACAACAAAGATGTGTTTGCTTGGTCAGCTTCCGACATGCCCGTAATTGATCCAAGTGTGATCTACCACAAGCTACATGTAAACCTAACCTTCAAGCATATTATGCAGAAAATGCAAAACTTTGCCCTAGAAAAAGTAGCAATCATTGAAGACAAGATAGACAAACTTATGACAACCGGTTTCATCGAGGAGGTATCCTATGCCGAATGATTGGAAAATGTGGTATTAGTCTAAAATAAAAGAAAATGAAGAGTTTTTGTGGATTACACTGACTTCAACAAGGTTTGCCCAAAGGACAACTATCATCTATCTCACATTGATCAGCTAGTAGATTTCACATCTGGCAACTAGATGCTCAACTTTATAGATGCTTGTTCAGTCTTTTTTTTTTTATTGATCAACTAGGGCAATACTTGTGTGTGTGTTTTTTTTTTATTTAAATTTTTACTATTCGACTTCCTTGAGATCCATGAAATTCACAAATTCAACTTTTTAAATCTCAGACATTTGATTTGGTTTTCTTGGGATGCGTCAATCTTTAATCCCAACTTAGTATGTAGACCCAGCGAATCTCCAACTTAAGATCATTGATCTGCTAAAAGGCTTGTCTAACTGGAGGGTTCCACCCCTCCCTCGCCCGTTTCCTCGCCAATTAAAATTCCCCCCGCTAAAAGGCAAAGTTTGTGACTGGGATCATAATTGGGACTAGTGTCAAATTACACAAGTTAATTGAGACCGATGTCGAGAAATAGGATGGATATAGGGGTTTAGACAGAGGGAGACGAGAAGAAGTCAGTATTAACTAAGATATACCCGCTATTAGTTAAGAAGAGATGGCTAGGCTGTAGTGCTGTGAAAATTCAACTTCAAATGATGGACATTCTAGGTGATACTGATCGTAGGCAGTGTCAGCTGTGGATGATGATCCAACACTTAGGTGGTCGGGGACAATTTCTGAGGAAGATGGATGTCTGGTTATATGCGCTAACTCTAGAGGGCGAGGGAAGGCGCAAGGGAGGCGGCACGAGGAAGGGGTGTAACCACCCATCTCCCTCAAAATGCATGTTGTTGCTCATCTCGAGGGGCCCTCGCGCCGTCTCCTTCGCTCCCTAGAAGGGCTCGGTTATATGGTTCTGGTCTAAGCGACAACTTTAGTCACTTATTTCAAACTTTATGATGGTTGTAGAATCTCAAATGTCATTCCAAAAGACTCGTGAATCCAACCAGACCAGATATTTTCCTTTGTAGGTTATCTAAGCTTGGTCTAATAGCAATGCAATACCACTACTTGTAAATCAGAAACCTTTGAAACTTTGTGATTTTTATGGTTTGCTATCTTGTTAGATTTGTACTACAACTAATAATATTGAGAATATATTGAGAATATCCTGATTGATTGGGAATATTTGTATTAGGAAGGTTGCTTATTGAGTCGAGATTGTATAATAGGTTTAAGGAAATTAGCAGATTATATTGTGAATATTCTCTTGATTAGTTTGTATATAAATAGGAGAATGAAATGAGAAAGGGAACACACAAATCAATTCTTTTGTGTCTAATATTTCATCATGGTATCAGAGCTTATCATACGAGTATCATAAAGGGAGAAAAGGTACCTGATCGAAACCTCTTTGAATAAAAAGGGTCTCTTTGAATAAGAAGGAACGAAGAAGAAGAACCTCTGGCCTGATCGAAGAACCTCTGGCCTGATCGAAGAACCTCTGGCCTGATCGAAGAACCTGTGCGATTCAGATCTGGCCTGATTCAGATCTGATCGAACCTCTGAACTATCGAAACCTCTGATCAAAGACTGAACTATCGAACCTGATCGAACCTCTAATCGATCCTGATCGAGACCTCTGATCGAATCTCTGATTGAACCTGATCGAAGACTGAACCTGATCGAACCTTATCGAATCTGATTGAACCTGAGAAGAAGAAGAGATCCATCGAAGAAGCCCTCTCCTCTCTGTGTCGAAGAAGCAGCAGCAGAGAAGAAGAGATCAGCGAGATCAACAGACTCCTTTCTCTGTCGAAGAAGCAGCGGAAGAGAAGAAATCAGCGAGAAGAGATCAGCGAGATCTCCCTCTCCTTTCTCTGTCTCTGTCGAAGAGAAGAACTCCCTCTCTCTGTCTCTGTCTCGAGAAGAAGCAGCAGCAAACCACCACCACCAACACCAGAACTCCCTCTGTCTCTGTTTATGTTTATCTGGTTATCTGTTTCTCTGTTTGTGTAATGAATAAGTAAAAGAAAGAAAAGAAAAGAAAAGGAAAAAAAAAAAAAGAAGGAAAGAGTTTATCTTCTCTGGCTGTCGTGAGTACATCTTTGATTCTTTCTGCGGCGGTTTGAGATTTCTCTTTGAACACCGCTCATGGCTGGCGGTGCCAACGCTGCTCATACAAGTTCTTCTGGGGCAGGAGTGACTGAGACAAATGCATCTCCACTGCCCGGGCTGAATACCACCCAGTGGCAGACACTTCTCCAAATGCTGGGCGGGTCAAAATCCGCAACGACCGATAAGATGATTGGTACGCCTTGGATTATTGACACGGGAGCTTCGAATCACATGACTGGCACGATCGGGGATCTCCGTGACTTAAGGGAGATTGCTCAATGTCCCGTGGGATTGCCAGATGGGAGTAGCGCTATCGCCACTAAGGAGGGGACGATCCTTCTTGACAGAAATTTCTGTTTGCAAAATGTTCTTTATGTGCCAGGGCTAACTTGCAATTTAATTTCTGTGTCGCAATTGACTGATCATTATAACTGTTTTGTCCAATTCACTAATGATCTGTGTGTTATACAGGACCGCACTTCGAGGATGCTGATTGGTGCGGGTGAACGATGCGATGGACTCTATTACTTCCGGGGGCTGCCACAGGTTCACGCAATAAAGGCCAATAGTGTGGTGTCTCTTGATCTATGGCACCAGCGACTGGGTCATCCATCTCTACAGGTAACAAAGTTAGTTCCCGACGTCAGTTTTAGTGAAAAGAAAAATCGCTTGAATAAAAACTGTGACGTCTGCCAGAGGGCAAAGCAAAGTAGAGATAAGTTTCCTGTTAGTGAACATAAAGCTTCGACTATTTTTGAACTTATTCACACTGATTTATGGGGACCTTATCGAACAACTTCTTCTTGTGGTGCTTCTTATTTTTTGACCATTGTTGATGATTTTTCCCGTGCTGTATGGATTTATTTACTTGTTGATAAGAAAGACGTCTCCCGTACTCTTCGAATGTTTTTCTCGATGGTTAAGAGACAATTTGATAAAGAGGTAAAAAATTTGAGGAGTGATAACGGCACTGAATTCACTTGCCTGCGACAATATTTTCTTGATCATGAGATTGTTTTTCAAACGACCTGTGTGGGAACACCTCAACAAAATGGGCGGGTTGAACGGAAACACCAACATATTTTGAACGTAGCTCGGGCGCTGCGTTTTCAGGGCTCTCTTCCTATTGAATTTTGGGGAGAATGTGTATTGACGGCTGGATACTTGATAAATAGGACTCACTCCTTGGTCTTGAATGGGAAAACACCTTATAGTGTCTTGTATGGCAGCACACCAACTTACGATCACTTGCGCATTTTGGGGTCCTTGTGTTATGCGCATGTGCAGACGGGGGATAAGTTTGCCAGTAGAAGTCGAAGGTGCGTCTTTGTTGGGTACCCTTATGGAAGAAAGGGGTGGCGTTTGTATGACTTGGAGAAACGATATTTCTTTGTTTCTCGTAATGTTGTATTCTCAGAAGGAGTTTTTCCCTTTGCAGATAATTTTAATTTAGACCACGATGGTCTGCCTAATATCGAGGCGGTTCAAGAGGACTTTGAGGAGACATCTACGCCTGTTTTGAGGGGGGGTGCCGATGAGTTTGTACAGCCGGATAGGACTGCTGGGCAGTCGGCAAGTGCCGAGGAGTTTGTTAAGCCAAATAGGGCTGCTGGGCAGTCGGTGTGTGCCGAGGATGGGGCAAATGCTGGTGTCGAGGCGTTTGTACAGCCGGATGAGGCTGCTGGGCAGCCGATTTGTGCGAACCAGGAGGACAACCCGGACGCAAGTCAGGAAGATGTGTTGGGCAGGGGTCAACGCAGAAGACAAGCCTCGATACGACTCCGTGATTATGTTACTCATACCATTCGGAAAATGAGTCCATCCGTACCTCCTTCACCCGTACCACGACATTCCTCAGGTACACCCTATCCCATAGCACATTATGTGAATTGTGATAATTTTTCTATGCGACATAGACATTTTCTTGCAGCCTTGACAGCAAATCGGGAACCTGTGTGCTATTCTGAGGCCGTGAAAGACAGCCGCTGGAGGGATGACATGCGACGAGAAATTGAGGCTCTTGAGATTAATGAAACCTGGGTTGTAACAGAATTGCCACCAAGACAGAAAGCTCTCGGATGCAAGTGGGTATACAAAATCAAGTATAACTCTGATGGTACCATTGAGCGATTGAAGGCTCGGCTGGTTATTCTTGGGAATCATCAAATTGAAGGAGTTGATTATACATAGACTTTTGCTCCAGTAGCTAAGATGGTTACAGTACGGGTTTTTCTTGCCGTTGCGGCTGCCATGAATTGGGAAGTCCATCAGATGGATGTTCATAATGCATTTCTACATGGTGACCTTACGGAGGAGGTATACATGAAATTACCACCCGGTTTTCAGGTGGGGACTTCTGGAAAGGTGTGCAAGCTTAGGAAATCATTATATGGGCTGAAGCAGGCACCCCGATGCTGGTTTGCTAAACTGTCAACTGCTTTGAAGAATTATGGTTTTCGACAATCTTATTCAGATTATTCTTTGTTTACTCTACAAAGAGGTGCGGTTCAGCTCAGTGTTCTTGTCTATGTCGACAACCTTATCATCTCTGGGCGTAATCCGGGAGATATACAGAAATTCAAGGGTTACCTCAGTGTTTGTTTCCATATGAAAGATCTGGGTCCTTTAAAGTATTTCTTGGGGGTTGAAGTGGCACGCGGACCAGATGGGTTTGTGTTTTGTCAACGCAAATACACGCTAGATATCATCTCTGAGGCCGGATTGCTAGGGGCAAGGCCAGCGGCGGTGCCATTGGAACAGAATCATCTACTCGCCTTGTCCAAGAGTCCAGAGCTCGCTGACCCGGAGCCTTACCGTCGCTTGGTGGGACGGCTAATTTATTTATGTTTCACTTGACCCGAATTATCTTATAGTGTTCATGTTTTATCTCAATTTATGCAACATCCTCGGGCGGACCAATGGGAAGCTGCTTTGCGGGTGGTTCAGTACTTAAAAGGTAATCCAGGTCAAGGTATACATTTGAGTAGTAAGTGTGACATGCAGTTACATGGGTGGTGTGACGCTGACTGGGCCGGATGCCCTTTGACTCGGCGGTCCCTCACTGGTTGGTTGGTGTTCCTTGGGAACTCGCCGGTATCTTGGAAGACAAAGAAGCAACATACAGTATCCCGCTCCTCCGCAGAGGCGGAATATCGGTCTATGGCTATGACTACATGTGAGTTGAAATGGCTTAAAGCTATTTTAGCTAGCCTCGGGATGCCTCACACACGTCCTATGTCTCTTCATTGTGATAGTCAGGCGGCTTTCCATATATCTCAAAATCCCGTTTTTCATTAACGGACAAAACATATTGAGGTCGATTGTCACTTTGTCCGTGATGACATTGTTGCTGGACATATCAATCCCACATTTGTCCCATCCAATGAGCAACTCGCTGACATTTTCACAAAAGCATTGGGCAAACGACAATATGAGTATTTACTTCACAAGTTGGGCATACAGGATCTCCACGCACCAACTTGAGGGGGGGTATTGAGAATATATTGAGAATATCATGATTGATTGGGAATATTTGTATTAGGAAGGTTGCTTATTGAGTCGAGATTGTATAATAGGTTTAAGGAAATTAGCAGATTATATTGTGAATATTCTCACAATATTCTCTTGATTAGTTTGTATATAAATAGGAGAATGAAATGAGAAAGGGAACACACAATACACACAAATCAATTCTTTTGTGTCTAATATTTCATCAAATAATTTGTAGTATTAGTTGTAGTTTTGCACTTGATTACAAAGCTTGTAGACTAAACTACTACATGTATCCGCTGTTCAAATTGTCTTATTACTGTATTTTATCAATATTTTACGAATTCAGATTAGTTTTGGTGTTATCATTGCCTCCCTCCCAAACACACACACCAACAGTGTGCTCTTGGTTGTATTTGTATTCATGGCCGGCCCTGGGCATGGCCGACCTGGGCAGCCGCCTAGGCCCCTATTTCCCAAAGACCTCATATTTTTAAATATTATATATATAATTAAGTTATAACCTAAAAATCCATTTATTTAAAATACAAACAAATAAAACACACGCTACTTTAGGTAAACAACTAAGCGCTATAGAAAACACACGTATTAATGATTATGACTCATCTTCTTCTCCACGCCATCTGCTTCTCCTCTTCCTTATCTAATTAATTTTTTTTATTTCTCTAATTTTAAACGACTAAACCTTGCTGTGATTTGATAAATTCAACTTCATCTTCTATTCTGTGATTCGTAAAGAAAACCATTTGTTTTCGTGGATTTGAATATAGTTGATGTGAGAAGAAAGAAAAAGGTCACTGATTAAAGAAAGAAAAAAGGTAAGTTATAGAGATTATATAGTAAATTTTTAATATTTTTAACAAAGATTAGATAGTAGTAGTGATTTTTTAATAGATTTTAATTATATTTATATGTATTGTTTTGTTGGATATTTGCATAGGACAAAACTTGTGGAATCCAGTGTAGTGAGTCCAAAATTGATTTGTGGAATTAAGGTATCTTATCAGGTGATTTTGTTGCAATTCATTAATAATGAGATTGTGACCTCATATTGTACTAAGCTTGAGAGTTTTTTAAAGCATGACAATCTTTATAATATTGATGCAAGAGATTTAGCTTTAGAATTAAAAGTTTTGTGTAGCATCTTATCCGAAGAAGTAAAAAAACTATTGAAGTGCTAAATCATTTGCAAACAATAGATGGTAATTTTCCAAATGCTTAGATTGCATATAGGATATTGTTGACTATTTCAGTAACGGTAGCCTCCGCAGAGAGAATTTTTTCAAAATTAAAGTTGATAAAATTGTATCTTCACTCCACCATGTCACAAGAATGATTAAATGAGTTATGTCTATTGAGAATGACTTGGTGAAAAAAGTTGATTACAACAATATAATTAGTGATTTTGCATCTGAAAATACTAGAAAAGTTATATTTAATTAAAATAAGCCATTAAATTTTTTCTAAAGAGGGCCCCATTTTTATTATTTGCCCAGGGCCCTCGCAGACCCAGGATCACCACTGTTTGTCTTTTATGTTGTTTATGACTTTATGCCATCATTTTTATGTGCCTCCAGACAATATTTCAAGCATTCTACATTTGCAACCAATGGAAGTAAAATTTTTCGTTTTGACTCACTTTTTCTTTTGTTGAACCTTGCAGACTCACGGGAATCTGAAACTCACCACCTAGCTGATATGCATCATGGAATGGAAATTCGTCTTGGCCTTTCAAAAGGACCAATCTGTTCTACTTTCATCTCGTCTGCTTGCTTCATGTCCATTTTTATGACAAAAACGACTTTGCGCTTGTATTATAGTTTTGTGATGTAGCTCTGATCTAGGTTTCATGTTGACTGGCTATACGCCGTTACGTAATTTTACTTCCTATTTTTATGATTTATTGTATTATAAAATTTTGATCACGCCTGGTGGGAACAGAGATAAACTTGTTTTGGCTCTTTCCAAACGCAGGGATTTTGCTGTTGAAATGATTTTTAAAACTTTGAATTCTTGGGAATTTTACTTCCTCCTCCTCTGTGTTTAGGCAGAAATCTAATATAAAATATATGGCACGCAAGATAGGGCTGACAATAGTATTAAATTGGATAAATTATCTGGAACTAAACCATTAACTATTGGAGCCATTTAACGGACTGAATTTGGTTTCGAAATTACCAAATTCTATTCTCGAACCGCTTTGACCGGTTCCGGATTGGATCATGGTCTAATTGGGTCTTTTGCAAACTTAAAAGTTTTAAAGTCTCAATAATTATAACATTACTTTAGAATATATATATATATATATATATATATATATTTTTTTTTTTGCTAAAGATATATCATGTTGATATCTTAAGAATTGGATATAAGATATAAATGTACACATGGAATTTCACAATTAAAAATGATTTTTCTTAATAAAAAGGGATTTATTTAAATTGTGAACCCAAAATCTTACTAATTTCATATTGTGATTTAAGATTCTTGCAACAAATATAATTCAAATTGTAGGTTGAAAAACTTAGATATCATTGGAATTAAAAGTATTTTTCTTAGAATTTAAATCAAAGATTGTGTTTTTGTTATTAATGAAAAAATTGCGGTTATAAAATTCATTACTAAACTAAACGAACCATATTAGAATCTCAGAACCGTTTTTATTGGTTCGGAACGCTTTGGGTATCGATTCTCATCGAATCTATTGCCAACTCTATTGCTAGCTGTCTTATTTCTTCTTTATTAGTTTGCTAGAAATTAAAATGCTTTTAGATTTGTTGTTGCCTACTAGTAGCTAAACTTTTGTATCATGTTCCGGTTGACACTACATGTCGGCTTTGTGGTTCTCAAATAGAAACCTATTTTTATATTTTCTTTAAATGTGATCCGAGTTCTAGATGGTGGTTGTTTTCTCCTAGGGATGGCAGTGGGGTCGATTTTCACGGATATCCGCCTCACCCAATTCGTTTGGGACGGTTTTGGATATGCCTAAACGGATTTTGGGGCGGATACGGATATCCAAACAACATCCATTAAATATTCGGGGCGGATACGGATTTGGCCATATCCGCCCCACGGATATCCGTTTAAGTGTTGATATTACAAAAATACCCTCAACCCTTTAAATGCTGAAAAAAAACAACCTACATCTGCTTCTCACTTCTCTCTCTCAATCACTTTCACTTCTTTTTTCAGCTCTCACAAACCAGAGGAGCAAAAGCAGAGACAAAGTCCCAACTCCCGTCTTTCTCTCTCGTCTCCAGTCTTCCTCCTACCCCTCTCTCTTTCGTCTCCAGTCTCCTTCGTCACAGCGAAGGTCGCGAAGGGTCCCTTCGTCCCTTCTTCTCCCTCAAAACAGCGAAGGCCGCCGCGAAGGGTCCCTTATTCTCTCTCAAAACAGCGAAGGCCGCGAGCGACCCTCCCTTCTTCTCTCTCACAGCGAAGGCCGCGAAGGGTGGCGGAGGCCGACCCTCCCTTCTTCTCTCTCATAGCGAAGGCCGAACTCCGAAGGGTCGTCCCTTCTTCTCAGATCTGAGATTAAGAAACATTTCAGATCTGAGATCAAGATCTGAAATCAAGATATCAGATCTGAGATCGAATTTTTTTTTTTTTTAATTTTCAGATCAAGATATCAGAGATCAAATTTTTTTTGTTAATTTTTGTTTTAATTTTTGTATGGATTCTTTGTAATTACTGTAATTTCTTTATAATTTTTGTATGGATGTTTGTATCTTTGTAATTTTTGTTATAATTTCTGTAGTTAGATGGATAACCGTAAACGGATTGGCGGGGCGGGGCAGATATCCGCCAATCTGCACGGGGCGGTAATGGTTTTTAATAAAAATTGCAAACGGATTGGCGGGGCGGATTGGGGATCCGTTATTCCTGATGGATCGGGGATGGATTTGCTCAAATCCGCCTCGTTGCCATCCCTATTTTCTCCTTCACCCATTTACTTGTTTCAAACAAAATTTTCTGCTATTTTTGATTTTCCATCTTATTTATGGTTTGCGGCGTTTTCCTCTCCCAAATTGGTTCACATTTCTTCTTTCAAGCTATTTTTGTTCTTCAATCCATTTGGATTATAAGAAAATAGTGTATTTCTTCGTGCCAATAGGTCAAACTCAGTTAAAATTTTAAACAATTATAAAAATGACACATTTTAAAATCGCCACAATTAATCTTCACAAAACTTTGATTTTCCAAAATATGGGGTTCTTGGTATTTGCTTGAATGTATCTTAATATTCAAAATACTTACGATGTGAAGTGCATTAGATCACAGTTATTGTTTTGGAAAAAAATGCATATGGTGTGAAATGCATATTTAATACTTAAACCGTTTGTATTAGTGATTGGTTTTAAAAACTTTAAGCATTTGTAATAGTGATTGGTTTGATTAGAAAGATCTTCAAAAATGCATTTCAACCATTCCAAATTTACTAAAATCTGACAGATAATCATGACGATTTCATTTAAGAAACACAAATTTTCTCTCTCCGCCACATATGCATTCCACAAACTTTTTCACATTTTTTGTTCGTTTCTTTTGCCCATCTACTTGCAACTTATTTACAAACATGTCATTGTTGATAATAAATCTCGACCACCAACATCTTTAGCAATTTTCAATCCTAACCATATTTTATCTCAAACCCCAAACACCATTATGATTTGTAAGATAGAAGATAATGTATTTTCTGTGTCATTGGCACGATAGAAGGTGGGTCGTGCCAATAGGTCAAAATCGGTTAAAGTTTTAAACAATTAGGAAAAAATACATTTTAAAACCGCCACAGTTAATCCTTCCCAAACTTTGGTTTTCCAAAATATAAAGTTCATGGTCTTTGCTTGAATGTGTGTTAATATTGAAAATACTTAAGACATGAAGTGCATTAGATTATAATTATTTTTTTTGGAAAAATGCATTTTTAAAACTTTAAGTGTTTGTATTAGTGATTGGTTTAATTGGAAAAATCTTCGAAAATGCATTTCAACCATACCAAGTTTACTAAAATTCAACGAATAAGTAGATAATTATGACTGATGATACATCAAACCGTCATCATATCAGCACTGTACACATGTCTCATAATCTCGTCTACAGAACAAAGCAGGCCTAATTGCATGCTCAATTCAGCGAGGCCCAGATAACATTAAACCTACTATTGGCAGATTCCATAACGTTGGACCGAACTACAACACCTTAATAAGCCCATATGTCATGCAGTTAGGCCAAATACTTGTAAGCTCTAATAAGGCAAGTATATGGGGAATCGACCCAAGACAGGTAGGCCAGCAGTGCATCGGTTCCGACTAGGAAACAAATACTAGAGTATAAGTTGGGCAAGTAAACTTCCTTGCATGGACAACACTAAAAAAGGGAAATCTCTCCGACAGATCTAGAAGTACAAATCGTGTAGGAAAACTATCCCACATGGACAACTCCCAATTAGAAAAAAATTCAGTAAGATCTCTGTCCCTAACAAGGACTCTCACACTACAAAAACCTAATTTACAACTTTAAGCCTCTCTTAAGCCTTATCTAACTTAAGCATCGAAGTGTCATTGGCCGCCACACGGTGGTCCTTGGCTCACGCGTGCTATTGTGCAGGTCTAGGTAAGTGGCAAGGAAGGAGAGCAGGCAGGAATCGACTACATCAATTTGGCGCTGTCCGTGGGGAACGACAAAGTTCCTCAGAAGAAACAATAGTACCACATTTCCCAGAAAACCAGAGAAATGGTGACAACTATGTCTCGCAACAATGTAGATGCTGCAGAACCCTCGAATGTTCGAACTAGTAGAGCGTCACCCGCTCTGACACCACCACCACCGCAAGAGTTACCCTCTCAGACCCCGCATCGTTGGCAGCCACAACGGACCCAAGGGTGGATCTACTGTCAACCCAGATGCAGCAAATCGCAGAAGTGTTGGGGACACTCAAATAGCGAAACCCTCCACCTGTAAAAGGAGACCACGAGCAGTGAAGAGCCCAGTCCCCAGTGAGCTCTAGAGTACACGTTTAGAAGAGCCTCGCTGCCCCAACAACTTCTCAGAGGACTAGATGTGGAGGAGCGGCCAACAGAGACCCATCGTTCAGAGCCGACAGACACGTCTGGCACAACTCCATTCAGAATGGGGCCACCAACCCAGACGTGTTGTTTAACTTCACAGTCCCTCTATTTATGGATCATATCATGGACGAACCACTGCCGAAGAAATACGCACCATAGAAGCTGGAGTTTTATGATGGGGCAAGAGACCCGTCTGATCACTTGTGTCACTTCTAGCATGTTATGCCACTCAAGGAAGGGTTTGATGCGATAATGTGCCGATCATTCCTTGTCAGCCTGAAGATGTTAGCACTGACATGGTTCCACAATCTCCCTCCGAAATCTATCGATTCATTCCAGACATTGGTGATGTCGTTCATCACACGCTTCGTGGGAAATCAACGACCCAGGAAGGGCTTGTATTATCTGTTGACCCTACAGAAAAAAATGAGTCGTTGAGGGATTACACCACTCGTTTCAACGATGAGTTGACCCTCATCGATGGATGTAGTGATGATACCGCCATCACGAATTTCACTTTGGATCTGAGAAGAGGCAAGTTTTACGACTTCTTTACCCAAAACCCCCAACCAATATGACAGATTTGCTTAGAGATGTCAGATATATATCACTCTAGATGAGATGGTGGCCGCCAAGAGGGAAGTGGAATCAGAGAAGAAACCCTCTGTCCACCGAGACAAGAAAAAGGGGAAGAAGAAAGCGGTCAACAACGAGAACAAGAGAAAGCGCATTGACAGCAAGACCAATTCAAGCTGTATAAGGCAGGATAAGGCCTCAAATTATGTCGGGTCCAAATCAGTCACTCCTCTCAACACCAGTCTGTTTGACATCCTTGATTCCATCAAGGATTGGAAAGAGCTAAAATGGTCGCCAAAGCAAAGAGAAGACCCAGGTCGGCACGATAATAACAAATATTGTGCCTACCACAAGGAAGGCATACATGATACTAAGGATTGCAGAAACCTCAGAGGAGAAGTCGAATACTAGTCTGGAAAGGCAAGCTCAAAGAGTTCCTAGGCTCGGACAAGAGCCAAGGACGAGCAAGGTAAAGAGCAGACACTATCAAAGATATTGAAAAAAAAGCTTCTGGCATCATTTATGTCCTCGACGGGGTCGGTCCCGAAGGGGAACAATCTAATAGGTCCGCAAAAGGACACTAACTGAGATGCAGACACCATCTCAGTATAAGGACCGATAGGTACAACATGCACGAGTTCACAACTCGATCCCACTACTGATGTTTATGGAAAGGGATCTCCAGGGGGTATGTTCTCCTTAGTGACTCCCTGGTCATCTCTGTCCTCATTGCTAAGTCGGAGGTAAAGATGGCCTTAGTGGATACAGGTAGCTCACTCAATGTCTTGTTTTTTAGCACGTTCCGTAACATGTTCGGAACATGCTCACTCAATGTCTTGTTTTTTAGACTTGACCCCTGACAACCACCCCATGGTCGGATTCAGTGGAAAGAAGTGTTTCTTCGTCGAGAAGATCAATCTAAACGTGGAAGCGGGAGAGCCACAATTGTGGAAGTACCTTGTTCAAGAATTTATGGTGGTCGACGCTTCATTCATCTACAACATTATTCTGGGAAGGCCATGGCTTCATCATATGGAGGCAGTGGTTTCCACTCTGCACCAATGCATAAAGTATACAACCAACCAGTCCCAAGGAACTATCTGAGGACAACTTGCAGCAAGAGACTGCCATTATGCAACACTGAAACAGTTGAATTGTTGCCAATTGTAGCTCGAGCCCACAAAACCAACATGTTAGGTACCATGCCTGGATAAAAGATGAGAATCACTCAATAAGGGCGGAGGGGCCCCAATGACCAAACTACAACTATGCAGAGAGCCAGAATAAAGAGCTAACATCGCAATTCAGACTAATAAAGAACTAAGTAACGATAATTCAGTAAATGGACACCTACTCCAAGAATTGTTAATCAGCAAGGAACTATCCGCCAGCACAAAGTTCACTATTCAGTAACTTTGCTAGCTTCGGCAAAGCAAAACACTTCGCTAGAGGGACTATGCAATCCGAGCTAGGACCATACAAGCCTCCTTCAAGGCCAGATTAGTTTAGTCCTCGATCATAGTTAAATTATTTTGTTGCTTTGATTTCGTTTTTTGTTTTTCATTTCAGTTTAGAAGAATTATTCGTACCAGACACATTCCAGAAATAAAATAGATTTTATTGATTCCAATGAGAGTTATTACAAAGCTTGCCGACCAACTAGTACATCAGCTTATACACTGCGAGTATCTAAGTCCGATGCAAGTATCTATCCATTGAAACAATGGTAGAGATTCCGATCTGCTAATCCGCCTCCAGAAGAGAAGGTGGTGAAAGTAAAACGTATGAGAAATAAGACAAAAGAGTGTGCTCAATTCATTACTCCATCAAATCACCTTACAAAGATGACTTAAAAGTTGCAACATGAACCTCAAAACGAAATGCAGACATCTGGCTTGACCGTTTTGCTCAGCCAATCTGCCTTATGAAGCCGAAGAGAATGAAACCACATAAAGCTGATGAAAACGTCCTTGAGCAGTGGATCATTGAGGTCTCACAGTGTTGCCAAATGAGGACAACTCTCAAAAGTGTAATGCCTGAGGTGACGCAGAGATACCTCCCCAAGAACAGGAGTCGTGACCTCCAACGCTCCCATCAACCATAAACTAGTTGCGAAGACCATCCTTCGACAACAGTAACGGATGAGATAGTGCTTGAGAACTGGAAGATGGAAGACATACATGACCCCCAAAGGAAAGTCCGTAACTCTTCTTCGCAATGTGAAGATATTACAAGTTCACATATTTCTTATTAATGACCCTGCAAGCAGCCCCATTTACTGAGGGGAATAATTGATACTGAACCGTCTCTCAATATGTGCCGTATCCCTGGCACGCTAATCTACAAAGATTTTTTCTAATTGGACTCCTCCACTAATGGGCTCACGCTTATGCCCTGCCATATCTGGCTCAGCAATGCAAAGAAACAAACATTGAAGGCCCTGAGTTTCCATGGAATAAGGAGCGTGCTTGCAAAATATTATCATTAAATCCAAGGCATCAACTCTATTATTATTTCGTTGCTGATCATTAAAGCCCGTCAATCTATTATTAGTCCTATTAATTGATCTGATTCTGGAATCAGGCTGCCAGGTGAACTAAGTTAGGACACCCAAGTCAGACTTACATGCTTAAAATCTTGTTCTGAACAAATCTTAGTCAGTTCCGACTAATAACAATAGCTTTTGGTCCGCTCTAATACCTAGCTCGCCAAAAGCGGACGACGATGGGTTAGAAAGTGGGAGCTTAGTTAGCGTTTAATACTTGAGCATGATGGCTTGCCAGGGATCATTGTCCAACTATAGATAATGGTAGCCAAACCTAACCAAAGCTTAGGCGATTTCATCCTATGACGATAGCTTCTGGTATGCTCTAATGCCTAGTTTGTTAAACTAAACGAGTGTCAACGGTTTAAAGAATGGCAACTTAGTCAATGCTCTGATGCCTAATTAAGACGGCTTGCCCGGGATCATTGTCCAAACATGAGCAATAGTGACCAAACTCGACCAAAGCTTAGTCGGTAATGACCGACGACGACGACGACTTGTGGTCTGCTCGAAGCCTAGTACATAAATAATGGATTTCGACGGCCTAGAAAGTGGAAGTCTAGTCAGTGTTCTTGAGTCTGATTAAGATGGTTTGCCAAGGTCACTACTCGTTCGCAAACAATGATCGCCGAACCCCAACCAAAGCTTAGTTAGTTGGTCAATGATGACGATGGCTTTGGTCTGCTCGAAGCCGAGTTCGCTGCGTACAGATTCCGACGGCCTAGAAAGTGGGAGCTTAGTCAGTGCTTATGAAGCCTGGTGAAGATGACTTGCCAGGGATCATTGACCAACTATAGACAATGATCACCGAACCTCCCCAAAGTTTAGTCGGAACGACTGACGATGATAACTTCTGGCTCGCTCCAATTCCTAGTCCGCCACGAATGGATCAAGATGGGTTGGAAAATGGGAGTCTAGTAAGTTCCCTCGATGCCTGATCAAGATTGCTTGCCAGGGACTATCATGGTTGCCCAAACTTGACCCTGGTTTAGTCAGTACAACCCTCGGTCCAATTAAGCTCATACTACGAATAGAAGGTAAATAAGAGCCAAAAGTTTGGTTAGAGCTCCGGAAGTTCGACTTGAATGACTCATGAGGACTATTGTCCAATCATCTACAATGGTGCACATGCTGGGACCACAGTCTGACTAATTCGCTTACAACAACAACAACAACTATTGATTCAACACACAACCAAGCTGCCAGACAAAGGGTGTATTGCACTCCCTGATCTCTAAAAGGATTCTGACCAGAATTGCACAAACTTTTGCAGCACAAGAAGTCAGAACTCTCACCAATAGATCAATCATAAAGCTTCCTGCCCTAGTAGAGCCTTTCGTCTGACAATTACTATCGAAATAAGACAAAACAGGTAAACGCTAGTAGTAAAGCAAATGTAAGAATGAACACGTACAAAGTACTATTCATTTGAAAGCTGAAAAGAAAATATAAGGTTCACCCCTATTCAGGAGGAGAGTCAGATACAACAGAACCAGGCTTAGTAGGGGAAGAAGCAGGAGACACATCTGTACGTGTTGCCTCTCGATCCCCCTCATGAGGATCACCTTCTTTTTCAGACGAATCAAAAGCCACTCCAAACTTTGCAATTTCTTTATAATAAGAAAGATCCCAGTCGGAATGCTCTTCCTTCATCAGATGCACGACTCTGCTAAACTCAAAAGTACCTTGGGCTTTAAGAAGTTTCTCCTCACACACTTTCAATTCAACAAGCTCCTGCTCTCGCCGCTCCAGTTTGCCCAACAGCAGGTCAGTCTTGGACCACTCAGCACCTAGCTTATCATTAACAATGCTTAGCTCATTCTATGCCAGAAGGAACTGCTCTTCAGCGGTCCGCACACTCTTGGCATTTAATTAAGCTCGGCCTCCAATTGCTGACATCAGACAATCCATTAAAACTCATTCTTGACCCCTTGGCGTGCAGAGCCTGTAGCTTAGACTGCACTCTGGCCACAGTCTCACTGGCAAGTTGCAAGTCACAACGGACAAGGTCCAATTCATTCTCGAACCAATTCCTCACGGACACCTCGCCAAGTCAAATTCAAGCACTTCCAAGCGAACCTTCTGAGTCTCCGACCCAGTACACCAGGACTTTGCTCCAGTATTGAGTAAGCTCCAACTTGCTTATTCGATGACTGAATCTCATAAAGAGCATCAGAATATGACTTCTGTTAGTTTGCAAAGACTCGCTCCATAGTATACACTCACTCACGAGCGACCTAAACAACAATTCCAGTTGCGGGCACTTGATTTAGGTATGACATCCTTAGCACGAGAAATTTTTGCCCTTTATCCATACGCTCTTCCAGCGTTTCTCCCACTGGCACCAGAGTACATTTTGCCAGCCAATCATTCCACATGCTAATATGCTTCCTTCCAGTGTAAGAAATGTCAGCCTCCTGATGCCAAACTTGGTTGCTCAAGAGCAAATTGACTGATCCGCGCATCCGGATGCAGATCATTCCAGACCGGAATCACCCTAGCACCGCCCTTGACCGTCTTCATTGCATCAGGGCCCTCAACAACAACTTTTCGTTTGCCCACAACAATGGGCTCTCTTTCATGCGCCGATCCAGAATCAGTCGATGGAGAAGAAGGAAGCGAGTTATTCCTTGGACCCATCCTCAATTCATTATGAGGACGAGAACGAAAAGGAGCACAATACGAGCGATGAGGAGGGCACCCTTCACCATAATGTGAACGAATGACTCTTCTACAGGTTCATGATCCACAAAAAGGTGGAGCTCAAAGTTCTTTATTGAAAATTGACTACTAGACGAAGCTTTCACGCCCACTTACAACAACATTTTGTTCAGAAACTCTACCTGCTTGGTACTCAACATCACATCCCTCAAATGAAGCTAAGCGCATACGAACAGATCTAAACAAAGCACGTGACCTCTTTAGAGGCACAGGAGAAGGAAGCGCCTCATCTTTTTGCCCTCCTTAAAAGACTTGGAACCTTAATCTTGGGGAGTTTTCTCTTCCTCAAAGCAGACACACCTTCGAGTTTCAACTTATTTACCAGAAAAAGAGTAGGAGCCACATGCCAATGAGCCCACAGTCCGCTGCATTCGACATTAGAAGACTCAATGACATCGTCTATCAGCAGAAGAGGCATGTCGCGAAACACATCCAAAGTTGTTTTATCCTCAGAAGATAGTGGTGAAGTTGGAAATTTTCCTGTGAAAACCACACAGGTCAATCTAATATGCAGTTAACACAAGCAAGACCAGAAAAAGAGTCGAACTTACTTAGTAGTCTGAATTCACGCTCGATCGGACGACCAACAAACTCAAAATACATCAAGTCCATAGGAGCCATGAAACAGAACTTCTGCAGGATTTAAAATTATCAGGCAGGTTGCTGAAGTAGTCCGGCGACGTCATCACACATACAACGTGCTCATTTATCCGAGGGGGAGTAAGTAGTTGAGGCGCCCTCGAAGATACTTGGACACCAGCGTCCCTAGCCCTAATCAAAGTGACAATCACAGTTCTATACCCGTTCGACACCAGTTGGATGGGTGCAATGTCGAGGTATGCCGAGAACTCCCAAATCTCCTTGATAACAGGAAAGCGGACACCCGATTGAAGTATACCTCTACAAAGACAGATAAACCCCTTAGGAGAGGACAATGGCGTCATCAGGAATCCCGTATATCTTACAAAGGACTTCCAGATCCGATTTAGAGAGCAACCTTTCCTCAAAAAACTTGCAGCCCTTAGCAAACAGTTTTTCAGAAAACTGATTACGGCCTGCCATGAAATATAGTACAAGCTTTCGAATAGGAATGTTAAGCGAAGTCAAAAGCACAAAAGGCGATACGGAAAAGCAGAGTCTATGAGATCAAAAGAATAAAAAGGATACACTCCACAGGCAGAAAATCTATATAGAAAACAAAACTCCCGCCTTCCTTTTTTCGAGCTGACGCACGCCCAATTAATGGAATTTATCACTTGAAGAAAAAAAACTTAGACTCAACCATATGACCACACAACTGCTTCAGGAAATGACTTGGTGGACCGATGAGACGACCCATCTACTCGAGGAGGTAGCTGATTATACACCGAACCATCATCGGATCAGCACCATACACGTATCATGATAATCTCGTCAACAGAACAAAACATGCCCTATTGCATGCTCAATTCAGTGGGGCCCATCAACATTAAGCCCACTATTGACAGATTTCATAACGTTGGACCCAAACTGCAGCGCCTTAATAAGTCCTTATGTCACACAGTCAGGCCCAATACTTGTAAGCCCTGATAAGGCAAAAGTAAACCCTGATAAGGCAAATATATGGAAAATCAACCCAAGACAGACAGGCCAGCAATACATCGATTCCGAGAAGGAAACAAATACTAGAGTATAAGTCGGACAAGAAAACTTCTTTGCATGGACAACAATCAGAAAAGGAAACCTCTCCCGCATATCTAGGAGCACAAGTCGTGTAGGAAAACTATATCACATGGACAACTCCCAATTAGGAAAGAATCTCCAGCAATATCTTTTTCCCTAAACTACGCCACCAAAAGCCTAGCCGAACAAGGACTCTCACACTATAAAAGGGAGATAAAGTCGTACGCTACAAAAAACCAATTTACAAATTTAAGTCTCTCCTAAGCCTTATCTAACTTAAGCATCAGAGTGCCATCGGTTGCCACACGGTGCTCCTTGGCTCACGTGTGCTATTTGTGCAGGTCTAGGTAAGAAGTGGGGAAAAAGAGCTGAAATCGACTACTTCAATGACGATTTCCATTTTAAAAAACATAAAATTTCTCTCTCCACCACGTATGCATTCCACACTTTTTAACCTTTTTGTTAATTTTCTTTGCCCTTATATTTACAAATTATTTACAAACATGCCATTATTGATAATGAATCTCCACCATCAACATCTTCCGCAACTTTCAATCCTAACCGTCTTTTATCTCAAACCCCAAACGTCATTCTGATTTGTAAGATAGACTACGGTATTTTTCGTGCCTTCAACACTCAAATTGTTTGACAGACGGAGAATTTTCAACTTTGGCCAGGGGTATTTCAGTCCTATGATGCGAACATAAATTTCAGCCAAACACCCTCCCCTTCCCCTTTATATGATCTGTTAGATCTTTATGTTTGGGTAAATCCTAGTCGTCTTTTATCTCCAACCTAAAATACCATTATGATTTGTTATATAAACTAGGGTATTCCCCATGCCGTTGGCACGATAAAAACTTAACATGATAATAGAGTTTATTTTAGTTTATTTTTCTAGTATCAATACCCCATTATAATTGAAAAAAAATATGTTATTGATCATCCTTAAGTTTTCATCCTTCATACTTACATGCCTAATCACCACCATCAACCATTGAAGAAAAATAAATAAATATCAAAATGTTGGGTATGAGAGTCGAACCCATGCACCCTTGGTGCTTTAAGTTCTATATGGTTCGTTAGATTCTTATATTTGGGTAAATTTTAGTCGTCTTTTATCTCCAACCCCAAACATCATCCTGATTTGTAATATAGACCAGGGTATTTCCTTTGTTTTTGGCACGATAAAATTTAAAACTTGTCAAAACATGATCACCCTTAAGTTTTCATCCTTCATACTTACATGCATTGCATAATCACCACCATCAACAATTGAAGAAAAATAAATAAATATCAAAATGTTGGGTATGAGAAGCGAATCCATGCACACTTGGTGCTTTAAGTTCCATACGATCTGTTAGATTTTTATATTTGGGTAAATCTCAGCCGTCTTTTATCTCCAACTTCAAACACCATCTTGATTTGTAACATAGACTAGGGTATTCCACGTGTCGTTGGCACGATAAAATTTAAAACTTGTCAAAACATGATCACCCTTAAGTTTTCATCCTTCATACTTACATGCATAATCACCACCATCAACATTTGAAGAAAAATAAATAAATATCAAATGTTGGGTATGAGAATCAAACCCATGCACTATTGGTGCTTTAACTTCTATATGATCCATTAGATTCTTATATTTGGGTAAATCTCGCCGTCTTTTATCTCCAACCCCAAACACTATTCCGATTTGTAATAGAGACTAGGATATTCCATGTGTCGTTGGCATGATAAAATTTAAAACTTGTCTAAACATGATCACTCTTAAGTTTTCATCCTTCATACTTACATGCCTAATCACCACCATTAACAATTGAAGAAAAATGAATAAATATCAAAATGTTGAGTATGAGAATCGAACCCAAGCATTTTTTGTGCTTTAAGTCCTATACGATCTATTAGATTCTTATATTTGGGTAAATCTCAGTCGTCTTTTATCTCCAACCCCAAAAACCATCCAGATTTGTAATATCGACTAGGGTATTCCTCGTGCCATTGGCACGATAAAATTTAAAACTTGTCAAAACATGATCACCCTTAAAATTTCATCCTTCATACTTACATGCCTAATCACCACCATCAACAATTGAAGAAAAATAAATAAATATCAAAATGTTGGGTATGAGAATTGAACCCATGCAGTCTTGGTGCTTTTAGTTTTATTTGATCTGTTAGATTATTATATTTGGGTAAATCTCAGCCGTCTTGTATCTCCCACCTCAAACACAACCCTGCTTTGTATATATAACTAGGGTATTCCCCGTGCCGTTGGCACGACAAAAGTTTAAAACTTGTCAAAGCATGATCACCCTTAAGTTTTCATCCTTTATACTTACATGCCTAATCACCACCATCAACAATTGAAGAAAAATAAATAAATATCAAAATGTTGGGTATGAGAATCGAACCCATGCATTCTTGGTGTTTTAAGTTCTATACGATCCGTTAGATTCTTATATTTGGGTAAATCTCAGCCGTCTTTTATCGCCAATCCCAAACACCATCCTGATTTGTAATATAGACTAGGGTATTCCCCGTGCCGTTGGCACGATAAAAGTTTAAAACTTGTCAAAACATAATCACCCTTAAGTTTTCGTCTTTCATACTTACATCATTGCTTATGAGGTCAAGGGAGCATAATTCTTAACCTCACGTATGTGATTAAGAAGCTAATATTATGAAAGAACATTGACAAAACAAAAATGTTAGGAAATGTGTTTTTAGAAGAAATCTCCCAAAGAAAGGCGTTGTTTGCTCATGGGAACAAAGGTTAATGTGCACTTGCACTACAACAATTAAGGAATTTTTCAAGAAAAAATGTCCTTGACAAAACTCAAAACTTTGTTTGAAAAATATTTTTAACGTGGAAAAAATTCGTTAGTGGGTTCCTGGAGGCATCCCCATAGCTAAAGGTATTTGCCAAGGAATTCTAGTTTTTGTTGGTAAAAGGGATGCTAAGTCAAGGAAATATTTTGTTGGTAATACTGAAAACTACCAAGGAAATTCGTTGGTAAAAATCAAATATCGTTATCAACAAATTGTTTGTTGCAAGAACTATTTTATTTACCTATGAATTTTTTCTTGAAAAATCTTAAAATCATCAAGGAAAATTGGCGTTGGCAAAGGTAACAACCTTTATGGGGGGTCATGAAGGGGGGTTTACAAACAAAAGTGCTTACTACTCACTGCTACAGAGAATGCAAGCAGTATCTTGGTCCAAACTAATGTGGTTCACAGGTAGGATACCCAAACACAGTTTCATTACATGGCTAGTAAGGCACAAGGCGCTCAAAACCCAGGAAAAACTGAAAAAATGGCGAGTTATAGAATGCTCAATGTGCCCTCTCTGTGGTGATGCGCCAAAGTGTGAAGAGCGCCTGTTTTTCAGGTGTAGGTATTCCTGCTTTGTATGGTCGCGTATTCTCACCCACATAGGCTACAGACATCAGCCAATGGATTGGGAAGCAGAGTGGAAATGGTGTGAGAAGAACTTCACTGGTGCTTCACCTAGCTCGATGTTGAAAAAGTTAGCCTTGAATGCAACCATTTATCACCTATGGACAGAAAGAAATTGCAGGGTGTTCCAATCTAACTTCAAAGTAGCTGCTGACCTGGTCTCAAAGGTCATTGAAGATGTCCGATTGCGAGTCTTAGTCTTGGATCTACAAATAGAAGACACTGCTGACAACAAATAGCTCTTTGACAGATGGAGGATTGGCGCCCAGTTTCAGGTGAGCACAAGCACTCTGCATGCATGGCAACGACCTGATATAGGTTGGTTCAAACTCAATACAGACGGTTCCCTCAAGGGTAATAAAGGGGGCTACGGTGCAGTCATTAGGGATCATGAGGGACATGTGGTGGCAACAACAACAGGGTCTCGAAGAGCATAGACTGTCATCCTGCATGAGATGCAGGGCATTGAGCTAGGAATCAGACTAGCACATCAACATGGCATTCAGCGGGTGATATTGTGCATGGACTCAAGTAATGCAATGAAGTATATTTCTACCAAAAAATCTCCTCCATGGGAAGCGGTTCACACAACTAGACGCATCAAGGAGGAAATGAGAAAATTTACTGAATGCAGGGTAATGCATGCAGTACGGGAAACGAACCAAGTAGCAGATAAACTAGCCAGCCTTCTACCAAATCATGAGTTTTTAGAAATCACTCCTAGTTCCTTTGCGGAGGATATTAGGAAGATTGTTTTTGATGATGCTAGAGGTAGAAAATACACTTGAATGTAACTGAGATATTATTTGTCTTCCTTCTTTTTTCAGTGGTTTGGGGAGCCCATATAAACCCTCACGCTTGCTTTTCAAAAAAAAAAAAAAAAAAAAAAAAAAACCTTTATCATAAAACTTTTTTGTTGGTAAAATGCATGTATATCAATGAAAGTTGTCATAGGTATTGTTAGTAATTACCAAGGAATTTCGTTGTTAAAAATCAAACATCTTTACCAACGATTTATTTTGTTGCAGAAAAGGGTTCGTAAATCCAAGGGTAATTTTTGTGGGAAGAGGTATTTACCTATACCAAGGAAAACATTTGTTGATAAACACATAAGCATATATACCAAGGAAACACAATTTTGTAGCTAAACAATATACTTTCACCAAGAAAAAATCATTCCTTGATAAATGCATAATATATTTAACCATGAAATGTTCCTTGAAAAAGGCTTAGGATAAACAACAAATAGTTGAAAAATTTCCAGGAAAACTTTATGAATACCAACATAATTTTCGTCAGAAACAGTTTAATACCACGACAAATTGTTGGTTTTATACCCAGGAAAATTGTCTTTAAAAAACATGTTAAAATACTTTAATCAAGGAATGATTTGGTTATAAATTTTCCTTCAATTTTTTGTCGCCAAATTGTTCGACTACTCTTCAATCAACATTGGATAATTTATCAACAATCTTATGCAAAAATTAACTGAATCTGTCATAAAACAAATCTTGAAAATTAAGTCTAACAATATAATCATCAAAATAATCTTTAAGCTCCACTAACAATCCTACAAACTTCGTATCAATTAAAATTCTATAAATAATTTCTAAAAATCAAGTAAATATTAATTCTGTCATAGTGGAATTCAAAAGTTCTTCGGCATATGCATGCTAAACAACACCCACAACTTGGTTAAGTAACTAGGAGACTTTGAGGTGTACTTTCTTCAAACAATAATATCTTTTCTAGTGGTTCTCATCGTTGTCTCTCTCCTCGATTCCATTAATATTGCTCTCATCTCTGAAAATAAAACAAATAAAACAATCTTTCAATCAACCAAAAGACTTTAACATTAAAATCTACAAAAAGCCAATAGCTTATTAAACAAATAATGAATTGCATATGATATGGTAATCATATGGTAAGCATGTTGGACAAACAAATCTCATATGGTAAGCATTTGGACAAAGAAATCAACACACAATATAGTTGGGCCAGCCAACCACTGTCAAAGTTGCTGCCAACCTGATTAAGCTGTTGTCATACAGCAACAAGACTATGCTTCAGACGGGCATGATAGTTAGGGGGTGGGACAAGTATGAAGGAGGCAAAATATATTCAGTGCCTCTTGGAGGGACAATTCTGGAGAGCCCTTTTGCCATTGGAGGGTCTGGCTCTAGCTACCTATATGAATTCTTTGATCAAGCATGGAAAGAAGGAATGACTAAATATGAAGCTAAGAAACTGGTTGTGAAGGCAGTGTCCCTTGCCATCGCTGGAGATGGTGCAAGTGGAGGTGTTGTTCGCACTGCTATTATCAACTCCGAGGGAGTGACAAGGAACTTCTATCCTGGTAATGACCTTCCATTGTGGCACGAAGAGTTGGAGCCCCACAACTTGTTGCTCGATATACTGGCTGCAGCTAATAATCCGGAGCCAATGCATGAAGAGAGCACTTGAGCGGAGGTTGATGGATGTAATTTAATCTGGGAAAAGATTATTCTAAAAGTATGATTTGTGCATTTGTAAAGTGAAACTTGAGTGATGTTGCATCAGAACTGTGTTATGAACTGAATTGCAGATTACATGTCGCAGTTCTATTATTCAGAGAAGTGTTCTCTCATTCTTCTCTAATTGTAATAAACCTATTAAACTAATTGTACTAAATCTCGATAAAAAGGTTATATAAAAAGTATCATAATTTTTTCTATCTGAATGCATGGGTGTAGTTGACGACTATAATCACTCAAGCTTGTTTTAAAAATCCAATTGAGTTTTTTTCACAAAAGACTTTTTGCTTTGCATGTAATACAAATGACTCTGAAGCATAGCTAATTAATAGTGTATTTTTTTTATCCTTATAAAATAATTTAATTTATTTGAACTTAATGCCCTCAATTAAACAATACTACAGTCAAGGCTTTTATCAACGAAATTTACTTTCTTTGAAAATAATACATTTTTAGTTGAGAAAAACTTGTACCAACAAAACATTTGTCTCTAGATTCCTTGAATTATCCTTGTACAATATTTTGCAATGAAATAAAAAAAATTGCCAATAAATAAATTTGTTGGCCATAGTACAACAATTTCCAAAGAAACAATAATGAGTTAATGAAGTTTATTGAGAAATAAATTTTCATGGAAATGATTATTAGTTTTTAACAAGAAAAAGTTGTTACCAATAAGGTTGTCACGCCCCAATTTTTGAACAACATAAATAAATAGATTGTCCAAAAACCAAGGCATGACATGAACACATAAAATGATACAGTCATAAGGTGAAAAACAACTAATAAACTCTCTCAATATTCTTCCTCAAAAATGAGGTCCACAACGAATAAATGAAAATTACAATAATCCATTCCCCAAATAAGTATCTGAAAAAAAACTTAGCATTTATTTCCAAATCCTACATCTGATTACCTAGGAAATAATAATAAAGAACTAAAAAAAAAAAATAAACGCGTCGACTCCTCAGTTATCGCCACGCAGCTATTATCCTTCCTTACGCACCAATTAACCCTGATAGTTCTCTGGGACTACGCTCATTAAGAACGTACCCAAATTTGTAAAACAATACAAAATCTGGGTCAGTATAATCATACTGGTGTGAGCAAACTTACAATTCAAACAATTAAATATAAAAGTACAAAAATGCAAATTTCACCTTGAGGAAGACAGGTAGTTCTCATTCAAGATTTGAATGAGCGGTTAGTTTCTTCCCTCAAGGCTAACCTAGTACGAGCTAAAATAATCTCTACACAATTTAATGACATGCTCAATTAAATGGTTTTATTTAATTATTTGTTTTTGATTTCTAATCCTTGGCTCCTTTTTCCACAATCGCACTCTCCTCCTGTGCCGAACACACCTCACCCAAGTGTGCCTCCCTTGCCATCGAAGCCACTCGGAGCGTACATGACCCAAGTGGGGTGCCACCTCGAGTGTCATGTCATCTCACCCGAAGTTCGATCACTGACAAACATTCTACACGTACAACCGAACTCACATGGAACGGTGCACTGATATGCAAGCAAGTCTGCATACCCATAATAATATCATACGTATACAAGCAAGTCTGTATACAAAAGTTTCTTTTCTTTTCACATTTTTTTTTTCGGAGTTGTGGAAAAAGAACATTTACCAAGTATTTTATTTGAGTCATTACTTTTCCAAATCGATTCGAGACCAAATAATTAGACTAGATAACCTCACAATGAGTATAAAATTCATTCTCATCAAAATTACAACCATAGATACGAATAGCTACTGTTTTAACACAACAATAGGGTATGATCAATGGCTACACCACATATGAAAACCACCCATCACTTTTGAAAACCACCCATCACAAAAAAAACACATATGCATCAGACATTGTAACCAAAAAAAAATGGACTGAAACTGTCAGACACAGAATTCTAACAACAAAACAAAAAAAAAAACGAAACAAACACTGTAACATAAATGAAAGCAAATGTCTAACTGGCGAGGAAACCCACTGAAAACCCAATGTAATGACCATATAATGAAACCTCTGTGTGATGTGATTTGAATTTCTAAACCCCATGTGATTTGAATTTCTAAACCCAATCAGAATTTCTGAAAACCCAATGTAATGACCATATAATGAAACCTCTGTGTGATGTGATAGAATTTCTAAACCCCATGTAGTTATTCACATAACTATAACAGTATAATAAATCCTTCTCTTTCTCATATCACATCATCTTTAAAAAAAAAATAAAGAGGCCAATCACTATCACTAAAAGAGAATGAAGAAAAGAAAAATTTTCCTTTCTCAATCCTTTCCCTTTCATACGTCAAATCACCCAAAACAAAAATACAGCAAATAAAAAAACTAAAAACAAAGCCAAAAAAAAAATAGGGTTCGTACATCTCGATAATATAAATTGAAAAGTAGAGTTAAACTCACCAGTACTTTTCTTTGCAAGATTTCAAACTCCTTCTTTTCAAGCTCCTCCCACTTTCAACGCAGTCTTTTTTTTTTTTTTTTTTATTTATTTTTTTTATATGTGTGTGTAAAGAGAAGAAAGAAAATAAAACTAGGGTTTTATCTTTAAAGGAAGGATTTAGGGTTTCTTTGGCTAAACACACTCACCCTTTATCTCTTACCCACCACTAGCCTAAACCTAAATTTGAAATTAAAAATTTTAAACTATTATTAATTATAATTATTATCAATTAATAATTACTACCAATAAATATTATTTACTTCTAAAATAATGCAAGTATATTAAGTGAATTTGGCGGGTATTACAATATACACACCTTAAAAGAATCTCGTCCCGAGATTCGGTAGGATAAGGATTAGGCGAATAATTCTGGGTGCATACGCTTTACTTTGTCCTCCAACTCCCAGGTGACATCGTTCTCCTTTTCACTCCACTGAACTTTGACTAAGTTGACTTTCTTACGTCGTAGTTGTTTCACGTCACGATCAATTATCCTCACCGGCCCAACTGTATAGGTCAAATCCTCATTCAGTTCAATAGTGGTAGGTTGAACAATATGAGTTGGGTCTTTCACACATTTTCTCAGCATCGAGACATGAAAAACATCATGGATCATCGACAAACTGGGCGGCAACGCAAGCTTGTAAGCTAAGTGACCAACACATCCGACAATCTCGAATGGCCCAATATACCGCGGGCTCAACTTTCCTTTCTTGCCAAATCTCATCACACCTCGCATGGGAGACACCTTAAGGAAAACTAAATCACCAACCGCAAACACTACATTCTTTCGCTTTTGATCTGCATAGCTTTTCTGTCTACTCTGGGCAGTTTTTATCCTTCCCCGAATAATCTCAATCTTCCCTGCAGTCTCCCTAACAATCTCTGGTCCCAACAATACGGTATCACCTACCTCTGCCCAACAACTAGGAGATCTACAAGGCCTACCATACAAAGCCTCAAATGGTGCCATACCAATGCTCGATTGGTAACTATTATTGTACGAGAACTCCACCAACGGTAAGTGATCCTCCCAACTACCACCAAAATCCATGATGCAAGCTCGCAACATATCCTCTAAAATTTGATTTACCCGCTCAGTCTGCCCATCAGTCTGTGGATGATACGCCGTGCTCATAGCCAAGGTAGTACCCATAGCACGTTGGAAACTTTCCCAAAATGCGGATGTAAACAATGGATCTCTATCTGAAACAATGGTAATAGGAACCCCATGCAACCTTACCACTTCTCGGATATACATAGCAGCTAACTTGTCAGTATTCCGAGATGCACCAATGGGGATAAAATGTGCACACTTAGTCAAACGGTCAACAATAACCCAAATTGACTCATTACCCCTCCGAGATCTAGGTAAACCATCAACAAAATCCATCGAAATGTGTTCCCACTTCCACATGGGTATTTCTAGAGGCTGCAATATACCAGACGGCCTCTGGTGTTCCGCTTTCACTTGCTGACAAGTGAAACAGTGAGAGACATATTCCCCAACATCTCGTTTCATGCCTTCCCACCAAAAACTCCTTCTCAAATCATGATACATCTTCGTACCCCCTGGATGAATAGTAAATTTAGAACGATGAGCCTCGTCCATAATCTCCTTCTTTAATGCCGAAATATCCGGTACACAAAGTCTACCATGAAATCGCAATCCTCCATCTATGTCAACGGACCAATCAGTAGGGCAGTCATCCAACGTATCAATTATCAAATCATTTATTTTGTTCATGAGAAATGGGTCAGTGTGTTGCATGGAAATGACCCGGGTAATCAGGGTAGGTTTAACTGTCAGACTACAAACATAAGCTCCTCTAGTATGCGGAACAGTCAAAACATCATGAGCTGCAATAACCTCGAGAATCTTCCACTCTTGCACCATAAGAGCGGTCAACGCACTATGTTGCCTGCTAAGGGCATCCGCCACCACATTCCCTTTGCCTGGATGGTAAAGGATTTCAAAATCATAACTACTAATGAACTCCATCCACCTCTGTTGCCTCATGTTTAAATCCCGTTGTGAAAATAGGTACTTCAAGCTTTTGTGGTCAGTATATAACTCAAATTTCTCTCCATACAAATAATGCCTCCATATTTTTAAAGCAAAAACCACTGCTGCTAATTCCAAATCATGCGTGGCATATCGCCTCTCATGTGGCTTTAACTGCCTAGAAGCGTACGAAACTACTTTCTGATCTTGCATCAAAACACATCCCAAACCTGTCCCGCTAGCATCTGTAAACACCACTAACTTCCCGCCACGTGTGGGAATGATTAAAATTGGAGCTGTAGTCAACCTTTGCTTCAACTCTTGAAATGCAGTCTCACAGTCCTTAGTCCATATAAACTTGACATCCTTTCGAGTCAGACTCGTCAAAGGTGCTGCAATCAACGAAAATTTCTCAATGAACCTCCTGTAATATCCAGCCAACCCTAAGAAACTCCGAATTTCACTTGCATTAGTGGGTTGTTTCCATTCCTTAACTGCTACAACTTTGTCAGGATCGACGGCTATCCCTTCGCTAGAAATCACATGCCCAAGAAATTTCACCTCTTTCTCCCAAAAGTGACACTTACTAAATTTAGCATATAGTTTGTGATCTCTTAAAGTCTGCAACACTATTTTCAAATGCTCTCGATGGTCCTCCATGTTTCGAGAATATACCATAATATCATCAATGAAAATGACAACAAATTTATCAAGGTACGGACGAAAAATACGGTTCATCAAATCCATAAAGAAAGCAGGAGCATTGGTCAATCCAAATGGCATGACCGGAAATTCATATAACCCATACCGAGTCCGAAACGCCGTCAGAGGTATGCTCTGCTCTTCAACACCCATCTGATGGTACCCAGTCCTCAAATCCAACTGCGAAAATACAACCGCCCCTTTCAACTGATCTAACAAATCATCTATCCGCGGAAGAGGGTACTTATTTTTTATTGTCACCTTATTTAGTTCTCTATAGTCGACACACATCCTCAAAGTACCATCCTTCTTAGAAACAAAAATAGCAGGCGCACCCCATGGAGAATTACTTGGTCGTATAAACCTAAATATACACACCTTAAAGGATTAACCATAAAGTTACTCACAAATAAGCATATATATATATATATAACTATTATAAAAACATATGAGAAGGAGAAAAAAAAATTCCTTACCCCTTCTGGAGTAATTCCTCCAGTTGGACTTTCATCTCATCCAACTGCTTAGGAGCCAATCGGTATTCAGCTTTCGAAATCGGTGCTGCCCCTGGCAACAAGTCAATTCGAAATTCGACTTCTTTCTTAGGTGGTAAACCAGGAATCTCTTGGAATACATCTACATAATCCTTCACCACCTCAACCACGCTAATATCTTTCTCTGGTATATCCATAGAGTATAGAGTGCTCGTCATTGTGGAGTCCCCACAAGGTTCACAAACATGACTAACTCGCGGCAACATTGGTGTATCTATCAAAATGGTTCTCGCGGCACAATCTATAGTAACATAGTTTTTACCCAACCAATCCATCCCAAGGATAACATGAAAATTCTCAAAATTCATAACTATCAAATCCGCAACAAGTTTTCGACCCATTAAAGAGATCTCAAAGTTTCTACATTGCTCAAATAATGTGACAGTGCCTCCTATGGGTGTCTCAACACATAAAGGTTTGATAAGTGGCATAGTTTTAAGATTTTCTTTTTCTACCATTCGCCGAGAAATAAAAGAATGAGAAGCACCAGAATCAAATAATACTCGCAAGGGAAACTGAGTGGTGATGGTACCTTCAACATTCTCTTGCCCTGGTATAACCGCAAATGCACGTGCTGGAGCTGGTGGGGCCTGCCTACCCTGTGGAACGCCTTGCCAACTGGGACATTCACGAATGAGATGCCCTGGTTGGTTACACTTGTAGCATAACTTACCAGTGGGAGCCTGCCCTCGTGGTGCTGTAGGTACCTGAGGTCGAGGTTGCTGATATGGGCCTTGTGGGTCCTGATTCTGAAATGTCGGTCTCTGCCACTGCTGCCCTTGGGGCCTGTAGCCACCCTGCGGCCTAAAACCTCCCTGGGGTCTCTGCTGGAACTGACCTCCAGATTGGGACCTCGGCTGATACTGAAATCCAGATCCTCGCTGATTTTGATCATAAGGCTTATACCTGTTCTGATCTCGGTTCCCAGATGAACGCGAGTTTCTAGACGACTCACCTCCCCTGCTCTTCTCTCTAGCCTCCCGAAAAGCAGCGTCTTGCTCTTCAAACTTGAGAGCTAAGTCTAAAACTCTGTCAAAGGGTTCTTTATCAAAGGGTAAAAGCGACTTTGACAAATAATGACCCAAACCCTTGATAAACTTCTGATTCTTCTTGGCAGGGGTATCAACCAAGTACGGAGCATACCGAGTCAACTCGTTGAATTTTGTCACATACTGGGTCACTGACTTTGTACCTTGCGTCAAACTAAAGAACTCTGCAGCTAGCTGAGACTTCACAGCTTCAGGTACAAACTGACAGTCAAATTTGGACTTGAAAGTCTCCCAAGTCATAACAGTCGTATCCATGCTCTCCTCCACAGAATCCCACCAATACCTGGCATTACCATCCAAGTTATGAGCAGCTAATTCTTGTTTCTGCACCTCAGTCATCTGCATCCGATTGAATATGGTTTCACACTTGCGAATCCACTTCTCAGCTGCAATAGGGCCAGTCTCTCCATTAAACCTCTGACCGCCTAAGTTCCCAAATTCCTTATTTCTCCTGGCAAACGGGTCACCATGACTATCCTGATGGTTGTTCTGCACAACCTGCAAAAGTTGCGTCATCATGGCTCCCACGTCTACCTGGACCAAGTTAGGACCCCCTCCCTGATCATTTGAACCATTTGGGCCATTAGTGTTATTCCGCCCGTTATCACCATTCTGTCCATTGGCCCCATTTGATCGAGTGTTCGCCATTACCTTCAAGCGAAAATAAATAATCGTTAATACTTAATACTCCAAACATTCATAATCCCATCTCCACACTTCCGAGGATCACCTAGACCTACCCTAAATCTAGGCTAACCAAATGCTCTGATACCAAAAATGTCACGCCCCAATTTTTGAACAACATAAATAAATAGATTGTCCAAAAACCAAGGCATGACATGAACACATAAAATGATACAGTCATAAGGTGAAAAACAACTAATAAACTCTCTCAATATTCTTCCTCAAAAATGAGGTCCACAACGAATAAATGAAAATTACAATAATCCATTCCCCAAATAAGTATCTGAAAAAAAACTTAGCATTTATTTCCAAATCCTACATCTGATTACCTAGGAAATAATAATAAAGAACTAAAAAAAAAAATAAACGCGTCGACTCCTCAGTTATCGCCACGCAGCTATTATCCTTCCTTACGCACCAATTAACCCTGATAGTTCTCTGGGACTACGCTCATTAAGAACGTACCCAAATTTGTAAAACAATACAAAATCTGGGTCAGTATAATCATACTGGTGTGAGCAAACTTACAATTCAAACAATTAAATATAAAAGTACAAAAATGCAAATTTCACCTTGAGGAAGACAGGTAGTTCTCATTCAAGATTTGAATGAGCGGTTAGTTTCTTCCCTCAAGGCTAACCTAGTACGAGCTAAAATAATCTCTACACAATTTAATGACATGCTCAATTAAATGGTTTTATTTAATTATTTGTTTTTGATTTCTAATCCTTGGCTCCTTTTTCCACAATCGCACTCTCCTCCTGTGCCGAACACACCTCACCCAAGTGTGCCTCCCTTGCCATCGAAGCCACTCGGAGCGTACATGACCCAAGTGGGGTGCCACCTCGAGTGTCATGTCATCTCACCCGAAGTTCGATCACTGACAAGCATTCTACACGTACAACCGAACTCACATGGAACGGTGCACTGATATGCAAGCAAGTCTGCATACCCATAATAATATCATACGTATACAAGCAAGTCTGTATACAAAAGTTTCTTTTCTTTTCACATTTTTTTTTTCGGAGTTGTGGAAAAAGAACATTTACCAAGTATTTTATTTGAGTCATTACTTTTCCAAATCGATTCGAGACCAAATAATTAGACTAGATAACCTCACAATGAGTATAAAATTCATTCTCATCAAAATTACAACCATAGATACGAATAGCTACTGTTTTAACACAACAATAGGGTATGATCAATGGCTACACCACATATGAAAACCACCCATCACTTTTGAAAACCACCCATCACAAAAAAAACACATATGCATCAGACACTGTAACCAAAAAAAAAATGGACTGAAACTGTCAGACACAGAATTCTAACAACAAAACAAAAAAAAAAACGAAACAAACACTGTAACATAAATGTAAGCAAATGTCTAACTGGCGAGGAAACCCACTGAAAACCCAATGTAATGACCATATAATGAAACCTCTGTGTGATGTGATTTGAATTTCTAAACCCCATGTGATTTGAATTTCTAAACCCAATCAGAATTTCTGAAAACCCAATGTAATGACCATATAATGAAACCTTTGTGTGATGTGATAGAATTTCTAAACCCCATGTAGTTATTCACATAACTATAACAGTATAATAAATCCTTCTCTTTCTCATATCACATCATCTTTAAAAAAAAAATAAAGAGGCCAATCACTATCACTAAAAGAGAATGAAGAAAAGAAAAATTTTCCTTTCTCAATCCTTTCCCTTTCATACGTCAAATCACCCAAAACAAAAATACAGCAAATAAAAAAACTAAAAACAAAGCCAAAAAAAAAATAGGGTTCGTACATCTCGATAATATAAATTGAAAAGTAGAGTTAAACTCACCAGTACTTTTCTTTGCAAGATTTCAAACTCCTTCTTTTCAAGCTCCTCCCACTTTCAACGCAGTTTTTTTTTTTATTTATTTTTTTTTATATGTGTGTGTAAAGAGAAGAAAGAAAATAAATCTAGGGTTTTATCTTTAAAGGAAGGATTTAGGGTTTCTTTGGCTAAACACACTCACCCTTTATCTCTTACCCACCACTAGCCTAAACCTAAATTTGAAATTAAAAATTTTAAACTATTATTAATTATAATTATTATCAATTAATAATTACTACCAATAAATATTATTTACTTCTAAAATAATGCAAGTATATTAAGTGAATTTGGCGGGTATTACAATATACACACCTTAAAAGAATCTCGTCCCGAGATTCGGTAGGATAAGGATTAGGCGAATAATTCTGGGTGCATACGCTTTACTTTGTCCTCCAACTCCCAGGTGACATCGTTCTCCTTTTCACTCCACTGAACTTTGACTAAGTTGACTTTCTTACGTCGTAGTTGTTTCACGTCACGATCAATTATCCTCACCGGCCCAACTGTATAGGTCAAATCCTCATTCAGTTCAATAGTGGTAGGTTGAACAATATGAGTTGGGTCTTTCACACATTTTCTCAGCATCGAGACATGAAAAACATCATGGATCATCGACAAACTGGGCGGCAACGCAAGCTTGTAAGCTAAGTGACCAACACATCCGACAATCTCGAATGGCCCAATATACCGCGGGCTCAACTTTCCTTTCTTGCCAAATCTCATCACACCTCGCATGGGAGACACCTTAAGGAAAACTAAATCACCAACCGCAAACACTACATTCTTTCGCTTTTGATCTGCATAGCTTTTCTGTCTACTCTGGGCAGTTTTTATCCTTCCCCGAATAATCTCAATCTTCCCTGCAGTCTCCCTAACAATCTCTGGTCCCAACAATACGGTATCACCTACCTCTGCCCAACAACTAGGAGATCTACAAGGCCTACCATACAAAGCCTCAAATGGTGCCATACCAATGCTCGATTGGTAACTATTATTGTACGAGAACTCCACCAACGGTAAGTGATCCTCCCAACTACCACCAAAATCCATGATGCAAGCTCGCAACATATCCTCTAAAATTTGATTTACCCGCTCAGTCTGCCCATCAGTCTGTGGATGATACGCCGTGCTCATAGCCAAGGTAGTACCCATAGCACGTTGGAAACTTTCCCAAAATGCGGATGTAAACAATGGATCTCTATCTGAAACAATGGTAATAGGAACCCCATGCAACCTTACCACTTCTCGGATATACATAGCAGCTAACTTGTCAGTATTCCGAGATGCACCAATGGGGATAAAATGTGCACACTTAGTCAAACGGTCAACAATAACCCAAATTGACTCATTACCCCTCCGAGATCTAGGTAAACCATCAACAAAATCCATCGAAATGTGTTCCCACTTCCACATGGGTATTTCTAGAGGCTGCAATATACCAGACGGCCTCTGGTGTTCCGCTTTCACTTGCTGACAAGTGAAACAGTGAGAGACATATTCCCCAACATCTCGTTTCATGCCTTCCCACCAAAAACTCCTTCTCAAATCATGATACATCTTCGTACCCCCTGGATGAATAGTAAATTTAGAACGATGAGCCTCGTCCATAATCTCCTTCTTTAATGCCGAAATATCCGGTACACAAAGTCTACCATGAAATCGCAATCCTCCATCTATGTCAACGGACCAATCAGTAGGGCAGTCATCCAACGTATCAATTATCAAATCATTTATTTTGTTCATGAGAAATGGGTCAGTGTGTTGCATGGAAATGACCCGGGTAATCAGGGTAGGTTTAACTGTCAGACTACAAACATAAGCTCCTCTAGTATGCGGAACAGTCAAAACATCATGAGCTGCAATAACCTCGAGAATCTTCCACTCTTGCACCATAAGAGCGGTCAACGCACTATGTTGCCTGCTAAGGGCATCCGCCACCACATTCCCTTTGCCTGGATGGTAAAGGATTTCAAAATCATAACTACTAATGAACTCCATCCACCTCTGTTGCCTCATGTTTAAATCCCGTTGTGAAAATAGGTACTTCAAGCTTTTGTGGTCAGTATATAACTCAAATTTCTCTCCATACAAATAATGCCTCCATATTTTTAAAGCAAAAACCACTGCTGCTAATTCCAAATCATGCGTGGCATATCGCCTCTCATGTGGCTTTAACTGCCTAGAAGCGTACGAAACTACTTTCTGATCTTGCATCAAAACACATCCCAAACCTGTCCCGCTAGCATCTGTAAACACCACTAACTTCCCGCCACGTGTGGGAATGATTAAAATTGGAGCTGTAGTCAACCTTTGCTTCAACTCTTGAAATGCAGTCTCACAGTCCTTAGTCCATATAAACTTGACATCCTTTCGAGTCAGACTCGTCAAAGGTGCTGCAATCAACGAAAATTTCTCAATGAACCTCCTGTAATATCCAGCCAACCCTAAGAAACTCCGAATTTCACTTGCATTAGTGGGTTGTTTCCATTCCTTAACTGCTACAACTTTGTCAGGATCGACGGCTATCCCTTCGCTAGAAATCACATGCCCAAGAAATTTCACCTCTTTCTCCCAAAAGTGACACTTACTAAATTTAGCATATAGTTTGTGATCTCTTAAAGTCTGCAACACTATTTTCAAATGCTCTCGATGGTCCTCCATGTTTCGAGAATATACCATAATATCATCAATGAAAATGACAACAAATTTATCAAGGTACGGACGAAAAATACGCTTCATCAAATCCATAAAGAAAGCAGGAGCATTGGTCAATCCAAATGGCATGACCGGAAATTCATATAACCCATACCGAGTCCGAAACGCCGTCAGAGGTATGCTCTGCTCTTCAACACCCATCTGATGGTACCCAGTCCTCAAATCCAACTGCGAAAATACAACCGCCCCTTTCAACTGATCTAACAAATCATCTATCCGCGGAAGAGGGTACTTATTTTTTATTGTCACCTTATTTAGTTCTCTATAGTCGACACACATCCTCAAAGTACCATCCTTCTTAGAAACAAAAATAGCAGGCGCACCCCATGGAGAATTACTTGGTCGTATAAACCTAAATATACACACCTTAAAGGATTAACCATAAAGTTACTCACAAATAAGCATATATATATATATATAACTATTATAAAAACATATGAGAAGGAGAAAAAAAAAATTCCTTACCCCTTCTGGAGTAATTCCTCCAGTTGGACTTTCATCTCATCCAACTGCTTAGGAGCCAATCGGTATTCAGCTTTCGAAATCGGTGCTGCCCCTGGCAACAAGTCAATTCGAAATTCGACTTCTTTCTTAGGTGGTAAACCAGGAATCTCTTGGAATACATCTACATAATCCTTCACCACCTCAACCACGCTAATATCTTTCTCTGGTATATCCATAGAGTATAGAGTGCTCGTCATTGTGGAGTCCCCACAAGGTTCACAAACATGACTAACTCGCGGCAACATTGGTGTATCTATCAAAATGGTTCTCGCGGCACAATCTATAGTAACATAGTTTTTACCCAACCAATCCATCCCAAGGATAACATGAAAATTCTCAAAATTCATAACTATCAAATCCGCAACAAGTTTTCGACCCATTAAAGAGATCTCAAAGTTTCTACATTGCTCAAATAATGTGACAGTGCCTCCTATGGGTGTCTCAACACATAAAGGTTTGATAAGTGGCATAGTTTTAAGATTTTCTTTTTCTACCATTCGCCGAGAAATAAAAGAATGAGAAGCACCAGAATCAAATAATACTCGCAAGGGAAACTGAGTGGTGATGGTACCTTCAACATTCTCTTGCCCTGGTATAACCGCAAATGCACGTGCTGGAGCTGGTGGGGCCTGCCTACCCTGTGGAACGCCTTGCCAACTGGGACATTCACGAATGAGATGCCCTGGTTGGTTACACTTGTAGCATAACTTACCAGTGGGAGCCTGCCCTCGTGGTGCTGTAGGTACCTGAGGTCGAGGTTGCTGATATGGGCCTTGTGGGTCCTGATTCTGAAATGTCGGTCTCTGCCACTGCTGCCCTTGGGGCCTGTAGCCACCCTGCGGCCTAAAACCTCCCTGGGGTCTCTGCTGGAACTGACCTCCAGATTGGGACCTCGGCTGATACTGAAATCCAGATCCTCGCTGATTTTGATCATAAGGCTTATACCTGTTCTGATCTCGGTTCCCAGATGAACGCGAGTTTCTAGACGACTCACCTCCCCTGCTCTTCTCTCTAGCCTCCCGAAAAGCAGCGTCTTGCTCTTCAAACTTGAGAGCTAAGTCTAAAACTCTGTCAAAGGGTTCTTTATCAAAGGGTAAAAGCGACTTTGACAAATAATGACCCAAACCCTTGATAAACTTCTGATTCTTCTTGGCAGGGGTATCAACCAAGTACGGAGCATACCGAGTCAACTCGTTGAATTTTGTCACATACTGGGTCACTGACTTTGTACCTTGCGTCAAACTAAAGAACTCTGCAGCTAGCTGAGACTTCACAGCTTCAGGTACAAACTGACAGTCAAATTTGGACTTGAAAGTCTCCCAAGTCATAACAGTCGTATCCATGCTCTCCTCCACAGAATCCCACCAATACCTGGCATTACCATCCAAGTTATGAGCAGCTAATTCTTGTTTCTGCACCTCAGTCATCTGCATCCGATTGAATATGGTTTCACACTTGCGAATCCACTTCTCAGCTGCAATAGGGCCAGTCTCTCCATTAAACCTCTGACCGCCTAAGTTCCCAAATTCCTTATTTCTCCTGGCAAACGGGTCACCATGACTATCCTGATGGTTGTTCTGCACAACCTGCAAAAGTTGCGTCATCATGGCTCCCACGTCTACCTGGACCAAGTTAGGACCCCCTCCCTGATCATTTGAACCATTTGGGCCATTAGTGTTATTCCGCCCGTTATCACCATTCTGTCCATTGGCCCCATTTGATCGAGTGTTCGCCATTACCTTCAAGCGAAAATAAATAATCGTTAATACTTAATACTCCAAACATTCATAATCCCATCTCCACACTTCCGAGGATCACCTAGACCTACCCTAAATCTAGGCTAACCAAATGCTCTGATACCAAAAATGTCACGCCCCAATTTTTGAACAACATAAATAAATAGATTGTCCAAAAACCAAGGCATGACATGAACACATAAAATGATACAGTCATAAGGTGAAAAACAACTAATAAACTCTCTCAATATTCTTCCTCAAAAATGAGGTCCACAACGAATAAATGAAAATTACAATAATCCATTCCCCAAATAAGTATCTGAAAAAAAACTTAGCATTTATTTCCAAATCCTACATCTGATTACCTAGGAAATAATAATAAAGAACTAAAAAAAAAAATAAACGCGTCGACTCCTCAGTTATCGCCACGCAGCTATTATCCTTCCTTACGCACCAATTAACCCTGATAGTTCTCTGGGACTACGCTCATTAAGAACGTACCCAAATTTGTAAAACAATACAAAATCTGGGTCAGTATAATCATACTGGTGTGAGCAAACTTACAATTCAAACAATTAAATATAAAAGTACAAAAATGCAAATTTCACCTTGAGGAAGACAGGTAGTTCTCATTCAAGATTTGAATGAGCGGTTAGTTTCTTCCCTCAAGGCTAACCTAGTACGAGCTAAAATAATCTCTACACAATTTAATGACATGCTCAATTAAATGGTTTTATTTAATTATTTGTTTTTGATTTCTAATCCTTGGCTCCTTTTTCCACAATCGCACTCTCCTCCTGTGCCGAACACACCTCACCCAAGTGTGCCTCCCTTGCCATCGAAGCCACTCGGAGCGTACATGACCCAAGTGGGGTGCCACCTCGAGTGTCATGTCATCTCACCCGAAGTTCGATCACTGACAAGCATTCTACACGTACAACCGAACTCACATGGAACGGTGCACTGATATGCAAGCAAGTCTGCATACCCATAATAATATCATACGTATACAAGCAAGTCTGTATACAAAAGTTTCTTTTCTTTTCACATTTTTTTTTTCGGAGTTGTGGAAAAAGAACATTTACCAAGTATTTTATTTGAGTCATTACTTTTCCAAATCGATTCGAGACCAAATAATTAGACTAGATAACCTCACAATGAGTATAAAATTCATTCTCATCAAAATTACAACCATAGATACGAATAGCTACTGTTTTAACACAACAATAGGGTATGATCAATGGCTACACCACATATGAAAACCACCCATCACTTTTGAAAACCACCCATCACAAAAAAAACACATATGCATCAGACACTGTAACCAAAAAAAAAATGGACTGAAACTGTCAGACACAGAATTCTAACAACAAAACAAAAAAAAAAACGAAACAAACACTGTAACATAAATGTAAGCAAATGTCTAACTGGCGAGGAAACCCACTGAAAACCCAATGTAATGACCATATAATGAAACCTCTGTGTGATGTGATTTGAATTTCTAAACCCCATGTGATTTGAATTTCTAAACCCAATCAGAATTTCTGAAAACCCAATGTAATGACCATATAATGAAACCTCTGTGTGATGTGATAGAATTTCTAAACCCCATGTAGTTATTCACATAACTATAACAGTATAATAAATCCTTCTCTTTCTCATATCACATCATCTTTAAAAAAAAAATAAAGAGGCCAATCACTATCACTAAAAGAGAATGAAGAAAAGAAAATTTTTCCTTTCTCAATCCTTTCCCTTTCATACGTCAAATCACCCAAAACAAAAATACAGCAAATAAAAAAACTAAAAACAAAGCCAAAAAAAAAATAGGGTTCGTACATCTCGATAATATAAATTGAAAAGTAGAGTTAAACTCACCAGTACTTTTCTTTGCAAGATTTCAAACTCCTTCTTTTCAAGCTCCTCCCACTTTCAACGCAGTTTTTTTTTTTTATTTATTTTTTTTATATGTGTGTGTAAAGAGAAGAAAGAAAATAAAACTAGGGTTTTATCTTTAAAGGAAGGATTTAGGGTTTCTTTGGCTAAACACACTCACCCTTTATCTCTTACCCACCACTAGCCTAAACCTAAATTTGAAATTAAAAATTTTAAACTATTATTAATTATAATTATTATCAATTAATAATTACTACCAATAAATATTATTTACTTCTAAAATAATGCAAGTATATTAAGTGAATTTGGCGGGTATTACAATATACACACCTTAAAAGAATCTCGTCCCGAGATTCGGTAGGATAAGGATTAGGCGAATAATTCTGGGTGCATACGCTTTACTTTGTCCTCCAACTCCCAGGTGACATCGTTCTCCTTTTCACTCCACTGAACTTTGACTAAGTTGACTTTCTTACGTCGTAGTTGTTTCACGTCACGATCAATTATCCTCACCGGCCCAACTGTATAGGTCAAATCCTCATTCAGTTCAATAGTGGTAGGTTGAACAATATGAGTTGGGTCTTTCACACATTTTCTCAGCATCGAGACATGAAAAACATCATGGATCATCGACAAACTGGGCGGCAACGCAAGCTTGTAAGCTAAGTGACCAACACATCCGACAATCTCGAATGGCCCAATATACCGCGGGCTCAACTTTCCTTTCTTGCCAAATCTCATCACACCTCGCATGGGAGACACCTTAAGGAAAACTAAATCACCAACCGCAAACACTACATTCTTTCGCTTTTGATCTGCATAGCTTTTCTGTCTACTCTGGGCAGTTTTTATCCTTCCCCGAATAATCTCAATCTTCCCTGCAGTCTCCCTAACAATCTCTGGTCCCAACAATACGGTATCACCTACCTCTGCCCAACAACTAGGAGATCTACAAGGCCTACCATACAAAGCCTCAAATGGTGCCATACCAATGCTCGATTGGTAACTATTATTGTACGAGAACTCCACCAACGGTAAGTGATCCTCCCAACTACCACCAAAATCCATGATGCAAGCTCGCAACATATCCTCTAAATTTTGATTTACCCGCTCAGTCTGCCCATCAGTCTGTGGATGATACGCCGTGCTCATAGCCAAGGTAGTACCCATAGCACGTTGGAAACTTTCCCAAAATGCGGATGTAAACAATGGATCTCTATCTGAAACAATGGTAATAGGAACCCCATGCAACCTTACCACTTCTCGGATATACATAGCAGCTAACTTGTCAGTATTCCGAGATGCACCAATGGGGATAAAATGTGCACACTTAGTCAAACGGTCAACAATAACCCAAATTGACTCATTACCCCTCCGAGATCTAGGTAAACCATCAACAAAATCCATCGAAATGTGTTCCCACTTCCACATGGGTATTTCTAGAGGCTGCAATATACCAGACGGCCTCTGGTGTTCCGCTTTCACTTGCTGACAAGTGAAACAGTGAGAGACATATTCCCCAACATCTCGTTTCATGCCTTCCCACCAAAAACTCCTTCTCAAATCATGATACATCTTCGTACCCCCTGGATGAATAGTAAATTTAGAACGATGAGCCTCGTCCATAATCTCCTTCTTTAATGCCGAAATATCCGGTACACAAAGTCTACCATGAAATCGCAATCCTCCATCTATGTCAACGGACCAATCAGTAGGGCAGTCATCCAACGTATCAATTATCAAATCATTTATTTTGTTCATGAGAAATGGGTCAGTGTGTTGCATGGAAATGACCCGGGTAATCAGGGTAGGTTTAACTGTCAGACTACAAACATAAGCTCCTCTAGTATGCGGAACAGTCAAAACATCATGAGCTGCAATAACCTCGAGAATCTTCCACTCTTGCACCATAAGAGCGGTCAACGCACTATGTTGCCTGCTAAGGGCATCCACCACCACATTCCTTTGCCTGGATGGTAAAGGATTTCAAAATCATAACTACTAATGAACTCCATCCACCTCTGTTGCCTCATGTTTAAATCCCGTTGTGAAAATAGGTACTTCAAGCTTTTGTGGTCAGTATATAACTCAAATTTCTCTCCATACAAATAATGCCTCCATATTTTTAAAGCAAAAACCACTGCTGCTAATTCCAAATCATGCGTGGCATATCGCCTCTCATGTGGCTTTAACTGCCTAGAAGCGTACGAAACTACTTTCTGATCTTGCATCAAAACACATCCCAAACCTGTCCCGCTAGCATCTGTAAACACCACTAACTTCCCGCCACGTGTGGGAATGATTAAAATTGGAGCTGTAGTCAACCTTTGCTTCAACTCTTGAAATGCAGTCTCACAGTCCTTAGTCCATATAAACTTGACATCCTTTCGAGTCAGACTCGTCAAAGGTGCTGCAATCAACGAAAATTTCTCAATGAACCTCCTGTAATATCCAGCCAACCCTAAGAAACTCCGAATTTCACTTGCATTAGTGGGTTGTTTCCATTCCTTAACTGCTACAACTTTGTCAGGATCGACGGCTATCCCTTCGCTAGAAATCACATGCCCAAGAAATTTCACCTCTTTCTCCCAAAAGTGACACTTACTAAATTTAGCATATAGTTTGTGATCTCTTAAAGTCTGCAACACTATTTTCAAATGCTCTCGATGGTCCTCCATGTTTCGAGAATATACCATAATATCATCAATGAAAATGACAACAAATTTATCAAGGTACGGACGAAAAATACGCTTCATCAAATCCATAAAGAAAGCAGGAGCATTGGTCAATCCAAATGGCATGACCGGAAATTCATATAACCCATACCGAGTCCGAAACGCCGTCAGAGGTATGCTCTGCTCTTCAACACCCATCTGATGGTACCCAGTCCTCAAATCCAACTGCGAAAATACAACCGCCCCTTTCAACTGATCTAACAAATCATCTATCCGCGGAAGAGGGTACTTATTTTTTATTGTCACCTTATTTAGTTCTCTATAGTCGACACACATCCTCAAAGTACCATCCTTCTTAGAAACAAAAATAGCAGGCGCACCCCATGGAGAATTACTTGGTCGTATAAACCTAAATATACACACCTTAAAGGATTAACCATAAAGTTACTCACAAATAAGCATATATATATATATATATATAACTATTATAAAAACATATGAGAAGGAGAAAAAAAAAATTCCTTACCCCTTCTGGAGTAATTCCTCCAGTTGGACTTTCATCTCATCCAACTGCTTAGGAGCCAATCGGTATGCAGCTTTCGAAATCGGTGCTGCCCCTGGCAACAAGTCAATTCGAAATTCGACTTCTTTCTTAGGTGGTAAACCAGGAATCTCTTGGAATACATCTACATAATCCTTCACCACCTCAACCACGCTAATATCTTTCTCTGGTATATCCATAGAGTATAGAGTGCTCGTCATTGTGGAGTCCCCACAAGGTTCACAAACATGACTAACTCGCGGCAACATTGGTGTATCTATCAAAATGGTTCTCGCGGCACAATCTATAGTAACATAGTTTTTACCCAACCAATCCATCCCAAGGATTACATGAAAATTCTCAAAATTCATAACTATCAAATCCGCAACAAGTTTTCGACCCATTAAAGAGATCTCAAAGTTTCTACATTGCTCAAATAATGTGACAGTGCCTCCTATGGGTGTCTCAACACATAAAGGTTTGATAAGTGGCATAGTTTTAAGATTTTCTTTTTCTACCATTCGCCGAGAAATAAAAGAATGAGAAGCACCAGAATCAAATAATACTCGCAAGGGAAACTGAGTGGTGATGGTACCTTCAACATTCTCTTGCCCTGGTATAACCGCAAATGCACGTGCTGGAGCTGGTGGGGCCTGCCTACCCTGTGGAACGCCTTGCCAACTGGGACATTCACGAATGAGATGCCCTGGTTGGTTACACTTGTAGCATAACTTACCAGTGGGAGCCTGCCCTCGTGGTGCTGTAGGTACCTGAGGTCGAGGTTGCTGATATGGGCCTTGTGGGTCCTGATTCTGAAATGTCGGTCTCTGCCACTGCTGCCCTTGGGGCCTGTAGCCACCCTGCGGCCTAAAACCTCCCTGGGGTCTCTGCTGGAACTGACCTCCAGATTGGGACCTCGGCTGATACTGAAATCCAGATCCTCGCTGATTTTGATCATAAGGCTTATACCTGTTCTGATCTCGGTTCCCAGATGAACGCGAGTTTCTAGACGACTCACCTCCCCTGCTCTTCTCTCTAGCCTCCCGAAAAGCAGCGTCTTGCTCTTCAAACTTGAGAGCTAAGTCTAAAACTCTGTCAAAGGGTTCTTTATCAAAGGGTAAAAGCGACTTTGACAAATAATGACCCAAACCCTTGATAAACTTCTGATTCTTCTTGGCAGGGGTATCAACCAAGTACGGAGCATACCGAGTCAACTCGTTGAATTTTGTCACATACTGGGTCACTGACTTTGTACCTTGCGTCAAACTAAAGAACTCTGCAGCTAGCTGAGACTTCACAGCTTCAGGTACAAACTGACAGTCAAATTTGGACTTGAAAGTCTCCCAAGTCATAACAGTCGTATCCATGCTCTCCTCCACAGAATCCCACCAATACCTGGCATTACCATCCAAGTTATGAGCAGCTAATTCTTGTTTCTGCACCTCAGTCATCTGCATCCGATTGAATATGGTTTCACACTTGCGAATCCACTTCTCAGCTGCAATAGGGCCAGTCTCTCCATTAAACCTCTGACCGCCTAAGTTCCCAAATTCCTTATTTCTCCTGGCAAACGGGTCACCATGACTATCCTGATGGTTGTTCTGCACAACCTGCAAAAGTTGCGTCATCATGGCTCCCACGTCTACCTGGACCAAGTTAGGACCCCCTCCCTGATCATTTGAACCATTTGGGCCATTAGTGTTATTCCGCCCGTTATCACCATTCTGTCCATTGGCCCCATTTGATCGAGTGTTCGCCATTACCTTCAAGCGAAAATAAATAATCGTTAATACTTAATACTCCAAACATTCATAATCCCATCTCCACACTTCCGAGGATCACCTAGACCTACCCTAAATCTAGGCTAACCAAATGCTCTGATACCAAAAATGTCACGCCCCAATTTTTGAACAACATAAATAAATAGATTGTCCAAAAACCAAGGCATGACATGAACACATAAAATGATACAGTCATAAGGTGAAAAACAACTAATAAACTCTCTCAATATTCTTCCTCAAAAATGAGGTCCACAACGAATAAATGAAAATTACAATAATCCATTCCCCAAATAAGTATCTGAAAAAAAACTTAGCATTTATTTCCAAATCCTACATCTGATTACCTAGGAAATAATAATAAAGAACTAAAAAAAAAAAAATAAACGCGTCGACTCCTCAGTTATCGCCACGCAGCTATTATCCTTCCTTACGCACCAATTAACCCTGATAGTTCTCTGGGACTACGCTCATTAAGAACGTACCCAAATTTGTAAAACAATACAAAATCTGGGTCAGTATAATCATACTGGTGTGAGCAAACTTACAATTCAAACAATTAAATATAAAAGTACAAAAATGCAAATTTCACCTTGAGGAAGACAGGTAGTTCTCATTCAAGATTTGAATGAGCGGTTAGTTTCTTCCCTCAAGGCTAACCTAGTACGAGCTAAAATAATCTCTACACAATTTAATGACATGCTCAATTAAATGGTTTTATTTAATTATTTGTTTTTGATTTCTAATCCTTGGCTCCTTTTTCCACAATCGCACTCTCCTCCTGTGCCGAACACACCTCACCCAAGTGTGCCTCCCTTGCCATCGAAGCCACTCGGAGCGTACATGACCCAAGTGGGGTGCCACCTCGAGTGTCATGTCATCTCACCCGAAGTTCGATCACTGACAAGCATTCTACACGTACAACCGAACTCACATGGAACGGTGCACTGATATGCAAGCAAGTCTGCATACCCATAATAATATCATACGTATACAAGCAAGTCTGTATACAAAAGTTTCTTTTCTTTTCACATTTTTTTTTTCGGAGTTGTGGAAAAAGAACATTTACCAAGTATTTTATTTGAGTCATTACTTTTCCAAATCGATTCGAGACCAAATAATTAGACTAGATAACCTCACAATGAGTATAAAATTCATTCTCATCAAAATTACAACCATAGATACGAATAGCTACTGTTTTAACACAACAATAGGGTATGATCAATGGCTACACCACATATGAAAACCACCCATCACTTTTGAAAACCACCCATCACAAAAAAAACACATATGCATCAGACACTGTAACCAAAAAAAAAATGGACTGAAACTGTCAGACACAGAATTCTAACAACAAAACAAAAAAAAAAACGAAACAAACACTGTAACATAAATGTAAGCAAATGTCTAACTGGCGAGGAAACCCACTGAAAACCCAATGTAATGACCATATAATGAAACCTCTGTGTGATGTGATTTGAATTTCTAAACCCCATGTGATTTGAATTTCTAAACCCAATCAGAATTTCTGAAAACCCAATGTAATGACCATATAATGAAACCTCTGTGTGATGTGATAGAATTTCTAAACCCCATGTAGTTATTCACATAACTATAACAGTATAATAAATCCTTCTCTTTCTCATATCACATCATCTTTAAAAAAAAAATAAAGAGGCCAATCACTATCACTAAAAGAGAATGAAGAAAAGAAAAATTTTCCTTTCTCAATCCTTTCCCTTTCATACGTCAAATCACCCAAAACAAAAATACAGCAAATAAAAAAACTAAAAACAAAGCCAAAAAAAAAATAGGGTTCGTACATCTCGATAATATAAATTGAAAAGTAGAGTTAAACTCACCAGTACTTTTCTTTGCAAGATTTCAAACTCCTTCTTTTCAAGCTCCTCCCACTTTCAACGCAGTTTTTTTTTTTATTTATTTTTTTTTATATGTGTGTGTAAAGAGAAGAAAGAAAATAAATCTAGGGTTTTATCTTTAAAGGAAGGATTTAGGGTTTCTTTGGCTAAACACACTCACCCTTTATCTCTTACCCACCACTAGCCTAAACCTAAATTTGAAATTAAAAATTTTAAACTATTATTAATTATAATTATTATCAATTAATAATTACTACCAATAAATATTATTTACTTCTAAAATAATGCAAGTATATTAAGTGAATTTGGCGGGTATTACAATATACACACCTTAAAAGAATCTCGTCCCGAGATTCGGTAGGATAAGGATTAGGCGAATAATTCTGGGTGCATACGCTTTACTTTGTCCTCCAACTCCCAGGTGACATCGTTCTCCTTTTCACTCCACTGAACTTTGACTAAGTTGACTTTCTTACGTCGTAGTTGTTTCACGTCACGATCAATTATCCTCACCGGCCCAACTGTATAGGTCAAATCCTCATTCAGTTCAATAGTGGTAGGTTGAACAATATGAGTTGGGTCTTTCACACATTTTCTCAGCATCGAGACATGAAAAACATCATGGATCATCGACAAACTGGGCGGCAACGCAAGCTTGTAAGCTAAGTGACCAACACATCCGACAATCTCGAATGGCCCAATATACCGCGGGCTCAACTTTCCTTTCTTGCCAAATCTCATCACACCTCGCATGGGAGACACCTTAAGGAAAACTAAATCACCAACCGCAAACACTACATTCTTTCGCTTTTGATCTGCATAGCTTTTCTGTCTACTCTGGGCAGTTTTTATCCTTCCCCGAATAATCTCAATCTTCCCTGCAGTCTCCCTAACAATCTCTGGTCCCAACAATACGGTATCACCTACCTCTGCCCAACAACTAGGAGATCTACAAGGCCTACCATACAAAGCCTCAAATGGTGCCATACCAATGCTCGATTGGTAACTATTATTGTACGAGAACTCCACCAACGGTAAGTGATCCTCCCAACTACCACCAAAATCCATGATGCAAGCTCGCAACATATCCTCTAAAATTTGATTTACCCGCTCAGTCTGCCCATCAGTCTGTGGATGATACGCCGTGCTCATAGCCAAGGTAGTACCCATAGCACGTTGGAAACTTTCCCAAAATGCGGATGTAAACAATGGATCTCTATCTGAAACAATGGTAATAGGAACCCCATGCAACCTTACCACTTCTCGGATATACATAGCAGCTAACTTGTCAGTATTCCGAGATGCACCAATGGGGATAAAATGTGCACACTTAGTCAAACGGTCAACAATAACCCAAATTGACTCATTACCCCTCCGAGATCTAGGTAAACCATCAACAAAATCCATCGAAATGTGTTCCCACTTCCACATGGGTATTTCTAGAGGCTGCAATATACCAGACGGCCTCTGGTGTTCCGCTTTCACTTGCTGACAAGTGAAACAGTGAGAGACATATTCCCCAACATCTCGTTTCATGCCTTCCCACCAAAAACTCCTTCTCAAATCATGATACATCTTCGTACCCCCTGGATGAATAGTAAATTTAGAACGATGAGCCTCGTCCATAATCTCCTTCTTTAATGCCGAAATATCCGGTACACAAAGTCTACCATGAAATCGCAATCCTCCATCTATGTCAACGGACCAATCAGTAGGGCAGTCATCCAACGTATCAATTATCAAATCATTTATTTTGTTCATGAGAAATGGGTCAGTGTGTTGCATGGAAATGACCCGGGTAATCAGGGTAGGTTTAACTGTCAGACTACAAACATAAGCTCCTCTAGTATGAGGAACAGTCAAAACATCATGAGCTGCAATAACCTCGAGAATCTTCCACTCTTGCACCATAAGAGCGGTCAACGCACTATGTTGCCTGCTAAGGGCATCCGCCACCACATTCCCTTTGCCTGGATGGTAAAGGATTTCAAAATCATAACTACTAATGAACTCCATCCACCTCTGTTGCCTCATGTTTAAATCCCGTTGTGAAAATAGGTACTTCAAGCTTTTGTGGTCAGTATATAACTCAAATTTCTCTCCATACAAATAATGCCTCCATATTTTTAAAGCAAAAACCACTGCTGCTAATTCCAAATCATGCGTGGCATATCGCCTCTCATGTGGCTTTAACTGCCTAGAAGCGTACGAAACTACTTTCTGATCTTGCATCAAAACACATCCCAAACCTGTCCCGCTAGCATCTGTAAACACCACTAACTTCCCGCCACGTGTGGGAATGATTAAAATTGGAGCTGTAGTCAACCTTTGCTTCAACTCTTGAAATGCAGTCTCACAGTCCTTAGTCCATATAAACTTGACATCCTTTCGAGTCAGACTCGTCAAAGGTGCTGCAATCAACGAAAATTTCTCAATGAACCTCCTGTAATATCCAGCCAACCCTAAGAAACTCCGAATTTCACTTGCATTAGTGGGTTGTTTCCATTCCTTAACTGCTACAACTTTGTCAGGATCGACGGCTATCCCTTCGCTAGAAATCACATGCCCAAGAAATTTCACCTCTTTCTCCCAAAAGTGACACTTACTAAATTTAGCATATAGTTTGTGATCTCTTAAAGTCTGCAACACTATTTTCAAATGCTCTCGATGGTCCTCCATGTTTCGAGAATATACCATAATATCATCAATGAAAATGACAACAAATTTATCAAGGTACGGACGAAAAATACGGTTCATCAAATCCATAAAGAAAGCAGGAGCATTGGTCAATCCAAATGGCATGACCGGAAATTCATATAACCCATACCGAGTCCGAAACGCCGTCAGAGGTATGCTCTGCTCTTCAACACCCATCTGATGGTACCCAGTCCTCAAATCCAACTGCGAAAATACAACCGCCCCTTTCAACTGATCTAACAAATCATCTATCCGCGGAAGAGGGTACTTATTTTTTATTGTCACCTTATTTAGTTCTCTATAGTCGACACACATCCTCAAAGTACCATCCTTCTTAGAAACAAAAATAGCAGGCGCACCCCATGGAGAATTACTTGGTCGTATAAACCTAAATATACACACCTTAAAGGATTAACCATAAAGTTACTCACAAATAAGCATATATATATATATATATATATATAACTATTATAAAAACATATGAGAAGGAGAAAAAAAAAATTCCTTACCCCTTCTGGAGTAATTCCTCCAGTTGGACTTTCATCTCATCCAACTGCTTAGGAGCCAATCGGTATGCAGCTTTCGAAATCGGTGCTGCCCCTGGCAACAAGTCAATTCGAAATTCGACTTCTTTCTTAGGTGGTAAACCAGGAATCTCTTGGAATACATCTACATAATCCTTCACCACCTCAACCACGCTAATATCTTTCTCTGGTATATCCATAGAGTATAGAGTGCTCGTCATTGTGGAGTCCCCACAAGGTTCACAAACATGACTAACTCGCGGCAACATTGGTGTATCTATCAAAATGGTTCTCGCGGCACAATCTATAGTAACATAGTTTTTACCCAACCAATCCATCCCAAGGATTACATGAAAATTCTCAAAATTCATAACTATCAAATCCGCAACAAGTTTTCGACCCATTAAAGAGATCTCAAAGTTTCTACATTGCTCAAATAATGTGACAGTGCCTCCTATGGGTGTCTCAACACATAAAGGTTTGATAAGTGGCATAGTTTTAAGATTTTCTTTTTCTACCATTCGCCGAGAAATAAAAGAATGAGAAGCACCAGAATCAAATAATACTCGCAAGGGAAACTGAGTGGTGATGGTACCTTCAACATTTTCTTGCCCTGGTATAACCGCAAATGCACGTGCTGGAGCTGGTGGGGCCTGCCTACCCTGTGGAACGCCTTGCCAACTGGGACATTCACGAATGAGATGCCCTGGTTGGTTACACTTGTAGCATAACTTACCAGTGGGAGCCTGCCCTCGTGGTGCTGTAGGTACCTGAGGTCGAGGTTGCTGATATGGGCCTTGTGGGTCCTGATTCTGAAATGTCGGTCTCTGCCACTGCTGCCCTTGGGGCCTGTAGCCACCCTGCGGCCTAAAACCTCCCTGGGGTCTCTGCTGGAACTGACCTCCAGATTGGGACCTCGGCTGATACTGAAATCCAGATCCTCGCTGATTTTGATCATAAGGCTTATACCTGTTCTGATCTCGGTTCCCAGATGAACGCGAGTTTCTAGACGACTCACCTCCCCTGCTCTTCTCTCTAGCCTCCCGAAAAGCAGCGTCTTGCTCTTCAAACTTGAGAGCTAAGTCTAAAACTCTGTCAAAGGGTTCTTTATCAAAGGGTAAAAGCGACTTTGACAAATAATGACCCAAACCCTTGATAAACTTCTGATTCTTCTTGGCAGGGGTATCAACCAAGTACGGAGCATACCGAGTCAACTCGTTGAATTTTGTCACATACTGGGTCACTGACTTTGTACCTTGCGTCAAACTAAAGAACTCTGCAGCTAGCTGAGACTTCACAGCTTCAGGTACAAACTGACAGTCAAATTTGGACTTGAAAGTCTCCCAAGTCATAACAGTCGTATCCATGCTCTCCTCCACAGAATCCCACCAATACCTGGCATTACCATCCAAGTTATGAGCAGCTAATTCTTGTTTCTGCACCTCAGTCATCTGCATCCGATTGAATATGGTTTCACACTTGCGAATCCACTTCTCAGCTGCAATAGGGCCAGTCTCTCCATTAAACCTCTGACCGCCTAAGTTCCCAAATTCCTTATTTCTCCTGGCAAACGGGTCACCATGACTATCCTGATGGTTGTTCTGCACAACCTGCAAAAGTTGCGTCATCATGGCTCCCACGTCTACCTGGACCAAGTTAGGACCCCCTCCCTGATCATTTGAACCATTTGGGCCATTAGTGTTATTCCGCCCGTTATCACCATTCTGTCCATTGGCCCCATTTGATCGAGTGTTCGCCATTACCTTCAAGCGAAAATAAATAATCGTTAATACTTAATACTCCAAACATTCATAATCCCATCTCCACACTTCCGAGGATCACCTAGACCTACCCTAAATCTAGGCTAACCAAATGCTCTGATACCAAAAATGTCACGCCCCAATTTTTGAACAACATAAATAAATAGATTGTCCAAAAACCAAGGCATGACATGAACACATAAAATGATACAGTCATAAGGTGAAAAACAACTAATAAACTCTCTCAATATTCTTCCTCAAAAATGAGGTCCACAACGAATAAATGAAAATTACAATAATCCATTCCCCAAATAAGTATCTGAAAAAAAACTTAGCATTTATTTCCAAATCCTACATCTGATTACCTAGGAAATAATAATAAAGAACTAAAAAAAAAAAATAAACGCGTCGACTCCTCAGTTATCGCCACGCAGCTATTATCCTTCCTTACGCACCAATTAACCCTGATAGTTCTCTGGGACTACGCTCATTAAGAACGTACCCAAATTTGTAAAACAATACAAAATCTGGGTCAGTATAATCATACTGGTGTGAGCAAACTTACAATTCAAACAATTAAATATAAAAGTACAAAAATGCAAATTTCACCTTGAGGAAGACAGGTAGTTCTCATTCAAGATTTGAATGAGCGGTTAGTTTCTTCCCTCAAGGCTAACCTAGTACGAGCTAAAATAATCTCTACACAATTTAATGACATGCTCAATTAAATGGTTTTATTTAATTATTTGTTTTTGATTTCTAATCCTTGGCTCCTTTTTCCACAATCGCACTCTCCTCCTGTGCCGAACACACCTCACCCAAGTGTGCCTCCCTTGCCATCGAAGCCACTCGGAGCGTACATGACCCAAGTGGGGTGCCACCTCGAGTGTCATGTCATCTCACCCGAAGTTCGATCACTGACAAGCATTCTACACGTACAACCGAACTCACATGGAACGGTGCACTGATATGCAAGCAAGTCTGCATATCCATAATAATATCATACGTATACAAGCAAGTCTGTATACAAAAGTTTCTTTTCTTTTCACATTTTTTTTTTTCGGAGTTGTGGAAAAAGAACATTTACCAAGTATTTTATTTGAGTCATTACTTTTCCAAATCGATTCGAGACCAAATAATTAGACTAGATAACCTCACAATGAGTATAAAATTCATTCTCATCAAAATTACAACCATAGATACGAATAGCTACTGTTTTAACACAACAATAGGGTATGATCAATGGCTACACCACATATGAAAACCACCCATCACTTTTGAAAACCACCCATCACAAAAAAAACACATATGCATCAGACACTGTAACCAAAAAAAAAATGGACTGAAACTGTCAGACACAGAATTCTAACAACAAAACAAAAAAAAAAACGAAACAAACACTGTAACATAAATGAAAGCAAATGTCTAACTGGCGAGGAAACCCACTGAAAACCCAATGTAATGACCATATAATGAAACCTCTGTGTGATGTGATTTGAATTTCTAAACCCCATGTGATTTGAATTTCTAAACCCAATCAGAATTTCTGAAAACCCAATGTAATGACCATATAATGAAACCTCTGTGTGATGTGATAGAATTTCTAAACCCCATGTAGTTATTCACATAACTATAACAGTATAATAAATCCTTCTCTTTCTCATATCACATCATCTTTAAAAAAAAAATAAAGAGGCCAATCACTATCACTAAAAGAGAATGAAGAAAAGAAAAATTTTCCTTTCTCAATCCTTTCCCTTTCATACGTCAAATCACCCAAAACAAAAATACAGCAAATAAAAAAACTAAAAACAAAGCCAAAAAAAAAATAGGGTTCGTACATCTCGATAATATAAATTGAAAAGTAGAGTTAAACTCACCAGTACTTTTCTTTGCAAGATTTCAAACTCCTTCTTTTCAAGCTCCTCCCACTTTCAACGCAGTTTTTTTTTTTTTTTTTTTTTTTTATATGTGTGTGTAAAGAGAAGAAAGAAAATAAAACTAGGGTTTTATCTTTAAAGGAAGGATTTAGGGTTTCTTTGGCTAAACACACTCACCCTTTATCTCTTACCCACCACTAGCCTAAACCTAAATTTGAAATTAAAAATTTTAAACTATTATTAATTATAATTATTATCAATTAATAATTACTACCAATAAATATTATTTACTTCTAAAATAATGCAAGTATATTAAGTGAATTTGGCGGGTATTACAATATACACACCTTAAAAGAATCTCGTCCCGAGATTCGGTAGGATAAGGATTAGGCGAATAATTCTGGGTGCATACGCTTTACTTTGTCCTCCAACTCCCAGGTGACATCGTTCTCCTTTTCACTCCACTGAACTTTGACTAAGTTGACTTTCTTACGTCGTAGTTGTTTCACGTCACGATCAATTATCCTCACCGGCCCAACTGTATAGGTCAAATCCTCATTCAGTTCAATAGTGGTAGGTTGAACAATATGAGTTGGGTCTTTCACACATTTTCTCAGCATCGAGACATGAAAAACATCATGGATCATCGACAAACTGGGCGGCAACGCAAGCTTGTAAGCTAAGTGACCAACACATCCGACAATCTCGAATGGCCCAATATACCGCGGGCTCAACTTTCCTTTCTTGCCAAATCTCATCACACCTCGCATGGGAGACACCTTAAGGAAAACTAAATCACCAACCGCAAACACTACATTCTTTCGCTTTTGATCTGCATAGCTTTTCTGTCTACTCTGGGCAGTTTTTATCCTTCCCCGAATAATCTCAATCTTCCCTGCAGTCTCCCTAACAATCTCTGGTCCCAACAATACGGTATCACCTACCTCTGCCCAACAACTAGGAGATCTACAAGGCCTACCATACAAAGCCTCAAATGGTGCCATACCAATGCTCGATTGGTAACTATTATTGTACGAGAACTCCACCAACGGTAAGTGATCCTCCCAACTACCACCAAAATCCATGATGCAAGCTCGCAACATATCCTCTAAAATTTGATTTACCCGCTCAGTCTGCCCATCAGTCTGTGGATGATACGCCGTGCTCATAGCCAAGGTAGTACCCATAGCACGTTGGAAACTTTCCCAAAATGCGGATGTAAACAATGGATCTCTATCTGAAACAATGGTAATAGGAACCCCATGCAACCTTACCACTTCTCGGATATACATAGCAGCTAACTTGTCAGTATTCCGAGATGCACCAATGGGGATAAAATGTGCACACTTAGTCAAACGGTCAACAATAACCCAAATTGACTCATTACCCCTCCGAGATCTAGGTAAACCATCAACAAAATCCATCGAAATGTGTTCCCACTTCCACATGGGTATTTCTAGAGGCTGCAATATACCAGACGGCCTCTGGTGTTCCGCTTTCACTTGCTGACAAGTGAAACAGTGAGAGACATATTCCCCAACATCTCGTTTCATGCCTTCCCACCAAAAACTCCTTCTCAAATCATGATACATCTTCGTACCCCCTGGATGAATAGTAAATTTAGAACGATGAGCCTCGTCCATAATCTCCTTCTTTAATGCCGAAATATCCGGTACACAAAGTCTACCATGAAATCGCAATCCTCCATCTATGTCAACGGACCAATCAGTAGGGCAGTCATCCAACGTATCAATTATCAAATCATTTATTTTGTTCATGAGAAATGGGTCAGTGTGTTGCATGGAAATGACCCGGGTAATCAGGGTAGGTTTAACTGTCAGACTACAAACATAAGCTCCTCTAGTATGCGGAACAGTCAAAACATCATGAGCTGCAATAACCTCGAGAATCTTCCACTCTTGCACCATAAGAGCGGTCAACGCACTATGTTGCCTGCTAAGGGCATCCGCCACCACATTCCCTTTGCCTGGATGGTAAAGGATTTCAAAATCATAACTACTAATGAACTCCATCCACCTCTGTTGCCTCATGTTTAAATCCCGTTGTGAAAATAGGTACTTCAAGCTTTTGTGGTCAGTATATAACTCAAATTTCTCTCCATACAAATAATGCCTCCATATTTTTAAAGCAAAAACCACTGCTGCTAATTCCAAATCATGCGTGGCATATCGCCTCTCATGTGGCTTTAACTGCCTAGAAGCGTACGAAACTACTTTCTGATCTTGCATCAAAACACATCCCAAACCTGTCCCGCTAGCATCTGTAAACACCACTAACTTCCCGCCACGTGTGGGAATGATTAAAATTGGAGCTGTAGTCAACCTTTGCTTCAACTCTTGAAATGCAGTCTCACAGTCCTTAGTCCATATAAACTTGACATCCTTTCGAGTCAGACTCGTCAAAGGTGCTGCAATCAACGAAAATTTCTCAATGAACCTCCTGTAATATCCAGCCAACCCTAAGAAACTCCGAATTTCACTTGCATTAGTGGGTTGTTTCCATTCCTTAACTGCTACAACTTTGTCAGGATCGACGGCTATCCCTTCGCTAGAAATCACATGCCCAAGAAATTTCACCTCTTTCTCCCAAAAGTGACACTTACTAAATTTAGCATATAGTTTGTGATCTCTTAAAGTCTGCAACACTATTTTCAAATGCTCTCGATGGTCCTCCATGTTTCGAGAATATACCATAATATCATCAATGAAAATGACAACAAATTTATCAAGGTACGGACGAAAAATACGGTTCATCAAATCCATAAAGAAAGCAGGAGCATTGGTCAATCCAAATGGCATGACCGGAAATTCATATAACCCATACCGAGTCCGAAACGCCGTCAGAGGTATGCTCTGCTCTTCAACACCCATCTGATGGTACCCAGTCCTCAAATCCAACTGCGAAAATACAACCGCCCCTTTCAACTGATCTAACAAATCATCTATCCGCGGAAGAGGGTACTTATTTTTTATTGTCACCTTATTTAGTTCTCTATAGTCGACACACATCCTCAAAGTACCATCCTTCTTAGAAACAAAAATAGCAGGCGCACCCCATGGAGAATTACTTGGTCGTATAAACCTAAATATACACACCTTAAAGGATTAACCATAAAGTTACTCACAAATAAGCATATATATATATATATATATATAACTATTATAAAAACATATGAGAAGGAGAAAAAAAAAATTCCTTACCCCTTCTGGAGTAATTCCTCCAGTTGGACTTTCATCTCATCCAACTGCTTAGGAGCCAATCGGTATGCAGCTTTCGAAATCGGTGCTGCCCCTGGCAACAAGTCAATTCGAAATTCGACTTCTTTCTTAGGTGGTAAACCAGGAATCTCTTGGAATACATCTACATAATCCTTCACCACCTCAACCACGCTAATATCTTTCTCTGTTATATCCATAGAGTATAGAGTGCTCGTCATTGTGGAGTCCCCACAAGGTTCACAAACATGACTAACTCGCGGCAACATTGGTGTATCTATCAAAATGGTTCTCGCGGCACAATCTATAGTAACATAGTTTTTACCCAACCAATCCATCCCAAGGATTACATGAAAATTCTCAAAATTCATAACTATCAAATCCGCAACAAGTTTTCGACCCATTAAAGAGATCTCAAAGTTTCTACATTGCTCAAATAATGTGACAGTGCCTCCTATGGGTGTCTCAACACATAAAGGTTTGATAAGTGGCATAGTTTTAAGATTTTCTTTTTCTACCATTCGCCGAGAAATAAAAGAATGAGAAGCACCAGAATCAAATAATACTCGCAAGGGAAACTGAGTGGTGATGGTACCTTCAACATTTTCTTGCCCTGGTATAACCGCAAATGCACGTGCTGGAGCTGGTGGGGCCTGCCTACCCTGTGGAACGCCTTGCCAACTGGGACATTCACGAATGAGATGCCCTGGTTGGTTACACTTGTAGCATAACTTACCAGTGGGAGCCTGCCCTCGTGGTGCTGTAGGTACCTGAGGTCGAGGTTGCTGATATGGGCCTTGTGGGTCCTGATTCTGAAATGTCGGTCTCTGCCACTGCTGCCCTTGGGGCCTGTAGCCACCCTGCGGCCTAAAACCTCCCTGGGGTCTCTGCTGGAACTGACCTCCAGATTGGGACCTCGGCTGATACTGAAATCCAGATCCTCGCTGATTTTGATCATAAGGCTTATACCTGTTCTGATCTCGGTTCCCAGATGAACGCGAGTTTCTAGACGACTCACCTCCCCTGCTCTTCTCTCTAGCCTCCCGAAAAGCAGCGTCTTGCTCTTCAAACTTGAGAGCTAAGTCTAAAACTCTGTCAAAGGGTTCTTTATCAAAGGGTAAAAGCGACTTTGACAAATAATGACCCAAACCCTTGATAAACTTCTGATTCTTCTTGGCAGGGGTATCAACCAAGTACGGAGCATACCGAGTCAACTCGTTGAATTTTGTCACATACTGGGTCACTGACTTTGTACCTTGCGTCAAACTAAAGAACTCTGCAGCTAGCTGAGACTTCACAGCTTCAGGTACAAACTGACAGTCAAATTTGGACTTGAAAGTCTCCCAAGTCATAACAGTCGTATCCATGCTCTCCTCCACAGAATCCCACCAATACCTGGCATTACCATCCAAGTTATGAGCAGCTAATTCTTGTTTCTGCACCTCAGTCATCTGCATCCGATTGAATATGGTTTCACACTTGCGAATCCACTTCTCAGCTGCAATAGGGCCAGTCTCTCCATTAAACCTCTGACCGCCTAAGTTCCCAAATTCCTTATTTCTCCTGGCAAACGGGTCACCATGACTATCCTGATGGTTGTTCTGCACAACCTGCAAAAGTTGCGTCATCATGGCTCCCACGTCTACCTGGACCAAGTTAGGACCCCCTCCCTGATCATTTGAACCATTTGGGCCATTAGTGTTATTCCGCCCGTTATCACCATTCTGTCCATTGGCCCCATTTGATCGAGTGTTCGCCATTACCTTCAAGCGAAAATAAATAATCGTTAATACTTAATACTCCAAACATTCATAATCCCATATCCACACTTCCGAGGATCACCTAGACCTACCCTAAATCTAGGCTAACCAAATGCTCTGATACCAAAAATGTCACGCCCCAATTTTTGAACAACATAAATAAATAGATTGTCCAAAAACCAAGGCATGACATGAACACATAAAATGATACAGTCATAAGGTGAAAAACAACTAATAAACTCTCTCAATATTCTTCCTCAAAAATGAGGTCCACAACGAATAAATGAAAATTACAATAATCCATTCCCCAAATAAGTATCTGAAAAAAAACTTAGCATTTATTTCCAAATCCTACATCTGATTACCTAGGAAATAATAATAAAGAACTAAAAAAAAAAAATAAACGCGTCGACTCCTCAGTTATCGCCACGCAGCTATTATCCTTCCTTACGCACCAATTAACCCTGATAGTTCTCTGGGACTACGCTCATTAAGAACGTACCCAAATTTGTAAAACAATACAAAATCTGGGTCAGTATAATCATACTGGTGTGAGCAAACTTACAATTCAAACAATTAAATATAAAAGTACAAAAATGCAAATTTCACCTTGAGGAAGACAGGTAGTTCTCATTCAAGATTTGAATGAGCGGTTAGTTTCTTCCCTCAAGGCTAACCTAGTACGAGCTAAAATAATCTCTACACAATTTAATGACATGCTCAATTAAATGGTTTTATTTAATTATTTGTTTTTGATTTCTAATCCTTGGCTCCTTTTTCCACAATCGCACTCTCCTCCTGTGCCGAACACACCTCACCCAAGTGTGCCTCCCTTGCCATCGAAGCCACTCGGAGCGTACATGACCCAAGTGGGGTGCCACCTCGAGTGTCATGTCATCTCACCCGAAGTTCGATCACTGACAAGCATTCTACACGTACAACCGAACTCACATGGAACGGTGCACTGATATGCAAGCAAGTCTGCATACCCATAATAATATCATACGTATACAAGCAAGTCTGTATACAAAAGTTTCTTTTCTTTTCACATTTTTTTTTTTCGGAGTTGTGGAAAAAGAACATTTACCAAGTATTTTATTTGAGTCATTACTTTTCCAAATCGATTCGAGACCAAATAATTAGACTAGATAACCTCACAATGAGTATAAAATTCATTCTCATCAAAATTACAACCATAGATACGAATAGCTACTGTTTTAACACAACAATAGGGTATGATCAATGGCTACACCACATATGAAAACCACCCATCACTTTTGAAAACCACCCATCACAAAAAAAACACATATGCATCAGACACTGTAACCAAAAAAAAAATGGACTGAAACTGTCAGACACAGAATTCTAACAACAAAACAAAAAAAAAAACGAAACAAACACTGTAACATAAATGAAAGCAAATGTCTAACTGGCGAGGAAACCCACTGAAAACCCAATGTAATGACCATATAATGAAACCTCTGTGTGATGTGATTTGAATTTCTAAACCCCATGTGATTTGAATTTCTAAACCCAATCAGAATTTCTGAAAACCCAATGTAATGACCATATAATGAAACCTCTGTGTGATGTGATAGAATTTCTAAACCCCATGTAGTTATTCACATAACTATAACAGTATAATAAATCCTTCTCTTTCTCATATCACATCATCTTTAAAAAAAAAATAAAGAGGCCAATCACTATCACTAAAAGAGAATGAAGAAAAGAAAAATTTTCCTTTCTCAATCCTTTCCCTTTCATACGTCAAATCACCCAAAACAAAAATACAGCAAATAAAAAAACTAAAAACAAAGCCAAAAAAAAAATAGGGTTCGTACATCTCGATAATATAAATTGAAAAGTAGAGTTAAACTCACCAGTACTTTTCTTTGCAAGATTTCAAACTCCTTCTTTTCAAGCTCCTCCCACTTTCAACGCAGTTTTTTTTTTTTTTTTTTTTTTTTTATATGTGTGTGTAAAGAGAAGAAAGAAAATAAAACTAGGGTTTTATCTTTAAAGGAAGGATTTAGGGTTTCTTTGGCTAAACACACTCACCCTTTATCTCTTACCCACCACTAGCCTAAACCTAAATTTGAAATTAAAAATTTTAAACTATTATTAATTATAATTATTATCAATTAATAATTACTACCAATAAATATTATTTACTTCTAAAATAATGCAAGTATATTAAGTGAATTTGGCGGGTATTACAATATACACACCTTAAAAGAATCTCGTCCCGAGATTCGGTAGGATAAGGATTAGGCGAATAATTCTGGGTGCATACGCTTTACTTTGTCCTCCAACTCCCAGGTGACATCGTTCTCCTTTTCACTCCACTGAACTTTGACTAAGTTGACTTTCTTACGTCGTAGTTGTTTCACGTCACGATCAATTATCCTCACCGGCCCAACTGTATAGGTCAAATCCTCATTCAGTTCAATAGTGGTAGGTTGAACAATATGAGTTGGGTCTTTCACACATTTTCTCAGCATCGAGACATGAAAAACATCATGGATCATCGACAAACTGGGCGGCAACGCAAGCTTGTAAGCTAAGTGACCAACACATCCGACAATCTCGAATGGCCCAATATACCGCGGGCTCAACTTTCCTTTCTTGCCAAATCTCATCACACCTCGCATGGGAGACACCTTAAGGAAAACTAAATCACCAACCGCAAACACTACATTCTTTCGCTTTTGATCTGCATAGCTTTTCTGTCTACTCTGGGCAGTTTTTATCCTTCCCCGAATAATCTCAATCTTCCCTGCAGTCTCCCTAACAATCTCTGGTCCCAACAATACGGTATCACCTACCTCTGCCCAACAACTAGGAGATCTACAAGGCCTACCATACAAAGCCTCAAATGGTGCCATACCAATGCTCGATTGGTAACTATTATTGTACGAGAACTCCACCAACGGTAAGTGATCCTCCCAACTACCACCAAAATCCATGATGCAAGCTCGCAACATATCCTCTAAAATTTGATTTACCCGCTCAGTCTGCCCATCAGTCTGTGGATGATACGCCGTGCTCATAGCCAAGGTAGTACCCATAGCACGTTGGAAACTTTCCCAAAATGCGGATGTAAACAATGGATCTCTATCTGAAACAATGGTAATAGGAACCCCATGCAACCTTACCACTTCTCGGATATACATAGCAGCTAACTTGTCAGTATTCCGAGATGCACCAATGGGGATAAAATGTGCACACTTAGTCAAACGGTCAACAATAACCCAAATTGACTCATTACCCCTCCGAGATCTAGGTAAACCATCAACAAAATCCATCGAAATGTGTTCCCACTTCCACATGGGTATTTCTAGAGGCTGCAATATACCAGACGGCCTCTGGTGTTCCGCTTTCACTTGCTGACAAGTGAAACAGTGAGAGACATATTCCCCAACATCTCGTTTCATGCCTTCCCACCAAAAACTCCTTCTCAAATCATGATACATCTTCGTACCCCCTGGATGAATAGTAAATTTAGAACGATGAGCCTCGTCCATAATCTCCTTCTTTAATGCCGAAATATCCGGTACACAAAGTCTACCATGAAATCGCAATCCTCCATCTATGTCAACGGACCAATCAGTAGGGCAGTCATCCAACGTATCAATTATCAAATCATTTATTTTGTTCATGAGAAATGGGTCAGTGTGTTGCATGGAAATGACCCGGGTAATCAGGGTAGGTTTAACTGTCAGACTACAAACATAAGCTCCTCTAGTATGCGGAACAGTCAAAACATCATGAGCTGCAATAACCTCGAGAATCTTCCACTCTTGCACCATAAGAGCGGTCAACGCACTATGTTGCCTGCTAAGGGCATCCGCCACCACATTCCCTTTGCCTGGATGGTAAAGGATTTCAAAATCATAACTACTAATGAACTCCATCCACCTCTGTTGCCTCATGTTTAAATCCCGTTGTGAAAATAGGTACTTCAAGCTTTTGTGGTCAGTATATAACTCAAATTTCTCTCCATACAAATAATGCCTCCATATTTTTAAAGCAAAAACCACTGCTGCTAATTCCAAATCATGCGTGGCATATCGCCTCTCATGTGGCTTTAACTGCCTAGAAGCGTACGAAACTACTTTCTGATCTTGCATCAAAACACATCCCAAACCTGTCCCGCTAGCATCTGTAAACACCACTAACTTCCCGCCACGTGTGGGAATGATTAAAATTGGAGCTGTAGTCAACCTTTGCTTCAACTCTTGAAATGCAGTCTCACAGTCCTTAGTCCATATAAACTTGACATCCTTTCGAGTCAGACTCGTCAAAGGTGCTGCAATCAACGAAAATTTCTCAATGAACCTCCTGTAATATCCAGCCAACCCTAAGAAACTCCGAATTTCACTTGCATTAGTGGGTTGTTTCCATTCCTTAACTGCTACAACTTTGTCAGGATCGACGGCTATCCCTTCGCTAGAAATCACATGCCCAAGAAATTTCACCTCTTTCTCCCAAAAGTGACACTTACTAAATTTAGCATATAGTTTGTGATCTCTTAAAGTCTGCAACACTATTTTCAAATGCTCTCGATGGTCCTCCATGTTTCGAGAATATACCATAATATCATCAATGAAAATGACAACAAATTTATCAAGGTACGGACGAAAAATACGGTTCATCAAATCCATAAAGAAAGCAGGAGCATTGGTCAATCCAAATGGCATGACCGGAAATTCATATAACCCATACCGAGTCCGAAACGCCGTCAGAGGTATGCTCTGCTCTTCAACACCCATCTGATGGTACCCAGTCCTCAAATCCAACTGCGAAAATACAACCGCCCCTTTCAACTGATCTAACAAATCATCTATCCGCGGAAGAGGGTACTTATTTTTTATTGTCACCTTATTTAGTTCTCTATAGTCGACACACATCCTCAAAGTACCATCCTTCTTAGAAACAAAAATAGCAGGCGCACCCCATGGAGAATTACTTGGTCGTATAAACCTAAATATACACACCTTAAAGGATTAACCATAAAGTTACTCACAAATAAGCATATATATATATATATATATATATATATATAACTATTATAAAAACATATGAGAAGGAGAAAAAAAAAATTCCTTACCCCTTCTGGAGTAATTCCTCCAGTTGGACTTTCATCTCATCCAACTGCTTAGGAGCCAATCGGTATGCAGCTTTCGAAATCGGTGCTGCCCCTGGCAACAAGTCAATTCGAAATTCGACTTCTTTCTTAGGTGGTAAACCAGGAATCTCTTGGAATACATCTACATAATCCTTCACCACCTCAACCACGCTAATATCTTTCTCTGGTATATCCATAGAGTATAGAGTGCTCGTCATTGTGGAGTCCCCACAAGGTTCACAAACATGACTAACTCGCGGCAACATTGGTGTATCTATCAAAATGGTTCTCGCGGCACAATCTATAGTAACATAGTTTTTACCCAACCAATCCATCCCAAGGATTACATGAAAATTCTCAAAATTCATAACTATCAAATCCGCAACAAGTTTTCGACCCATTAAAGAGATCTCAAAGTTTCTACATTGCTCAAATAATGTGACAGTGCCTCCTATGGGTGTCTCAACACATAAAGGTTTGATAAGTGGCATAGTTTTAAGATTTTCTTTTTCTACCATTCGCCGAGAAATAAAAGAATGAGAAGCACCAGAATCAAATAATACTCGCAAGGGAAACTGAGTGGTGATGGTACCTTCAACATTCTCTTGCCCTGGTATAACCGCAAATGCACGTGCTGGAGCTGGTGGGGCCTGCCTACCCTGTGGAACGCCTTGCCAACTGGGACATTCACGAATGAGATGCCCTGGTTGGTTACACTTGTAGCATAACTTACCAGTGGGAGCCTGCCCTCGTGGTGCTGTAGGTACCTGAGGTCGAGGTTGCTGATATGGGCCTTGTGGGTCCTGATTCTGAAATGTCGGTCTCTGCCACTGCTGCCCTTGGGGCCTGTAGCCACCCTGCGGCCTAAAACCTCCCTGGGGTCTCTGCTGGAACTGACCTCCAGATTGGGACCTCGGCTGATACTGAAATCCAGATCCTCGCTGATTTTGATCATAAGGCTTATACCTGTTCTGATCTCGGTTCCCAGATGAACGCGAGTTTCTAGACGACTCACCTCCCCTGCTCTTCTCTCTAGCCTCCCGAAAAGCAGCGTCTTGCTCTTCAAACTTGAGAGCTAAGTCTAAAACTCTGTCAAAGGGTTCTTTATCAAAGGGTAAAAGCGACTTTGACAAATAATGACCCAAACCCTTGATAAACTTCTGATTCTTCTTGGCAGGGGTATCAACCAAGTACGGAGCATACCGAGTCAACTCGTTGAATTTTGTCACATACTGGGTCACTGACTTTGTACCTTGCGTCAAACTAAAGAACTCTGCAGCTAGCTGAGACTTCACAGCTTCAGGTACAAACTGACAGTCAAATTTGGACTTGAAAGTCTCCCAAGTCATAACAGTCGTATCCATGCTCTCCTCCACAGAATCCCACCAATACCTGGCATTACCATCCAAGTTATGAGCAGCTAATTCTTGTTTCTGCACCTCAGTCATCTGCATCCGATTGAATATGGTTTCACACTTGCGAATCCACTTCTCAGCTGCAATAGGGCCAGTCTCTCCATTAAACCTCTGACCGCCTAAGTTCCCAAATTCCTTATTTCTCCTGGCAAACGGGTCACCATGACTATCCTGATGGTTGTTCTGCACAACCTGCAAAAGTTGCGTCATCATGGCTCCCACGTCTACCTGGACCAAGTTAGGACCCCCTCCCTGATCATTTGAACCATTTGGGCCATTAGTGTTATTCCGCCCGTTATCACCATTCTGTCCATTGGCCCCATTTGATCGAGTGTTCGCCATTACCTTCAAGCGAAAATAAATAATCGTTAATACTTAATACTCCAAACATTCATAATCCCATATCCACACTTCCGAGGATCACCTAGACCTACCCTAAATCTAGGCTAACCAAATGCTCTGATACCAAAAATGTCACGCCCCAATTTTTGAACAACATAAATAAATAGATTGTCCAAAAACCAAGGCATGACATGAACACATAAAATGATACAGTCATAAGGTGAAAAACAACTAATAAACTCTCTCAATATTCTTCCTCAAAAATGAGGTCCACAACGAATAAATGAAAATTACAATAATCCATTCCCCAAATAAGTATCTGAAAAAAAACTTAGCATTTATTTCCAAATCCTACATCTGATTACCTAGGAAATAATAATAAAGAACTAAAAAAAAAAAATAAACGCGTCGACTCCTCAGTTATCGCCACGCAGCTATTATCCTTCCTTACGCACCAATTAACCCTGATAGTTCTCTGGGACTACGCTCATTAAGAACGTACCCAAATTTGTAAAACAATACAAAATCTGGGTCAGTATAATCATACTGGTGTGAGCAAACTTACAATTCAAACAATTAAATATAAAAGTACAAAAATGCAAATTTCACCTTGAGGAAGACAGGTAGTTCTCATTCAAGATTTGAATGAGCGGTTAGTTTCTTCCCTCAAGGCTAACCTAGTACGAGCTAAAATAATCTCTACACAATTTAATGACATGCTCAATTAAATGGTTTTATTTAATTATTTGTTTTTGATTTCTAATCCTTGGCTCCTTTTTCCACAATCGCACTCTCCTCCTGTGCCGAACACACCTCACCCAAGTGTGCCTCCCTTGCCATCGAAGCCACTCGGAGCGTACATGACCCAAGTGGGGTGCCACCTCGAGTGTCATGTCATCTCACCCGAAGTTCGATCACTGACAAGCATTCTACACGTACAACCGAACTCACATGGAACGGTGCACTGATATGCAAGCAAGTCTGCATACCCATAATAATATCATACGTATACAAGCAAGTCTGTATACAAAAGTTTCTTTTCTTTTCACATTTTTTTTTTTCGGAGTTGTGGAAAAAGAACATTTACCAAGTATTTTATTTGAGTCATTACTTTTCCAAATCGATTCGAGACCAAATAATTAGACTAGATAACCTCACAATGAGTATAAAATTCATTCTCATCAAAATTACAACCATAGATACGAATAGCTACTGTTTTAACACAACAATAGGGTATGATCAATGGCTACACCACATATGAAAACCACCCATCACTTTTGAAAACCACCCATCACAAAAAAAACACATATGCATCAGACACTGTAACCAAAAAAAAAATGGACTGAAACTGTCAGACACAGAATTCTAACAACAAAACAAAAAAAAAAACGAAACAAACACTGTAACATAAATGAAAGCAAATGTCTAACTGGCGAGGAAACCCACTGAAAACCCAATGTAATGACCATATAATGAAACCTCTGTGTGATGTGATTTGAATTTCTAAACCCCATGTGATTTGAATTTCTAAACCCAATCAGAATTTCTGAAAACCCAATGTAATGACCATATAATGAAACCTCTGTGTGATGTGATAGAATTTCTAAACCCCATGTAGTTATTCACATAACTATAACAGTATAATAAATCCTTCTCTTTCTCATATCACATCATCTTTAAAAAAAAAATAAAGAGGCCAATCACTATCACTAAAAGAGAATGAAGAAAAGAAAAATTTTCCTTTCTCAATCCTTTCCCTTTCATACGTCAAATCACCCAAAACAAAAATACAGCAAATAAAAAAACTAAAAACAAAGCCAAAAAAAAAATAGGGTTCGTACATCTCGATAATATAAATTGAAAAGTAGAGTTAAACTCACCAGTACTTTTCTTTGCAAGATTTCAAACTCCTTCTTTTCAAGCTCCTCCCACTTTCAACGCAGTTTTTTTTTTTTTTTTTTTTTTATATGTGTGTGTAAAGAGAAGAAAGGAAATAAAACTAGGGTTTTATCTTTAAAGGAAGGATTTAGGGTTTCTTTGGCTAAACACACTCACCCTTTATCTCTTACCCACCACTAGCCTAAACCTAAATTTGAAATTAAAAATTTTAAACTATTATTAATTATAATTATTATCAATTAATAATTACTACCAATAAATATTATTTACTTCTAAAATAATGCAAGTATATTAAGTGAATTTGGCGGGTATTACATTGCAATTACTAACAAAATTTTATTTCCTTGTTGTAAAGATGTTATTAATTTAACAAGGAAAAATTAGTAAACGACTATCTGAAAGGGTTATGTAATAGTGATTGATTATTCGTTGCTATTAGTATACCAATTTCCAACAAAATAATGATTTATCGCTGTAAAATAGTTAGTGAATTTTAACAAGAAATAGATTTTCATGATAGTAATTATTACTTTTTACCAACGAAAACAATTTGTTTCTAACAAGGTTATAATTATCAATGAAATTTAATTTCCTTGCTACAGAGATTTCATTAAAAAAAATATATTGTTTCAACAAAATAAAAAACGTTGCCAGTAGTATAACAATTTTCAACGAAATATTACTTTGTTGCTATAAATTAGTAAACGAGTTTTAACAAGTAAAAAATTAATGGAAACAATTATCAACGAAATGAAACATTACAAATAATGTGATATCTAGGAAAACATATTTCCTTACTAAAGAAGTGTTAATATTCGTTAGCAAGGAATGTGATTTGTTGTTAAAATTAGTCTTCTTTAGCAACAAAATATTTCATTTCAGATGATGTCATAATTACCGAGGAACTAATATTTTGTGGCTATAAAAAATATTTCGTTGGTAAATCAATTCGGCGAGAAATTAGATTTGGAGGGAATGCTTCCTGCCACCTATTTAACAAGGAAAGTTTCCCACAAAATATATTTTGTTGAAAAAAAGTAACAAGTTTATGGTTGTTTCAAGGAATTTTTTTTTCGTTGCCAATGATATCATATTAACAAGGAAATTAAATTTTGTAGAAAGTTTTTTTGTTGGTAATTGATAGATTTCTTGTAGTGAGAGAATGTGATGAATTTGGAGAAAGTTGTTGGATTTTCATGGGATGGAATCAAGAATTGTGATGCTCAAAATTTCGTTTTTTTGAAATTACCAAAAAAAGAATCGCGAAAGTAAAAATTACCTTTTTCGAGGGTTTTTTGCAAAATTTCGAGGATTTTTTTTATAAAATTTGAGGTTTTTCGTAAAATTATAAAAAACCAACTACTAAAAATTACATTTTTCAAAAAATTTCGAGGTGTTTCTCATAAATTTCGAGTTTTTTTAATTATCATTTATTTAAATTATTTATTGAATTTTTAAAACACCCCCTAATTTTCTAATTATCACTTCTTCTACTTAAAATATTGATTTTTAAACTACTCCCTGATTTTCTAATTATCGGTATTTTGGTTTTATTTAATGTGTTTAATATATTTATTTACTTGCATCTTATTTTTTTCACATATTTAATATACCCTCAAAATTTATTATATATATTTCATGTATCCTCGTAATTTTTATGTTTTTTCTTTACACACCGAAGTATTTCTCGAAATATTTCTTAAAATCAGGTTACCGAAATTAACTTGAAAAACAAAATCACAATCCTTGGGTGGAACTACACTGACCTATTTATACAAGTAGTTGGAGGAGCTAGTGGAGTAAAGGTGAGGAGCAGTTCTACGCTGCCTGGTGATGAGGTGCATGGTCCATGCTTGGATGGTACCAGACTCGTGCCTAGTGATGAGGTGGCAACCTCATCAAAAGCAAAAAAAAAAAAAAAAAAAAAAAAAACAGTTCTACGCTGAGTGTAAAAACAGAGTGAAAGACTTTCCATTCCCCAAATGAGAAATCACACAAGTGTAGCTTTCAGATAACTCAATCTCCTCCTCCTTCTCCACTATGGGTTCTCTGAATTTCACAATGGGTTTTGCAGAAACTATTGGAATCATCTCTGATTTGGGTGAAACCGCCATTTTAGCGGGTCTATTGGACTTAGCAGAGCGAAAAGCTTCATGGGTATCATTCATGGCAGCCACAATTCCAAGCCCCACAACTCCCACTTTCAAAATTTTTGGGAGATTTGCTTAAAGTTGGAGACTTTAAGCCATAATCAGATGAAAATGATTCAGAAAAATTGGTGAAAAAAGAGAGCTTGATTGGTAGCCTCTTCTTTCCAGACAACATTTTGAGAGATTTCTCTCAAAAGGGATCTCAAAATCTTTCCTTAGTTATTATAAGAACTGAATGAATTTGAATAAAAACAATCAAATATTAGATGAAGAAGCATATTGAAAACTTGCTCAATTGAAGAACACATAGAGAAAGGAGAGAGCTTTGTTTTCTTTACAAAGCAATATTTAAAATGTGTTTTTTTTTCAAGGTAGCCACGTGCCTGGTACCATCCGTTGCATGTGCCTGGTACCATCCAGGTAAGGACCACCAGGCAGTGTAGAATTTTCGAAAGGTGAGACAAGTAGTTGGGTATTGATCGTTCAACAATAACAATAATTTTTATCTCGACGGAAAGCGCAAAACCAAAATCGTTTGCACTCTGGGTATTGTATCTAGGTTTTTCCCTAGGATCGAGAATTTCTTGAAAGCAGGGATGGATGTCGCTCGCTTTAACTTCTCCTATGGATCTCACGAGTACCACCAAGAAACCCTCGATAACCTCAAAATTGTCATGGAAAACACAAGAATCCTCTATGTTGTCACGTTGGACACAAGGTTTGCTTTGATTTGTTTTCTCTCTTCATTCTCACACTAATTTGGTATTTTTCTTATGATTTTTGCTTCGACTTTCAGGTATAGTTTTATTGTTTGATTAGTGTTTTTCATGTTACTTTAGCTATGGGTTCTTCTCGTTCAAGAGAATTTGTTTGCTTTGGTCGCATTATTAGATCTCACACATTGTTACATGGGAATTGATCAGAAATTTGATTCAAACTTTTAGATAGTTATTCCATTTGAGGATTGTATCTGTTTCACACAATTTGACATAAAATGCGCTAGTCTATTGCAGGTTGAGTGAGTTATATCGTACTATGGATTTGGGATTTTGTATTTTTTTTCCTTAAATTCTGATTAAAATGCAATGATCTGTGGTGTAGTAGCTGGATCTGTCACAACTCCCAACCGGTGTTTGTCGATTGCAACCAGTGGAGGATTGAATCAACAAGGGTAATGCACTTGAACCAGTGGTACTAAACAGGGATAAGGGGCGGTTGGCTGAAATATAGAGGCGGAGAAAAGGAGCGGTGGTTATGAAACAGATGGAAGCGGGGATTGGGGCGGTATTGTTGTGGGTGGACGGAGATACGGAGGAAGGAAGGAGGGGAATATGTTTTTTAAAATAACTGTGGAATTTTTCTCGAGATAAGCTTTTTGTTTTAATTGGACCCTTTATTTTTAATGAGTTGTTCGAGATACAAAACCTTGTATCTTAGTCTTAGATTTTAAGAAAATATTTTGTTCATCTTTTATTTTTTTTGTTTTTTACCCTTAACCCTCTCCACCCCATGCCGCTGGCCAGGTTCGAACCCGTGATGTGTGATACCATCCGTCACACCTCTACCAACTCAGCTGATACACCTAAATATGGACATTTTGAAAATAAAAGGTCGAGTATGGACCACTAGTCTTGGGTGAGAATGAAATACCGATTTATTATGAAGTAATCTCGTATTCGCTATTTATTATAAGGGGCATACCGCAATTAACCCAATTATTTAATAAACCTCTTACCAATAAATTTTCAATTAGTCCTTAAATAAAAATAATATTATAATAAAATTAGAAAACAAAATCCCTTTCCTTAGTACCATTTTACTAATTTTATAATATTATATTTTTATGAGAATTTAATAGTGTATCTGATTTATCTCATTTAATAATGTCAATTTTTCATATTTTTCAAATGAATAAATAAATTACTATTCATACTAAAACGAAACAAGACCTAATCTAATAGTCCAACAACAACCAACTCATCCATAGAAAAATTATTTGGAAATTAAATTTTAATATGATTTAGATTATTCCAAGCTATAACAATGTAAATTGTATCAATTTATGAAAAACTAACAGATATTGTGTGTAACACTATCGAATAACTCTTATTATAGCAACACGACATTGTTATTTGAGAATGCCGAATGCACGTTTTAGGCTACACACGAAAAGCATGTATTGTGCCAATGACACGGGTAAAACACTAGAATAATAACATAACAAATGTTTATTTTGCAATGTACATTTAGATCCACCACCATTCGAGTTTTGTTGTAGGGTAAACCATTGGTTGCACAAGTATAAGCTCGCCATCGATAACTGCCAATCTATAGGAATTGTCGACGATCTAGAGGAAGTGGTGATAACTTGTTGTAAGAGTAACATTTAAATTATATATGTGACCGAATGCATGAGTTTACTAAAAAATTAGATGAATAACTAAGCCTGCAACAATCCAGCGTTAAAAACACCTTTGTATGCAAGTTAAAACACTCATTATGTCCTCATTCGTGTGGCATTGGAAGAAGTTAATATATATATATATATTTAACAATTCAATTTAAAAATAGGAAAATGACTTTTAAGACCTACTTTTCCACAAACTAGACCATTTAGATACCGTAATTGATGTAATGTCTAATTTATAACTACTTTTATACTTTTATGACTAACAATGACTATTTTATTAACTCAAGTTAACTCATAAAGTTATAGAGCATCCTTACCCTTCCTAAACAAATAAAAAACCCACTTTTATAATTTTATGACTAATAAGGACTCTTTAATTAATTATTCTAATTATGTCCAACCAATTGTTGGTTGGGTTAGGCTCTGTAAGTTGATAATTTATGGCCTATTATTTTACAATCACTCTCCAAAATATATCTAATGAAGTCAAAAGTATCACATTGTTTTTATTTATTTTATTTACTATTATCATCATCATCATCATTATTATTATTGCCCGATATAGCTTATTACAATGATCAATCATAATTTTTTTTTGTTTTTAATAGCCTCCTCAACTTCAGTTGTCATTTGTTGATGACAGCTTTGATGTATCCTAAATGACATATTGCTCAATCCCTTATCTACTTTGCAAATGTTAATCTTAGTAAGAAATTAATTAACTTGAGTATTATTCATGTAGACTAAGTTTCTTGATTTTTTTTATAGTTCAAGTTTTGGGGCTATTAATGATTTGAGTTAAGAGGTAAACACTGCGGTTTTTTATAGCTAAAAACATACCACAAAAAAGAATAATAGTAATAAGTAAAAGAAGTTTGTGGTATTTCTGGTTCCATTAGATGTGTTTTGAAATGTATAAATTCAAGAAAATCATCAACTTATATAGCCTAACCCAAACAAATCCAACGATTATTAAAGTCATGCGGTATACAACGTTGAATAATAAACTAATGACTTTGTATTTCAAAAAAAATTGACAGTTTAAGTTTGTGGCTATTAATGAGCAAGTTAAGAGATAATGACTATTATCTACTTAGAAATGAAACCATCTCTTCTCCCCACACACAAAATAATAATAATAATAATAATAATAATAATAATAATAATAATAATAATAACAACAACAACAACAACAACAACAACAACAACATTTAAATTAATAAATAAATAATAAGAACAATGTGATACTTCTATTAGGATAATTAATAAAAGAGTCATTGTTGGTCATAAAAAGTATAAAAATAGGTTTCTATATGTTTAGGAAGGATAAAAATGTCTTATACATTTATCAGTTAACCTAGGTTAATAAAATAGTCATTCTTGGTCATAAAAATATAGAAGTAGACACAAATTAGCCATTACCTCAACTACAATATCTAAATTATCTATTTTGTGAAAAAGCAGGCCTTAAAAGTCATTTTTCGTTTAAAAATTGTTAAGAAAGACATTCAAATATTTAATCCTATTTGGCTTATCTTGAACAACATAGCATCTATAATAAACAAAGATAAATTCTAAACAAGTTGGGGAAAACTAATCTTATCTTATATCTTATAAAGGTTCAAATGAAATAAAATATAGTTGATGATACATAAAAACGGTCACATCCCTAAGCCATACATGTGTCATGGTGATCTCGAGGAAATACAGGCCCCAGCATAAGCCTAACACTGATCCGGTTCAAGCAGTTCCAAGCGAGCCTAGTTCAGTCCGCCAAATGGACCCGAAGTCTTATAGCACGCTAGGCCCACACGTCTCATAACTATCTTCAATACATGTAAGTCCTACTAAGGCAAGTATCTCGAGGATTAGTTTTGGACGGGCAACAACAACGACTCTTTGCTTCCAACTAGGAAGCAGATACCAAAGTACATTCCACACAGGGAAACTCCCTTCTCCGGATTACTCTTTGATTGGGAACTATACCCCGCGTATCTAGGATCACAAGGCTAACAGGGAACTTCCCTCCTACATCATGACTCCTAATTAGATAATGATCTCCACGAAAATCTCCTTCCTAAACTACGCATATGAGGCCTACAATAGCCTAGTGAACTAGGACTCCTGTACTATAAATAAGACATGAGGTTGGCAAGCTAAGATACGTTACAAATTCCCTATTTACAACATTACGTCTTCCTCAAATCCATGTTTGACTTTAGCATCAGAGTGCCATCGACCACCACAATGGTGGTTCGTGGCTCACATGTGTTACTTGTGCAGGTAAGCGAGACTAGGTCAAAGCAGGGAGCGGAAAATGATTGCATCAGTTTGGCGCCGTCCGTGGCGACGAAAAAGTTCTTAACTTTTCACTAGCGTCGTCTCCCTTCAAAACCCAAAGAGATGGTGACCACTAGGTCACGCAACAATGAAGATTAAAGGGACACGTCAAACGCTCAGGCTGGCGCTGTGCCGCCGCTTTCAGCAGTTCCGATCATGCATGGGCAACAGACTCACGCCCCTGCGCCAACAAAAGCAACGATGGGCCCTAGAATCGATATGCTGTCAACTCAAATACCGCAGATCGCCAAGGTGGTGGTGCTCTCACGCGACAAAATCCACCACCTGCTAATGGAGACCAGAAGCAGCACGGGCTTTCGTCTCCGGAGGGTGGTAGAGAGCAAACACAATAAATCCAAGCCCCCGCTAGTTCTCATTGGACTAGGTGAGGTTGTGCGGCTAACGCCGAGTCTCCTGCCAGGGCAGAGAGGCTCGACCCTCAGAACCCCTCCGCGGAGGGGCTCACGACCCAAACGTGTTGTACCATCGCTCTGTCCCACCATTTGTGGACCAAATCATAAACAACGCCCTCCCAAGGAAGTTCACTCCCCCGAAGCTCGACTTCTATGACGTAACCACCGATCCATTCGACCACCTGCACCATTACCATCACGTAATGGCCTTCAAGGAAGGATCCGAGTCGATAATGTGCAAAACTTTTCTTACTAGCCTGAAGAAGTCAACAGTGACGTGGTTCCACAACCTTCCGCCAAGGTCGATCGACTCTTTTAAGACACTGGTAAAGAAGTTCCTGACTCGTTTCTTGGGAGCCAGCATTTTCGAAAAAACCCACACTACATACTCTCTCTCAAGCAGATGTCCCATGAGACACTCAGAGAGTATGTCATGCACTTCAACAACGAGCTGACCCTCATTGACGGATGCAGCAACGATACAGCCGTGACTGCATTCACTACGGGCCTCAAGGAGGGAATGTTTTACGAAGACCTCACCTTGGAGCTCCCTCTGGACATGATATAGCTCCTCAAAAACGCCCAAAAACACATTACCTTAGAGGAACTGAGGACCGTGAAGAGGGAAACCGAAGGCTAGAAGAAGCCATCCGCTACTAAGGACAAGGAGGGAAAGAGATGCGAAGACGAAGAAATGAGCAAGATAAAGCACGGAGACAACAGGTCAGACCCTAGTCGGTCCAGGCCAGAAAAAGCATCCAACTACGTTGGACCCAGAACTGTGACCCCCTCAATTATAGCCTGTCGGACGTACAAAATGAAAAACTGGGAAGATCTGAAGTGGCCCCCAAAGCAACGCGGAGACCCCGTCAAGTGTGATAATGACAAGTACTGCGCGTACCACAAGGAGGGTGACTACGATACCAATGATTGCAAGAGTTTGAGGTATGAGGTTCAGTACTGGATCCGCTGGGGTAAACTGAAAGAATTCCTGAACTCTGAAAAGTGGCCAGAACGAACCAGAGATCAGAGGGAGTCAGTTAAAGAAATAGAAAAGGAAACTCCAGGGATAATTGTCCTTCATGGAGTCGGACCGAATGAAGACTAGTCGTACAAGTCTCGCAAGCTGACCTTACTCGAGATGCGTGCACAACTCGCGGATGAGAACAAACGCATCCGCCACTCGAGGATTCAGAGCCCCATTCCCACCTTGACCTTTATGGACAAAGACCTCGACGGAGTCCACACAATGATGCCCTAGTCATCTCGGTCTCCATTGCAAGGTGGGAGGTGAAGAGAGCTCTGGTGGACACAGTAAGCTCACTCAACGTTCTATTCTACAGTGCGTACCATAATATGGACCTCAAGGAGGAAAACTTGTCGTCCTCAGATCACCAACTGATTGGATTCAGTGGGGAGAAATGCTTACCTGTCAGAAAGATAAGGTTAGCAACAGTGGCAGTGGAGCCCCAACTAAGAAAGGTCTTTTTTTTGGACTTCATGGTAGTAGATGCACCATCAACCAACAACCTTATCTTGGGAAGACCATGGCTCCACCAGATGGAAGCAGTAGTCCTCACCCTTCACCAGTACGTTAAGTATACCGCAAACCACTCCGAAGGGACAATACGTGGAGACCAATCTACGGCTTGAGGCTGCCATTATGCTGCACTGAAACAAATAGAGTGCTCCCAGATCCACTTGAGTCTTACGGAACAGCCTGACTAGTTCCAGGTCGAGTAACAAAGGAGGCGCCACAGTCAAACCATATAGCAGCAATCAACTCTTCAGCCAAGCGGAACGGAGAGGCTGAGGCACACGAAAACATAACCCCTCGACCTTCCGTCGGTTTGGAAATCAATCCCTCTACAAGGTTTACTCTTTAGTAATCTCCGTAATGCTAGCAAGTCTCGACAGTCCACTGAAAAACACTAATGATCTGCAAGGCCATCCGAGTTCACATCGGGGCCAGGATCAATCTCTCTCAGTTAACATTTAGTTTTTTTCGATGTTTATTTCCCCTTCCGTAGTCAATGTAGAGTTTTAGTTCTTAAAGGCTTATGTGATTTGAAATCATTTAAGAAATAAAGACAGGATTACGAAAACAAACTCTATTGATTACTAGAAAGATGTGACAACAAGCGCTTCGAGGCGGATATCAAAGACTACGTACTACAAGCATCTAAAATCGGTGCGACATGAAGTGAAGACTCACTTAGATGATCTAACTACATAAAGGTATCCGAAGAAGGCCATTTGCAAGTGACAACAAAGACATTCAATGGACTTTGTTCGACCTCTTTAAAGATCAAGGACAAAGTGTCAGATAGGATTGAAATGACTGAGCGGTCGATTGCTCCGTCAAATCACCCCAGGAAAGTGTCCCTACAACAACATTATAGAACTTGCAATGGACGACCAACTTCCTCGAAAGGCATCCTACCCCCTTGCAGACATCCTCAAACCGTTTTCGACATCTCGAAGGAGATAGAAGAAGGCAGATGGGGATGGCCACAAGTGATGAAGCACCTATGGTCTCACAGTGTTGCCAAGTGAGGCCAATTTTCCCATGCGTGAGACCCAAGGTGAATGAGAGATACGACACTCGAAAACATCGCACATCCGCTATCACTTCGATCAACCATAAGTTGGCAGTGGAAACCACATTCGCACGGACACAAACGACACGAAGTAACACCAGGGCATCTCCCTTAGCAGGAAACCTGTACTACTTCTCCGCAATGTGAAAAGAAATCACGAGATTTTAGCAGATCAACTACGTGCCCACCTAGAACGCATAACAGCAACTATCATCGTGCCTGATCAGTGCAACTGTCATAACATTCGAATACTCCATTACTACAGATCTCTCTTTAGCCTTTGGAAAACCCAAAGCATTTTCTTCAAACAAAAACATTACAAAAGATATGTTTTGAGAAATATAGTGCCTACAATGATGGAAAACACCAATATACAGACAGGATGGTTCACCAAACTGGCACCCCAGCATTAACTGTCAAGCATTGAATACCGTATGGGAAGTGAAGTGACGGCGGTTCCCAAGGAAACTGCGCAGATCATGTTCGTTCAATTAATGGCGCTGCATGCAATCCATCAATTAAGGGGGAGTAACCGGTACTCAACCATTTCGCAGATTACGCCTTACAGTATCACCGCGCGATCTATGCCGTACACGTAACGCAACCGTATAAGAAACCCAAACTCTTCCTCTGAGGGCCCAAAGGCTCGGCCCACCATTCAAACATTATTCGGTTACATGTTTGGCACGATACAAATCAAAATCAGCTTCGACGCACGAATCGTACCTACGGGTCACTGTTTGTTTTAAGGTAATATTGTCCACACAGTGCGCAATACTACCGGACATGGGCTCGCACGCCCTCAAACGGGCGAAACCCCTCTCCAACTGAGCAAGCTTAGTCAGCCAAAGCTGATGACGACGACTTTTGGTACTTGCCGACACCTAGTCTATCCAATGCGGATCCCGATGGTTTAGGAAGTGGGAGTCTAATCAGCGCTATCACGCTTGGTAACGATGACTCGTCAGGGATCGTTGCCCCCTTTGTGGTCAATGATCGCCGAACTCGATCAAGTAAGCCTAGCCGGTGATGACTGATAACGAAAGCTTCTAATCAAAGCCCAAACCTGTAGCCCCCATCGCGCGGGTGTAGATGGTTTGGAAGGTGAGAGCCTAGTCAGTCCCAAACTAATTTCGACGACTCGCCACAAGACCATTGCTTTTCAGCATATTCGCCAAATTACAAACCCTGAACTTTTAACCCCCACTGCGCGGGTGTAAAAAGTTTAGAATTTGGGAGCCTAGTCAGTCCCGAACTGATTCCGACGGCTCACCACGGGACCACTGTTTTTCAGTGTGGTCGCCAAATTACCAACCCTGAACTTGTAGCCCCCACTGCGCGGTTATAGATAGTTTAGAAGGTGGGAGCCTAGTCAATCCCTAACTGATTCCAAGGGCTCGTCACGGGACCGCTACTTTATAGCGTGGCAGTCAAATTACCAACCCAGAACTTGTAGCCCCTACTGCGCGGGTTTAAATAGTTTATAAGGTAGGAGCCTAGTCCTGAACCGACTCTGATGGCTCGCCACAGGACCACTGCTTTTCAGCGTGGCCGCAAATTACCAACCCTGAACTAGTAGCCCTCACTGCGCGGGTGTAGATAGTTTAAAAGGTGGGAGCCTAGTCAGTCCCGAACTGATTTCGACGGCTCACCACGGGACCACTGTTTTACAGCGTGGTCGCCAAATTACCAACCCAAAACTTGTAGCCCCCACTGCTCGGGTTTAAATAGTTTAGAAGGTGGGAGCCTAGTCCTGAACCGACTCCGATGGCTCGCCACGGGACCACTACTTTTCAACGTGGCCGCAAATTACCAACCCTGAATTAGTAGCCCCCACTGCACGTGTGTAGATAGTTTAAAAGGTGGGAGCCTAGTCAGTCATGAACTGATTTTGACAGCTCGCCACAGGACCACTGCTTTTAAGTGTGGCCGCCAAATTACCAACCCTAAACTTGTAGCCCCACTGCGCGGATGTAGATAGTTTAGAAGGTGGGAGCCTAGTCAGTCCCAAACTGATTCCGACGACTTGCCACGAGACCACTGCTATTCAGTGTGGCTGCCAAATCACCAACCCTGGACTTGTAGCCCCCACTGCGCGGGTGTAGATAGTCTAGAAGGTGGGAGCCCAGGCAGTCATGAAATGATTTCGACGGTTAACCACGGGACTACTGCTTTCCAGTGTGGCCATCGAAAACTCCCAAATTTGTAGCTTGATGCGCACAGGTGTAAATGATTTGGACGGTGGGAGCCTAGTCAGTCTCGAATTGATTTTGACGGCTTGCCACATGACTACTGCATTTTCAGCCTGGTCGCCAAACCCCTTTACGTCGGACTTGTAGCCTCCACCGTGCGAGTGTAGATGGTTTGAAGGGTGGGAGACTAGTCAGTCCTTGACTGATGTCGATGACTCGCCATGGAACTACTGCTCTTCAGCATAGTCGCCAAATCTTTACTCCCCGAACCTGTAGTCCATATTGTTCGGATATAGATGGTTCGGAAGGTGGGAGCCCCAAGTAGCTCGCCACATGACCATCGCTCTCTTTTGAAACAACGTCCACAAAGATAAATCTAGTTGAGTCAGCATCTTCATGCTCAAATAGACTGCTCATTCTAATATCAGCAAAGGCCAGTCACACCGATACATAGATCATCCAGCCATTGCCCAGGTAAATGCTACATAGAATGTCAACCAAAGCTTACGACGCCTAACTCGGCACAAACGCTCTAACACATACGCTCGGCCATTGCAACTCGCCCATAGCAGCAGATGCAGCCAACCAATTAGACAAGCAAGGTAAGCCTCACACAGCTAGGGCAACCCAACCCCCAGCTAAACTGTCCGCAACGTGCCCACTATCGGACATGACTGCGCAACAATGATCCGGGATGTTCACAAAGGGAGGGCAAAGTGGAGGGGGCAAGAAAAAAATAGAAAAATTCTAGGGGGAAAATTAGTAAAATATACCACAATTCACTATAACAAATTTGAAATTCAAAAATTTTAGGGGGGACAACTGCCCCCCATGTCTTGTATGTGGCTCCGCCATTGAGTGTCCCTGACTTTCGGCTAATTTATGTGCTCGATCAAGACTGATTCTCAAACTGATCAAAACAAAAAATTATAGTACTCTGAGTTATCTAATAAAACAATTTGAATCACTTGAAAATGTTTTGAAATGAGAAAGTTATAGCCATTTTACTAAAGTCGTGAAAATCTGTCCGAAACAAAAATATATTGCAATGCCACAATAAAAATTTAAGATCAAATAAAATATTTCTCTAAAGTTGTTTGAGACAATGATTTATTATTAAGAGTTGATGTCATGTCTTTGAGTTTGTCTGTACGTAATCACTTGTCAACACAGACACCTTGTTGTGGAAAATGATTCTAGATTCTCAAGCATGTTCGTAGCTTCTTGTCATGAATCTTTTGATATTTCCATAATGACATCTACCAGATTGTCTCCTCCTTCTTATCTAATTGCAGCAATAAATTCTTATTCGGTTAAAGCATAAACGAATTGTTGCTCATTTGAATGGTTGAGGAATACATTAATACCCATTCGATTAGTATAATGTAATTTGATCTACTTCATGGCTTGTCTAATTGCATTATAGTAGTGAAGTTGTTGATATCTTTACAGACTTGTCCATTCTACTTCATTTGAACTTGCAATTTATTAGCATCCAAAGTCCTAATTTTACAATGTTTGAATAAGTTTTGTAATATCTCTATTAAGTTATAACCTCCTTATAGCAATAAATTTGATTGGTTTACTGTAATATGATTGTTAAAATGGTGTTTATATAGAAATTACCCAAAATCCCATCCACTATTTTTATCTTACTACGCCAAGTTCATTGTAATTTTCTATTCTTTATGAGGTCATTTTGGGAATACCGCAAAAATGGTATGGACAACACATGCATTATTCATTTATGCTTTTAATCTCTTCTTGATACACTGTAAAATAATGCATTTTGCAAATTGATACAGATGCATTAGTTTGCATTGCATTGCATTGGTTTGCAATGCATTGCTTTATGGGCGCGTGGTAGTATTTAAAGAAAATCAATAAAAATCAGACTAGTATTGTGGGTAGTGGTGATGATGGTAGTTGTAATTGTGGCATGGTCATGGTGGCGATAATGGTGGTTATGGTTGTTGTGATGGTGATTGCGTATGTGGGTGATGATGGTGGTGGTGGTGGTGGCAAAAGCAGTGATTATTAAAATGGTGGTGGTTGTGGTGACTAGGTGAATATAATGGTGGGGGTGGGAATGGCGGTGGTCATAGTTGTTGTGATGGTGGTGGTGATGGCTACGGTGGCAATAGTGGTTGCAGCGGTGGTAGTAATGAAAGTAGTGATTGTGTGATTATCCTACAGTGGTGGTGGTGGTGGCAAGGGCGGTTATGGTGATACTAGTGAAGTTGGTAGTGGTAGAGGTATGTTATGGTAGTGGTCATCATAAAGGTGGTGGTGATGTTGGTAGTGGTGGTTGTGGTAGTTGTGATGGTTTTGTTGTGGTACTTGTGATGGTTTTGTTTTGGTGGTGGCGGTGACAACAATTATGATGGTGGTAGCAAAGGTGGTGTTGGTTGTGGTGATTAAGGTATGAAAGTGGTAGTAGTGGCGGTGGCAGTGGTTGTGATGGTTATGGTAGGGTGGTCGTAGTGGTGGCAATGATGGTGGTTGTGAAGGTGGTGGTGCTTGGGGTGTTTATGAATGAGTTGGTAGTAGAATTCAAGTAAGAGAGATGATGAGAGTTTTTGCAAAATAATGCGGGAGATTTTGTTATGTAAAGTCTTGCAAAATTTTACAACGGTGAGATGCCAAGGTCTTGAATTCAAGTAACCATTTCCGTAAAGTTAACCAAGCACCCAACTTTATGTAACTGTTGTAAACTTTTGCATTATGCATTCTTTTGCCGTGTACCAAGTGGAGCCTTTAAAGTAGTAGAAATGGGAAAAATCTCCTTATGACGCCTAAGGCTTTACATTTTAGATCTCGATAAAGATCAATGGTTAATGACTAAACAATCATTTTAAAAGCTTTATTTTTCAAATTAATGTTGGGAGACAAGTTTTTGTTAGCTTTTATATCGTTATAATTGGTATCTACTCACCAATTCCACTTTTGAGCACAACCATCCCCTAGTTCTAACTAACACCACCACTAAATGGCTTAAATCCCTCATATTTGCTTGATTTCAAGTGAAAACGAGGTAGATTCTCCAACTTTTCTCGAGCGTCAACGCTTCTTCCTTCTTTTTTTAGTCTCTTTCGACCTCTCTCAGTTTATTCGATCTCCCTCAACCTTTTCTCCCATCTTTCCTTCCCCAAACATCTTATTCTTTGTTTTTGAACTCTTTGGGAGTTACGGCTTTAGTGCTTGTAAGATTCAGAAGTGATTTAGAGATGAAAGAGGAGATTGTGAAAAGGAAACAAAAAACAAACAAACAAAATGAAAAAAATGAACAAAAAACGTTGAATTTAAAATTAAAAAAAATGAGCAAAATCGAATTGTTGAAATAGATAATCATGCAAGATTAAGCCTCAATCTCGCATGAATTTTTTTTTTTACACAAACGGGTATCATGAGTTTTTAATCTTAACCACACATTTGATCATACAAGAATGGCTTCATATTGTGGGACTCAATTCAATGTCTCAATTTATTTACTTAAAAATTTGCACTCAATGATCTTGTGTTCATACATGAATGGCTCCATATGGTGTTGTAACTAACACCATCACAATGACATATCTGAATGTTTTTATTTTTTTTTTTAAAAAAAATAACGACCCCTTTTATTTATTTATTTATCCATGCCTGAAGGCTATATGACTGACCTTATAAGGTTAACCAAACCAGGCCCAAAGGTTACAATATTGTTGCCACTTAATAACTTTGTTGCCTCCATCTCACATAGAGACTTGCTTTCGCTCCGGTCCATCGCCTCCACCTTGCATGAAGACTCGCTTTCGCTTCGCTCCGGTCTAGTCCATCTAAGCAGCTGCATACAATACCCGAAGGCTTGTCAACGACGGAGCACATGTGCTCCTAATAATCGGGCGAAAACTCACAAAATCCTAACTGGTAAGTCTCGAAACCACGACATCAAGGAGTGTGGATGCTCGACCAACTGAGCTACAATTGGTGGACCTCAATGTTGAATCTTGTGTCGCATATGTTGCCACGTCATTCAGGACAAATTTTGAGTATAACTATAACAAAAAAAAAGTTTTCCAAAGAATAGGTTGCATTACGGATTTTGATTGGTAATTCATTAAACTTTTAATTTTGTTAAAATAATTTAATCAAAATATGGATCAGAACACCACCCATATGCTTAGATTAGATGAGTTTAGCCCTAGAGAAGACATTAAATGATCACATACATGAGGGGCGGATCTACCCTTTGGTTAAGAGGGTCAATTGCCCCCCTTATATTTAAAAAATAAAATCCACTAAGATATTTGTATTTTTCATATTGCCCCCTTTAAATTTGTAGCTTGCGCGCCCTCCTCACGTTCAAAAAAAGCTTTCATTCATTGAATTTCTAAACTTTTGATGGACACAATGATGCATTATGAATCTTGTTTATCATAATTCCTTGCGGCCACGTTCAAGAAATTCCACCGTGGCGTGGATGTCTCCTGGCTTCTCCGTGTCTCCATCTCGTCCGACGGTTATTTAGGACTCCCACCTATTGCTGCGAATGAACCAATTATGTAACTAATCTGGGAGAAAATTGCCACGTTCTACACTAGATCGCTCGATGACAGTTCCGATGCGGAAGCCTCGATCGTTTCGCTTGCTCGTCACAACAATCGGTGTGGGAAACAAATAATTGAAGAAGGTGGAGTTGTGTCACTGCTGAAATCAAGGATTGTGATTTCATTTTCAAGCTAATTTTCGTTTCCTGATTTTAAGAAATATTTTGGTGTGTAAAGAAAAAACGTAAAAATTTCCAGGATAAATGAAATATATAATGAATTTCGAGGGTATATTGAATATGTGAAAAAAATAATATGCAAGTAAATAAATGTATTAAACACATTAAATGAAACCAAAATACTTATTATTAGAAAATCAATGGGTAGTTTAAAAAATCAATATATAAGTAAAAGAAGTGATAATTAGGAAATTATGGGGCGATTTCAAAAATCATTAAATAATTAGAATAAATGATAATTAGAAGAAAATTATCAAAATTTATGGAAAAATCCCAAAAAAATCCTCAAAAAAATTAAAATTTTAGTAGCTGGTTTTTGTATTTTTACGAAAAAGAAAACCCGGAATTTATGAAAAAAACCCTGAAATTTACAAAAAACCTCAAAATTTTTCGAAAAAATGTAATTTTTCTTTTCGTAATTTCGAAAAAACGAAAAATTCAGTGAAATTTCGTATAACTTTGCGAAATCACAATCCTTGGCTGAAATTAGTGTAGTTGAATAGTTGTGTACTGTTTGCCCCCTATTGTTTAGAATCATGGCTTTGCCCATGCATGCATGATGCATGTTATCTGATAGATAGATAATTGCACTTTACCAATAGTAATTGAAGTAAGGGGAAATTAGACATACCCCCAATGATGTCTAATTAGTAAACCCTCCCCTCTCCCCCTCAAGATCTCAAATTAGACATACCCCCGAGTTCGCCTGAATCCTCGTTGGAGTCGTTTCTTCTTCTAAAAATGCCCCTGGACCATTTTGACCATATATACACACATGAATGAATAACAACAAAAAGATTTGTTTAATCCTTCTCATTTGAAAAGGTAGGGTTCGGGTTTTGAGCGGGAAAGAGGAGGTGAGATTAGTAGTCGAGGATTCGAAAGGGTTTCAATGGTGATATTGAAAGGTGATTCGAAAGGTTGATTCAAGGGTTTCGAAGGTTTGATTGAAGGGGTGTCGAAGGGGATTTAATTGGTTGATAGAAGGGCATAGGAGATTCAATTGAAGGGGAGAAACCGTAGCTTTAGCTAGTACTAAGAGATAATGGAAGAGTACACCACAACCTTTCGTTAAATATTGTAAGTTGCTAATCTTTCTCATTATCTTCCTCTCTATAATCTACAATAAATCTGTGTGAATCTACAATCTATGTTATTTCTTTGTTCTAATGTCAACGAAATCATCCATGTATGGGCTGAAATCTTTGTTGTTTCCATGCTCCCATCTCATTGTCTTATTGTGTGTTGTTTATTGTGTCTTGCCAGTTTAAATTGGCCCAAGGAACTACCAATTCACAATTTGGTTGTTCATTATGGTAGAGAATGGACTCCAGAATCTGAAAAGAAAGAATATTAGATGCCTTCTGGTGATAAGAATGGGAAGGACATATATCTCATTGACATGGATGGTGACTGATGTAGTTGATTCCTGCTCTCCTTCTGCGCCTTGACCTAAACCAGCACATGGAATGTCCATGAGCCAAAGACCACCGTGTAGCGGCCGATAACACTCGGATGCTTAAGTTAGATAAGGCTTAAGAGAGGCTTAAAGTTGTAAAATGGGTTTATGTAGTGTACCTTTGCTCATCGGCCATATTTCTTATTTATAGTGCGAGAGTCCTTGTTCAGCTAGGCCTTTGGTGGCATAGTTTAGGGAAATAGATCTTACTGGAGATCCTTTCCTAGTTGGGAGTTGTCCATGTAGTGAAGTTTCCCCACACGACACTCCTAGATCTGCGGGAGAGGTTTCCCTTTCTGAATGTTGTCCATGCAAGGAAGTTTTCTTGCCTGACTTATACTCAAGTATTTGTTTCCTAATCGGAACCAATGTATTGCTGGCCTACCTGTATTGGGCCGATCCCCCAAATATTTTCCTTATTAGGGCTTACGAGTATTGGGCTTGACCGCGTGATGTGTGGGTTAGTGGCGCGTTGCAATTTGGGTCATGTCTTCTGGATCCTGCCAATAATGGGCTTAGTGTTGTTTTGTTCTTACTGGATTGGGCATGCAATCAAGCCTGCTTTGTTTTATTTGATGAGATTATCATGACACGTGTATAGTGTTGATCAGACGACGGTTTGGTGTATCATCAGCTGCTCTCCCCGAGTTAGTAGGCCATCATGTCAGTCCACTAAGTCGCTTTGATAGAATCTATACAGTCATGATAATTGAACCAAAAACATCATCTCAAGCGGCGCATGTCATCAAATGAGTATGTGACTGTTCAGTAAAGAATGGGGTGCGACCCCTTGGTGCTTTTATAAGTTGTTGCCTCTAGAAGAGAGAGTTTCTTTACTTTTGTATCTTTTTTGCGACTCCTTTTTGTTTTCTTGCTTCTGTGTTGTTTCTGCAATTCTATTTGAAAGTTCAAGCTTTCTCCCATGGCGGACATCGTCAAACTTACTCCTGGGCAGAAGCCGTCTCATGTCTACCTTAAGTTTTATCGGGAGCATAAGGAGTCTGACTTGGCTAAGCTTTGAGAGGACTATCGAATTTTTGAAAAACTAGAACTTACCCCATTGGGTGCGTTGATGCCTCTGTAAGGGTTCATGATTTACACAAAAACATGTTCCAAGCTGAACTTCGTTTTCCAGTTTCGGAGGATGTTTGGTGCTGCCTGCGCACTTTCGCATTCCTCTTGCTCAGATGGTGCCTAATGGATCCAGAACCTTGATTGTTGTCCTTATCAGGGCGAAGGACGTTGGCCTTCGGTTAACTCCGCAGGTGATCCACTTGTTGACTTCTCTTAGGCTAAATGGTCACAGGGTCTGCTGGTTGAATACTCCAAACTGCTTGGGCTCCCTGTCTAATGATGTCAATTTTTTACAAAAGCATTGCTTCCTAGCTTTTTCAAACTCACTGTACTTTAAGGTATAAGATCGATCGCTTGTCAGATATTTCAAATTCGATCTTAGTAAGCATAATGTCCCTCTTCATTTTTATCTTTTTTGTGTTTTTGCGGATACTGACATATCGTCCTACTATCTAATGCAAGTAAATTTATGACTCCAAATCTTGCTGAGGAGGAGGAATCAGTGAGGAGGGCATTTAATGAGCTTCTTTTGATCACTATTGATAAGGTTATGGTTTTAGACAACATAGTGCGAAGCAGTCTGTTCAAGTAATTCCACGTAGCTCCTACTGTGCCTAGGTCGTCGCCGAAAGAGACTGGTAATGGTTGTTCCAAAAAGAGGAAGCTCATGATACCAAACCTACAAGGAATGCCGAGTTGGAGGTGCCCATGCCGCCCATTTGTCGGCCCAAGAGGAGGCGAGCTAGCAGCAAGACCAATTCTTATTCTAAACTAATCCCGTTGAGCAGGAAGTGACAATCACGAAGTCTAGGCCCAATCAGTCTATTCAAGAGATGGTTTTGGGAGAGCGGGGTGCCTATTTGGAGCCTTCTGTTTCATTAGCAATACTGGAAGAGGGTTGCTCAGAGGCGGCGAGCCACGGCAAAGTCAATGCGTCCACTAATGCTCTTCGTTCTGTTGAAGTTGCTGCTTTGAAGAGCGGATTTCTCTCCCGTCTTTAGAACCTGGTACGAAGCGTCGGGTTGACTTTTCAGTTGAGAAGACCTCAAATGTAAAGCTAGTGTCTTCAAAAGATCCAGTTGGATTTGCATCGTTGATCCAGGGAGAGCTGCACCCTAACACTCATGGTACATATCATGCTTTGGAGAAGGCTTTTGTTGAGCTGAGTAAGTCATATTTGAATGCGCTCTATCGGTTAGACCTCTTAAGCGAGTAGATGGAAGAGGTGGCGGGCAAGGTGTAGGCTAACCTGCAAGCCCGAAACGTTGAACAAGATAGAGCTGAGTCTAAGTTGACTGCTTTGCGCCGAGAGTTCGAATCTGAGCTGACCAATGAGCATCAGTGTGTCCATGAAGCAGAGACTCAGGCTGTGTCTGCGTTGACTGAGGTAAGTCCACTAAGACAACAATTGGCGAAAGAGCAATCTCATGTGGCTACCCTTCACATAGCCTATCGAAAGCGGAGGCAAGCTAATCGGAGTCCAAGGCTCAGAAACAGGAGCAACGAGTAACTTTATAATCTTCTGATATTGCCTGGGGTAGGCTAGAATTACTTGGCATGATCGAAGAAGAAAACCTCGATTGGGGCTTGACTTTGAACGATACAGGAAGGCTACTTACTCGAAGATTGGCGAAACAGAAGTCTCCGACCCTACGTCCTCGTCTAGCTAGCAATTCAAGACCAGTTTCGGAAGATGTCAACCTATCTCCCACAATTCCTTCTGATGTAACTGGCTCTTCAGCCTCTGGAGTGAGTTCTCCAAAGTAGTTGTAATCTTCGAAATGTGACTTAAAGAAAGTTTGTTAAGTAGTTTTTTGTATCTGTACTTTCTAAAGCTTACGTGTGTTATCATGCCATTGTGTCAATCTATTACTGGCATAATAGATTTTGAAGTCCTTGTACTTCATTTTCCTTAATCCACTTAATTCGGACTAGGTCGTAGCTTGGGTCCCAAACCATTGTTATCAGTCAAAGTTGACTAAGCTTTGATAAGGTTTGGCGATCATTGTCCGCAGAAGTACAATGATCACTGGCAAGCCGTCTTCATCAGGCTGCATGAGCTTTGACTAAGCTCCCACTTTCTAACCCATCGTTGTCCACTATTTGAAGACTGTGTTAGAATGATAAGGTTTAGCGATTATTGTCTGCGGAAGAACATTGATCCCTGGCAAGCTGTCTTTACCAGGCAACTTGAGCACTACTAAGCTCCCACTTTCTAAGCCATCGTTGTCCACTATTTGCAGACTAGGTCTTAGAGTGATAAGGTACAACGATCATTGTCTGCAGAAGGACAATGATCCTTGGCAAGTCGTCTTCACCAAGATACATGAGCACTGACTAAGCTCCCACTTTTTAAACCATCGTTGTCCCCTATAAACAGACTAGGTGTTAGAGTGATAAGGTTCGGCGATCATTGTCTGCCGAAGGACAATGATCCCTGGAAAATCAACTTCACCAGGCTACATGAGCACTGACTAAGCTCCCACTTTCTAACCCATCGTCATCCATTATTTGAAGACTAGATGTTAGAATGATAAGGTTCGGCGATCATTATCTATAGTTGGACAATGATCCCTGGCAAATCGTTTTTACCAGGCTACATGAGCATTGACTAAGCTTCACTTGTAAGCCATCATCGTACATTCTATTCAGACTAGGCTTCGAGCATACCTAAAGCTATCATTATTAGTGGCCACTGACTAAACTTCGGTCGAGTTCGAGGATTGTTGTCCATGCAAGGATCCCTGGTAAGCCATTGTCATCAGGCTTCGATAGCGTTAACTAGACTCCCAACTACTAGGACGTCATAATCCGGTTGCGGACTAGGCTTTGAGCAGATCGGAAGCTATCGTAATCAGTCATCACGGACTAAGCTCTGATAAGTTTTGGTGACCGTTATCCATATTCGGACAGCGATCCCCTTGCGAGCCGTCTCGATCAGGTATTAGAGCGCTAACTAGGCTCCCACTTTCTAACACATCATCGTCCGGAGACTAAATGTTAGAGTGGGCCCGAGGCCATTGTCGTCAGCCGAAACTGACTAGGTTTTGGTCGAATCTGCTAAGTCTGACCCTGGTGTCCTGACTTATGCAATTAACTGAGTAGGTGGTAGTCTGACAATGGAATATTGAATGTAAGTAGTGGAAGTTTAGAAAAAATAGAAGTCCTTTGGTGATAAACTTTTTTTAGGTGCTATACATTCCATGGCCGCATAAGGCTTCTTCCATCTACATCTTCCAACCAATATGTCCTTGGCTTGTTGACCTCAGTACTTTGTAGGGTCCTTCCCAATTTGGGTTCAACTTGCCCGCGTGCGGTTCCTTAGTGTTCTGCTAAGTCTTTTTGAGTGCCCAGTCTCACACTTTAAATTCACTTGACTTGACTTTCTTGTTGTAGTATTGAGGCATTTTTGTTGATACGAGGATACTCTGGTAAAGGCCTCATTTTTTCTTTCTTCGAAGAGGTCCAAACTGAACGACGTTATCTTTCAATCTGAATTCCTCTGTCCAAAAAGTCGGTACTCTGAGCTCTACCAGGACCATTGCTTCCAACCAGTAGGCTAGGGTGAAAGGTATTTTCTAGTGGGCGTCCTTTTGGTGGTCTTATATGCCCAGAGTATCTTTGGTAGTGCTGAGACCCATTTCCCTTTGGCCGCGTCAAGTTTCCTTTTGAGTGCTTCCAAAATTGTTTTATTGGTGACTTTCGCCTGACCGTTGGTTTGCGAGTGCCCTGGCGATGAAAAATGGTGGTTGATGTCGAGATCTTTACATTTTTTTGACCTTGCTGCTTTCAAATTGGGTTCCATTGTCGCTGACAAGTGTTCTTGGAATACCAAATATGCAGACAATAGAAGCTCATATGAATTTCTCAATTTGATTCTGGCATATCTTGGACTAGAGCTCATCTTCGACCCATTTAGTGAAGTAAATCACAACTACAAGGAGGAAATTCTTATTGGCTGAGGTCGGGAGCGGTCCGATGATGTCCATTCTCCACTGCGCAAAAGACCATGGGCTAGTCATCATAATTAAGGGTTGAGCGGGTATGTGTGTAAACGTCGCGAACCTTTGACATTTGTCACACTTGCTGAGGTTGTCTTTGGCGTCCTGCTGCATTTGCAGCCAATAGTACCCTAGAGTTAGGGCCTTGTGGGCTAGTGTCCTCTCGCCTAAGTGATTCCCGCAAATGTTGTCATGGATTAGGATCGGTGGCCGACCTTCTATAAAGCTTGTCAATTAATAGAGTGTATTGTGCTGCCCTGCTTTTCAGCTTTTTGGCTTTTGTTTTTTCAGCCAGGAGGACCCCGTTATTGATGTACTCAATAATGGGATTCATCCAGTTTTAATCTACGTGCATTGCATAAAGATCATTGGACTATTCTTCTTCTAGACTTGATTGCACCTGAAATTCGATGAGCCCATTAGAGGTATCAGCAGTGGCTGAGGCCTGCCTGGCTAGTGTGCCGACTCTTTTGTTATCGTCTCAGGGATATTGCAGGAGTTCAAATCTTTTGAATTGGCATGTTGCATCGTTGACCTTCTCGCGATAAGCCATCATCCTGGGATCTTTGTTGTTGAATTCCCCCTTGACCTAGTTGACTACCAGGCGTGATTCGTTGTACGCAATTAGCTCAGTTATCATGATTCCCTTTGCGAATTTATTGCCAAACAAGAGGGCCTCGTATTCTGCTTCGTTGTTTGAGGTCGGGAAATCGAGCCTAACCGCCTTATCTAGGGTGAAATCACCTAGAAAGCGAAGAGTTGTATCGGCTCCACTTCTGTTTACTGTGGATAACCTGTCACAGCGCAGGATCCATCCTCCTTTGTCCGATCCCCACTCTAAGCTATCGGGCTCTTGTTCTCTGCCACCTATAAATTTAGTGATGAAGTCTGCTAATGCTTGGGCTTTGATGGCTATTCTTGGAGCGTAGTTGATCAAATTGTCCTAGTTCCACCGACCATTTAACCATCTTGCTAGATAATTTCGGCTTGTGCAGCAGTGTGCGTAGTGGATGTTTGGTTAGGACTGTGATGGAGTGGGCCTGAAAATAAGGCCCAACTTACTGGATGAGATGACCAACGCCAAAGCTAGCTTCTCTAGATCCGGCTAGTTTGCTTCTGCTTCCCAAAAAATTTTGATTGCGTAGTACACTGGTCTCTGTACCCCCTTATTGTTCTGTACAAAAGCAGAAGTGATGAAATGATTTGAGACAACTAGATATAAGTAAAACGTCTCTCCCGATAGGCTTTGAACTTCCCTAATGGAGGTCGGGGACTTCATATCGAGAAGAGCTTGGATCTGCTTCTATTCTCCTCTGGTTCACTATGTAACCTAGGAACTTGCCTGAGTCAACCCCAAACGTACATTTTTGTAGGTTGAGCTTCGTCCGACACTTGCAGAGCTGGCTGAATGCTTTAGCAAAATCGGATATGTGATTTAGGCTGTGGAGGCTCTTTACCAGTATGTCATTTATGTAGACCTCCATGTTCCTTCCGATTTGGTTCTTGAACATCCGGTTCAACAACCATTGATATGTTGCACCTACGTTTTTTAGGTCGAACGACATCACTCGATAATAGTATATTCATCTTTCGATTATGAAAGAGGTTTTCTTTTGGTCTAGGGGTGCATTTGTATTTAGTTATACCCGGATTAGGTGTCCATGAAACTTAGGAGGCCGTGTCTGGATGTGACATCTACAATTTGATTGATGCAGGGAAGCAAAAAGTTGTCTTTCGGGCATGCCTTGTTCAAGTTAGTATAGTCCACGCAGACTCTCAACTTTTTATTTTTCTTTTTAACCACAATGGTGTTCGCTAGCCAATCTGGGTACCGTGCCTCTTTGATCATGTCGGCATTAAGTAGTCTCAACACTTCTTCGTTTATGATCTGGTTCCTCCCAGGAGCCACATGTATTTTCTTTTGTCTAACCATTTTTCGTGCTGGGTCGACCGCTAGTCGATGGGTGATTATGGAAGGGTCTATTCCCACCCCCCATCGTCCAGGCGGAGACATCTTGATTTTGCCGTAGCAGTGTTATAAGCCATTTAGCAAATTCCTTGCTTAGGCGGAAACCTATCTGGATGGCTCTTCTGTCACTGGGGCTGTCCAAATATACAGTCACAGGTTCCCCCTCGAGTCGTCCGATGTTGGGTCTTCCCCTCAGACTGATAGAGGCCTCCTCGTCCGGGAGGAGAAAGCCCTCTTAAACTCCGGAGTCAGGCTTAGGGACGCATCATTTGTGGGCTCAATCTTTAGTTGATGGTCGTCAAGCCACTTTAGTGCTGCGTAGTGGCAGTATCTGGCGACATGTTGATTTCCTCGTATTGAGCCTACTACCTGAATGACATGGTATTTGATACATTAGTGTAAAGTGGAGACTGCCACCTCCATCTAGTGAAGCCAGGGCCTCCATAGGATGATGTTGTAGGTGGACGGCACGTCGACCATCATGAACTCCAAAAGAATTATTTTTTGAAGTTGAGGTTCTCACGCCACAACTGCTAATCTGATCTTCCCCATAGGGAAGTACTTCTCCTTGCTGAATCAGACCAAGGGATCTGGTGAGGGGCTTAGGTTCTCTTCCTTCAACTGCATGTTGCGGAACGTGTTGAGGAATAATACATTCAAACAGCTTTCAGCGTCTACTAAAGACCTTCTCACTTCCTAGTTGGCTATGAAGATCGATATTACTAGGGCATCGTTATGCGGATTACGGACGCCCTGGAGGTCCCTATTTGTGAAAGTCAAGGACAGGATCGAATTTTGGGCGTGAATGTGCTGCATTCGTTGGTCCTCATAGGCTAACTTGGTCCGCAATTCGCGGAGCAATTTTTTTGGGACCTATTGGACCATTCGATCTCTAAGCACACTCTATGCAAGACGCATAATCCGTCATTGTCCTCCTTTTTCTTCCCCTTTTTCTTGTCCCTAGTGATAGAGGGTTTCTTCTCAGATTCTGCCTCCTTTTTGGCGGTCAACATCTCGTCTAGAATGATATATATCTAGGCCTCCTTCAGCAGATCTGCCATATCGGCCGGGGGTCTAGAGTAAGGAAATTATAGAACTTGTATATCCTCAGACTCGAGGTGAACGTTGTGGCGACAATTTCATATCTACAAGCGTCGATAAGAATCAATTCATCGTTGAAAAGCGTGACATATTCCCTCAACGTCTCGTTTGGCTTCTGTTTTAGGGATTTGAGTATCTTCACTATTCGTACGATTTGTTGCATCTGGGTTGACAATAGATAGACCATTGGGTCTGTTGTGGCTGCCACTAGCACGGGGGTCTGAAAGGGTTTCTCTCGCAGTGATGGTGGCATCAGAACTGGCAGCGCTATACTAGTTCTAGCATTCGAAGGTTCAGCAGTGTCTCCATTGTCGCAAGACCTTGTCACCGTCTTTTCGACTTTTGGGAAAGGTGGTACTACTATCTCTTCTGAGGAACTTTTTCATTCCCCACGGACAGTGCCAAACTGATGTAGTCAATTCCTGCTCTGTTTTTACGCCTTGATCTAAACCTGCACGGGGAACACACGTGAACCAAAGATCACCGTGTGGTGGTCGATGGCACTCCGATGCTTAAGTTAGATAAGGCCTAGGAGATGCTTAAAGTTGTAAATTGGGTTTCTGTAGTGTATCTTTGTTCATCGACTTTATTTCTTATTTATAGTGTGAAAGTCTTTGTTCGGCCTTTGGTGACATAGTTTAGGGAAAAAGATCTTACTTGAGATCCTTTCCTAGTTGGGAGCTGTCCATGTAAAAAAGTTTCCCTACACGACTTGTGCTCCTAGATCTGCGGGAGAGGTTTCTATTTTTAAGTGTTGTCCATGCTAGGAAGTTTCCCTACCCAACTTATATTGCAGTATTTGTTTCATAGTCATAACCAATGTATTGTTAGTCTTCCTATATATCTTGGGTTGATCCCTCAGATATTTGCCTTATGACGGTTTACTCTTACCTTATCAGGGCTTACGAGTATTGGGCTTGACCGTGTAATGTTTGGGCTTAGTGGCACGTTGCAATTTGGGTTCAATCTTCTAGATCTCTCAAATGATGGGCTTAGTGTTGTTTGGGCCTTGCTGGATTGGGCGTGCAATCAGGCCTGTTTATTTCCGTTTGACGAGATTATCATGACACGTGTATGGTGCTAATCAAAGGACGATTTGGTGTATCATCAGTGATAGAGTCCATTTTCAGGGCTTGAATGACCTCATTGTTGCTGGTATAGAGGATGTATTTTGTTTTGGTTTCACTCTAGGGGGTGTCACATGTATTTGGAGGATGGATTTAGGATAACTATTAAATGTGATGAACAAGTCCGTGAGATGTGGAACTATGCCTGGGTTGATGAGGAGGACTCAATGCATTTATTTGTGGATGTTGAGTTTGCTACTCCACAGCCTTTGATGATTGAAGCTGCAGCACCTCCTCAAGCAGAACACCCTTAAGATCAACTAATGGGTGAAGAAGATGCATTGCTTCCAACACCTCCTCAAGCAGAACACCCTCCCTATTTGTTTGAATCTCAACCAATGAGTCAAGAAGCCACTGGTGGTGAACATATTGGAGGCAACAACAATTCTAGAAATGTTAAAAGGCAGACAAGGGTTGAAAGAAAGAAAACACCAAGTCGTGCAGTATGTAAGGAGACAAAGGCCCTCACACCAAAGAGTAAACCACTTGGCAAATCTTTCAAAATTTACATCAAAGCTTTGAAGAAAGGGTTAGAAGAAGTAGACATTGATAATCTCCTAGAGGAGGAGTTAGATGTCCTACCAGCAACAACAACTATCCCTCCTTACACAGTATCATCACCACCACCTGCAACTACTCCCCCAACTTCAGTCCCACCACCACCACCATCTATTTCAGTCACACCACCACCACCACCATCTGTTTTAGTCACACCACCACCACCATCATCTACAATCCCAACACCATTACCACCGCCATCAATTTTTGTCCCAACAATTTATATGGATGAGGTAGATGAGATAGAACCTAAAAATGATTATCGTAGTGCTCAGTCATCTGAGAAAGAGTTGGAACCAGGAGATGAGTATGCCGACTTTATTGAAAGAAATGCTACTATTTATGATGATATTGATTTAAATGTACCACCGCTAAAGAAATTGAGGTTGGAGCCCTTGGCATATGGAATATAGTGGGATAGTGTCAGCAGTTGCATGGACTACTTGAGAAAGTGAGCCATATGCAACAGACTTGCAATTAGGTTTAGAAAAAAAATGAAAGTGACAAAGTTTGGGCTTTATGTAAGGATAACAGTCGTCCTTGGTTGTGCTATGTTATGGTAGACAATAAGGGTGCACACATTTTTAGGAAGGTAACCTTAAATGGGAGCACACTTGCACACATGACCCTGACTTTAAAAACTTTATGTGTGATGTTGCATTTGTGGCTAATGAGTTAGAAGAAGATGTATGGTTTCATCACAAGGCCTACAGTTCCATAGAAATCATTAAGGAGGTGTGGAAGAGGTTCCAATTAAAGATATGCTACTGGACTGGTTGACATTGCTCACAATACCATTCAGTTCAAAGCCACCAAAGAGCTTATGGAAAGTCTATAAGATCAATTCTAAGGGTAATTGACTGGAGACATGTAATTTATTTCTAGCAAACTTACTCAATGGTGTGATCGGGTATGAGTAATTAGACTAACGTGTCATTTCTGAAGTGAATCTAGTTGAAGTGTTGCATATTTGATAGCAGTCATGTTTATGTTTGAATTGTTGCATATGTTGCTGCAGTTTCATGTTTATGTTGAACTGATGGGATGTAACAGTTGATTCTTATAAAAATATTGCATTTTCAAACTAGTTGAATTACTACATATTTGATAAAGTCGTGTTTATTTTGAACTGCTGCAATGTTGTTGCAGTCATGTTTATGTTGATATGTTGTTGCATAGTTGAACTGCTACATATATATGTTGTTATAATTAGTAATCAGTGTATATCATATATGTTTTTATTCATGCTCAACAGCCACAATATGTTGGCTACCACCAATATATCAAAAGATGCTTGGGGAGAAGAAATGCGGATGGAACTTGATGTAGTCGATTTTTGCTCTCCTTCCTCGTCTTGACCTACAGTTGAACAGTAGCACACATGATCCAAAGACCACCATGTGGCGGCTGATGACACTCAGATGCTTAAGTTAGATAAGGCTTAGGATAGGCTTAACGCCATAATTTGGGTTTTTGTAGCGTACTTTAGTTCATCGACCTTATCTCCTTTTTTATAGTGTGAGAGCCCTTTTTCAGCTAGGCCTTTGGTGGCGTAGTTTAGTGAAATAAATTTTGCTGGAAATCCTTTTCTAGTTGGGAGTTGTCCATGTAGGGAAGTTTCCCTACACTACTTGTGCTCCTAGATCCGCGGGACAGGTTTTCCTTTCTGAGTGTTGTTCATGCAAAGAAGTTTCTTAGTTGGAATCGATGTATTGCTAGCCTTCCTATCTTGGATTGATCCCCCATATACTTGCCTTATCAGGGCTTACAAGTATTTGGCTTGCCCACGTGATGCTTGTGCTTATTAAGGCATTGTGATTCAAGTCCAACATTCTGGAATCTGCCAATAGTGGGCTTAATGATGTCTGCACCTCACTGAATTGAGTATGCAATTGGACTTGCTTTGTTTTATTAACGAGATTATCATAACACGTGTACAATACTGATTAGAGGACAGTTTGATGTATCATCAGCTACTCCCTCTGAGTTGGTGGGTCGTCCCATCAGTCCACCAAGTCATTTCATGAAGCAACTATGCAGTCATGATGGTTGAGTCTGAGTTGTTTCCTTGATCAACAAGTTTCATTAATTGGCGTGCGTCTGCTCAAAAGAGAAAAAGGCGTGAGTTCTATTTTCTATATAGATATCTCTCTGTAGAGTTTGATTTCTTTACTCTTCCGATCTTAGAGACTCTGCTTTGTCAATCCACACTCTGTGCTTTTGACTTTTCTAACCTTCATAATCGAAAGCTTGTATGATCTCTCATGGCGGGCCTGAATTAACTTTCTGATAAACTGTTCACTAAGGGCCGAAAGTTTTTTGAGGATAAGTCACTTTATGAGTCGAGTCTAGAAGTCCTCCATAAAACATTTGGGGTTCTTGAAGATCTGGCGTTTTTCACTTTAGGCATTGGGGTTTATCTGTCTTAACCAAGTTATGCTTCAGTCGGGTTCTGTTTTCTTGTTATAAAAGAAATTTGGGATTTCCCGATGTACTTCGGTATTGCGCCCTCTCAACTGGTGCCAAATAGGTATAGGACAGTGATTTTCATTCTTATCAGAGCGAAGGACATTGGTGTCCAAGTATCTTTGAGGGCGATCCAACTGCTTGCTTCTCCTCAAATGAGCATGTTGTGTGCGTGTCGACATCGCCGAACTGCTTTGGCAATCTGCCTGACAAATTTATGTTCTGGCAGCAATTATGTTTCATGGCCTTCGCGGACTCAAAGTATTTCGAGTTTGTTGGTCGTCCGATCGAGCGAGAATTCAGACAACTGAGTAAGTTCAATTCTTTTTTCTGATCTTGTTTGTGTTAACCGTATATCAGATTGACCACTGCTCTTTATGTAGGAAAATTCCCAACTTCGCCACTTTTTGCTGAGGATAAAGCAGTTGTAGACGCGTTTCGTGACATGCCTCGCCTGTAGATAGAAGTTGTCGTTAAGTCTTTCAATATCAAGCACAATTGACTGTGGGCTCATTGGCATGAGGCTCCTACTCTTTTTAGGGTTTTAAAGCCAAAACCAGAAGCGTATTTACCTCGAAAAAGAAGAAGTTCCCGAAGATTAAGATTCCAAGCCCTTCAAGGAGGGCAGAACTAAGTAAGGTGCTTCCTTCTCCTGTACGTCTAAAGAGGCCTTGTGCTATGTCTAGACCCGCTCATGGGTGTGAAGTTGTCGGACAAGCTCTTGACTCGTCTCTTGTGGTGGAGATTGTTGTGTTCGAGGGGCATGATGCTCTGGCAAAGGCTCCCATTTTCCTTCTTGACTTGGAGAGGGATATCTAAAAATGGTTGGGGTTGACGATGTAACAAAGCTGAGGACAGATCAAGCGGAGGTTATGAACAAAGCGCTGCTGCAAGCGGGCATGGAAGCTTCCTCTGATGTGGGACTAGGTCATCCCTTTTCGGTGAAAGATTTTATTTATGGCCCTGCTAGGCCTGCTGAAGAGTTGCTTGACCGTCGTCCTTATGGCTAAATGTCACCTCCGTGTCACCCGTGCTGTTACCGTCTCTCTCCCATCCCCATGTTGAGGTGACGACGAGTCCGAGGAATAACTTGTTTCCTTCTTCCCCATCAACTGACTCTGAGTCGACTCATGAAAGAGAGTCGGTCATTGCGAATCAAGGGAAAGCTACAGATGAGGGCCTTGACGCAGTGAAGACGATGAAGGGCGGTGATGGAGTGATTCTGGTCCTGAAGGACCCCAATCTGGATGTGCGGATTAGTCTTTTTGCTCCGGGCGTGGTAAAGATGAGCAACTAAGCTTGGCATCAAGAGGTTGACATTTCTTATGTTTCTAGGAGGCACATTAGCAGATGCAATGACTGGCTGATGAAGTGTGCTCTGGAGCCAGAAGGAGAGACGCTAGGAGAGTGTATGGATAAAGGGTAGAAACATCTCGTGCTGAGAATGTTATACTTGAATCTAGTGGCCGCAGGTGGAACTGAAGTTGAGGCCGCTCGGGAGAGAGTGTATACTATGGAGCGAGTCTTTGCAAACTTGTAGAAGTCATACTCTGACGCTCTCTATGAGATTGAGTCGTTGAGGAAGCAACTTGAGGCGTCGAGGGTACTAACTAGACTCCCACTTTCCAACCCATCTTCATCCGCTCCTGGCGGACTAGGAATTGGAGTGAGCCAGAAGTTATCATCATCAGTCATTCTGACTAAACTTTGGCAAGGTTTGGCGATCATTGTCTGTAGTTGGCCAATGATCTCTGGCAAGCCATCGCGTTCAGGTGTCGTCGCGCTAGCTAAGCTCTCACTTTCTAAGCCGTCGGAATCCGCGAGCAGGGAACTAGACTTCGAGCAGACCAAAAGCTATCATCATCAACTGCCAATGACTAAGCTTTGGTTGGGTTTGGTGATCACCGTCTGCGTAAGAGGGTGATCCCTGACAAACCATGTTAATTGGGCGTTGAGAACGTTGACTAGACTCCCATTTTCTAAGTTGTCAAAATCCGTTATTGGCGGACTAGGCTTTGAGCAGACTAGAAGCCATCATCATCGGTCATCACCATAGCACTGACTAAGCTGTCAGTCTCTAAACCGTTGACACCCGTTTAAGGGAATGGGTGTTGGAGCGGACCAGAAGTTATCGTCATAGGTCGAAATCAACTAAGCTTTGGTTAAATTTGGCAACCATTATCTCTAATTGGACAATGGTCCCTGGCAAGCCATTGTGGTCAGGTGTTGAAAACGCTGACTAAGCTCCCACTTTCTAACCCATCGTCGTCCGCTTTCAGCACGTTAGGTGTTAGAGTGGACCAAAAGCTATTGTAATCAGTCGGAGCTGACTAAGCTTTGGTTAGAATAAGATTTTAAGCGGGCAACCCTGACTTGGGTGTCCTGACTTACTTAGTTCGTCTAGCGATCTGATTCTAGAGTCCGATCGATTGAACAAGATAGTAATAGATTGACCAGATTTAATGAAAAGCAGCGGAATAATAATAGGGTAGATGCCTTGTATTTACCGATAATACTTTGTAAGCGCTCCTTATTCCATGGGCACTCAAGGTCCTTGTTGTTCATACCTTTGCACGTGCTGGGTCGGATCTGGCAGGGCTTAAGCTTGGGCCCATTTGTTGGCGGGGCCCAATTGGAAAAATCTTTGTAGATCAACATGCCATATGTACGGTGCATATTGCTAGACGGTTTAGTATCGGTCACTCCCCCCCCCCCATTAATGGGGTTGCGTGTAGGGTCATTAATTTGATGAATGTAGATACGTGCAGTTGCAATTGGAACCATCATTTTTCGATTACCGTGCAACATTTAATGTTGATGTAATTGTTGGCTGATGTTGCTTCGTAAACAACCTCACCTATATATGGGCTAGTCGTACTTTGGTTCAAGCACTGAGTTTAACGATATAGAGCATGTTGATTAAATGCATCTTACCAAAGAATATGTTTTGGGTTTTCCAAAGGCTGAAAGAAGATCTCTGATACTGGACTCTTCGAATGTTCAAACATTTGCAACGATGAGTCTTAATAAGACTTGCTATTATGCAATGCCACCTAATCTGGGTGAACATCTGATTGATTTCATGAGATCTTGTAATATCTTCTTATATTTTGAATAAGAAGTACAGACTCTTCCTTAGGGGATAAGTCTGTATTCCATCACTGTTGCTCCCGAGCTCTCATATGTCATTGGGAGATGGCCCCTGCAGGTAGTTTATGGTTGAGTGGAGTGCGAGCGGACGTGACTTTCGTTCCTGGAGTGGTATTTTTGTGTCACCCCAGGCATTATACATTTGAGAGGCGTCCCCGTCTGGCAGCACTGTGAGACCTCAATCATTTTTCTATTCATGGATATTCTCATTTGTTTTTTTTCTCCCTTCCGTTCCTCTTCACGAGGCAGATTGGTGGAACAAAGAGTTGAAGGAGTGTTTGCCGCCTTCTTCAAGTATTTTACCTTTACCACCTTATGTGGAAGCAAATTGGCGGAGCGAAATCTTTGCGCTTGTTTCAGCGAATAGTTACTTGCGTCGGACGTAGATACTTGTAGTATATAGACTTTTGTACTAGTTGGTCAGCAAACTTTGTAATGTCTTTCAATAAAATCTGTTTTATTTTTGGAATATCTCTAATACAAACAATTTTTCTAAATTGGAAAAAAAAAAACATAAAACAAAAAAGGAAATCAAAACAACAAAATAATTTAACTTCGAGCAGGGACTAAGTTGATTCGGCCCTAAAGAAGGTGCATATGGTCCTGGCTCAGATTGCATAGTCCCTCTAGCGAAGTGTCTTGCTTCGCCAAAGCTAGTGAAGTTACTAAATAGTGGACTTCATGTCAGCGAGCAGTTCCTTGTTGATTATCATCTCTTGGAGTGGGTGCCTGTTTGTTGAAGTATCGTTACTTAGCTCTATATTGATCTGGATTGTGCTTCCAGCTTTGAATTCTAGCTCTCAGGATAGCTACACTTTGGTTGTCGGGCTCCACCATCCACGCAAAATGATTGTCCTTTGTTGTCAAGGCCTGGTGCCTGACATGTCCGTTTCGCGGGTCCGAGATGCAATTTGTAGCAATTCAGTTGTTTCAGGGCCGCATAATGGCAGTCTCTTGCTGCTAGTTGATCTCCTCGGATAGTTCCTTGGGCCTGGTTGGCTGTATTTTATAAGCTGGTGCAGAGTGGAAACTGCTACCCCCATGTGATGAAGCCACATCCTTCCTAGAATAATGTTATAGGTGGACGAAGCGTCAACCATCATAAATTATTGGACAAGGTATTTTCGCAATTGTGGCTCTCCGGCCTCCACCATTAGATTGAGCTTCCCAATGGGGAAGCACTTCGCTCCATTGAATCTGACCATGGGGTAGGTAGCGGGGGTTAAGTTTTTCTTCTGTAGTTGCATGTTGCATAATGCACTGAGAAACAGGACATTGAGTGAGCTTCATGTATCCACCAAGGCCCTCTTTACCTCCCACTTAGCGATGAAGACGAAGATGACTAGGACGTCATTGTTAGGAGAATGTACACCATGGAGATCCCTATCCGTAAACGTCAATTGTGGGATCAGGCTCTGAACTCGTGCATGTTGCACATGTCGGTCCTCGCACTAGAATGGTATCCGCATCTCAGTCAGCGTCCTCTTGCGGGACTTGTTTGATTGATCCCCTCAGGACCGACCCCATGAAGTACATAAATGATGTCAGGAGCTTATTTCTTAATCTCCTTGACATCATCTTCTTTTTCTTTTGCTCAACCCTGCCTCCTGTCTGAGCCCAGGAACTATTTGAGCTTGCCTTTCCTAATCCAGTACTCGACTTCTCTCCTGAGGTTTCTGCAATCCTCAATGTTATTTCTGCCTTCTTTATGGAAGGCACAGTATATGTTATTGTCGCGTCGACCGGGGTCTCCTTGCTGCTTGGGTGGCCACTTCAGATCTTCCCAATTTTTCATAGAATCGAGGATGTCAGACAGACTAGAGTTGAAAGGGGTGATAGATTTGGACCCAACATAATTAGAGGCCTTGTCCTGTCTTGTGTAGCTCGAGTCGGTCTTGCTATCAGTGCACTTCCTTTTGTTCCCATTGTCATCCCTTTTCCTTTTCCCCTCTTTCTTGTTCCTAGGGACAGAGGGTTTCTTCTTTGATTATGCCTTTTTCTTGGCGATCAGCATCTCGTCTAGGGTGATATATCTTTGGGCATCCTTCAGAAGGTCTACCATATTGGTTGGGGTCTAGGGTAAGGAAGTCATAGAACTTGCCCATCTTCAGACCTGAAATGAATGTTGTGATGGCAGTCTCATCGCTGCAGCCGTCAATAAGGGTCAACTCATCGTTGAAACGAGCGATGTATTCCCTTAACGTCTCGTTCTACTTTTCCTTTAGGGTCAGCAAATAGTGTTGGACCTTCCTGATTCGTTGGTTGCCCAAAAAGCGTGTAAGTAACTACTTCGCCAATATCAAGAATGAATTGATAGACCTCAAATGGAGGTCGTGGAACCAGGTCAGCACTGAGTTCTTCAGACTGGTAGGGAATGATCGAGACATTATCGCATCGGACCCTTCCTTGAGTGCCATTACGTGCTGGAAGTGGTGAAAGTTATCGGACGGTTCTCTCGTCCCATCCTAAAACTCCATCTTTGGCAGGGTGTACTTCTCAGTAGCGGTTCGTCCATGATATGATAGTACGTTTGGGTTTGTGGCACCGTTCCGGATGGGGTTGTGCGAGACGTGCCTGTCGACTCTGGGCATTGGGTCTCTGTTGGCTGCTCCTTCACTTCTGGTCCATTGAGATGCTGATGGGGCAGTACGGCTCTCTTGAACGTGTTCCTTGGAACTCTCTAGGGACCAGGCTCTTCACCACTCACGATTTCCTTCTGCGGGTGGAGGGTTTCATTGTTTGAGTGCCTCAACCGCTTGTGTGATTTGTTGCATCTGGGTTAACACCAGATCCACCCTTGGGTCCGTCGTGGCTGCCACCGGTGTGGGGGTCTGAGAGGGTTACTCCCGCGGTGGTGGCGGCACCGGAGCATGCGACAGTCTGCTGGTTTGAGCGTTCCAGGGTTCCGCAGCATCTCTATTGTTGCGAGACCTTGTTGTCACCATCTTTCTGGTTCTCTGGGAAAGGTGGCACTATTGTTTCTTCTGAGGAACTCTGTCATTCCCCACAAATGGCGCCAAACTGATGCAGTTGATTTATGTTCTCCTTCCTCGCCTTGACCTACACCTGCACAATTAGCACACGTGAGCCAAAGACCACTGTGTGGCAGTCGATAGCACTCCAATGCTTAAGTTAGATAAGACTTAGGAGAGCTTAAAGCTATAAATTGGGTTTTTGTATCGTACTTTAGTTCATCGATCTTATCTCCTTTTTATAGTGTGAGAGTCCTTGTTCAACAAGGCCTTTGGTGGCGTAGTTTAGGGAAAGAGATCTTGCTGGAGATCCTTTCCTAGTTGGAAGTTGTCCATGTAGGGTAATTTTCCTACACAACTTGTGCTCCTAGATCTACGGGAGAAGTTTTCCTTTTTGAGTGTTGTCCATGCGTGGAAGTTTTCTTGCTCGACTTATACTTTATTATTCGTTTCCTAGTCGGAACCGATGTATTGCTGGCTTGCTTGTCTTAGGTTTATCCCCTATATACTTGCCTTATCAGGGCTTACTCTTGCCTTGTTAGGGCTTACGAGTATTGGGCTTTACCCCGTTACGTATGGGCTTATTAAGGCGTTGCGATTCGGGTCCAATGTTCTAGAATTTGCCAATATTAGGCTTAATGTTGTTTGGGCCTCGCTGGATTGAACATGCAATCATGCCTATTTTGTTTCGTTTGAAGAGATAATCGTGACACATGTACGGTGCTGATCCGAGGACAGTTTGATGTATCCTCATAACTAATTCTAGCAAAACTTCAAAGAGATGCGCAAGGTACCACAAATATGTCACAACACTAGGACTGCAAAGGCCCAGTTAGAAGTAAAGGACAAAGAGATGTTGCTGATGGAAACCAAGGTGATGAAATATTTGCACGTCATCCAACTCCAATTGTTGATGAAAGTGGTGGTCCAAGTTTTGCACCTGCAAGTCAATGGATGAAATTCCAAGGAAATGAAAGTTGCATCCAAGGCAGGGACAGGGTAAAGGCAGGACAATGGGCAGAGGCAGAGGCATGGGCATGGGTTTTGTTGGTGGTAGGGCCAAGAGCAATTAATATCTCACTTTTGTTATATTTGTGTATGCTATTAAAAAAGGTAATACAATGTCTATAGAAAATAAAGCATCTGCACTTATTTTCTTGCGTCGCCAAATTAATGATGACTTCAAAAATGAACATTTCACTAAAAAAATACCATTTAGTTTTATGAAAGTTTCTAAAGGACAGATAGGACCATCAAGGGCGGTCATACACCCTGTTGCCCAAAATGAATGATTAAATTTCAGATTTCAATTTTTTAAAACAATGTCATAATATAGTTATACAGTGCTTAATATTTCTTATCGTCTTAAGTTTTGTAGAGAAAATGTGATAGATGCTTAGATGATTGAGAAAACTTTATTCACCTTTTATGCATATGTATGCTTCTGCTGCAACTATATCAAAATGTCACTTTACTAATTATTCTGAATTAGTAACTTGTCTCCTCGTAACAGAAAAAATGTTAAGGTTTTAATGAAAAATCACAATGCCAGACTATCTAGTTCCATGGAATTTTCAGAAGTAAATGTCAACTATAGCTCTCAAAGAAGTCGAGGCAAGGGACATGGCAGAAATAAATTCTCCAGAAGAGGTGATAACTCCATAAAAGATAGCCACAATAATCACTCTAGCAGATGTGGTTATAACAATTACTCCAGTTGAAGAGGTAAACATGGACATTGGTCTCCAGTTGTCATGCACCAAAAAAGGCAGTTGAGAAATATCAAGCTTTCGTTAAACCAAAAAGACACATTTTATGCAATGGGAAGATAATAGTAGTACATTTGAACATCCCGTCCATATTGCTTACTTGGACACTTTTGACTTTTTCCAAGATGTTGACATGGCATCTTTTTAATGATGTGTTTCATATCACCTTGTAAATCTTCAGTTTTATATGTTTTTTAACTTGTAAAATATATGTAAGATATGCACAGTTTATCTAAACTAATATATATTTCTTGAGTATCTATCTGTTTATTATTTAAAGGTTTGGATCACGAAATGCTAAAATTTGATGATGATATATGTTTGATTGATAATGTCACTACACATACAATATTAAAAAGTCACAAAATATTTAATCACTAGATAATAAAACACAAAATAAGTCTACCATATCTCACCTTGTGCAAATTATTGAACGCTATGTTAGAGCCCACTTGATGTTACCTAGAGGTGAGCTTCCCATACCGTGATCCCATCTCGTCTCGTCCCGATCTAGAGTGGGATAGGATCGGGATGGAGATTTTCATTTCCGCCTATCACGTCCCGTCCCAAATTGATTTTTAAATATTTATTATTAATAATTTTAATATATTTTTAGGAGTGTAATTCTTTCTTTAGATCAAATATTGATCATTTAAGATGCATATTCATTTTATGATGATAATGCAGTCGATTTTTATGATGATATAAGCACAAGTCATTTTATGATCATTTTATGATGATATAAGCACAAGTCATTTTATGATGATAATGCAGTCGATTTTTGTTCTCTGCTTTGAGTTTGAGCTGCTAACCTGTTGACCTGTACAAGGATTGCACGTGAGCCACGAACCACCATTGTGGTGGCCGATGGCACTAGAGATCTGAGAAAGGAGTAATGTTGTAAACAAGGAATTTGTAGTGTACCTTACCTTACCAACTTCATGTCTTATTTATAGTGTTGGAGTCCTTGTTCGACCAGGCCATCGGTGGCGTAGTTTAGGGAAGAAGATCTTCATGGAGATCGTTATCTAATTAGGAGTTGTGTTGTGAAGGGAAGTTTCCCTGTTAGACTTGTGCTCCAAGATTCGCGAGAGATAGTTCCCAATCAGAGTGTTGTCCATAAATAGAAGTTTTCATGTGCGATGTATACTCTGGTATTTGCTTCCTAGTTGGAAGCAAAGTGTTGTTGTCTTGTCTGTCTGGAGTCGATCCCCGAGATACTTGCCTTAATAGGGCTTACGGCTATTGGGGATAGTAGTGAGATGCGTGGCCTTAGCAGGCTGTAATGATTTGGGTTCGTCTAGCAGACTGCATTGTGCGGGCTTGGAACCGCTTGGGCCGGATCAGTGTTGGGCTGACACTTGGGCCTATTATTTCTAGAGGTCATCATGATACGTGTACGGTGTAGAAGAGAGGTCTTTTTGGTGTATCATCAGCTACTCCCCCAAGTTAGTGGGCCATCACATCGGTTCACTAAGTCACTTCTTGAAAAGATACGCAGCTTATGATGATTGATTCTGAAAATCGTTGCTTGAGTCATGTGAGTCATTAATTAAGTGTGCGTCGATTCAGTGGAGAAGAGGCTGGAAACCAATCCCTATTTAGATATCCCTTTCCACAGAGATTGACTCTTCCATTTCTTTGCTTTTAGAGACTTCGTTTTGTTTGTCTTTTGATTGAAAGTTTGTTCACCTTTTACATGACTCATCAAAACCATCTTGATAATGAGCTTCTAGCCAAGGGCCTTCAGTTTTTTGAAGATAGGTTAGTTTCCCGATCAAGCCTCGCTGAAATTCAAAGGACGTTCGGGATGAAGACCTACCATTTTATACTCTGAATGATGATCAGACGCCGATGTTTCCTTTGAAGAGTTCATCTGTTTATACCGTGTGATACTTCAAACTGGAGTCTGTTTTCCTGTTATTGATGAGATCTAGGGCTTCTTGGATTTCCTTGAAATCCCTCCTGCCCAGTTGGTACCCAATGGGTACAGAATTATCCTTCTTATTTTGATCAAAACGAATGATGATGGCATCCGCGTGACTCCGTGAGTGATCAAGTTGTTGACTTCTCCTCGGCTGAATGATCGCGTTGTTTGCAAGATGACGTCGTCTGCTTACTTCGAGAAGTTGCCGGATGACTTCAAGTTCTGACAAAAATACTGTTTCTTGGCTCCTTCGAATTCGAAGTACTTTTAGTTCAAGGGTCGTCCACTTGAGCGGGAGTTCAAAGCATTTCGTAAGTATAGCTTCATCTTTTGATTTCATTGTGCTGATTATATGTTGATAATTGCATGTATTTCTTTGCAGGGAAGTTTCCCACTACTCCTATTTTCCCAAAGGAGCAAGACACTATGAAGGCATTTCGCGACATGCTAAGGATGAGTGTGGAGGATGTTATATGTCCTACTAATTTCAGCCGCAGTGGGTTGTGAGGCAACTGGCACGTACCCCCACTCTTTACCGAACATTGAAGGTTAAGTCTGAAGGTGGAACCTCTTTTAGAAAAATAAAGGCTTCCAAAGTTAAGGCTCGTGCCTTGTCAAACACGGAGGGGCTTTCTTAGACACTCGCTTCCTTTATAAGCTCAAAAAAGTCTCGCCAATGACAGTCGACTCCCTACCGGTCTTTTCTAGTGAGGGAGGAGTGTGAACCTAATCAGCCTGCCAGGGCGGAGGCCAAAGAACGTCAGCAGTAAAATAGAATAGGATGGTAAAGTTGAAACAGAGAACAAACACTATCTTTGTAGGGATGGTTACTATTCCTCCTCGACGGGAAAATCATTCCTAGCAACTTAAGGAACCAAATATTTATACTTACAGAGAGGATCTTCAATAAACTTTTGATTATTGGTTCCAACATCTAGCATCATTGGAAGTATCTACAATAAAAATAACAGTAAACTGAGAGTACTTGTAATGGTATAATGGTATATGCAACAGTATTCGAAAGCTGAAAGACATAATATATTGAAGAGAAATAAAGAAAGGGTATATACTTTGCGTAGGTTCACGCCGGCTGCAGCAACATATATATCGAGTTTCCTGATGGGCATTCCAATTCCCTGAACTCCAAGATCCCCAAGTCCAAGAATGCGGCTTCCGTCTGTCACCACTATCAGTTCAACCTATAACAAATGGAAGATAAACGAAAAATGTGAAAAGTATTAAAGAGTGCATACAGTAATTGTTCTCATTATGTAACAGTCAATCCCAGAAAATTCATCAACATTCATAAAGGAATGATGATATTGTGGCAGAAGCAAACAAAAATCTAAATAAAAACTAGAAATCAAACAACGTCAACTGAAATAACATTCCTTATTAAATTTCTATTTTATTTCATCTTATATGAAGTAAAAGTTTTTTTCCCTCCACAAAAGTCTTACTCATACATTTGTCCTAAGACTATCTAGATCTAGACTAAGAGCGTAAAAAAGAAACTTATAAAATCACCTTATGATGCAATAACCTATGCTCAAGGGAACTTGGAATTTTAGTTCACAAATTCCTCAACTCTTGAGTGAATTAAAAGTGAGACAAGCTTACACTTTATGTAAGAACATTTTAAGAATAGATGTTATTATGAAAGAGCAGTGAAACAATCCTAGCAAGTTAAATGTTAATGTGATTCCAATTCCAAGTACTAAGAAACAAAAAACCAGGTCACAAAATTAGCTTCCATGAAGTGAACAGTACATGAAATCCGTACAAAGAACAAACCTCCAAGAGCAAACTAGAACAACTAATCCTCTTGACCCCTTACTAACCTGTTCAGATGGCCAGTTATAGGTCATGGACATCATCTTTCCTTTATCCTTTGCACTGAAATACATCCCACGTGGGCGTTTAAACAAGCCTCCGTAGTTTTGACATACCAACCCCACAGTCGGATTGTTTATTATTGGAGCAAAATTTTCAATGTTTTCAATAAGGACCTGGAAAAACCAAGTAAAGGGATTAGTTTAAGCTGATGAAATTCCAAAAGTCTAATGAAGTTTTAAGCTTTTATCCGGCAAACTTACTTTGTAATATAGTGTCTCGTTCCTGTCATGCAATCTGTTCAGGACTCTCCATTGCTCTAATGATAATACCTCATCTGGTTGGTATAGAGTATTCTTCACCACTAACTGGTATGACTCCACTACAATTTGAAACAATAAAAAATTCACCTTAAATCAATTGCCTTAAAAACTACTACACTGTTATAGATAACAAAATTTTGACAGTGGTGAAACTCATGAACCATGATCAAGTGAAGAACTTTTTTTTACACATTTAGAACTTTAATAACAACATACAAAAAGCCCCAATTTCACATAAACATCCAATCATTTTTTTTTATCATGAAGTTGAACAATAGCCAAAACCAAATCAAATCCCTCAACCATGCAAACCTTAAATTTCTCAACTAAGATAAGCCGCAAATCAAACTATTCAAAACCCTAATTTACACAAGTAAAGAAGCAAACAATTGTTAAACCCGACTGAAACAAAATCCTCAAAACCTCAACCTTCAAAGACACCAAATCTCTACATTGAAAACCCCTAAAACCAACTATGAAATAAACATATCACCTCATTGTGCTAAACACAAACAACAAGCAACCAAATAGTCCATTTCAAAACACTGAAACAAATCAACAACCATATGTACTGAACCCCAAATGAACAAACCCCTCAAAACCTGAAGCTTATCAACCACCAAAATCCCCAAATCTGATAGTCTTCCTTCCAAAATCCCAACTTTCTGCAGAATGAACAAAACCCCACCATTTCTAACTCGCCAATAACCACGAGTCTGAAACCCCATTAATTCAAAACCGCTAAACCCATCAAAACCCAAAGCTTCCTAACCACTGAAATCCCCAAATCTGACCTTCAAAATCTCAACTTTCAGCATATTGAACAAAACCCCAACATCTCTAACTCATCAATAACCACAAATCTGAAACCCCATTTATTCAAAATCAATAAACTCATCAAAACCCAAACCTTCCTAATCACTTAAACCCCAAATCTGACTAACATCCCTTCAAACTTGAAACACATAAATCAGAAATTGAATAACACCCAACATTTCTAACCACAAATCCAAACACCCCCTTGCTTCAAAACCCCAGACACTTCATCTACCAATCAAACTAAACGAATCAAACAACCAGAACAATAAACAAAAATTCTTTATTTGTTACCTGATGAAGAACAAAACCTTCTCCTTACTCTTTCCTTGCGAACTCACTCACGAAACTCACCTCGCCAGCTTGAACCTCGCAAAACTCACGAACACTTGAACAATACAAGTCGCCAGCTTCTTTTGTTCAATTTATTTCGCCAAAGCGCGAAACAGATCCCTCCAAAGCGCGAAATGTTTTTTGCCAAAGCGCGAAACTCACGTGAAAAGCAAAAGCTTATAGCCACGGTTTTAAACCGTTGGCAGTTAGCAACGGTTTTTGGCCGTGGCAACCCTTTTTTTAGCCACGGATTTAAACCGTTGTCCGTTATAACCACGGTTTTAAACCGTTGGCAGTTAGCCACGGTTTTTGGCCATGGCAACCCTTTTTTTAGCCACGGTTTTAAACCGTTGGCCGTTATAGCCACGATTTTTGGCCGTGGCAAATTAACCAATGGTTTAGAGCCGTGGCCATCTCCCCGTAGCTAAACAAGCCTTTTGGTGTAGTGGCACGACATAGATTGCGAGACGATTGAGTATCGATTACTCCTCCCAATTAATGGGGTTGTGTGCAGCATTAATAATTGGATTAATGTGGTCCTGCACGATTTCCTTGGGAAACTCGTATCCTCGTTTCCCATACAGTATTCAATGTTGATCGTTAATGTTGAAGCGTCTGTTTGGTGAACCACTATGTCTATATAATGGTGTTCCTTCGTCGTTGTAGGCATTATTTTCTACAGAGCGCACCTATTCAGATGTTCTTACTCAAAGAATATGATTTGGATTTTCCAAAGGCTGAAGGGAGATTTCCCACGCATGAGTCTTTGAATGTTTTGACATTTGCACCGATGAGTCATGATAAGACTTGAAGTTATGCATGGTCAACTGCTCTGGGTGAGCACTCAATTAGTTCACTGAGACCTTGTAATTTCTTCTTGTATTGCATAAAAGAAGTACATAATTCCTCCCAAGGTATGAGTTTTTCGTTTATGTGTTGGTGCCCTGTCAGTGCTTCGAACCATTTAGTTTCAGAGATAACACCAGCAGCCAACCTTGGAGCGGTTGCTTTTCTCCATTCCAGCTAGCTTCGTCACGTCGTGTTGCACTGGAATTTAGGATTGCTGGGCTGAGTCGAGTTGGACATGGCCTGTCGAAGTGGCCATTGACTCCTAGATGCCCCTCTCATCCCTCCGCGGGAGGGTGCACTCGATCTGTTTCATCTTGATACTTGTCCCAAGTTCGTCAGGTTGAGAAGATCGAGCGTGTGAGTTGGTCGTAGCTTCAGCTAGCGTTTCGCAAGGCCTCTGGCTGCTAATTTTCTACCACCTCAAGCCATATTTGAAGGGTGTGTCTGTAAAGGCATTGAATTGAATGTGCTTTTTCATCCTACTCTTGCTCATAAAAATCTTCTTCAGAGAAGTCGTTGGGCGGAGTCTACTCTGGGTACCTTTACTGTCGCTTCAGAGTCTTCTTCTAGAGTCGGATTGTTTAAGCAAGTTTTTGTTGTAAGTTGCATCGGATTTCGATGCTTGTAGTTTGTAGTCTTTTGTACCCGCCTCTGGGCGATCATTCTTACATCTTTCCAGTAATCAATAGTGTGTTTGCGTAATTCTCTTTTATTTCTTAAATGATTGCAAATCAGATAAGCTCCTAAGAATTGAAACTCTACATTGAATATGGAAAGAAAATTAAACAACTAAATAGACTGACTATTGGTGGAGAGAAGTCGACCCGGCCCTAAAGTGAATTCTCATGGCCCTTGATTTGATCGTTAGTACCTTCAGCGAACTGCCAAGTTACGCTGACACCGTTGAGGTTACTGAAAAGTAAACCTTGCGTGGGAGGCTCCTTCTGCGCCTACTGATAATCATGGGGTTGTGCTCCCATCTACAATGACCTCTCCGCTTTGTCGAGTTGAAGAGCGGATTGCTCTTGTAATGCTTGAATGTTCTCCGCCGCTAAGTTGAGCCACCGTTGTTGGGATTTTGTCTTCGTGTGAGCTCTAGTTGGATCTGGGAACATTCTATCTGCTTCAGTGCATCATAATGGTAGCCTCGTGTCGTAGGTTGGTCCCTGAGAATTGTCCCCTCCGAGTGGTTAGCGGTATACTTGACGCACTCGTGAAGGGTGGAGACTACTGCTTTCATCTGGGGAAGCCACGGTCTTCCCAAGATGAGGTTATAGGTAGACGACACGTCTACCACCATGAAGTCCAAGAACAAGACCTTTCTTAGTTGTGTTTCTCCTGCCATCACTGCTAATTTTATCTTCCCGACCAGGAAGCATTTCTCTATACTGAATCCAATCAGCGGGTAGTCGAAGGATGTTAGGTTCTCCTCCTTGAGGTCCATGCTGCGGAGCGCGTTGTAAAACAGGACGTTAAGGGAGCTTCCCGTGTCCACCAGGACCCTCTTCACTTCCCACCTTGCGATAGAAACCGAATTGACAAGAGCGTCATTGTGTGGTTCGCAGATGCCTTCGAGGTCCTTGTTTGTAAAGGTCAAGGTGGGGATGGGGCTTTGCACCCTCGAGTAGTGTACGCGTCTATCCTTTCTCGCGAGTTGTGTCCGCATCTTCAGTAGAGTCCATTTGCGAGACCTGTTCGACTGGTCTTCTTCAACTCCAACTCCTTGAAGGACATATATTATGCCCAGAGTCTCCTTTTCAATTTCCTTGTCTTCCTTTCCCCTTTCCTTAGATCGGTATTGTCGTTTATCTGAACCCAGGAATTCCTTTAGCTTGCCCTTGCGAATCCAGTATTCGATCTCATACCTTAGATTCTTGTAGTCGTTGGTGTCATGGCCACCCTCATTGTGATATGAGCAATACTTGTTGTCACGTTTGGAGGGGTCTCCAGGCTACTTTGGGGGTCACTTCAGATCTTCCCAGTTTTTCATGGAATTAAGGACATCTGATAAGCTAGAATTGAGGGGGTCATGGATTTGGATCCATCATAGTTGGAAGCTTTCTCTGGCCTGGCCCGACTAGAGTCCGACCTGTTGTCATTGCGCTTTTACTTGTTCCTTTCTTTGTCTTCTCACATTTTTCCTTCTTTTATGTCCCTAGAAACATATGGTTTCTTCTCTACTTCAGTTTCCTTCTTTGCTATTCTCATCTCTTCCAGAGTGATGTACCTCTGGGCACCCTTCAAGAGTTCTGCCATATTCAGGGGGTTCCAAGGTGAGGAAGTCGTAAAACGTTCCTTCTCTTAGGCCCGTGGTAAAAGCCATCACGGTTGTATCATCACTGCACCCGTCAATGAGCGTCTCGTCAATGAAGCGTGTGACATACTCTTTTAGCGTTTTGTTACACTTTTGCCTCAGAGAGAGTATGTAGTGTGGGCATTTTCTGATCTGCTAGCTTCCGACAAAGCTTGTCAGGAATTTTTTGGCCAGTATCTTGAATGTGTCAATCGACTTTGGCGGAAGGCTGTGGAACGATCTCAGTGCTGACGTTTTTAGGCTGGTAGAGAACATTATGCACTTCACCGACTCGGAACCTTCCTTGAGCACCATTAGAAGCTAGTAATGGCTTAAGTGATCGAACGGGTCGATGGTTCCGTCATAGAAATCGAGCTTTGGAGGCGTGAACTTATTTGGAGGAAACTTGTTCATGATGCGGTTTACGAACGGTGGAACAAAGAGGCAGTATAACACGTCTAGGTCGTGAGTCCCTCGGCGGAGGGGGTTCTGCGGGGTGAGATTGTCTACCCTGAAGGTTGAGTCAGCGTTGACCGCACAACCACCTATGATCCAATGAGAACTAGCAGGGGCTTGACTCTCCTGTGCCTGCTCTCTATTGTCCTCTGGTGATTGGGGCTTGTGTTGCTCCTTATCTCCATCGGTGGGTGGAGGGTTTTGTTGTATGAAAGTCTCCACTTCTTTAGCGATCTGATATATTTGTGACAATAGCAAATCCCTCCTGGGGTATGTCGTTGTTGTAATTGGTGTGAGGGTGTGAGCCTATTGCCCCTGTGTCACCGACACCACTGGGAGCGGTGGTATGGCGCTAATCTGAGTGTTTGATGTGTCTCCTTATTCTCCATTGTTGTGTGATCTGGTAGTCACCATTTTCTTGTATTTTGAAGAGAGATGATGCTAGTGAATGGTTAGGAACTTTGTCGTCCCCACGGACGGCGCCAAACTAATGCAGTCAATTTTTGCTCCTTGCTTTGACTTTGACCTGCTGACTTACACAAGGAACGCACATGAGCCACGAACCATCATTGTGATGGCCAATGGAAATTCGATGCTAAAGTCAGACAGGGATTTGAGTAAGGCGTAATGTTGTAAACAGAGAATTTGTAGCGTACCTTAGCTTACCAACCTCATGTCTTATTTATATTGTTGGAGTCCTGGTTCAACCAAGCCATCGGTGACGTAGTTTAGGGAAGAAAATCTTTTTGGAGATCCTTCTCTAATTATGAGTTGTATTGTGAATGGAAGTTTACCTGTTAGAATTGTGCTCCTAGATACGCGGGAGATGGTTCTCAATCAAAGTCTTGTCCATATATATAAGTTTCCATGTGCGACGTATACTCTGATATTTGCTACCTAGTTGGACGCAAAGTGTTGTTGTCTTGCCTGTCCGAAGCCGATCCTTGAGATACTTGCCTTAATAGAGCTTATGGGTATTAGGGATAGCTTTGAGACGTGTGGGCTTAGCAGGTTGTAATGATTTGGGTCCGTTTGGCGAACTGCATTGTGCGGGCATGGAACTGCTTGGGTCAGATCAGTATTGGACTGACACTTGGGCTATTATTTTTTGAGATCATTATGACACGTGTACGATATAGAAGAGAGGTCGTTTTTTGGTGTATCATCTGATGATATAAGCATTCTAAGATACATATTGATCATTTGATTGTATCACCAACATATTCTCTCTCATTCACACTGATCCATCCTCATTTCTAGCATATTTTCCCCAATAATTTACATGTTGTACTGCATATCTGGTTGTAATTATAAACTTCATTTTGGAGTATGTCTTTCTTTGGCACATTATTAGAAAGCCCAATGTTTGGCTTTTATTTTCGTTGGCCTCTACAAGTTAAGTATACAAAATTTTCAGCAAATTGATCTCACAACTTGTATAAAGGAACACATGGTTGGCACATTCACAGAAAAAATTTGATTGCCCGCTGATCCTGTCCTATCCCAAACCAGTTTGGGATAGGACGAGGTCGGTATGAGTCTATCCCGTCCCGATCCCGAACGAACGGGATGAGATAGGGATGAGGTTCATCCTAATGCTAATCATTTATCTATTCAAAATGTATTATACTCATGCAATTCTAGAAGAAACTTGTTGAATTTCAAAGGTATAGGCTTGAATGGATATCATATGAGACAACTAATTAAGCGAGCAAAAAATATTTATGCATCATATCTAGTGTTGGAAGCTACTCACACTAAACAAATTCTCCATTGTCTCGTTTAGGACTATATTGTACCACCATTGGAACTGTTGAATCATATGGCATTTTAAGCTAGAAGCTTAAGGCACACCACAAACTCATTGACCCACACACTTTGCCTTTTTGGCATGATCATTTGGGTCATCCGGGACCTACCATGTTAAAGAAAATTGTAGAAAACTCTAATAGTTATCCTTTAGCACACACTCAACTTCACCTCCCTAGTGGATACTTATGCATTCATTGTTCACAAGGTAAACTTATTACTAGACCGCATCCTCTCAAGATTGTTAATGAGTCGTCATCATTCTTAAAGAAAATACAAGGCGATATTTGTGAACCAATTCACTATGCTAGTAGACATTTTAGATATTACAAGGTTTAATAAACGCTTTCATTAGATGATCTTATGTGTGTACTTTTTCCACTTGTATTCTTAATTTTGCCAGATTCTTAGCACAAATTATTAAACTTATGCCTCAATTCCCAAACCATCATATCAAGTCTATTCGACTTGCTAATGCAGCAGAGTTTACTTCACAAGTGTTTAACGATTTTTATTCATCAATAAGGATTGATGTTAACAATTTGGTTCCACATGTACATCCACAAGATGGTATGGTGAAAACTCTAATTAAGTGTGTACAAGTAATTGTTGGGCATTCTCTTATGCAGTATAAATTACTCACAAATGTTTTTGGACATGCAATCTTGCATGCTGAGAAATTGTTTCACCTAAGACCAATTTTGTACCATCAGTATTCACCTTTACAACTTGTGACAAGTTCTCAATCAAATATTTCACACTTAACGCAAATTTGGTTGTACTATAACTGTTCCTACAATACCCCCAAAACAAACTAAGATGAATCATCAACGTCGCTTAGGCATTTATGTCAATTTTGACTCATTTTCCATTATCCAGTATCTCAAACCTTTAACTACTGATGTTTTAACTGTTAGATTTGCAGACTGTCAGTTTGATAAGACTATATTCCCACTATTAGGGGTAGATAAACAATTTCTTACTGAACAATAAATGAAGAAATACCGGTGTGAATTATCGTGGAATACTTCCACTTTGTCTCATCTGGACCCTAAAACATCCCAATGTGATTATGAGATAGGGAGAATATTACATCTTCAGCCAATTATGCATAAATTACCTGACATCTTTAGTGATGCAGCTAAAATAACAAAGTCACATATGCCAACTATGAATGCACCTGCTCGAATTTGTGTCCCAGAAGGACAAGCTTCAAATAAGGTAGCTAGTGAATTTGTTGCATGCCAGAAGCATGATAAACCTATAGGTTCCAAAGATTAAACTCCCCGAAAAATGAGAATTGGAAAAAATTCATGCCCTAATGCTCCCGAAGAAGCAATTCTTGAAACTTCTGCATAAGTTGTACAGACTCAATAAAAAATTGTGCATGAAGCTCCAGAAGTAGCATTACATGTCGCTCCTGAAAAGGTTATGTTTGAAAATTCAATTTCTCCATAACACCATAAGTGGTTGCTCATATCCCTAAAGTCACTCAAAAATCCCCCAAAGAGGCTCAAGTGCCTTGTAATAATGAGATTTCAATATACTCATTAGAAATGTGGAACTGAAATATAATGGTCACCAATGACATATTTATATATATGGTAGATGCCAAAATATCAAACAACAGTGATATTTTTTATGATATTGAACCAGGTAGCATCTATGAATGTCGATAAAGAAATTATTGGCCAAAATGGAAAGATGTTATCCAAGTGGAATTAGATTTTCTTGTGAAATGTGGTATATTTGGACCTATAATACAAACACCTAAACATGTAAACCCAATTGATTTCAAATGGGTATTTGTAAGAAAACAGAATGAGAAAATGAGATTGTCAGATATAGAGCAAGACTCATGGCATAAGACTTCCTACAGAAACCTGATATTGATTTTGATGAAACATATTCGTTGGGTTATGGATATGACTACATTTTGATATTTAATGTCTTATAGCTTTTTTAAAACTTGATATGAGACTTGTGAAAGTCATAACTGCTAATTTATATGGGAATAATCCTGAAGGATTTACTTTGCCTGAAGCAAAGTCAAGAAATATTTACTCGATAAAACTAGATGTGCCTTATATGGTTTGAAACAATCCGGAAAAAGTGGTATAACAATCTTAGTAAATATCAATATAAGGAATGTTATGCAAATAATCTCATTTATTTATGTGTCTTTATAAAGAAATCTATTACAAATTTTGTCATAATAGGAGTTTATGTAGATGATATAAATATTTTTGGACTTGAAAATATTGCTAACTATTTAGAAGTTTATGGATATGCACATCATTGTTTAGAAGTTTATGGATGGGCACATTGTTTGAGGTGGCTACCTCATGAGTGAAACACAACATTAACCACAAATGAACAGGTGGCACTACCTCATGCTCTATGAGATGACGTGGCATCACCACCTTTTACAAGAGGAAGTGAATGACCACCATAATAACATATGTTATTCATCTTATCATATTACATAGAGATGTCATACATATATAAACCAATGATGAAGGAAATGAGTGTTTGGAGAGAAGAAACAATAAATGAAATTGACAGTGTTTTATGTATTCTTTTTTGTACGAGTTTATCGTATAGTTGGCAAACCAAATGGGATGATTGAGGATATATTTAAACGTTGACTATATAAATCTTATGTTGGTTTCAACAGAAACTCAATTGAATCTAGTGTAATGATTTTAATTTTATTTTTCCTCAATTAACTTACTATCGATTTTTTTTCAATTAAATTATTTGTACTTCAATTGTAGTGTATAATGTTTATGATTACACCTTTTCTTTTTAAATAACATATATAAAGTTATAAAGTTTACTAAATTTTGATGTTAACAAAATATGTTAAATATATGTCTATTAACTTGTTACCCAAAAAAATTTCTCAATTAAGTTATTTGTTTTCCTTTAGTTCTAGTGTATAATGTTTATGGTTGCACGTTTTTAACACATGCAAGAACTTTCTAATTTTTATAATGATTGTACTTTAAAGAGTTTTTAAGTTAAAAAAAAACTAATTGAAAAAAAAAAAAATATATATATATATATATATATATAAGGATCGCCTAAGAACAACTTGACCTAGATGTATTTTTATGAAAATAATGCATTGAATTATGATAAATGAATAAAAGGGAATCATCATTTTCAATTATATGTATATATTACATCTCACTTAATGCATCTGTCAAAGTTGTTCGCTACTCGAGCCACGTTGCACATGATACTTCTAAGAGCATCATCAATGGCCAAGCTCAAAAGCTAAATTTGTGATCTGATTGAATTTAGAGGGTGCATTTTCATGCTGCAATTATGAATGGGCACAGTTCGGATCAATTCCAAATTTTGAGGAACCTAACTAGTACCATTCAAATTTAACGGATCCAATCCGATCCGAATTCCCTCATTGTGAACATTGGGACCGGACCTAACTTGAACCATTTGAAATGGTCCAGTTCCTACGGTTCCATAATGCAAATTAATTTATTTTTCATTTTTATGTATAAGCTTGATCCCAGTCGTTGGCAATGTTCTTCCATTGGAAGCCTAGGTGTAATCTACTATACAAGTTCACTCTTCAATGGAATTATGGGTGTTGTTTTTCTTTATAATCTAATGTAGTTACACAAATCGTCCCTATCAAAAGCCTTGGCAAAGATATGCTTCATAACATTTTTGAAAAAAACCATCAGCAACATTAATAGAACTGAGCAACGATGAGATATTTGTCCAAAGCACCAATAAATTAATTTCGTTTCAACTACTTGACTGAGCATATTGTTGTTTATCTAGATAGAAAGGAAGAAGAATGAACCACATCTTAATCTCCATCGCAGCATCATTGACAAGGAAAAACATTGCAATCATTCCACGACACAAATGAGGAAGTTGACTTATTTGCTCGGCCAATCGTCGGAATGTGTACGAGATACCAAAAGGGCCCAATATCTCAATAGCGCCCTTGTCTAAAGCTTCGAATGAGAGTTCATATCCAAAACGCAGGAACGATCTGACTAGAAAGTCATTCAAAACTTGATCGAAGAACCAGCGTTTATTGAAGAAGCAATAGAGTCGATTACAAAAAGTACTAGTTTGAAAGACTCGTTTGAATTGATCTGTTACGGGATTTACATTATACGCTACAAAAGCACCTGAAGTAATGAACGGAATAGGTATTAGTTTTGTAATGGTTGGAGCAGCAAACTCGGATTCGGCAAGAATCTCATATCATCTCCATTGGAGCATCTTGATCTTTGGTATGCTTCACATAACAAGATTGAACAGAGTCGTCCTATTGGGGGAAAAAACAAAGCAAACAACTACAAAGAAACTCTACCAATGGAAGAACCAAGTAATATCGCCAAACAAATATTCAATGCAAGCAAATAATCAATGCAAAATAAAGGACACCAAGATATATGTGGAAAACCCTTCAAGGTGAAAAGTAAAAAATCACGAGGCAAATAAAATCAATCCACTAATCAATAAAAGAAGTACAATGTTCTTCTCAAGCATTTTGCCCAAGGCTTGAGGAATACAATGAGCAATATAAGAGTTACCTCACAAAAGCTTCAAACAACTCCCAATCAAATATTTTTGTCATCATGTTAGAAAGATTTTTGCTAGTGTGAATCTTCTCAAGTTGGAAACAATTCTTCTCAAGCACATCACGTATCCAATGGTAACGAGTATCAATATGCTTGGTACGTCCATGGCATGTGGCATTCTTGCTCGGCTCTATGGCACTCTGACTGTCACAATGCACAACATATTTATTTTGATTCACACCCAATTCCTTGAGTAATTTTTTCAACCATAATATTTCCTTCTCTGCTTCAGTAATGGCAATGTATTCGGCTTCAGTCGTTGACAAGGCAACACACTTTTGCAATCTAGACTGCCAAGATACAACTCCCCCTACAAAAGTGAAAACATAACCTAAAGTAGACTTCTTCCTGTCAAGATCACCTGCCATAACTGCATCTGTGAACCCTTTCAGTACGGTTCCTGAATTACCAAAGCATAAACAAAGCTTTGAAGTACCCTTCAAGTACCTCAGAATCCATTTAACTGAATTCCAATGTTCTTTTCCAAGATTATCAAGATACCAACTCACAACACCAACTGCTTGAGCAATATCTGTTCTTGTACAGACCATTGCATATATCAAACACCCTACAGCAGAGGAGTATGGAATACCTGTCATCTCCTTATTTTCTTTCTCAATTTTAGGAGACAACTTGGCACTTAACTTGAAGTGATTAGCAAGTGGCACTTAACCTTTCAAGCACCCGTTCAACATATTTTTATTGTGACAACCACAACTTCTTAGTTTTTCTGTCACGTACAATCTTCATTCCCAAAATGTGTTGAGCTAGCCCCAAGTCTTTCATATCAAAAACATAAACAAATCTTTCTTCAACCTGTCAATCATATCAACATCTTTCCCAACAATTAGCATATCATCAACATAAATCAAGAGAATAATGAAGCTATTGGGCAAAAAATATTTGACATAAACACAATGATCTATGAGTGTTCTCTTGTACCCATGACCCACCATAAATGAGTCAAACTTCTTATACCACTGTCTTGGAGCTTATTTCAACCTATAAAGACTTTTCTTCAATTTGCAGACCATATGTTCTTTCCCTTTCACTTCAAAACACTCTGGTTGTGTCATGTAAATTTCTTCATGCAAGTCTCCATGAAGAAACAAAGTTTTAACATCTAACTGCTCAATCTCAAGATCCAGGCTAGCTGCAAGACTCAACACTAGTCTAATAGAGGTCATCTTCACAATTGGTGAGAATATCTCATCAAAGTCTATCCCCTTCTTTTGCGCAAAGTCTTTCACCATTAACCGAGCTTTGTGCTTCACATTTTTCCCATCACCATCCTTTTTCAGCTTGTATACCCATTTGTTCTTCAAAGGTTTTCTACCTTTTGGAATCTCAACTAACTCATAAGTGCCATTCTTATGCAAGGAACTCATCTCATCTTGCATAGCCTTTATCCAACTATTTTTATCTTTATGAGTTAGTAGTTCTTGCAAATTTTTTGACTCGTCTTTTTCTGTAAACAAAGCATACTCAGAATCGAGGTACTTCTTTGATGGTTGACGCTCTCTAGTAGACCTTCTTACCTAAGGCTCTACTACTTCTTGCTGAAGGGGTTGCTCTTCTTGCTCAGTTTCATCTGTTTGTACATGATCATCACCAACAACTTCATTTTCAGGCATGTGGTCACCTACTATATCATCTGGCATCTCTCCCCCATTTTCAACATGCGATGAAGGAGGAGGAAGTAGGGTAAGATCTGGTACCTCACTCTCTGTCTGCTTGGGCTTCTCAACTTTCTCAAAATCTGCAATAGTATGATCTTCATAAAAGACCACATCTCTGCTTCTAACAATCTTCTTATTCTCAGGGTCCCACAATTTGTATTCAAACCATGCATCTATAGCCAATGAAAATACATGGAAATGTCTTCTCATCAAGCTTTGATTTTTATTCCTTGGGTACACTACACCAAAAGGCCTATTTAGCTACACGAAGTTGGCCACAGCTCTAAACCGTTGGTTTAGTTGCCACGGCCAAAAACCGTGGATATCGTGGCCAACGGCCTAAAACCGTGGCTATATCTAAAGATGGCCACGGCTGTAAACCGTGGGTTCATTTGCCACAGCTAAAAACTGTGGCTATAGGGGGCAACGGCCAAAAACCGTTGCTAAATCTAAGCGTTTTGCACGTGGGCCGCATGCGTGGAAGGAGACTTACGCGCTCTGGCAAAAATAGGTTTCCCGTTCTGGCGAAAACTGGTTTCCCGCTTTGGCGAAAAAAATTGGGGAGAAGAATAGAGTTTGCGCGATCATTGGGAGAGATTTTCGACCTATTGCAGAGGAGAGATCGAGGTTTGGCGCAGAGGAGAGATCGAGTAGGAGAGAAAATCAAAGTCAGAGAGAGGTTTGGCGCAGAGGAGAGATCGAGGAGGAGAGAGCTTCAGAGTCAGAGAGAGCTTGAAAATTTCACGGTTTGGTTTCGCCTCCTTCTATTTTCATTTTAGGGTTCCATTTAAGATCTTCAAATGTGTTTATCTCCTGGTATCAATTTACTGTTTAATCAACTTGCTTCTGTTCTAAACTAGCTTCTACCTTTGTGTTTTCAAATGTGTTTATCTCCTAGATTATATTGTTATATGTTGATCCTGCAATATGTAGTTACTCGTATTTATTAATGCTCATATCCAAAGCTTGATGCTCATATCTTAGCTCCACTTGTGGTCTTTTTTCTAAACCTATTTATGAACTTGTGAAATATCTTCTTGCAGAATGTTGCCGATTGTCTGAATTCGAGTATAAAAACAGACTAAAAAGTGTGTTTTAGTTCAGAATTATAAACCTCAGGTTATTTGAGTTAATCTGAACTATGCAGTGGTTCAAAGTGCTGGAAGGATTGCTGGGACCTTACTGGAAGGCTTTGGGACTGGCTTTCAATTGCACTTTTCTTCTCTTTGGGTCTGTGATTCAGCTTATAGGATGTGCAAGGTAAGCAAGTCTGTGCTGTTTGGTAATAAAAATTAGGAAAAGTTCACTGTTATTAGCGTCGCATATTTAGATTAGTGCCATCGATGGGCGAAATAAAATATCATAATATATTTTTATGTGAATCATGTGCAACGGACTACGGCCAGGTGTGACTAAGTCAGTCAACCACCTACAATCTTGGTATTTAGGATGACTCGGCTACACTAGACTGAGATGTGTGTGCTTGGACTAGTTATACTTGTTCTCGGCACCCAATACTTGTGGTGGTTCAAATAACTTATCTATGCCACGAAGTTTTTATTTCATGTTGTAGCTCTGATCTGAAAAACTGGATTGAATTTTAATCTTGGATTTTGTTTTGGTTTGATTTTGGACAGTAACTTATACTACGTTAACGATCGATTGGATAAGAGAACATGGACTTATATATTCGGTGCTTGTTGTGCGACTACTGTGTTCATACCTTCGTTCCACAACTACCGAATATGGTCATTTTTGGGGCTTGGAATGACCACTTATACAGCTTGGTACATGACTGTTGCTGCTCTTGTTCATGGTCAGGTAAGGGTTTTGGTGTAGAGTTACCCATTTATGCTTCAGTTTTGTTTGATTACTGGTGTTAATTAGTTTTTGGGTTTTATTTATGGCAAGTTGATGGGGTGCAACACTCAGCCCCAACTAAACTGGTTCTGTACTTCACTGGAGCTACTAATATTCTCTACACCTTTGGTGGACATGCTGTTACAGTGTAAGTAGAGAATTCTTTTGGGAATCAATTTTGAATACATCCTCGTCCCTGTATGGGGAAGAGTACATTGGTGGTGGATGTGGGGAGTACAAAGTCGAATCCTTGAATTTCATTAAGGTCGATGTATTGATTGTGAAGTACTATTAGGTGATTAACGTTTAGAAAGTGTGTACTAAGAGCATCCAAAGTAGTATGGTAAATGAATCAATTTTTGTGAAGTATAGTAAAACTCATGATGTATTTGTTCGGTATAATAATTCATGTTAGATCAAGAAGGGGTCATGCAACAAACAGTCACAGTCTTGCAGAGCGAGTAAGTATTCTATGTGAAGCATCGATCTTGTTCAATTTAGTTATTACTTCTGGGAGTTTTTTTTTACCAAGGGGGATTTCTTCTTTGCAGGTAAGAAGGGAGAAGATCAGTGAAAGGATGAAATTTCTTCAAGACTTAGTACCTGGTTGTAGCAAGGTAATTTTCTTCATTTTGTGAATTAAGGTTGTTACATTAATATCTCGCCAACGTTTATTGGTGGTTGATCAATTAAGGTTGCACCATCCCTACAATTTCTGAAAAGAAGTGGTTGATCAAGTTATATTTAGCTTTAGATTGTAATTTTTTCCCGGATATGCTACGTAAATGGTTGATCAAGAAGTAAGTTGTCCTTTTTGACGATCTTTATGTCCTCAGTTTAACCATTGCTTTCCAACATCCCCAGTACTACATGCACTTGAATATTGTTCAAGATATTTATTTGTCAACATTTCACTCATCTTTCTTCCTTCTCATCACGCTTGTGTGTATTTATTATTCATCTGCGAGAGGTTTCATAATTTTTCCCTCTAGTTTGTTTCATTTTTGGATGCTTGTTACGACATAAATGTTGATTATGTGGAGGCACTACTTTGATGTAGAAAAACTTGCCACGAAAGAAGCGTCGTAGGCTGGAAGTTGCTCAAGAGATGGAGGACGAAGGCGATGACATATAACAGGTCTGTTTTATCATCGCTTTTGCAGATGCATTAACTGAATCATATTCCTTATTGGCGGGGAGTTTGTCTAGAGTCATTAAGTACGTGGACACTGAAAAATTGTAGGGTGGACACCGTGGTAAGAAAGAAAAAATAAGGAAAGTTACTTGTAGATGTGGCTTATATAAAGGCTAAAGCAGTGAAGGCTATGAAGAAGGCACAAGATGCTGGCAAGCTTTTGAAGAAGCCGGGTATATATTTCTGTCTTTACTCAAATATAGAAAATTAATGATTTTATTTACACCATGTGTAGATTTTCCCAGCATTTTCTTGGGTATATAGCTGCTATTTTTAATGTTTTTTCATCTCTTCACTTCTGTCTGTCAGTGTTATTGACGGATGTTAAAGAAGCTAATGAGAAGAAACTTGATTATTGTTATTCTGTTCAAAGAATTTTAATTGACTATATGTTTGTCACCTCCATTGAAGAAACTGATAAGGAGACTGATGTTCTGTATAGACTGAACTTCTCCGAAATGTGGTCTTTAACTTCCTCTGTTGTGAAGCTTAAATTTTTATGAATGAACAAGATACATGTTACAAGTTATTTAAGTATGTTTGAAAGCTCCCCGAAATGAACATACAGAGCAAAAGTTAATTCAATCAACTGGTTGCTTACTACTGCTACTTATACTACTACTTTTGGTTTATTAAATGGATTGGCATTTTGATTGAAAGTGTTTCTTCATTCAATTAGAAAAACTAACTTGTTGTATAATGGATTTTGGATAAGATGGTGTTCAAAAGCTGCAAGACGGAGAGTTCATTGTTCAAGTGAGTCAATTTTTCGTGGGTTGCTTGTGAAGTTTCTTAAAGTGGGTGCTATGTTCTTTAGGTTTAGGCTGAACTTTTTTAAAGGGGAGAGTCTCCCACATTCAGTTGTCAAATCTTGTGAGTTATTTAAATTCAGTCACTGCAGTTGTCATCATTCATCCAAATTTTTGTTATTGTTCTAGTATTTTAAGGTTTCATATTTAGATAGCCTTGTTAGGGACTTCTACAGCAAGATTAGTCGAGATTGTGGGATCTGGGGGGAATCAAGTGATTTCTCCCCCATTATTTTAGTTTTTATTGTCCAAAACTTGGGAATTTTTTATGCACCAAAATAATATATTTCCAAGAGTCATACACTCTTTCAAGATTCTTATGCTGCCTTGCTACTTAGAATATAACATTTTTTTGTGGGAAGAAAGCCTTCATGCTTGAGTGTTTTTGCTATTTAGGTTGTGTATTGGACTTGTTATTCCCCTAAGTATATGTGCTGACCCTGCAGGTGTTGAAGAGAACTCAAAATTTGGAATGCTTGCACCAGAATTTCAATTCAGAGAATTGAATTCGAATTGCAGTTGAATACCGTCAGTGTCCACACAGTAATAATATTTATTCAATAATATTTATCATACACACAATTTATTCAATAATATTTGATGATTATTTATTTATTTATTTTTGAGAAAGAAGTAAAGTTTTATATTTCCACTTTGCAGGAAATACATTTGAGTTACAAACCTCTGCCTTACTGAAGTTCTCCTTTAGGTATCCTCTCTTTCTCTCGATCTATTTCCGATTACTTTCTTGCATCATCCAGACTGCATTACCTCCCTTTGCTTTTCAATCTGAATTTAAAAATCACTTTTCTGTGTCTCTGTGTGTGTTATTGTAGTTGTAGTTATTGATATTGATGTGTGAGGTGAGGGAAACAAATTAAGGTTTTCTAGCTGCTTGTTTATGGAATTCTGATAGATGTGTGTGTGTTATTGTAGTTGGCATCACTGTTTCACACATTTTGATATGTTTGAATACCATTGACAAAGGTGGTAAGCTTTACTTCAACTTAAATCCCGGTTTGCTTATGGCATGGTTAACTCATTTGGTGTTTCATTTCTATTTGCAGGATGGGACAAGAACTTTGGCTTCCAGCTATACATGAGTGATCCCAGTGGAAACTATGGTGGGTGGAAGGTTGCAGCTATAGGAGCAAACAACCAAGCAGCACAGTTTAAGTCATGGTAAACAATATCAGTCCCATGGTAAACAAGTAATTTAAGAAGTAGTTTTTATGTAGAACCTTCATGTTTCCAAAAGAAGTAGTTTAAGTCATGGTAAACAATATCAGTCCCATGGAGAACCTTCATATTAAATTTATGCAAACAACAGTTTTCATATTTATGTGTAACATTTGGATAAAAATATTGATATCAAAATAGAGTAACATTTGGATAAGTAAAGGTATCTATTCCTTCCTGACTGCAATTTAATCCTTAGCTTCTTATCTTTTAAATTGTAAACCACGTGGGTTCAATTTCAGGTGAAAACTCCTTGAAAGGGTCATTTTTCACGTATATCCTTTTATGATTGAGTGGTTGTTCTTGTGCGCATCTAAGAGATCTACACTTGATATAAATTTCTGAAGTGACTGATACGAAGATTAATTCATTGGTGTTGTATATTGTTTTCATATCTTCATTTGCAGTTGAAAGGCCTACTCAACCGATGAATTCATCATATATTTCTGTAAATAAATAAATAAATAAATAAAATCCATCATATTTATAATAATACTTTAATTAAAAAATCTATCAACTTTCTTACTAATAAATTTTATCTAGAAGAGCCCCTACATTAGACATGTTAAATTTGAAAATGACAACTATCTAACTCCTATCATACACTCTGGACAGTCCATCAACAACCCCATGTACATGTCAAGAGGTGAGACAAACAAACAAAGTCTGACATTTATTTCCTGATTCAGCTTGCAGGAACTGCAAAGTCAAGATTCTCTGCAAAGGACTATAGTGATCATATGGCCCTTGTTCGTGCTTATGAAGGATGGAAAGATGCAGAGAGGGAAGGATCTGCATATGAATATTGCTGGAGGAATTTTCTCTCTGCTCAAACTCTTCAGGCTATCCATTCTCTTAGGAAGCAGTTTAACTTTATCTTAAAAGATGCTGGTTTGTTAGATGAGAATGCCAGTGCAAATAATACTTTGAGCCATAACCAGTCTCTGGTTCGTGCCGTCATTTGTTCAGGTCTTTTTCCTGGTATAGCATCTGTCGTGGTCAGGGAGAATTCTATCTAGTCAATTTTATTGTTTAGTACATTGCTTATTGGTTAAGTTGATAGACACTTCCCTTCCATCTCTGCAGCACAGAGAGGCGTCCATGTCTTTCAAAATAATGGATGATGGCCAGGTCCTGCTTTATGCAGTAAGTATGGTGGTTCCACTCTCTACTTAAAGTATAGAATTTGTTTGTTCTCTGCTTTTGTTGCTCGCTCCTCTTTATTTGATTTCAGTTTCTTCATTGTTAATTTTTTCTTGGCTAGTTTTACTAATAATGAAAAAAAAGAAGTCAGGGTGATATTTAAATGCACTTGTTAAACAGTACCAATGCTGTTGATGTGTAGTTTAACTACTATTTGTTTTCAAGACATTTCTATTAATACAATTGTATGACTAAATTTAGTTTCAGAGAAGCAATTTTGTTGATTATCGTTATAATCTAAAAACTTTTTATGTTGCCTCCCAGTAAAAAAACTTTAAGCACACAGATGGTGTGCTGGAATTCAACAGGGGATTGGGCTAGAGTCAGTCGGGTATGGTTTTTTTTATTGCTTACAAGTTTATGGTTGCAATTTGGATTTTGAAAGTTTGGTTGGCCTAGTTCATGATAAAGGTCTTTTAAGGTCTAAACTTATTTTTGTTTTAGGCCTTTTAAGTTGATTTTTAAAACTAATATCTATACAATTAACTTTTTCTTTTCAAGTTATTGACGAATTGCTCATAGTTCTGTTACATTCCCATTATATCAAATACACTGGGCAACTGAAACTAACATTTCTAATCACTTTATGAAGAAATTTACTCAAACAGTTAATTAGCATTTACTCAAACTGTTGTTTGTTAGCATTGAGTTTCTGAAACTGAGAGGCGCTGAAAAAGTGTTCCTTCAAAGATTGAAGAATGTATCTAGTCAAAGACAGCCACTTGATTATTGAAAGTTGTTTCACATTTCTTCATCTCATGAAATCTTGTTGGGCTCGTATAACCGACATAGTAGGCCATTGGTCTGAGGTGGAATTTATCTTCTGTTGGGAACACCTTTAGTCATGTAGTTTTCACAACTTTCTTGCATGGAAACTATTGAATGTCTCTCTCACTTTTTGGCAGAACTCTTGTGCTTAAGTTTCTTGCATGGAAGCTATTTTTCACAACTGCATAATTAGACAAACAATTTTGGAGAATTCTTTTGCGTGAAGGAAATAATCCCAAATTTTATGCGGAAAAAAACCAGTAACTTTTATGCAGGGAACTGAAATTAATTTATGGCATTTCAATATAGCCTAGGAACTATGTAGTTCTTTACATGTAGCCTAATAGTTTACTAGTACATCCGATTTTTTTAAAAAACCATTGATAGCACCACTTTCATTTTTATAATCTCTGTAGATTTACTACTATGATCTCTGTATTGCTCATTGTTCAATCTGGCTAAGTCTTTCTTTTCTTTTCTATTTTTAGGTATGTACGTATAAAGATGGAGAGGTTATTATAGATACTGCTGCTGGCGTGCTTGGAAAATATGATCCTCGTCCTGTTCAGCCAGATAGCTTATTTTCTGTTTTCTCAGTAACAAAGGGAATAACTGCAGGAATGTTACACTGGCTAGTTGACAATGAGTATGTTACAGTTTCCAGTTCTCCATAATTTCATTCTAATCCCTTTCTTTTTTTCAAGTTTAGTGGTTCCACTACCAAGCTTCGTTTAACAAGAATATAACTGAAACTTTGAAAATAGTAAAGCATGCATCAGCAAAAAATCTTTCCCTAGAGCATGAAGGTTTGATTCAACTATATAGAACAAATTATAAGTAGCTGGGAAGGGCATTTGAGCACATCCACTGTAAAAATAGTTGCTTACCCCATCCTTGTCTGACAGGTTTTGTATTTATCTTTTTGTAAACTCTCCATGATCACCATATAGTTTTTTGAGGATTTATTTTAGGAATTCTTAAATATATGTTATGTGTTTCTTAATGTGTAGGAAGCTCCAAGCCAGGATTTATTTATCTTCTTTGTTTCTAATGTTGCTACAAGCACAATTGATTATGTCAAAAGCTTCCTAGATGAAAATTATGATTATTGCACAATCTCCAGAGGCTTTCTTTTGTCATGTTCCAGGTATCAAGGTTTGTTCTCTTCATTCCCTGCATTCTTGTCTGCCTGTTCTGGCTGTGT